>BSBN01000423.1:3200000-5600000 GCA_027924645.1 Cunninghamia lanceolata | reverse complement strand
TGAAGTTGTGACTGGAGTAAAACCTAGAAGAGTTACAGAGTTGAGAGACATCAATATGGAGAATAAGAAAAGCGCAGAGGTAGAAGAATTTGCAAGATACATGGAGACACTACATAATCAGGTCAAGAAGCATTTAGAGGAGATGAATAGTAAGTATAAGGAGTAAGCGGGTGAGAAGAGGAGACATAAGGAATTTTTAGTTGGAGATGAAGTAATGGTATATCTGAGAAATGAGAGATTTCCAGTGGGGACATACAACAAGCTGAAGATGAAGAAGTTTGGACCATGTAAGATTCTTAAGAAGTTTGATTCAAGGAATGCATATGAAGTGGAGCTACCAGAGAAATTTGGTATATCACCTATATTCAACATTGCAGACCTATACTAGCATCATGAGGGAAAATCAAGTGACAACATTGAAGATGGTTTGAAGAATCAATTACTACAACAACCACCAGAGTAGATAGAGGACATCTTGGATAGCATAGTTGGATGCTTTACCAGAGGCAAGTAGTACAAAGAATATTTGGTGAAGTGGAAAGGAAGACCGGAAGAAGATTCAACATGGATTTCTCGGGCTGAGGTAGACCGCCTTGGTTTTCCTCTAGCCCCAACAAAGTGAGGGACTCACTTTTTCAACAACCCCAGGTGTCTGATGCATGAGCATCCTAGGTTGCAGAGCAATCTTGCATCAACCAAAAATATTTGCATTCTTTCTTTTCTTTCATTTTTAGTTCAATTCAGTCATTTGCAGTTTTGACATTTTGTATCACATTTTACTACATCTTCATATCAAAGCTTACGGAGTAGGACTTAGCATCTTCATAGTGTCATCTACATCATATTTAGATTTCAAGTGATTTGGATTTGTTTCCTGAAAGTTATCGCTATCAAAAGATCATCAGTTTTCATAGAACAGAGCATCTAGATAGTCAGTTGAAGGTGAAGGTTTGCGGAGCACTTTCGTGACTTTCAGAGCCTAATGGAACATCATAAACAGCACATATGGATCAAATAGACCTTCCTTGAGGTCCACACCAAGTTTCATTCATTTGCGAAGCAATACCACATGTTGTAGGCTGACCTACTTGTTTCTACACGTTACATCCTTCATTGGAGTTTGTAATTTCTTGTGGCCAACATGGAGGATTCTATGAGCTTGAAGATGATATATATACATCTCGTAGATGTATTAGGGAGTCAGTAGTTTTAGAATGTGATTTAGAGTTCAATTTTCTTTCTAGAAGGCACTTCAATAGCATATCTTGCATATTTTTTGTAACCTGGAAAGCAGGCATGTGAGCCTTTGATTGTAGCCCGCATGTAGCCAGCATATGAACATTGTAATTCTTTGATATTCTAAATATATGAATCTTCCATTGCATTCTATTATTGTGTTGTTTCTGTTGTGTTTACTCTAGTTGCATGGTTTGGACAGTTCATTCTATGAACCCTCCTGCCATGGCTGCACCAAAAGTAGGGCAACCGACCTAAATGCTTGTATTAGCAATCTCTTCTCAACATTTTGTCCAAAATGATGTTGTGCCATAGACTTGAGCCAAAGCACATCAAGTGACCGTCTATAAGCTTGTCATTAGGTAAGTCTTGCAATCATTGACGAAAGTCAACAATTATTCTTGGAAGGTTGTCATCCAAGCTCTTCTTGGCATTTACAACAATAGTGGCTTAGCTTTATGCTGCATTATAAGATTGAAGACAAACTAGTGGAATCACAGGAATTGACCAAGTTTGTTATCATAATATCTCATTAAATGAAAAACATATAACCTCTTTGATGAATATCTATCTGAAACTTGTTATGCCTATATAGAAAAAAGAAAAATGCTATTACAAATAGACCCTTAGAGTTATATTCATTTATCAATGGAAAAAAAAAACCCATTCAACAAAATAAATTGCTCAGGAGGGACCATTCAACAAAATTAGTCGCTCATCACAAACCATTCAACAAAACTTTAGGCCTACCACCAATGGGGCGCCCCCTCCTTTTAAAAAATATGACATAAAATAATGAATGAATAGATTTTAAAGTCCACGAGGCTAAAAATAGCCTATGGGACCACCAACCCTATTGTTTTAGTCTTCTGCACTTTAGTCCTTTTCCTGTTCAAAGTGAGGATGAGCCCCCCAAACTTCACAACATTCTCTTCGCTGAATAAGCCATGCCCAGAAAGAGTTGTCAAACTACTAGAATACTTGTCCCTGATGTCCTTGAAAGCCTCACACTCCATAATGAAGTGTTTTTCTGATTCAACTGCCTGTTATTGCAAAAAATACACACCCATTCTTTCCATGCTTCTTTAGGCCTTTTCCACCGCCCTGTTTGACACCAGAGTTGATGAGAGTTAGTTCTTAATTGAGCAATAAGAATCTTAACTCTCCATGAGATACAAGCCCCTATGTACGCTTTTTTTTGGTGGTCACAAGTGGGATTGAATTCATCAATATAGTATTTCTTCTTCCTCCCAAGCACTTTCCCCCATAAACACTTGCAGAACTTGTCCATAACAAAAGCCTTAACCTCTTTGTTATTAGTGGGGCAAACATTCAACTAGATATTCCATTTGCTCATCCATTTGATGTTTTTCCTCATCCAAGTCTTCTTTCTGTCATGACTCAATGTTTTCCAATTGAAGATTGGAAAGACTATCAATTGCAGATTCAAGTTGATACAAATTTGAAGACTTGGTTATATTGTATTGTGTGTGAGTGCTGATTTGCAAGGATGTCACATTCTACCATTGAATACTCACTACGTTGAAGACTTTGAAAGTGATTGAAGAAAGTCTGAAGGCCATGGAGTATCATTCGCCGATAATACGTATCATTGTTTCATACTCTCATTTGCTCTTGCCCGAAGAATGAACCTCCATCTTCGTGGATCTGAATACGTTGAAGTAATGAAGACAATCTAATAGTGAGATCGATCCCTCACGTCTTCCATCGGATAACAAGAAATACTATAATAAATAAGATTTGATAAATATTGCAAAGATCGACTAAGTCATTGTTGGCAAGAGACACTATATGGATTCATGGTTGTTGTCATTGATGGCAACAAAGGTCATCCCACATATCCGCAAGTCATAATGTGTCTCTACCGGAAGTCAGAATAAAGATTGTTGTGGTCCGGTGAACAAGAACAGAGCATGTGGCAAGGTCCGACAGATTGATCCGGATCTCTCAGAGGAAGTGTCTTGGTGCAGTGTGGATTTGGGGAAGTCAAGAGGACTACCTTGAGTGGTATATTCCAAGGATTTAGCCTCCGGTGATGGACAAGGAGAAAGATATGAATAGTTGAGTACCGGATTCCTGAGAGACAGTGAAAACAGAGGAAGAACTGACTGACAGAGTATCAGACTACTTTCCGGATGTGTTACTATTGATGATAGAGGTTGTGAAGGCATGAATCATGTTTGGCCGACATGATTAATGATATCTACAAGTATATGCTTGATCCGCATTGCTTGGTGAGGAAGGATTCAGCCGACAGAACAAAAGTTTGTAAGAAACTAGACTGTTCCGGATGCCGACTAGAAAGGTGATGAAATTACTTGTACGGATATATATAGAGGATGGATTTAGTTGTGAAGGGTGTGATGGTGTGAAGATATATGCGAATAAGTCCAGAACAGAGCAGAAGTAGCAAAAAGGATCCGGTATGTGAAAGATAGCAGAATAAAGAACAGAGGAAAGATGAAGTGCAGCAGATCAGTATACTGAGCCTAATCGGAACTGAACTCCAGCATATATAGATGCGTTCAATCAGTTCAAGACTGTGATTCTTATCACTTTGTAGACAGTGTGTCTTCTTGTAGGCAGTGGGCCTCTTGTGAGCAGTGTGCTCGGGCAGTGAGCCCTAATTGGCAAGTGCCATTTTTTGTAATCTCCTATTCTTCTAACAGAGAATAATTTTGGGTTAATCACCCCGTGGTTTTCTCCCTTAACAGGGTTTCCATGTCAAAAATACTGTGTTATGTGTTTCTTATTTCATGGTAATGTTTTTGTGTTTGATTCAATGCTGCATCAATTAATAAGAAAGTTCAATAAGGGAAATAATTAGGATAACTGATTCACCCCCCCCTCTCAGTTATCAACAATTGGTATCAGAGCCAAGTTCCTCCTAATAGAGCCTAACAGCTTGAGGAAGATCTGGGAGTTCAAATGGATGCATATGGTTTAAGGGAGCAACTCAAGACTGCTCTTGAGGATCTTGAACAGTCAAATTCTGAAGTCAGTGAATTAAAGGAAAGACTCAAACAGGCTGATGAATTCATGAGAGAATTAAAAGACAAATTAAGTCTCTCTATGAAAAAGAGAAAGGAGCTGCTCCAACAGTTGGCAAGACAAAGTGAAGAAAGCAATACAAATGAAGAATTGACTGAGCAAACCAAGTTATGTGAAAAGTTATCAAAAGAAGTCATTATGTTAAGACATGAAATGGAATCAGGAACTATAAAGTTTACTCAAGAGATTGAAGAAAAAAGAAAGGCTGAAGACAATCTAAGACAATCTCTTAAAGAAAAATCAGAAGAATGCCACCAGATGGACAGGATTATCAGACATCTTGAATCTGATCTTGAAGATGCCAAAGATAATGAAGAAAAACTTGAGGATCAAATTGCCTCTCTCAAAAGAGACCTTCAAACAGCAAATGAATATAAAGAGAAATTCAAGATAAGTTCTGCTCAACTTGAAGTTCTTCTTGGAAGTCAAAAGAGGACAGATGACAAGTATGGTTTAGGATATGAGAAAGGAGAAAGCTCCGGATCCGGTCAGAAGAATCTTGGATCAGAAAATCCAAGGAGCAGGCCTAGAAAACCTCCGGTAAGACAGCCAAATGCTCAAAGATATCCATCCTTCAATGGATACTGCCACAGCTGCAACCACTTTGGTCACAAAGCTAATCAGTGCAGAATGAGAATAAATCAGATTAATTCATCCTTCTCCGGACAGTGCTTCAACTGCAAAAGGTATGGACACAAATCCCATGAATGCAGAATTATGCAAGTAAACAAATCATTCAAAGGTAGATGCTTCACATGCAATAGAGTAGGTCATATGGCTAATCAATGCAGATCAAGAGGATATCAGTCAAATATGCAAAGAAATGTTATTTGCCAAATCTGCAATAGGTCCGGTCATAATGCTAAAGTCTGCAGAAACAAGAATCAGGACAAAAGAGGTCCGGTGTATAATCAGAATCAAGACAAGGGTAAACAAAAGATGAATGCGGATGAAGTTAGGAATCAGATGAGCAAGATTTGGGTAAAGAAAAGTTTAGAGAATGTAGAGGTTGGATCCGCACCAGACTCTGGTGCTGATATTTCTTCCGGAAATTAAAAAGTGAGCTCAGGCTCAGGGGGAGACTCAAAGAAAATCCTGTTCCCCCAGCCAAACAAGTGGTGCCGGATGTGGCACAAGATGCGGATTAAAGGGTTTGCAGATATGAGTCTTGAGATGCTTCAGTCAATATTTCAGAGGTCCGCATGGAGTTATGAAGAAGCTGTGATCGATCAAATAAGACCTGTTCAGGGAGATGCTCCGGTATGACAAAGGATTACAAAAAGGTCCGGAGAGATCCGGAAGTGCACTATCTTGTTCTGCGGTTTGGACAGAATGCTTGGCATGTTCTTGTAATATGTTACCTCGATTTATTCATGATTGAAAGATCCGGATGATATTCACAGATCAGGACTAATCCGGGATACTCCAAGCTATCCAGACAAGGCAAACCGGATTAATGTAGGTGAAGCATTTATTGCAGACAGATATTAGGGTTCGCGGAGCAATATAAGGGATTTCTCAAAAGTCATTTGCTCATTCTGCACTCAAGAAGAAGCGAATAGTGGAGCTCTGCAACAAGATTCATCAAGCACACCAAGGATCTCCTGCCGAAGTCATTGCATAAAGAAATCAATCCAATCACTCCGTGCAAATCGAAGGCGCATAAGAAACATCCTTACAAATCATTGGAGGTAGATCCACTAGGAGCCTTCTCTAGTGTTCCTCATGGTGTATTGCATACGGAAGATATTAGGGTTTACATCCATGCGAATCTTGAAGACTTTGGAGAATCAAAACTGATGGACATCTATCACAAACAATTGATAGATGACTCCTTTGAGATCAAACCTCAGTATAAAGCCATCCAGGACAAACACTTTGCACAGTGCATTCATTTCCCCTGTTTTGAAGAAGATGAATGGGTCCGGTATGTACTAAGTAGAGTACATGACAACTTCTTGTGGTTGAACAAGCCCTTCAAGATCACCAAGGACGCAATTAGGGCTGTAACCGGTCTGCACTCATCCGGTGGATTACCTGTTCTCAAATCTGTCAAAAATCAGACAGTCAGTGATGCAACCGGATCCAAGTTTGACAAGAGAGCTATGACAGTTGATGATATCATTGAACCGGATGTCAAATTTGCAGCTATAATAATTGGTTACAAAATCTATCACTCCAGTAGGGAAAATTCAGTACCGGGAACTGCAATCTACACAGCCTATCAGATGTTAAAGGAGAATGCAGACTATGACTTGTGCGAACTTCTAGTAAACCAACTCTTTGAAAATCTGCAGAAGATTAAGAAGGACAAGAAAAACTCCTTCAAATATGGCAATCTGATCCTTTGTCTCTTCTTTTACTACATGAATGAGCTTCCCGGATCCAGTGGATGGATATGGCAGAATGACAGACCGGTTGCCATTCAAATCAGAGACTATTTGCATGGACTTGGGGATGCAAAAGCAAGAAATACAGCTCTATGGGGTTACTTCAAGAACTTCCAAAGCATGATGCATGCAAGGGAAAGAATACCCCAATCCCTTGTTGAAAAATACAAGGACACAATATGCTTCATGGTAGAAACAGATCAGTGTCTGATGGAGGCAGTGGAGCCAAGGACTGTCTGGATCATGCCTATGGGGTATGAAGTGGATGAACAGATAGTAGAGCTGCATGTTCAACACATGCTAAGCCAGCCCAAAGATCCCAAGGCAGAAAGGTTCGGAACCTTTGAGGAACTGAGTGTAAAGTTACATGTAGAACTCAGGGAACCGGAGATAAAGAGGAAGGTAAGAAAAGAAGTTGAGCATATTGCTCAAGGCCTAGGCATCTCAAAAGAGGCACTTGATGCCAGCCGGGAAAAGAGGAGGAAGGCTGAGGAAGAAGAGAAAAGTAAAGAAAGTGTTCCGGTTGAAACTCCCACCCGGACCAGATCATCAAAAAGATCTGCACCTCCCTCAACCAAAAGTTCAAAACCGGAAGTCCAGGCATCCGGTAAGAGATCCAAGACAAAAGTCACAAGGGCTTATGGAAGCCAAAAGGATGAAGAGGAAACAGAGTCAGATGAGGGAGTAAAAGAAATAAAGAAACAGAAGAAGAAAGGATCCGGTAAACCCTCCACAGGCCAAGACATGGATGAAATGGCGGAGGTATTTGTTGAAAAGCCCACTCTGTCTCTAGAGAATGTAATCAAGTCGGTCACGGTGGATGGAAACCTTCAACCAATGACTGAATCTTATGATGACTTCAGTGAGGCTGACCAAAAGACTCTTCAGGAAGCCACAGTCAAATATCTGAACATATACAATAAGGCTTTCATTGAGATCATATCTCTTATTCCTAAAAGCCTAGAAAAGGAATTAGAAGTAAGAAAGAACAATGCTCATGCAAAAGATCTTGAGATCCGGGAGCAGATAGCTATTCAGCTATATCCTCAAATTGATCCCAAGACAATGAACATAATCTTCAAGGACTGCAAAGATGAGTTCAGAAGTAAAGCCAGGATGAATCAACTCATGCTTGGTGAGACTGACAAAGTGGCCCAAGAGACAGAAGAGATCCTCCGGAAGGCCTTCAAAAGGTTCAATCTTCCTGTTGTAGAGGACTTAGGTGCAGAAACAGCTGCGGATTTGGAATCATCTGTTCCGGAAGAAGTGGGCCCTGAACATACAAGCATCTCTCCTCCGGTTTCCCCTACAGTCTCCGGATCCCAAGAAGAAGAGCAATTACAGGAGAAGGAAGTAGGGGTGAAAGATAAAGAGGTTGACAGTTCCAAGACTGCAGAAGAAAAGAAACATCTGTCTCCGGCAAGAGACACTGCACAAACTGTTCAACAATTTTTGAGCAAAGAAACTTTAGAGATTGATGAACCGGAGCTTCTAAAAGGCCCATTCGACTTTGACTCTCTCTCTCCGGTACAAACAATGAAGATAGCTTCATTTGCAAATGCCAAGGCAAATGAAAAACTCCTGAAGTCTCATATGGAAGACTGTGAGTTGATAGAGGCTGCTTCCGGAGTACTTGTAAAGATTATGCCATCAATCCAGATAGATCCGACAGCCTCCACTTCCGGTAATCTAAAAACCTTAGTCAGCAGTGTTGATACACATTTTGATTCTCTAGAAAAATCAGCTGAAGAAAAGGTCCGGAAGGAATTTTTGGATAAAAGATTTTCAAAAGTATTAGAATTAATCTCTAAAGATAGGAAGATTGTGAGCATTGGAATAAAGAGCTTAGAGAATGCTCTTAAGGATGGCGGTGACATCTACAAATTTTGTATATCCTGGCCAAAGGCAACAGCAGCAATTGATAAGAAAATAAAAGAGGAACAGGACAAGCTACAAAGCTTATCTCAAAGTTTTGATCCTCTCTCTTCCTCCATAATAAATCAAGAATGTCAGACTATTGCAGTCTTGAATGAAATAAAGAATCTTGAGAAGGAAAGGAAGAATATCACTAACCGGATGGGAGAACTTAGAAGGATTATAATCCCTAAGTTGGAAACTATGCATGAGGCCATCAGTGATGCTCAGACCACCGCCCAAATAAAAGATCCGACAGATCTCAAGCGGGCAGAAGCTTTTGCATTTTTGTTGAGTGGTCACATTTCAATTTTGGACAGAATGAAGCAAAGTTGGGCTACAGAAATGATCCAATTGCAGACATCCTTTGCAGACATTCTTCAGTACATGTGAGTATGTAAATATGCGGCTATGTATAGAAATTTTTTTGAAAATTTTGGTGTGCGGACCCCACCCTTTGCCATTGATGTCAAAGGGGGAGTGAGGAGCAGTGAAAAATGAGGAATCCAATTAAGGGGGAGTTCCGGAAATTGTATATAAAGACAGAGCATCAGCAAAGGGGGAGCATAGTGAAAACACTTAGTCATTTTTCACTAAGTGTTGCCATCAATGCCAAAGGGGGAGATTGTTGGCAAGAGACACTATATGGATTCATGGTTGTTGTCATTGATGGCAACAAAGGTCATCCCACATATCCGCAAGTCATAATGTGTCTCTACCGGAAGTCAGAATAAAGATTGTTGTGGTCCGGTGAACAAGAACAGAGCATGTGGCAAGGTCTGACAGATTGATCCGGATCTCTCAGAGGAAGTGTCTTGGTGCAGTGCGGATTTGGGGAAGTCAAGAGGACTACCTTGAGTGGTATATTCCAAGGATTTAGCCTCCGGTGATGGACAAGGAGAAAGATATGAATAGTTGAGTACCGGATTCCTGAGAGACAGTGAAAACAGAGGAAGAACTGACTGACAGAGTATCAGACTACTTTCCGGATGTGTTACTATGGATGATAGAGGTTGTGAAGGCATGAATCATGTTTGGCCGACATGATTAATGATATCTACAAGTATATGCTTGATCCGCATTGCTTGGTGAGGAAGGATTCAGCCGACAGAACAAAAGTTTGTAAGAAACTAGACTGTTCCGGATGCCGACTAGAAAGGTGATGAAATTACTTGTGCGGATATATATAGAGGATGGATTTAGTTGTGAAGGGTGTGATGGTGTGAAGATATATGCGAATAAGTCCAGAACAGAGCAGAAGTAGCAAAAAGGATCCGGTATGTGAAAGATAGCAGAATAAAGAACAGAGGAAAGATGAAGTGCAGCAGATCAGTATACTGAGCCTAACCGGAACTGAACTCCAGCATATGCAGATGCATTCAATCAGTTCAAGACTGTGATTCTTATCACTTTGTAGACAGTGTGTCTTCTTGTAGGCAGTGGGCCTCTTGTGAGCAGTGTGCTCGGGCAGTGAGCCCTAATTGGCAAGTGCCATTTTTTGTAATCTCCTATTCTTCTAACAGAGAATAATTTTGGGTTAATCACCCCGTGGTTTTCTCCCTTAACAGGGTTTCCATGTCAAAAATACTGTGTTATGTGTTTCTTATTTCATGGTAATGTTTTTGTGTTTGATTCAATGCTGCATCAATTAATAAGAAAGTTCAATAAGGGAAATAATTAGGATAACTGATTCACCCCCCCCCCCTCTCAGTTATCAACAGTCATCACTAGCACATCAAGTCAAGATAACAGCGAATAAAGACATAAATGTGTTTAGTTAATGATGTGTTAAGAGTGCTGATCGGGTAGGTGAAGAAAGACGTCTCTATAGAAAAGACATACTCATTCATGAAACACGATATATAGATGAGTCAGGGGTCTCAAAGGAAGGCATGGAACATAAAAAATGGTCACTTTTGCATATCGAACATCATCAAATAACAATACAACCTTCAAATCAATCACAGAAAAACACAAAAGGAAATCACAATTAAAAGAAGTCTAAATCTAAATCAAACATCTCATAAATCAATACTCATCCTCCAAACAAATATAGTTAATCATTAAGGCAATCGTGGATAGAGATTGTTGTCTCCATTGAGTAAAGACATAACTTATTGTATTCTCTAAGTTAATAGCCAACGTTAGACAAGAACAACCATTGAAAGAACTTAGAAGCATTATCAAAGTATTAAAAGAACAACAGAAGTATGAATCGAATCCTATTCTCATATATCATTATATCATTCGCTGTCAATCTAGTAGAATAAGAATCTAACAGTCTCACAATAAGGAATTGAATCAGCTATAGCATATGTGAAATTCAAACTAACTAAAGAGGATAGTTGGCAAATTACAGCAGTAGTGATGTATAATATTTTAATTACATAATGATGCATATGTCTTCCTAATCATAGGATTAGATATCATAATGAATAAAAGCATAAAATAGATTGATATTGTTATCCTAAATTAGATAGGCAACATGTAAGAATAAGAATGTATTATCTAAGTGTATGAACATATGAAAGGACCATCATAAAATGAATGAATTGATAATTAAGGTTATCGTAACAAAATATCATAGCCTAAGATACTAAGGCATTGCTTATATATTGTCAATGACTAGAATGAGTTTTTAAGATAATCATGAAGAATAAGGGATGAGAAGTAGAGGCTCATGGTTAATCAACCAACACCCATATATCGAGACAAAGGGGTAAGGGTAAGCAATATGGTGTAATCATGGTTGATGCCCGAGTTGGTCAAGAGCACCTTCCGGGCTAAAGACCAATAAATCCTTATCTCAAGTTGGTCTAGAGTACCCCTCTGAGATAAGTGCCCATTGTCTTGTGTTGGTCAACAGGACCCCACCGGGACAATGGATAGGCCCTTGTCTTGTGTTGGTCTAGAAGACCCCACCGGGACAAGGGATGGGCCTTCGACTTGAGTTGGTCTAGAGTACCCCTCCGAGTCAAGGAATGGAATATGCAACCCATGATTGCTCCCTTATAAGCCCTCTCTCGTTGGGTAAGTGGTTTGATGAACATGTAGACCCAAGTATATCTCTCCCAAGTGGAATCATGAAACATGTATAATGGATATTGTGAAAGATAGAATGCATTTAGATTATGATTATAAGGCTTGATTTAATATATCTTTATGGTTAATATGATTAGATAAGAAGGATTGAGTACTAATGTTCTCTTTTACAAGTTGAAATTGTTTACAAGGTTGTGAAAATTTTGGCTTGCTAGAAGGGGACATTACACTTTCTTTCACCTATGATGTCATTGAACACAACTTTAGGCCATCTACCTGCCTCCATTTGCTCAATTCTTTTCAAATACCTTATTAAACGCATTATAGCAATAGCTTCAATAGGAGTTGCCCCTGTTTCACACATCATCTCATAAGGAACCAAACCTTTTATTTTGAACTTGCTTGTGATCAAGCGCATTTGAATTTTCTCAATTTCTTTCCACTTTGAATTTGAAGTGTTGCTAGCCCACAATTCACAACAATAAAGTACAATCAGAAGAACCAAAAGACCAAAAAGAACCTATGTAGTGTTCCAATCCCATAACTCTACTTCTCTGCATCTATTCTGAAGAGCATATAACATTTTCCACCCTCCCAAAGTTTTATTCTTTCTTCAACTCTCCAAACTAAACTTGTTAAAGTCAAACCCAAGGTATTTAAACTCTATTACTATTTCCATAATATTGCCTTCAAAGTAGAACTCATGCTGGTTCCTCTTTCTTTTGTTGGAGAAGATCATGATTTTGGTCTTACTGGTATTGACTTGCATCCCCACCTTTCTGCTGAAGTGTTCCAGGACCAATAAGTGATCTTGCAACCCTTGGGCCATCTTAGCAATCAAAATAACGTTGTCAGCATATAAAAGAATCTTTATCACAAATTCCCCCAAAAGGACACCACCTCCTCCTTGAACGCTAAGCCACTCTTCAAGCTTGTCAATATATAAACCAAAAAGAGTAGGGGAAAGAGGGCAAACTTACATGACCCCAATATCACTCCTAAGACTCTATGAAATGCCCGTTGAATTTCTGATTTTGACTCTCACCTCTTCATAAAGCCTATGGACAATCGCTCTAGGTTGCTCAAGAATCCCAAGTTCTTCCATCCTACACCATAGCTTAACTCTAGGTACCGTGTCAAAAGCCTTTTTGAAGTCCACAAAACAACAAAAGGCTTCTCCCCTTTCCTCCCAAACTTTTTCAATGATGTTCCTTAACATGATACCATGATCGACTGTAGAGTGTTTGGGTCTAAAACCTGCTTGCCCTTTTGCACGCTTTTCTTTTTCTTCTACCCACTTGCTGATTTTGTTTTCCACCATACTGCCAAATAATTTCGCAAACAAAGGATTGATCATAATGGTCTTGTAATTTGAAGGGTTATTAACGTCACCACTCTTAAAAAGAGGTATTGCTAGGTTGGTTGTCCAATCTTTAGAGAACCCTTGCTGAATGATTTTGTTGAAAATTATCATAATTACGCCGATAGGCATTCTCTTAGTGAGCAACACTACTTGAAATACATAGATCAGTGGTCCAGATTAAAAGAACTACCATCAAAAAAATCTTGACCATACAATTTAATGACATGTAAAAAATATTTAAAATTTTAGATATTCAATCAGATCTCACAGGAATGCACTCCAAATTCTCTCTCGAATGAATCTCCACCTTACATGTTTGGAATTTGAATACCTTTATATGACCTGTCACAGCAAATGAGATAGGATTTTTTTTACTTTGGCATTGTGCTTCGCTCACATAATAACATCGGGGCCTGTTTATTTCCTGTAACATCTTGTAAGTGGTTGCCGACAATAACCTCTCATAAACGTGTCCTCACATTATTGCGTAATATCCCCATTTATGGAAAAGCATAAATGCAAATTTGTTTATTTGCAGACAAGATTATCGTCGAATATTAGATCTCAATAGGGATATTGGTATTGAGCATGCATTTTACTGAGAAACCAGATATATATAGCTTTGGTGTTATGGTGGTAGAAACTATGAGTGAAAAAAGTAGAGAGCTTACAATACCAGGCTATGTGTTGTTTTCAATGTTACAGCTTAGGGCAGAGGAAGGGAGATTAATGGATTTAGTAGATTTTGAAATCAAAGATGAAGGGATTGGTGTAGAGCAGGAGGCAGTGAAAGTGTTAGGAGTGGGCATATGTTGTATATAGTATGATTTTACAACAAGGCCGACAATGTCGACCATAGTAAAGGCCTTGGAGAATAAGCCTGAGATGGATTATGTTCCTTCTGTGTTTATAGGCTTGCCGATTCAACCGTTGCTTTTCTTTGAGAAATTTAATGACGTGGCACTCTCCTATGGGCCTTCGGCATCTGAATTATCTAGACCCAGATGATATTTTTCCTTTCTTTCATGGCTTTTTTTCAGCTTAATTTATTTCTAAGTCTTCCACATGAAATATAAATCCTCTTACACACTGTGTGATGCAAAATGAGTATTATATTTATGAATTATTAAAACTGTACCGATAAGTTCTATAAATTTTGTTATAAAAAATAGTAGAATATTATAATTTAGAATTTTATGTTTGTATCAAGGAAGAATGTAAGAAAAGAAGATAACATGTCCATAATGAAGAATAGGGCACAACTTATGGTTTGTTGATGCACTCCTACTTCTCATTTTCTGTCTTGCACTTTAAAAAAATATTTTCCAACGTGTATATATATATATATATATATAATACAAATTATACTAAATCCTATATATTATACTAAATCCCCTTCCCTCTTTGGGATTCATGGATTTTTGGTATTGACTCAGTTGCCTAATATGATCAAGGCACTATTCTACTAATCCTTGTCTAACCACTATCACATTTAAATCATTCTATGAAACATCTTTTCATATCTATTTAAGTGTAGTTTTTGCCTTGCTTTAGGGGCATAATACAAATTTATAACTATTATCAAGGCTTAACAGGAGATCACATTCAACTTACATTTTCAAGGATTGTAAGAACTCTACTCACACATGTAGCCCATTATTTTAGCAATTATGCATCTTTAATGAGCATGTGCTTAATAATTCAGAGGGTTGTAAGACTTCTGATTGTATACATAGTATGAAATGTCAAGGGGATTTATTTCAAGGAATGTTGTTTTGTTTCACACATTTTAATGTATATGCAATATAGTGTTTAATTTGCTTGCCATGAGGTCTTCAAGGTCTATTTCTAGCTATCATTAGCGCATGGTAGTTAAGGTGTCCCTTTTCATTTCTCTATAATTGCCCTATAGAATGCTTCAAGGATCACCCTCCTAGGTTTTGTAGAGCCTAAAGTAGAAAAGGATTTTCCCTAACCCATCACTTGGCCTTACACTACCTTTTCCTTGTTGATGGTTTGCCTCTTTGCCTAAGATAAATATTGTTCCCCTTGTCTTGGTTTATGAATAGTAGTCTTAGGGGAAAGGAGCTTGCAATTTTGGGAGCTAACAAATGCTGGCTCTACTAAGGACATAGCTTGGTTCAATCATTCTATGGGAAAAACATTAGTGAATACTATGTTGGTGGAGAAGACCCAAATGCATTCCTACCCTTGGAGATAGTTATGCTTCAAGTTTTTCCTATTTTGAAGAGGCGGTGACTCTGTTGTTCAAAATCAAGTTATGTTGCTATTATCAAGCCTTTGTAGTGATTCAAGATACATCGAGCAAGTTGATGTATCAATAGGTTCAAGGTAAATGTACTCTTCTTTCTACTTTTGGTGAGTCAAAGTTTATTTCATACAAAATCATGCTTGAGTGAGAGTTATGTTTGGTTTTAGCATGGTATGAAGATTTTATAGAATGGATATTAGGTATAAGGGTTACTTTAGACCCATTCCTTCAAGTGCTTTTGCCTATGCTTCTTGGTATAGTTCCTATGATGGATATGACAACCAAGAATGTTATATAGTGATACCTCTTCATGTAATGATGATAGTTATCTCCCCAACCCAAATCCTTCCCAAGGCCTAAAATCATCAATGAAAGAACTTGTAAACATTCAAAGCCAAAATGAGTTATAAGTAAAGTGTTTGGAGTGGATGGACAAGCAGTCTCTACAGTGTGTCATGACATGTCCTTCAAAAGCCTGGAAATAGTGAACTAAAGATAGTTAGAAGAGTTTGTGTTGGGCTTGGAGGCCACCTGGAAGCCATTTTTGTGGCTTCTGAGTAGCAGTCTAATGGTCAAGTAAAGCACTCTACTTCCTCTAGGATTCATGGAAGACAACAAAGATCAGGCATGTTTTATGTCATGGTGTTCACAAATGCAAGTTCTTGCTCATCCTTCCATTGCATGTTTCATCACTCATTGTGGATGGAATTCCATAGTGAAGACCATCACCATGGGATTGTCCGTGCTCTGTTGGCCTTACTTTGCATATTACTTTTGAACTGTGATTTTGTGGTAGACGTGTGGAAGATTGGGTTGGCTTTGAATGCAAATATAGAGATGGTATAGTAGAAAATAGGGAAGTCACAAAGGCATTGGGGAGAGTGTTTGAAGATGATGAGATGAAGACAAGAGTGACTAAGTTGAGGGAGAAAACAAAAGATGCAGTGAAGGGTGAAGCGGGATCATCTTATATGAATATTTTCAAGACTTTGTGAAGGTCATGGAGGAAGAAATTTGTGACAAATAAATGTTGTTTATGAAGGCATAACATGCCAAGTAATCATAGACTTCTATCATATTTTTTCAAATGTGATTCTTATTTATGTAATTCATCTCGTGCTCCTCACTAAGGAAAGGCTTCACATCATAATCATGTATTTATTATAAATCTAATTGTCTAGGTTTCTTTGATGGTACTCTTTTTAATCTCCAAGATCAATCTATGTAATTCAACTAGTGCTCCTCACTATGGGAACAAAGGAGGTGCACAAGGTTTAGCATTCCATAAAGCCAACACCTAAGTAAGCCATCTCTTTGGTCAAGTAGGAGGTGATTTACATATATGGCATCCCTTTACTACACAACAAAGGCAATGAGTGCACCTTGACGTAACCCTTCTCAAATTCCTCCTACCAAGGTAATGGTGGGCTTCACCATGGTAAAGAACACAATCTTTTGATATAAAATTTGTGGTAGAGATTCCATTGTGGAAGGAGATTTTAATAATGAATTGGACACTATGGGTTACATGCACGAGATCAACAAAGAAGGGAACCCTGTGTGCTACAACATCAATGGCATTTTTTAGGACAAGGAGCTTTATAACAATACCTATGGGGATGATGCCAAGCACAACAAGTTTCTATTGTGAAGGCTTCAATTTCTCAAAAAGAGCATTGCTAGTTGAGCTTTAGCCCTAGTGAGATTAGCTCCATGGTGCAAATTATAGATATCAAAAGCTCACCCAAGCTCAAGAAGTGGAACCTTTTCCCGACCACCAAGCAAGTCATTGATGAGAAGATGAATATTTTGGTATGAGATATTTATTAATGTTTCATGGTGATACTTGGAATTGAATACTATGATGTCCCCTTGTTATGTAGTAGACTAAGACCAAGTTTGTGGTCATGAGGGCTGCCAGGGTGTTTGGGACCTTATTCAAGTATTTTTGTCTAGCCCTTAGTGCTTTTACTATTGAGATATTCTCTTTATTACTATGCAAACCTTCCATCTATGTTATATGGTTCCCATGCCAAGTTTTGTCTCTATTGTGTCATGGTTTATCTTGACTTATTTAGAAAATTTAGTTTCTAGAACAAAATCTTGTTTTTTTAACGTTTACTTTACATATCATGGGTTTAAACTTGAGATCAATATCTAGGTGATTCATATGCTCTTATTTTAAAATATATTTTATCTTTTTCTCTATATTTTACTATTTTCTTCACTGTGGTTAACATATCTATTTATATATGTTACAATGGAGAATTCAAAGTAGATACCATGTATGGGTGGTTTTTGTCTATGTACTCTAGCTAGTGCATAAGGACATAGAAGCAATAATAGAATTGTTTAGGAAAGCAATCGACGAGGGAAATGAAACATGCAATGACCTAAAAAATATGGTTGACATCATTATAAAATATAAATAGAAGAGGCCCACATAATCCATTAAGGATCTCATGTTTCTAAGAAATCATTGCCAAGGCAAAGGCTAGGATTTTTAAGCTCACAATTTTTTGGACAATACTCTAGTCGATTTATACCCTATAAAACAACTTGAAACCCTAAATACTTGAACAAATACTAAAAACAATAATATGTTTGGTTCTAGTGAGGTAGAAATTTTCCATACTTTCAACCAAAGCATTTTCATGTATTATTTTGTTCTCATTCATTGACATTGCAGGTTGTCAGTACATTATTTTTGACAATATTGATCTTGGAGAAATGCAAAAGGATGGACAAGCAAATTGAACTATTGAAGCAAAGACATAGTTTGATTGTTGAGAAAAGAACAAGTGACTATAAAATTACATTGAAAGTTGGGTTCAACTTAGTTATAGAAGTCCAAGTATAATGATGTAGAAGTTGAATGCAAGTAGAGGGGTCAATATATTGTTAAGTACTCATTAACATTTTATATTTTTATATTATTTAATAGGGATTTGGATGTTCCGGTGTATTTCTATGGCCATACATTATTGGTAGTTATGTTGTAGTTCAATTGATAAGTCTAAGATTTGCTATTTGTTTAGTGTTGAAAAGAAACTATACTCTTTATCAAAATTGGCCAAGGAATTTGTTGTATTAATGATATATTAGGTAGATGATGTGAAAATTTGACTTAGATTAAATTGAACATGGTTTAATAAGAGAAATACCTAAAGGGCACTCTTAGATCCCTTCTTCAATTTTATTGCCCGCCATGATACTTGATATATAGCTATGCCATGTATGTTGCTTGGATGACACATTCAAGTGCTTCACATTTAGGTACAACAACTATACCACATACATCATACACATCTTGTGATCCTACTTGGTTACTGCTAACAAAATGACCAACAAATGCTAGTCTATGATTATATGCCAAATGGAAGTGTATTATTCACTTGTTTGTAAGAATCTATTATGATATGGTACATTTAGGTGTCTAATATCCAGATGTGAATTGTGGTTGGATGATAGAAGTTATTCTTTGTCACTAGCCACTAACCTTTAGGTGCATTGAAATAAACAAAGAGGCATTGTTTGAAGTCTAATTTTTCAAAAGAGTCCCCGTTAGAAACTATATTACCAAGCCTCAACATATAAATTTATAGAGATAGCATTTTTGTATGCATTGTCTCATGTAGAGGACTATATAGGCAATGATAATACTATACAAAAGATTGATTAACAACTCTCCTCATGTAAACAATTTTTGTATGCATTGGTGAAGTTGTTGTTGTGGTAGTTATCATATTCCTACACAAATTAAAGAAAAACTTTTTACAAGATTAAAAATCAAGTTTGCACCCTAGAGAACCTTCAAAATACAATTTCAATTAGTTCATATTTAAAGGACAACATGAACTATTATTTTAAAAAGATATTTTGGTTTTATGTTGTATTTCAAAAACCTAACCAACTCTACCATTGTATTAAAGTTATGTTATAGCATATTTGAAACGCCCTATTGAAAATTTGTAAACAATTTAATCATATTTGAAAAGCCTTAGCACATCTAAGTTACATTTTTAAAAAGATAGATATGTTTTATTTACTCATATCCTCATGTGTTCAAAACCTATCTAGTGAAATAAAGATCACCCTTAAGCAACCAAAAGTTCTTGTAAAAAGCAATATTTAGTCGATAATCTTTCTATGTGGGCTTATGTCCACTAACAATTCAATCTTTGGAATGTGTCACATCAAGAATTTATCTCATGATGGATATGTATATGTAGTCATAAGAAAACCAATTGCTTTTTCAATTATCTCATTGTAGTAATGCTCAAAAGTTTATAAATATCATTTCAAATTTATATTCATCATTTAACGCATCGAAAAGATCTAGGTAATATTATTGTTAGCAATGATCAACCCATTCCATGAATCGTTTGCAAGATTTTGAGCCTCTTCGTTAGTTTATGGTAAATATTTTTAGAGCTTAATGTACTATATTAGACACCAAATTGCCAAATTTCAATCGTTTTGTGGTTTTATGCAGTAAATATTTTTGTTACCTTGTTTTATGAATTATTTGCTTATTGAGTGACTTCAAATTGCGAGAATATGAAGTTTATGTCTTTGTTAACTTTAGCAGAATATTTTTGTGTTGATTTACAGTGGTATGCAAGCGATCGTTCATGAAGTATTTGGTTTTTACGTAGATTTTAATTTTAAATATTTTTTGTTGCTTTACGATAAGGATTGCATTTGTTTCTACATAAGATTATATAAAAATGAATAAGTGATTGGATTAATTTAGTGCATATATATATTACATACAAGTTTCTCATAACTTTATTGCAAAACATTTACAATTATTGAAGTGATTTCCATCCTATGAATAATTATTTTAAAAAATGTATAAATTTTGTATTATCTTCCATGTAATTAAGAAATTGACTATGGGAAAATCAACTATCGTTAAGAAAGTTTTATTATAATAAAAAACTATCAGCGTGCCCATTGAACCTATGGATCCAATTACTAGTAATAATAATAGGTTATTAGTTCCATTAACAAAACCACACATGATGTACCACTAAAACCTTTTTCTCTAAAAACCACAACACACGACAACTTCAACGGTTTTAAGTGGTGGTTCCCTTTGAGCCACGCCTGTGGAGTTTGCTCTGTAAATAAAATTTTAACATATTTTAACATTAATATTCTTCCACCAAAAATATTGTCTGGTCTGTAGAAACAGAAAGATTTCCTTGTGAAAATCAAATGGCTGGTCTGAGGAGAGCATTAAGTCAGTGCCAACATGCAGCAGTATTGTTACGCAACGCGAATCGAACCTCCACCCTCTCTAAAACAACTCGGATCGTTTCCTTCGACAGGCAAGTCAATATATACACACATAGAGAGAGAGAGAGATTTTATTCATACTCTTCAATTTAACGCAGGTACTGACTAATCTCTAGCTATGCAATTCTTTTCACAGTATCTATAGAAACCCAACTGTAGGGTTATCTCTGCGGTTCTCTACCGACAGAGAGGTCGGCAGTTCGAGCCCCCCAAGTAATGTCCCCGATGAAAACAGACGCCGCATTTTAAATAGGTAGAAATCTCATTAATTGCTGAACGATCAGTGGCTGTTTGAGTAGTAGACGAGCTTACATGGAAATTGTTTTGCATTATTTTTATGTAAAATTCATAATTGGGTGTATTGCATGATTTGGGTGAGCATGCAGGTTGTTGTATAGAAGCAAGCAGAGGGGTTTTCTGGAATTGGATTTGGTGCTCGGGAAGTGGGTGGAGGAGAACGTTCAGAGTCTTGATGAAATTAATTTAAAAGCCCTTGTGGATATTTTGGACCTGGTGAGTCTACAACTCTTTAATTTTTACGTTTATTTGTTGAATTATATGACACCAAAAAATGTTGTTCAATTTGGTTGCTGGTGTAGTTGCCTTTAGTATAACACTGCTCTAGATGGAAGGCTAGGCCCCTTTGACATGTGTTGTATGGGTTTTATCCGGTGCAAGTCCTGCTTGATTCTCACAGAATAGTTACTCCTTATACTGTGGCATTTAACCCGAAAAGAAATTCAACTAAGTGACATTAATAATGTATTAATGAATGAATTATGAGGCTAGAAGTGAGACCCTGCCGATTTTTTGCAGATTCGTTACTCCTCAGATGCTGCCATTAAGCCGAAAACAAACAACCACAGTTTCATTTTAGCTGAAAACAAATACATCTATGCTGGAAAGAAGTATAATTATTTTTGCAGTCCCTAAGGGGTTTGTTTCCTTGTCAATAAGAAAAACATAGTCTGTATATATTTATTGTAAGATTTTAGGCTCTGGTTCCTCTGGTAGCTTCCTAACAAAAAATAACGGTCTGCACATCTTGGTTGTAAGATACACAACTTTGAGATGGTGTGGCTCACGGTTTAAATCCCTGCCCTGGACTTGTTAGGTTCTTGTGCTTCTTGCAGGATTTGCGGAGAAAATGCCTGTAGCGTAGATCATAGTTTGACATCTAGTCAGCAAATTCTCCTAATCACTTTTGAACATATAGCATGTTGCTAAATTGGTGCAGGAGCACCTAGTAAATCATGTTTTCTTTTGTAATAAGGTCTACTGACCAATGCATTTTCATTTCAGTTTGTGTCTAGGTTCATTTTGTAAGTCCCAAGTGACATTTGTCAATTGTAATCGCATAATGCTAAAAATAGCAATAATGCCAAAAATAGGCAGTAGTACTTCCCAGCCGCTTGGATTGATCTCCCAGCCGCTTGGAGTCAGTTTGGTACTACTCTGGGCGAATCTATAAAAACCAGGGAAATGAACAAGATCAGGTATTAGGGGTTTGGGGTTGTAATCAGTCATATGATATTGTGATCGAATGTAATCAGATCGCAGAGAGGAGGTTGAGTGTGATTGAACATTGTTTCAAAGAGAAATAAAGATATTCTGTTCTGTCATTTCGATTCTTGTTCTTTGTAATTGCAAGTTGGTTAGCTGTAGATTTCCTTTCCGTTCTGTGCTTTCCCATTGTTGCAATATGTCGATATGAAGCATTCCACTGATAAGATTTCTGTCGAAATCAGTGGAATGGCTTCATTGTATCATAGTTTGTTTTATGTTTTGTTTCATGATTTGACGACGCAGAGGATCGGAACAGTGCGAGGCGCACAACAGTTCGCCTAGCATCTCCATGTGCTAGGGTTTAGTAAAGACAGACTGTGCAATGGCGTATAGATCAAAGGAGTTGAGACGCTGTCGGAGAGATAGAGACCGTCGGTGAACCGTTTCCCTTTTGGAGCGTTAAGGGCAATCTGGCCGAAGAGGAGTTCAGGGCGTTGAACGGAAGTCGCGGCCCAAGATTCAGATCGGGGTGACAAACGCATCGGCCCAAATGTATGAGCGTCCACCGATGACAAGAGTCCCGCCGAAGACACTAGCATCGGCGTAAGTTTTGAATGTAAGTTGCGAATGTACATTCGGCGGATACAAGCAGTGACCGAGTGTAATGGTGAATCGGTGTATGTGAACCGGCGATAACAAGTCAAGCGATGTATATGAATTGATCTGTTTTGTCCGCTTCCTCTGTGCGCTCTGCATCATAAATGGATGCACGTGTTACCATTTAGAGAATGGTTGTCATGCATGGAATTTCACTGATATGGAGTTATTTATTGTGGTTAATTTGTGGATGAAGATACTTATCGATAGAAGACTACTGGAACTCACAATCATGTTGGAAATAATCCACACCTAGACCGACGATGGACTGGTCAACAAAGGGCTAGTAGCTCAGTTGGTAGAGCACTCCAGCATGCAAATGGAAGGTCCTAGGTTCAACTCCTAGCTAGTCCATGAAAAATTCAACATGGTATCAGATCCAGGCTAGGAGCCCCAAGCACCTGAAGTATGGCTTAAGAGGGGGTGTTGGAAATAATCCACACCTGTACCGATGATAGATTGGTCAACAAAGGGCTAGTAGCTCAGTTGGTAGAGCACTCCAGCATGCAAATGGAAGGTCCTAGGTTCAACTCCTAGCTGGTCCATGAAAAATTCAACAAATCAGTCCCTGAAATAATTGGCAACTTTATCCTCTGACCGGTAAGCCTAAGGTGAAGTGGTAATTCAAGTGCATTTGAAAGTATCTTGCAGGACTTCTCAAGATCATTGGGAATGTTTCATTTCTAGCTCTGATACTGGGTTCAGCCCTTAGAAAGGTTGTACCTGTAGCACATCCAGGTCTGGTACATTATGCATCTGGGTTTGCCACAAATTTGCCTTTCCCTGCGGGTCCTAATTGGGTACAGCCCAGTTTTTTCAGAGACAAACTTGAGCGTACCTGGATATACCCATGGACAAAAAAAAATTGTCTGTGTAATGTCCCAAACTGGAATAATTGATAATTTTGACCAAAACCCAATATTAATGCATAACTTTGACACCTTTTGATTGCCGAGTTCCTAGATTGGGTGGGTTGAGAGGCAACATTAAATCAATTAGCACTAATATCAATGAACTGTAGCACCTTTTGATCACTAAGATCCTGGAATGGGCAGGGTGAGATCATACAGTGACTAGAATATTATCAATTATCAAATCAAATATGCTTGCTGGCAGCAGGCCGCATGGCCTATGGATGCATGCAATGACCAAACTGAAAGATTATGTGGGTCTTGATGGCTAAGCCTTCCAGACTCCAACCAAAGTATATCAATCTGGCAGAGAACTGCTTAGATTTTACAAGAAACTACTGTTGTTTTGAAAGTATGAATACTGTACTTCTTGCTATGACAGTGACTCCCAATATCACAAATACTAGAATGTTATTAACGATAGCTGAATATCACTTACAGAAAAAAACCTGCAGATGGTACAGCTCCCAGAAATGATTAAAACTCTCAAAGAATGCTGCAAATCAATCATAATTTGGTATGGAAAGACCATATCAATTATTAGACATCTCTAATAATGAGTGGCTGGCAAGGGATGAACTTTTTCTGATCTGTACGATGCCCAAGAATGAAGTGGCAGGCTACAAAATACTGGAATATATGGATGATAGGAGCAACAGATACCCATATTATAATATTCAAAATACTATTGGAATGTGTAATGTCCCCTATTGAAACAATACTAATTTTACCCGAAAAATTAAAATACCCCAAACTAGGGTTAGGGTTTTAGAATTACCATTTGGATGATCTTCTACTTTTACTGATCTTGTGTTGAAGTTACATTCATGAATTCCACTCCATTATAGTAGTGAAGACATGATATTCCTCAGTACATGATGACTCCATGTAGGCCCTTACAGGGTATGGCAGTTCTCATGTTCAGTCCTCCATACTGGCCCTAGGGGGGCTTGGCAGGTTCAAGCTGTCATGCATGGCCTCCATACTGGCCCTAAGGGGGCTTGGCAGGTTCAAGCTGTCATGCATGGCCTCCATATTGTCCCTTACATGGGGGTATGGCAGGGGTGCAGATCAGATTGCCTCCAAACTGGTCTTAGGGGGGTATGGCAGGACTGCATAGCCTCAGCCTATATGTCCTTCACTCCTATTATGGAGGATCTAAATAACAATAAATTACTTATATAGATTCAAGCTGACATGTTCACTATATTTCTTTCATCGCATAATAAGTGGGGTTACTAGAATATGTCTGACCTGCAGATCTGAAATTGTATTATACAAATATCACAATGGCTTTCAAGTTCTGAGTCGAGTGCTCTAGTATGTTTTCACAATAGTTTATATTGCTGAATAAGTATGTATATTTCTGCAGATGAAGTTTCAATGTCTGCTGTTCTTGTTTGTATGAGTAATATGAATTGGTCAGTTTGTTCCATGCTATGACAATGTAATGTCCCCTCTTCTATAAACCGACCAAAGACATTACACACATCAATTATAAGGAGAAAACGATTCATAGAGATATACGAAGAGCTACAATGATCATATTTATGTTCTGTTATACAGTCATAATATAAATATAACTAAACTTATAAAAGGGAAGGCAGTGGTAATCTCTATGCCTCTTTCATGAAGGGTTGCCTCTCTTTACAAGAGGTATAAAAAGATATAAATGGAAGTAGAATGAATACTTTTCGGGGGGGTCCATCAGCAATAGAACGGCAGATATACACAGAGATATATTGGCAGTGATATACAAGAAAATACATATATCACAACAGCATATTAAGAGTTATCAACAAGGAAGGAATAAACAGTGAAGAACAACTATCAGATAAGAAGAAAGGAGTCGACCTTACTACAGTACCAACTATTATAAATTGGTATGATTATCATGTGAATGATATAGGATAGTCATTCTTACTCTTACTGCTCATCATCTACAAATATCCATGCAATTAGGATATGATATTCTCGTATAAATACGTTTAAATGTTTGGACATATGATACTAATGTGAATGGTTGAAATGAATGTTATTTCTACCTGATTGGATGGATGTGGAAATACAAGGAGGGAGAACGGTGATGAGGTCCTCCTCTAGGAATGCCACCTCATGGTAGTTGACCAATGGTCCCATGAGGCCAAGGGGGTGTAGACAGGGTCCACCGCTCTTGGACTTAGAGGGGAAGGACATTCAGGACACCCTATTGTACCATTCCACAATCAATCATCATTACGAGAGCAGCATTTGATTTAGAACTTGAAAGCCATTGTGATATTTGTATAATATAGTTTCAGATCTGCAGGTTAGTCATATATTCTAGTAACCACACTTATTATGCAATAACAGAAATATAGTGAGCATGTCAGCTTGAATTTATATAAGTAATTTATTGTTGTTTTCAGTCCTCCCTAATAGGAGTGAATGATAGATAGACTGAGGCTATGCAGTCCTGCCATACCCCCCTAAGGCCAGCTTGGAGGCAATCTGGTCTACACCCCTGCCATACCCCCCGTAAGGGCCAGTATGGAGGCCATGTATGACAACTTGAACCTGCCAAGCCCCCTTAGGGCTAGCATGGAGGAACTGAGCATGAGAACTGCCATGTGCCCTCCTTAAGGGCCAGCAGGGAGTCATCATGTACTGAGGAATATCATATCTTCACTACTATAATGGAGTGGAATTCATGAATGTAACTTCATAACCATAAGTAGTAAAATAAATCTATGTAACATATTGTTTATATGCAGGTTGATATTATCTAACATTTGATGTATGTTTGTACACCTATATTTTGTATATGTGTTTCTTTTATTATGATTGCAGATTTAGGGCACAAGAATGATACAAATTGGAAGGTAATATAAATGTAATTCTGAAACCCTAACCCTAAACTTGGGGTATTTGAATTTTAAGGGTAAAATTAGTATTGTTCGAATAGGAGACATTACATAAAGGGGCTGTGTAAGGTTGAACTGAATACATAATGGTGGCTGACTAAAAGGGTGAAATTTGACTGTACAATTTAGCTGGCTTGCTGTTATTCCATGTTAAATTTTTACACCTATGTTTTATTTGCAACTGTTCCAAATGACATTTTCACCTGGTTTTAGTTATTGTTTATATTGGTTTCGTAGGTGATTAGTCTTGTAAGTGGCTTGTACCTTCTGCTGTTATAATAGTGCTTCCCTCTGTTACAATCAGCTTTGAGGATGAGGAGACAATAAATAATTCTGGCCACAAGATCACATCATTTTGTTAAGGCTTTATACTTGATAGAATATCTTGGCATATCATCCTTTCTAATCAAGTTTTTACATCATATATAATTTTAGGTTTAAATGTGTTTTTTGGCACTGCTGCATCAGACTAAGACATAGATTGGCCATAGATGACATATTGTGGAAAGGAGGTGCAGTTGGTGAAATGTGGTCTTGTACAGAACACTAGGAGGGTTTAGTGGCTTATGATTGTTACATGATTTTTCTTTCGAACTTGTGGATTTGAAAGAGGACATTTTTTCTGATCTAGATGGAAGCAATATCAATAGTGAATCAATAATGATCACAGAGAGATGTGAAAGAGAGATTTAATAATGAAATAGTAAACTGTATTAGTTTGTGTGTTCTATACATGACATACTCTCTCTCTTGAGAGATGTATGACTGCTTATCTACTAGCTATGCCTGTGCTACGAATCTATGAACAACTCTTTGTCTAGATGCTACCTATATATCCCTTGATATTTGTTCTATCTCTCTGTTGTTGTCATCTACTTTGCATATGTTACAAATGTTTATGATACATTACAAGAATGATGGTTACATAAGAACAATTACAAAATGGTCATGGTTTAAGTAATGGATGACAATTCCCCTTCTTGTAGGTGTGACAATTGCTCTTCCATAGAGACTCTATGGACAATTGTGCTAATGTGGCAAAGTTCCTAGATGCATGCTCTCATATTATGCAACATGGCATGAAGGTCCAATGTGATGTATTACCCACATCGACGATGTGCGTGTTGTGTGTCAAATTTTGTTGGTCCAATCAAATTGTGCATGGAATATGGAGTTGTACTAGATGGCACCAATCTTTAGGTGTGAAATGTGCAATTGCAATGTGGCATGGTGTAGAGTTGCGTGGCATGCCCAACATAGCAAGGATGAGCATGTGGCATGGCGTGATTTGACATGGATCATTCATCCTTTCTTCAAAAGTGATGATCTCCATTGCATTTACTAGAAGTGTTGGAAATTGAGTTTGGGGTGGCTGAAGGTTGTGCCACTTAGTGTGATTGTCGTATTGTTCTACCTTGACCACTTCAAACAATTGATGTATGCCATGGTAGGTTTGCATTATGAATCTCAATGATTTGGTTCTTTGGCATTGGATGTCAATGTTTATTATCCAATTTTGAAAGATGTTTAGTGACTATTGGCTACAATCGAGGTGGGAAGTATGGCTTAAAGAGTTGTGTGTTGAATATTGGGTGCAAACAAAGTGTGGTGGTATCAAGAAGAAAGGCGTTTTCTCTAGTTGGGCACAATATGGTACAAGGACCATAACACAAGCTTGATCTTTTGTTGTGGACCCTTGAAGTGCTCCTTCTGAAGACATAGCTAGACTTTCTTACCCACCTTAAATTCATGAGGTGTGTAGTGAGTGTCATGGCACTCTATGTATTTTTGTTGGTAGTGTGGGAGAATTTGTTGAATTGATTGGTGAATATGTTTGATGAGTTGTAGAAACTTCTCTGTAATGTCCCCTTTTTCCGAGTGATCACCCACCATGTGTCGGCTAGCCTATTTTGTTCCCGTAGGCTAGGTCGAAGAAGCAAAGGGAATACTTTGAGTAGTTAAATCACGCATTTAACTATTTTTCCTTGGCAAAACGATGTTGGATTATGACTTGGAGTAATTTTGTAGTAATCATGGTGAAGTCAAAATTAATTAATTAATTTGCCTTGTAGAGGAGTGACCCACTTGGAGGATGTAAAGTGGGAAAAATAAAAATAAAATAAAATAATATTACTTTGCCAAATTGGCCGCCCAAGTCGAGGAAGGGAAAAAAAGAAATAAAATATTATTTTATCATGGAGGTAGACATGAAATAAAAATAAAATAAAGCAAAATTGGGGGCTCTACTTGGGCATTATAAAAAGGGCATTTGGAGGTCATTTTTGATTATTGTGTATTTGTCATTTGATATTGGAGATTTTCTTTTTGAGCTGCGACATTGGTTCAACTATTTTATGAGGATGAAAACCGTTAGAAAATTAGTGGATTGGACGGAAACCCACTCCACTTTGAGAGGTGAATTCATACGGGGTTTGCTATTGGGCATATTTGCAGATTTTTACATTATATTGGAGCTACAAGTACATATCATTTTCTGCAGGTTACATCAGCTAAGGTTTGAAGGTCAAATTGACATGATTTGTGCCAAATTGTCAATTTGATATGATGAAGATTGAAGGATAATTGATTGCAGGTCATTGGTGATTGAAATGACATTGATATCACAGGGTTTTGTGAAGAAATTGATCCATTTTGAAGGCAGATCTGAATTGCACCATTGAGGAAGGGAAAAAAGAAATAAAATATTATTTTATTATGGAGGTGGACATGAAATAAAAATAAAATAAAGCAAAATTGGGCGCTCCACTTGGGCATTATAAAAAAGGCATTTGGGGGTCATTTTTCATTATTGTGTATTTGTCATTTGATATTGGAGATTTTCTCTTTGAGCTGCAACATTGGTTCAGCTATTTTCTAAGGAGGAAAACCCTTAGAAAATTAGTGGATTGGACGAAAACCCACTCCACTCTGAGAGGTGAATCCATATGGGGTTTGCTATTGGGTATATTTGCAGATTTTTACATCATATTGGAGCTACAAGGATGTCATTTTCTGCAGGTTAAATTAGCTAGGGTTTAAAGGTCAAATTGACATGATTTGTGCCAAATTGTCAATTTGAGATGTGAAGATTGGAGGATAATAGATTCCAGGTCATTTGTGATGGAATTGGCATTGATATCACATGGTTTCATGATGAAATCGATATGTTTTTGAAGGCAGATCTGAGTTTATTAATGCTGGCCGCTAGGGTTTGAGTAGTAATTGATTTCATAAGTACTTCATTGGCAGATCTGGGCGCTTACAATTGCAGATCGTGGGTTTGTTGAAGGAGAAACATCATCATTGCTGATCACCTAGGGTTTATACCTTGTTGGAGAAGTTGGTGCTACCTTTGGAAGGGCTTGTTTATCAATTGTTCATCATCATTTGCATTCTGATTTCAATTTAAGATCCAGCAGTTATAACAGCTGGCTGAATGAGGGTTTTGGACAGCATATTCTTCATTGATTTGATACCTATCTTCATTCTAGGGTTAGCAGCTACCTTGGGAGTCCATCGCCTCATCATTGAAGGAGTTTGTGGCTAGTTTGGAGTTGATTCATCATCTACAAATTCAGATCAGATTTCATTGTGAACAGCAGCTATAAAAATCAGTCATCTATTTGTCATGTATGATCTCATATTGTACCTAGAAGAAGTATAATCAAATCGGGTATGTTGTAAACAATCTTCTTATTCAAATCTTTAATTTGAAATATGAATACATTGCTGTTCTGAGTTATGTCAGACTTCTGATTTATATTTTCAGTCCTTTAGTTTGTTGTTATTTCATTTGCAAATGTTACTATATTGGCATCACTACATGGCAAATGCATTCCCAAACTAAAAACTCATAAAAACCAATCAAACAAACAAGAAAAGCAAATCAGAAAACTCAGATCAGAAGCAGAAATTTGGATCAGATTTAGCAAGGGTTCTTACATTCTCTACCTTGTCTACTTCTCCTATGGCATGACATTATGCTTGGTGGTGCTTGATAGGAGATTCCAAGGACCTTGGCTGGCTAGAATCCAATACATGTTTGAAATCGGGCTATGTTTGGTAGAGTTGTGTGTAATGTCCCCATATGCAATTTTCTGATTTTATGAAATGAATTGAAAACCAAACAGCCAATGCTCAATTGATCACCAATTACAAACCCTAGTTTGCAGATTAAAATCAATTTGTTGATGAAACCTTCAATGAAACCCTCAAAAAAATTATTTTATTTGCAGATTAAAAGATTTTGAGATAGAGGAACCTTCTCCCCCATCTACACTTACTAGTTCTATATCTCTAACACACAAACCTGCTACTCTTCTTGCTGCTACACTTCCTCTTTAGGTCCATAAGACATTGCAGGATGGATGCACTTCATTTGGGGATCCTTTAGATACTTAGAGAACACAATTACACCATTATGATCTTCCTCATGCCGACATTACCACCCCTTTCAATCTATAGTTCTTTGGGGAAGCATCTAGTATTATTGAACAGGATTCAACAATGGAGGAACAATATAATTCCTTAGTAATAAAACTTGGGATTTAATCCCCCTTCCAAAGTGAAGGAAGATGATTTGATGCAAGTGGATCTATTAGACCAAGTATGGTGTGGATGGCAACATTGATAAGTTCAAGGCTCATCTTGTTGTAAAAGGTTTCTTGCAAGTTCTAGTGTTGATTACTTTGAAACCATCGCCCTAATAGCTAAGATGAATTCCATCCACTTGACAATCATCATTACCATTGCCAATCACTAGCTAGTTTATTAGATGGATGTGAAGAGTGCATTTCTTCATGGGGGTTTTGAGGAGATCTATATGGAGTTGTCATTGGGAATTGTTCAAGATTCTTCATTGGTTTGCCAACTACAAAAGTCACTCTATGGACTCAAAGAAACCCCTTTGGCTTGGTATGAGAAGATGGACTCCTTTCTCATTTCAATAGGGTTCTCACGATACCACTCCAATCCTAGTGTTTATATCTCGTGACAGAATGATGATATCTTTTGATCATAGTTCTCTATGTGGATGACCTCATCATCACAGGGAGTTGTATATCGACAAGATCAAAACAACTCTACATGACAACCTTGACATGATAGACTTGGGTCTTCTAAACTCCTTTCTTGTCATTGAGGTCACTCAATCCAATTTCGAGATTTGTCAAGCACAATCTAAGTATGCTCTTGATCTTCTTGCATGGTTCCACATGGCTGATTGCAAACCTACACTAACTCCCATTCTCTTTGCAACCAAGCTTGAGGAACTCATTTGGACAATGCTACCTGTATCAACAACTTGTTGGCAACCTAATCGAGTTGATGCACACTTGTCTAGACATTTCTTATGTTGTTAGTATGGTTTCTTGCTTTATGCAACAGCCACATGAGCTTTGCTAGAAAGTTGCCAAATAGATATTGCATTGCATCCAAGACACCTATGGATATGGGATCCATTACATAGTAGGCAGTAACATAGGTTTGGTTGGATATGCATATCCATATTGGGTTAGCAATTTTGAGGATCACAAGTCCACTTCAAGTTATAGCTTCCATCTTGGTTCTAGCCCCATGTGTTGGTTGAGCTAGAAGTACCATGCTATTATTCTATCTTCCACATAGGTTGAGTGTTAGGGGGTTGTTAATGCTACCAAAGAGGCCATTTGGCTACAACAGATCATTTCAGAGTTTGAAATTCCTTCTAGTTGGCCTTTAATCATCCATTGTGATAATTAGAGTGCCATTGACATCTTGAGGATCCCAAACCAACATCAAAGGACCAAACACATCAAGGTACATATATGCACTACATCCAAGATCCTATCCAAGAGTAGGGCATGATCTTTAGTATTGCCCGACTTCAGAGCAAATTGCAGACATCTTCATTAAACCTTTCACAAAGAGCAAGTATGTTCATCGATGAGCATTGTTGGGGGTTTGGGAAGTTGTTCCTTGGGCTCACTCTATATGTGTGTGTGTGTGTGTCTCCTTGGGGCTATCTCTTTTTTCTCATTTCTTTGGGGGGTGGGGGCATCTCTTTTTTAGGGGGGATACATTTTGTACATGGGTACCTAACATGGCCTAGTTGTTGGGACCCATCCTTTTCACCCACCTAAGCTGCACTTAAGAGGGAGTGTTGGTGTAAGTAATGCATTATTGCACCTTAAGTTATATTCATCTTCCTTGGGTGGATATTATGTAGATTATACACAATTATTATCTAGAATCTAGATATTTTAGATTATAATGAAGGTAAGTTTTCTTTATTTCCTGATTTTCTCTAGATAAGCTTCAGAAAAATCATGCAATTTCTGGAGATTGAGTTGTCATTCTCATCTCCTCTTGTATTCTCTATAGAGTGTAACTTCATTGCAATTTATGGATGCTCAGTTTGTACGCTTATTTTGTTGAATAAGATTCTGGTCTGTTCATTCATTTTTTGTGTCTCTAAGTCTTTATTTAATGCACTAGGTAGTTTTCCTATAAATCTGAATTATTTCTAGGCTAGATTTATTCTAACATGTCATAAATCTCACAATCTACAATGTGAAAGAGAGCAAACATGGCACGAAAATGAAGAACAACACATATTGACTTGGAGAAACCTAATGTGGGTGAAGAAAACTTTAGAAGAGTTGGATCAAATCCTCTTAGGTCACCATCTCCAAAATAGCAATTGCAAGGCTTACCGCCTCCTTGAGGTGTCCATTGACATCTTACATTAGGAATTGATATCTAAACACCTAAAACAATATAAAGCCACTAATCTCAAATCTTCCAATTGCACTAACACTCAGACAATCTATTCGATTGCTCTCAATGCACAATTACAACCCAACAACATGAAAGCAATTCCTTCTACAAGTTACAAGAGGAATATTATAGCTTTCCTTTTGGTTACAAGAGAATTTCAAAGAAACTAGACTTCCCAAGAAGCTCCCAGGAACACCCACCTCTCCATTCTTGATTTTGCCTACAATTACTAATTGTAAGCGATAGGTTTGATCACGGTCAAACATGCATGCCTATAGTCTTGTATGTTTTTGATAGATTCAATAGCAGTTGAATTTGTCGAACTTTATAGTATAGGGACCTTTTTGTTGTTAAAAAGTCCCCTCAAGTGCCTAGATCACCCAGGTGCAATGTTCTTCGAGGATGTGTCACTAGGAAAAATAGTTGTTTCAAGGGAGGGGGACATCCCAAGGATGGTGGGACAGGGATGAAATTTCTCTACCATCCCATTGAGCACCGCCCCTAAAGGGTACTCTCCCTGGGATGGCCTGTAGTGTAGGGGATGTCTTGATGCCCTATTGCCCTTGGGACAGCTAGGCAATGTCGATTGATTGATGTGTAGACGACCCATGGGCAACAGGATGTGCCTATGCCACAAACAAAAAATGCTAGTTTAAAAAAAACTAAGAAAAAGATAAAAACAAAACCCCTAAACCCTAATCTAAAAGGGTGGTCAACAAAGAGCCACTACCCTCAAAGAATTTAAAAACGCTTGCCCCCCCTCATTTTGAATCACCAAGAGAAGGAATGTTCCATTTCCCATTTTGTTGTTCAATGTAAGTTCAAAGTTCAAACTAGAATTTAGATAGCATCGTAGTTATTTTGGGTTTAGAGTTTCCATAAATATTAAATAAAAATAATAGATAGCTGTCTTTTTAATTTTTTTAGATTTTCATTTCCTCCCATTTTCAAGTTTAGGGTTTTTATTGCAAAAGTTTAAAGTTAAAACTAGATATCTTTTCTTATTTGCATAAAATAAATAGTTATTTCATAAATTTTCCATAAATATTAAATTAAATAAATGAGATCAAACTTCTATGTATCTTCTCATTTTGCACCTCATGTGATCTGAAGTAAGAAAAAGAGAAGGAAAATCAGAAATCCTATATTTTTTTTATTATTTAAAATTTAAATTTGGCATAAGTACCAACTATTAAATAAATTAAATTATAATGCTAAATGGGACTGCCCTTATGTGTTTCCTCTACTTTTGCATTTCGTGTGATCCGAAGTAAGAAAAACAAAATGAATATCCTTGTCTTTGTACAATTAGTGATTGTTTTTAATTCTTAGTTACACCGAGTTAATTTTTTATTTTTTAGTTGCATTGGGCTAATAAAAAAAATGTCATAGCCTCTTAGGATTCTTAGATAACTCAAACAACGATTGCAATATCTATGTATCCTTTGCTTTTGTGCTTAGTGCGACTTGAAGCAGAAAAAACAAAAGAAAAATCTTTGATTGAAGAACTAGTTAATTTTTAGATACATTGGGCTAATCAAACAAATGAGGATTGCAACTTTTGTGTATCCTCTACATGTACGTTTCATGCGGCCTAAAGCAAGAAAAATAGGACAATCCTTGTGTCTTGAGTCCTTACTATATGTAGTAAACAATAAGTTGTATTTTTTGCAGTGTCATTATGATTTCTTATCATGTAAGTGACAATGAGGAGCTTGGGAATCCAAAAATTGGCAATATGGATGTGGGGGTGGAGCGGGGAAAGGGGAGCACTAAAAGTAGTTCAATTGGGAGTGCTATGAGTTTCAATTGCTCTTCCAAAATGTCGGAAGATTTTTCCAAGGGTCCATTCTATAAGAAGACCTTTTTATGACCATTTGCTACAAGATTAGATTCCACCAAAGCCACTAATTTACGGGGGAACTTGCTTATAGAAATGCTATTTTTGTGGTCTTGAATATCATGGCAGCATTATAGGAGTGGATGCACATCTCCTTCACATCATTGGTAAAGGGGGTTGGGGTATTTGGTAGTATCTCACTTCAATAGAGGATAGAGTTAATGAAATTGTAGAGTGATGACATCTCCGTACTTTTTGCCACCTTGATAGCAACTCCTGGGATTACTATTACAACAACTCTTGGGATTACTATTACAACTCCTTGATAGCCAGAAATTCCTCTTTTTTTGTTGATTTTAGTAGAGCCTAAAGCAAAACATAAGGCCATTCCAACTCCAAAATTGGTGGCAAAGTTGTTCAATTACAAGCCAAAGATGAGACAAATGATGCCATTATTTGCAAATGGCATTCCATTTCATGTTGTTTGCTCTCCTTATTTTAAGGAGGCCATGTCTAAGGTTACACGATTAGGGACTTCATACATGCCATTAAGTGAGACAAAATTGAGAATTGTTAGAAAGACGGTTGCCGTTGCACCAAAAGATCGACCTATTAATGCCCGACACAACCACCAGAGTTAATGAATCCACGGGAGGCGGTTAAGCCTTGTCACGAACCCAAGCGCTGCGCTGTGCAAGGAGACCAAGGGCGCACACCTTGCAACAATCCCCCCAGCGCAAGCGAGGGGTTCGAACCTGTGACCCAAGCTCTGATACCAATTGTTAGAAAGACGGTTGCCGTTGCACCAAAAGATCGACCTATTAATGCCCGATACAACCGCCAGAGTTAATGAATCCACGGGAGGTGGTTAAGCATTGTCATGAACCCAAGCACTGTGTTGCGCTGCACAGCACAAGGAGACTAAGGGTGCACACCTTGCAACAAGAACTACTATCTTGGATAAGAACTATTCCAAAATAAATATACTTATGGAGGAAATGAAGGCCATATGTATCTCACATGGATTCAACATTATCATGGATGGGCAGATGGACATTAGACACTGTCCACTCATCAATATCATGGTCACATGTGCAGAGGGACCCTTCCTAAGGGCTATTGATTGTTTGTGGCATCACAAGGATGCAGAGTTTTAGTTTTTGATCCTTAAAGATGCTATTGAGGAGGTTGGCCTTGACAATGTGGTGCAGGTTGTGATAAATAAACATGTGTGTAGGGTAGTGGGGAAGTTGGTTGAAATTGCGTACTAACATATATATTGGACCCCTTGTGTGGATGCAATGAACAATGCACTCAAGGACACTAGGAAAATGAGTGGATCAAATGGGTTGTAGTCAATATGAGAGATGTGTAGATGTTTATTTGCAATCACCACACATTACATTCACTATTTCAGTCCTTCATCAAGAAGGAATTTATCAAACCTGTTGAAACTAGATATGCATCCTACTTCATTCTCTTGGAGAGGATGATTGTGTTGCAAGAGCCCTTGCAACTAATGGTAATGGCACATGAGTGGAATTAGTGGGCTGAGTCCAAGACAAAGTAGGGGGTGAGGGTGAAGGAAGTGGTGTAGAGTGACATTATTTGTTAGATGTCAAATATGTAACTTCAATCATATCCTCACTTTTCATGGTGATTATATATGGCGTCTTTGACACTACAAGGCTTGGGGAGATATATGAATGTATCAATAACATGCTTGGCCAAATGCAGGCCACTATACGAGAGAGAGATCCCACCTTGTAGTTCTACAATAAGTACATTTAGCCTATCATTCAATGGAGGTTGGAGAAGTTCAACCTTCCTTCACACATGGCCACCTATTGTAACGCCCGTCCATGAACACCTTGGAAGACAACACATCTATGCTATACAAAGCAGAATAATTAATTTTTTTTTTTTTTTGTATAAAATAACAGGGTAATGTTGAACAATCTATACACATCATTAACTAACAACTTGTCTTCCAAGGTCCCATGGTTGCATTACTGGATAAATTAATCAACATAGTTTACAAGCATTACTAACTAACATCAGCAGAACATTCTAAATCTATTACACTAATGATTTTAACCATACATTTCCATTTCATGACATCAATTAGATAATCCATTTGATCAAGATTACATGCACTTTCTCCAAGTCTATACAAATGAGTACATCATTATGTAGTTTACATTATCACTAATCTGATTACATTTGAATACATACATTATGAATCACCTAATACACAGGCTAGTACATGAGCCTAATAAATGTCTTCATAAATAGGTACAAGATCTGATGTCTGATACACAAGGCATATCCTCCACGCTCGCGAACAACGGCAAGGGAAAACCAATGGATAAAGCTCTTCCACCCGACCATGTGGAACCCTGAGGTCCACCCCCCGAGCTAGGAGTTAACATAAGGTTCCCACTACAACATGCGGCCAGGTGGACAATAGGCTATGAGACAACACATGACTCCAACATCACAAGTCACCAACACAAAACAACACAACAGTACTTCCAGAGGCAACACTTAGCAAATGGGGAGAGTACAACTAGGGAGTGCTAGGCTGTAGTAAGGAGAGTGTCATCGCATGGTCCTAACATGGGTTACCCAGGCAGTCTCTTTCTAGACACCGGCCCCCATCTATGGTTACCCTGGCAGTCTCTCTCTAGACACCGGCCCCATAGGATGACGCATGCGGAATCAACCTTCCTTTCGTGATGACAAGGAAGTAGATCTGCCAATCCCGGCCTTCTCCCCTCATCCTTAGTCTGAACTAGCACTACAGGCATGAGAGAGGAAAAAAAATCTTATTATCTTGTTAGTGTGAAAACTACCCAACCCCTAGGTTTATTATTATGTTATCACTGAATTACCAACTCCCAGTGGGTTACCTTGGCTAGCCACTTGGCACTGGCCCCCACATTGGAAGCCACTCCCTTACCTACAACTAGAAAACCCTACTCAAGAAGCATAGCAAGACATCACAACAACGAGGGTATAGGAACCATGCAAGGCATTAATCATCTTGCATAACAACTATCCTTATATAACAATACACAGCATTCACCCTCCATAACATAATTATAAGGGCAGAATTCCTAGACCATTGCCCATAATAACACATATTCATTACCACTCTAAGATTTCCATGTCACCCTGTTCCATATCTTACCACAAAACTGGATACAAGACTAGTACAACCAGTTGGATAACAATACATCCACAAGAAGTGCATTTATCATTCACTTGTCATTTAGTCCATGCATAACTAGGGACGACAAGGCTTCTTATAACATCATGATCTCAAGACATCTATCAACACAACACATGAAATCAAGACATCCCAAGCTAAGCCTCTGGAACTCTAGCCACACGGGAAGATACACAATCAAAGACTATAAGAACGGTTTTATGACCCACAGATTGAATTAACATATTACGAGAATCAATTATACTTATGATCAAATTATGCCTTTTTACAACTAATTCCATTATAGCAATTTGCACTTGACTAAGTTGTTACCTTGGTATATCAATCGTCAAGATAAAGCTTGTCGTTTGATTGCATTCTTACTAAGGGATAAATCTATGACTTACAATAAAGTGAATTATATTTAAATATGTATTAAAATAATCATTTAATTAATCTACATGATACAAATGTCATTGACGTAACTAAAGTAAACTTCTATTGTTAGTATTATAAATCAAATTGATTAAATGATTACAAGGTAATTTTAAATTCATTTCATACGGATAAGTTTGAGGATTCCGATTTAATTTATAACCAAAAGAGAAACAATTTTAATCACTTCTACGTAATTAACGATTACAACTACCTATAGATCAAATATCATTGGTCTATCTATCACAACATTCATGAGAATATCAAAGTACATTTACAACGAACGGAATCTAGTTCAACAAGTCATTAATAAAGAGAAGGTGATAGATTTAAATACTACACTAAATACATTTATCCATTCTACGAATCAACATATTGAATATTCATTTATTCCAAATCTGATATACAGTCTTTCCTTATCGTGTTCCATTTAAATTTATCATTTAATAATCCCGATAATTGATTATATCAATTTCGATGGCTTGATTTAAATAATTCACGTGATCCAAATAATAATAATAATAGCAATAATAATAATATTAAACTTCCACAAATCATTTGATAACTAATATATTTTCCATCCAAGTCATTAAACAAATAACGTTACACTCTACTAACAAGTCTATTATAAGTAATCCTATTGAATACGTATTCCTCAAGATTATAAATGAAAATATAAAGGAATAGATATAATATTCTTGAGACCGATCAAATAATACGACATGAAGTTAATAAGGATAATGGTAGAACATTCTAAACCCATCACACTAATAACTATATCACATTGCCCTACCACTACACTCTTTCCTTGCAAAAGAAATTACATACTTATAATGGATTTAAGAATAATATCTAACCCACTACATTCCATTCAACCCTACAACAAACAAGGTTCCCTAACATTAAACAACGCCAAGCGTAGGTGCTCCTTTCACACATGGATCCCCATCTGACGTTGCCACATGTGTATCTAATGATAGGCCATAATATACCCTTCGGCACTTACTCAAGAAACAAAATAAAACTAAACCTACGACTGTCTACTTTTACTGACGTCTACCCGTCCACCAAAAGCGACCACAGCAACCCAAGTAACACTTAATACGTGATCTCCCCACGTCGACTACCACTACAGGCTCAAGGCAACGACTCTAACACATAATCCAAACAGCGCAGGTTCCGATCAGCAATCATGCCCCAAAAGAAAACATCTTAATGCAACATCTGATCCGTGGGATTAAAGGAGGTGTAAGTGATTAAAAGCTGATAAAGGGAAGGGCGTCCATCGCACTGACTAATCCACGCCCCTGCGACCCACTTAACGACTAATGCTTAAGCCGACCAATGTTGGACTTCCTACGACAGAGGTGTAACAAAACACGACCGCCGGTCAACAAGCTTGAACGCTGACAACTCAGGAATGCAGCAACAACACATCAAGAATTTAACGACTTATAGCAAGCTGGCTAAGAGACGCGCCAAAACTGCGATGAGTAAAAGAAGAGGACAGCACAGAGAGAGAGTTAGACGACATGAGCAACTTAAGTTTGGCGCCGATTGAGCGTAGGACTACCTCTAAACAGGTCGACAATAACGGAAATGGCTTGACTCAAGTAGGTGGCCCTCTAACACGGGTTGGCACACTCAGAGAACAACGACTAACATTGGAAACTTCCTCAGCGTGGTGAATGGCATCATTATCATTCCTAAAATACAAAAGCATTCCCTTCCAGTTTTCTAGCAACAAAGACACACAAGGGTCTATTTAGTCTTTCACGCAGAGGTTGGTCGTTTGGATGCAGATCGAAGAATGAGCTTAAACCTTCTTAAGCTGTTGTGGTGAAGGATGCAGAGCCATCCAGAGCTCCAGATGCATCAAGGAGTCCTCATTGCAAAATACAATGGACGAGAATTTGAAAGGAGGTGCTATGAACAATGGCACGAACACTAATAGCTCTTTGATGATAAGTTTAAAACAATGGCATTGATAGTCCTAATCAAAAGTTACAGGGGTACGCCAATGTTAAGGAGGCTGTAGAAATAGAATAGGTAGGGATTCTACTGAGGATGTGTCTTTTTTTTCTCATATCTCCCACAAACTCTGTTCTTTTCTCAGACCTCTATATGGTAATGGCCAAGAAATGTGATGATCACATGATTTAACAGCTTCCCACTAATGCGATGAGGAGGCAAAAATGAAGCTTGGAACGAGTGTGGGCATCCTTCGAAGCACAAAGGATAAAGGAACTCCGTCAGCTAAAACAGTTGGAGCACTCTGGTGCACAGCCTAGTATTGTAAGCTTGTGGATTTCCTAGCGCATAAGCAGCTATGCAGATTTGATGGGCGGAAACTAGGCATGGTATACCGTCTTGCCTCCTTGGTAAATCGATTTGTCACAGTACCTACTATCATTTGTAATTCTATTGTAGAAAGATAGGCTAACTCTGGCAATACAGGTGATGCATGGTGAATTCCTAACAACATTGTCTCGTCAGATTTGATATCATGGGATGCTATGCTTTTAGGTATTTACAGAGTGGTAGGACAGACATGGCACATTTTTCCGCTTAAGAGAGTGACTGATCCAGATGGTATCTTGGAGTGCTCTGATTGAAGGATAAGAGCAGAATGGGTAGGTTGAGGAGGTTCTATCACTCTAATTTATGACACCATGATATTCAGGCTGTGTAACAACATTCTACACCAATTAGTAAATTGAAATGACCTCTGGCATCCTTCGATGCATGAGGAATGGAGGCATATGTCGATGCAATTAATTACCCAGATTGGCATGCATACAGAGCTAGATTACTAACAACCTAGAAGAGTAAAAATTTGCATTCATAGACAAAAATATAAGAGTACAGAGATAACAAAATTGATGACAGTAAGTTGTTACTATAATGCGACTGCCTAAATCCATTAACAGGGTGCATCAAAGGTCAATACATATGATAAGGAGAATTCATGCAGCAACAAATGCAATGACAGATTTATTGAAAAGACTTCAAGGAAGCAGAGATAAGATTCAGATATAAATGAAACCTGGATCCGAACACTTGATTATCAGAAGGTAGATGTTACTCCCCAATCCCAGCTAGAAGCTCCAGCCTCCTGATTAATCTCCTTCCTTTCTCTACCAGAATTCTTTTCCTGCCCAAGGACAGGATTCACTCCTCGGATAAATGCAAAAACATCCCCTCTTCCCAACAATCCCACTTTCTCAAAATCCGGGTTGTACTCCTCAGTTAATGTAGAAACATGCCTTTCTCTTCCCAATAACCCACTCTCTCGTGGGGTTCAAAATTACTTATAAAAAGACTCCAAAATTCTCAAATTTGCAACTAACGGCACCCGACATAAATGTTAATTTGCATATCCCAAAGTCCTGAATACAAGGTATAAAGCAACCACCCTATTTTAAACTTTAGAATATCTCAAAGAAATATTATTATTTTAGTAATTTAATATTAACCATATATTTCTTTTAACACAATTTATGTTTATATTTACTTATTTATTTATGCAATTTATGTCCATTGTGATTTTGTTCATTTACAACCAATTGAGTCATTTATAACAACTCATAATTTTAGTAATTAATTTATTTATTATTTCCTATAATTTAATTAATCATATTTTCCATATAACTTAACTTATATTGAACAATCATATTCATTTATCAAAATTATATTCCCAGTCCAATAAATCTATTTGAATGCAACAATTAACCAACGAAACTTAGGCAATTCTGACCTAGTCAATCCTCATTGTGGAACATTACTTAATTGACAAGCAGGATTAGACGACAAGACCACAATCACGGAGACAGACAGGCAAACAGATCATAACGACAAGGAACCCCATGTTAACTTCGTTCAACGATTCCATTGGCTAGGGCACGCTCAGACCTGCTAGTTTAGGTGGAGTCGATGCCCGGTACCTGCATCCTGCAACAAATAATACGGTTGTACATATATACATATAAAAGCATGTAGTCCTAGATATAATGAACAGAAGTCGCAGCGTGGCAGGGTACTCGGACACGAGTAATGCGACACTGTTCCGTTCATGTGAACACATCATTAAATAGCTACATCCACTAACAATAATGCATCATAATCATGATCGAATAACACATTAAACCCAGAACAACATTAGTCTATAATCATCAAATATGTCCATCGAGATCAAGGAGAGCATATACCATAGCATACTAGTTCGAATGTCTCGAAACTGTAAACATGCAATATAAAACTATCAACTATACCAGAACTGTCATAGGAAATAAGAAAATAACGTCTATCACAAGCCAAAAAGCGAGGGGCATTACATCCTCCCCCCCTAAAACCAGGCTTACTCCTGGAAGCCTGCAAGTAAGTGAGGATATAACTCCCTCATTCTGGTAGTATCCTCCCAGGGAGCGGAGGTCTCATCATTAGGATCCCACTGGATCCTGACCTGCTCCACGTCTCTGCCCCTGAGAGCGAGTCTCCTGTGCTGAAGAATGCCTATGGGCTTCAAAGCTAGCTGCCCGTCCTCTACCTGTAGAGCAGTCCAATCAAGTACATGAGCAATATCTGGATAGTAAGGTCTAAGTATAGAAACATGAAACACATCATGGATGCGTGCAAGGCTAGGCGGCAAAGCAAGACGATAAGCAACTGGACCGATTCTCTCCAACACCTCAAAAGGTCCAACAAAGCGCGGTGCTAGCTTAGAGCCCTTCCCATAGCGGATTGGACTCTTTCGCGGTCGCACACGCAAGAACACCCGATCTCCAACAGAAAACTGACAATCGATCCTATGAGCATCTGCATACTTTTTCTGCCTATCCTGAGCTGCCACCAAATGCTCTCTAATCCTCTCAACCTGCTGCTCCATATCTCTCAACATATCCGGACCCAGAAGAACTCTATCCTCCAAACGATCCTAGCTCAAGGGGGTCCTACAAGGACGACCATACAAGGCCTGAAAGGGAGACATGCCAATAGAACTATGATAACCATTATTATAGGCAAACTCCACTAGGTAGAGGTAATCCTCCCAACGGCTCTGCTGATCCATAACATACATTCTCAACATATCCTCGAGAACCTGATTAACCCTCTTAGTCTGACCATCAATCTCAGGATGATAAGCCGAATTGAAGTTCAGCTGTGTTCCCAAGGCACGCTGTAAGGAAGTCCACAGGGCGGAAGTGAACACTGGATCCCTGTCAGAGATGATCCTACGAGGAATCCCATGAAGCTTGACGATGTCCTCCATAAACACTCTAGCCACCGTAGAGGCATTGTAAGAAGCACGGACAGGAGAAAAGTGAGCTACCTTCGTCAACCTATCCACAGTGACCATAATAGCATCGTGTCGCCGAGAGGACATCGGCAAACCAACTATGAAGTCTATCGAAATGATATCCCACTTCCATTCTGGTATCAAATGAGGCTGCAAAAGACCTGCAGGGCGCTGGTGCTCTGCCTTCACCCTTTGACACTCAAGACATCTCGACACAAAATCAGCAATATCCCGCTTCATACCACTCCAAAAGTATAGTTGACGCAAATCTGCATGCATCTTCTTGACACCCGGATGAGTAGAATAGGGTGCCCGATGTGCCTCCGACAAAACTAGGGTGCGAAGACCCTCAGAATTAGGAACATAGATACGACCCAATTGTCGCAAAAGACCATCTGACACAAAAGAGTAACCAGAGAACCTACCTTCTAAAGGTCTACCAGACTCAATCTCAGATCTCACCTCCTGGCACCATCTGTCAGTAGGAAGAGCAGCGAGAATCTGACTTCTCAAATCAACTGTCATGGCCAACTGCCTCAGCTCATGAAACTCGTCTGCTTGACGTTGCCTCCAATGGTCAGAAAGGAAGCGAGCTCTGAATCTATCTTCAAACAACTCCCAAGACACCGTGCTAATGTCCAAATGCAGCTTCTGCTCCTCTAGCCTCCACCAAGTCGAAGCAAACCCTCGAAGGTGTAAAATAGCACATCTGGCTTTCGTATTGCTGCCATACGGATGCATGGTGAAACATCTGCCTAGGTCCAACAACCAAGTCTCTGCCTCAAGTCCTCTACCAGTTCCATCAAAGATGGGAGGACGTGCTCTCAGTAAGTCCCTCATATGGTTGGCTTGGGTGGCCGTCTGCTCGGCGGTCAATTCCCTACGCCTGGGAGACCTTTCTCTCTCTCTAGGACCTGACTGGTCTACCTCCTGACCACCTCTGGGCTGCTCACCCACCTGTCTGGGACCTAAACGGGCAAGGGCCTCCTTGAGAATCTGTCTCAACTGGGCTCCCTCAGGCTGACCCTGACCTTCCATGTTTTGACCCCCGCCTTCATGGCCACTCCCATGAGGAGAACTGGGAGGAGGAATACTGCCACCACCTCTCCCACGACCCCTTCCTCTGCCCCGTCCTTGGCCCCTACGTCTAGGCATCTTCCCTACACAGAAAAGGGCAATTATTATATTAAGAAAAGGGTCGCAACAGGAGTTAAATCGTACTACAAAGTTTAAGCACTAGGTTACATAATGGGCTCAAATTTAACCAAGGTACCCAATGTTTAAACCGTGCTCTGATACCAAGATGTAACGCCCGTCCACGAACACCTTGGAAGACAACACATCTATGCTATACAAAGCGGAATAATTAATTTTTTTTTTTTTTTGTATAAAATAACAGGGTAATGTTGAACAATCTATACACATCATTAACTAACAACTTGTCTTCCAAGGTGTTCGTGGACGGGCGTTACACCTATACATTGAATCCAAAGTGCTATTTGTAGAGGCCTAGTAGAGTTCTCCCCATTAATGAGATGGAGGCGAAGAGAGGCTTCATGTAGGTTGTCAAGAAGATGTACACTGCAGAGGAGGCCTCATTGATTTGGCATGAGTGAATCAAATTTGCTAAACTTAGGGGCTTTGTGAGTTTGACAAAGTTATATCAGGAGACTTTGGTGCATGACAACCCAGCAGCATTGTGGCAGTTGTATGGGCCTCCATCATTGATAAGCATACTAGCCATTCAACTCTTATCACAAAGTTTGTAGTTAATTTGTTCTTGAGAGAAACTAATATACATACAACTTATCCATTTTTTCAAGTGTAACGAGCTTACCTTTAGGAGAACAGAGAAGCTTGTGGCTATACATAGTATCTTTGATGTCATGGATCACAAGAGAATTAAGTACAAGGAGAGTCCAACAATATGGCGGGATGTAGACCTAGAGTAGCCAATGCAGATTGATGAGGATCAGGGTGCACATATAGGGTTGGTTAGTGTCTAGTTGCAGAAACTAGATAAATCTAGTAGTTCTAATGATGAAGAGTATGGCATGACATTTGCATTGGGTGATTTTCATTAGCCATTGGCCCATTGTACTTTGTATTGCAAACTTGATGAAATTGATTATCATAATATATATTTGGAAATTGGAGTCAATTGATTGTCAAATTGTTTACATAAATGATAAATTGCAATTTATTTTACTTTTTTTGTAATTAATTTTTCAAATATTAATTTTGGTATATTATTTTAATTGATATCCCCAAATTTTTGGAGAAATTTGCCATCCCTGAAACTCGTCCCTGTTATGCCCTTACTTCTATAGTGCATAGAGTTATGAATAGTCGGCTTGTGGCTATCTTAACTCCTAATTAAGTCATATTATCATTATTATATTGTTATTTAGTTGTTTAGGTCGGCCTAAGGCTTCTATAGGGCTATCTAAGTCGGCCTGGGTGATATCCTAGGCATAAATAGGTATATATAGGAGGTAGTGAGTCTCATTTCATATCATATTGAGTATTGTGTTCTCATTGAAGACTATTGGAGGTATCCCCCTCGAAGTGGATTAGGAGGTTGCCCCCTCGAAGTGGCATATTATTATCAAGTATTTGCAGTATATTTACTATTATATTCAGATATTGTGCAAGTTGTTTCATTACAAGTGGTATCAGAGCATGATCTTGGCACCGTGAAGACAAAAACTAGGCGGTTTTTTTTTCTGATTTGGAGGTCATTTTGGAAAGCGCATAACTTTCAAATTTTGGCAAATTTTTTTCTGATTTTAAAAGGATTTTTGCAGAACATATTGAAGCTACTACAGTCGAGAATTCAGAGCATTTGGAGCAAAATTAAGCGAGTTATAGCAGAATTAGGGTTTCTGCCCTTATTTTTTGAAAAAGTATATCTCTCTTATTTTGTTGAATCTCTGAAAGATTTTTTGTGGGTTTTTCAATATAATAGTGAAGCAACTACAGTCCAGATTTGAAAACAATTGGAGCAGAATAAAAGGAGTTATTTATAAATTAGGGTTTCCACCAATTTCTCTCTCCAGGCTGCAAAATTTTGAATTTCTTCACAATTTTTTCAGGGAAGTGAGATCTTGGCGCTAGTAAGTTACAGTAAAAATTTCAGATTGATTTGATTTGTTTTGTGTGATTTATTACAAAATTATTTTTTCCAATCATGACGGGTCCTTCAACAAGAGGCAAAAAGAATGTTACCACACCGAGAAAAACTCCAGGCAAGGAGGAGGTGGAAAATGAGGATGTTGATAAAAAAGAATATGAAAATATACTTGAACTTATTCATAAAGAAAATAGCAAGATGAAAGGTGAAATCTTGTCCATTATGGGTGAACAAATGAAAGGGTTGGCTAAGTCGTGTGATATTGAGAAAATTTTGGATATACTTTCCAAACATAAGCAATCACAACACCAAGATGTGGAAGAAGCAACAGAAGAAGCAGCAGAAGAAGAAGAAGAAGAAGAAGAAGCAGAAGAAGATGAAGAAGAAGATGAAGATGAAGAAGCAAAAGAAGAAGCAAAAGAAGAAGAAGAAGAAGAAGAAGACAAAGAAGAAGAAGAAGCGGAAGAAGCAGAAGAAGAAGAAGAAGAAGAAGAAGAAGAAAAAGAAAGAGGCAATGAAGAAGAAGTTCCTAGTCAAGCCATTCAACCAATACAAGGGTACCAGGTACTATCCCTCACCTCTTCCTCTTTGGCACATCAAAAGGTTCAAGTAAAGGAAGAATACATTCATCACCATCAAGAGCTAGATGCAAAGAGAAGACACATCTTGGAGTTGAAGTTAATTTTCCAGACACACAGGAATAAGCTGAGGACATCAACAGTTCCATATTACCTCATTATAAGGAAATATCTTCTAGTTGAAGTTACCACATGGGATGATGAAGATTATATGAAGCAATTACCACAATTGATCAGCGTTGAGGACAACGCTTTTGTAAAGGTGGGGGGCATGTTATGCCCTTACTTCTATAGTGCATAGGGTTATGAATAGTCGGCTTGTGGCTATCTTAACTCCTAATTAAGTCATATTATCATTATTATATTGTTGTTTAGTTGTTTAGGTCGGCCTAAGGCTTCTATAGGGCTATCTAAGTCGGCTTGGGTGATATCCTAGGCATAAATAGGTATATATAGGAGGTAGTGAGTCTCATTTCATATCATATTGAGTATTGTGTTCTCATTGAAGACTATTGGAGGTATCCCCCTCGAAGTGGATTAGGAGGTTGCCCCCTCGAAGTGGCATATTATTATCAAGTATTTGCAGTATATTTACTATTATATTTAGATATTGTGCAAGTTGTTTCATTACAGTCCCCCATCTTTAAGACTCCGTGAACACTGCCTAGGTGGCTTCCCTTCAACTGATCATCTTTGTGTTCTATAAACCCAGTTTTTGTCTTATTATCCTCTTGAGGTGCATCTTGTCTTTAGTGTCATACACAAGGAATGAGTTGGAAAGTGACTTAATCAGATTGCTGGTCCTTTAAACCAACATGTTTGATTCATTTTGGATTAGTGGTGGTAGCCAGTGAGACCCTCTGGTTGTTAGGGGAGTTTGAGCAACGAGTCTCACTAGCTGAAAATCCTATCAATAAATTAAAACTTTTTTGGTGAATTTGTTCATAATTTTTGTGGATCACCAAGCATTGCAGAATTTCATGACAAATATTCCGAGCATTGTTGTACTTGATCGATGAAGTATATGCTAGTTAAGAGGACTAGAATGAAGTTTTCGTGGCCAAATATTTTGATACAGCCTTGAATGAGATACTTGTAAAAGTGTGTTGGCTAGGGAAAAGGATAGTTGGTCCCACCCAAGAATTTAAGTCAACATGGACTAGAGGCTGTAAAATCCCCTATAGGATATTTGCTAAATGAACTATGCAGAAGTAAGCTTTGATACCATTGTAAAATACCCTACTTAGTTTGACTGAAAATTTTCCTTCACTTTCACTTCAACAACGAACATCAAAATGCAAAATAACATCAACAAATATATAAACACTTGAATATCCAAACACCTTGCTTTATTGAAGCCTTCAAATATGATAAATGCAAATACTTATTTGCTGGTTTTTATGACAGTCCTTGACTGTTTAATATCAGACCTTATTACATGTACAAAAATGCATGAAATTACATCAAAACCCTTGAAGGATCAATGCCAATTTCAAGTAGAACGAACAACTAATCAATTCAGCTCAACTAATGCTTTGAATGAGCTCTAATCACAACTGATATCTCTGTTATACTGGCTGTTACAGGTGCTGATATCTCTGATTTAACCCAGCAATCCAAAATACCACAAAATATCATCAAAATGCCTCTCCCAAATGCAAGCGATTCGTTTCTTGATGTCTTGAATCTTCAAAATCACCCATGAAATGCTCTTTTTGAACCCTGCAATGAAATTACCAGCCAATTGAAAATCTTCAACAAAGTCTCCAATACTCCAATGCTTCAATGTAAATCTGCAATTTGTCACAATTATGAAATCTTAATGAAATCACCTCACAAACATGGATGCAATCATCACCATTCCATGGTCAAGGGATCATCTCCTTGACAATATAACTGAAAATCAGAATTCCCAGCCAAGAACAAAGTCATGAAATCTTACCAAGTGCTCAAAAGATACAAATTGAAGTTCAATGCTTGTATTTAAGCCTCTCCAAGATGACTGATGCAATTAGCTCCATTTGATAGTTGAATTTGAAATCCACCAATGAATATCTCTGTCTTCATTGAACTTCTCCTTCTTTCTTGGGCGGCGCTTCATGAAGACATTAATTTTATTAATTTGAAAACCTTTCTACTTGGTCGGCGATCCTCATAGGAGAAAGCATTTATCTTAAAATTACACACTCCTTCATGGGTGGTGAACTAACATGGAGCTATTGATATCATTAAATGAATTGTCCACCTTAATCGATGCTATCAAACATAAAATGAGTCTCCTCTTGGCCGGCGCTCATCCTTGGGCAATACAAATCATATTAAATTCAAAATAGGACTCCTCTAAGCGGCGCTCCTTTTAGCATTAGCATTCGATCCCATGTGTCAACTTAATCAATTTTAAATGCACTTCACATAATCCAAAGCTATAGCTCCACCGTGTACACTTTTACTCTAGCTAGGACCTACTCGCACTGTACATTTTTATGACACATGATCCAATGAATGCACCGTGTACACAATTACCTTGGCCGGCTGAGCTCTATCTCCTTAAATGCTTAGCTTGGACCTATAATGCAACCGATCAGTCCCATGTGAAGCGTGTACACTTTATCTCCATTGATTAATATAGAATCACCCTTATAACCAGTTGGCATAGATTAACTTGCTTGGTGTGGACCTATTTAGCATGATTGATGGAATAGAGACATGAAATTGCAATTAAAGATTGCCAATTTCCAAATGTCGACTTGTCATCAAAGAAATAATGAAAATACAATTTGAATATTGTACTTACCATTAATCACAAACACCATATTTTGGCTAAATAATTAATATTGCCAAATAAAACTTTAGCCAAAATAAAAATCATGTCTAGCTCCAAAATGGGGACATTACAGAGGCCAACAAAGCATACAGCCTATCAATCACATTTGACCTTTGTTGACATATCTTATTAATCCACTTATCCATATTCTTTCCATGTGCGACTAGCTGATCTAATCACTTTTGCAGATCCAAGGAATGTAAAATTTGTGGTAAAAAATCCATAGAGCTCAGTATGGGCTGAAGAGGATGAGCAATGAATTGCATAAGTTGTTTGTTTTCAATTTTTAGGGCTGTCTTATCCTTGCCATCCTTGAGGACTCTCTCTTTGAGGTTTTCAGTGGCTACCTCAAAGAAATTGACATCTGCTAGAAGGAATCGTGGTCTCAATAACCAAATGACCATCAGATACTTTATTCAGCCAAGATTGCCTTCTTGGCTTCATTGGTTTAGACTTAAAAACAATGGCTGTGATTGCTGCAGAATTGTTTTGGTAAGACTCAAGAGGATACAAATCTCCTCTTTCTAGCCACCTTTGATCCAACCCATTGTGGTAAATCCTTTTCCTGCTCTTGTGTCCTAGGAGGGATTCTCATTGGAGAAGGGATTGTGATGATGGGGGGTGACTTGGGAGATTGAACAGTGAGAACAGGAATAATTAGAGGTGGAAGATTTTCTGATTGAGGTGGAGAAGGAACGGGAGATGGAATGGAAGATGTTTTAGGTTTGGATGGTGAGGCAACATCCATAGGTATGGGTGAAGGGGAATGATGAAGAGGTGAAGGAGATGGGGACCTAGAGGGAGGAGAAGCTAGCAGGAAATTGGGAAAAGCAAAAGCAGGAATTGGTGACACAATTTGTGGTTCTTGAATAGGAGTTCTTACACTCTTCTTAGCAATCAATTTGATTTTCCTGATCTTTGGAGCTGCCTCTACATCACATAAAGACTTGGGTTTTTCACCTCCTAAATCAACCACTATGTGTGAAGAAGAGGAAGAAGATGGCATCTGTTCTTGAAAGGGCTGCGATGTAGGAATTGAACTTTGGCCCTTATCCCTTGCTGTTGCCGTCCTTGATGCTTTTTTGGCAATTTTTGTATGTGAGGAAAACTTTGCTTCGATCCATGATTATTCTAGACTTGTCCTGATTTGAAGTGTTTTCTTTGATGGCCCAGTTAATCAAAGGTAAAGACTACTGTTCTATATTTGCTACTGTATACCAAGGAGAAATCCCTGATTTTGAGTCTGTGAGGTCTTCTGGCAATTCTTTGGGAGTAAAATCAGTGAGTTACTTTATAGTCATTTGACTATATTTCCTTCTTCTTGCTTTATATTCATCCATACAGTTGGCCCAAAGGTCTTTTTTGGGCTCATGTTTATATCTGCTTCCAATCGCTCAAACATAAAACCTTTTGGGTCATACGTGTGCTTTTCATAAAAAGGTTTGGAGTTAAACTTTGACATCTCATCACTGGTATACTTCAAATCTGCAGCAGCCATACAGTTATAGAGGTCATGATGGATTGGAAAACACACTCCCAACTTGTGCCTACTCTGTAACAAGAAATGGACCTTGGAAACCTGGCTATAATACTCCATGATCACCACTCAGTCACTAGGATACTTCAGAAGCATATAGGGAAAAGAGACAAAACTGTACACACTGATATACATGAATGTAGGAAACTGGATTTACAAACCAGCCCACTCTGAAATCACTGCTCTAGCATGCTCTGAAATTCTCATATGGTGCTGCTCATCCATCCTTCTGACTAGATACATCAAAAAGGCATCACTCACCATCCTATAATGCTTTAGTGACTCATATTCCAAATGTGGAAAGTGTCTGTAAATATGAGTGGTGTCAAATGCTCCAGCAGTATTCAGACCTGAAAGAGATCCTGCCTTGGCCATAGCATAGACCAAGTAGGATGTCATATGAACTTGAAGGTTTGTTCAAAATCTGCAAGCTGTCTATGGATACATTCAGTTATGAGGACGCCCCGATCAAAATGAAATTTACCCTTGCATATTGCACTCATGATAAAGAACATCCATGGCTTTAATGTCCTTGATTCCTCTTGCCCTGTCATTTGGTTGAGTAGAGTGATCATGATGGAAAAGTCATCTTTGAACTCATTCCTTTTTATCGTTTTTGAGATGTGTTTCTTATTCTTTTTCAGCCAATGTTTGCCCATGTTTTTGACAGTCATTGTGTTGTTTTCCCACACTTTCTCACATTGTTCTAAACCATTCTCCTTGGTTTCATCATACATTGGTAGTCTAAAAACTTCTTCAACTTCTTCTACATCAAACTTAGAAAGGATTTGACCATTTACCAATCTTATTTGCTGCTTCTCAGGGTCATAGTGTTTGACACATATGAGGACAAACTCTTGACTTTGTGTAGAGATAGGAAAGGAGGCTGCGTCAATGAGACTGCTGTCCTGAACTCTTCTTGTGATGTTGTTCCCGTTTTGACCTTCTCATCCAACTGCAGCTCTTGCATGTTGATGTGTCCTCGATTGGTATCTTTATTTTTGAGTATTTTGTGATTAATGCTGACTTAGCTTCAATGGTTGAAAATGATACTGCATGTTGGAAGCTCTTAGTGTTGGAATATATTCAATCTTGGCGACTTGAATCTATGAAAAATACACACCCTCTGCTGATTTTTGTGTCAAACCCTAGCCGTTTTCATGGAAATCTGCAGCTGATGTATATTATGGAACCCTAGGGTATGTGAAATGATTGCTGTTTTGTGTTTGCAAATGACAAAAAACTGTCGTGAAGATTGCATATGACTTCAACCATATAGGGAACTATCTTTGTCCCATCCTTGGAAACGATATGCCCAAGTAATTTTGTTTCAGTGACTGCAAAAATTGACCTTTTTGGAGTAAGGGAAATCCCATGTAATATGCATGTTTCATACACCATGGTTAGATGCTGAAAATGATCTTCTTGCGTCTTTGAGAAAACCGTGATATCGTCCAAGTAAACAAGGATCACTTTATTCTTCAAGTCGCCAAAAGCAATGTCCATTGCTCTCTGAAAAGTTGCACCTGCATTGATCAATCTGAATGGCATGCGGCGCTCATATACAAATGTCCCCTATGGAGTGATGAATGCTGTCTTAAACTGATATTCCGATGCTACTTTAATATGATTATATCCTCAATACCCATCAAGTAATGATAACATCTCCAATTCTGTGACAGTCTATAAAACATAATCCATTATGGCAAGGGATGGCTATCCTTTGAAGAAGCCCAATCCAAGTTGCAGAAGTTGACACATTTTGATTTCGCCATTCTTTTTTCAGGCAGTTACAATGTTAGACACCCACATTGAGTGGTGTATGGGAAAAATTATCCTGCCATCTAACATCTTTTGGATCTTGCTGTAAATTGTAATTGTCAAGCATAGATTATAATGCCTTTGCTTTTGTCTGAGAGGCTTTATCTCTGATTTCAGTAGAATGGCATGAGACAACTCCTTGGGAGTAACACCTTCAGATCTTCATATGACCATGCAAAAACATCCTTGTATTGCTAGAAAAGGGCTTCAAATCTACTCCTCTTTAGGCGAACAACACTTATTTGGATTTACCATTCTTGGTTCATTTGCAATTCCAATATCAATTTGCTCATAATTGGTAGATGTTTGGATGGTGAGCCAATCTTATCTTTGACAATGATACTGATTAGAGCTGTTTAGAGCTTAAAAGCATGATGTTAATGAAAATGGGAAACAAGGATTTGATGATGACCAACTAAATGGGAAATGATATAGTGTTTTGACTCAAAAAATGAATCTATACAAAAAATTTCATATGGGTACAATAGTTTCAATGAGAACATTTGTTCTTTCAAAAGAGAGTGTTCTTCAAACTTAACTAGGTTGAGGATGCTAAACCTTAAACTACAACAAATAATTTAGTTAATTTTCTACTACCAACACATTGATTTTTCATAATTATTAAGTTTTAACTAACATGTTAATTATTTGGGAGGAAGGTGACGTCTATTATGCTTGACAATCTTTATTATATTATTGCTATGTTACCGAATCGGTAGAAAATCAGGGCGATTCCAGTTATGAAATGTCCTAGAATTGGATTTTGAAACAATACCACCGTGGATTTGGGCAGGGTTCGCAATTTTCCTGTTGGAATCGTATTGAATTGACAACTAACAAACCTTGGCGATTCCAGGTTAGACGAAGCGTTTTCATGATGATTCTAGTGGCAGGCAAAAATTTTGACGCATTACTTTGCCCGAAACCCTAAACGACTTATGGCATTACAAATGGAAATTGTAATGAAATCTTCGTACGTGTCATGTAGTTAGTGATCTATTTGCGTTTTCGTGATTAATAAAGGAACCAATGAAATAAATCTTGCACAACAAGAGATTTGAGAGAGAATTCGTCACACTATCATGACCCACGTTATTATGAAATTTTCTTGTTTGGCATCTTTTGATAGCATCAAAGAATTCAAATTTTAAGAGTTATTTTAGTTTACTTTAGAACTATTAAAGAATTATTGTATTTTATTTACATTGTTTACTTTATTTTTATTTGAAAAACTATTTTTATTTACTTAAGAGTTATTTTATAGTTATTTTATTTGCTTGAAGAGTTATTCTATAGTTTTAGTAGTTTTTTAAATATATGCTGGCCATGTATTGGTTTTTATGTACACGGTCATGACATGATGCTTTGTACCTTGCTGCCACTATAGAACGCCTCTAGGCATAATCTTGACATTTAAGTTTAAGAAATTGATATGGAATTAGTATATTGTATTTTGTTTAGCATATGCATGATATGTAGTATTCTAAACTTAATTCCTGTTTTTAGGCTTGAAATATGTATATATTTATGATTTTTATATGTTTTTCCTGTGTACATACCCAGCCCCCCAAAAAAATTCTGTCGTATCAGCGTACCATACCCATGTACCAGAGTTACCGGATACGGCACCCCCCTTACCCTGGCACGCGTACCAGATGGTACGGCTTGGATACGACCTGGGTACCGTGCCCATCCGTGCCCTAAAAAATAAAATTTTCCAGCCGCGCCCAATACTTTAGGATTTGGGATTTTAGAAAAAATCCCCCATATCTGGCTGGAAACCAATTAAAAATGCATCGATTCATCAAAAAAATCCAATGGCTTTTTTCATAGGAGGTTCAAGGAATACGCTGATTTTTCCCTGCTTCTCTCACAATTTTTTCCTGGCGTGAGAACAACTGACAAGTTTAGAAAATTTCCTGGTAATTTTATTTTACGCTGTGAGAACCGACGAGTTTAAAAATTTCCTCACGATTTTTTTTTTACGGCGTGAGACAATATTCCGAGCACTATAATGCTCACATATAAAAGCTTATCGGCTAAATATATTCTAATGTATTCAAATTTACTAAAGTTTAAAATTAATCTAACTTTAATATTTTATTAATAATTATAATGTGTATTTAAATTAAAATATACTTATAATAATTATTATAATTAATATTTAAATTTAATACTTTTAATATTTATAAATACTTATAATATATATATATAATATTTATAATGTATTATTTTTTATTTAAATTTAATACTTTTAATATATATATATATAATTTATTATTTTATAATAGCTATATAATAAAATAAATATTAAAATATATAATATAGGCTATTATAAAATAATAAATATATATTAATATAATATATTATAAAATAATAAATTATATTTTAATATAATATATTATATAGTATCTAGCCGTATCCAGCCGTATCCGTATTTGAGGGTCTTCAAAATTAGCCGTATCTGTATCGGATACCGTGCCCGTATCGGATATTGTATCCGTGTCCATGCAACATTGCCACGTACCCATACTTGTACTCGATTCTGATTCGGCAACTTAGTACTATTGTACATTAGCCATGGAGCCTACTGCCTTGTCATACTGCTCTCAAATAACGATTCATTAAAACTCAAGTCCTCTTTCATTTCTACGTAGCCTAACTAGCACATGGACCACATAACATGGGGAGCATGCCCATTGGGCTTTGAACTTAGGTCATTGTTGGGATAAGTGCCTCAACATACCGCTGGACCACATACTGCTGTATAGCAAAAGATTGTTAGTGGAAACTTAAACTATTTATGCAACATCAATTCCTTAATTTTTTTGCATCAGCCTTCATAAATCTACCAAGTCAGTTCTGCAGCTTATAAGTTCTGGATATGCAACCTTCGGAGAATACTGTTGGCTCTTACTTATTATTAAAAGACTTTTTTATACCCAAACAAAATTAGTGTAATTTTTGTGGACTCCTTTCTAAAACATGTTGAATTGCTAGAAATCATTCATACCTGTCGAATTTGAATGCTACTGCCCTCCATTTTAATTTTTGGTGCATGTTGGTATGTGTTTCTGTTTTCCCCATCTAAATGTAGGGATTTCATCCTGCTTTTTCTTCTAAATTTTGATAAATATTAAATATTTGAACTTCCCAGTCTGAAGAACTTTCTAGCTTTATGTTTCTCTATATTCCCATCTGTATTTTTGTTTAATATGTATTAATATAATTTTTCCTTTTAACCTAATATAATAATTATAAAACATTTCAATATTTCCAGGATGAGTCTACTAAACATTTTGTAAGGAGCATTTGCTTCTGCTCAAGCATATTTACTTTTTCTCTATCTCCTGTAGGAAAATCCATACTTGTGGAAATGGCTTACTGGTCAGGAGCCCGCACCTGAAGTTGTGATGAAAAATCCGGTATGCATTTGTTAGACATAGGTTGTATGTCAAGTTTGCAATATTTTTTTTAGACATTCACTGCATTTGTTATCTGGAAATATCACTAATGTTATCATCACTGGCTAGGTGTTCATTGCTTTGCATGAGAAGATCATGAACAATCTGAAAACTTATGCTTCTCCTGATACAAGGGCAAAGCCTGGACAGCCATGGGTTAGGGGATGGGATGATAAACGATCACTAGGAGGTCCTGTAGCTGGAAATCAGTGAATTATTTAAAGTTCTAATTTGAAAACAACTCTGATATATCATATTTTTATGATGTTATAAGTACCTCTTCAGTTGAAGAAGGATCATCTTACATCCCTCATGATGCTAAATAAGGATTATATAATTTTAATTTGAAATAAATCCATTAACTGATAATTTCTGAAAGATAATAGTAGGGTTGTAAATGTTACCAATCAGCAGGATGATACGGGTCTATCCTGAACTGTAAATAATACATTTCACTGACAGGAATTATGACAACTAAATACTGAAGAATGTCAATCAGGTGTTTCTCACATATGCTCATAAAAATAGGATATGTATCTCTATTATTCATAAATATGTTGCTTTCTTTTAGCTTTATCCTTGGTAGTTTTGGATTGATATGTTCTCTCTCAATGTGTTATATTTCCTCATTATATCTGCAACTTCTATGAACTTTGCACTTCCTTCATGTCAAGCATACAGGTTTTATTTCACTTTAGCGCTTCCTTCATGTCAAGAATACAAATTTTATTCATCTTTTGGTTTCTTAGCATATTTTATTAGAAACAGTACAAGGCTGTAGATTTGAGGAAGCACTAGCTGTGAAGTCAAGCTATAATGAATATTCTAAAGGTGAATGTGGGAGAGTGTTAATAAAACTGACCTGAAAGATTTGAATTCCATGAGAAGCATATTAAACATAGAATTTCCAACATAAAATGCCACAATTTTTCAAGAGAGAAAATATGTAGGCGGGTAAGCCAATCCTTGGATAGTGGGCCATCTCTATTATATGGTAGTGCATTGGAACTGCATACAGGGAATTGAAGAGGTTGAGGAATAAGATTGCTAACTTGCTAAGTTGCTTACATGTTAGTGTTTTCGTTATTTTCATTTTAGACTCCAATACTTATTCTGATGAAAGAGTCTTATTGCATGGTTTGAGGGTAAGGTGTATGCAAGGTGTGGCTATGGGTAGAATTGATTATGTACAAAATTTATACTTCTGTTAATAATTGTATCACTGTTGAAGATATTAGAAAATAATAATTGTGATTAGTGTCGAATCGTGTTCTAGAGTTATCAACGTATCTTCAACACATTGTGTTCCTCCACCATACAAATGTTTCGAGTAAAAAAAGAAAAAGAGCGCCAAATCACAACACACAAACATTGATATGGTTGTCTTGCTCCTCGGTTGCAACTTTTGTAGATTGTGATTTGTTGCTCCATGCTCCTTTGTCTTCTCGTTTCTCTTCCTTCATGAATCGTGGCCCTTGTCCTCTCCTCATACTCCCTTTGTGGGGAGGCATTTGTGTGCATGCTGAGTCTTTTATGTCACTTTTATGGCAGTTTACAAGCCCCTCTTGTTTTAGGATAAGGCGCCTAATCCTATCTCTTCATCCTTTTCCCCTTTGGTTATTGTACGCTAGCTTGATTGTTGTTGTGTGCTTTCTCAGATTGGATAGGGACCCCATTGTTGCCTTCAAATGTGACCACCTTGACCAAACTTCCCAGGATCTTTCTTAGGTCCTTTTTCATTTTATAGGTTTTTGGCCCATGGAGCAATTCCTTTGGTCTTGTAAATTTTCCAAACTCTTGCTTACTCTATATGCTAGCTTGATTGTTGTTGGGTGCTTTTTCGCATGAGTGTGGCCCCATTGTTACCTTCAAATTCGATCACCTTGACCAGACTAACAAGGATCTTTCTGAGGTCCTTATTTTCATTTTATAGTTTTATGGCCCATGGAGCAGTCCTTTTGGTCTTTGGAAATCTTCCAAACCCTTGCTTATCACCAAAAACAATGGACTCCACTACCTTTCACATTTCTAAATGAAAAAAAGGTTGATGAAAGAAAATTGCAACTTGCTCTTATGCCATTTACTTGTTATATTGATTATAAAACAAGGCAATTGAAATACTATTTATGGGTCTGGTGTCAAATATAGTGTAGGACCAACCTACATACTTGTAATGACCCAAACATAAATTTTATGTAAATATGCTCAGATGTGAAATACTCAATTGATTTTTAATGTCAAAAATAAAGAATGCACTGAAATTTGAAATATCCACAACAATTAAAACTAAAATTGCACTCAAATCCACTTGAACATGCATTGCTATGTCCAAGCAAATTGATTTTTTTTGAAATCTGATTTGAAACTCTTCTGCAATCAACAACAAATAATCCACAACATATTTTAATCACTTTCTGATCACCAAAATTCTATAAGGGTGAGATGAAAGCATACAATGAAAAACACTCAATTTAATTATACAAATTTGCACACTTCACCAAATTAATGAACAATATTTGCAAATATGAAAATTGAAAATTTACCAAAACACTGAAGTTGTTATATTATGATAAAATGTAAAGTAAAATATTGATACGCAACAAAAATTACATCACTAACAAAATTGAGAAATTACAAACTAAACCTCCAAATTAGTTATTTCTTACTTCACAATATTGCCACAATCTTCACAACTTGGATTCTTTTAGCACAAATACAATCTCTGAATGAAATTGCCTCAAGAAACCAAATGAATTTCGTCCTCTTATTTCCAAATCTAAAGGGTTTCATTCTCAGATGGATAGCTGAACATAATGCTCAAACTATTTTGATAGAGTTTTGGTATGATAGACAAAGATGCCAAAAATGAAGAAATTGCCTCCATTTTATAAGATTTTGTAAGAGTTGGTATAGAATTCTTTAATACCAAACAAGATTTGGCTAAGAAGATAGTTGCCCAAGATCTAGAAACCTCAATGAAAGGACGAGATATTTAATATGAAAGAATAATCCTATTCTATCAAAGGATGCAAATATGCAATATGATTATATTATTAGATTACAATGAGAAACCCTTGGTTATATAGGCCAAAGCGAGACATAGGGCAACATAAGATTATGACATGTGTCTTAATCTTATGAATTGAGACATAAAGTGAAAATGTCTTAAGAATGGCTTAAGTAAGTTTAAATAAACTAGTGTGAATAGGACGTAAGAGATAAACCAGTTAAGTAATATACCATGTTCAAGCAACACCCCCTTTAAGAGAATGTGAAAAGATGCAAAGATGCAATGATAGGTCTTGGCTACAAGGATTGATGAGACACCTATGTACAAAACACTATCTTACAAATGGAGGAAAAAAAAAACCTGTAGGAAAAAATGTCTCCAAAAGAGAAAAAATACAAAATACTCCAAAAATATGAGAAAGATAAAACCCCATGTGAGAAAAAAGTCCCTCCCATAAGAGAGAAGAAGAGAGACGGTTTAGGTGATCCTCTCTTCCCCCCTAAAAAAGTGAGAAGGATAAAACCCCATGTGAGGAAAAACTCCCTCCCAAAATAGAGAGAAGAGAGACCATGCAACCCCCTCTTAAGTAGCCTCTTGCACTAATGGTAGATGTTTGACAAAAGATGTTAAAGATGATCCGAGATTGTCGAACAATATTTTTCCCATTAGGAAGAAACATGGCCAAGGATGTATGCAAGAAGTCTTTCCATTCCTGAAAGGAATATGAGGGAAGAAAACACAATATATATGATGTCTCTAGAAGTTGCTTAAGTGTCACCATGTCAATGTCGAGAGGTGCCACAATCAAATTAGGTGTCCTTGGCCAAATTGAAAAAAGTGACAATCTAGAACCTAGTGGAAACAGATGTCGAACATAATCCAAAGACGAAGATGACTCCTCCAAATGCTTCTCAAGGATCTCCAAGTCAGTGCCAAACTGTGACAAATATTGATAAGATGAATTAGGTACCATAAAAGATTCATGTATAGTAACCATATATACGTGGTGCTCACCATAGGCAATACCAAACTAAGGAAGGAAACAAGTGCTGGTAATACTTGAAAATATTTATTTCAAAGTCCCATTTACAAAATCACCAAAATATGAAACCCTTATGGCAGAAAAAATCAGATCTGATCAGTACACTTAATAAAGAAGGGTTAGAAAATCTATGACAACAGTTCAAACCCCCATATCTGATATGTAATGCAAGGTACAAGTATAATACTTATTTGATAACACTAAAACAATATTTTTGAGTATGCCAAAGGTCAAAAATTCATACAATATGCAAAAATAATAATCAGATTTGATCTATGACAACCAATGGAACCTAAATAGCAGATGTACACAATGTTGGTTGGCTAGAAAAGGCAGCGACAAAGCTGTAGGTGAGTGTGGGTAGCTGGTCAATGATGTACAAGGGTTGGAATGATGCAAATCAACGGTTGATATGACTGTTACAAGGTTGGAAATGATAGATTTTGCTCTCTAAAGGTGGCACTCAAGTTGTATGACTGAAAATTAGACTTATGATGGTATATCAACAAATTCTCTATGGCTAAGGCTGGAAGCCCACAAATAATGTCAAATTTGAACCAAACCCTTCAAAGATTGATGGAGCAACAACTAGGGTTTGCCAAAATGGTGTAAACTCCTCAGATCTAGCGAATGATGATACAAATCTGCTCATAAAATTTTTGAAAGTGTTGTAGAAACCTCCCAAAATGATGCGGCAACACTGCAACAACATTGTAGCAACACCATATAACCCTCAAAAGGATGAAATCTATAACAAATTACTATATCAACATTATAACAAGTTGAAAAATGTCTTCAAACCCTCAACAAATAAGCACAAATTGTGATCCTCGGATGGAATCACCCAAAATGGGAAACAAGGGTTTTCATCTTTGATCCCAAATGTGGGTCTAAGAGGGGTTTTGTCCTCTCAAACCCTGAACAAACCAAGGTTTTCATCCTTGGATATCCTAGATTGAACAAACTGTTTGAATTTAAAAATTGGATGCAAATGATAACATGAATGATGATCAAATGAAGATAGGTGTCTCCTTAATATACCTCTTCAAATTGGACACTTGGGTCCTAAATTTCCCTCCAAGTATTTAAAAATATTTTTTTAAATTACGTCCAAGGCATTTCCTTACTGAGAGGGGCCGACCTAAATATGAAGATCAACAACCGGTATTCTGCAGAAAGGATGCAAGACAATAGAATTCATCTTGATCAGACACCTATCAAATGCAACAAAAGATGTTCCGTTGTCAGGAAAGCATAAGAAAAAATGGTATGAAATGCCTGCCGTCGAAATTCTGCACTCCTCTCTACTGCTATTTTTTAAGTTCTTTGTATGTTTGACTTCGTTGCGTACTCTTCTCTTCTATTTTGGCTGGTTCAAATTGACGACACATCTATTTCAAAATTGAAAGTGCCGTTGATGTAAGGGTGTTTTTGTCCACATATTATTTTATTCTATAGGTATATATATATTTAAATTCTTTTTTTAAGTTGTTTACTCTTTCCATGGGAAACTATTTTATTTTATTAGTATTCCTTGTACTTCTTAATATTTTTTAAAAATAATGTGTTTATAAATTATATTGGTTTCCTTGGAAATTAGACTATAATGCTTATGGTTATTTATTTTTCAAGATGGAAACAGTTGCCCACTATTCCACAACACTTCTACTCTTCTAAAAATATCTTGTCTCTTAGGATTTTCCTTGCCACAAAAGGATTTAGCCTAAAATAAATTTGGCTTAACATGGATGAATTTATCCTAAAACAAATGGATATGGGGTTATCTATTTAATATATGAAATGTAAAATTAGGACAACCAAAAAATGTATAGAGAATCCATGTTAAAGCTTGACATCAAGAGGAACAATCATCTAAACAATTAGATGATGGACATCAAAAGGAAAAATTATTTTAATGATTAGACACACTTTGATAGATGCTACAGATGAATTTGTTGTAAAGTTCTCATCTAAATTCTGATAGGTGCTACAAATGAATTTGGCCTAAATTGATTGCATATAGTTTTACAATCTCCACATATCCAATAAATGAAATTTTAAATTAGGCCACTTAAATAGAGCTCAAACAATTTATTCCAAAATTTGACATTTGTCAAAGTAATCATCATCGAAGTTAATAGATATATTTTGATAGGACCTACAGGCCAATTTAGCCTCAAGGAGGTTAAATGCTATCATATCTCATTTCATATGCACGTTTACAGTCACAACCTAGCATAGCAAAATTTAAATTTGGACAATGGAATTAAATCTTGGAGAATATATTTTAATACATAATATCCATAAGAACAGTCATCTAAACATATATATTGACTTTTATGGGTAGTAGTAGTACATATCATCTTGGCCTAATGGACGTTAAATTTCATTTCTTCTCATTTTATATATGTTTGTTCATAAATGTGGGTGGATTGGATACCACCAAGGTGTTGGTTGTTATATGTGGTGGCAAATTATTTATGTGGGTGTATTGGTTTGGTATAGCATATTCACAAATGTAGATGGAGATGAATTAGGACCCTACCAATTCCAGACCTTCATGGAAGTTGTCATTGCCACATCTATGTGTGTCCACCATCACTTTTCTTTTCTATTTGGATACCATCTTGCATAAGTAGGAACAATTTGTGAATCTTTTTTTTTTGTCGCTATCTTTGCAGAAATGTGGCTTTTGTAGTAGATTTTTGAGTTGAGTTAGAATTGAACATGATATATTTTATCATTGTTTTTTCATGTCAATGATGTAAGTAGTTTTCAGTTGGTCATCTTTTGTTAATGTGAGACTTTGGTGGTGATGATCTACAGAGTTGTAAAATGCACCCTTGAGAAACTTAATTAGGTGCATCTTCTCATGAATATAGCATATCGTTTGATGGAGGAGTTTTAAATTTATGTTTGTTTGGTGTTATATTGGTGAAATCTTAAAAGTGATGGTGATAATGTGTAGGGTAGTAGATGCACCCCTTGAATACATTGCTTTTGATCTTAGTTTCTCAGGGAATCCTCTAGCAGAAGGTGAGGATATGATTTATGTGTTCAATTAAGTGGGCATGGTGGATGAGTTTGATATAGTTTGTCTACGTTCCTTGTGTGTGTGACCTTGTATTTCCATGTGTGATGTAGGTCTCCTTGTGAGTATGTATGTTGTGGGAGCATTTTTTGGGTGTGCCATAAGGAGTTGGATTGCGGATGGCGAGGTCATCATCATGCCTTCCAAGTTAGTGCAGTGCCAATGATTATTGGTGCATCATTTAGGTTATTCAATTTATACAACATAATTCAACCATCCAAATTGTGTCCAATGGTTCATTAGTTTCACAAACGAGAGAACTTTCTTTTCAATTCTATTGGAACTGTAGATCTAGATGTATGCCATTTTCTAAGTAAATAGATGTTTACTAATGTTAATGTTGTATTTTGAATGTATTTATTGTTTACCCAATTTAGTCATCCTAATTAATATTCCTCAAATGAAAGGCAAGGCTTTTGGAAAAACTGTTTACAATGTGTTTACATCAACATTTAGAGATAAGAGATATAGAGGGAAAGAGAGATAGAGAAAAGAGAGAAAGGATAGAGAAAGACAAAAAGAGGGAGGGAGAGAGATAAAAAAGAGTAGAGAGAGATTGACTTTTGATCAACCATTTAGTGGCAACAATCTAAAGATGGCATGTGTCCATGGAGATATATGCTCAGGCTAGCACATCATTTACTTGAGGACTTGATAATTCACCTTTAAGACATCTTCAACATAGCCATTGCATCTAAAGAGGTATTGAAAATAAAGAGAGCAGGGGGCAGAGAAAGAGAAAGAGAGAGACGTATAGAGAGTGATAAAGAGAGATAGGGAATATAGAGAACAAGAGAAAAACATACATACACACACAATATATATATATATATATATATATATATATATATATATATATATATATATATGTCACTCGATAAGGGGACATAAGTGAAAGGATAATCTGGAGACAATCATGAGTAGGCAAGCTAGAATAAGGTGACAGTGAGGCCGTTTACTCATTCGTGCGAGCATTCATGGGATGTGTTGGCTACGGGTGTTGAAAGCTAGCAGTATTATTGTTACTTGTAAGTTGATATTTCCTTTGGCGTCTCAATGGTGAAATTGGGGTTTGTTCTTCCTACTACGTGTTAGCCATGGCTGCGTCTGCTAGGAAGAGACATGTTGGAGGACTCATGATTAAGGTAGACTAGAAGAAGGGTAAAGAGAAGGAGGAAGAAGAGGATTGGCAGTGAGGAAGCAGTCAAGGGTTTTATTGGTTATATAGACAATGAAATCGAGAGCCCAAATCTGCGCAGATGGATGAAGAAGATATGGGATTTATCTAAGGATTTGGATAGGAAGCCGAAGGTGGGTCTGTGTAAAGCTATGGCCAATTATTTGCTGGACTCAAAATATACCAGGGGATGTTAGAACATTTTTGATGCGGCTTAATCGCTTTCCTGTGCCTTTATAATGGTGGTTGCAGCATGTTCGTATTTACTCCATGATGATGTTGGGGATATTATGGAGCATGTAGATGCATACCATGACTGCATAATGGCCCATCTGCATGTGGTGAAGAAGTGATAGGTGTGCCTTTAGATGGCGATTAAGGAGATAGCTAAGAAGTGTAACATGTCTTCTCATATTACTCGATTTTACACACTGAATTTACTTGAAAAGTAAATTAACATAATCATCGTAAGCATTTGTTTACTAACATTTAACATTTGCATAATCAAGTAAATAAATAGCATATCTTTTCTGAATATTTTCAAACCTGAAAATTACAACATATTCAAAGATAGCATTTTAGTGAAATCTTTCACTTTACAATTACAACATTTTGCTAATGGCAATATGAATAAGTTTACATAAATTTGACTGTTAGAGTCATAATAATAAAAATATATTGCATCTGGAATCTTGATATCCGTCTTCATAAGTCTCAGCTTGTCTTTTGCTTGGGAAGGAGAGCATCACCCTAGCGCTTTTCCTCCAACCACAGACCGACGGTCCCCTGCACACCCTCGTTCTTAGAAGTGGCCCTACCCTTCACGAAGGGAATAGATATAAGGAACCAATAGGTTTTTTCCATATGAGTTTCTAGTGTTGTGTCCTACATAACCAACACAGTCATAGAACTTTAGATCCCTTCTAACTAAGTATGACATTGCTGGATGGTTATGCAAATCTAGAGCACAGTGAACCGACTAATGCATGGAGAGACGAATGCATTACTTTGGCCAAAGATTCAATATAAATAGCCATTTTGCAATGAACATGGTCGATTGTTCACACACTTCTAACTCAACTTAGAAACTATCTCATCCTACAATTACTTTTTTTTTCATTTAGTAACTCTAGATATAAACTTGTTTGTATTGTAATCCATTCTAGTCAATCTAACTTAATCCTTAATCTAGGATATACATGCAATATATAGGTTTAGGTAATCCCAACCTTTCAGAGAGTCCCTCTTTGCATACTTGCACTTCCAAGGTCTATGACCTCTTGTCATTCTACTCTCTGACTTAAATATCAAACATCTTTGTTCAATATATCAAGTTTCAAATCTATCATAGAATCACCTTGAATTTGTTAAAGTACTACCTAGACTCTTTTTGTCTTACTCTTTGGTTTACTTGACCCTTCACTGTCGACCAATAAATACAGAAACAATGTCATATCCGACATAACGGTTATAAGTTTTTAAACCCTTCAGGTAATGATCCTAGGGTTTAACTTCTTTAACCCAATGCCTGGAAATAACAATACCCTTGTTTTCCAAAGATAATAACATAAATATATAAAATACATGGAATCAAATACCACTAGTCTTCCCTAGACCACTTGACTTTGTTTGAATCTGCATTTGCAAAACATGAATAATTCTAGTATACGAGGTATATCCTTATTAATATAATATCTAAATGAACACTATCATTTCATATCTAATCTTTTGATCCAAGTCAAACTTTCAACCCTAATAGGTTTGAATCATAAAAGATATCAATATTCTTATAAGAAGTATACATTTACTATGCATATCTAGGATACTCTTACATAACTATCTTCTCTAGTCCCTTCATACAAAATGACATAAAATTCTTGTCATATAAACAAAAAAGAGATATCTTGACCTACATCACAATTCAAGCTTTAATGTACAACTTTCATTTAAACCACTTACTGAATAATGGCTAAGTAGATGGTATTGTGTGACATGGTTTATCGACCACAAGTCTCTTCTAGACTGTCATAAAGTTGGTCGTCTTGGTGCCATAATGGGGCGCAAAAGATTCTTTTAATTTCAATATGTAAAGGGTAAAATTTGGATAGTCAAGTTTTTGGTAGTTTTGGTGTATATCCTCCTTTCACCCTTACATTCAAGGACCTAGGGTCGAGCTACAATGTACTATCATAACCTAGGTCACTATTGAGATGTAGGGAAACTTGGATTTTTTTGATTAGATTGACAATTTCCTTCCCTTATGCTCAGTTGTACTTTAAAACCCTAATTATGCAAATACAATAGTAAACAAATGAATATTAGAAAATGCTACTACAAGAAGATGTAAAATAACAAATAACTGTGCACCTGTTTTTGGGGGTCCGAGGCAGAAAAGTCAGGGACTAAAGAGCGGGTGCCCAAGTCCAAGGCCCTACTTTTTGTCGAGATTTGGAAACAAGATCTGCAACCTGTATCTATTGTATCAGAGATTTTTCTGTCACGAAACTTTAAGGACTAATGAGCAGGCGCCCTAGTCTAGGGTACCCTTTTTCCTGCTGTTCTGCAATTCTAACACTCCAACATGCCTTCCTGCAACTTTACTTTGTCTACATCATCAACCTGTAACCTGCAATCATGAAAACTTTGGGAGGGGGTTGTGGTGTTTAGAGGCTTGCCTCAGTCAAGCCTCGGAGAGACATTCAAGCCTTTCGAACACCGTTGTTAGATAGAGAGTGCGTGCCTTGGGAGGCAGAGGAAAAACTAAATGGTAAATGCTCAATAATCACAATAGATGTCACCTTGTAATGAAGATCTCATGGGAGGAAGAAGCTCTTCATTCCATGAGGAGATGGATGCTCAAATATGCAAACACAAACACATAGACAACACAAATTTGCTCTTGCAACACAATAAAAGCCTTGAATCACCGTTAGAATGCATAAAGTTCACAATAGCCATCTAGTTTACAAATGAATGCCTAAACATGCTTTTATATGCAACTACAAACACTCTTGCCAAAAATTTGTAAATTCAAACTTACTGTGTCAGCCTAGGGACCAAATAACGATCATAAATCGACACTAGAAATTTGGGCTTGACCCAAAATAGGGGAGGACTAGGGTGCGGGCGCCCAAGTCCTCTCCCCCTATTTTGGGTAGGGTTAAGCTCAAGGGGTCCCCCTAGGTCCCATTTATCATGATACCTAGGGTTCAGTCCATCGGGATGTTGAAATATGAAGTAATATGTCCTAAATGCAGCTAAGAGACTCGGGAGCTAAACCTAAAGAGGGAAAATCCCCCAAGGGGACATTTTCTGACGTTACATTTAGCCCCCACTTTAATGTATGTATAAATGCGAGGCCAATACATGTATTAAAGTACTATCAACAAACACAACAAACATGCCAAGCATGGAGAAGACACGCCAAGCACATTGAAGACAATGAAAGGCACACAAAACACGGAGAAGACAGTTACAATCATGCAAAACACAGAGAATACAGTAAATGCATAGAAGACGAATTAATGCATAGAAGACAGAAGATTTTTTCCTTTTTCTCATATATATGAAATGCAGATGCAAGTACAAAAAAGTAAACAAACCTCCCATAATGCAGGATGTACTCATCGCACAGGTCTTTAAACTGCATATGGGGCAACACACACGCAAGACACACAAAACCTCCCAAAATGTAGGATGCACTCATCGCGCGGGTCTTTAGACTGCATATGGGGAAACAAACATGCCAAACAAAGCAAACACGCCAACACACACACTTTGAAGACAGAGAAAACACGACAGACAAGCGATGCAGTATCCTTATTTCTAGGTTTAGCACCATCTCAGGCACATTACAGGTACACACCGACAATTGGGCTTCGCCACAACAATCGCTGAAGACACGCTTAAGGGTTGAGTTAGTCACAGAACTGCTTCCCACCTCCACAGAGGACTTTTGAAAATACAACCCCACTCGCATCACGGAGACACCTTATAGTGAAAAGGAAGCATGGCGTACAACCCCACCCGCATCATGGAGACACCTTACGGTGAAAAGGAGGTATGAGCTCAAAAGTATACAACCCCACCCGCATCACGGAGACGCCTTATGGTGAAAAGGAGGTATACGCAATAGATTTCAAGATTATTCAAACACACTTTGCTAGCATCTAGAACATACAACTTACCTTATATATGCCCCCACCTTAAGGTGGTTGATATCACGTATTGATATCAAGCACGTTAAGGTAGGAAGAAAACACACAAAGGAACATAGACTTTCACAAAGCCCATGCCCCCTGGAGGTGACATGTACTTTACGATTGCTAAATGTTCCCACAAACACATCCCTGCAAGAAACATGTTAGTGTCTACAAAATCATGATAAACAACAACAACAATGCATATGATTAACCACACAAAGAGCCAAGGTTATACTACAAATTCGGAGTTCGAGGATAACTGCGGGACTATATCACGAAGATCTCCGAATCAAGTACCACTAAGGCTAGATTCAAAGACAAACAAAGTGCACAGAGCATTGGTATTTTTATGATTTGTTAATGAGATAGAACACCATCAAAATCACTACGCAGAAAGCACAAGTGCTTCCACTAGCCAAGCGTTAGATAAGATATACAACCCCATCGTCATATTAGGAACTAAGTCCAATTTTTGATTTCTCGCGAAAGGGATGCTAGGTCCGCATCAGTATAATGTTTTTTGTCATCTCCCGCTAGATGGAAACACTAGAGGAAGGGAAACAATAAATAAGAGAGGAGAAACAAGTGTCCTAGGGATAGTCATGTAGGAGGTTGCCCCCAGGTCACCAACCACAATGCTATGTCTGTAAGACACAACACACAACAATGAAATCAGAGAGAGACAATATAGAAGAATGATGATACAAATAGAAGGTCACAACAGAGGCGGTCTCCTGGTATCCCGGACCTTATGAGAGAATCAAGGGTCATCCCAGGAGGCCTAAACAACACATAACACATCACAGGGGAAGCACATCACGAGAGAGATAAAGGATTAGAGATACTTACCTATTAGGGTACCATCGTTAAGAACATACATATCTAGGATATTTGTCATGTTGTTTTGATCTTGTTGAATTAACATTAAGTTTAGGACGACAGGAGGCTTTCTTTTCTTTAAAAGGATTATATCCAATGCCGTTTGAGTAATGTGTTGAAGCAGATTCTATAGGTACTCGAATCCCTTATTGATTTACACCACATCCCTTACCTACATATTCACAATTGTTATAAAGGATTTTAAATCCTTGACCATAAAGAGATGTCATTTCCTTAGAAGATGGTGAAGCCTCATAGATCTCATAATTTGTGGTATAAGTGAGAGTTTTGTTTTTATTTTCTACCAAGGGGACTTTAGGTTTCGTAGGTGCGTCAAAAGATTGCTTAGGTGAGATTGGTGCTACGTTTAATGTGTTGAGGCTATTAATTTTACATTCCCCTATATTGCAAGGATTAAAATCTAATGGGCCCCAATCATCACCAAAGAGTGCATTCGATGTTCTAGAGTCTTGTATAACATTATTTGTGGCTGGAGATATTGATGACTCAGTTCGTAAATTGTTTAAACTCATATGATTGTCAAGTGGTTTTTGTGTTTCAATATGTAAACAGTTATCCGGTTTAGGATCAACATGAATAGTATGAAGTTTACCTTTGAATATAAATTTGATTGAACAATGCAAGGTGGAAGGGACTGCCCCCAATGCATGAATCCAAGGTCTACCAAGAATCATGTTATAGGATAAAGAACAAGGCATGACATGAATTAGGGTAGGCACAAGCACAAATCCTACTTGTATAGGTAGAGTTATAGTGCCCCTGGATTGTCGTCCAACATTATCAAAGCCATGAATGTTAATGCCATTTGGGTTGATTTGTGATTTGTCAACCTTGATTTTGTGTAGTAGGTCAATGCTACAAACATTAAAAGCCAATCCATTGTCAATCATAACTTGTTTTACCAACATTTTATTTATTATAACAAAGATCCTAAGTGGATCATATTGGTTTTGAACTTCAATTGATGGTAATTCATGTGGTTGAAAGATAACATCCATTTTTGTCGCATGCATACTATCCAATACATCTGCTACATCATTATGCTTAGTAGTAGGTGGGACAATCACCTTTTGTAAAGCTTCTTGGAGCATTCCATGGTATGTAGGTGATGTTTGTATTAAATCCCAAAGAGAGATCTTAGTCAGAGTAGCACGGAGCTGTTCGACAAGATCATACTCTTGACCACTTTTATGAGTAAGAGGAGGTGGTGGAGGGAGCATAGGTTGAGAACATGGAAGGACAGGCACATAAAGTGCTTTCTTACTTTGCTTGTTATTACAGGTGTTGTATGTGTGAGCAATCACATTGTGGTGTGGTTGTTGTAACACATTTTGAACACCTTGAACCATAATCACCGGCTTTAAGCAAGAAGGTGCACTAGGTACCCCCCACACAACCATCTTAGGAATATTGCTACAAAACCTAGTTATGACTATTGAATTGACACCATTTCCCTCTTGATTGCACCCAACATCCATCCCTAAAGGATTTAATTTGAAAGACCTTTTCTCATCCACTAATGCTACATCTTGGCCAAGGAGAGAAATGGGATGAGAGGAAGGCACTGTATTGTGAGGTGGACTAGAGCTATCCATAGTCTTCTCATTGAATGTTCTTGAGTTTTCAATCAAAGGTGGAAGGTCTAATGGTTTATCCGTAGAGGTCTCATGCACTAAATGCTCGTTAGGTGAATAGTCTTTTTCCACCTGTGAAGGATCCTTCTTGAGAGGGAGCCCTTTATCCACTAATGTTTCATTTTCCAAAAAGGGTAGGGTGATGTTCAAGAATGTGTCAATGATTTCATCCTATTATTCTAGTATATCCTCATAGGAGGAATCATTTTCTATGTCATCATCACATGTTTTAGCTATTGAATCCAAAGCATTAAGAGAACTTTCACTCTCATCATTCTCCATGTGTTTCATCAAATCTTCTACTACCCAAGGGTATGTATTCATGAGAGATGTGAAGTTGTCAAAATTAGATACATAGTCAAGGATTTCAAATGAAGAGCATTTAAATATATCCTTGTGATACATAACTTGTAAGTAAGTGAGAACATGAGGATTCATATTAAGAAATTTGTAGAAGCTCTCGAAGTTTTTGATATATGCATGTAAAGATACAAAAGAGTAATGAGATGAATATGCCATGGTAAAATGTCTTGTAACATCAATGCAAACTCAGGTTTTTAAAGCTTTTCAAAATTTATGCAAAAGACAAGTGCAAAGTTATATGCAAAAATGACCTAAGATGCTTGATTTTTTATACTTTTTCAATGCAAATAAGTGAAAGCAAAGGTGTTGTAAGGATTTTGATCAGGGGTAGAAAATGATATGTTTGAAATCAGTCCAATACATCAATAAAATCTTTCACAACACACTCTTGATGCAAATCTAAGATGATGACAAGTCAAAATATAGTGAAAAATACATTAAAACATGTGATTTTTCACCAAATCTCAATGTAAAAGAGCATGACAAAGGGTGTTGTGAGGAAAATGATGATGGAAAACAAATTATATTAGTAATAAAAGCCTATTAATGCCAAAATATCTGTCACAACATGCTTTTAGCGCCACTCATGGTCAACCCCTAGTGAAAATATAGCAAAAATAGGCAATTTTCACAGTTTTTCAACTCCAAGACCTAGCAAAAGGGGTTTTGTAAAGAATTTTAGGAGGTGCAGAAAATAATAGCAATTATATCAGTCACCTCAATCCATAAAATTTGTCACAACACACTTGGAGTGGAAACTAGGCCAAGCCCTAGGGCAAAAATAGCAAAAATGTGTAGTTTTTCACCAAATTTTCAATACAAGAGCCCGATAAAAAGGTGTTGTGAAGATTTTTAGGAGGGGAAGAAAATAATACCCTTGATATCAGTCAATTAGTGCAAAATATCTTTCACAACATGCCTATGGTGCAAATTTAGAGAGTTGATAAGGCCAAATCTAGTGAAAATCAATATTTTTGAAGCCCTAGGTTTGAAATCTTGATGTCAAAAGCTATATGAATGTTTTGAAAGATAATGTATGATGAAAATTAAATGTTCTTAGATATAAAAATGATTTCCAAGCTCTAACATGCAAAATGCAAGTCTAATGAAAAATCAATGAAAATGCTAGTTTTTGTTGAATTTTTCTATGCAAAAATGCAAATTTTTGAGATATAAATGCAAATTTGTACTAAAATGCAAGACTACATTCAAATGAAATCTTGAATGAGTCTATAAATTAGTATAAAAATTTGAAACAAGATTTTACCTACAAACCCTAGATTTTGGAATTACTAGGTTATATGCAAAATTTATAATTTTCAACAAAACCCTAGCAATTTGATGATAAAATGAAATGCAAATTACTGATTTTTTATAATTTTATGTAATTTAAATTATATCTAATGCAAAAATATAAATTTGATGAAATTCAAATTAATTCATGCAATCTGCAAACCCTAGCATGTAATTTTTTTTCAATTTTCCAAATTTTTTGTAAATTTTCCAATGCAATAAGATGAATGATACTATGAATGAATGAAATCAATGAGAATATGAAGCACAACACTCAGCAAGGTGCACACAAGTCCAATAACACGGGTTCACCAAAATGTAAAGGGTAAAATTTGGATAGTCGAGTTTTTGTTAGTTTTGGTGTATATCCTCCTTTCACCCTTACATTCAAGGACCTAGGGTTGAGCTACAATGTACTATCATACCCTAGGTCAATATTGAGATGTAGGGAAACTTGGATTTTTTTGATTAGATTGACAATTTCCTTCTCTTATGCTCAATTGTACCTTAAAACCCTAATTATGCAAATACAACAGTAAACAAATGAATATCAGAAAATGCCACTACAAGATGTAAAATAACAAATAACTGTGCACCTATTTTTGGGGCTTCGAGGCAGAAAAGTCAGGGACTAAAAAGCGGGTGCCCAAGTCCAAGGCCCTACTTTTTGTCGAGATCTGGAAACAAGATCTGCAACCTGTATCTGTTGTATTAGAGATTTTCCCATCATGAAACTTTGAGGACTAATGAGCGGGCGCCCTAGTCTAGGGTGCCCTTTTTCCTGCTGTTCTGCAATTCTGACACTCCAACATGCCTTCCTGCAACTTTACTTTGTCTACATCATCAACCTGTAACCTACAATCATGAAAACTTTGGGAGGGGGTTGTGGTGTTTAGAGGCTTGCCTTAGTTAAGCCCCGGAGAGACATTCAAGCCTTTCAAACACCGTTGTTAGATAGAGAGTGCGTGCCTAGGGAGGCAGAAGCAAAACTAAATGATAAATGCTTAATAATCACAATAGATGTCACCTTGTAATGAAGATCTCATGGGAGGAAGAAGCTCTTCATTCCATGAGGAGATGGATGCTCAAATATGCAAACACAAACACATAGACAACACAAATCCGCTCTTGCAACACAATAAAAGCCTTGAATCACCTTTAGAATGCATAAAGTTCACAATAGCCATCTAGTTTACAAATGAATGCCTAAACATGCTTTTATATGCAACTACAAATACTCTTGCCAAGATTTCGTAAATTCAAACTTATTGTGTCGGCCTAGGGACCAAATAACGATCATAAACCGACACTAGAAATTTGGGCCTGACCCAAAATAGGGGAGGACTAGGGCATAGGCGCCCAAGTCCTCTCCCCCTATTTTGGGTAGGGTTAAGCTCAAGGGGTCCCCCTAGGTCCCATTTATCATGATACCTAGGGTTCATTCCATCGAGATGTTAAAATATGAAGTAATATGTCCTAAATGTAGCTAAGAGACTCGGGAGCTAAACCTAAAGAGGGAAAAGTCCCCAAGGGGACATTTTCTGACGTTACATTTAGCTTCCATCAGGATCACCATGTTTCAAGTGAGTTAACCATGCTTCAAATGAGTTCATGTTTTAGATGGTGGTTAAGATTGTTTGTTTGCATCTTCATAGTTGATACCATGGTTCAGTGTTGGTTCAGTTGATTCAGGATGTTGCATTGATATGATTCAGGAGATCAAGTTGTTATTTCATTTGATAATTTGATAGTGCTTTTGCTTTGGTTGCTCCATGAGTTCATATAGGTTCATAGAGGAGTTCACATGTTTCACTTGCACAACAGGCTTCATGCTTGCTTCACTAGTACTACATGCTTCTTGATTCACTTAGTGATACTCATGCTCTCTAATCTATGAAAGCTCATTTCATGCTATTTGCTATAGGCCTTCATGGAGTATCCAATTCATGAAACCTATTGTTTGAACCTAGGGTTTATTCATAATTTATGCTTAAGATCTCAAACCCTAAAGATCATTTAGTTTGTTAAACCATTGTGTCAACCGTATGCACTTTTTCTTATAAAAAGTGGTTGACCTACTATCGATGGTTAAGACCCAGTTAAGTTATGACTTAAGGGGTGTCAGGCTCATTCAACTGGCCTTGCCGACTAGGTTCCTTGTTCAAAGTTTAATCAACTTAGGAGATCCTAATAGTGGAGTACTATGGGAAAGTGTAAACGAAATAGAGGAAAGAAAGATGCCAAGCAAAAGGTTGTAAAACAAGCCCCAGTCAAGTCAAGTAATGATTTGTTGCATGAGTCCCCCCTTAAAATTGACACAAAGTGTGATAAAGAGAATGATTTTGTTGTTGAGATTGTTGACAAAGAAGGATACCTCTTTATGAGTGAAGATGACTATGAACAGAAGTTTGATGAACATGAGTGTGAGATTGATATTGAAGGTGAACTGTTGTGTGTTCTAGATACAATCAAGCAACTCAAAAAAGAGAATCAAAGATTAGAAGTAAAACTTCAACAAGAAAAGGATTCCAAGGACAAGGTACTTTCAGATCTTGTAAAAGTTTCTTTAGATCTTGAAGAGTCTAACAAACTAATTATCAGTCTAAAGACAGATAGAAGAAGTCAAAAGGGTAGTTGATTTTATAAAATCTAACCTTGAAGTCAAAACTAATGAATGCCTAAAACTAGAGTTAGAAATAGTCTCTTTGAGAAAGGAATTGGAAAAGGCATCTTCTAAGTTATATAAGAATATGCAGTTTGAAAAGAGTACTGAATGCTTAAATGACTTGTTGAGGAAGCAAAAGCATCATAAGGACACTACTGGTCTAGGTTATGAAGGACAGTGCTCTAAAATTAGAATTGCTCCCGAGGAAGACAAGAAGAAAGCACAAGATAAAGTTGCTGATATTGGAAGAAGAAGAACAAATAGGACCTCAAGGCCTCCACCTCTTAGGCAATACCATTCAATAAGGTACAACTATTCTCAATTTCATGGTTATTGCTATTCTTGTCATATTTATGGTCATAGAGCTAGAGATTGTAAAACTTATACAAGAAATGGTCTTGGATGGAATAAGGATAAAAGCTCTTATAGCTTACCAAATCAAGACAATAATAATGTTTGTTATAACTGTAATAAAATTGGCCATCTAGCAAGAAATTATTGGATGCATGGAATATATGATCATAGAAGTATTTTTGGGATGTCAAGAAGATATGATTTCTTTACTCCTCTAATTGGTTATAATGTCACATGATTTAAGTGTCACAACCTTGGGCATAAGGTACAACAGTGTAGGAGTAAGTTGAAAGCATCATCTAGAAACAAAAATGTAGATGCATTGAGCAAGAAAAAGAAAGGGCCCATATAGGTTTGGAGAAGAAAAAAAAACCTAGAAGAAGAAGATCCTAATCTAGTGCATGTTTTACAAAAGACATCATTAGTAGCATAAGATGTATCATGAGGTTAGGGGGAGTTGTCCAATGTTTTATCTCTTATCCCCAAAGAGTTTCAGGAGGTGTAGTTATGGTTGGATTGGAGATGTGTGGCTCATTGACAAGTTTAAAGATGATGTAGTTCACAGTCACAAGGGATTAGTGTCAGTGATCTTGAGTAAACAAAGATATGACATGAAAGAATATTAGTGCTCTAAGTGTATCAAGCATCCCTCTTTTGAGACAGTGCATTACTTGCTTTGATACAATGAATCATTTGTTCATTTGGCATTGCTTAATATTTGATATTGCTTGACATGTAGTGTGGAAGTAATCTTATGATAGTGTTTTGCTTTATGTTGATGAACAGTGAGTTCTTAACGAGAAATGCTAATATCCTAATTAGTGAGAATAAAGTCTTTGCAGGATTTTCAAAGGTATTTCATGATGTAGACTTGGGTGTAAGCAACAGGAGTGCAGTATGCTTGGTTCAGTGTTATTTATTCATGGCACAGAGATTAATGTTGACATTGAAATCTTGATTGTTCAAGTTGTTTGTGACAGTTAGTACAAGGACATGTTATGAGATAATATGTCAAGTGCATAGTGCAGTACAATATACAGATTTGTTAATGCTTTGATTGGTGTGATATTGCATTCTATAGATCTCTTAATTCATGTTGCAGTGGACTTTAAAATAGGGTATGGAATCCATCAAAGTTCTAAGAAAAGAATGTTGTTTGTTGAGGCAATAGAAAGTAGCACTTTTCTATTCAAAGAAACATTAGAAATTGAACATAAAGTTAGTCAAGGTGGTATGTATGCAGTGAGCACAGTGTATGTATGCAATGAGCAATGATGCTTTGTGGTGTTTACTTTAACCATGTTGGGCTTTAACAGTAATAGTGAAATTGCTGGGCTTTATCAATAACATTTATCTCTGATAGTGATGCTTTGGTCTTGGTATGACAGAGCTTTTATTCATCAGTGTTTACATCTCTGTTTGTTTTGACAATATAAACTACAGTGATCTTTCAAGGGACAGTGACAACAGTATGACCATCTTTGTGATGAAACTTTGACAAGTGGTAATACAATCTGTGTATCTTCTTTATCTTTGCAGGATTGCTTGGTTGGTTCAGTGGTCTATAACAGTGATCTTCTTGCAAAGGCTAGGTTGTTGTGAAGGTTTGTTGCATTACCAAATGGTTGTTATTGTTGTCAAAAGGCAAAGTGCATCATCATAAGGGAGTTGTGCAACCTTTGTCATTGGATGTCAAAGGGGGAGAGAGCAAATGGTGGTGTGTTTTGCCATCATTGACAAAGTGGGAGATTGTTGATGATTTGTCATTGATGTCAAAGTTGGATATTGAAATAGTACTATAGTGTTTTAGTGTTTGCGATGATCTTGTATGGTTGGTGAGTTGATTTGAGATGCACATCATCAGGAGAAGGTATTGGTAGAATTGAATGAGTTGGAGTTTACAAGTTCAGGATGTTCATAGTTTACAAGATCAGTATGTTCATGTTGGTTATGCTTCAATTAGGATCATCATGTTTCAAGTGAGTTAACCATGCTTCAAATGAGTTCATGTTTTAGATGGTGGTTAAGATTGTTTGGTTGCATGTTCTTAGTTGATACTATGGTTCAGTGTTGGTTCAGTATGATTCAGTTGATTTAGGATGTTGCATTGATATGATTTAGGCGATTAGGTTGTTGTTGCTTTGATAATTTGATAGTGCTTTTGCTTTGGTTGCTTCATGAGTTCATACAGGTTCATAGAGGAGTTCACATGTTTCACTTGTACTACATGCTTCTTGATTTACTTGGTGATACTCATGCTCTCTAATCTGTGAAAGCTCATTTCATGCTATTTACTATCAGCCTTCATGGAGTATCTAATTCATGAAACGTATTGTTTGAACCTAGGGTTTATTCATAACTTGTGCTTAAGATTTCAAACCCTAAAGATCATTTAGTTTGTTAAACCATTGTGTCAATTGTATGCACTTTTTCTTATAAAAAGTGGTTGACCTACTATTGGGGGTTAAGACCCACTTAAGTTATGACTTAAGGGGTGTCAGGCTTGTTGTTCAACCAGCCCTGCCGACTAGGTTTCACCGGGCAAAGTGGTAAGTATTTTGTGTCCGAGTGGGAGCCTTTGATCTACGGTTCTAATAAAGGCGTGAAGAGGATGATCAACGGTCGGAGTTCAAATTCATTTCAAACTTCAACGGTTATGGTGTGAGCTCTAACTTTGACGTTCAGTTCTTGGCAGGGGCTCTAACTGCCTTGCAGGAAGTTTCCTCAATGACCAGATGGGCCAGAGAAATTAATAAGTTGCTTTGTATGATAGATCTGATGATGCTAGTTGGTGTTTTGGATTCTATTAAGCAGTACCTACATGATCATAGGAATTATGCCAGTGTTCTAATGCAAATCAGTGTGTTTGAAAGGCTTGAACTTTAAGTGTGATTTCTATGTGTATAAGGAGGGTCAGAGTGAATGATCTGTAGTATGCACAAAAGTGTTCTGGAGTATTCCAACAAGATTTTAGGCAATTTGCTTGTACTTACTATTTATAGTAAGTGATTGCATGGCACCAATTTTTATGGGTTTTTTTGGGTTTGTTCTCTTTGGTCCTCAGAGAATGCTTCTATTTTTAGTAAGTGTTAGTCTGTACACTATTTTGGTGACTTGGTAGTATTGGGTGATTATTTGAGCTCCAGAGGTTATGATGTGTGGCATGCCACTTTCTAGGGGTGGTTTTGGTTGATTACTTCTATTCTTACTATTTTTAGTAAGTCAGTTTTGGGCACCGACAGGGTTAGTTGTCATCTTTTCTATTTTTATCTATGTCAGTGGAGGCATTTGGTGTTGGAATTTCAAGTTCTAACATAATCCCACATTTTTAAATTAACAATGATATTTTATAAGTTAAATTAAAGATTTAACTTATTGTTATTAATGTTATAAAGTTTGGGTGCCTAGGGAGATAAAGGGGTTCTTTTTAAAAGGGGAAACTTAATTAACTTAAGATGGCGCTCATGTGGGAGACATAGAGAGTTGGGTTTAATCAAAATAATATTTTAATTTGACTCTAATAATGAAATGGAACCATGGAAGGAATAAAAGAAAAGAATTGAAGCTCATTTGTCATTCATGTGCATTGATATTTTGAACATCGTTCTTGTTGGAGGAGCTAGTTTCCTCCTAGGGTTTGTGAGGATGAAAACCCTTGTAGACTACATCTTCCACGTTGGTGAGAGACCCAATATGGGAGGTTTAATGGTGATCTCATTTCAGGGATTACATTGAGCTGATTGGAGGTATTTATAGGTTGTCGCGAAGAAGTTATCCACTGCTAATATCATATTTTTCTCCATGGTAATTTGATAGACATGAAAGATTATGGTGACTAAGTTTCATGTATTTTGGAGCAATTTTGGGTGGAGTTTTCTGTAGGGTTGATTATCCATGTTGGCCGTACTATTCTAGGCCTACATTTAGAGTTGTTTTGATTGTTTCTCCACTTATTATTGCTGGGGTGTGAAGTTGAGGTTGACATACCAGATTGTAAGAAGATTTCAGTGACGAGACTTAAGGTTTTGGAGGTTTTTTTGATTGCTAACAACCCTCTTTCATGGATATACTGCTGCTATACATAGATGTGAGCCATCAGGGTCAGATTGCCTAGCATTTGAAGGTATTTGGTCTTGTTTGGAGGCCCTGGAGCTTACCCATTGCTGTCCACCAGTATCGAGGAGGAGAAAGAGCAAATTGCAGAGTTTTCAAGACTGATTTGGAGCAGTTCTTTGTGTTTTTTTGCTGCTGTCACCACTGGACCAACATAGGCTGTACACCCTAGGGTAGGCATGAGCATTTCCATCTCAAAATGCCTCAGTTTTAAGGCATATTTCTCTTGTAACAAGGGCGTCTAGAGTTGGTCAATTGTTGTCTCTTAACAGCGTTGGAAATAAATTTGTAGTTTCTAGAACTCTATTTTTGCATATACAAACCTGCAATATTTCAAACTGAAAATGGGTATGTGTTAAGATTCATTTTGTTGCCATTTTATTAGTTGGGTATTGATAGATTTAGCCATTTGTGTCCTTTCAAGCATATGAGTATTGTTGCATGATTACATTGTTCATTGTTAAACTATAACAAATAAGATTGAATGTGGAAATAAATAAACAAACCAACAATAGTACTAAATCAAAAAAAACTTGGCATCCGTGAAACAAAAAACAAGGCTGTATATTACATCCCTTGAGGTTCTTTTCTTCCACGGGATAACAATAAACTCTCTAAAACTCCTCCACCCCGAAGCATGTAACGCTACAGGTGTTGCCCATAAGCAAGAAAATCTCCAAAACAGTAGTGGCTTATTCTCCACTTACTCCACAATAGCGTGGATTATAGGGTACGTGCCCCACTACGTAGACATAGTGGTTTGCATACCAAATAAGACTTATCACAAAAGACCAATGTTTATGACTTACTAAACATATTTTATTTAACAATATAACAATATACCAATAAATAAATATAACATATCAACATAATGGTAACTATACCATCTCTACAAATGTTGATATTAATCATTTGGCAAGTTGCGAGAATGGGGTTGAGGTCTTCTCCCCCTTCGCAACCTTATGTTGACATTAGCATCAATAATCACGTAAAACAAAGAAATATGTCAGAAAATTTTCTAACAAAAGAAAATGGTGTAACTCTAACCCCAATAATATTTTTTGAATATCTCTTGACCAATTCAAATAAAGTTTTGATGTCAGAAACCTTTCCTTAACGACAAATTGACAATGATTGAATTGAGATTGACTCAACAAGGAGAGTTAACTATTACATACCCCGTCTTGAGAAGGTTCACGAAATATACAACTTGGAACTCGAATGGAAAAACCTGTCTCTTCCCAAACATCTATTCCCTTCTCTTCGATGCTCTCCTTCCTTTCTCAGAGGTGGAAATCTATTTCCTAGTTAGACTCACAGTCATACAAACTATGATTAGTGTATCATCAATAAATCTCTATACATCATAATTAAATAATCTCAATATCATTTGATCTCATGTCAAATTCTATGCATTAATCATAATTCATAAAATCAATGATTTATCTTGACATTTTTGTAAACGTCAAATCATTAGTCCATGATAACTCACCCACTAATTACTTGGAAGTAAAAGTAAAGCATAGTCAAAATTTGGGGGTGTAACATATCTCCCCCATAAGAATCATCGTCCCTGATGATCTAGTGTATCCAAAGTTTATAACATGAAAAAGTTTTTGTTCATCATAGTAAAAACTTAAAATAGATGAGGAAATCTTTGATAAATATCATGATAATTCTCCTAGGTGGAATTCTTTTTTACATAATGGTCCCACTGGACCTTGCATTGAGTAACTTATATATTACACAAGCGTAGCTTACGTATTTCGTGCACTTTGATGGGCTCGATCATTACCACCCCTGGGTCCTTCACCTATAAGGCATTCCAATCAAGAATAGGAATATGATTATCTCCTGCAATATACTTTTTCAAATATGAAACATGGAAAACATTATGCATCATGGCAAGAGTTGGTGGTAGAGCAATCCTGTATGTAACTAGATTGACTTCCTCGAGAACTTCGAAGGAACCCACATATCTAGGAGCTAGTTTGGATGACTTTCCAAACTTAATGGAACTCTTTTGTGGTTTGACTCTGATGCAGAGGCTCAAGTTGTTCAAGAATACGTTAAAATTTAGCAAACAAATTCAGAATACCAACTCCCAAGGTATAGCTCCTTCATGAATTCTTCACTAGACACCCCAACCTTGCCTAGACTTGTAACAAATTTAGCATAACCTCAAAAGGTGAATGTAAAACTTAGGGGAAGACATTTAGAATGACTAAGGACATCAAGGACATCCCTCATGCAAATTGGTTTGATCCCAAGACACTCCCTCATATGGTTTGCTTCACAAAGGCTCATTCCTCCTACTAGCCCTGTTTAGAGGATTTTTTGGCGGTAACTTTGTAACCCAAGCTCACAGACACAAAAGAAAACCATTTTCAGATACCCTTTTTGGAGTATGATGACATATGTAAAACTTACTTGGGATTGTTTCAGACTTTCAAGGTCTGTTTTTGCACAGTCCTAATTCTAGGCCTCTAATTAGGCCTATTTTACAAACAAACTACCTCCAAAAATAATAAAAACAACACAAAACCACTTCAAATTGCAGGGGCATATCACAAATGAAAGAATTTTAGAGGTTTTATCATCTCCTTACTTTGTATTGACACCATACTCCAAACTTGTTACCATACCTACACTTAATTGGCCTAACACATAAGGATGTTAGGCAATCAAAGCCTCAAAAACACCCTAAAGCTCAATCCCTGCAAAAATGAAGAAAAGCCATTTTTCACAACACCTATACCTACCATTCCACAGTATTTGGTGTTTTGATCTTAGTGGAATGGCAAGATATTTACATTTTTCTGTGCAGACCCTTGAAATGAGGGTTCTAGACTAGTTTTTGGAAAAACAATCACAAAACACTCAAAACTGAATGAAAATTGATAAAAATGGTCTTGATGGAAAGTTGCTTCACTCAGATTTCAAATGAGACTGATTTTTCATCCTAACTCATCCGTATAAGAAAATTACGATCAGATTTACAGGACTATTACAGAAAATTATAGGGAAAACTTTAGTTTTTTATTAGTTTCTTCCTCCTCTTCGTACAACAACCTTCAACCACCTACCTTAAACCAAAATGAGGCTATTTAAACATCATCTCATGACCTCCAACTGTTCCAATAGCAATTTAAACTTCTTTTAACCGTTGGAACCCAATTACACCCTTTTACAAGAGGAATTTGACTAGTAGGTTTTGGTCATTAACCCCAAAACCTATTTCATGACTCCAAGAGACTTATTTTCCTTCTAGACATGCTATAACAACCTTATTACATTATTCCAACTCACCTTGGACACCTTGGCATTCCTTGACCAAGTTTGACCTTACTAGGACCTTATAGGTCTACATAGGCTTCAATGGCTTCAAATGCCTTACAAATGGCAAAATGCCTTACAAACTCTTTGAAATGACATCAAATGGTCCTTAGGACCTTATTTAATCTTGACACAACATAAAAACATAAAGACATTACAAAAACAAAAAGACATTACAAAAACTCTCTATGAGTATCCAAGAGACCCAGGTGCTCTTGCACCATACACCCGAGGTGGAAGAGATCTCATGTACCACTTGAGATCAGTTGTTGCAGAGAGGTACCATTCTTTCTAATGTCTTCCTTAGTCATCCAATTGGCATATTCTAGAGGTAGCCCATGCCATTTGACTAAATGTTCATTGTAGATCCAGTTCCTTGTCCTTTCACCTCTCTAGTGTCAAGAATGGCTTCAAGTTTCAATGGTTTAGAGGGTGGTAGGTCTTGGATCCAATCTTCATCAGCTTCTACACCTGTACCTACATCTAAGGATCCCTTAAAGGGGTATAAATCAACAACATTAAATATTGGGGAGATTGCCACTCTAGGAGGGAGTGCAATTTCATAGGCTTTTTCACCAAACTTGTGGATGATCTTCCAAGGGCCTATCTTCTTCATGTGAAGCTTAGTGTATCTACCCTTGGGAAGTCTCTCTTTCTTCAAGTGTGCAAGTACTAGATCTCCAACCTTGTATTGAACATTCCTTCTCCTTAAATCTGCCCTCTCTTTGTATCTATCCGCACTTTGTTTGAGGTTTTCTTTCACTTGATCATGTATGTCCTTCATTGCTGCTACAAACTCCTCACCTTCAACACTTCTTTTCTCCATTCCCTTCAGATCTCTCAATTCAAACACACCCCTTGGATTCATTCCATACACCACTTCAAATGGACTTTTTCCTGTTCTACTATTAATGGAATCATTGTATGCATACTCGACTTGGGGAATGACTAGATCCCATTGTTGGCCATGCTCTTTGGTCAAACATCTCAACAAATTACCCAGTGATCTATTCACTACCTCTGTTTGTCCATCTGTTTGACGATGATAGGCTGAACTATAAGTCAAATTGGTGCCCAACTTCTTCCACAAGGTCCTCCAAAAGTGACCTATGAATTTGGAGTCCCTATCTGACACACTGGTCAAAGGAAGACCATGAATCCTCACAACTTCTTTAAAGAACATGCCTGCAATATTGGATGCATCATTAGTACATTTTCAAGGTATAAAATGTACCATTTTACTGAATCTATCTACCACCACAAAGACACTATCAAACCCTCTCTGTGTCTTAGGCAGCCCCAAGACAAAGTCCATGCTTATACTTTCCCAAGGCCTATGTGGGATAGGCAAAGGCTGATATAGGCCTACATTTGAAGTAGTTCCTTTTGCTCTCTAACATATGGCACAACTCTCGACAAACCTTCTTACATCCACTTGCATTTTAGGCCAAAAGTAGAATCTTCTAGTTTGCTCCAAAGTTTTGTCTAGTCCAAAATGTCCACCAAGACTTCCACTATGCTTCTATTTTATCAAATTGGCTCTCATAGAGAATTTTGGTATGCACAATTGAGCCCCTTTAAACAATAAACCATCTTGTAAAACATAATCAACATACTCACTGTGAAAAGCATCTGAAAACTAAGAACAAGTCTCAAAAATATCCTTGAAATCTTCATCCTCCTTATACATACCTTTAAGGGCTTCTACACCCACACTTTGCAATTGTACTTCTTGTACCATCATGGCTCTTCTACTAAGTGCATCAACAACTTTATTTGCTTGCCCTTTCTTGTGCATTATGGAGAAGGTGTATGCTTACAAGTATTCAACCCATTTCATGTGCCTGTGATTCAATTTATCTTGTCCATTCAAGAAACTAAGTGCATGGTTGTCAGTAAACACAACAAACTCCTTTGGTAATAAGTAATGCCTCCATTTCTTGAGGGCTTGTACCATAGCATAAAGTTCTAGATCATATGAGGAGTATTTCCTCTTAGCCTCAATTAGTTTTTCACTAAAGAATGCAACCAATCTCCCTTCTTGGCTTAGGACATCACCTATTGCTTGACTACTAGCATCACATTCAATAGTAAATACTTTATTAAAATCAGGAAGAGTAAGTATAAGCTGTTGAGATACTCTTCTTTTCAAATATTCAAACCCTTTATTGGCTTCCTGTTGATAACTGAGAGGGGGGGGGGTGACTTAGTTATCATAATATTTCAACTTTCTAAACTTTCTTAACAATTAGTGCAACATCAAATTAAATAAGCAAGTATAATCATGAAATGGAAATAACACCAATACACATGACACAATGATTTTGACATGGAAACCTTGTTAAGGGAAAAACCACGGGGTGATTAACCCAAGATATTATTCTTTGTTAGAAGAATAAATAGTACAAAATGGCACTTGCCAATTAGGGCTCACTGCCCGAGCACACTGCTCACAAGAGGCTCACTGCCTACAAGAGACTCACTGTCTACAAGAAAGGAAGGTAACTTAATGTTTGAACTGATGAGGAGCATCTACTCATGCTGAGGTTCAGTTCCGGTTGAGCTCAATAAACTGACCTGCTGCACTTCATTCTTACTCTCTTTTGATGCTGCTGTACTGTCACATTCCGGATCTGTCTTACTGTATTTATTCTACTTTTCTTCTTTTTCTTCACACAACACAATACACACACACACCTTCACATCTAAATCCATCTTGTAAATATATCCGCACAAGTGATTTCAACACTTTTCTAGTCGGCATCCGGAATAGTCAATATTATCCCAAACTCTGGTCTGTCGGTTGAATCCTTGCATACCAACTAATGCAGATCAAGGATATGCTTGTAGAGGTCTTCAATTATGTTGGCCAATCATGAATGACACCTCAAGAAACTTGGTCAGTAGCAATATCTCTTCCGGATTTGGATTTGACACTCTGCTAGTACAGTTCTTCCTCTATCAAACAGGAACCCAACACTCAAGTGCTCATTTCTCTTCACCATTTCATCACCGGAGGCTAAATCCTTGGAATCTATTAGTCAAGGTACTCCTCTTGACTTCTCCAAATCCGCACTTCATAGAAGTACTTCCTCTGAGAGATCTGGACTTGACTGTCGGACCTTGCTGACTGCACTGTTCTTGCTTACCGGATCATAACACTTCTTCAATTTGACTTCCGGTAGAGACTCATCATGTCTTGCGGATGTGTGGGATAACCTTTGTTGCCATCAATGACAACATTCATGAATCCATATAGTGTCTCTTGCCAAAAATCTCCCCCTTTGGCATTGATGGCAACACTTAGTGAAAAATGACTAAGTGTCACACTAAACTCCCCCTTGGCTGATGCTCTGTCTCTATGTACATTTTCCAGAGCTCCCCCTTAGATAGATTCCTCATTTTTCACTGCTCATCACTCCCCCTTTGACATCAATGGCAAAGGGTAGGGTCCATACATCAAAATTTTCAAAATTTCAACTATACGTAGCCGCATAGGTATATACATATAGCATACTTACATATACTGAAGTATGTCTGCAAAAGTTGTCTTCAATTGGACAAATTCTGTTGCCCAACTTTGCTTTATCCTATCCAAAATTGAGATGTGACCACTCAACAGGAATGCAAACACGTCTGCCCTTTTTAGATCTGTCGGATCACTGGTCTGGGCTGTGGTCTGAGCTTCTTTTATGGCCTCATGCATGGCCTCTAACTTAGGGATAATTATCCCTCTAAGTTCACCCAACCTGCTTATTCTATTTTTCTTTTCCTTCTCAAGCTTCTTGATTTCATTCAAGACTGCAATAGTCTGACATTCTTGATTTATTATGGAAGATGAGAGAGGATCAAAATTTTTAGATAGATTTGTTAGTTTGTCCTCCTGTTCTTTCACTCTCTTCTCAATATCCAATGTTACTTTGGACCATGATAAACAAAATTTGTATATTTCCCCACCATCTTTAAGGGCATTTTCTAAACTTTTTATCCCAATATTCATATTCCTCCTATCATTAGTTATTAGCCCTTGTACCTCTGATAATCTTTTTGCCAAGAATTCCTTCTGGACCTTATCTTCTACTGACTTCTCTAGGGAATCAAAATGTGTGCTAACATTATTGACTAGAGATTTGAGATTACCGGATGAGGAGGCTGAGGGATCCTTCTGAAAAGATGGCATGATCTTTTCAAGCACATCGGATGCAGCTTCTATAAGCTCACAATTTTCCATGTGAGACTTCAGGAATTTTTCTCTGGCCTTTGCATTAGCAAATGAAGCTATCTTCATTGTTTGTACCAGAGAAAGAGAATCAAAATCAAATGGTCCTTGTAGAAGTTCCGGTTCATCAATCTCCATTGTATCTTTGTTTAGGAATTCTTTGACAATTTTTGTAGTGTCTCTTGCCGGAGACAGATTCTTCTTCTCTTCTACAGTTTTGGAGCTGTCATCTTCTTTTTCCTTCACTTCTTTTTCTTTCTCCTCTATTCTTTCTTCTCCTTTGGATCCAGAGTCAGCAGGGGAAACCGGAGGAGTGATTGTTTGTTCATGGGCCACCTCTTCCAGAGCAGAGGATTCCAAGCCCTTATCTTCACCGGTGTCCACTAACTTTTCTTTCATTGCCTTAGTAGATCCTTCTTCAACAGTTGTGGCTAAGGGATTAACACCTAAGTCCTTTATAACCGGAAGATTGAATCTTTTGAAGGCATTCAGGATGATCTCTTTTGTTTCATTTGCTACTTTATCAGTTTCTCCAAGCATGAGCTGTTTCATTCTAGCTTTGCTCCGGAACTCATCCTTGCAATCTTTGAAGATCATATTCATTTGTTTCTGAGTGATTGAAGGATAGAGCTGAATAGCTATCTGCTCCCAAATTTCTAGATCTTTGGCTTGGGCATTGTTCTTCCTTATTTCAAGTTCCTTCTCTAAGCTTTTGGGGATCAGAGATATAATTTCAATGAATGCTTTGTTGTAGATGTTTAGATACTTGACTATGGCATCTTGCAATATCTTCTGATTAGCTTCACCATAATCATCATAGAATTCAACCATTGGCTGAAGATTTCCATCCACTGTAACTGATTTGATGATGTCATCAATGCGAAGAGTGGGTTTTTCAACAAATTCCTCTGCCTTTTCTTCTTCGCCTTGACCGGTAGAGGGTTCACCAGATGTTTTCTTCCATTTCTTCATTTTCTTGACTTCTTCATCAGATTCAGTCTCCTCTTCATCTTCTTGACTAGCATAAGATCTTGTGGCTTTTGTCTTAGTTCTCTTCTCTCCTTTGCCGGATGATCTTGCTTCTGGTTTTGATGCCCTTGAGCTTTTAGCAGTGGCAGGTGCAAATTTCTTTGATGATCTGGTCTGGGTGGAAGATTCTACTGGAGCACTTTCCTTTTCTGCCTCCTCCTTTTCTTTCTCTGCCCTTTCCATCTTTTCTTTATTGGAAACAAGTGCCTCTTTTGAGATGCCAAAGTCTTTGGCAATATTCTCTACTTCTTTTCTTACCTTTCTCTTCATCTCCAGTTGTCTTAACTCAACATGGATCTTCACACTCAGTTCTTCAAAGGTTCCAAACCTTTCTGCCTTGGGATCCCTTGGTTGACTTAGCATGTGCTGAACATGCAGTTCTACAATTTTCTCATCCACCTCATACCCCATTGGCATGATCCACACTGTTCTTGGTTCTACAACCTCCATTAGACACTGATCAGTCTCTACCATAAAGCATACTGTGTCTTTGTATTTCTCAACCAGAGATTGGGGAATTCTCTCTCTAGCTTGCATCATATTCTGAAAGTTTTTGAAGAAACCCCAGAGAGCTGTGTTTTGTGCTTTGTCATCACCAAGTCCATGCAAATAATCCCTGATTTGTATGGAAACTGGTCTGTCATTCTGCCATACCCATCCACTGGATCCGGGTAGCTCATTCATAAAGTAGAAGAATAAACACAATATTAACCCACCATACTTAAATGAATTCTTTTTATCTTTCTTTATTTTCTACAGATTTTCCATGAGTTGGTTTAAAAGGAGCTGACAAAGATCATAGTCTGCATTCTTTCTTAACATTTCATAAATAGTGTAGATGGCAGTTCCAGGTACTAAATTCTCCCTGCTAGAATGATATATCTTGTATCCAATGATCATGGAGGCAAACTCGACATCCGGATCAGTGATGTCATCTACTGTCATTGCTCTTTTATCAAACTTTGATCTGGTAGCCTCACTCACAGTTTGATTCTTGACAGATTTAAGAACAGGAATCCCACCGGATGAGTGCAATCTGGTAACTGCCCTAATGGCATCTTTTGTGATCTTGAATGGTCCATTTAACCATATGAAATTGTCATGTATCCTGCTCAAAATATACCTGACCCATTCATCCTCAGTAAAATAGGGGAAATGTATGCATTATGCAAAGTGCTTGTCCCGGAGGGCCTTGAATTGGGGTTTGAGCTCAAAAGAATCATCTATTAGTTGTTTGTGGAAGATATCCCTCAATTTGAACTCACCAAATTCTTCAATGTTTGCGTGAATGTAAACCCTAACATCTTCTGTGTGTAATACACCATGCGGTACACTGGAAAATGCTCCTAGGGGATCTATTTCCAAAGATTTGTAGGGATGTTTCCTGAATTTGGGGCGAGGCCTATCAGTGATCTTCACTATATTCAGAGTACCCATCATTCAAGGATTTTACAGAGAGATATTTGATAACAGAAAATACCTTTTGCGCTTGTAGGGTTCGCGGAGTGAACTTGAATGATTTGCTGATTGAATCAACTCCAATGGTTGGTCTTTGAGAAGTTTGAAGCAATTTGTTGCAGAGCTCTCCTTTCTTTCTTTTCGAATGCAAATGTGCAAATGACGAGCACATGAACCCTTTTATTTGCAAGAAACCCTAAATTCATACTGCAATAAATGCACAACTTAAGTTATTCCGGTTGCCATGTTCTCCTTGTTCTGAGAAAAGTCTTTTTCGGATCACTGAGATGTACTTAGAGTTATTCTTGGTGGTTGATGAAAATCTATCTTCCTTTCCTCACACATTTGATCTATCCACAGATCAAGGTATCTCAAATTTTGAATCGTACTGGATCTAACTGTGAAAATCCTGTTCATATCGGATAACTGTTAAACCGGATCAATCTTGATAGATTAGACTTTTCAAATCTTGTTGCGGATTTTCCCAATCTTAACCAAGCCTTCTTTTGATGTTTCTCTAAAAATCCTTTTGATCTGCAACCTTTCAAGTGCCAATTTCAGGCACCAATTGACTGGCTGGGGGAAAATGTTTTCCTTGTGTCTCCCCCTAAGCCAGAGCTCACTTTTTAATTTTCGGAAGGAATATCAGCACCAGATTCTAGTGCGGATCCATCCCCTACATTCTCTGTACTTCTCTTTACCCAAATCTTGTTCATCTCACCTTTAACTTCATCCGCATTTACTTTTCTTTTTCCTTTGTCTTGATTCTGATTATGGTGTACTGGACCCTTTTTGTCCTGATTCTTGCTTCTGCAGAATTTGGCAATATGACTGGATCTATTGCAATTGTAGCAGACAACATTTCTTTGCATATTTGACTGATATACTCTTGATCTACACTGATTAGCCATATGACCCAATCTATTGCATGTAAAGCATCTACCATTGAATGAATTGTTCATTTGCATATTTCTACATTCATGAGATTTGTGACCATACATTTTGCAGTTGAAGCACTGTCCGGAGAAGGATGAATTAGTTTGATTCATTCTCTTTCTACATTGATTAGCTTTGTGACCAAAGTTATTGCAGTTATGGCAGTATTCATTGAAGGATGGATATCTTTGAGCATTGGGTTGCCTTACTGGAGGTCTTCTAGGCTTGTCCCTTGGGCTTCTTGATCCAAAATTCTTCTGACCGGATCCAAAGCTTTCACCTTTTTCATATCCTAAACCATGCTTGTCATCTACCCTCTTTTGGCTTTCAAGAAGAACTTCAAGTTGAGCAGAACTTATTTTGAATTTCTCTTTGTATTCATTTGCTGTTTGAAGATCCCTTTTAAGAGTGTCAATTTGATCCTCAAGTTTTTCTTCATTATATCTAGCATCTTCAAGATCAGATTCAAGATGTCTGATTATTCTATCTATCTTGTGGCAGTCTTCTAATTTCTCCTTGAGAGATTGTCTTAGATCGTCTTCAGTTTTTCTTTTTTTTTTCAATTTCTTGGGTGAATTTCATAACTCCTGATTCCATTTCATGTCTTACCATAATGACCTCTTTTGACAATTTTTCACATAACTTAGTTTTCTCCTTCAGGTCTTCATTTGTATCATTTGCTTCACCTTGACTTGCTAATTGCTGAAGTAGTTCCTTTCTCTTCTTCATAGAGATGCTTAGTTTCCCTTTTAATTCATTTATGAAATCATCAGCCTGTTTAAGTCTTTCCTTCAATTCATTAACTTCAGAGTTGGAATGTTCAAGATCGTCTAGGGCAAACTAAAGTTGTTCCCTCAAACCATACATATCCATTTGAATTTCTAGATCTTCCTCAACCTGTTAGGCTCTGTTTAGGGGAACTTGGATCTGATACCAATTGTTGATAACTGAGGGGGGGGGTGAATCAGTTATCCTAATATTTCAACTTTCTAAACTTTCTTAACAGTTAGTGCAACATCAAATTAAATAAGAAAGTATAATCATGAAATGGAAATAACACCTCATCAATCGAATGGAGAAAAGAAGCCCGCGTATTCTCAATTTGCCGAATCTGAATGTCACACCCTCGCAGCATAAGCAGGTCAAGCCCGTTAAGCTCTAACAGCATCGCAAACAGCCCGAACCACAATAATAGAAAAGAGGGGCTCGCCCGAGCAGCATCTCGAACAGTGCAATACACATGACACAATGATTTTGACGTGGAAACCCTGTTAAGGGAAAAACCACGGGGTGATTAACCAAAGATATTATTCTCTGTTAGAAGAATAGATAGAACAAAATGGCACTTGCCAATTAGGGCTCACTACCCTAGCACACTGCTCACAAGAGGCTCACTGCCTACAAGAGACTCACTGTCTACAATAAAGGAAGGTAACTCAATGTTTGAACTGATGAGAAGCATCTACTCATGCTGAGGTTCAGTTCCGGTTGAGCTCAATAAACTGACCTGCTGCACTGCATTCTTACTCTCTTTTGATGCTGCTGTACTGTCACATTCTGGATCTGTCTTATTGTATTTATTCTACTTTTCTTCTTTTTCTTCACACAACACAATACACACACACACCTTCACATCTAAATCCATCTTGTATATATATCCACACAAGTGATTTCAATACTTTTCTAGTCGACATCCGGAATAGTCAATATTATCCCAAACTCTGGTCTGTTGGCTGAATCCTTGCATACCAACTAATGCGGATCAAGGATATGCTTGTAGAGGTCTTCAATTATGTCAGCCAATCATGGATGACACCCCAAGAAACTTGGTCATTAGCAATATCTCTTCCGGATTTGGATCTGACACTCTACCAGTACAGTTCTTCCTCTGTCTACTCTGTCAAACGAAACCCAACACTCAAGTGCTCATATCTCTTCACCATTTCATCATTGGAGGCTAAATCCTTGGAATCTATTAGTCAAGGTACTCCTCTTGACTTCTCCAAATCTGCACTTCACAGAAGTACTTCCTCTGAGAGATCCGGACCTTGCTGACTACACTGTTCTTGCTTACAAGATCATAACACTTCTTCAATCTGACTTCCGGTAGAGACTCATCATGTCTTGCGGATATGTGGGATAACCTTTGTTGCCATCAATGACAACATTCATGAATCCATATAGTGTCTCTTGCCAACACTTCCTTGGTCCATAGGAACTTACCTTTATTGCCTCCTTTGATGGTGTTTATGATTGGTGCACAAATGTGGCTGAAATTTCTTATGAACTTCCGGTAGAAGCTTGCAAGGCCATGAAAAATCCTCACATCTCCAACTAATTTAGGAGGTGGCCAATTGAGAATGTCCTCAACCTTTGATGGATCCATTTTCAAACTGCCCTTTGAGATGACAAACCCAAGATAGACCAATTCCTCTTTCATAAATTCACACTTTTCCATGTTAATCATCAACTTCTCTTCATGCAACCTCCCTAGGACCTTATCAAGATGTTCCAAATGCTCCTCCTTGGACCTGCTAAACATGAGAATATCATCCAAATATACAACACAAAACTTGCCAATAAAAGGTTTCGATACCTCATTCATTAGTCTCATGAATGTACTAGGAGCGTTAGAGAGCCCAAAAGGCATCACACACCACTAATACAGGCCTTCATTGGTCTTAAATGCTGTCTTCCATTCATCTCCCTCTCTGATCCTAATGTGATGATATCCACTCTTTAAGTCAATCTTGGAAAAGTAGCAAGCACCTCCTAGACAATCCATGAGATCTTCTATCCTTGGTATAGGAAACCTATATCTGATGGTTATCCTATTTATGGATCTTGAATCAGTACATAACCTCCATTTACTATCCTTTTTAGGGGCCAACACAGTAGGGACTGCACAAGGACTTAGACTTTCTCTCACTAGGCCTTTATCCAATAGTTCTTGAACTTGTCTTGCTATTTCTTCATTTTGGGCAGGGGTCATCTTATAGGCAGCCTTATTGGGCAATGTAGCACCTGGTATCAGGTCTATATGATGACTGATATCTCTGATTGGAGGCAAAGAATTAGGCAGCTCATCCACCACAATACCCTTATACTTCTCTAACAAAGTTTAGACTTCACTAGGAATGGCTTCTCCCTTGTTTGTAGACAAAACAGTCCCACTCTTTGGCTTGACAATCAGGGCAAACCCTTGACCTCCCTCTTCCTTTAAGGTCTTCAAAAACTCTTTCTCCCCTACTACCATGACACTAGATCCAAGTTGTTTATCTGGCCCTTAATCTGGTAAGGGATTCAAGGTGAATAATTATCCATCTTTGTCAATTGCATAAGTGTTTTTTTGACCATCATGGTGTGCCTTTCAGTCATATTGCCAAGGATGATCTAGGAGTAGATGAAAAACATCCATGAGAATAACATCACAAAGGATTTTGTCCTTGTAGCCCCCAACATGAAATTCTACCCAAGATTGTTCATTAACAGGAACCTGTTGACCTTTGTTCAACCAAGATACCCTATATAGTGTAGGATAAGGGGTTCTTTTCAGATTTAATTTCTCAACCATTTCTAAGGACACTAAGTTATCAGTAGAGCCTGAATATACAATTACCTTGCATACCTTCCCATGGGATTTGCATGAGGTTCGGAACAAAGACTTTCTTTGGGGTGGCTCCTTAGTTCTTGGTACCTTGAGAAGTGTCCTCATCATCAAACTCTCTCCAAACTCAGGATCAACATGCTTAGAAGGTGAGTTCACACTTTGGCAATCTTCTTCTTGGACCAATTGGTTCCTCCTTTCCCCACCATGGGATCTTGATGCTTGCTTCTCAGGTCACTTGAAGGCTGGGTGTCCAAATTGGTTACAACTATAACATCTGCCACTGAAGGTGTTAGAACCTCTTCCAGGTCCATTAAACCTTCCTCTACTATTGGACCTCCTACCTCTGAAGCCTCCTCTATTGTTTGGCTCTCCCCCTTACTCATTGTGACCACTGGATTCTCTTTGCTACTTTTGGGATTGTCCTCTTGCACTAAAACTACCCCTACCTCTGAAATTTCTACCTCTTCCTCTACCTTGCTACTCATGCTTTCTCTTCAACTTCTCCTCTGCTCTTAAGGCTACTTGGAAGCACTCATCTACTATTTTTGGGATCATAAGACTAATTTCATCTTGGATTCCAGACTTCAAACCATTGAGGTATCTTGCCACTTTCTCTTTCTCATTCTTCACATGTCCAGACCTTAGACTGAGTTTATGAAACTCCTTCGTATATGCAGCCACATCCAAATCCCTCTGCTTCAAGTTTTGCATCTTCTTGAACACTTGAACCTCATAATCTGTAGGTAAGAATTGATTCTTCAATTTGTTTGTCATTATATCCCATGAACTGATCATGGATTTGCCCATCTTCACCCTTTCTCCTTGGGTATAGTTCCACCATGTTAAAGCAACCCCTTTCAATTTTGTTTTTGCTAACTTGACCTTCTTGTCCTCTGGCACTTCTTTGTATTCAAAGTAGTTGTTTAGAGCATCAATCCACTCTATTACCTCCTCAGCATCCATCTTGTCTCCATACATTGGAAGATCCATCTTTACATTAGAGGTCACTTCCTTCACTGATTTCAAAGCATTGAGAAACCTTCTTTCATCAAGGGGCAACTCCTCTTCTTCTTGAGGTTCCCCTTATTCACCCTCTTCTTCTTGCTCAGGGTCACTACCATATTCTTCCTCCCTCTCTCTCCTTCTCTCTCTGGCTTTCAATGCTTCAATTTCCTCTTATAGGGCTTTCAACTTCCTAGTCACTGCAGACCCACCTTTTGGAGGCATGTTGTTCTCACAAGATCACCTACTCTTCTCTACACACCAATCTCTTTCCCCTTGGAAATCAAATGTGGCTCTAATATCACTTTGATGTAAAGGCTCAAGTTAATCAAGAATACCTTAATTGAGCAAACAAATTCAGAATACCAAATCCCAAGGTATAGCTCTTTCATGAATCCTTCACTAGACACCCCAACCTTGCCTAGACTTGTAACAAATTTAGCATAACCTCAAAAGGTGAATGTAAAACTTAGGGGTAGACATTTAGAATGACTAAGGACATCAAGGACATCCCTCATGCACATTGGTTTGATCCCAAGACACTCCCTCATATGGTTTGCTTCACAAAGGCTCATTCCTCCTACTAGCCCTGTTCAAAGGGTTTTTTGGCGATAACTTTGTAACCCAAGATCACAGACACAAAAGAAAATCATTTTCAGATACCCTTTTTGGAGTATGATGACATATGTAAAACTTGCTTGGGTTTGTTTCAAACTTTCAAGGTTTGTTTTTGCACAGTCCTAATTCTAGGCCTCCAATTAGGCTTGTTTTACAAACAAACTACCTCCAAAAATAATAAAAACAACACAAAACCACTTCAGATGGTAGGGGCATATCACAAATGAAATATTTTTAGAGGTTTTATCATCTCCTTACTTTGTCTTGACACCATACTCCAAACTTGTTACCATACCTACACACAATCGACCCAACACATAAGGATGTTAGGCAATCAATGCCTCAAAAACACCCTAAAGCTCAATCCCTACAAAAAAGAAGAAAACCCATTTTGTCCAACACCTACACCTACCATTCCACAAGATTTGGTGTTATGATCTTTGTGTAATGGCAAGATATTTACATTTTTTTGTGCAGACCCTTGAAACAAGGGTTCTAGACCAGTTTTTGGAAAAAATCACAAAACACTCAAAACTCAATGAAAATTGATAAAATTGGTCTTGATGGAAAGGGGATTCACCCATATTTTAAATGAGACTAATGTTTCATCCTAACTCATCCGTACAAGAAAGTTATGATCAGATTTGTAGGACTATTAAAGAAAATTGTAGGGAAAACTTCAGTTTTTTATTAGTTTCTTCCTCCTCTTCGTACAACAAACTTCAACCACCTACCTCAAACCAAAATAAGGCTATTTAAACATCATCTCATGACCTCCAACTGTTCCAATAGAAATTTAAACTTCTTTTAACCGTTGGAACCCAATTACACCCTTTTATAAGAGGAATTTGACTAGTAGGTTTTGGTCATTAACCCCAAAATCTATTTCATGACTCCAAGAGACTTATTTTCCTTCTAGACATGCTATAAAAACCTTATTACACCATTCCAACTCACCTTGGACACCTTGGCATGCCTTGACCAAGTTTGACCTTACTAGGACCTTATAGGTCTACATAGGCTTCAATGGCTTCAAATGCCTTACAAATGACAAAATGCCTTACAAATGCTTTGAAATGACATCAAATGGTCCTTAGGACCTTATTTCATCTTGACACAACATAAAAACATAAAGACATTACAAAAACACAAAGACATTACAAAAACTCTCTATGAGTATCCAAGAGACCCAGGTGCTCCTGCACCAGACTCTTAACAAAACTTTTTCTCCTATTGAGAAATGTCTTGGAATGCGCTTAGCATTTGCATAGCTTTTCTATCTATCATTTGATTCTGCTAACATTTTCTTGATCAGATGGACCTATTCTTTCATTTCTAATAGCATTTCTGGACCAAGGCTAATCCTATCTTCTAGCTTATCCAACTTATAGGAGTTTGGCACTTTCTTCCATATAATGCTTCAAATGGGGCCATCTTGATAGCGAAATGATAGGAATTATTGTAAGCAAATTCCACAAGAGGGAGATAATCCTCACATTTGTATCGCTGATGCATGCAATACATTCTCAATACATCTTCCAACACTTGGTTCACTCTTTCCGTTTGTCCATCTGTTTCAGGATGACAAGATGAGCTTATGTTTAATTGAGTCCCAAGTGAGGAAAATAAGGTTTTCCAAAACCTTGATGTCATGTGGGCATCCCTATCTGAGATAATCTTCTCAGGAATATCGTGCAACCTGAATACTTCTTACATCAATTTATGGGCTATGAATGGTGCTCCATCTGTCATATTCCTGGGTATGAAATGCACTACCATAGTGAGTCTATCTATCACTACCAGAATATCGTTATGCCTATTTCTAGACATAGGAAGACCTTGTACAAAATTCATGCTAATGATCTGCCATTTCTATTTAGAATCTCAAGAGGATATAGTGGTGCTTCTAGGTGATGGTGTTTTGCTTTCACCCTCTGGCATTCTAGACAACCTACCACAAACCTTGCAGCATCCTTCTTCATTCCTTTCTAGAAATATAATGGTTTTACATTGGCTAGCAATTTCGTCACTCTAAGATGTCTTGAATAGGGTGCAGAATGAACTTCCTTCCACACAATATTCCTTAACTCCTCGGAGTTCAAAATGTACATCCTTCCTTTAAATCTTAATAGTCCATCTGATTCAAAGTGGAATCCATCATACCTAGAATCATGAGGATTGTCCGAGAGATCTTGCTTAACCTGCTCATAGTATTCATCTCCCTTGGACTTTTGTAACACCTGATTCTTAAAATCAAAATGAATAGAGATCATTGAGGAGATATGTCTCCTTTGACTTAAGGCATCCACCACTCAGTTTTCCTTGCCCTGAATGTATTTGATCTCAAAATCATAATCATATATCAACTCTAACCATCTCCTTTGGGGAGCATTAAGATGTGGTTGAGTAAACAAATATTTAATTCCTTGATGGTCTGTTCTTTACTCAAATGGTTTCCCAAGCATGTAATGCCACCACATTTGTAGTGCATGTACAACTGCTGCCAACTTGAGATCATGAGGAGCATAATTATGCTCATATGTTTTCAACTTTCTAGACTCAAGCAATAGCTAGCCCATCTTGCACAAGTACACCAACTAATCCTTCTCTTGAGGCATCGGTGATGACTACAAAATGACCCTTTGGATCATGTACTTTTAGAATTGGTGCCATAGTTAGCGTCTCTTTTAGTTGATCAAATGCCTCCTGGCATTTTTCTGACCAATCAAATCTTTTGCCTTTCCTTTGTAGAGAAGTAATGGGATAAGCAATTTTTGAAAAGTTAGCCATAAATTTTTTATATAGGCCCATAAAACTACATACTTCATGGACATTTTTCGGTGCAAGACACTCCAAAATGGCTTTGATCTTTGCTGGATCTACTGCAATTCCCTCAGCTGAAATTACATGACCCAAGTACTATATTTCTTTTTGGAAGAAAGTACACATTGAGAGCTTATCATAAAGTTTATGCTATCTCAAACGCTGAAGAAAGATCTGAAAATGCATGAGATGTTCGTCCTCATTTTTGGAATAAATAAAAATATCATCAAGGAAAACAAGGACAAACTTGTCCGAACAATCTATGAACACACTTTTCATTAAGTTCATGAATGCTGCAGGTGCATTCATCAATCCAAAGGGTAGGACAGTGAATTCATAGTGTCCATACCTCATTCTTAAGACTGTCTTATGGATATCTGTTGGCAAGAGACACTACTAGGCATGATAGGTATTGTCATTGATGGCAACTAAGATCATCCCAATCATCTGTATAACACAATTTGTTCACACCGAAAGTCAGAATTAGAATGTGTCTAAGTCCGAGCAATTAGGAATAGAGTAGGTGACAGGGTCCAGTATCTTGGTCTGGATCTATCGGTGGAAAGGCATGGTTTGCTGTGGATCTGAGGTAGTTGTAACCATTATCAAGACACTCTAAATCTAGAGTTTCATCCTTCGAAGATGAAGGACTCAAAAGATATTAGCTTCTGAGTATCGGGTTTCAGTTTGACAGAACATATAGAAGAAGAACTGGATGACCTTGTGAATGATCCTATTTTTGGATGTATATAAGTTATCTACTGGGCAATTGGTGATGACAAATAGTGATATTTGACATGATTGATATTTCACAAGTGCAAGTTTTAATCCATATCTCATATTATGTATGAATCTAGTTGACATAGCAGAGTACTTTAAAAAGTTCTAAATGTTCTTGAAGCTAATTGGTAAAATGATTGTAGATCATGTTGAGAATATATATATCCAATGGAATTGGATGATTGTGGTGTGTGAGTGAATAAGGTAATTATGAGAAGAACATAAAATCTAAGGAGTGAATGAAGGTAGAGCAATAAGAAGAGCAAGTAAAGATGAAATGTGTAAGATCAATTTTTTCACTTAACTAGAACTAAAACTCTTGGATGAGTAGATGCTATTTATCAATTCAAAATATTTGTTATTCTCTTGTAATCTTTCTATAGGTAGTGAGCCTCTAATTGAGTAGTGAGCTCTGGGTAGTGAGCCCGAATGCATGTGCATTCTCATTTGTAAAAATACTTTTAACAAGGTGTTAATTTTTGTGGGTTAACCCCCACCGTGGTTTTTTCCCTTAACTGGGTTTCCACATCAACAATCTTGGTGTCAAGTGTGTTATTTATGTTTTTGCTCATGTGTTATTGATTAATGTTGAAATGTTTATATCATTAATTTGATTATAAATTATAAAGGAAGATCAATGGTAGAAAAGATTAAAATATATGACAAATGATTCACCCCCCCTCTCAGTTGTCCGGACCTAAACCAACAATTGGTATCAGAGCCAAGTTCCTTTTGGAAAGTTTAACAACTTAAGGGAGATTTGGGAAATGGATGAATATAACCTTCAAGGGAAACTGAATCTTTTCCTAGATGATCTTGAGTAGTCCAAGGTAGAGGTTCAAGAGCTACAAGATAACCTCAAAAAGGATGAAACCTTCATTGAGATTTTAAAAGAAAAATTGAGCAAATCCAATGCAAAAGGAAAGGAGCAACCTCTTCAACTGGAAGACAAGGCCCTGAAAGAAAAGTCAAAGGAATGTGAAAAGTTAGCTAAAGAAGTTATTATCTTAAAACATGAGATATAAACTGGGGTAATGAGACTGACCAAGGAAACTAAAGATAGGAAGAAAACTGAAGAAGAAATGAAGCAAAATTTGAAGGAGAGAAATGAAGAATGCTACAGATTGGATGGAATAGCCGGTCTGCTAGAATCAAATCTACAAGAAAGTAGAAACAATGAGAAAACTTGAGAGAAAAATTATCACTCTTAGACATGACCTAGAAATTGCCAATGAGTATAAGGAGAAGTTCAAGATAAGATCAGCTAAACTTGAAGCACTAATTGAAGAACATAAAAATGATGACGACAAGCATGATCTTAGATATGAGAAAGGTGAAAGCTCTGGATCTGGACAAAGAAATTTTCAACCAAGGAATAAAAGAAACATAACTAGAAAACCTCTAGTAAGATAGGCTAATGCTCAAAGATACCTGATATTCAATGGAAATTGTTTCAATTGCAATAAATTTGGTCATAAAGCTACTCAGTGTAGAAGTAGAGTGAATCAAAATGGTCCATCCTTCTCCGGTCAATGCTTCAAGTGTAAGAGGTATGGTCATAGATCAAATGAATGCAGAATTATGATAATGAATAATGCTAACAATAGAGGAATTGGCAATTCTTTCAACGGTTACTATTTTTCTTGCAATGGGTTTGGACACATGGTTAATCAATGCAGATCAAAAGGAAATCAAGTTCATAAGAAAGGAAATGTTGTGTGCTTTAATTGCAAGAAATTTGGTCATATTGCAAGATTCTGCAGAAGTAGGAACAATGGAAGAAGAGGTCTGGTAAATAGAAAATTGAATGAACAGAGACAAGACAAAGGCAAAAGAAAAATTGATGTCAATGAGATACAGAGTGAAATGAACAAGATTTGGGTAAAGAAAGATATAATAAACAATGATGATGAGTCTGCACCAGAATCAGGTACTGATAATTCCTCTGGGAATTAAGTTAGGAACTCTAGCTCAGGGGGAGCTGCATTGAACATCAAAATCCCCCATCAGTAAGTGGGTGCTTGAATCTGGCATAATAAAAAGAGAACATTCTGAATTGGTCCAAAAGGAAAAATGTTGATATGAAATCTTGCGGAGTGATTCATGAAGAACTATCAAAAACAAAGTAACCCAATATAATTAGGGAAACACATTTATTACAATGCCAAATTAGGTTTTGCAAAAGATAAAAGGTCACTTGGTCACTCATTTGAATCACCTTGCACTCGAAGGAAACAAGAAGAAAAGCATTTGAACTGCAAATCCAAAGACTGAGGCAAATAGTGAATTCAAATGGTAACTGATCAACCCTAACCTCGCGAAAGAAAAAAGGTACCTCTCTGTAAAGATTTGAATCTAAAATATGTTGAAATGGCTACTCATGTTGTTGACATTATTAAAAGGCCTCGACCCAAATTTAAGAAGCATCCCCACAAATCAATTGAAGTTGACCCGTTAGGAGATGTTTTAAATGTTTTGTATGATGTGCTGTATGTAGAAGACATTAGGGTTTATATTCATGCAAATATAGATGAGTTTGGAGATACAAGGTATGTAGACTTGTTTGAGAAACAACTTAGGGATGAAAATCTCAAACTTAAACCCGAGTATAAGGCACTTCAGGATAAACACTTTATTCAGATTATGGGGTTTCCAACATTTGATGAGGTTGAATGGGTCTGATACGTTTTGAGTTGGATGCATGATGAATTCATTTGGTTGTTAAAACCATTCAAGATTACTAAGGATGCTATCAGGAATGTAACTGGCCTAAACTCAACTAGAGGATTGCCCATGCTGAAAGCTGTGAAAAAATAGACAGTGACTGATGCTACCAGTGCTAAGTTTGATAGAAGGGCAATGACCATTAATGATATTATAGAATTGGATGTCAAATTCACCTCCATGGTGATTGGGTACAAGATCTACCACTCGAGCAGAGAAAATTCTGTGTCCGAAACAACCATATATGCTGCATACAAGATGCTAAAAGAAAACACTGATTATGACTTGTGTGAATTACTATAGAATCAATTGATTGAAAATTTAAACAAAATCAAGAAAGATAAGAAAAATACTTTCAAGTATGGTACATTGGTTCTATGTTTATTCTTCTACTTTATGAATGAGGTACCTGGGGTAAAAGGTGTGCACCGGACTAAGGATGAGCCAGTTGCCATTCAGATTAGAGATCATCCTTGCAACATTGGTGATTTCCAAGCTCAGAAAACTGCAATATGGGATTACTTCAAGAATTTTCAGAGTATGATGCACCTAAGGGAAAGAATCCCTAAATCAATTGTTGAGAAGTACAAAAATGATATATGCTTCATGGTTGATACTGATCAGTGTCTGATGGAAGTAGTGAAACCTAGAACTACTTGGATCATGCCCATGGGGTATGAAGTAGTTGAAAAAATCCCGAATATGTATGCTCAACATCTTCTAAGCAATCCTAAAGACACAATGGTTGAAAGATTCAAAAATTATGAGGAACTTAATTTAAAACAGCATATTGAATTTAGAGAACTTGAAACTAATAGGAAAGTAAGAAAAGAAGTTGAGTAGTTAGCTGAAAATCTGGGCCTAACTAAGGAGGCTATGAGGAAACAAAGAGAAAGAACTAAAAAAGATGAGAAAGAGAAACAAGATAAGAAACCAACAGATGCTTCGGTGGAACTCTATTCCACTTCAAGAACTACTAGGAGCTTTGCTGCTACTCCTGTTCCTTCCAAGACCTCAAAACTGGAAGCAAAATCATCTGGCAAATGGGAGAAAAGGAAGAAAACAAAAGCAACCTGGACCTATGAAAGCATAAGAGAAGAAGAAGATACAAATTCTGACATTGAAATCAAGGAAATAAAGGCCACAGAAACAAAAGCTGCAAAAGTAACCAAAGAAGAGTCCTCTAGAAGCAAAAGAACTAGTAAAAGGCAAAAGATAGAAGCATATGAGGAATATGTTGAGAAGCCCACATTTTCCCTAGAGGATGTGATAAATTCAGTCACGGTAGATGGTAATCTAAAACCCATGATTAAATTCTATGATGAATACAGTGATGTGGATAAAAGTGTATTGGAAGAAGCAACTGTCAGATATCTCAACATCTACAAGGCACTGATTGAGATAACTTCTGAGTTGCCACAAACTCTGGCAAATATTTTGGAATTGAGAAAAGAAAATGCCAAGAGCAAGGACATGGAAATCAGGGAACATGAGCTAATAAATTTGTGTCCTCAGATTTTACCTGATCAAATAGATATGATATTCAAGGAAGTCAAAGATGCCTTTAGAAGCAAAAAGAGAATGAACAAACTCATGCTTGGAGAAACAAGTGAAATCGTTAAAGAAACTCAAGAAATTCTTCTGAAAGCATTGAAAAAGTACAATTTTCCCATAGTCACATAAGAAGTTCTAGATGGTGAAGAAGAGAACATCATCGAGCAGCAATCTGAATTGGGTGAAGCCTCTATTCTAGAAGTGGAACAAGTAAATCAGGATGATACAAAAATGATGGACAAAGTAGTTGATGCAGGAAATACTCCTAATTCACCTGACCCATTAGGAAAAGAAGATAATATTGCTACTTCACAGAGCACTCCGGATTAGATAGAAAGTGGTGAACAAACAAAAAAGGGTCCCTCTACAGAGAACACAGAGAAAAGTAATGTAGAGAAAGAGGAAGAAAAAGGAAAGGAAGATAATGTAGAAGAAGATGGTGCAAATGATGAAGCACCTAAAGCAGATACTGAGAAATCTTATGAACCAAAGGATGGTTCAGAAAATGTTGCAAGAGACACTGCAGATGCAATGAAAAGTCTTCTTGAAAAAGAAATGATTGAGATTGATGAGCTTGAACTACTCTGAGGTCTAGCCAATCTAGATGCTCTCTCCAATTCAATTGATGAAAATTGCATCATTCACCCAAGTAAAGGCTAGAGAAAAGATTTTAAAGTTCCACATGGAGGACAATGAGCTACTGGGGCTTGCAACTAAGATTTTGGAGAAGTTAGTGCCTTCCTACTAGAAGAGTCCATCTGATTCCCCATTCGGACATCTAAAAAATCTTGTAAGTTCTGTAAATACTCATTTTGTATCCTTTGAAAAATCTACAGAGGCAGAGGTCCGGAAAGAGTTTCTGGATAAGAAATCTAGTGAAGTATAGAATCTGATAAGAAATGATAGGATGATTCTCAGCATTAGAATAAGGAGCCTTTAGAATGCTTTGAATGATGGAAGAGATATGTACAAATTCTATCTATCATGGCCCAAAATTAGTGAGGATATTGAGAAGAAGATAAAGGAACAAGAACTGAAATTGTCAAATCTGTCCAATAATTTTGATCCTCTAACCATTTCACCCATAAGTCAGGAATGTCAATTAATTAGCTTGATTGATGAGATAAAGGGCTTGTTAGAGAGAAAAGTAATATTATGAAGAGAATGTGTGAGCTTCGGGGATTGATTGCCCCTAAGTTGGAGACAATGTATAATGCCCTATCTGAAGCTTAGACTATAGTTCAGACTAGTGATCCACTAGATCTGTCAAAGGAAGAAGCATATTCATTTTTGTTAAGTGGACACATCTCTATTTTGGATGGAATGAAGAGTACCTGGGCCTCTGAACTTGTGCAAATAAAAATCAGCTTTGTAGACATTCTCAAGTTCATGTAAATAGAACTTAATGATTAGTTGTACATATGCGGTCCTATATACAAATTTTTTGGAAAATTTTGGCTTACGGACCCCACCCCTTTCCATTGATGTCAAAGGGAGAGTGAAGATCAGTGAAAAATGAGGAATCCAACTAAGGGGGAGTACCAAAAAGTAGTGTGAACAACAGTATGGAGCACAAACTAAGGGGGAGCTTTTCCAACACTCAGTCATTTTTTCACTATGTGTTGCCATCAATGCCAAAGGGGGAGATTGTTGGCAAGAGACACTTCTAGGCATGATAGGTGTTGTCATTGATGGCAACTAAGATCATCCCAATCATCCGTATAACACAATCTATTCACACCGAAACTTAGAATCAAAATGTGTCTAAGTCCAGGCAGTCAGGAACAGAGCAGGTGACAGGGTTTGGTATCTTGGTCCAGATCTATCTGGTGGAAAGGCATGGTCTTCTGTAGATATGAGGTAGTTGTAAACATTTTCAAGACACTCTAAATCTAGAGTTTCATCCTCCGGAGATGAAGGACTCAAAAGTTATTAGCTTCTGAGTATCGAGTTTCAGTTTGATAAAACAAACAGAAGAAGAACTAGCCGACCTTGTGAATGATCCTATTTCTAGATGTATAGAAGTTGTCTATTGGGCAATTGGTGATGACAAATAGTGATATCTGACATGATTAATGTTTCACAAGTGCAAGTTTTAATCCACATCTCATATTATGTATGAATCTAGCCAAAAGAGCATAATACTTTACAAAGTTCTAAATGTTCTTGAAGCTGACTTGTAAAATGATTGTAGATCATGTTGTAGATATATATATCCAATGGAATTGGATGATTGTGGTGTGTGAGTGAATAAGGTAATTGTGAGAAGAGCAAAAAATCTAAGGAGTGAATGAAGGTAGAGCAGTAAGAAGAGCAAGTAAAGATGAAATGTGTAAGATCAGTTTTTTCACTTAACTGGAATTGAAACTCTTGCTTGAGTAGATGCTATTTATCAGTTCAAAATCTCTGTTATTCTCTTGTCATCTTTCTATAGGCAGTGAGCCTCTAATTAAGTTGTGAGCTCTGGGCAGTGAGCCCAAATGCATGTGCATTCTCATTTGTAAAAATACTTTTAACAGGGTATTAATTTTTGTGGGTTAATCTCCACCGTAGTTTTTTCCCTTAACTGGGTTTCCACGTCAAAAATCTTGGTGTCAAGTGTGTTATTTATGTTTCTTCTCATGTGTTATTGATTAATGCTAAAATGTTTATATCATTAATTTGATTATAAATTGTAAAGGAAGATCAATGGTAAAAAAGATTAAAATATGTGACAACTAATTCACCCCCCCGCTCTCAGTTGTTCAGACCTAAACCAACAATATCTTCATCTTTCAGCCTTAATTGATAGTATCTTGATCGTAGATCGATCTTTGAAAAAACATCTTCACGCATTTGATCAAAGAGATCATCAATATGGGGCAATGGATACTTATTCTTTATCGTTGCTTTGTTTAGTGTACAATAATCTATACATAGGCGTAGTGTGCCATCTTTCTTTTTAACAAAAATCACTGGTGCTCGCCAGGGTGAAACACTGGGTCTTATCAATCCTTTTTCTAGCAATTCCTATAGCCGATCCTTTAGCTCCATCAACTCTGTTGTGGTCATTTGATAAGGAGCTTTGGATATAGGTTCCGATCCTAGAATTTTATCTATTGAAAAGTTAAAAGATCTCTTAGGAGGTAATCCAGGTATTTCATCTAGAAATGCATCCTCAAAATCTCAAAGAAAGGGATACTTCTCCATATCTGATCTCTCTTGATCTATGGGTTCTCCTTCTTCAACTCCTTGGAGTTTTTGAGATTCATAATACATTAAATCATCTGGAATAATAGACTCTTTGTGATCGTTCTGCTTGTTACCCTTTTTCTTTAATGATTGGGAGGATTGTGACCAATTAAAATTTTTATGGTTCTTTTCCCGATATGCAGATATGGAATTTAGCTTTTGCTCCTATTTAATGGCTTTCTCATAAACTTGGTCCATAGTAGTGGGACTGTGCACATCTACCTCACCTCCAATTTGGGCATTAAGTCCCATAATGAACTTTCAGATATGAAACCTCTCATCTTGTTGGTATTGAGGAACATACTTAAGGAGACAAGTAAATTTCTCCCAATACTCATTTACAGATGAGTCACCCTATCTCAGGTTTTGGAAATCTATGAGCTTCTAATCAAAATACAATTGTGGCAACCATCTTTGCCTAAAGAGTTCTACAAAATTTTCCCAAGTTAGACTCGAAGAGCTCAATCCTAGCTCCTTCTTGTTCATCCACCAAGTGGATGCTTCACCAACCAGTTGATATGCTCCCCATACCGCTTTGGTTATTTCAGAATAGTTCTTTATTTAAAAATATTTTTCCATTTCTATGAGCCATGCTTCTACGACATCTCTGCTCACAGTCCCATCAAATTTGGGAGGTCTAACCTTTTTCATATCTCTGGATAGTTTGAGGGCCAAATGGCCCCTCTTTTCCTCATCTTGTCTCAATTATGAGTTATTCTCTCCACACCCACTCTGGGTGGTGTGTTCATGACGACCCTCATCTTCACCCTCATGGAAGGCTTCATGTTCAGGTCAACTCTGACCTCTAACCTCTTGCTCTAAATTTCCAATCCTTGCTCTTGTTTTATGGAGCATTGCAAGAATATGGTCAATTTTTGCATTAGAGTTGCCAGAAGATTGCCCTTCCTCTTGGCTACCCCCAAGACTGGTTCTGGTTTGAACCTTGCTGAAATTCTACTTCTCCTAAAGTTTTCATGTTAAGCATTCAATTAGTTTATCATATAATTGAATTCATTCATAAACATAAACCCATTCTCATTTATACAATCTTGAGCAACAAAGGGAAATTTTTGCCAAAATTCTAAAATTGTATTATAGTATCTATGGATCACATAATATCCATCATTTATTACAAACTTTAACATCTTGCAATTGTAAGTCACTATCAGAAAGGGGAATCTTCTCAAGTTCATCCTCATCCTTGAGGTTTACCAATTTAGACTTGGAAGGTGGATGTACTTGTAGGTACTCATCCATAACTTCTTAACTAATGACAGGGGCATTAGGACCACATCTAAATGGTAAGTGCTTATGCGCATAGGGTTTAACTGGTTCACCCTCAGTGATAGGAGAAATAACCTTAACTTCTTTGTCCTTCTCCTTCTCTTGCTAGATACACTTAATAGTGTCAGCAAAGGTCTCTGAGTCAGTTAACCATGTGCTTTCAATGTAACTCATTTGGCCTAGGCTTTTCATTCTTGAGGCTCACTCCCTCATAGCCTTTAGGTAATGTCCATTTCCTATTACCTTCTTCCTTGGGGTTAATCTTGTTCTTACCATTTTGGAAAAAGAACATTCAAACATTAGAAACTGTTAATGTCTGAGGAAGATTTTATGTAGTGAGCTCATAGGTCCATGTATTGAACCTGGTAACTCTGATACCATATGTAACATGTCTTCTCATATTACTCGGTTTTACACACCGAATTTACTTGAAAAATAAATTAACATAATCATCGTAAGCATTTGTTTACTAACATTTAACATTTGCATAATCAAGTAAATAAATAGCATATCTTTTTTGAATATTTTCAAACCTGAAAATTACAACATATTCAAAGATAGCATTTTAGTGAAATCTTTCACTTTACAATTACAACATTTTTCTCATGGAAATATGAATAAGTTTACATAAATCTGACTGTCAAAGTCATAATAATAAAAATATGCTACATTTGGAATCTTGATATCTATCTTCATAAGTTTCAGCTTGTCTTCTGCTTGGGAAGGAGAGCATCACCCGAACACTTTTCCTCTAACCACAGATCAGCGGTCCTCCACACACCTTCCTTCTTGGAACCCTTCACAAAGGGAATAGATATAAAGAACTAATAGGTTTTTTCCATCTAAGTTTCTAGTGTTGTGTCCTACATAACCAGCACAGTCATACAACTTTAGAGCCCTTCTAAGTATGACACTATTGGATGGTTATACAAATCTAGAGCATAGTGAACTGACTAATGGATGTAGAGACAGATGCATTAATTTGGCCAAAGATTCAATATAAATAGACGTTTCGTAATGAACACAGTCAATTGTTCACACTTCTAACTCAACTTAGAAACCATCTCATCCTATAGTAACTTTTTTCATTTAGTAACTCTAAACATAAACTTGTTTGTATTGTAATCCATTCTAGTCAATCTGACTTAATCCTTAATCTACGATATACATGCAATATATAGGTTTACGTAATCCCAACCTTTAAGAGAGTCCCTCTTTGCATACTTACACTTCTAGGGTCTATGACCTTTTGTCATTGTACTCTCTGACTTAAAGATCAAACATCTTTGTGCAATATATCAAGTTTTGACTCTATCATAGAATCACCTTGAATTTGTTAAAGTACTACTTAGACTCTTTCTTTCTTACTCTTTGGTTTACTTGACCCTTCACTATCAACCAATAAATATAGAAACAATATCATATCCGACATAAGGGTTATACATTTTCTAAACCCTTCGGTAATGATTCTAGGGTTTAACTTCTTTAACCCAATGCATGGAAATAACAATACCCTTGTTTTCCAAAGATAATAACATAAATATATAAAATAACATGGAATCAAATACCACCAGTCTTCCCTGGACCACTTGGCTTTGTTTGAATCCGCATTCACAAAACATGAATAATTCTAGTATACAAGGTATATCCTCATTCATATAATATCTAAATGAACACTATCATTTCATATCTAATCTTTTGATCCAAGTCAAACTTTCAACCCTAATAGGTTTTCATCATAAAAGATAGCAATATTCTTATAAGAAGTATACATTTACTATGCATATCTGGGATACTCTTAGAGAACTATCTTCTATAGTCCCTTCATAAAAAATGACATTTAAAATTCTTGTCATATGAACAAAAAAGAGATATATTGACATACATCGCAATACAATCTTTAATGCACACCTTTCGTTTAAACCACTTACCGAATCATGGCTATGTATATGGTATTGTGTGACATGGTTTATCGACCACAAGTCTCTTATATATTGTCATAAAGTTGGTCGTCTTGGTGCCATAATGGGGCACAAAAGATTCTTTTAATTTCAATTATATATATATATATAAAATAGTCACTATTCATTTCTTGAACTAACAGTAACATATTATGGTTATGGGACTCGAAAGTCCATCTTCTTGAATTTTGGGGCTTGAGAATCTAAGTCTCGACCCCATTATCTTGCCCAAGAACAATCTTGTTCACTACTACAAGTGGATCTCCTTCATAAATATTAGCATATGGTTTGGAATGAGGGCTCCATTATATGTTGTCACTGACGTTTTACCACAGGCTATTAAAAAATAATATATATAATAGTCACTATTCATTTCTTGAACTAACAGTAACATATTATGGTTATGGGACTCGAAAGTCCATCTTCTTGAATTTTGGGGCTTGAGAATCTAAGTCTCGACCCCATTATCTTGCCCAAGAACAATCTTGTTCACTACTACAAGTGGATCTCCTTCATAAAGATTAGCATATGGTTTGGAATGAGGGCTCCATTATATGTTGTCACTAATGTTTTACCATAGGCTATTCAAAAACTTTGGCTTACAAAGACACATAAAGTGTTGACTTATAGCAGTAACCCCATATAGCCACTGAGAATTGACTAGGGCCTCACAGAAAAAGTTAAAGGTTCACGAAGTATCATCATGAGTAGTTGATAAAGAGATTATCTTGTTTGAAATAGATAAGGAGTCATTGCTATAGTTTCTTATCTATCGTTCAAATGATAACAGGCTATTATTAATCAACCTTAGCTATCGGCCTACTGTGGCCATGAGGCCACTTAACAAGAATGCATGTAATATAATGATATCGACCTACTATAGCCACATAAAAAATCTATATAGAATACATGTAATATAATGATATTGGCCTGCTGTGGCCACATAACAACTCTACATAGAATGCATGTATATATTGTAATGATATCGGCCTGCTATAGCCGCATGATAACATTTACAAAGAAATGAAAATAAACAATGATAGAAAGGTAAGATGCTTCATGTTGTACATAGCCTCGACTATAACAAAGGTTACCTGTTAGAATGTTAAGACACAATCTATCCTTTCGGTCTACACTCCCTCATTGTGTTCCTTCTTTGTTCCCTCGACCCCTACCAGCTTAGACTTAATGCTTTCTCCTCTCCAAAAAATCTATTAAAAAAAGGAATAACTTCTATACCAACCTCCCTTGAGGTTCTTTACCTCCGTGGGATAAAAATAAACTCTCTAAAAATCCTCCACTCTGAAGCATGCAATGCTATAGGTGTTGCCCATAAGCAAGAAAATCTCCAAAACAATAGTGGCTTATTCTCCACTTACTCAACAATAGAGTAGATTATAGGGTAGGTTCCCCCTATGTAGACATAGTGGTTTGTATACCAAAGAAGACTTATCACAAAAGACCAATGTTTATGACTTACTAAACATATTTTCTTTAACAATATACCAATAAATAAATATAACATATCAACATAATGGTAACTATACTATCTCTACAAATGTTTATATTAATCATTTGGCAAGTTGTGAGAATAGGGTTAAGGTCTTCTCCCCCCTTCGCAACCTTATGTTGATGTCAGCATCAATAATCATGCAAAACAAAGAAATATGTCGAAAAATTTTCTGACAAAGGAAAATGGTGTAACTCTAACCCCAATAATATTTCCTGAATACCTCTTGACCAATTCAAATAAAGTTTCAACATCAGAAACCTTTCTTTAATGACAAATCAACAATGGTCGAATTGAGATTGACTCAACAAGGAGAGTTAACTATTGCATACCCTGTCTCGAGAAGGTTCATGAAATATATAACTTGGAACTCGAATGGCAAAACTTGTCTCTTCCCAAACATCTATTCCCTTCTCTTCGATGATGCTCTCCTTCCTTTCTTAGAGGTGGAAATCTATTTCCTGGTTACACTCAAAATCATACAAACTATGATTAGTGTATCATCAGTAAATCTTTATACATCATAATTAAACAATCTCAATATCATTTGATCTCATGTCAAATTCTATGCATTAATTATAATTCATAAAATCAATGATTTATCCTAACATTTTCCTAAACGTCAAATCATTAGTCCATTATAACTTACCCACTAATTACTTGAAAGTAAAAGTAAAGTATAGTCAAAATTTGGGGATGTAACAAGAAGCTAAAGGTAGACCTTCCTATGGAGGCAATTTCAAATTTCACTGTCTGTTGCTGCTTGGGCGATGGAGGTACAAAGAAGGAGGACACGACGGATGACAAAGACTTGATACATAGTGTCTATAATGTTAACAGTCTGGGTGGGTTGGGGCTTGAGTAATTTTCCCCGCCCCCCATTTCTAGTCTAGATAGTATATGTTATATGAGGTTCTGGAGGGTAGCCATAGTCGTATAGGCATTTTTCTTTTTGGTGGTTTCAGCATGTTGTTGCTAGGTTCTGGGATGGGCATGTAGCTGTTGCAAGTTTTCAGTTATTATAGTGAACTTTGGACTCAGGGCTGGGCTTAATTTTGAAAGGTTCCCGGTCCTTAAAACTAGGTAATATTAACTATAAAGACATATATAAATATGTCTGTATATATGTGTATGTGTGTATATATATACATACATACCTACATACATACATACATACATACATACATATATATTAGACATAATTTGAAATATTCTCTCTTCCTCTCTCCCCACAGACATTTGTCATCTCTCTCTCTCAGAGAGAGAGAGAGAGTATTTCAAATTATGACTAATTTTGGGCATTAATGATTGACATTATTCAATAATGCAAGATTATAGAAATGATGGGAACAATCAAATCTACTTCTTTCTTGTATTTATTGTTAGAAAACATAAAGTGTGAAGGTAGGTAAATGAAAACTACCAAATTGTGATCATGTATTTGGTGATAGCATTGGGATTGTTGAAGGAATGTGTTTGAGAAAGAACATATCCATAGGTGGCACGTACAATGTTTTAGAATTTTAGTTCATTGGTGGCGCATGATGATGTGCTAGAGAAAACCAAAAAAACAATTTGTGCACAAATGAATTCTATCTTTTTCACTCAGTTCATCCATAGAGTGACTCTGTACCATAGTAATGTAAAAGAGAGAATATGGTCTCGTAAATAAAAATCTAGTGGAGTATATTGTTTGGGCTACATTTATGTAGGTAGTACAAGTTAATTCTATCTAATTTTAGAGATCTAACAATTTGACATGTCCACCTATCTATGGAGACATAGGTTCCATACAAAACATCACTTGCTTAACGAACTTTCAATTGATTTCATGCATTGCCCCATTGTATGCTTACAAAATACCAAACTTAATGAATGCAATCATCATCAGTGTACCCATTGCACACCAAGGTGCAATTTCTAGTTTTTATTTTATCTCACTATTTAAAAGTGCTTTTTATATTCATTTCAATACTAGTTTTTAAAAACACCTTTTATTTTAATTATAATAATATCATTAAGTTGCCCTTAAAATTAGAAATTGTCAAGCCCAACTTAAATAATACTATTAATTATTTTAATTTGAAAAAGGGGACATGAAAGTCTTCCCTTCCCATAATTGCTTGTCCATAAGCAATTGCAAACCTAGAGGATGAATCACGCTGTAATGTCCATAGAGCCTAGCTCCTCTACCTATTGAATGAAAGAACTTTTGCCAATAAACACCAAGCATACTCAAATTATCAAATACCATCATTCCAACACTATGAATCATGCTATAGCATCTGGATCTTGTTTTTGTCAAGTGCAACAACTCCTTTGGGAGACTTGTGATGAGATGCATGATTGTACTTTTCCATCTTCGACTTGGATCAAGTAATGAAGGAGACCGAATCTCCATATGCTCCCCTTTGACGTGATGATGATCGATGCTTTCTCCCCAATTTTGAAAAATCCTATGCACCTGTAGACCCTAGATCCCATGCTTGTCAAGTGAAGCAACTTAGGCCAACATCTCCCAACTCCATTACCCACAACGATTTTATGCAAACTTTGTGACATGAAACAATTTGGCTAGCAAGTGTGCATGTTTCCCAACACAAACCTCTAAAAATCTAATGATGATATCTCAAAGAGTCTCCCAAATAGCAAAAGACAGGGAATACAACTTACCTTTAAGATGATCCATTTTGATTTGATGATGCATGAAAACATCTACAAACTCCCACAAGTCTAAAGGCTACCATATGTACTCACTGTTGTGACTTTGTTTCACCACTTGGCCCATTCTATGTGATGGAGAATTTAGAATACTTATTAGAGCTTCATAATCCAACTTGTAAGTTCCTATGGCCTCTTTAAAGAGATTGCAATGTATATAAAATAGAGTTCAAATCACATTATGTAGGAGCTGGAAATAAGCTAGAAAAATCACAATTCAGTTGAAATCTTACCCAATTAGGTACCATGGTAGCTACAATGCTGATTCACTTTAGCTGAAACCTTTCTTCAACTTCTTCCATCAAGGATATTCCCTTAAATTGTGCAAACTTGTAGCTGTTCATGACTAATAATAACCATTCCAACACCTTGCCAGCAATATAATAATTGCAAAACTGATATTCCCTTGCAAAAATCAAAGGTGTGAGCACTGTAGGGGCTGAAAATACTCTTTCAACAATAATGGATGGTAACCCTTTCCTTTTTATGATTAGAAATCCATGCAAAACCAATCGTATTGAAGTGATATGAGGGCTGATAATGATTATTACAAGAACATTGAGGCTACAAATTTGGTACATGGTTGTCCCAAGTCTATTCCCTCCTTCCTTGGGTGGTAAGAGGTCATCAACAATTACTCTCCTTCTTCGTTGTGGGTGAGTCTTTGTGCAACATTCCAAATTTGATCCTACCTCACTAAGCTTATGTTGCACCACTCTAATTTTTATGTGAACTTCTTGAGGTCTCTATGTGATATCCATGACTGCCCTAATAAGATAGTGGCCTTGACACACAACTCCCTTCACCTCAAAATCCTTCTTAGTAATGAGATTTTCAAATAAATATAACCAATTCATGCCAAAAAATATACTCACCTCTTCTATATTGCTGCTATAATGATTACCTTGTACTTTAAAATTTCTTATCATGATGCCCCAAGTTATACCATTCAAAAATTGTTTGGTCCAAACCATGTGTGTTGATAGGTGAGTGTACTAGTCATACATTGCTCTAAATTTTTTCCCAAATAGCACTAAAGATGTTGGAATGTTTGTACTTGATGATCTCAACAAGTGAACCCTCTTACACACAACATTAAACCGAGATAATTTCTCCATACCTGCAATCTATATCTATTCAAGGAAGATATTACCATTCCAACACTTGATTTACCTAAGTGATTAGGAGGAGCATCATACCATGGATATAACACTGCATTATCTTGCTCAAAATTGGAATTGTAGTGACTGGAAACCATCTTGTACTAGTTGGAAACACCTCAACAATGATAATAGGTGGGAAATGCTTCCACCATGTAAAAAAATTCTTTTATTGTTGCACATCGAATGTGGGGAAGGTTGGAATTGTTTAGAGCAGTGGTTCTAAGAATTGGAACTGCACTCAAAGTGGCCCTTGGATCATGTTTATTGCAGCCAATACTCATCCTTATTATGTCAAGTTGGTGATTCTCAACAAGAAAGTCCCATCTTACAAGTATTTCATTTGGTAGCCACCTTAGGAGTGTCATATTGAACATATCCAGATTATACCAAACATCATTTTGATTAGGCATCTCACCTTTGGAAGGAGTTGTGATTGTCACCAAATGATCTTCCATCCATTGATGCTTATGCTTGATGGCATACTATGATGGTGTGCTAACAGTGATGTTGTTCATGGTTCGATGTCATGCCTTGTTTAATGTCAATTAAAGTTGTATTGAGTATGTTTGTTGTCAACAGAGATGATATATTAAGATGAGAATTTTAAGCATTAAGATGAGGATTAGAAGTATTGTTGATGTTGGGGAGATGTTACTAAGGGTTTGTACCATGTTGTATGCTCTCTCCTGTTGTTCCTAAGGAAGTATGTGTTTCTGCAAGGAGGCTTTGGTCTCCAGATGTTGGTGATGTTTTCTGCAGGAAGTGGCCTTAAAGACTAATTGGGATAATTCTCCACATTCATCAGCCTTTGAAGATACAATCATATGGTTCAAAATTTAAGTTTAGTGGGTTGTGAAGGTGCTACATTCAAAGTTTCATATCATTTGTCCCTGAGGAGAGAAAGTTGTAAGTGACAGAGTGTAGGACTGTATTGTCCAGTGGCTAGTTTCAGTGTCTGTTGGCTTGCACCGACTTGTTGCTGTATGAAGTGGTGAAATGGTTGGTGGACAATGACTTTGAGGATCTTGTGATGTTTCATGTTGTTTCATAAGGCATTTTCTTGTTTCTCCATAACCAGATGTGGTCCAAAATGAAGGTGTTGCTGGGTTATGCTTTTGCTTGGCCGATTGAGGAATGTTGAAGATGTGTGCCACAAAGTCTTTTTTGTGTGGGGTTCAAGGAGTGTTTGGAGATGTTGTACAAGTCATGTTGACTCATCTGGGAGAGGCATAAGTAATGTTTAATCTTCCATGAGTACCACCAATTTGTAATGGCTGACATGCTACAAGATTCACATTTTCTTGCTTAAGGCTGACCTATTTCAAATGTGCGAAGCATACAGATGCTATTATTTGAAGGATGATGCTATGAAGAGTGGTTAGGACTAGGTTAAGCATGTGTTAGAATCTACAAGGCATGCTCCTCTTCCTAGTGTTGCATGTAGTTCATTTTAGGGCTTGCCCTCTACACGTTTCATATTGTTTGATCTTTGGCTGACTTGTAATTGTAATACTCCTGTTGTCTTTGGCTGACATGTAATGTAATCAATGTAATATCATGTATATATTGTAAACCTAGTTGATCTAGGTGAGGTGTGATTGTGAGTGTGAGTGAGAAATCAAATGTGGATGTGTAATGCATTATGATGTGCAACTGAAGGAGAAAGATCAGAAGTAATAGATCATGTCCAGATTTATCTTGAATATATTTTTGAGACATAAGGAAAATGAAGAGTGTGCCTAACTGATTGCTGGAGGCAATGAGCCAAAGGCAAAACTTCTTGAAGGATGAAAGCAGTGAGTCAGTAAGCTATAGAGAAGACATTTGAAGAAGTTGCCAAAGTAGAAGTGCAATCATTAAAAAGATTGAGTTTCATTGTCAGATTTAGGTAGTAGAAGGACTGTCATGCTGTAATCTTTTCTGAGTTTGTTCTGAGTTTAGGGAGTAGTTGCTTCCTTGGGTTGAAGCCCTAAAAAAAGTTTGTAGGGATTTGTAGCTTCCTTGGGAGTGACCCTAAAACCTTTCTACATGGAGTAGTAGGTTCCTTGGGTTGTAGCCCTAAAACAAAGTTGTAACTATGATTCTTTTGTGAGGTTGGATTAGGACAGTAGCTCCTAGCATCTTTTCTCACTGTGGTTTTTCCCCTTTGGGGTTTCCAATGTATATATGGTGTTATGTGGTGTTGTGCATTGTGTTGATATTTTATGTTTCTATTAATGCTATAAAGATTAAGTTTGAGTTTTCTCCAGAGGGTTTGAGAATTGTTTGAATACTAATTCACCCCCCTCTCAGTATCTAGGTGTGTTCAACAGAGACTTCATTCTCAACTTCATATAACAACAACAAACTCTTTTCTCAAACTAGAAATCTTCATGTTAGCACAATCTTTGTCTATGAACTTCAACTGTGTACAAAGTATATGACATCCATCATCTTACCCTTCTCATCACAACTTCTCTAATCCATCTTATTTGTCTTCTTCTCTGATCATATTTCCACAGGATTCCTTTGACATTACCTCTACTTTACTTTACTTCCGGCCTTCTCCATTACAACACTACATATAACACACCTAATCCTCACACTGTTGACATCAATGAAAATGCAAGTGCAACAATATCCCCCTTTGGTATTGATGGAAAAACTTGACCTGATATACAATTTTGTCCCCCTTTGACATCAAGGACAAAGGGCTAGAGGTCTCCTTTTGAACCGATCTTCCTTTAGCTCCCCCCTATCTACATTCTTCTTGATTTCTCTTTCATTGCTCTTCACCTATCAGATCCCCCTGATTGATCAAATCTTGTTATCCTTCAAAACCTCTTGCCTACTTTCTCCCCCTGAGAGGTACCCATCATCAATCTAGGGATTAAAATATATCGTGAACTGCTCCTCTTGGACAAATACACCATCTACGCATCTAGTTAGAAGGAGGGGCAACAACCCCTAACTTCTATATGAGATACTCAAACATATCCTTAGAAAATGCCTTGGTGAAGCTGTTTGTAACTTGGTCCTTTGTAGGCCCATACTCCAATCTGCAACCTTCTCTCTCAAAAAGTGATACCTGATAGATATGTGCTTGGTTCTAGAATGTGTCATTGGATTCTTTGAAATATTGATGACACTTGTATTATCACAAAGAATGGGAATAGGTTCATCATATACAACCTTGATATCCTTCAATGTTTGCTTCATCCACAACACTTGGGTGCAGCAAGTAGTTGCTGCAATATATTCTACCTTTGAAGTTGATAAGGACACTAAATATTGCTTATTGATAATCCATGAGACCAATCTATCTTTGAAAAAGAAAGCTCCTCCATTGGTACTTTTTGTATCATTAACACTGCTAGCCCAATTTGCATTAGTATAAGCACTCAGGGAAGTCATCACCCTTTTGATACCACAATCCATGTTCCAGAGTGCTCTTCAAGTATCTGAATATTCTCTTGACTACCTTCACATGTGTTTCCTTAGGATCAACTTGAAACCTTGCAACCAAACACACAAGAAACATAAGACTTTCACAAACCTTCTCAACCAATACTTCTAAAACATATGTTTTCTTTCTGGCACAAACCAACAGAAATTGAGCCTGGTATCACAAATGAACATTGAACACATAGTCTTGAGATAGAGCATTGCAAAATCAACTTGCGGTGCACTTCTGCACCTGAAACCTGAAATGAATCATCCAATTGAATATCTAAATTCATTCTTCAAACATCAAAGCCAAAAGATAAATTGCAGTGGCTTCTACTTTCTCCTCTAGACAACCCTAGTCAGCAGCAAGATGTGTCTTTGTTCTGCTAACCCCAGAGAACCTCTATGGTACACCTTAGCAACTGAAACTTGAATATTATCATATTCTCATCTATAAATGATCATCCTTCAAACCACAGGACCTCAACTTCAAAAGCAGAGAAATGCAGAGCATTTCCCAAATGCATTTTGATTGCAACAACTCTGAACAACTATCTTCACTTTACGAGCTCTAGAATCTTTTGCACTAACCTTCAAGATCTGAAATTAGGAACATATGATCTTCAAACATGTCTTTGAGAAACTACCAAACTACAAGGCCATACCACCAAATGTGAAGGAATGCAGAGCATTCTCCTGAATTTATTTTGTGCAAACTCTAGTGCCTTAGACAACTTGAATCTTCCTTTCAAAACTAAATTGATGCTTTTCCTTAGGAAACAATGAATACAATATTTACTACATTAGAGACTTCATTCTCAACTTCATATAACAACAACAAACTCTTTTCTCAAACTAGAAATCTTCATGTTAGCATAATCTTTGTCTATGAACTTCAACTATGTACAAAGTATATGAGATCCATCATCTTACCCTTCTCATCACAACTTATCTTATCCATCTTCTTTCTCTTCTTTGATCATATTGCCACATGCTTCCTTTGACATTACCTCTACTTTACTTTACTTCTGACCTTCTTCATTACAACAGTGAAAACATCACACATGATCCTCACATTGTTGACAACAATGACAACGCAAGTGCAACAACATTTTGATACCACTAATAATTTTGATCTTTTAAATTCACTTTTGATATCCATAATTAAATGAATAAATTCACGTCAATTTCAATTTTCATATCAATTTCAATTTTGATATAATTTAATGGAATTGATATATAAATTTGTACAACATTTTACTATCAATATCAATTGAATTGATAATAAATTTGATATTCATATCAGAATTGATAACAAATTTGATAATCATATCAAAATTTGATATCGAAATAAAATTTGATATCAAAATCAAAGTTGATATCGAAATCAAATTAAATTGATATCAACATCAAATTTGATATCAAATTAAATTTTTGATATCCATGATTAAATGAACAAATTCATGTCAATTTTAACTTTCACATCAATTCAATTGAATTGATATATAAATTCATAAACATTTTGTGCTATCATTCTCAATTGAATATTCACAACAAAATTGATATCAATATAGAATTTTATATTCATATATCAAATTTGTTATCAATTTCAAATTTGATATCCATGAAATCAATTTTCATATTTGAATTTCAATTTTGATATCCATTAAATCAATTTTTTTATCAATTTCAATTTTGATATGATTAGTTCAAATTAATTTCAATATATATAATATCATATGCTAGATTTTCATATCAATATCAAATTTTATATTCATATCAAAATTGATATCAAATTCAAATTTGATATCCTTTAAATGAATAAATTCATGTCAATTTCAATTTTGATATCAATTTAATTTAATTGATATATAAATTTGTAAATATTTTACTATCATTCATTTTGATGATCACCCTAGTATATATAGTAAAGTAGGTGTGGAGCCTCCTCTTCACCCATCTAGACCATTCCTAGTAATGTACCTATAATGATAGTGACAAAGACAAAGAGACTACATGAGCATGTTGGTTGTTTTATTAGATGTGTTATCCAATCTTGTGAGTCAATTACACATTGATCTTTCTTCACAATTGCAACTAAGTAGAGTGAAACATGATGAGATGAGAGGGATAGGGTACAAATAAAGATCACTTGATACTATATCATTGGGCTTAAATGGATCACAAATAGAACTAGCGTTAGGTTGTGGTTCATGAGAGACACACTATGGGTAGCACTTGAGACTATGCAAGATGATAGAGATATGCTACAAAGAGAATTTAATAAGGATACCATATAATTGGCCAAGATGGATAATACAACTTTAAAAAATAGCTTAGATGCTTGCTATGATAAATATGTTGAATCATATATAAAGATTTGATATAAAGTGCACTTATGTACATATACATCAAATACAAATGTCCCTCCAAACACTATAACTCTATAAAAATGCCACCTCACTAACTAAAAATGTGGTAGCTTCATATCCCTATATTAAAATACTAACTATGACAGTGGTGGTGTGTAGCTAGATAGTTTGTCCTCTTGTGATAGCACTAATATTATCAAATGAGACTATAAAGGTGACTACATGTGGCTATAAATATGACTCATGGTCATCATAACCATCACCCCCTCAAATCAACCTAAATCCTATTGTAAGTGAGAAATCTTGGCAATTGTTGTATCCATCTAGGTCCCATAGGGCAAATCTAACATTTCTATCATAGGAGGTTGCATTAGCTAGCATGCTACAAAATCCTATTCCAATCAATCCCTCTTAACCCATAACTAATCCCTCTCCACCTATGCCTCATCCATCTCTCTACTAAGCTACTTTCTCTCTCCACCTATATTTGGTCCCTCTCTCCATGCATGTGGTTCCTCTCCACTAACACCAAATCCACTCTCTACAAAAGTCCTAAGCCATCATCACTTGCTCTATCCTTGGCACCAGACTTCATCTCTTAGTTCAAAATGTTATGCTTAGTTCTCTCCTTTAAACATTAATGTATCATAGCCTATGAAGTTTGATGATATTTTAGTTGAGCACTCACCATGAAATAAAAAAGTGGTGCAAACCATCAATCTCTAAGTGTGGTCTCTTTTTCTCATCTATAAATAAAGAGGGAATGTCTTGCAAGGTATGTTCTAGTGATCTTGAAATCAATCTACACTCACATATTTCACTTAAAAAACACACCAATCTTTTTGTTAGCCTCTTTCCATACATCATACTCTACAACAAAAATAAAATTATAATCACAGCTAAAAATAATCTCTACACATCAAATCTTTTTCTTGTACCTAGATGTCCTAACTCCCACTCAAGGTTTACTATGGCCTAGAGCAACTGTGCTGATATAGTTTGTCCTCATCACCATCCCTCTATCTCCTAGCACCTACATCTTGTTTCCTCACCTCTAACCTCCTCTCCTCATCCTTCCTCCATCCTCTCCTCTCTCTTCTTCTCTTCATCCTCTCCTACTTGTGCATCCCATCCTCCCTTTCCATCCCCCTCACACCATACCCATTCCCCCTCCCATCTTCCTCCAACATCATCCTCATCCTCCACGTTACCCAAATCCTCCTTAATAACCTCCTCTACACCTTATCTCCTTGTTGGAAAGAAATGGGGAGGACATAGTCTTGATATTTGAGCCTAAGTCAATCTCTAAGTTAGTTTATACCCTAGATGTGATAGTGAGAGAAACAAAGATAAAAATTAGGAATCATAGAATACGGTAAAAACACATTGTACACAACATATCATATTCCATCATATACATACATCCATAGGTCTAATCCTTATATCTTCTTATATATTCATTGTAATATCAAATACAAGATAGCAAGTTTGAGTCTTTGCTTTGTACATATATTTTCCTTACATATTCTCTCTTACTCTTCTATTACATATCTATATGCTACAATAGGGACATGTCCCTTGCAAGATATCCTAACTATTATCACATATGTCAGCCCCAACCTTCGCATTCCACTTGTGGTAGGTTCTACTGACTACCCTGCTACTGTGTATACCCTACCAACACTCCTATAACTCCTTCCCATACCTCCCCTTCTACAATCCCATTTCCCCTACACTACTAGCTCCTCCTCCACCATTATCACCTCCCATTCCTCTTTGTCCTTGTGATACTATTAATAATATCATTAGTTTTTCCTTTTCCACTAATCTCTGCACTCATATGTGGCCTCAACATCATCTATAATGAGAGACACTGTCATCCCATCCTCCTCCTAAGGATCAATATCCCATTGAGAGATAAGTGGTAGTCTCCAAAGCTCACCCACGTAGAGTGCACTATGCACTTGTATCCATCTCCATAGTGGACATGTGGGAGGTAAAGTATTTATAACTCTAGAAACTATTTGATTAGTTACACATAGTAAAACCTTTCCAAAATTTTCTAATGCTAGTTGCTATACCACTTGCTCCTCTTGATTTATCACATCTACACAATACATGCTAGGGCTGGCCACCTAAACATCTACCTATAAGGCCTCTAAACAATGGATGATACACCCAAAGCATCAAACCTCTAGCTCTAATCTATAAGTTTCCCTCTCCTCCACCAACCACTATGGTTAATATCCCACCTATAAGCTCTAGGGTCATCATCTCTAATCATCGAGGGAATCTAATGAGCCTCATAATATCAATGTGCTTGATAGAATAAGTCTATAAAAGTGTGATTTCCATAACGCATTATCCCTTTTCCCATACAAATATATACATTTCATGATAGGGATGGATGAGCATGCATGGTGCTAGGAAAATACTCTACAATGTTGATAACTGAGAGGGGGGGGGGTGAATCAGTTATCCTAATTATTTCCTTTATTGAACTTTCCCTTAGTTGATGCAGCATAAAATCAAACATAAAACATTAACCATAAAACAAGAAACACATGACATAGTATTTTTGATGTGGAAACCCTGTTAAGGGAAAAAACCATGGGGTGATTAACCCAAAATTATTCTCTGTTAGAAGAATAGGAAATTACAAAGATGGCACTTGCCAATTAGGGCTCACTGCCCGAGCACACTGCTCACAAGAGGCCCACTGCCTACAAGAAGACACACTGTCTACAAAGTGATGAGAATCACAGTCTTGAACTGATTGGAAGCATCTGCATATGCTGGAGTTCAGTTCCGGTTAGGCTCAGTACACTGATCTGCTGCACTTCATCTTTCCTCTGTTCTTTATTCTGCTATCTTTCACATACCGGATCCTTTTTGCTACCTCTGCGCTTTATCTAGACTTATTCGCATATCTCTCCACACCAACAACCCTTTCACAACTAAATCCATCCTCTATATATATCCGCACAAGTAATTTCATCACCTTTCTAGTCGGCATCCGGAACAGTCTAGTTTCTTATAAACTTTCATTCTGTCGGCTGAATCCTTCCTCACCAAGCAATGCGGATCAAGCATATACTTGTAGATATCATTAATCATGTCGGCCAAACATGATTCATGCCTTCACAACTTCTGTCATCAGCAGTAACCCATCCGGAAAGCAGTCTGATACTCTGCCAGTCAGTTCTTCCTCTGTTTTCACTGTCTCTCAGGAATCCGGTACTCAACCATTCATATCTTTTTCTTTGTTCATCACCGGAGGCTAAATCCTTGGAATATACCACTCAGGGTAGTCCTCTTGACTTTCCCAAATCCGCACTGCACCAAGACACTTCCTCTGAGAGATCCGGACCAATCTGTCGGACCTTGCCACATGCTCTGTTCTTCTTCACCGGACCACAACATTCTTTATTCTGACTTCCGGTAGAGACACATTATGACTTGCGGATATGTGGGATGACCTTTGTTGCCATCAATGACAACAACCATGAATCCATATAGTGTCTCTTGCCAACAATCTCCCCCTTTGGCATTGATGGCAACACTTAGTGAAAAATGACTAAGTGTTTTCACTATGCTCCCCCTTTGCTGATGCTCTGTCTTTATATACAATTTCCGGAACTCCCCCTTAGTTGGATTCCTCATTTTTCACTGCTCCTCACTCCCCCTTTGACATCAATGGCAAAGGGTAGGGTCCGCACACCAAAATTTTCAAAAATTTTCTCTATATAGCCGCATATTTACATACTCACATGTATTGAAGAATGTCTGCAATTGGATCATTTCTGTAGCCCAACTTTGCTTCATTCTATCCAAAATTGAAATGTGACCACTTAGCAAAAATGCAAACGCTTCTGCCCGCTTGAGATCTGTCGGATCTTTTGTTTGGGCGGTGGTCTGAGCATCACTGATGGCCTCATGCATGGTTTCCAACTTAGGGATTATAATCCTTCTAAGTTCTCCCATCCGGTTGGTGATGTTCTTCCTTTCCTTCTCAAGATTTTTTATTTCATTCAAGACTGCAATGGTCTGACATTCTTGATTTATTATAGAGGAAGAGAGAGGATCAAAACTTTGAGATAAGCTTTGTAGCTTATCCTGTTCCTCTTTTATTTTCTTGTCAAATGCTGCTGTTGCCTTTGACCAGGATATACAAAATTTGTAGATGTCACCGCCATCCTTAAGAGCATTCTCTAAGCTCCTTATTCCAATGCTTACAATCTTCCTATCCTTAGAGATTAATTCTAATATTTCTGAAAATCTCTTATCCAAAAATTCCTTCCGGACCTTTTCTTCAGCTGATTTTTCTAAAGAATCAAAATGTGTATCAACACTGCTGACTAAGGTTTTTAGATTACCGGAAGTGGAGGCTGTCGGATCTATCTGGATTGATGGCATGATCTTTACAAGTATTCCGGAAGCAGCCTCTATCAGCTCACAGTCTTCCATATGGGACTTCAGGAGCTTTTCATTTGCCTTGGCATTTGCAAATGAAGCTATCTTCATTGTTTGTACCGGAGAGAGAGAGTCAAAATCAAATGGACCTTTTAGAAGCTCCGGTTCATCAATCTCTAGAGTTTCTTTACTCAAAAATTGTTGAACAGTTTGTGCAGTGTCTCTTGCCGGAGACAGATGTTTCTTTTCTTCTGCAGTCTTAGAACTGTCAACCTCTTTGTCTTTCACCACTGCTTCCATCTCCTGTAGTTGCTCTTCTTCTTTGGATCCGGAGACTGTAGGGGAAACCGGAGGAGAGATGCTAGTTTGTTCATGAGCCACTTCTTCTGGAGTAGAGGGTCCCAAGTCCTCAGCTGTTTCTGTACCTAAATCCTCTACAACCGGAAGATTGAACCTTTTGAAGGCCTTCCGGAGGATCTCTTCTGTTTCTTGGGCCACTTTGTCAGTCTCGCCAAGCATGAGTTGATTCATCCTGGCTTTGCTTCTGAACTCATCTTTGCAGTCTTTGAAGATAATGTTCATGGTCTTGGGATCAATTTGAGGATATAGCTGAATAGCTATCTGCTCCCGGATCTCAAGATCTTTAGCATGAGCATTATTCTTTCTCACTTCCATTTCCTTTTCTAGGCTTTTAGGAATAAGAGATATTATTTCAATGAAAGCCTTATTATATATGTTAAGATATTTTACTGTGGCCTCCTGCAGAGTCTTTTGGTCGGCCTCACTGAAGTCATCATATGATTCAGTCATTGGTTGAAGGTTTCCATCCACCGTGACCGACTTGATTATGCTCTCTAGTGACAGAGTGGGCTTTTCAACAGTTACCTCTGCCATTTCCTCCTTGTCTTGGCCTGTGGAGGGCTTACCGGATCCTTTCTTTTTCTGTTTCTTTACTTCTCTTACTCCCTCATCTGATTCTGTTTCCTCTTCATCCTTTTGGCTTCCATAAGCCCTTGTGGCTTTTGCCTTTGATCTCTTACCGGATGCCTGAACTTCCGGTTTTGAACTTTTGGTTGTGGAAGGTGCAGGTCTCTTTGATGATCTGGTCCGGGTGGGAGTTTCAACCGGAGCACTTTCTTTGCTTTTCTCTTCTTCCTCGGCCTTCCTCCTCTTTTCCCGGCTGGCATCAAGTGCCTCCTTTGAGATACCTAGGCCTTGAGCAATGTGCTCTACTTCTTTTCTTACCTTTCTTTTAATCTCAGGTTCCCTGAGTTCTACATGTATTTTTACACTCAGCTCCTCAAAGGTTCCAAACCTTTCTGCCGTAGGATCTTTGGGCTGACTTAGCATGTGTTGAACATGCAGCTCCACTATCTGTTCATCAACTTCATACCCCATGGGCATGATCCAGACAGTCCTTGGCTCCACTGCCTCCATTAGGCACTGATCAGTGTCAACCATAAAGCACACTGAGTCCTTGTATTTCTCAATGAGAGACTGGGGAATTCTCTCTCTTGCTTGCATCATGCTCTGAAAGTTTTTGAAGTATCCCCATAGAGCTGTATTTCTCGCTTTTGCATCCCCAAGTCCATGCAAATAGTCTCTTATCTGGACTGCAACAGGTTTGTCATTCTGCCATACCCATCCACTTGTTCCGGGTAGCTCATTCATGAAGTAGAAGAATAGACATACAATCAGAGTACCATACTTAAAGGAATTCTTCTTATCCTTCTTGATTTTTTGTATATTTTCCATTAATTGGCTTAGCAGTAGTTCGCAGAGATCATACTCTGCATTCTTTCTTAGCATCTCATAGGCAGTGTATACTGCAGTTCCGGATACAGAATTCTCCCTGCTGGAGTGGTAGATCTTGTATCCTATTATCATTGATGCATATTTGATATCCGGATCGGAGATGTCTTCAATGGTCATTGCCCTTTTGTCAAATTTTGATCCGGTGGCCTCAGTTACAATGTTGTTCTTGACAAATTTGAGGATAGGTACTCCTCCGGAAGAGTATAGGCCAGTTACTGCTCTAATTGCCTCTTTTGTGATCTTGCAGGGTCTATCTAGCCATAGAAAGTTGTCATGCATCCTGCTCAGTACATACCGGACCCATTCATCCTCTTCAAAACAGGGGAAATGAATAAATTGCTCAAATTGTTTCTTCTGAATATCCTTATACTCTGGTTTAAGCTCAAAAGCATTGTCAATCAGCTGCTTGTGATAGAGGTCTCTTAATTTGAATTCCCCAAATTCCTCAATGTTTGCATGTATGTAAACCCTAATGTCTTCGGTGTGTAAAACTCCGTGGGGAACACTAGAGAAGGCTCCTAGTGGGTCTACCTCCAATGATTTGTAGGGATGTTTCTTGAATGAGGGGCGAGGTCTATCAGAGATCTTAACAATGTTTGGAGTAGCCATTCTTCAAAGATTTGCAGTGAGGTAATGAAAAACGGAGAATACCTTATGCGCCTTCGGTTTGCACGGAGTGGTTGGATTGATTTCTTTATGCAATAGCTTCGGCAGGAGATCCTTGGTGCTTGATGAACCTTGTTGCAGAGCTCCACTTTTCGCTTCTTCTCGAGTGCAGAATGAGCAAATGACCTTTGAGAAATCCCTTAAATTGCTCCGCGAACCCTAATATCTGTCTGCAATAAATGCTTCACCTACATCATTCCGGTTTGCCTTGTCTGGATAGTTTGGAGTATCCCGGATTGGTTCTGATCTGAGGATATCATCCGGATCTTTCAATCATGAATAAAATCGAGGTAACATATTACAAGAGCATCCCAAACACTCTGTCCAATCCGCAGAACAAGATAGTGCATTTCCGGATCTTTCCGGACCTTTTTGTAATCCTCTATCATACCGGAGCATCTCGCTGAACAGGTCTTATTTGATCGATCACAACTTCTTCATAACTCCATGCGGACCTCTGAAAACTTGACTGAAGTATCTCAAGACTCATATCTACAAACCCTTTGATCCGCATCTTGTGCCACATCCGGCACCACTTGTTTGGCTGGGGGAACAAGATTTTCTTTGAGTCTCCCCCTGAGCCTGAGCTCACTTTTTAATTTCCGGAAGAAATATCAGCACCAGAGTCTGGTGCGGATCCAACCTCTACATTCTCTGAACTTTTCTTCACCCAAATCTTGCTCATCTGATTCCTAACCTCATCCGCATTCATCTTTTGTTTACCCTTGTCTTGATTCTGATTATACACCAGACCTCTTTTGTCCTGATTCTTGTTTCTGCAAACTTTAGCATTATGACCGGACCTATTGCAGATTTGGCAAATAACATTTCTTTGCATATTTGACTGATATCCTTTTGATCTGCATTGATTAGCCATATGACCTACTCTATTGCATGTGAAGCATCTACCTTTGAATGATTTGTTTACTTGCATTCTTCTGCATTCATGGGATTTGTGTCCATACCTTTTGCAGTTGAAGCACTGTCCGGAGAAGGATGAATTAATCTGATTCATTCTCATTCTGCACTGATTAGCTTTGTGACCAAAGTGGTTGCAACTGTGGCAGTATCCATTGAAGGATGGATATCTTTGAGCATTTGGCTGTCTTACCGGAGGTCTTCTAGGCCTGCTTCTTGGATTTTTTGATCCAAGATTCTTCTGACCGGATCCGGAGCTTTCTCCTTTCCCATATCCCAAACCATACTTGTCATCTGTCCTCTTTTGACTTCCAAGGAGAACTTCAAGTTGAGCAGAACTTATCTTGAATTTCTCTTTATATTCATTTGCTGTTTGAAGGTCTCTTTTGAGAGAGGCAATTTGATCCTCAAGTTTTCCTTCATTATCTTTGGCGTCTTCAAGATCAGATTCAAGATGTCTGATAATCCTGTCCATCTGGTGGCATTCTTCTGATTTTTCTTTAAGAGATTGTCTTAGATTGTCTTCAGCCTTTCTTTTTTCTTCAATCTCTTGAGTAAACTTTATAGTTCCTGATTCCATTTCATGTCTTAACATAATGACTTCTTTTGATAACTTTTCACATAACTTGGTTTGCTCAGTCAATTCTTCATTTGTATTGCTTTCTTCACTTTGTCTTGCCAACTGTTGAAGCAGCTCCTTTCTCTTTTTCATAGAGAGACTTAATTTGTCTTTTAATTCTCTCATGAATTCATCAGCCTGTTTGAGTCTTTCCTTTAATTCACTGACTTCAGAATTCGACTGTTCAAGATCCTCAAGAGCAGTCTTGAGTTGCTCCCTTAAACCATATGCATCCATTTGAAATCCCAGATCTTCCTCAAGCTGTTAGGCTCTATTAGGAGGAACTTAGCTCTGATACCAATTGTTGATAACTGAGAGGGGGGGGGGTGAATCAGTTATCCTAATTATTTCCTTTATTGAACTTTCCCTTAGTTGATGCAGCATAAAATCAAACATAAAACATTAACCATAAAACAAGAAACACATGACACAGTATTTTTGACGTGGAAACCCTGTTAAGGGAAAAAACCACGGGGTGATTAACCCAAAATTATTCTCTGTTAGAAGAATAGGAAATTACAAAGATGGCACTTGCCAATTAGGGCTCACTGCCCGAGCACACTGCTCACAAGAGGCCCACTGCCTACAAGAAGACACACTGTCTACAAAGTGATGAGAATCACAGTCTTGAACTGATTGGAAGCATCTGCATATGCTGGAGTTCAGTTCCGGTTAGGCTCAGTACACTGATCTGCTGCACTTCATCTTTCCTCTGTTCTTTATTCTGCTATCTTTCACATACCGGATCCTTTTTGCTACCTCTGCGCTTTATCTAGACTTATTCGCATATCTCTCCACACCAACAACCCTTTCACAACTAAATCCATCCTCTATATATATCCGCACAAGTAATTTCATCACCTTTCTAGTCGGCATCCGGAACAGTCTAGTTTCTTATAAACTTTCATTCTGTCGGCTGAATCCTTCCTCACCAAGCAATGCGGATCAAGCATATACTTGTAGATATCATTAATCATGTCGGCCAAACATGATTCATGCCTTCACAACTTCTGTCATCAGCAGTAACCCATCCGGAAAGCAGTCTGATACTCTGCCAGTCAGTTCTTCCTCTGTTTTCACTGTCTCTCAGGAATCTGGTACTCAACCATTCATATCTTTTTCTTTGTTCATCACCGGAGGCTAAATCCTTGGAATATACCACTCAGGGTAGTCCTCTTGACTTTCCCAAATCTGCACTGCACCAAGACACTTCCTCTGAGAGATCCAGACCAATCTGTCGGACCTTGCCACATGCTCTGTTCTTCTTCACCGGACCACAACATTCTTTATTCTGACTTCCGGTAGAGACACATTATGACTTGCAGATATGTGGGATGACCTTTGTTGCCATCAATGACAACAACCATGAATCCATATAGTGTCTCTTGCCAACATACAATCCATCTCCATCTACTCCACATAGTGGAGTAGGTGTGGAGCCTCCTCTTCACTCATCTAGACCATTTCTTCATACTCTACTCATATTTTAGTCTAGGGTGGATCAAATATAGCATGTGATAGGAGATAATGAAAAATAGTATGGTGGTTGAGGTCTATAATTGACATCTCAAGATACACCTACAATGCTAGTGACAAAGACAAAGAGATCAGATGTGAGCATGTTGGTTGTTTCGCTAGATGTATTATTTGATCTTGTGAGTAAAGTACACTTTGAGATTTCTTCACAACTTCAATCAGGTAGAGTGATACATAATAATATGAGAGGGATAGGGTAAAAATAAAGATCACTCAATACTATATTGTTGGAGTGAAATGGATCACAAATAGAACTATGGTGAGGTTATGGACCAAGAGAGACAATATAGGTTGCAAAGATATGCAAGCTAAGAGAGATATGATACAAAGAGAATTTAAGTATACTATATAATTGGCTAAGAGGGATCATACAATGTTTGTAGACACCTAAATTTGATCACATCATTCATGTTAGAAATGAAAGCAACACTACTTCAATGGAAATCTGATTCAAGATAAATTTCAGCAAACTTTAACTATACGTTATTAATGGAGATTGTAATCATAACATAAACCCACAATACAAAATATACCAGAAGCAGAATGAAGCACATAACACAAGTGTTTAATGAGGAGAAAACCCTTTAGGGTAAAAAAAATCCAACAAGAAAAGAGGCCAAGTTGTATTATCTTCACAAAAGGAGATTACAAATACATTCACTTCCTTTGTCCTCTAACCTTCACTCTGACAGAACCTGGGTACTTGTAAACTGTTATATGCATCTCATCTACTATTCTATGGTTTTTATAAAATTTACACAACCTCAAGACATTAAATGACTTCTTACAAGCCCATAACACTTGTCAAGAGTCAACAGTACAACCTTGGGCGTCCATAGCCAAGAATAGGCTCTTACGGGGTCATAAATGCTGTCATACATGCATCCTACACTTGGAAAAATGTTCCCATGCAAGCTTGAATGACTTGGGCCCAAAAATAGCCACTTACAACATCTTATGATGCATCATATGCTATTATTAGTGTCATAGATTCTCATGACAACTTACAGTTGTCATAGAATCTCTTACACCCTCTTACAACAACTATGACGTGTGTCATAACACTAAAAATAGATTATTCCTCCACATGTGCACCCCACTTTGACCAATTACCATTTACCATAGTAAATGACATCCTGTAACTACCACCGGTAACTTCAGAACTTACCATGCAGTAACTCCATAATTACCGTGGACAGTAAATAATTTTTACCACTACCGGTGAAACTTGTACATCCCTTATGGGTAATTACAAATTGTAAATGGAATAATACAATAATGAGATTTACAAGGTTAATGGCACCTTATCCCAACATTCTCCCACTTGACATTATACATTGTAAATCAACCCATAGGAATTCAAATGAAAAATAATCAGGCACTAGAAACAAGGCCCATGGCCTCTTTGCACCACACAAACTTCTCTGTGCTCACAGGCTTGGTCAATGAATCTACAACATTCTCCTGAGTGTCTTCTTCTTCAACTCAATCTCTCCATTTGCAACCAACTCTCAAACAAAGTGATACTGAACATCAACATGCTTAGTTTGAGCATGATACATGGGATTCTTAGCCAAACAAATAGCACTCTGTCTATCACAACCAATCTAAATATTCCTGCAGTCAAAACCAATACCTGTACACAGTCACCTCAACCAAACCACCTCCTTAGAGACATAAGTTGCATCCATATACTCTGCTTCTATGGTGGACAAAGAAACTGTGGGATGCCTCTTACTCATCCAAGTCATTGCACCTCCAAACAGAGTACACACATAGCCACTAGTGGACCTTCGACTATCCAAGTCACCTACCCAATCTGCATCAACAAAACCTTGTATGTCCAAAGATTTATTAGCAATATTAGTACTAGAATAAACCAAACAATGATTAGGAGTACCTGCAAGATATTTAAACACCCTCTTCACCTAGTTCCAATGCTGTCTACCAGGGTTAGACACAAATCTGCTCAAAACTCCCACTGCTTGGGCAATATCTGGTCTAGTGAAAACCATTGCATACATCAAACTCCCTACAACACTAGCATATGGCATATTAGACATATCCTGAAGATCATCCTCAATCTTTGGACACATATTTAATGAAAGCTTAGTACCAATGGGTAAAGGAACTCTAACTAGATTACAGTCCTGCAAACTAAACCTCTGCAAAATAGTATTCACATACTTACTTTGTGACAACCAAAGCTTTCTGTTAACTCTGTCCCTCCTAATCTCCATTCCCAAAATATACCTTGCAGCACCAAGATCCTTAATCTCAAATGCACTTGAAATTTGGGCTTTAAGCTCACTGACCATAACTAGTATAGAATCATCAACACAATGAATGTAAACACAATGATCCTCCTTGCTTCTAACAAAACCCAATTTCAAAACAAATGAGTCAAACTTTTGATACCACATTCTGGGGGACTGTTTCAGACCATAAAGAGACCTCTTTAATTTGCAAACCCAATGTTCTTTTCCTTTTACCTCAAAACCTGTAGGCTGTTGCATATAAATTTCTTCTTCAAGATCTCCATGCAAGAATGCAGTCTTAACATCCATTTGCTCAATCTCCCAATCATAAGCTATAGCAATGGATAAGAGAAATCTAATAGAAGTCAATTTAGCAACAAGAGAGAATATCTCACCAAAATCAACTCCCTCTCTCTGGGAGTAGCCCTTGGCTACCAATCTAGCCTTGTACTTCTCCAATGACCTGTCTACTCCAAATTTCTTCTTGAAGACCCACTTACAACCTATGGCCTTTCTTCCTTTGGGCAAATGAACAAGATCCCAGGTGTTATTAGAGTCTAAAGCCATCATCTCCTCCTGCATGGCTAACTGCCAAGACTCACTATCATCTATAGAAATAACTTCCCTGTAGGATCGAGGTTCATCGTTAGTACTCAATAAAGTATATACACAATGGAAATCTGGTGGGCTATACCTGTTAATTGGATTCTGTTGTCTTGTGGATCTCCTCAAGGGTGGAGTAAGACACTCTACTTGTTCTTCTGCATGATCATCTACACCAACTTCTTCTGTCACAACAGACTCATCTTCATTAGAACTACTTGAATCTTGTTCTTCTTCTTCACCCCCTAATCCATCATTTTATTCTTCCTGAGGCACATCTTGCTTCTCTAAATCAAAGTGCACCTTCTTGACCTTTTCATCTTTTTCTTTTGGCTGCTTAGGTTCAGAAATAGCTCTAAGTTCCTTGAAAATAACATCTCTAGAAAAGATAATCCTACGGGTTAGTGGATTTCAAAGCTTATAACCTTTGACATTATCACCATATCTAATGAATGTACACTTTTCAACCTTTGGATCCAACTTAGATCACTTTTCCTTAGGCACATGAACAAAAGCGACACAACCAAAAACCCTGAAATGTGAAACAGAAGGTTTCTTACTTGTCCACACTTCATAAGGTGTTGAATCAAGAGCCTTATAAGGAGATCTGTTTATCAAGTAGCAAGCAGTATACACAGCCTTTACCCAAAAGCATTTATCCAACTGTGCATCACTAAGCATACTTCTAGCCCTTTCCATAATTGTTCGGTTCATCCTTTCTGCAACACCATTCTATTGTGGTGTATACAGAGTTGTCTTTTGTCTGATTATACCTGCATGCTTGCAAAACTCATCAAATTCCTTAGAGCAATATTCCCCTCCATTGTCAGATCTTAATATTTTTATCTTTAAACCTGATTGGTTCTCTACTAAGACTTTGAATTCCTTAAACTTAGTGAAAACTTCAGATTTATGCTTCATAAAATAAATCCATGTAAATTTGGATACATCATCAATGAAGGTTACAAAATAACCAGATTTTCTGATAGATTCATTATCCACAGGTCCAAACACATCCGTATGAATAATTTCTAACTTCTCTTTTGCTCTATTGCTTCCTGAAGGAAATGATTTTCTATTTTGTTTACCAAACACACAATGCTCACAGAAATCAAAGTGCTCATCAGAATAAGAGAAACCGTCCAACAAATTTTTATTCTTAATAGTTTTAGTACATTATTGCTTTTGTGGCCCAATATACGGTGCCACAACATATATGTATTTTCAGTAGTGGCCTCAGATACATAAGAGGCATTACAAACTGTAGTGGCTTCAAGCTTAAACAAGTTCCCAAATCTCTTCCCTTTCGCTACCACCAAGTTCCCTCTCACCAATCTGCAACCATGCTTGTCAATTGTCACATGCATTCCCAAATCATTCAACTTCAAAATTGAAATCAGATTTTTAGCTAATCCAAGAACATGCAAAACACCTGGGAGGGTTTTAATCCTCCCATCACTGAAACACAACAATACCTTTCCTTTCCTGACAATCAGATATGTAGAGTTGTCACCAAGGTAGATATTACCTCCATCATATTCTTCATATGAGGAGAAGCATTCCTTATGTGGGGTCATATGAAATGAGCATCTTGAGTCAATCAATCAGTGATCATTAGAAACAAGATTACATGCAGAAAGTAAAACTTCTTCACCTGTATTCGAGGACTTATCTGAAGCACTCTCCCACTGTTTCTTGGGATTTCTGCACTCTTTCACATGTCCCCTTTTACCGCAGTTCCAACTCTTTATTCTTTTTACTAGGAGTCTTAGACTAGCCTGTGGACTTGTCCTTAGCCCCTTTCTGATCTCCTTTAGGTCCCCTTTCCTTAGACCTTCCCCTGATACTGAGAGCATCCCCTGAACTATCCAAACTCTTCTTCCTCAATTCCTGTGACAGTAGCACTAAAACAAGAGCATCCAACTTCGGATCCACAAGGTTAGCAGTGATAGAAAGGATAACATTCTTCCAAGACTCAGGTAAAGAACATAGAAGTAAGATACATTTATCTTCCTCACTAACCTCAACATCTACAGAATCGAGCTAACTCACCAATAAATTAAAAGAATTTAAATGCTCTGCAATTGACTCACCGTCTTTAATTTTCATGGAAAATAATTTTCTTTTTAAATAAAGTTTATTTACCATACTCTTGGCTTGATAGATCTCACCCAACCATTTCCACAACTTGTATACAGTCTGTTCCTTTGCGACATTCAACATGACAGAGTCTGAAAGACACAACCAGATGGTTCCCCGTGCCTTCTTATCCAGTCTATCCCACTCATCTTGAGAGACATCATCAAGTTTCTTCTCTTTTTGGATAGCCAACCATTGGTTTCTTTCTTCCAACAAATCTTCCATTTTCAGCATCCACAACTCATACCCCGTTCCGTTGAACTTCTTAATGTCCAAGCGAGAGGTTGATGCTACGATGCATGCAACCATAATAACAACACAAGATCTGCAAAACCAATGTAACCAAATCTCCCACTGTAGCTATAGCTTCCACACTACCACCCAAGAGTCAAAGCTGGCCAGGCTCTGATACCAAATGTTAGAAATGAAAGCAACACTACTTCAATGGAAATCTGATTCAAGATAAATTTTAGCAAACTTTAACTATGTGTTATTAATGGAGATTTTAATCAAAACATAAACCCACAATACAGAAATATACTAGAAGCAGAATGAAGCACATAACACAAGTGTTTAACGTGGAGGAAACCCTTTAGGGTAAAAAAACTCCACCAAGAAAAGAGGCCAAGTTGTATTATCTTCACAAAAGGAGATTACAAATACATTCACTTCCTTTGTCCTCCAACCTTCACTTCAGCAGAACCTGGGCACCTGTAAACTGTTATATGCATCTCATCTACTATTCTATGGTTTTTATAGAATTTACACAACCTCAAGACATTAAATGACTTCTTACAAGCCCATAACACTTGTCAAGAGTCAACAATACAACCTTGGGCGTCCATAGCCAAGAATAGGCTCTTACGGGGTCATAAATGCTGTCATACATGCATCCTACAGTTGGAAAAATGTTCCCATGCAAGCTTGAATGACTTGGGGCTAAAAATAGCCACTTACAGCATCTTATGACACATCATATGCTATTGTTAGTGTCATAGATTCTTTTGACAACTTACAGTTGTCATAGAATCTCTTACACCCTCTTACAACATCTATGACGTGCGTCATAACACTAAAAATAGATTATTCCTCCACATGTGCACCCCACTTTAACCAATTACCATTTACCATAGTAAATGACATCTCGTAACTACCATTGGTAACTTCAGAACTTACCGTATAGTAACTCCGTAATTACCGTGGACAGTAAATAATTTTTACCACTGCCGGTGAAACTTGTACATTTTATGGGTAATTACAAATAATAAATGGAATAATACAATAATGAGATTTACAAGGTTAATGACACCTTATCCCAGCAATTCATCTATATTACTCTAATGTTAATTGAATAAATTACTTATTTACTTAACCCATTTGATCATCTTCCCAATGTTAATTAAATATATTTCATCATTTATTTAATTAATTAATCATTTCAACACTTCCTTTAATGTTCTAGCATTTAATTAAATAAATTAATATTTATTTAATTAAATCATCATTTCCTATGTCTATTCCCTACAAAAATTAAATAAATAGCCAAGATTTATTTAATTCATCCATTTTTTCCCTCATCATTAGTTAAATAGACTAATCATGTTTATTTGACTCATTAATCACTTGTACATGGCTCAATAAATCCACACCATAAACCCTAACAAAAATCAACTTTCAATCTTACCCATTCATTCAACCTTTTAATCTTCACCCTCTCACATGTGATTCTCACACATGTGTGAGGTTAATCACATGTCACAATCACACATTTCTAAGTTTCACACACATGTGTGAGAATTCCCACTTGTCACAATCACTCATCCCTATGTTTCTCACAAATGTGTGAGATCTTGTACAAGCTTCTAAAAGGTATCTTTTAATCCTCACCCTCCATATTATCCTATAAAACCCTATCTATCCATATCCTCTCAATCTATGCCTCATCATGTGCATCAACCACAAGATTCCACTTGGAGGCCTCTCATTCACCCTTTCCTCTCAATCATTCTCATCTTTTGATCATTCAAATCAATCTCAACCCTTGATCCTTCCATCCAAAAATCTATAAATCCAACACCCCTTAATCTATTTTCAGTGATCTTAGAGAGCAAAGGCATGCTACAAGGATCAAGGGAAATCACCATTCATCCTTCATCAACAATCAATAGGGGCACATCTCAACATCAAATGAAAGGTAAAATATTTTTTATGTTATCTCATTTACATTCTTTAATCTAAGGTAGAAGGTTCACTATTAGTTTTCATTTTTCACTATTAGAAACTTTTGCATTTTGTACTATTAATTAGATTTTCTCTTCTTCATTTTGGCTTTTCTTATTCTTGAATGAGGTTGAAATATCAAATTTCAAGTTCTAGGTTTCTGTAATCTCTAAGTCTGATTTGGAGATCCCAATCTTATGGGAAGAAGACATTTTTATTTTACAACACCAAGAAATTTATCTTTGATAGCCAAACAAATTATATTAGTCACCTACTCACCAGGGCTTTCTTTTCCCTAAAAATTATGTTATTTCTCTCCTTCCATAGGCCCCAAAAAATATGAAGTAAAGTGAAAGACCAAAGGAGTTTTAGAGAAGGATTTTGAGATGGAGATATCCATTGTTCAATCAAACCTTGAATGTGTTTCAAAAAAAGTTAGCTCATATTATTAAGATATTTTTCAAATATTCCTCCTTATTGATATTATTATTTGGTATACAAGCCTAGTACTGTCAAATGAATCTGCAAGTTCAAATGGGTATGTTGAAACACCTATAGAAAAATTAGCAAAATCTATTTCAGAACACTGCAACAAAATCATTAAAGAAATTGAATCTACACAAGCTTACGTGTTGTAGCCATTGAACAAGAAGAAATCTTACAAATAGAAGACATTGCAGAAACATTTCATGAGACATGTAGGAAAGTAGTTGGATTTTGTGCTTTTCTAAAAGAATTATATCATGATGAGCAACACAGAGAAGGTGATTCACTTTGCATCATTGAAGAATTCCAAATGTATTTAGATAATGTGTAGTGTTATAGTATAGTTTAGTAACTACTATTTATATTCCTCCTTCAATACTTTTTATGTGAGTTGTTTATCAGTTATCAAACATGTATGTTCTTTATCATAAATGTAAATTGAAAGGACAACAAAATATAAAGATAGCTCTTATCTATATTCTATACTATATATCTCTTTTGTATATTCCTTCTCACATATATAAATTGAAAGGGTATTTAATAGTTCTGAATTAAATGTTTTGCTTATTTTTTTCTATGGTATATGTTAAATAAACTCAATGCACAATTAACACTAATGTCCCTATTTCCATTCATATTCCCTTCATCATGTAAGTTGTAAAACGTTAAGAAAATCTCCAATTAATCTAATCAATACACTCAAACTAATCAAGTCAATCAACCAAAATTAGTTGTGAAGGGTGTCATTCAAGGGACACTATTGAAGAATCACACAAAAAAATGTACATAACAATTTTACAGATATTCTAGGTTTAATGTATTGCCATGTTTCTTGACAATCCTAATAAATTGGTTAGAATAATGCTCAATGTATAGAGTTGAAACATATTAATTAATATACTTTAATAATAATTTATAATCATTTATAGTAAAATTTGAAAATCATTTAGTAGCCGAGAGCTTATAGTAGCATTGTTTAAACTTGAAAAATATTTTTTTTAAAAATATTATTTATTTTCTAGCTATGGTGTGAACGAGAATGAATTTTTAATCAGAGGAGCAAAGGAGACAATATCAAAGAGTATCAAAGAGAATATCATAAATCAAAATGAGAACAAATGACAAATGTTCAAAGGAAAGAACAAAGAAGATGCAATGAAGCTAACAGACAAAGAAGGGCTAGAAGAAGGGCAGAAGTAATAGTACAAGAATTGGAATCTCAAAATCAAGATGAAGCAAATGCGATTAGAAATAGTCATCAACAAACATTTGAACAACTCTCTCATTCAAGATCAATAAATCATGTACTTGAAACACCACAAAATGCAACTCCACATGACATGAATCGTGGTAAATATAGTTTGACCATTCCTTTAATGTAATGTTTGTTGTGTATGTCTTCTACTCAAAAACCCATTTTTTTAATTAGTAACCTTGCTTTTACTTTGTTTAGCTATTATCTCTTAGAGTTAATATGTCTTTGATAAATATAAATATGATATATTAAAAAAATTAAAGTTCAAGATTCTAATATACAAATATACAACTATAGAGCATATTGATATTAATATAATCTGTATCAAGATCTCTCAACATTTATTATTGCAACTTAACTTGAAAGAGTGTTATCTTTGTAATCATGTGAACATTAAACACCAATGGCATAATATTTTTGTAAATTAATGTCGATGTTATAATTTTAGACTTATAAATATTTGTTTTCAACTATTATGTAGGTATGGCTCTGTTAGTTTTAGGACAAACAACTGAGAGGGGGGTGAATCAGCTGTCACCAAAATTTCTATTCTTTAAATCCTTCAATCCTTCTTATATTTCAACAGCATAATAATTATTCAATCATGGAAGAAAAATGCAATAACTCAAGAGCAGAAATACATTCAACACATATGACACCAAGATTTTAACGTGGAAAACCCGATTAAGGGAAAAACCACGGGGTGACAAACCTAAGATTATATTCTCTGTTAAAAGAATAAGAAGAACAAAAATGACACTTGCCAATTAGGGTTCACTGCTCGAGCACGCTACTCACAAGAGGCCCACTACTTGCAGGAGACACACTATCTACAGAATAATATAAATATTACATACTTGAACTGGAGATTAGCATCTTCACCATGCTTGAGACAGGTCCATTTAAGCTCAACACTTCTGCTCTGCTTTTCACTCCTTTCCTCTCTATATCTTTCTCATCATGACCAAGGATGCTTTTGAAATGACTTCACAAATCTTATTTATACAAGATATCAACTTTGGGATGATCATCAAAGTCGGCACAACACATACTTTATTTTATTACAAAGAAATTATACAAATACAACTTGACTTATTATGAAAACTTCATGTGCATCACTACCCTATCAGCCACGCCTATCTGAGACTTCAATCTTCTTCGAGGAACACACCATGCTTCGTAAAACATCTTCAAGATCATCTGTAAAATGCGTAAAACATCCGGTCGGCCAAGATTAGGAAGAACACCATCATCCGAAGGTAAATCTTCAATTACAAGCTCAATCTTCAATGCAGATCGCCAACACAAACTAGACACAATCTAGAGACCCCCACAAGCTTGGTTGAATCACTAGGAACATCCACACAACTTTTTCTTACTATAATCATTCACATCTTCATCTGGAACCTCAAGATCACAGTTGCTCATCATTGTTATATTAGAATAGTTGTTTTCAGACCTCCAGACCATGAACCAATTGAGTTGTCAATTCACATTGGCTTCTTAAACATGCCACCAAATCCGCAGAATAAGATATTGTATTTCTGGATCTCATCAGACCTATTCATGTCACTCTGTCACCTCTAAACAGCTGCCAGAACCAGTTTTACTCATATGGCCATAACTCCTTCACAATTTCATACAGACCTCTCAAATCTTGACTGGATGATCTTTAGACACATATCTACAAACCCTTTGATGCCCATTCTCTGATCTTCATCTAGCTGGGATCTTCACTTCATAGAGCTTCACTGTCTTTATTATTCTTCTCTGTTTCTGATAGGACTAATTTTCTTAATATCCTCAACACACAGCTCATCCAATCCTTGACATCAATGCAACAGGAGTATGTTGACATCAATGACAACACCGATTAGGCCCATACTTGCAACAATCTCCCCCTTTGTCATTGATGGCAACATATGATGTGAAAAATTATTTTAACCATCAAGACAAGAACTTCTCCTCACTGATTGACATAGCTCCCCCTATCAACATCAATCATTCATATGTCTTCTCTTTCTTTACTGCTCCCCCTTTGATCAGTAACCTCTTTTGTTTTTCACATGTCTTCTCTCCCCCTTTGACATCAATGGAAAATGGTACATACTTGCATCAACACTCCAGAATCATATAGACTGCTCCCCCTGAGTAGCAGCTTCCTATCATCAGTCTGGACCACAAGATGTGACTGTGAGATCCACTAGACTGATGCACATCAGTGCACCTTAATTCAGAACTGGAGGGGTAATAACCCCTAACTTCTCCCTAAGATACTCAAAAGAGTCCTTAGGTAGAGGTTTAGTAAAAATGTCTGCAATCTAATCCTTTGAGGGCACAAACTCCAGTCTGACTTCATTCTTGTTCACCTGCTCTCTCAAAAAGTGAAACTTGATGGATATATGTTTTTTCTTTGAATGCAACACTAGATTTTTTGATATATTTATTGCACTTGAGTTATCACAGAAGGTTGTGATAGGTTTTTCATACTCCACTCTAATGTCTCTTAGCATTTGCTTCATCCACAATACTTGAGTGCAACTACCTGCTGCTGCAATATACTCTGCTTCTGCAATGGACAGAGATATTGCCTCTTGTTTCTTGCTCAACCAAGAAACCAATCTTTTCCCCAAAAAGAATGTACCACCACTGGTACTCTTCCAGTCATCCACATCTCCTACCCAATTAGCATCTGTATATGCATGAAGAGAGAAATTATGATCCCTAGGATACCATAAACCATACTCAACTGTTCCCTTCAGATATCTAAGAATTCTCTTGATTGCCATGACATGAGACTCTCGAGGATTAGCTTGGAATCTGACAAGACCAACAACATTCATAATGTCAGGTCTAGTTTGAGTAAGGTACAGTAGTCCTCTAATCATTGACCTATACTTTTTTTGATCAGCCTTAGGAGATTCATCATCTTTGCTCAGTTTACACTCAGTTGCCATGGGAGTATTCATTGGCTTTGAATCTTCCATCCCAAATTTCTTCAACAATTCTTTCACATATTTGGTCTGTGATATGAAGATTCCTTTCTTTGTTTGAGTGATTTGTAAACCCAAGAAGAAATTTATTTCCCCAAACATAGACATCTCAAATTCACTTTTCATTTGATTTGCAAAAGTCTTGCACATACTATCTTTTCCTCTAAAAATGATATCATCAACAAATACTTCAACAATCAAGATATTTTCATGATCAATCTTGAAGTACAAGTTATTGTCAATAGTACCTTTGTTGAAACCAATCTTCAAAAGATGTTTATCCAATCTTTCATACTAGGCTCTTAGGGCTTGTTTGAGTACATACAATGCTCTCTTCAACTTGTAGACCATATCACCATGATTAGACAATTGAAATCCATCTGAATGATCAATGTATACCTCTTCTTCGAAATCACCATTCAGGAAGGCAGACTTGAGATCCATCTAATAAACTTTGAAATCCTTGAAGGTAACAAAAGCAAGAAATAATCTGACTGCTTCAATTCTTGCCATCGGAGAAAAAGTTTCTTCAAAGTCAACTCCTTCTACTTGAGAATAACCCTTACAAACCAATCTTGCTTTGTTTTTGACTACTTCACCATCTTCATTCAGTTTATTCCAGAAGACCCACTTAGTCCCAATCACATTTTTGTCTTTAGGTCTAGGAACAAGATCCCAAGTGTGATTTTTTTCAATCTGCATCAACTCTTCCTCCATTGCTTTAGCCCAGCTTTCATCATTGCATGCTTCACTTACTATTTTTGGTTCAACCTTTGAAATCAAACAATACTTTACTGAATCTTGATCAATCTTTCTTCTTGTTTGAACACATTTACTTTTATCTCCTATGATCTAGTCTTCAGAATTATTCAGTCTTACATACTTGGGAGTTTTGGGAATTTCTTGCACTTCTATTTCTTGGACAAGTTCATTCAAACTTATTTCTTCTTCCTGTATTTTAGGATTCTTCGGATCAGTCTAAATCTGAACTGCAGTTGGGGCTTGTTCTTCTTGGACCGAAACATCATTTTGATCATTTTCTTTATACTTATAAAACCTTGAGGGATTTTCAATGCCTTCATCAACCTTCACATTTGTACTTTCTACAATCTTTCTCAATCTCTTGTTCTAACACCGGTATGCTTTGCTTTGAGTAGAATAACCCAAGAATATTCCTTCATCACTTCTAGCATCAAATTTTTGAAGGTCTTCATCTCTTTTGATATAACATTTACTACCAAAGACTCTAAAATACTTCACAGTAAGAGTGATGCCAAACCAGAGTTCATAAGGAGTCTAACCAGTATTGCTTCTGATTTGTACTCAATTAAGAGTATAGACAACAGTGCTTACAACTTCTCTCCAGTAGATCTGAGGGACATTTGCTTCCATTATCATGGTTCTAGATGCTTCTTGGATGGTCTGGTTCTTTCCCTCCACTACTCCATTCTGCTATGGAGTCCTTGGAGAAGATAACTGTTTCTTTATCCCTTGTTTCTCACATAATTCTATGAAATCTCTGAATGTCAATTCACCACCTCTATCAGACCTGAGACATTTTATGTTTAACCCAGTTTCATTTTCTACCATAGCCTTGAATATTTTGAACTTCTCAAGTGCTTTAGATTTCTCTTTTAGGTAAGTTACCCACATCATCTGGGAGTGGTCATGAATCAGTAACATGAAATATCTATCACCTTGCAGACTCTTGATTCTTGCTGGTCCACATAGATTAGTGTGTACCAAGTCCAACAATCAGGTAGAAGATTGTTCCTTACTTTTAAATGTGACTTTGTTATGCTTACCCAACTGACATTCTTTGCACAAACTGTTAGTAGGTTTCACCAGTCTTGGAAGATCTCTTATAGCCTGAGTGTTGCTTATCTTGATGATATTATCAAAATTTACATGACACATTCTCTTATGCCACAACAAACTCTGATCAATTTGAACAAACAAACAACTTTTGCCAGTACCAACCAAGTGGAAGATGTTACCTTTTGTTTGAGTACCGGATGCAATCTCAATTCTAGAGCTTTCAAAGATCTTGCATTTTCCATTTTTGAATCAAAGATCATAGCCTTTGTCCACCAACTATCCAACACTGAGAAGATTATGCTTCAGACCTTCACATACAGAACATCAGTGGTTTTGTTCCTTCCATCAAAAGAAATAGTTCCTCTGCCTTTGATTCTACCAGCAGAATTATCACCAAATTTTACAATTCCTTCTTCATATCTTTCCAGATTTATGAACTTATTCTTGTCACCAGTCATATGGTGAGAGCATCCACTGTCAATGACCCATTCATCCTTTTCTTCAACTTGAGCAACCAAAGCCTTTTCTACCATTTTATGATTGACAGATTCAATGGGCATTGGATCTTCTTCCTTGATGGCAATAAACACCTAGTCACTTCCAAATTTGTTTCCTATCTCAGATACATCATCTGTTACTCCATCATCATCATCTTCTTGAACATAGTAACATTTCTTTTGGAATCTTGATCTATTAGGATTTGACCTTGAAAATCTTTCTAGACATCTTGAGACAAAATGACGAATCTTGTTGCAGTTGAGGGCAATTTTCCTTCATACTTACTAGATCCTCTTGGTAGTCTCTTTGCAATAAGGGCTTCAAGTTGAGTAGCTTTTGCCTCATATTCTTCCAAATCTTTTCTTTCTTTTTCATACCATGATAATTTCTTTGAGGAATTCTCTCCTGGATCATATCATTGTTTACCTTTTACAGAGGCACTAGCTTTGAATGCAGATTCAATCTTGGGAGGAGCATCTCCAAAATTAGCCAATTCAAATACAGCTAACTTCCCAACCAATTGATCCCTTGTAATATTTGATAAAGATCTGAATTCCTCAATAGAAACAACCTTGTGTTTGTAAGCAGGAGGTAAGGATATGAGAACTTTGGCAATAATCTTATCTTCATCCAAGGTTCCACTAGCACATCTAATACCACAAACAAGCTCATTTACTTTTGGTATAAATGTAGTGATATTCTCATCTTCATTCATCTTCAGGTTTTCAAATTTTCCTTTCAGACTTTGTAGCTTGGCACATTTAACATATTTGTCTCCTTCATGCAGAACTTCCAGCTTTGACCAAATTTCATATGCAGTTTTTAAATCCATAACATTTGTCAGCTCTGTATCAGATAAGGCACTTATTAAGGCTTCTTTAGCTCAAAGATTATCTTTAGCATCTCTGATTTCATCTGGAGTTGTCAGACCATTCTTTGGAGGAATATACTCTTTTATAGTCATGTTCCAATATTGAATTCCCATACATTGCAAGTGACATTCCATGTGGCTTTTCCAAAGAGTGTAGTTTGATCCATCAAACCTCGGACTGTCCTTCTTGTAGGAAGACATCCTGGATCTCCTCAAGTAGTTAATCCCTTTTTGAGGAACTTAGCTCTGATACCAATTGTTGGTTTTAGGATAGACAACTGAGAGGGGGGGTGAATCAGTTGTCACCAAAATTTCTGTTCTTTAAATCCTTCAATCCTTCTTATATTTCAACAACATAATAATTATTCAATCATGGAAGCAAAATCTAATAACTCAAGAGAAGAAATACATTCAACACATATGACACCAAGATTTTAACGTGGAAAACTGGGTTAAGGGAAAAACCACGGGGTGACTAACCCAAGATTATATTCTCTGTTAAAAGAATAAGAAGAACAAAAATGGCACTTGCCAATTAGGGCTCACTGCCCGAGCACATTGCTCACAAGAGGCCCACTGCCTACAGGAGACACACTGTCTACAGAATAATATAAATATTACATACTTGAACTAGAGATTAGCATCTTCACCATGCTTGAGACAAGTCCATTTAAGCTCAACACTTTTGCTCTGCTTTTTGCTCCTTTCCTCTATATATCTTTCTCATCATGACTAAGGATTCTTTTGAAATGACTTCACAAATCTTATTTATACAAGACATCGACCTTGGGATGATCATCAAAGTCGGCACAACACATACTTTATTTTATTATAGAGCAATTATGCAAATAAAACTTGACTTATTATGAAAACTTCATGCGCGTCACTACCCTGTTGGCCACGCCTATCTGGGACTTCAATCTTCTTCGAGGAACACATCATGCTTCATAAAACATCTTCAAGATCATTCGCAAAATGCGTAAAACATTCAATCGGCCAAGATTAGGAAGAATACCATCATCCAGAGGTAAATATTCAATTACGAGCTCAATCTTCAATGCGGACTACCAACACAAATTGGACACAATCTAGAGACCCCCACAAGCTTGCTTGAATCACCAGGAACATCCGTACAACTTCTACTTATTGTAATCATTCACATCTTCATTTAGAACCTCAAGAATACAGTTAATCATCACTGTCATATTAAAATAGTTATTTTCAGACCTCCAGACCATGAACCAATTGAGTTGTCAATTCACATTAGCTTCTTAAACATGTCACCAAATCCGTAGAACAAGATATTGCATTTCTGGATCTCACCAGACCTATTCATGTCACTCTGTCACCTCTGAACATCTGCCAGAACTAGTTTTACTCATATGGCCATAACTCCTTCACAATTTCATGCGAACCTCTCAAATCTTGACTAGATCATCTTTAGACACATATCTACAAACCCTTTGATGTGCATTCTCTGATCTTCATCTAGCTGGGATCTTCACTTCATAGAGCTTCACTGTCTTCACTGTTCTTCTCTATTTTTGATAGGACTAATTTTCTCAATATCCTAAGCACACAGATCATCCAATCCTTGACATCATTGCAACAGGAGTATGTTGACATCAATGACAACATTAGTTAGGCCCATACTTGCAATAGGATCCACCTAGGTTGAATGTTGAATATGATGAGGAATGAAAATACCAAATGTTGAATCAATGTTATTTAGGGTTCAGGTTAGAATTAGGGTTACTATTGGGCTGAGCATTATGGTTAGGGTTAGTGTTGGGTTAATCAAATGTAGGTTACAATTAGGGTTAGGGTTAAAATTTGTGTTACAGATAGAATTAGGGTTGTCCTTTAGGTTAGAATTATGGTTAGGGTTATAATTAGATTTAGGGTTAGCATTATTGTCAGGATTAAGGTTAGGGTTAGTGATGCAGTCATGGCAAGAGAATCCAATGAAGGATTGTCCCATCATGCACCCCAAACAACTTCACTTATGTGCATTGTGATAACAACAATATTCATACCTTCAAATTCTTATAATCATGTGCTCAAATTTCAAATATTATAACAAATTGTATGTGCCAACATATCCTTGATAAATTTTATCCTTAAGATTGTTGTTTGTCAAGATTTTCCACTCCTCTTAGATGCAAATTAAATTTGATAAATTCCAGCCCTTAAGGATTGTTATTTGTTCCTTTGATTCCCTTCATTGTAGAAAAATAAATGTAGATTAACCTCTTAAACTTGAAGCCCATAAGTGAATATAGTTTGTGAATGTTGTAACAACAATTTCAGCTATGAAGTAACATTATATCTTTAGAATTTCATAAAACATGAATAGTAGAAAATACATACAACCCAAATGTTTTTATGCATCCAATCAACCTGTGGTAACACACATATATAATCCCCACAAATCCAACTATGAAGTATCTCTTACAAACTTTCCAACTATCCACCTCCACAAACTTAAAAATTTAAAAACTTTTCACTTAACAAGTCACCATGGACATCCACTTTCTTTGCCTCATAAAAATGGATGTATTTCCCTTGGAGAATTATCTTCAACATCACCTATGGACATCCTCTTGATGAGCTGCAAAAAAATCAGAAATAAATTTGGGCTCTTCTCTTGTTTTCAATGCCTTTTTGGAGCCAAACTTCCATCTATTTATAATATCTCCTTTACCAAGTTTCATCTCCCTCATTTGGGCTCCAATGACTCTTGGTATTCCTTTTATTTCTTGGTGGCATCCAACTTGGAGAAATGTGACTCTGGGGATTCCTTTGTTTCTTTCGTTCATGACTTGGATGCTTGAAGACTCTTCATTGTCTAATCTTTGTCTTCTAGCCTATAGGTGACTAGAATTTTGTCCATATGAAACTTACCTTGTCTTTTTCTTGGAGTGTTGGAGAATTAAAATATTTATTTTATTTCCCCAAAGTTTGTGTATGATGTTGATTAGAAATCTGCAAGAAAAACAAAAGGGTAAAAGAAATAAAATATTTTATTGGTTGATGCAAGTTTTTTTGTGAGCTTGGACGCTCCTATATTAGTTAGGGTTATAGTTACAATTTGGGTTCATATTACAAGTAGGGTTAGAGATACAATTAGGGTTCAGTTTAGGGATACAATTACGATCAAGATAAAAATTAGGTTTAAAAATATAATTAGGGTAAGGGTTAGAATTTTGCTTAGGGTTAGGGTTAGAATAAGGATTAGGTTAGGGTTATAGTTATAATTAGGATTAGGGTTGGGGTTAGTGTTAGGGTCATACTTAGAGTTGGGGTTATAATTGGGGTTAGAATTATAATTACAGTTACAGTTAGGGCTAGGGTTAGGGCTAGAGTTAGGGTTAGAATTTGGATTAAATCATAGTTAGAATTAGGATTAAATTAAGGGTTAGAATTAGGGTTATGGTTAGATTTAAAATTAGGGTTATAGTTAGGGTAGAATTAGGGTTATGGTTAGAATTAGGGTTAGGCTTGGGGTTAGACTTAGGATGAGGGTTCCTATTAGAATTAGGGTTAGGCTTGGGGTTAGACTTAGGATGAGGGTTCCTATTAGAATTAGGGTTAGAATTAAGTTGGGTTATTATTAGAATTAGGGTAAGAATTAGAGTTACAATTAGGGTTAGGGTTCAAATTAGAGTTAGGTTTAGAGTTCAAATAGGGTTAAGTTTAGTATGAAGGATAGGGTTAGGGTTAAAATTAGAGCTATGTTTAGGGTTAGAATAAGGGTTAGGGTTAGGGTTAGGATTAGGGTTAAAATTAGGATTAGGGTTATGGTTAGGATTATAATTAGGATTGGGGTTAGGGTTAGAATAAGGGTTACAAATATAATTATGGTTAATGTTAGAATTAAAGTTAGGATTAGGGTTACAATTAGGGTTAAGTTTAGTATTAAGGTTATGGCTAGAGTTTCAATTAGGATCAAGCTTAGGGTTAAAATTAGAGCTATGTTTAGGGTTAGAATAATGGTAATGGTTAAGGTTAGGGTTAGAATTAGGATTAGGGTTAGTATTAGGGTTAGGGTTATTGTTATAACTAGGGTTAGGGTTCAACATTGAGATTAAACTATTACTTAAAAATAGGTACCCTAATTCTAAATCTAACCTTAAAAATAGGTACCCTAATTTTAAATCTAACCCTAACCCTAACCCTAACCCTAACCCTAATCGTAACTCTAACCCTAATTCTAACCTAAACACTAACCCTAACCCTAATTTTAACCCCTAACTCTAATCCTAAATATAATATATAATATTTAATTTTAATTATTATATATTATAATTATAATTATTATATATATTAAATATAATATTATATTATATAAAATATTATGATAATATATCTAACCTATATTATAATAATATATTATATAATTATAATATGAAAGGAAGCTCGGTGTGCAGAAACACTTCCTACACTAATCTATTGAGGAGAGGGCTATGCAAATTCAATTTTATCCTAACTATTACAGCAATGTTAAACCATTAACATGAGATATAGCAGAAAAACATAAGAGCCAGAAAGAAGACAGAAGAAGAGAGACAGAGATTTACGGTGGGGAAAACCCTTATCGGGTGAAAAACCCCACTCAGAAACCTACACAATGTATTAACAAATTTAAAAGAATGTTTACAATACACTTGCAATGCAAGCTTCAATGGTCTTCAACACTCGTGTCTTGAGTCAATCTGGTAGCATAATAGTACCTGTAAACCTGTGATACAAACTCCATCTCCAAGCACCTGTTTAAATAGAACATACAAGGCAATTTTGGACCTTTCTTGGAATGGGCATCCAATATGGCATCTTGGACCAAAACCCATGCCTAGGGACCCTTAGTCAACATTGTAGAATGTGTTTGACACTTGTCCACAGCTCCCATCCCAAAGAAGTCACCACTTTCCAAAATGGGCTATGACAAATGCTCTTATGACACTTACGATTGTCATAAAATCTGTCATAGCGGTTACAACTTATAGCTGTAAGAGAATCTGTCATACACATGATATAAATAGCATATTCTCTTACAACACATCATATTCCACCTTGGGGCGCCCAAATATGCCTCATTCAAAGATTCTTCATGACACATGTCATTACCTGTCTTACAAAGTTCTATTCTTGACTCTTACATGTCATAGATCTGTCATAGGAATCCGTCATAACTGTTTCAGTCAAACATTCCTTACACAACATAGAAGATGCCAACACATGGAAGAATATTCCTACCACTAAGTGGGATGCCTATCTCTTCATGTGAGGAAAAAATACCAAGTTTTCATAATCCATGTAGGATTGACACATCACCGTGCCACATCCCACAATATGACAAAGTGGAATTTCCAATTATTTACAACATAGGTAATGAATAATAAATACAAACATTACAAATGCAGAGAATTACCAAGGTTGAGACACCTTAATTCCCAACATTCTCCCACTTGTTAAACACCTTGTAAGAGCCAATAGAAAAACAAGATTTAACCGCTATAGGCCGAGAGGCCCATAGACTCCGAACACCATCTAAACTTCTCTGTGCCCACTAGTTTCATCAATGCATCTGCAACATTCTTCAAAGTATCTACCTTCTCCAAATTTACCTTTCCATCCTCAACCATGTCCCTCATGAAGTGAAACTGAACATCAATGTGTTTGGTTCTAACATGGAAAGTTGGATTCTTTGCAAGGCAAATTGCACTTTGACTGTCACAACTGATCGTGATCTAACCCGCATCAACACCAATATCAGAACACAATCTCTTAAGCCAAATGGCTTCCTTACAAGCATGAGTTCCTGCCATATACTCAGCTTCTGTCGTGGACAAAGCAATAATAGGTTGTCTCTTACTCATCCAACTAATAGCACCACCAAACAGTGTAAAAACATAAGCACTGGTGGATCTCCTGCTGTCAATGTCACCTACCCAATCTGAATCCACAAATCCACGAATATCAACAGAATGCGGAGGTATTGAAACATTACCATGATAACAAATGGAATACTTGGAAGTACTCCTCAGATATCTAAACACTTGCTTAACTACATCCCAATGAACCTGTCCAGGATTAGCCATAAATCAACTAAGGATTCCCACTGCTTGGGCAATGTCTAGTCTTGTGCAGACCATAGCATACATCAAACTGCCAACAACACTAGCATAAGGTACTCTGCTCATGTCCTCCACCTCACTAGGATATTTTGGACAATCCTCAATAGACAACTTTGTCCCCAAGGAAACTGGAACACACAATGCTCTACAATCTGCCATGCTGAATCTGTCCAACACGGTCTTAACATACTTACTCTGACTTAACCAAAGTTTTTTTGTTGGTTCTGTCTCTTCTAATTTCCATTCCTAGAATGTACCTAGCTGCCCCTAAATCTTTCATTTCAAACTGAGCTGACAACTAAGATTTAAAATCAGAAATCATATTCTTACCCTTCCCAATGAGCAACATATCATCAACATACAGTGCAACAATGAGAATACGATCACCATCAAACTTATAATAAACACAGTGATCTGATTTCGATCTCACAAATCCAATTGACAACACAAAGGCATCAAAATTCATGTACCATCTCCTAGGGGATTGCTTCAAACCATACAAAGACTTCTTAAGTTTGCAAACCAAATTTTCTTTACCTTTTACCATGTAATGCTCTAGCTGTGACATGTAGATTTCCTCCTCCAAGTCACCGTGAAGGAAAGTTGTCTTCACATCCATCTATTCTACCTCTAAGTCATAAGCTGTTGCGAGAGACAACAAGAATCGAATGTATGTCAACTTTGCAATGGGAGAGAAGATCTCACCATAATCTATACCCTCCACTTGTGAATACCCCTTCACAACCAATTTGGCCTTATACTTTTCAATACTGCCATCTGCACCAATCTTTTTCTTGAATGCCCATTTGCATCCAACGGGTTTCTGTCCAGGAGGCAAAGGCACCAAGTCCCAAGTTTGATTCTTTTCCAAAGAAGCTATTTGTTCCTCCATGGCCTCCTTCCAGGAACCTGTATCCTTCATATCTAAAGCCTCTGATATAGTTCTAGGTTCATCACTGTTAGTGAGCAAAGCATAAGTACAACTAGAATCAAGCAATGTAAAACCAAACCTTTTAGGTTGCTTCCTTATCTGTGAAGACCTCCTCAAGAGCTAAGGTTGAGGTTTAGCTTCTTCTTCTGAGCTTTTAGAGCTACTAGAGCTCTCCTCATCATCAAGTCCAATATTGTCTTTCTGTTCAGCCTTCTCAAGGGTGAGAGGAAATTGAACAACATCCTCTTTCTTTTCTTTTTCTTCTGGCTGTAAAATAGTAGAAGAAGGTGTAAGTTCTCTAAAGATGACACTTCTGCTATACAACACTTTTTCAGCCACGGGGTCCCAAAGCTTGTATCCTTTCACACCAACATAATAGCTGATGAAGATACACTTATTAACTTTGTTCTCCAACTTTGACCGCTTCTCCTTAGGCACATGGGCATATGCCTCACAACCAAAAACACGAAGATGCCTTACTAAAGGCTTTCTACCAGACCACACCTCCATGGGTGTCTTTCCAACAAGAGTTGATGTAGGAGATTTGTTTACCAGATAGCAAGCAGTGGCAATAGCTTCAGCCCAAAACTTTTGTTCTAGACCAGCTCCACTAAGCATACTCCTAGCCTTCTCCATCAGTGTCCTGTTCATCCTCTCTGCAACTCCATTTTGCTGCGGTGTGTATGGAGTTGTCTTATGTCTTTCAATCCCAAGTTCCTTGCAATACTTATCAAATTCTGTAGAACAGAATTCACCACTGTTGTTAGTTCTCAAACATTTAATCCTTTTACCAGTCTTATTTTCAGCAAAGGCTTTAAACTCCTTAAACTTGCTATAGACTTCAGATTTGCTTCTGAGAAAATAAATCCATGTCCTTCTACTGTAATCATCTATAAAAGATACAAAGTATATAGATTTTGATAACGAAGGAATATTAATAGGACCAAACACATCAGAATGAATGAGGTCCAACACACCAGAAGACTTATGAGAACTCGAGTAAAACTGAACACAGTTTTGTTTTCCATAAATGCAATGTTCACAAAAGTCAAACTCAAGATTACAATCATCTAACCCCTTAATGAGGTTCTTATTTTTCAGGGTATGCAGACCCTTCTCACTGATGTGGCCAAATCTCTTATGCCATAACATTGTCTTTTCTACAGGAAGTTTAACTTCCAATGCATGATTACAACCATCAAGATTAGAAACAACAGATTTCTTCACTACTCGTTTAGATAGTGGGGATGAAGTGACTGCTGCCCTCTTCCTTGAATTAGAAGAACTATTGCATTGTGCAATTCATGCTTCCAGTTGAAACAGAGTACCTCTCTGAGTACCCTTAGCAAGCACCATAGATCCTCTAGTCATCTTGCATCTTTCTTTCAAAAAGACAACCTGTACACTTGCATCATTCAAACTAATTACAGAAAGTAGGTTCCGTGCTAAGCCTAGGATGTGCATAACCCTAGAGATCCCCTTCACTCGACCATCAGGGAATCGGATAGAGACTCTTCCACGACCAACGATCTTCAAATGAGAGTCGTCACCCAGATACATCTTTCCACCATTGAACTCCTAGTCTCGATGCGAGGTCATGTGGAATGATGCATGAAAGTTGATTAGCCACACATCATTAGATGAATGGGTTGCCAAGGCTACGATGAAGGCATCACCGTCATCTTGTGATTTGTCAGAATTTGAATTAGGAGCTTTCTTCTTTTCTTCTTCTCCTCTTTGTATTCCTTTCAAAAATGCCTGGTCTTGCCATAGTTCCAACAAAGAGCCTTGGACTTTCTAGGAGATTTGGATCTCCCACAGGATTTGGATCTACCCTTCTCAACTTTCTTGTCCTTCTTCTTCCCTTTCTCCTTGGGTCTTCCACGAACTGCAAGGGCTTCTTTGGCTGCCTCAAAAGACTTTCTCCGCATCTCTTCAGATAATAGTGAAGAAACCACCTCTTCCATTTTGAATGTGGATGTGGTGCTTCCGATTGCCATGACAAGATGATCCCATGAGTCCAGCAGAGAACAAAGCAGAGTTATACACCGATCCTCCTCCTCCATCTTTACACCAATAGATGTCAATTGTACAACCAGCATGTTAAAGGCATTCATATGCTCAGCCACGGATCCTCCATCCTCCATTTGAAGAGAATACAACTTCTTTCTCAGGAAAAGTTTATTGACAAGGGATTTGGCTTGATACACATCCCCCAACTTCTTCCAAAGGAGTGTTGCAGTAGCCTCCTCATGGACATTTAACAACACATAATCAACAAGACTAAGTCTTATGAGACCCTTAGCCTTCCGATCCTTGAGATCCCAGTTAGCTTGTGACATTACAGCTGGTTTAGTTCCATTCACACTTTCCCAAAGGTCTCGGTCAACTAACATGTCTTCCATCTTGAGCTTCCATAGCTCAAAATTACTGCCGTTGAACTTCTCTACTTCAAACCTTACTGATGTGCCTGCCATCTCCTTGTTGCAATAAGATATAGAATGCTCTGCACAGACTCCCACTCAACCTAAGATTAGCTTAAAAAACCCATACCCAACAACTAGGACCAAAGGTGATCTAGCTCTGATACCAACTGAAAGGAAGCTAGGTGTGCGGAAACGCTTCCTACACTAATCTATTGAGGAGAGGGCTATGCAAATTCAATTTTATCCTAACTATTACAGTAATGTTAAACCATTAACATGAGATATAGAAGAAAAACACAAGAGCTAGAAAGAAGACAGAAGAAGAGAGATAGAGATTTACGGTGGGGAAAACCCTTATCGGGTGAAAAACCCCACTCAGAAACTTGCACAATGTATTAACAAATCTGAAAGAATGTTTACAATACACTTGCAATGCAAGATTCAATGGTCTTCGACACTCGCGTCTGGAGTCAATCCGGTAGCATAACAGTACCTATAAACCTGTGATACAAACTCCATCTCCAAGCACCTATTTAAATAGAACATACAAGGCAATTTTGGACCTTTCTTGGAATGGGCGTCCAATATGGCATCTTGGACCAAAACCCATGCCTAGGAACACTTGGTCAACATTGTAGAATGTGTTTGACACTTGTCCACAGCTCCCATCCCAAAAAGGTCACCACTTTCCAAAATGGTCTATGACAGATGCTCTTACGACACTTACGATCGTCATAGAATTTGTCATAGCGGTTATAACTTATAGCTATAAGAGAATCTATCATACACATGCTATAAATAGTATATTCTCTTACAACACATCATATTCCACCTTGGGGCATCCAAATATGCCTCATTCAAAGATGCTTCATGACACATGTCATTACCTGTCTTACACACTTCTATTCTCGACTTTTACATGTCATAGATCTGTCATAGGAATCTGTCATAACCGTTTCGGTCAAACATTCCTTACACAACATAGAAGATGCCGACACATGGAAGAATATTCCTACCACTAAGTGGGATGCCTATCTCCTCATGTGAGGAAAAAATACCAAGTTGTCATAACCCATGTAGGATTGACACATCACGGTGCCACATCCCACAATATGACAAAGTGGAATTTCCAATTATTTACAACATAGGCAAGGAATAATAAATACAAACATTACAAATGTAGAGAATTACCAAGGTTGAGACACCTTAATTCCCAACATATTAATTCTTAAGATATATAATATAGTTAGAATTAGGCTTGTCTCTACAGATGCTACTAGCATACCTATATTTAAAAAATATATCTAAAGTATGTTGAGAGATATAGGTGCACATTTTTAATCACCAATCCTAACATTAGGCATACTTTAGATATATTTTTAAATATAGGTATGCTAGTTATAACTCTTTAAAAAAATATAACTTATAGGAGCAACAAGGATTAGAGGGTAAAGGTATGATGGTGCTCACAAAAACTACTTAGAGTAACATTTATTTTTCAAATGTAAAGACATTAAAATTTTAAAATAGTTCTAAAGTAAATAAATATGTAATTATATAGAGAGGCATTCTACAGTTGCAACAAATTATATGTTGAACTTATACATAAAAACTAAAACATAGGAGACATATATTTAAACAAGTGCCACATAGTGGCAAGTATTGCCTTATAACATCCATCATAAACAACCAGTACGTTGTCGTGCTGACTATTTATGGATTTTTTGACTCTGATCATTATCAACTTTTACTGTCGACCTCTTCAGTGTAATGAATTTGACCTGTTTAATGACCTTGCTTGTTGATCAAACAGTTGAAACCATTTCCATTGACATGTTTTCAACCAATCGACCGGTTAAGCTTTATCGCCTTGTAGTATTGTAATAATAGTACATGTGTTTTGTAGTTGAATTTTTTTTCTTAGATTAAATATTTGTTTAATATTGATGTGGAATTGATTTATTGGTAAATACTCTTCATGAATTGATTAGTTGATTTTGAGTTTAATTTAATATTTGTTTAGTTAGCATAGATTACAATAGAGTTTACATTGGAGAATGTCATAAAATGTGAATTTTAGTCTAATATTGCCAATTCTTGAGTCTCTTTTTAACTTATTATAGCATTTTACTACTTGCTAGACACAAATATATTTAATATTTCATTTTACTATGTTTTAATAATTTTTTATTATAAAAATAGTATTAATTATATTATTTTATAGATATTTAAATATCAATATTATAATTACAATGAAACAAAATTAAATAATCATAGTAATATATAAAATGAATAGTAATATTCATATTAATAGGATTATTTAATTTTGCTTCATTGTAATTATAATATTGATATTTTAAATATCATTAAAATAATATAATCAATACTATTTTTATAATAAAATTTATTATAATATAGTAAAATTAAATATTGATATATATATTTGTTTATAAAAATTAAATATTAATATATTATAGTGAAGGAAATATTAATTCAACAAACTAAAATTTATCAAACCCATAATGTCTCTTGGTCTATCATACTAGAAACTTTTTCTAATAAAAACTTTAAATTTTGAATAATATAGAATATTTATGCCATGAACCTATGGAATATTTATGCCATGAAAGAATATGTGAGAAAAAAATGAGATAAGTATACTATGAAGTCTATCACCCAATGTTGGAAAAGGAACACAATAATGTATGCCCTGTGTTGGTGTCAAACACCTCCTAGGAGCACAACCTGCAAATAAATCTTCATAGACTAGAGAAGCACAATGTTATTTCACTAGAGATGAAAATATATTCAGATGAGATATATGAGATATGAGATAATAAACTACATAGTCTACAAGCCTTTTAAAGGCATGAAATATGTGATAACAACTACCCGATACGGGAAAAACCACCTATGTGATTAACCCTAAGTGAAAACTTAACTCTACACTAACACCCCCCCTTAAGTGCAACTTAGAGAGATTATTATGCAATATGGGTCCTAGCTACACAACCATGTTAGGTACCCATTTACAATGCAATGTAATCTCTCAAAACCGGAGAAAAGGAGAAAAACCCTATGGGAGAAAACTCCACTCCAAAAGAGAGAACAAAAAATGATGCATGGATGGAGGACTCAATTACACCCCCCAAGGACTACATACATCATGTTTATACAATCAATGACCCCCCATAAGAGGGCAAGAGAGAGACTATGTAGCCCCCCACAATGTGTAATCACCTATAAAAATGGTAATTGCCTGAAGACAAAACATGATCCAATGTCGACAAACAACTTGTCTTCCTTTTGGAAGAAACAAAACCAAGTACAAATGTAGGTATGCTTCCCATTCTAGATAATAATTAGCAAGTGAAATCAAAATGTAGGATGAAAATGTCTCTGAAATTTGCTCATATCGCCAAGACCTTGGAAGATGCCATGAACCAATCAGGAACATGCCCAATCACAATAGAAGGTGACAAACAAGGTGTTGGAAAGAGACACTACTCCAGTATAGACTTGTATGTTGTCATTGATGGTAACAAGGCTTAGATATCTCATCAAAATGACATGAAGACATAAATCTAGAAGGTCTTATTGAAATTTTGATCCGGTTGACAAAAATGACTAAGTATGGGCAAGGAACAGAGTAAGGGACAAAAAGTGGATCAGTGTGCTTCCGCAGATGAAGACCTAGAAATGCGGCTCTAGTACAATATTCATAATTGTTTGATGTTGTTATATTCCAATGATCAAGTCCTGAATTCCTCTAGAAGTCACTTGGAAGAAATATCTAAGTCTGGATGAACAGAGGTACAATAGAGACAGTGAACAGGGCACAACATAACGGTCCGCATTCCTCCACAAGTGTATATTTTGTTCTGCGGAATTGAAGACATGTCAAGAGATCAATAATTTTTTTTGATTATGATTCATGAAGTCCCATGTGGTCCGTAGCATGAGTTATGATGTGACAGAGGAACCTATCATATATGTTATTAAGAAACAAGTGGACATGCTAGTTGATTCCTTATGCAGACAAGAAATATGAGTTGGATGATAAAGGTAAGTGGTTGTATTATTAGAGCTGACACATATGAAGACATATGCATGTTTGTTTGGATCCACATTGATGATTTAACACAAGAACAAGCTGATAGGATATAACACTTGGTATACATGCTTCATAGTTTGCTTGCTGACCTAATCATGAGAAAGATTTATTTGCGGATATAAATAGAGGATTGATTTCGGTATTTAAGTGCGAGCATATTGTAATGTGAAAAAAAAATACAAAATATGTGAAGATCAAATGACCACAACAAACAGAGAAAGACCTTGAGCACATGTAAGAGCAGAGTAGAGAAATAGGGGCAGACTGAAATGAAGAGTTCTGAGTTAGTATTTATGAGCTTAATTGGAACTATCACCATGAATGTGTAGATGCAATCACAATAGTTCATTCTTGGCAATGAGCCACCCTTCCTCTTGTTCCTTCTTCTAATTGGTAGTGAGCCTTTTCTTGAGTAGTGAGCCTTTTGTAATTCGGTATTGTGCTACAATAATATATTGAGAGCTAAAACTCTCCATGGTTTTTCCCTCTTTGGGTTTTCCATGTAAAAAATCTTGGTGTTCATATGTTATGTCTTTGTGGTTACTGTTCATTTATTTATTCTACTTTCATATAATTAACTTTGGTAAAAAGATAATAGATCAAGTGTATAAATGGTTTTGTAGAACACTGATTCACCCCCCCTCTCAGTGTTCATTGGATTCAACAATTGGTATCAGAGCAAGGTTCCTTGGAAGAAGCCTAACAGCTTGAGGAAGATCTAGGAAGGTTCACTCATGGCAGCACAAAGGTATCTTATCCTGAAGCAAATCCTCATGGCAACATTAAGATTGGCAATCAAATAAATGTTAATAATGAACAATTTGAAGCATCTCTAGAAGATCTTGACAAATCCAAAGCTGAAATCATGGGTTTAGAAGAGAGTATCAAAGAAGCTGATGTTTGCATTCTAAAATTAAAAGAGAAAATTAGTAAATCTCAGGAGAGAAGGAAAGAATTATGTGAGCAACTAAAACAAGCAAGTGAATCTATAGAGAGTCTTCTTAGGGTGATTGAAGAAAAGACCAAGAGTGAGGAATATCTAAATCAAGTTGTGAAGGAGAAGTTAGAGGAATGTGAAAAACTAGGGAAAGAAGTTCTGCTCTTGAAATTTGATCTAGAAGCAGCCAACAACTACAAAGAAAAATTCAAAATAAGCTCTGCAAAACTTGATGAGTTGCTAGCCAGTCAAAAGTATCTAGATGATAAACAAGGTTTGGGATTTGAAAAGGGAGAAAGTTTAAATTTAGGGCAAGACAAATCTAAAGAAGGTAGAGGCAGAAACCATCCGGTAAGGAATCAAAGAAGAAGACCTAAAGGACCTATGATCAGGCAACCAAATGCACAAAGGTACCCATCTTTCAATGGTCATTGTTTCAAATGCAATAAGTATGGTCATATGGCTACTTAGTGTAGAAGTAGAATAAATCAAAATGCTCCATCTTTTTCTGGTCAATGTTTCAATTGCAAGAAGATCAGTTATAAAGCAAATGAATGTAGAAGTGTGTCAAGAAATGTGTCAAACTATCCAAGGAATGGTCAATCCTTCAACGACAAATGTTTTGAATGCAATAGATTTGGGCATATGGCTAACCAATGCAGATCAAGGCCAAATTCAAATATTAGAAGAAATCAAAGTCAGAGAAATGTTGTTTGTTACTATTGCAACAAGTTTGGACACCTTGCAAGATTCTGCAGAAGCAAAAATATGGAAAGAGATTATCCTACACAATAAAGGAAATCAGAGCAGAAAGATGTCAAAGGCAAGAATAAAGTTGATCCTATGGAAACCAAGAAGGAGATGAGCATGATTTGGATCAAAAAGGGTGTAAATGAGATTAAGGATGGATCCGTACCAGCATCTGGTGTAGATACTTCCTCTGGGAAGCAAATTGAGATCTCTGGGTCAGGGGGAGCAGTGTGAAAAATCTAAATCCCCCAGCCAGATAGTTGGTACTGGAATCCAGCATGGAGATCTATGATGGAATATGATAAGAAAAATCCTTTGGAAGAAAATTTGGAAGAAAATTTGGAAGAAAGTGAGTAAGTATGGTACATTGCGGAGCAATTTTGATTGGCTGTGTCTATCAGAGAAAAGTTAGACAACTTTTTGGAACAAGCATTAATGACGATTAGGTTAAGTCATGTGGAGGATAAAAGGGAACCTGTTTAGTATTAAATCACTTTACACTCGAAGCTATCAGGTATTTAGAGAGATTGAAGTAGAATTTGAGCAATAACAACCAAGATTTGAAGCGTTTGAAGTGATTTAGAGAAAGAAAACCCTAATTTGGTGAAACAAGGTATTTATGTTCAAACCCTATTTGTGAATTTGTTAAAATTCTGTAATGGAAAATCTGCAAGTCGTAGACATCACTTAACGACCTCGACCTAAATTCAAGAAACACCCCTAAAAGGCAACAAAAGTAGATCCAATGGTGCATTTTCTGACATTCCACATGGAGTTCTATATGTTGAAGATGTTAGGGCATATATTCATGTTGCCCTGGATGAGCATGGAGATAGTAGGTTCACAAATCTATATCTGAAACAACTTAGCGGTGACCATTATGACCTAAAATATGAGTAGTTGGTTCTGCGAAAGAAGAAATTCATTCAATATGTAGAATTCCCTACATTCCCTGAGGATGAATGGGTCTGGTATGTGCTAAGTAGGATTCATGACGAGTTCATGTGGTTAGGGAAAGGGTAACCCTTTAAGATAACAAAGGATACAATTCAGGGAGTCACTATACTAAACTCCACCAGATGTTTACCATTATTGAAGGTGGTCAAGAATCAAACTGTTACAGATGCCACTAAAGCCCAATTTGATAAAAGGGTGTTAACAATAAATGATATTATTGATCTTGTAGTAAAGTTTGCCTCAATGGTCATAGGTTACAAAATTTACTTCACAAGCAAGGAAAATTCTGTCTTCGATACGATCATTTACATAGCATACCAAATTATTAAGGAGAATGCAAATTATGACTTGTGTGAGCTACTGAGAATTCAATTAATGGAAAACCTGAAAAAGATCAAGAAAAGCAAGAACTACCCATTCAATTTTGGTATTCTTATTATCTGTTTATTCTTCTATTTTCTAAATGAATTCTCAAACCATAAGGGATTGATTTGGTTGAGTGATAAACTAGTAGCCGTTCAAATTAGAAATTGTCTTAACAACTTGGGTAGTTATAATGAGAAAAAAGCATCTTTATGGGGATTTTTCAAGAACTTTCAAATCATGATGCACTCCAAGGAAAGAATTCAAGAAAATGAAAGTTGAGACCACTAAAGTCTCTGGATATAGAAAGAAGAAGTCCTCTAGAAAGGGCAAATCAAACAAAAGACAGAAGGTAGATAAGCCTCAAGCCACATTAACACTTAAAGATGTATTAAAGTTTGTCACTGTTGATGGAAATTTGAAACTTGTGGCTGAATTTTATAATGGCTACAATGATGTTGATAAAAGAATTTTGGAAGAAGCTACCATAAAGTATTTAAACATATACAATAGAGCTCTCATTGAGATCCTTGGTGATCTCCTAGATACTTTGGGTAGTATTTTGTCAGTCAGAAAGGAAGCTGCTATGGCTAAGGACATTGAACTCAAAGAACATACATTGATAAAATTATGTCTGGATATTCTCCAAAAGAAAAGGCTAAAATCTCCAAAGCACTTAACAATGAGTTCAGATCAAAGAAAAGAATGAATGTACTGATGATAGGAGAAATTGATAAAGGTCAGGGAAACAGAGGAGATCATTTTGGATATACTAAAGAAGTACAATATCCCTACTGTCTATGGTAATGAAGTAACAGATGGAGGAAATGATGTATCTATTTTGGAAATGAAACCTAAACAAGAAGCAAGAAAAGATGACCATGAGCCTAAGGAAATGGAATCACCTATAGTGGAAACTTGAACAACACCTTCTCCAGAAAAACAAAATGACAAAGAGAAACCATAAGAGGAACACTACAAGGAAACCTCTCCACCAAAACAGAAGGAGGATGCTAATAAAGACATGAATCTAGACAATCTAGAACAAAGTCAGAAAGAAGAAACCTCTGCAAGAGACACTACAGATGTCTTAGTTGTTTATGGGAAACAACAAGATCTAGATGAATCAGAATTTACTCAAGGACCAATTAACTTGGACTCATTGTCACCTATGCAAAAATTCAAATTAGTGTCTATTGTTCAGGCCAAGGCACAAGAAGAGATGCTGAAATCACATGTTCAAGATAGTAAATTGATTTGTGATTGTTGTGATGTTCACAACACGCCCCATTTTACTCCTTAGCAAAATGAGGACCCTTGCAGGGGCTGTTGCTTTTGCTTGTGTATGTGTTGTTTTTCTTGGTGGTAAAGGGAAAAAGGAGTGAAAATTACAAACCTTGTTGAAAAAAATGAAAAAATTGCATTAAGTGCTAGAGAAAAGTATAGGTGAATTCCTTGTCAAAAACGAATAGGGGTTGCTTTTTGAACCATCTAAAAATTCCTTGTATTTTGCAAGTTATGAGTGTTTTGGTAAAATGTACATTTGGGTTTGTATGTTGCATATACAAAGTCGTTAACATACATATCGAGTTGCATATACAAGGTTAAAACATGCAAAGTCGGTCATATACAAAGGGTTTTGTATATCAAGTTTATATACATTGTTTGCCTTGTATGCTTTTCGCTAATGTTCAATCTATACATGCAAGGTGGACCCGATGCGGTTGAAAGTTGAAATGAATATTTTGTTGAGTTTGTCGAATGTATTTTTTGGTTTGTATGTTTGAATGTGCGAAATATACAAAGTGGATATACAACAGGTTATATGCAAGCCGCGGGCCCGAAAAGTTTGTTAAACAAGGTTAAGTCCTTGTATGTATGCAGGCTTGTATATTGGTGAGATATACAGGCTATATTTATTGCGCGGACCCAAGGAGTTATTAAAATTGGTTAAGTCGTTGTATGTTTTGCGCAATGTATATATATAACATACATTGCGATGTGCATTGGTTACATACAAGCGCTAGAACTGAAAAGTTATCAAATAGAGTTAAATGCTTGTACATTCTGCGCTTTGTATGTATGTTGCGAAACATACATTGCAAGATGCATACAAGCCTGAATTCAAATGAAATTTAAATCTGATTTATGCAATGTATCAAAACCCAAATGTATATTAAGAGATACATTGCATAACATACATTGCTTTATGCATATAGGCTGGAATTCAAAGGAGATTAAAATACGGTATAAAGCATGCATCACGTCCAATTGTATATCAAAGGATGCATTGTGTTTTATACATCATGGAGCCAAAGGGTAAATATACTGTGGTCTATAAAGGGGTTGAAGTCTGACAGGGACATACAAAGATCGGATGCGAAAGGAAATCAAATACAAAGAATTCTTTGTATGTTTGGTGCTTGTATATCTACGATGTACATTTTTGTTATGCAAGGAGAAATATACAAGCACCGGACGTGAAGTGAAATTAAAAGCATAAAATTATTTGTATTTTCAGTGAGCTTGTATGTTTATGACATACATTTGTGATATACAAGGAAAAAGATGGGAAAGCAAAGCGATGGGTTTTTTGAATCCATTTAAGAGCCCGATGCATGTTTTTGGTCAACAATGGTTGACTCGGTCATTTTTAATGTTGTATATGCATTTCGATATGTGGTCGCTTGCGGATGCTGAATATTCATAGCTCGATATCTGTGTCTGTGCATTTAGAGCTTGATTTAATATAAATGTTTAAATTTCCTGTTGGTTATTGAAGTGATAATGATGGTGCTTAAATCTTATTTATTTGTTGCAGGATGTTGTAGCTATTTCGAAGTAGGTGAAAGTCATAGAGTTACTGACATAGTGGCAGTGTGCAGGTAGATATAATGACAGAGCTTTAATGGTGAGGACATCCCAGGTGGCGGATCGGATCCCAAAGATCGCAAACACATCAGGAGGAGTAGGGGCTTTCAATGCGGAGGAGTTTGCAGGTGGAAAAATTATTGTTAGAGCGGCGCTTGGTATGGGTATGCTGCTCAAGTTTTGGTGGGATTTGTTTTCCACTGTCTGATATTGCATTTGAGGTTCAGACCGTTGATTAACTAGGGATTTTTTTTGGGCACTGTATTGGGGATAACCAGAGATATATATTCAGCCCCTTTACTGTGTAAAGAAGAAGGAGGCCAATCAATAAAAAATCTAACTGAACCAATTTCACATAGGAGATCAGATTACTGAGACTAATGAGGACTGAATTGTTGAAATGTCAAGGTTCTTTCCTCAGATCATTGTAAATGTACTTGTTCTTAAGCATACTGAATGGAGATGAAGCTTCAGATTACATCCTGATTGTAAACTTTACATAATCTTCAAGTTGATTTCTGGATATGTAATGGTGAATGATGTGTTCAACTGGAAGCACTTTCATTTTATTGCATGTTGTTAACTTTCCCCTTGAAGATTTGCACTGGATCATGCAGATTTGTGGAATGTCCTGGTGAAGTATGATTCTAGTTTTCTTCTCTTCATTCTTGTATGGGAACATGTATGTGGATCAATGATCTCAGTTAAGTAATTTTAGGAATCTCATTCTCTAACCCTTTTTCTCATTTTAACTTCATAGAAATCACTTACATAACTGCAAATCATAATAAATAACAAGAAGAACAGAGAAATATGCTAACATCTCATAGATAACTGAATATCATTAGCATATTTGAGCCAAATGCGTGTAGTGTTGAAAATATCATGCAAAGAATCACAAATAATGGTATAACTCATGCAAATATCAACTTAGACACATTATTTGGAGAAATATACTGTGTAGAGTAACCTCTTTGTATAGCATATGTGCAGAAAGTAGAATCTATTGATCTACGTAAGGCCCCAAAATTGAAAGCAACAATACAGATCAACCACTGAGTAACGTCAGTAGATTATGAACTAATCAACGGAGACTTGGGATCATGAATTCTTTGAGTTCATCATATCTTTCAAGATAAATAAAGGTTGTTGTGTAACTCTTATTTATGTGTTTGTGTGTGACTAACATCACCATCAACAGTGATTCCACCAACATTTGAGAGAAGATGATGCCAACATTTCAAAAGGACACCTCATTATCCTCTGCTGATTAATTCAAGGGCCTTTTGAACTCTATAAGTACACATTTTGAGTCCTTTGAAAAATTTGCAAAAGTAAAAGTTAAAAAGGAGTTTATGAAAAGAGAATGGTTGAGTTGAAGGCCATGATAGCTCAAGATAAAAATCTGTTAGGAAATGGAATAAAAAGTATACAAAGTGCCATTGAAGAGACAGTAAAATATACAAATTTTGTTTATCTTGGCCAAACGTTAGAAAGGATTTAGAAGATAAAATCAGAGATTTGGAACTCAAACTACTCAATATCTCAGAGACATATAATCTAACAGTTGAGTCAATAAATGCCAAGGAAACACAAGTTGTAAATATTCATAGTGATTTGGGCACTCTGATGAGAAAAAGGAAGAAATTAGAGACATGTTGTGCCAGCTCAGGGGACTGATAAGTCCAAAGATTGATTCCATGACCAATCTGGCAGATGAAGCCCTGAAATCACAAGCATTAATTGATACATCATATGTACAGAAGGCATAAAAGTTAGTCTTTTTAATAAATGGCCACATACAAATTTTGGAAAGTGCAAGGAATAGATGGAATGGAGAGATAGCTCTAATAAAGACTATCTATAATGATATTTTACCTTCATCCATAAATTGAAGTGGAAAATGTATACTTGTAAATATGCGGTAGAGTACATAATTTTTTTGAAGTCTTGGACTCTGGATCACACCCTTCTCCATTGATGTCAAAGGGGGAGAAGAAAATCAGTGAAAAATGGATAAACATCTTAGGGGGAGTAGGAGAATGAAGTGTATATAGTAAGGAGGAACAATCAAGTCTTTTTCACTAAGTGTTGCCATCAATGCCAAAGGGGGAGATTGTTGGCAAGAGACACTACTCGGATATAGACTTGTATGTTGTCATTGATGGCAACAAGGCTCAGAGATCTCATCAGCATGACATAAAGACATAACTCCGGAAGGTCTTATTGGAATTCAAATCTGGTTGGCAAAAATGACTAAGGATGAGCAAGGGACATAGTAAGGGACAGAAAGTGGATCAGTGTCCTTCCGCAGATGAAGACCTGGAAATGCGGCTTAGGTACAATATTCATAATTGTTTGATGTTGTTATATTCCAATGATCAAGTCCTGACTTCCATCGGAAGTCACTTGGAAGAAATATCTAAGTCCGAATGAATAGAGGTACAATAGAGATAGTGAACAAGGCACAACATAATGGTCTGCATTCCTCTGCAAGTGTATATTTTGTTCTACAGAATTGAAGACATGTCAAGAGATCAATAATTGTTTGTGATTATGATTCATGAAGTGCCATGTGGTCTGCAAGATGAGTTATGGTGTGACAGAGGAACCTATCGTAGATGTTATTAAGAAATAAGCTGACAGGATGGTTGAATCCTTATGTGGAGAAGAAATATGAGTTGGATGATAAAGGTAAGTGGTTGTATGATTAGAGCCGACACATATGAAGACATATACATGTTTGTTTAGATCCACATTGACGATTTAACACAAGAACAAGCCGATAGGATATAACACTTGGTATACACGCTTCACAGTTTACTTGTGGAATTGATGATGAGAAAGATTTAGTTGTGGATATAAATAGAGGATGGATTTTGGTATTTAAGTGCGAACAGATTGTAATGTGAAAAAAAATGCGAAATATGTGAAGATAGAATGATTGCAACAAACAGAGAAAGACCTTGAGCACATGTAAAAGCAGAGTAGAGAAATAGGGGCAGACTGAAATGATGAGTTCTGAGTCAATATTTATGAGCTTAATTGGAAATGTCACCATGTGTAGATGCAATCACAACAGTTCATTCTTGGCAGTGAGCCACCCTTCCTCTTCTTTCTTCTTCTAATTGGCAGTGAGCCTTTTCTTGAGCAGTGAGCCTTTTGTAATTTAGTATTGTGCTACAATAATATATTGAGAGCTAACACTCTCTGTGGTTTTTTCCTCTTTGGGTTTTCCATGTAAAAAATCTTGGGATTTATGTGTTATGTCTTTGTGGTTGCTATTCATTTATTTAATTTGCTTTCATATAATTAACTTTGGTAAAAGGATAATAGATCAAGTGTATAAATGGTTTTGTAGAACACTGATTCAACCCCCCTCTCAGTGTTCATTGGAGTCAACACAAGGTACCACTAGAAACTAATTTTGAACATTCTCCAAAGACAAAGATGGAGTGACAATAGTTGTACCACAATTATCATCAAATATGAAAATTAATCCTTCAAATGTGTCTTCCAAGTCTAAAATGTGAGATTCCATGAACAATGAACCAATGTCCAACAAATACGAGTTCTAATCAAGAAGACAATGATAATTCATTTGCTCAAGAATGGTGGAAGTACTTAATGAAGGTGGATCAACTATCTCTAACAAAGAATCAATAATCTCTGAAGCAACTGCAACCTCATCTAAAGTCTCAAAAACCTCCAAAGGATCACAAGCATGGTTTATCTTCTATGAAGAATAACAAGGCACATTGGTATTGGAAAGAGGGTCATCGAGAGATGGAAAAGTATCAGGATCTCCATGTGATTCTCAAATGTAAGTCCAAAGAGCATAAGGGCACTCAAAATGAACAAGTGAATCCAAAAGGTTATCATCATTTATATGCTCATAAATAACTCTAAAGACTTGAGCCCTATATCCTTTCCAAAACATATACCCACAAGGTGTTCTTGCAATAAGAACTTCATTATACAAATATGGCAATAGATTCTGCTCACTAAGATGAGTTAGAAATATATCACTCCATTGCCTAAAGTTCTCTTTATCCAAATAAACCATTTTAACCAAATTCTTCAAAAATTTCAAAGATAGTGCTTTCAAAAACTTCCAAAAAAGAATTAGATTTGATTTGATGCAAAAAATGATGATATATAAAACTTGAAATTCTGACTTTAGATGCCCAAGATATCCTCCGTGGAAGAAAATCACCTATATGGAGCCCACTCAATGAGAGAGGATGGGATTAAGCCCTTGGTCACCCATGTGACCACCTATAACCAATGAGTAGAAAAAAGAAGGGCTCATATAGAGCCATTAGATGTCAAGCACCAAGCAAGCCTTCATAATCAGTTCATGTGAACAATGGAAGTGTTGGCATATATAAAGGCCATATAACACCTCTGTAGGAGCAAGGTGGGACTAAAGTTCCTGAAGAGAATGCCCAAACTACTATCCAAATGGGCCCACATCACTTCCAGACTGTGCATAACAAAACCCTAGATAAATATATCTGTAGAAAACTTTATAATATCTAAAGTCTAAAGTCAAAATGTGTTGAGTGCTTCTTGTCCGCTAAGTAGTAGACTCTATGGTTAGGCACAACTATTTATAACTGGTTTTAGCCGTGACACTTAGAAAGCTAGAAAATTGCATCGAGGGCTAGGCCAGCGGGAATTTGAGCCTTTGACAATGGGCAACACCAAGACTGTGTGGAGCAAAATCTAGGTGCCCATGCACTGCTTTTTGAGGAGCCCTAATCTAGTGGAGTGTCAGGTGCACCTGATAATGGTGGCCAATGTGCAGAAGGAAGGAAATAGCAAAGTGTCGGTCTGACTCCGAGCTCACTGGGTTAAATCTACTCCTTTCACATTTGGAAATGAGGCCGACTGAAATACATACAAATCTCTATCACTGCTGAGAAAATATGATGATCCAACAATAAGATTGAATATATGAGGTAAAAACCCTAGATATGTTGTAGTGCTATTGCCAAAGAGTGGAGCAATAACATCCTCCAAATATCTCTTGGTCTGGGAGCACTGCGATAAAATCAATGATCTCAAAATCTTGATGAAAAACTCTCAATGGTGGAAGAAGGTATAGGTTGAAGGCACGGATTAATGCCTTAGATCACTAGAGAATAGACAACCAATGAGAAAATTGAAGAGAGCAAGAAAAAATTGTTGTAGGTATAGATTAATGCCTATATAATTACTTCTCTCAGGTCTCTGACATGGGCTGAAAATCTTTCCAGTTCAAGCTCTGATACCATGTTGGTGTCAAACACCTCCTAGGAGCACAACCTGCAAATAGATCTTCACAGATGAGAGAAGCACAATTCTATTTCACCAGAGATGAAAATATATTTAGATGAGATATATGAGATATGAGATAATAAATTACATAGTATACAAGCCTTTTAAAGGCATGAAATATGTGACAGGTGAACAACTACCTGATATGGGAAAAAAACCACCTATGTGATTATCCCTAAGTGAAAACTTAACTCTACACTAACACCTTGTAAGAGCAACTGCTAAATGCTTTACTTGTTATAATGATAATTCAAATTTATTTGTATAATCAATAATTTAATAAAAATATTATTATTAATATATTATTAATTAAATTATTCTATTGATATTTAAAATAAAAATTTTATAATTAATATATACAATAATTAAAACTTAAATATTAATATGAATATTACACAATATAATATATTAATATTTTGATTAGTATAATATTTCAATATTCAATATTTATACACAAATATATATTAATATTTCATTTTGCTATAATATAAATATCAATATTTGTAACATCCCGCCCCGCAACCCCAAAGGCTAAGGGCTAAAAGAGAACCAGAATATTTTTTTTTGACATAAAAGGATAACATGTACATGATACAGTTGCCGATTTGATATGTCGACAACATCCATGGCCAAGTATGGCCAAATGTACAACCCAAAGGAGAGGACTAATTCACTCTTTAGAGGAAACATTGTAAAAACTACATTTATTTTAAACACCAATTCAAATGTTCCTAATCCCATTCCAATTACAAACATGAATCCATAATCATCATAGTACAAGTGGATCCGATATCCAAACCAGAATCTGTAAGACAAATAAGAAACAACATCACATTTCTTCTCATTACTATAATTTACATCATCTCTCGTAAGAGAGTACAAAAATTACAGAAAGGAATATACAAGTATAATGTCATAGCCATGAATATGATACAATGAATGAATAGGTACAACAACAGATAGGGTAACAGAGAGAGAGAACATCTCCAACTGGTGCTCCAATAACCTCTTCATCGCCAATGGCGGTGGCAACATGTCCCAACCATGTGGACTCAAAAGAGACTAGCCCACCATGCTCGGAGGTAGTCACAAGGCCCAAATAGAAGTAACAAGGCAAGGGTATACAAGATGGCCAACACTCACATCAATCATAGAGCAGAAATAGGAAACAGTGAATAAAGCCAATGTCATATCATAGAGATACTCATCCAAACATAGGTTAGGTACTACTCATGACTACTATGACACTAGATACTAGAGTATAGATCAGATGGGGTGTCATCATGCATGCATGAAGGGATGGCACCACATGGAATCAAGTACACTTCTCAATCAGACAAGGAGACTCAAACATGCCTAAATCAACGCTCCGCAGATGGATAACTCAATGCCCCGTAGACGGATAGGCCTTCTCATGTGCATCCTTAGCTTTTACAAGTGCTCAAGACCATACACAAGGACTCAATATCCTAGACTCTCAAGTAACAAACAAAATGTACTCAGTACACTACATCTCAACTCTTAGATTTAAAACCCATCCTCATCAATGGTTTAAGGGTAAAAATAAACTTCCTTAAATTATTTCCAAATACATAAGACAAAACATTGAATTTCCTGCACTAATTACTCATATCAATCATCCTTTAATAAAATTCTGACATAGTCTCAATCTAAATGAATAAGGTCATAATGGTCAATGCATAAAAGACAAAAGAAAGGTTTCATAACCCATAAATACAATTAAGTCATACGGTCCCTAATCATGTTGCCATATGTTACCTTATCCCAATGATCAAACGGGCATATAAATGCTTATTGTCCATTACCAAATGTTTCAATTACTCTAAACTAGAGATAACACTCTTTCTTTGGTCACAAAAACAAGTATGCTTATCCCTTGCATTTACTTAATGTCGTGGAAGAAAATAAAATAAAAATATTTCTCTACCATTAGGGTGAAAGTTGGAAATCGAATTTGGTTTGATAAACAATGGACAATTATTAGAGTTGTTAAGGGCCTTCAAGTATGTATTGGTTGCCACACTGCAACAAACTTATTTCTAAGATTATTGCAAGGGCAATTGTTGTGGGAGATGCTAACTATTTCCATAATTTTAAACAGGGACAATTTTCTTGAGGAGATTATTGGTGATGCTAAAAGAAGTAAATAAGAAAGTTAGGCCTGCACTGTAATAATAAGTAGTGCCGATCTCCAGTAATGCTGAAGTGGTATCCATCGAGCATAACAGATGGGGAACTTTTGCCAGCTGTTGTAAAGTCAAGCGCCCTCGTTTACATGTATGCATATAGTGGAAGCATAGACAAGACACGTTAACTGTTTGATAGAATGCTGAAAAAATGTGGTCTCATAGACTGTAGAAATTGTAGGATACTCACAGAATGGATTTGATATAAAGCTAAACTCCTCTACCCAGGCCGCGTCCTCCTTGCCTGTGCCAAACAAGAGCATAGAGAAGGCACACACTCTATTTGGCAGAATGCCTCAAAGAGGCATTTTTCATGGACTGTCACAATTGTAGGTTATGCACAAAATGGATTGATGAAATGACTAAAGAAACTTTTAAACAAATGTCATTGGCAGGTGTAAATCCAAATTCTTAAACCTTTGCCAGTATCCTCGCTACTTGCGCTAGCTTCAAAATAGGGTAGGGCATTCATTAAAGCATGAAGGATAGAGGAATTTCATCTGATAATGTAATTAAACGACTAAGGCAGACATGTATGGAAAACTGTAAGTAAGACAAGGAATGTAATAGCTTCACAAAATACCTCAAAGAGATGCGCTCTCATGGCCATAATGATTTCAGGATATGTGCGAGCTAGATCTATTGAAATGGCATTAGAAACTTATGGAAATGCAACTGGTGATGTAAAGCTAGATCCTAAACCTCTGCCAACATCCTCATTATCGTGGGAGCATCCTCATTGTCGTGGGAGCATAGACAAGGTATGCGCACTATTTGACAGAGTGTCATAAAGGGTGTAGTCTCATGGACTGCAATGATAGCAGGATATGAACTTAAATGGATTTGTTGAAATAGCTAAGGCTGTTGGTAGGCATGTAGCCAAATTCCTCATCCTTTGCCATCAAAGATGTAGACTTGGGCATTCCAACTAGCGGCTCCAGACACCCATTTTCTTTGGAGTTCACTGAAGGAGCTCCAATTTCTAGTCATGTGAGTTTCAGATCCATTCCCCCTCCCCTATTTTGAGTGTGTTCCAGCCTATTTTGAGTGGATGTACACTATACCAAAACCATAAATTCATTCCCCTAGCGACCCCAGATATTTCCATTTCATTAACTCCCCTGAAATAGGGTTTTCATCCCTCTTTCTATGCGCTACTTCCTCTTCTAGCTCTCCCACCCAATGATTTGATCACCCTTTAAAAGATATTTCTTTCTACCATAAATATTTCACCCACTTCTCTTTGTGAGCCATGACTTCCCTCTCAAAGATCTTTGATTTTTTTTGTTTTCAATAATGGGTGTTAAACACATGTATACAAAGAAGAAAATACGGTGGTAGATTTATTATCAAATCATAGGGTCAATCAAAGATCAAAGGATTATACTCTCAGAGGTTGTGAAGATATGGCCACGCTTAGAAGATATTATTTGTACATATATATATATATATATATATATCTTTGACATAGAGAAGCAATTATTATGAAGAGGCAAAGTGATGACAAACTCTTATGCACACTTCAAAGGCCATGGTGCTATCTCTATATTTTCTTCCCACCTACATTAATCTCACCAACCCCATTTAGAGAGCCATGGTATGACAAAGGGAGGGTTGTTACATCCTACCCCTATGACTAGGCTTACTCCTGGAAGCCTGCAAATGCTAAGATACAACCAAAGCACACACTAGTCCAAGAAACTCGATACAATTAAAAAATTAGGTTATCACATGCACAAATACATGCAGTCAGTCCCAAAACATGGGTAAGGAATAAGCAAGGCACTCATTTCCTACAAAATATACATTAGCATAAAACAATTTTCTCCAATCAAAATAAAGAATGATGCCAAGGAAGCCACATCTAACAATCAATGGAAACCAATGAGAAAAGCCTCAACCACCACATTGACAAACTACACATGACCATAAGGGCAATCCATACATTATTGTTAGGTAACAGATGATAAGTTAACAACACGGGAACACTGCACTAGCAAGGTACAGTGGCTAGGGTAGGGAACAGGGTATGTGACTATCTCCAGTAACCAACATCAGGGATAATAAGAGTACGCTCAGGCTTGTGAGTCCTGGTGGAGTCGATATCCAATACTCACATCACTCTGATCACACATCAAAGCACATGTGCATATAACATACATCATAGCTGAAGCAACAGTAAGCATGTAATCCAACATGATAACCAATCATGTCAACATTATAATAATATAAGAATCCATTAAGGAAAAGGAATAACCAACAATTTGCACATATATACCAGCATAAACCACACAATTTTCTCATAATTTGCGGCAAAATGCACTTTCAAGACATAATTTTTTTCAATTTTCTAACTTTTATATGTAGCTATATATAAAATAGAGCACACATACACACATATACATAATTTCAACCTCTGACTTCATAGCATGCATGACATCTCTTTACATATAATGCAATAGTTTATCACTTTTCAAGGCATAATGATGCAAATTTTGTTCTCTTCTATATTTTAATATGCAACTACATACATGACAATTGTACCACCTACATATACATACATACTCATTCACATCACAAGGCTACACTAGGTGTTCACGTGGATGTCGTAGTACCATCTAAATCTAATTATAACCATGAGTTCATAACCAATAACCATGTCTAATATCCATATCCATGTGTCTTGATGACATTGACCCACCTAGTGAGCCCTTCCATACAAGCCACAATGACATATCTCTTGTTTAAGGGTTTTAGCCTCCAAGAGATAGTCAAATAATAGGAAGGTAGTGAATTAGAGCTTAGAACAACTCATACATACCCCCATCCTCAAGGGTTTCCCTGCGTCTACTTCCTCATAGACACTCAAATGGGTGGATCTCAACATACCCGATGAGGAGTCACATCACAACACAACAAAAGACCATCATTCAAAAATAGAAAAGTCAATGAGTTTAGCCACCAAAAATATAAATAAGGAAGAGTAAATCTCAATTCCAACAATAAGGGAAGAAAAATGTGCATAGTTTCAACAATAAATCAAATGTAACCGCAAGAGTTACATGCCAAGAAAATCATCTGTGGCTAAACCAATACAAGCAAGATAAACCAAAGTGCTGGTCCACACAAGCAAAGTAAACATCACCAATAACTGAAAGAAAGATTCACAATCTTTAAAATATACACATTACAACACTACATGACTATCGCTAGTCACCACACGAGGAAGGAGGAAAACAAGCACGACTATCTCAATAGTCCCTCATGTGGGTGTGACCAACTCATGCAACCCTCACATGGAAAGGTATTGTGCTGGAACTCCCAGGTCACATACCTCATGCAATGCAACCGCGCATAGTATATGCCAATAGGAGAAAGCACGCAATGGCCGTATACCGCATGGTAATGTCCTACTCATAGGAACATCTTGCATAGTGTGTACCCATGGAGAAAGCATGTGCGGTAACACACTGAGCCAAAGGTGCACATGCCTAGGTTCCACTCACATGCCAACTAATCAGAATCGAGGCAATGTTGATCGAACCCTCTACTCTGTGCTAGCAACCACTCCTCTCAGCACAAGTAGGAACACAACATATATACTACGCCGTCATGTATCTAGGTGCATGGCATTGTGTCCTCAAGTTCAGCTTGCTACCATTAGTGACATGACATCCTTACCAGCACTGTGTCAGAACACCAATGGGGGTGGCATCATATCTAAAACAATCACATCAAGGTAAGATCATAGTTGTCACTGGTGCTCATACCATAAACTAATATCATCCTCAAGAACTGAGGGGATTAAGCTAACACTGTATGAACCAAGTATTTGGTCCATTAATAAGGGGAAGTAGTGAGTACTTTCCCAAGAGGTTGAAATGATCACCATCATTTCGTTCCACCATTATGCGTATGCCATGCAATTCCCTCACAAGGAACTTTGTTGCAGCTACTACCCTCCACATATTGACCTATCAACAACCCTCAGGTTGGCAGTCAATAGGGTGACAACATGAAAACACATAGATGATATGGTTTCCTCACATACACCTAATCCAAACATATCCTCCATGGATGGGTACGTAGTATCACCATCCCATGGGCACACATTTCAATCATTGATTAATCACAACACTCAACAAGAGCACATTACTAGATGTCCTCATCACAAGGAGTATAACCACATTTTCTCTTACCCAGGCAATACCATAGCTCACCTATGACTATGCAACATGGTGCAAAATATACAACTTTACCCAAAAATAAGTATTCCCAAATATCCATACCAATTTTCTCTTTTCACAAGGGCAACTCATTTACCCATAATATCATAGATTCACTTGTAATGCTTTCAACATAACACAATAGTGCATGAACATGTATAGCATCATCACTATCACTTTTACATCAATGCATAAACATAAGTAACATTTTTCACAATCATTATTACAATCACTTCTATATTCACATAATGTTATACATCTCATTTTACACCCATTACACTCTCATCTCATAATAACACATAATGCGACATCATATCACAAGTCACAATAATACCATTCCTTCACAAGAAAATGAGAACTAGCAACACAATTAATTGAGTTTGTAGAGGAACCCTAGTCATTTCTCAACATTCAAATCCATACATATAAGTGTAAGTAACCTTGGCTATGTCAATGGCATTCAGTGGCTCACTCCAAGCAAGATGCGCAACATTCTTATTACCCTACATTAAGTATTTGCAGTTGCATTAAAATACAAACATTCAGCCATAAAGTCTCATTGAAATCCACAATGCAATTGAGAAGATGAAATTTCATCAACAAGATATATCCACTAAGTAATTACTGTTCTCATGTAAACTCATTAAGTAAGGAGGCACTACTAAGCATGTAATCACTTTCAATTTGCATAACCATAACAAATATGAGGTCTCCACTAATTCTCTTACTTATTGCAACTTTCACATGCTAATTAAATCCATAAGTCATCAATCTAACATCTTGTCAACTATTGACAACTAAGAAGAGGAGAGAAAGATAGATTTCATCTCAAGTCAAGACATTACATGCCATCAAAACATGCAAATTCTACTAAGGGAAAGTTTAAGGCACCATTAGTATTCCAATGACTTCAATATGTTATCAAGGATGATAAATGGTAGCAACTCAAGCACATTAAGAGGTTATAAGAAAAATTAGCAATCATCTAACACTTACAAGAGAGCATGGAGAAATCAAACTAATCTGTCCACATCCACAAATAGCTACATCCTATCATCCTTGCATCTATAATACAAGAAGGAGTTACAAGAGCAATTCATGACCAATTAGGATCATCTCATTCACTAGCAACATCAGGAAGACACAAGAAGAGCATATCCAAGAAAGGGTAATTAGGCAACCCAAGTTACCTTCAACCCGTGAACATACAAGGTAGAACATTCCTACCCTCATCTTATAACATGGGAGAGTGATCACTCTTAACCATGGGAGACTCTCAACCAAGGTCAACACTCTAGTCCCATTGAGTAAGGTAAGGCCAAGGAGGCTATTTCCTCCACAATTTCTAAGAATAGGGTTGTAACTTAACCCACTAATGCCATGCTAAGGCATCAAAGCAATCAAGACTATAAAATAAATTTAACAAGCTCATGCCACACATGCCAAACACAATGAAACATAGAAGACTCAAGTATGCCAAAGTTCCTAGTATGTGAACATGGGCTTTGATACTAGATGTATCATGCCACCCCACAACCCCAAAGGGTAAGGGCCAAAGGAGAACCAAAATATTTTTTTTGACATAAAAGGATAACACATGTATATGATATGGTTGCCAATTTGATATGTCGACAACATCCATGGCCAACACTCACATCAATCATGGAGTAGACACAAAAAACAATGTATAAAGCTAATGTCATATCATAGAGATACTCATCCAAACATAGGTTAGGTACTACTCATGACTACTATGGCACAAGATACTAGAGTACAGATCGGATGGGGTGTCATCATGAGTGCACGAAGGGATGGCACCACATGGATTGAAGTACAGTTCTCAATCAGACAAGGAGACTCAAACATGCCTGAATCAATCCCCCCCAGACCAATAAATCAACACCCTGCAGGTGGATAGGCCTTCTCGTGTACATCCTTAGCCTTTAAAAGCGCTCAAGGCCATACACGAGGACTCAATATCCTAGACTCTCAAGTAACAGACAAAATGTACTAAGTACACTACATCTCAACTCTTATATTTAAAACCCATCCTCATAAATGGTTTAAGGGTAAAAATAAACTTCCTTAAATTCTTTCCAAATACATAAGACAAAACATTGAATTTCTTGCACTAATTAGTCATATCTATCATCCTTTAAGAAAATTCTGGCATAGTCTCAATCTAAACAAATAAGGTCATAATGGTCAATGCATAGAAGCCAAAAGAAAGGTTTCATAACCCATAAATACAATTAAGTCATATGGTCCCTAATCATGTTGCCATATGTTACCTTATCCCAATGATCAAACGAGCATATAAATGCTTATTGTCCATTATGAAATGTTTCAATTACTCTAAACTAGAGATAACACTCTTTCTTTGGTCACAAAAAAAGTACGCTTATCCCTTGCATTTACTTAATGCCGTGGAAGAAAAGAATTTTTTTTTCTCTACCATCAGGGTGAAAGTTAGAAATTGCATTTGGTTTGATAAACATGCCCCATGGACAATTATTAGAGTTGTTAAGGGCCTTCAAGTCTGTGTTGGTTGCCAGACTGTAACAAACTTATTTCTAAGATTATTACAAGGGCAATTGTTGTGGGAGATGCTAACCGTTTCCATCATTTTAAATAGGGACAATTTTCTTGAGGAGATTATTGGTGATGCTAAAAGAAGTAAATAAGAATGTTAGGCCTACACTGTAATAATAAGCAGTGCCAATCTCTAGTAATTCTGAAGGGGTATCCATCAAGCAATATAGATGGGGAACTTTTTCTAGCTGTTGTAAAGGCAAGCACCCTCATTTACATGTATGCATATAGTGGAAGCATAGACAAGACACGTTAACTGTTTGATAGAATGCCCAAAAAATGTGGTCTCACGGACTGCAGAAATTGCAGGATACTCACAGAATGGATTTGATATAAAGGCTTTAGAAACTTTCAAGTGAATGCCATAGGGAGGTGTAAAGCTAAAATCCTCTACCCTGGTCGCATCCTCTTTACTCGTGCCAAACAGGAGCACAGAGAAGGCACATGCTCTATTTGGTAGAATGCCTCAAAGAGGCATTTTTCATGGACTATCACGATTGTAGGTTATGCACAAAATAGATTGATAAAATGACTAAAGAAACTTTTAAACAAATGTCATTGACATGTGTAAAACCAAATTCTTAAACCTTTGTCAGTATCCTCGCTTCTTGTGCCAGCATGGGAACTTCAAAACAGGGTATGGGCATTTGTCAAAGCATGAAGGATAGAGGAATTTCATCTGATAATGCAGTTAAATGAATAAGGGAGACATGTATGCAAAACTGGAAGTAAAGACAAGGCATGTAATAGTTTCACAAAATACCTCAAATAGATGTGCTCTCATGGACACAATGATTGCAAGGCATGTGCGAGCTAGATCTGTTGAAATGACGTTAGAAACTTTAAGCAATGCAACTGGTGATGTAAAGCTAGATCCTAAACGTCCACCAGCATCCTCATTACCGTGGGAGCATAGACAAGGCACATGCACTATTTGATAGAGTGTCACAAAGGGTGTAGTCTCTTTGATTGCAATGATAGGAGGATATGCATTTAAATGGATTTGTTGAAATAGCGAAGGCCATTGGCAGGTGTGCAACCAAATTCCTCATCCTTTGCCATCAAAGATGCAGACTTGGGCATTCCAACTAGTGGCTCTAGGCACCCATTTTCTTTGGCATTCACTGAAGGAGCTCTAATTTCCAGTCATGTGAGTTTTAGATCCATTCCCCCTCCCCTATTTTGAATGTGTTCCAGCCCGTTCCGAGTGGATGTCCACCATCCCAAAACCATAAATTCATTCCCCTAACAACCCCAGTTATTTCCATTTCATTAACTCCCCTGAAATGGGGTTGTCATCCCTCTTTCTACGTGCTACCTCCTCTTCCATCTCTCCCACCAAATGATTTGATCACCCTCTAAAAGATATTTCTTTCCACCTTAAATATTTCACCCACTTCTCTTTATGAGCCACGAATTCCCTCTCAAAGATCTCTAATTTTTTGTTTTCAATAATGGGTGTCAAACACATGTATACAAAGAAGAAAATACAGTGACAGATTTCTTATCAAACCATAGGGTCAATCAAAGATCAAAGGATTATACTCTCGAAGGATGTGAAGATATGGCCATGCTTAGAAGATATTATTTGTACATATATATATCTTTGACATAGAGAAGCAATTATTATGAAGAGGCAAAGTGACGACAAACTCTTATACACACTTCAAAGGCTGTGGTGCTATCTGTTGGGAATTAAGGTGTCTCAACCTTGGTAATAGCTTGTATATGACAGATTCTCTTACAGATGTAAGTTATGACAGCTATGACAGATTCTATGATGGTTGTAAGAGTTGTAAGAGCATCTGTCATAGCCCATTTTGGAAATAGGTGACCTCCTTGGGATGGGGTGACTTGAAAAGTGTCAAGAGCATCCTATAGTGTTGAACAAGTGTCCATAGGCGTGGGTTTTGGGCCATGAGGCCATGTTGGATGCCCATCCCAATGTGGAGCCATTTTTGCCTTGTATTTGTTATATAAACAGGTGCTTTTGAGAAAAGTACTATAGGTTTTATAGGTACTATTATGCTGCTGAAACATCTCCAGATATGATTGTCGAAGACTACTGCAAGAACATTGGCTCTATGTTGTATTGTAACCTTCATTTTTTAAGGAATACATTTGAGCTGTGTTTTGGAGTGGGGTTTTTCTCTCGTAAGGGTTTTTCCCATGTATATCTTGTGTCTCTCTCTCTTTTTGTCTTACATTCTTATGTATGTATTTGCTGCAATATCTCTATTCGTGGGTTAACATAATCTGTAATTGTAAAGATAAAATTGAATTTGCACTCTCCTCCCCTCATTAGATTAGTGTAGGAAGCATTTTCTGCACACCTAGCTTCCTTTAAGTTGGTATCAGAGCCTGGTCAGTTTTGGTTCTAGCTGTTGGGTAGGGGTTTTTTGAGTTAATCTTAGGTTGAGTTGTAGTGTTGTACAAAGTATTTTGTATCTTATTGCAGCAAGGAGATGGAAACCACATCCAGAAGACTAGAGGTGGAGAAATTTAATGACACTAATTTTGAGTTGTGGAAATTCAAGATGGAGGACCTACTTGTTGATCGTGACCTATGGGAAACCATATCCGGTATAAAACCTACATCAATGTCACAAGCTGATTGGGACCTCAAAGCTCAGAAGGCTAAGGGTCTCATAAGACTCTGTTTAGCTGACTCTGTCTTGTTGAATGTCCATGAGGAAAAGAGCACGAAAGATCTTTGGAAGAAGTTGGGTGATGTTTATTAGGCTAAGTCCTTGGTGAACAAGCTTTTTCTAAAGAAGTTTTTCACTCTGAAGATGGAAGACGAAGGCTCTGTTGCAAACCACATGAATGCTTTTAACATGATTGTTGCATAGCTGACATTTGTGGGTGTGAAAATGGAGGAGGATCGATGTAACAACGCTCTCGATGGCTTTTAGAGAAGGTTGGTAAAGAATTAATGCAGCAAAATATCTTGTAGAGGGGAGGAAATTTGATATGTAGTGGAAGTCATGGAATGGTGAGGTGGCAGAGAGTTATTGCTGGTGTGAAATATCTCTTGAGGTAGATGCAAAGAGGACGTAGTCTTTGGGAAGAGGCAACACATTTTGGGGATGATGGTAACCATTAAATGCAAAAAATATCTATGGGAGGCATAGGAATGAAGAAAGATGAGTCAACACATATGTGGAGGAGGCTTTTAAAAAAACAAAAAAATTAGAGAACAAGGAGATGGAAGTCGTGCCATGAGGTGGGTAAAAATGTTAAATGCTGTAGAAATATCTTGGTGATATAGGTGAACGATTTGATTGTTGTGTAGGAGATTATTTTGGTGTGAAAATTGGTGAAGGGAAGAGGCATGGTTGGAGTCTCAGGAAGAATATGCCGATGGTTCATTTCCAGGAGTTATTCATGCATTTCCTATTTTATAAGGAGCGATTTGGTGTGAATTTGAAAAAGTTGGTTGATAGATAAATTTGAAATGAATGAGAGATGGATTTGGTAATGAGAAAATAGAGCATTGTAATGATGGCTCCTTACAATAACATTGTGAGATATGTGTTTCTGGTGCTTCTCACCATGACAACCATTGGAATTGTGCTGTTTGGCACTTTGAGCAAGGCCACTATGACTTTTAATCCATTTTTCCCAGAGCATGAGAATCATGTCCATTCAAGCCCTTACATAGAGTTACCAGTGCAACTCATTGGGGAGATATATTGGCCATTCAGTTTTGGTGAAGGGTCGCCCTTCTTCTGGAGGGTCAAATGCCTCTTTCAAAGGCTCTTAAGAACTCAGAACCAAAAAAAAGAGAAATGGAGAGGGAAATGAAGCACTGGAAGGAAAAGATATCCCAGGTGAGCATATCAATTTGCAAGGTTGAGGTACTTTGAAGGGTAGCATGGCCAGATTTGAGGTATTTACCTCAGTCTTTTGTTTTCCCAGCACAAAAAAACTAAACTATGCTTTCTGCTATTCCATTAAACACATAAAAACTAAAACCCCATCACTGCCATTTTAAAGTAGATATGCCAGAAATATTTTTAGATGCAATATTTTTATATTGCCTCTTACTTGGAATGGATGGTTAAAATACAGATCTATTTTATTATTCTTTAGATTAAAAGGGGTCTTCAAAAAAAACATAGGTGATTTCTGGTTTCCGAGTTAGAGAAAATAGACAAGTCAATTTTTATAGTGAAATAATGTGCAACCATACCATAAGGCTAGGACACAATCATAGAGATTGTAAAGATCTAAGTCCCATGTAACCCTTTTGTTATATGATGACTTCTCTGATTTATTATCCATTTCAATTCTTCTTAAAAGAAACTTGGACGACCTCTGTTTTGATCATTACAGTCATTCCTCACTAATTGCAAGCCTTGTGGAAACCACCGTCTTTGTGTTAAAGAATAAAATGGCACTAAATTCCTTAGGAGTAGTGATCTGTGTTCTATGAACATCGATCTATGTAGGAGGAAAAACAATTTAGAATTCCTTTTTTGTAAGTCTTTTTAACTCATTGTTTAGCTATGTTATATATGGCAGACAATATGTATTTCTATGTTGTGAGTAGACTCACAATGTCATTTTCCATGCTTTTCTTATAATATCCTTGTTGTCCCTTATGAAGAGTGACCAAATTGGGGTCACTGGAGTTATTACAAAAAATGATCTAACTGGCAAAAGGCTGTTTTCAACAAATTACACTACCATTGAGAGTTTTGGTCTTATAGATCACATTTTTCTATTTTCTAATTTATACTTTAGTTTTTTAGTCTTTTTGTATGCCTCGTTTAGTCAAATGAGATGAACAAGGTCTAGGGTTTAGAGTGGTTGTATGGAGTGGCTCTCTACGGGCTTGTAGCCCATAAGTGGTTGCCAGGGGAACTAGTAGTAGAGTTACAGTAACAAGTGATAACTACAACTAAAACATTGGGGTAAAAAACACTAATAAGATAATTAGACCTCGTGCATGGCCTTGAGTGCTTGTAAAGGCTAAGGATGCAATGAGAAGGCCTATCCATTTGTGGGGCATCAAGTCATCCATCTGCAGGATGTGGATTCGGGCACGATTGAGTCTCCCTGTCTGCATGAGAGGAGTACTTGGTTCTGTGTGGTGCCATCCCTTCAAGCATGCATGATGACACTCCATATGATTACACTTTAGTATCTAGCACCTTAGCAGTCGTGAGTAGTACCCAACCTATGACTTGGATGAGTACACCTATATTATGACTTTGACTGTATGCATTGTTCTCCATGTTTGCTTTGTGTCTGATGTGAGTGTTGGCAATCTTATATCCCCTTGTTGTTGTTCATCCATTTGGGCCTTGTGACTATCTCCAAGCATGGTGGGGTGGTCTTTTAGGTGTTCACATGGTTGGGAGGTATTGCCTCCACCATTGAGGACTGGCAAATAGGTTTTGGAGCACTAGTTGGAGATGATCTCTCTCTCTCTCTCTCCATTACTTCATTCAGTTATTGTACCCATTTTGTACTTGTATCATATTCAGGACTATGTTAAGTACTTGTATCATATTCTAGAATATATCATTGTAATTGTATGTGTAGTTATGTATTTGTACTCTCTTAAGAGAGAAGTTGTTATCATTGAATTTAATGAGAAGAAATGTGATGTTCCTTAATTGATTTATGGATTCCGGTGTGGGTATCGGATCCACTTGTACTATGTTGATTATGAATTCATGTTTATATCAGATGGGATTAGGAACATTTGCTTTGGTGTTTAAAATGAATGCTATCGATCTATCATATTGGCAACTGAATATGTGTATGTTGTCTACTTATGTCAAACAAAAAAAATATTTTATCCCATTTTGGCTCTTACCCTTTAGGGTTATGTAGCAGGATGTTACATCTGGTATTACAGGCAAGTTCACACATTGGGAGCTTTGGCATACTTGACCCTTCTATGTTTTGTTATGCTTGGCATGTGTGATGTGAGCTTGTTATATTGTTTTATAGTCTTGTTGCTATGCTTTCATGCCTTATTATGGTGCATAGGTCATCCTTGTGATGATCTATTTTGATGTGTTCTTTGTTTCCTTTAGGATGCCTCCTAGGGGCAGAGCCAGAGGCAAAATTAGAGGTATAGCCATTATTCTTCGTTGTAGCACCTAGCATAATGTCAATTATGGTAATCAGGGTGGCGGTAGACTCCCTTGTTTGTGGTTGTGTGTTGGATTTGGGCACCTTCACTACCATAATGGATCTCTGTGTGTTCACTTGGGGGTCCTATGGGATTGTTTTAGGCATGGATTGGTTGGAGACCCACCTAGCCAGTATAGATTGTCGGCGTAAGTCAGTTTAGTGTGTTGACAATGTTGGAGAGTGTGTTGCGTTAGTTGTGGTTCAGAGACCCATTTCTCTCTATGTGATTTTAGCTATGTAGTTGAAGCGTGCTATGTAGAAAGGTTGTCAGATGTTCGCTATTTCAGTTAGTGATCTTGCTGAGGGTGGGATTTAGGAGGTATCTCTTGATGATCATCCTATTCTTTAGGAGTTTGCAGATGTCTTTCCGAGTGATATTCTAGGTATGTTGCCTAAGGGCGACATAGACTTCTATATTGATCTCATTCCTAGTGCGGAGCCTATTTCTTAGGCACCATATCACATGACTACTTAGGAGTTGGATGAGTTGTGGTTGCAGTTAGAGGAGTTACTGGAGAAGGGGTTCATTCGTCCTAGTGTATCCCCTTGTGGAGCACCTGTCATCTTCATGAAGAAGGATGGATCTCTTCACTTGTGCATTAATTATCGCCAGTTGAACAAAGTGACAGTGAAGAATCGATACCCGTTGCCTCGGATAGATGATTTGTTCGATCAGATGAGGGGAGCCAAGGTGCTCTCCAAGATAGATATGAAGTCAGGATACCATTAGCTTTGCATTCATGAGGCAGACATTCATCGGACAACATTTCGTACACGCTATGGGCATTATGAGTTCATAGTTGTCCCTTTCGGGTTGACCAATGCTCCATCAGTTTTCATGAGTTTGATGAATGGCATATTTTGCACCTATCCTGACCAGTTTGTTCTCGTGTTCCTTGATGATATTTTGATTTATTCGAGGACCATGGAAGAGCATGAGGGCCATTTGTGGAAAGTGTTGCAGTGCTTGCAAGATAATCAGTTGTTTGACAATTTAGCCAAGTGTGAGTTCTTCCAGACTAAGGTGAGATATTTGGGCCACATCATCTTAGGAGAAGGTATCTCAGTGGATCCTTTTAAGATTTAGGCCATTGTGGATTGGCCAGTACCAATGAATGTGGCCGAGGTTCATAGTTTCATGGGATTGGCAGGTTACTATCGCTGATTTGTGAGAGATTTCTCTCGGGTAACCCATTCCATCACTTCCCTTTACTGGAAAGGGAAGAAGTTTGTGTGGTTAGATTAGTGTGAGTCAGCTTTTCAGGCTCTTAAGGTGTGGCTAACCAGTGCACCTATCTTGGTAGTGCTAGATCCTTCAAGTGATTTTGCAGTGTGCACCGATGCTTCGTTGGAGGGTGTGGGGGTAGTTCTCATGCAGGAGGGACGAGTGATTGCATATGAGTCCTGTGAGCTCAAGGATCATGAGGTGAACTACCCCACCCATGATTTGGAGTTAGCAGCTATCCTCCTTGCACTTGTGCGTTGGAGACATTTCTTCTTGGGACATCAATTTGAGTTGCATAGTGATCATTGTAGTTTGTAGTATATCTTCACTCAAACAAATTTGAATGCTCAGCAACACTATTGGATGGAGTTCCTCTATGAGTAGGACTTCAAGGTTCACTACATTTAGGGCAAGGAGATTTTTTTTGCAGATGCCTTGAGCAGAAGGAGACATGATATTTTAGTTTTGTCTCTTGTTGTGGATTTGCGGAGCCATATTTTGGAGTCACTTCCTAGTGATACTTAGTATCAGGAGGTGAGCGGATATTGAGTCTGGGAGAGTTCTTGAGTCTAGGTTTGCAGGTTTCTCTCTTGAGCCTGATGGACTTTTGTGACATCTTGGTTGTATTTATGTTCCAGATTCTGGTGATCTTCATTCCTTTGTTTTGTTAGAAGCCCATCGTGCACCCTACTTAGCTCATCTGGGTGTCATGAAGATGCATGCTGATCTTTGATAGTTTTATCATTAGGTAGGTTTGCGACGAGATAATTCCAACTTTGTGGCTCGGTGTCTTGAGTTTTAGCAGGTGAAGGTAGAGCATTAGCACCCAGCAAGACTATTACAGCCTCATTCCATCCCTGGATGGAAGTGGGATACGATATCTCTAGATTTCATAGTGGGGCTACCAATGTCTTCACGTCCTCATGATGCTATTATGGTCACAGTGGACAAGTTGTCCAAGGTGGCACACTTCTCACCCATGAGGTCTTCGTACACTACATCGTCCGTAGCTTGAGTGTTTATTGATGATATTGTGTGTCTACATAGTATTCCTCATAGGATCATTTCTGATCATGATCTAGTGTTCATTTCAACTTTATGGACTTCTCTTCAGCATGCTTTGGGAGCTCAGCTTAATTTTAGCTCTGCATACCATCCCGAGACTGATGGACAGACGAAGCGGGTTAATCAAGTCTTAGAGGATATGATTCAGATGTACATTATGGATCACTAGTCTCATTAGGAGGACTACTTGTACCTAGTTGAGTTTTCTTATAATAATGGGTACCATAGTTCTCTTGGTATGTCTCCCTTCTAGGCTTTATATGGTAGGCCATGTCGCACTCCATTGAGTTGAGATCGCTTAGAGGACCAAGTTCTTTTAGGTCTAGACACGCTTTAGGATATGGAGTAGCAGGTAGTGCGGATCAGAGAGTAGTTGGGTACAGCTCAAGATTGGTAGAGGAAGTATGCCAATACCCATAGGTTGGATCGCCACTTCTCAGTTGGTGATCGTGTGTTTCTAAGAGTTCATCCATGGAAGAGCCCCATTTATTATGGGAAAGGCTCAAAGTTGGCGCCTCATTTTGTTGGAGCTTTGAGATCCTTGAGAGGATTGGTCCTATTACCTATCACCTTGCACTATTAGCGAGTCTATCACGCATACACGATGTGTTCCATGTTTCAATTCTTAGATAGTATATTCCTGATGTGCCCCATGTTCTTGATTGGACTGCTTTGAGGGTTAAGGCAGACGTGCAACTTTCTTTGGAGCCCGTACGCATCCTTCAGCATCAGAGGTTGACCCTCAAGGGTTAGGACATAGAGCAGGTAAGGGTCCAATGGGATCCTGATGGTGAGTCCTCAGCATCTTGGGAAGATGCGCCAAGGATGAAGACCTTTATCCATATCTCTTTGCAAACTTCTAGGGGATGTAACGATCCCCATGTTCATATTATGATTTTGCTTATCTTGATGGACTTAGATGACTATATACTTTGTTTTGGATTATGCGTCTTGTTATTATTTTGTATTGGCACCAGTGGTGTGCAATCTCAATGATGTGGACATTATTATTACTTATGATGGATTTCATGCTTACATGATTGATGTTGCTTCAACTATATGATGTATATATATGCATAGGTACCTTGACGTGTGCTTGGAGTGTTGCAGGTACTGAGTATCGACTCCACCTAGATTCACAAGCCTGAGTGTACTCTTATTATCCTCGATGGTGGTTACTGGAGATAGTCACGTCTTGTTCCCTATACCCTAGCCCACTATACCTTATCAGTGATGTGTTTCCACGTTGTTGTCTTATCTTCTCATTACCTAATGGTAATGTATGGATTGCCCTTATGGTCATGTGTAGTTTGCCAATGTGATGGTTAAGCCTTTTCTCCTTATTTTCCATTGATTACAAGTATTGAGTTTTTTGGACTAGTGTGTGCTTTGGATGAATCTTAGCATTTGCAGGCTTCCAAGAGTAAGCCTAGCATTTGCAGGCTTCCAAGAGTAAGCCTAGCCCTAGGGGGGTAGGATGTAACAATGCTCCTAATGGCTTTTAGAGAAGGTTGGTAAAGAATTAATGCAGCAAAATATCTTGTAGAGAGGAGGAAATCTGATATGCAGTGGAAGTCATGGCATGGTGAGGTGGCAGAGAGTTATTGTTGGTGTGAAATATCTCCTGAGGTAAATGCAAAGAGGACGTAATCTCTAGGAAGAGGCAACACGTTTTGGGGAGGATGGTAACCATTAAATGCAAAAAATATCTATGGGAGGCATAGGAATGAAGAAAGGTGAGTCAATGCATATGTGGAGGAGGCTTTTAAAAAAAACAAAAAAATCAGAGAACAAGGAGATGAAAGTCATGCCATGAGGTGGGTAAAAATGTTAAATGCTGTAGAAATATCTTGGTGATATAGGTGAATGATTTGATTGTTGTGCAGGAGATTATTTTGGCATGAAAAATTGGTGAAAGGAAGAGGCGTGGTTGGAGTCTCAAGAAGAATATGCCAATGGTTCATTTCTAGGAGTTATTCATGCATTTCTTGTTTTATAAGGAGTGATTTGGTGTGAATTGGAAAAAGATGGTTGATAGATAAATTTGAAATGAATGAGGGATGGATCTGGCAATGAGAAAACAGAGCATTGTAATGATGGCTCCTTACAATAACATCGTGAGAGATGTGTTTCTGGTGCTTCTCACCATGAAAACTATTGGAATTGTGCTGTTTGGGACTCTGAGCAAGGCCACTATGACTTTTAATCCATTTTTCCCAGAGCATGAGAATCATGTCCATTCAAGCCCTTACATAGAGTTACTAGTACAGCTCATTGGGGAGATATACTGGCTGTTTAGGTTTGGTGAAGGGTCACCCTTCTTCTAGAGGGTCAAATGCCTCTTTCAAATGCTTTTAAGAACTCAGAACCAAAAAAAAAAGAGAAATAGAGAGGGAAATGAAGTGCTGGAAAGAAAAAATATCCCAGGCGAGCATATCAATTTGCAAGGTTGAGGTGCTTTGAAGGGTAGCGCGACCAGATTTGAGGTATTTACCTCAATCTTTTGTTTTCCCAGCACAAAAAAACTAAACTATGCTTTTTGCTATTCCATTAAACACAGAAAACTAAAACCCCATCGCTGCCATTTTAAAGTAGATATGCCAGAAATATTTTTAGATGCAAGATTTTTATATTGCCTCTTACCTAGAATGGATGGTTAAAATAGAGATCTATTTTATTATTCTTTAGATCAAAAGGGGTCTTAAAAAAAACACAGGCAATTTTTGGTTTTTGAGTTAGAGAAAACAGACAGGTCAATTTTTATAGTGAAATAATGTGCAACCATACCATAAGGCTAGGACGCCATCATAGAGTTTGCAAAGATCTAAGTCCCATGTAACCCTTTTGTTATATGATGACTTCTTTGATTTATTATCCATTTCAACTCTTCTTAAAAGAAACTTGGATGACCTTTGTTTTGATCATTACGGTCATTCCTCGCTAATTGCAAGCCTTGTGGAAACCACTGTCTTTGTGTTAAAGAATGAAATGGCACTAAATTCCTTAGGAGCAGCGATTTGTGTTCTATGAACAACGATTTGTGTAGGAGGAAAAATAATTTAGAATTCCTTTTTTGTAAGTCTTTTTAACTTGTTGTTTAGCTATGTTATATATGGTAGACAATATGTATTTCTATGTTGTGATTAGACTCGCAATGTCTTTTTCCATGCTTTTCTTATAATATCCTTGCTATCCCTTGTGAAGAGTGACCAAATTGGGGCCACTGGAGTTATTACAAAAAATGATCTAACTAGAAAAAGGTTGTTTTCAACAAATTACACTACCATTGAGAGTTTTGGTCTTGTAGATCACATTTTTCTATTTTCTAATTTATACTTCAGTGTTTCAGTCTTTTTGTATGCCTCATTTAGTCAAACGAGATGAACAAGGTCTAGGGATTAGAGTGGTCATCTGGAGTGGCTCTCTATGGGCCCAAAGCCCGTAAGTGGTTGCCAGTGGAACTAGAAGTAGAGTTACAGTAACAAGTGATAACTAAAAATAAAACATTGGGGTAAAAAATACTAATAAAATAATTAGACCTTGTGCATGGCCTTGAGTTCTTGTAAAGGCTAAGGAGACAACAAGAAGGCCTATCCATCTGTGGGGCGTTGATCCATCTGTCTGTAGGACGTGGATTTGGGCACGATTGAGTCTCCCCGTCTTCATAAGAGGAGTACTTGGTTCTGTGTGGTGCCATCCCTTTGAGCACACATGATGACACTCCATATGATTACACTCTAGTATCTAGCACCTTAGCAGTCATGAGTAGTACCCAACCTATGACTTGGATGAGTACACCTATATTATGACTTTGACTTTATGCATTGTTCTCCGTGTTTGCTCTGTGTTTGATGTGAGTGTTGGCCATCTTGTATCTCCTTGTTGTTGTTCATCCGTTTGGGCCTTGTGACTATCTTCGAGCATGGTGGGGTGGTCTCTTAGGAGTCCACATGGTTGGGAGGCGTTGCCACCACCATTGGGGACTAGAAAACAAGTTTTGGAGCACTAGTTGGAGTTGATCTATCTCTCCATTACTTCATTTAGTTATTGTACCCATTCTATCCTTGTATCATATTCAGGACTATGTTATGTACTTGTATCATATTATGGAATATATCATTGTAATTGTATATGCAGTTATGTATTTGTACTCTCTTAAGAGAGAAGTTGTAATCATTAAATTTAATGAGAAAAAATGTGATGTTCCTTAATTGATTTACAGATTCCAGTGTGGGTATCGGATCCACTTGTACTTTGTTGATTATGGATTCATATTTATATCAGATGGGATTAGGAACATTTTCTTTGGTGTTTAAAATGAATGCTATTGATCTATCATATTGGCAACCAAATATGTGTATGTTGTCTACTTATGTCAAACAAAAGAAATTATTTTGTCCCCTTTTGGCTCTTACCCTTCTGGGTTACATAGCGGGATGTTATAATCGATGTATGACCCTACTTTGTTCTTTTCTAGATTTGTGGGATTATCTCGTCATGGCTATCGAAAGCACCACTACCACCTTCAAGATGGAAGATGTGGTGTCTTCACTGTTATCTTAAGAGATGCGGAGAAAGTCTTCTAAGGTAGCCAAAGAGGCTGTTGCGGTTCATAGAAGACCGAAAGAGAAAGGGAAGAAGAAGGACAAGAAAGGTGATAAGGGAAAATCTAAATCTCCTGGAAAGTCCAAGGCTCTCTGTTGGAACTGTGGAAAAACTAGGCATTTTTGAAAGGAATGCAAAGAGGAGAAGAAAAAGAAGAAGAAGAATGCTCCTAATTTAGATTCTGACAAGTCACAAGATGATGGTGATGCCTTCATTGCAGCCTTAGCCACCCATGCATCTGATGATGTGTGGTTGATTGATTCTGGTGCATCATTCCACATGACCTCGCATTGAGACTGGTTTACGAAATATGAAGAGTTTGATGGTGGAAGAGTGTACCTGGGTGACGATTCTCATTTGAAGATTGTTGGTCATGGAAGAGTCTTAATCTAACTCTCTGATGGACAAGTGAAGGGGATCATTGGGGTTATGTACATCCCAAGACTTGCATGGAACCTACTTTCTGTAAGCATGTTGAATGATGTAGGTGTGCAGGTTGTCTTTTTGAAGGATGGATGCAAGATGACTAGAGGATCTATGGTGCTTGTGAAGGGTACTTGGAGAGGTACTCTGTTTCAGTTGGAGGCATGCACTTCATAGTGCAATAGTTCTTCTAACTTGAAGAAAAGAGCTACACATGCTTTGGAAGTTAAACTTCCCACTAAAAATACTATGTTATGGCATTTGAGATATGGCCACATTGGTGAGAAGGGTTTGCGTACCCTAAAAAATAAAAACCTCATTGAGAGGTTAAATGATTGTAATATCAAGTTTGACTTTTGCGAACATTGTGTATATGGAAAGCAAAACTATGTTTAGTTTTATTCTAGTTCTCACAAGTCTTCTGGTGTATTGGATCCTATTCATTCTGATGTGTTTGGTCCCGTTAATGTTCCTTCAATTTTCAAATCTGTATATTTTGTATCTTTTATAGATGATTACAGTAGGACATGGGTTTATTTTATTAGAAGCAAGACTGAAGTTTTTAGTCGGTTTAAGGAGTTTAAAGTCTGCTGAAAATCAGATTAGTAAAAAGATTAAGTGTTTGAGAACTAAAAACAATGGTGAGTTTTGTTTGGCAAAGTTTGATAAGTTCTGTAAAGAGCAAGGGATTGAAAGACATAAGACAACTCCATACACCCCGCAACAAAATGGAGTTGTAGAGAGGATGAACATGACGTTGATGGAGAAGGCTAGGAGTATGCTTAGTGGAGCAAGCCTCGAACAAACATTTTGGGCTGAAGCTATTGCCACTGCTTGCTATTTGGTAAACAAATCTCCTACATCAGCTCTTGTTGGTAAGACACCTATGGAGGTATGGTATGGTAAGAATCCTTCAGTTAGACATCTTTGTGTTTTTGGTTGTGAGGCATATGCACATATGCCTAGGGAGAAATGGTCTAAATTAGAGAACAAGGCTATTAAATGTATTTTCATTGGCTATAGTGTCGATGTGAAATGATACAAGCTTTGGGATCCTGTGGCTGAAAAAGTGTTGTATAGAAAAAGTGTTATCTTCAAAGAGCTAACACCTTCTTCCATTGTTTTACAACCAGAATAGATAGAAAAGAAAGAAGATGCAGTTCGGTTTCCTTCTACCCCTGAGAAGACTGAACATACAAACCCTGTGAGACCTGATGATGAGGAGACCTCTAGCAGCTCTAAAAGCTCAGAAGAAGAGGTAGAACCTCAACCTCAGCCATTAAGGAGGTCTACATGAACAAGAAAGCAACCTGATAGGTTTGGTTATTCATTACTTGATTCTAGTTGTGCTTTTGCTTTACTTACTAACACTGATGAGCCTAGAACCATGAAAGAGGCTATGGGCATGAAAGATGCAGGTTCCTGGAAGGAGGCCATGGAAGATGAGATGACTTCTTTGGAAAAGAATAAAACATGGGACTTGGTGCCTTTGCCCGATGGACAGAAACCCGTTGGATGCAAATGGGTGTTCAAGAAGAAATTTAGTGTAGATGGTAGTGTTGAAAAGTACAAGGCTAGATTGGTTGCGAAGGGGTATTCACAAGTGGATGGAATTGATTATGGTGAAATTTTCTCTCCCAATGCAAAGATGACATCCATTCAATTTTTGTTATCTCTTGTAGTTACTTATGACTTAGAGTTAGAATAGATGGATGTGAAGATAACTTTCCTTCATGGTGATTTGGAGGAAGAGATTTACATGTCATAGCTAGAGCATTACATAGAGAAAGGTAAAGAAAATTTGGTTTGCAAGTTAAAGAAGTCTTTGGATGGTTTGAAGCAGTCTCCCAGGATGTGGTACTTGAAGTTTGATGTCTTTGTGTTGTCAATTGGTTATCTAAGACCAAAGTCTGATCATTGTGTGTATTACAAGTTTGAAAATGATCACATTCTCATTATTGCATTGTATGTTCACGATATGCTGTTGATTGGGAATAGTAAGAATATGATTTCTGATTTGAAGTCTCAGTTGTCAGCATAGTTTGAGATGAAAAATCTTGGGGCAGTCAGGTATATCCTAGGAATGGAAATCAGAAGAGATAGAGCTAACATAATGCTACAGGACCTTCACATTCAGTTTGTATTCATGGATTTGTGGATTTTGATTGGGCAGGTGACATTGACAGCAGGAGATCCACCAATGCCTATGTGTTCACTATGTTTGGTGGTGCAATTAGTTGGATGAGTAAGCAACAACCTGTGTTTTCTTTGTCCACTACAGAAGTTGAGTACATGGCTGCAACTCATGCTTGTAAGGAAGCTATTTGGCTCAAGAGATTGTGTTTAGATATTAGTGTTGATGTAGGTCAGATTACGATCAGTTGTGACAGTTAGAGTGCAATTTGCCTTGTGAAGAATCCAACTTTCCATGCCAGAACAAAGCATATTGATGTTCAATTTTACTTCATGCAAGACATAGTAGAAGATGGGAAGGTAAATTTGGAGAAGGTAGATACTTTGAAGAATGTTACAGATGCATTGACGAAACCAGTGGGCATAGAGAAGTTTAGATGGTGTTCAGAGTTTATGGGCCTCTCGGCCTATAACAGTTAAATCCTATTAATTCTATTGGCTCTTACAAGGTGTTCGACAAGTGGGAGAATGTTAGGAATTAAGGTGTCTCAACCTTGGTAATTCCTTGTATATTTACAGTGTATTTATTTATTAATTGCCTATTGTATTAATTAGATGTAAATCATATGTTGTCATATTGTGGAAGTTGGCACGGTGATGTGTCATCCTACATGGCATATGACTACATGTAATTTTGCCCTCACATGAGGAGATAGGCATCCCACTTAGCGGTAGGAATATTTTGCCATGTGTCGGCATCTTGGATGTTGTGTAAAGTAATATTGACCAAAATGGTCATGATAGATTCCTATGATAGTTATGAGATGTAAGAGTCAGAAATAGGAGATTCTATGATAGGTGAAGACATGTGTCGAAGAGCATCTTTGAAAAAGGCATCTTTGGATGCCCCAAGGTGGACTATGACATGTAAGAGAATATGCTATTTATAGCTTATGTATGACAGATTCTCTTATAGATGTAAGTTATGACAGCTATGGCAGATTCTATAATGGTTGTAAGAGTCATACGAGCATCTGTCATAGCCCATTTTGGAAATAGGAAACCTCCTTGGGATGGGGTGACTTGACAAGTGTCAAGAGCATCCTATAGTGTTGGACAAGTGTCCATAGGCATGGGTTTTGGGCCATGAGGCCATGTTGGACGCCCATCCCAATGTGGAGCCATTTTTGCCTTGTATTTGTTATATAAATAGGTGCTTTTGAGAGGAGAAGTACTACAGGTTTTATAGGTACTATTATGCCGCCGAAACATCTCCAGAGACGAGTGTTGAAGACTCTTGCAAGAGCATTGGCTCTGTGTTGTATTGTAACCTTCATTTTTTAAGGAATACATTTGAGCTGTGTTTTGGAGTGTGGCATTTTTCACTCACAAGGGTTTTCCCCATGTATATCTTATCTCTCTCTCTTTCTATCTTACATTCTTGTGTATGTAGTTGTTGCAATATCTCTGTTAGTGGGTTAACATAATTTGTAATTGTAAAGATAAAATTGAATTTTCACTCTCCTTCCCTCATTAAATTAGTGTAGGAAGTGTTTTCCGCACACCTAGCTTCCTTTCACTAACTCTATATTTTCTTCCTGCCCTCATTAATCTCACCAACCCCATTTAGAGAGCCCTCGTATGGAAAAGGAAGGGTTGTTACAATATTATATTAATATGAATATTCCTCAATATAATATAATATATTAATATTTTGATAAGTATAATATTTCAATATTTAATATTTATACACAAATATTTATTAATATTTCATTTTGCTATAATATAACATAATTATAAATATATTATAATGGTAATTCTACTAATTTGCATAATCAATAATTCAATATACATTATATTATTAATATATAATTAATTATATTATTTCATTAATATTTAAAATATCAAATTTATAAATAATATATATACAATGAATCAAAATGAAATAATCACATTAATATGCATAACATATTAATATAAATATTATAGTTAAGAAAAAAATATTATTTGTTTGACATTAAAAAATTATTTGTTTAATAACTAAATTCTTGGTAGTCACTTAATCTTTAGCTACTTCCCTCCCACTTCCCTCCCACTTCCCTCCCACCGTATTTTTCTCCTTGATTTTAATATGTTTGTTTAAATCAAAGTAGTATTTCTGCAAAATCTATGTTAAAGAGCTCAAATTTTGAGCCAATCACAACAAGATAAATGATTTTCCTAATATTTTTTGTTCCACATGAAAAATAATACTCTATTTTGATTGGTTTCCTCTACTTAGATTAATCACTAGATAAAAAAGCCAATCACAACAAGATAAATGATTTTCCTAATATTTTTTGTTCCACATGAAAAATAATACTCTATTTTGATTGGTTTCCTCTACTTAGATTAATCACTAGATAAAAAAACTCATTGCAATATTTCTGTAGAATGCAAGTACTAACAAGTGCCACATAGTGGCTAGATAGATCTTGCCTTGTAGTGTTGTAATAATAGTATGTATTTTGTGGTTGAATTATTTTTCTTATATTAAATATTGTACCTGCCTTGTAGTGTTGTAATAATAATATTTGTTTAATATTGATGTGGAACTTATTATATTTAATATTTATACACAAATATATATTAATATTCATTTTACTATAATGTAACATAAATATAAATATAATGATAATTTTACTAATTTCTATAATCAATAATTTAATATACATTCTATTATTAATATATAATTAATTATATGGTTTCATTAATATTTAAAATATCAAATTAAATTTATAAGTCCATAAGGGCATGGTTCTGTGGTCAAGTCGCACTTGCGGCAATCAAGGTTCAAACCATTACAGGGCCAACAAGTTTAAAATTCTCTGAATGAGATTATCACTAATTCTAGAGATCTTGTCAAGATGAGACACTATCTTCACACACTTATCTTCACACATTATCACTAATTCTACGGTTCTTGTCAAGATGAGACACTATCTTCACACATTATTACTAATTCTAGGGATCTTGTTGAGATGAGACACTGTTTTCACTCTTTCTTGAAACTAGAGCTTTGGTCTAACATGGTTGATCATTGTCATAACAATAATCCAAATATGATCATTGTCATAACAATAATCCAAATATGTAAAAGAGAGATTCTAATGACAATTCTTAATTACGCGGAGAGGCACTATCTTCACTCTTTTTTGAAACTAGGAGAAATTCTAATGACAATTCTTAATTAGGCTGAGAGGTGTAACTAGAGTGGCAGACAATAATCCAAATATTTAAAAGAGAGATTCTAATGACATATAAAAATAATTACACCTAAGTGGCATTAAGGGGATGACTTACATAAAAATAAAATAGAGGTATTACACAAAAGTGGCATTAAGGGGATGACTTACATAAAAATAAAATAGAGATGACATAGTTTATTAAATCAATGAACATATTAGATTAGTGAACATAAAATAAAACCAATAAAATAATGTGTATAAATATAAGTAGTATTCAAACACAAATTTTAGAAAAATCAAATCAAATAAAACAGAGCAAATTGAATTGGGAGAAGTTTAATTGATAAGGAAAGAAGTTTAATTGGTAAGGGCACTAAGTAGCCATCTTTTTTTGTATTTTTCTTTCAAAATGAATCTATGAAGTGATGCAATGTTGTTGTTATTATTTATTTATAGAAGGCTAGATTAGCATTGCATTATTTACTCTTATTCTATTTACATGCTACTCATTAAAATAAAAAGAAAATTGCAGATAAAGTGCATCTTAAATTATGGAACCTATAAATTATAATTTATTTAATATTTTTCTTGCATAAACAAATCTTTGAAAACCACAAAGAAAATTAATGGTAGCTAAATTATTTACTTTAGTTTAATGAGAACTAGGGTTACAAAATTTGTATTTAGTTTAATGACCTTTGTTTTACATTTTATTATAATTCCTTTAAAAAAAATAATTAAGTTTTTCGTATCATTTGGATTAAATTATTGAAAATTATTCCATTAAAAACTAATTGTGAGAGCAAAAAATTGGGGCTACCTCCCACAAATAAAAATAAGAAAATTAAAGGCAGGGTAAATTATTTACTTTAATTTAATCAAAGCTAGCAAAGAAAAATAATGCAAGGTAAATTACTTTATTTTAGTTAAATGAGAGTTAGGGTTTAGTTCCTTAATCTTTAAAACACACATAGAAAATTAATATTTAATTTAATGACCTATGTTTTAGATTTTTATTATGGGAATTAATTCTATTAAAAAATTATAAATTATAATTAAGTTTTTCATATCATTTGAATTAAATTATTGAAAAATATTCCATTAAAAATTAATTGTTAGAGTTAAGAATTGTGGTATCCCATAAAGAAAATTAATTGTAGGTTGTTCTTCAATCTTTAAAAGATTAATTCCATTGGACAATTAACTAGCATATATAGTAATATGTATATATTTTAGTGTATATTGTAACAAGTGGCGAGTACCTACTTGTAGTGTTGTAATTATAGTATGTGTTTTAGTTGTAATTATAAATAAAATTGAAATCCCCCAAAATAATCTTACAATTTAAAATGTGTAAGTTTGAAGAATAATTACACAATATAATAACAATAACATATATCACTACACTTAGTCACTTAATTTTTTGTTTAAGTAATAATAGTAAGTAGTTTTAGAGAACATGATTTTAATTAATCTAATATTGTGGTTTAGTAATAATTTTTTCTAAAATAAGGAATGTTTATCATTTCAAATTTGTAACTATTATATTTCTAGAACTAAATTTATAAGGAAAAATTTATGTGAACTCGTTTTGAAATGTCTTGGATAAATAGAATTGAAATATCAAAAATAATATAATTTGGTAAAAATAAAATAACACTAAATTATTTACTTGGCTATAAAACTAAACTTTACAAAGCCTATTAAATAACACAAATATTTCCTTAACTATAAACTAAACTTTACAAGCATATTTGTATTATGTGGAGATTTGAAATGTTTGATTAAGATATTATAATGTAATAATATTAATACTATGATAATTTAAAATGCATTAAAATATTGTATGTTTGAAGAATAAAATAAAAAATGGCAAAATATTTTTCATGATATTGTAGATTTTTAACTTTTTAGTAAATAAAATTGAAATACTAGATTTTTAACTCTTGAGTAAATAAAATTGAAATCCCAAAAATATCTAATTTCATAAAATAAAATGTGTAGAACTCTATATTTTAATAGTATTATTAATATTATAACTTTGTTCCTTTTAGGCATGACTTAACTAGTGGGAGACAAAATTTGTGTTCATAATTTGTTTACTTGCCACATCCTCCCCTCAAACCAAAATTCTCTCAGCATTTATAGTTTTTTGTTGCACTGTTCGACAATCTGACAATCCATAGAGAAGAGGTCATTTTTTTTCACCCAATGACAATACAGATAAATCATTTTCAATAAATTTTTGTTAAAAATTTATCATGTTGACATAGGAAAAGTACAAATTTAAATCAAATTTGCCCCACAAGAAAAATAATACTATCTTTTGATTGGTTTAGCATCAATAGATTAATAACTAGATAAGTGTGAACTTATTGCAATAGTACTAGCGAAAGGTAGGTACTAATAAATATTTGTTGTATAGACAAACTATATTCCAATAATGTTAAACATATAATTTTATTTAAAGCCAATATAAATATTATAACTTTATAGTATAATAATAAATTTTTTAGTTTAAATATTAATGAAATAGTATAATTAATTATTTATTGATAATAAATAATGTTTATATTATAAATATGATAATAATATATTTATATTATTACATTATTCTAATATTATAATAGTTTTATATAGTATTATATTATATTTATGCTTATGCTATTATTATATTATTATACAATATTATTATAATACTATAATATCAATTAAGATAATATATGAAGGAGTGTTAATAATGGATATTAATAATATTATTAATATTATAACTATAAATAATAACGATTTTGTACCATTGACAAAAAGTAATTTTGAAGTTTAGGTAATGAAGTAAAAAATTAAATTCTAAAAAACTAATGATTTTTTACTCTCAGAATTATTGCCATCTGTTTACTTGCCACATCCTCTCCTCAAACCAAATTTCTCTATACATTTATAGGTGTTTTTTTGCACTCTCCCACAATCTGCAGAGAAGAGGTCATTTTTTTGAGCCAATCACAATAGAGATAAATCATTTTTCAATAATTTTTTGTTAAAATTTGATCATCTTGACATAGGAAAAGTACAAATTTAAATCAAATTTGCCCGACAAAAAAAATAATCCTCTTTTCATTGGTTTACAATCAATAGATTAATAACTAGATAAGTGTGAACTCATTGCAATAGTACTTGCGGAAGACAGGTACTAATAAAAAATAGAAACTCCATCCTTAAAAATAGTTTTCTATATTATTATTTAGAAATATATTATGTAACTATTTAGAAACATATTATGAAATAGAAACTCCATCCATAGCAAATATAATATTAACATCTTTGAAATGAAATACAAAATAACTATATTAAAGGGTTATAGTAATACAAATAGTGTCTATTATGTTACTATATTACATTCAGGGCTTAAATTTGATGGCCATATTTAAGCATTTTTGTAGTAAAATACAATCAATATTTTTAAAAGACTGTATCATATGAAAGGAGAAATTTTTGACAAACTCTCAAAATTTATATAAAATTATAATTATATATATTTGGTTTATATGCAATTTTACTTATACTATGGTATGTCATAGTATTTTTTTTATCACAAGTGCCGTCAAATCTAAAACTTGGTTACATTATTGTTAAACATTATAGGCACTATAATATGAATGAGTTACATAAAGTTATTTTACATATTTATGTTTAAGAATGGGGTTTTCTATATTTACAATTTATTTTAAGGATCTATGTTCTTATATATTAAATAAAGTTATTTTAGCAGTTATTTTTATTATCTAAATGGGGTTATTTTTTATTAACTCCTTTAACTTTTTAAGTTACTATATGTGAAAATCCAACATATAGGAATATTTAACAACATAAAAATAGTTTTCTAAATTATAATTTTTAAATATAGTTAAATAGAGTTGAGATTATTTAGAAACATATTATGAAATACAAACTCCATCAATAACAAATATAATATTAACATCTTTCAAATGAAATAAAAAATAACTATATTAAAGGGATATAGTAATAAAACTAGTGTCTATTATGTTACTATATGTTACTTAAAGGTGCTATTTTTAATACATGGGGTTACATTATTGTTAAACATAATAGACACTATAATATGAATGAGTTACATAAAATTATTTTACATATTTATGTTTAACAATGGGGTTTTCTATATTTATAATTTATTTCAAGGATCTATATTTTTTTTTTGATAATTTAAAACTGGTAAGGGCCAGCTCCCATTATATTATGTCATAAACAAAAAGATTACAGATTGCAATTCCAAGCTTTTAGACCAGACCCATTTGATGAACAAAAATGCTGAAAACCAACTCCCCCCTTACCCCTATCTAAATGACAGAAGATGCTACTACCAGCTCCCTAACCCCTAAGTATGAATAGCTGCACCAAAAAACTAAGAGACCCTCCTTTCAAGTATGAACATATGCAACCAAAAACTGAGAGACCAAATTGACAACTACCTCCTACCACCTAGCCTGATAGCAAAAAGAAGAGATAAAAACACAAAGGGCCTATCTTGCCCTTATTAGTTCAGAAACCTCGACCACGACCATGACCATGCACCGCACTGTACACCATAGAGGAGCTCGAGCTTCCAAAATCCATCCCAGGAACCAGTTATGGGCTTGTTTCTGCCACCTCCTTCCTCATCTGTCTTGCGTGAGCAACACGAACCTTGACTGAACAATCCATTCTACATTTCTTGTGTGTTGGGCCTTGAGAAATTCCCTCGACATCCCTTCCATCTTCTTCTATCCAATCTTCCCCACAATCCAGAAGCAATGACAACTCCATATCCCCTTTCTCCCCTTCGCTATCACTGCCATTTGGCACCCTAAAACCTTCCCTTACCAAGAAGTCACCCATCCAATCTATCAACGAGAGCGAGATAATTTCTACTATTCTCTGAAGGAATTCCAAATTCTGGTCTAGCGCCCCACCCTTTCCTCCAACTCATCCATATCCATTGAGAAGATTAGTAGGAACCTCTGAACCTCTTTCAACCCCCAACCTTTCCTTAGATAATACTGATGTGGCAACAAGATCTTTCCATTAGTGCCTATGTTGTCCAGCACTGCATCAATCTCCCCTAGGACTGCATGTTTAAACAACCTCTGGCACAAATTTTTAACCTTTGACTTTGGCATGCCTCTAGTCAGAGCTAGCACCAAGAACATCACTGGTATATCTGTGTTAACCCAGTGCCTTTGGTAAGACCACAGGAATTCCTACCCTAACAACTCCTTTACCACGTGCAACACCAACTCATGCTTGACAGAAAGGAGCCCTTGGAGTCTCTTGTCTGAAACTACTCCAAGGAAAGCTACCATTATCGCTGAGGACTCAAGGCATATCAGAGTATCCATAGCTTCTATGCCTACTAGTTCCACTGCTCAAAGACTTGCTTTCTGCCTTGCTTCTTGTAGCTATATATGCCAAACAACATCAATTCCAATAATGCCTCCTTAAATCGCCACATGAGCTGCCGCAACCAATCTGTACTTTCCCTTTCGATTCCTCATCATGAGAAGTCAAGAAAAATGCCTTGGAATAACTACTTTCCATTTCTCAAGAGAATTCCTTGTCCTTTCCACACTTGAAGATTTGCCAAATGATCTACCCTTGAGCCTCGAGCTCCACACACAAACGCAGGCTTGCAAATTACTGTCACGGTTGTACCCCTTGACACCAGGCCACCTCACATCCACCTCGCCCCCCAATACACTCACTGCCATCATTCGTCACCATGTTAAATTTTTGCTTCGTTGGCTATCTTAGTCAGCCTTCTTCCTCCCAAAGCCCCTTATTTTGCCAACTCATCAACCATTGTGTTTCCCTCTCTGTACGTGTGGCTAATGCAAAATTCTGAAAAGGTATTAATGAGTCTTCTGATTGGATGGAGCCATCAGCAGAGAGTCCAACTCGGAGTGAATTTGGTCTGGATTGCATTTATTGTTAGAAGCGAATCTCCCTCCAAGTGTAATTTAGCCACCCCCAAAGTTTTTCCCATCTCCAACCCACTTAAAACCACTCTGAATTCAACAATATTGTTGGTGACCTACCCTATGAAGAATGTCCTCTAGTCCAAAACTTTTCCTTCAAAATCCATGGCCACACACCCTATACCTGCCCTCCCTGGGTTTCCCAAATAGGTTCCATCAAAGTTCACTTTTAACCACCCCTCTTCCGGCTTCTGCCACACTATTTGCCTTTAGATCGCCAGCTTCTTTGTTACATAGTTGTCACCTATAGCTGGGGGGATACTCAATCCTAGAAAGTTATTTGATAGCTCAATGTCCCTATTACTAAAATTGTTTTTCGCCAAAGGTCTATTTTTGGCCGCAGAATTAACCAGTTCTACTATAGCCCTTTCAATTTTTCCTCCTAGGATTTCCCTTCCCATGACCCGTTCCTTAAAGGTTCTTCTATTCCTTTCTTTCCACACCTCCCAGCAAATCATTGAGGGTATGATTTGCTAGATGCTGCTTAAAGCACCCTTGTTATTTTTCTGGGGCCAGGACATAATCCATTCTAGTAGATTCTGAGAGAACGGGGTTTGAAACCCTAGTTTCCTAACTACTACTTTCCAACAATACTCTTCAAATGGGCACCTTAGCAATAGGTGATCCATAGTCTCCCTATCCCTTTTACACAAAATGCACAGATTAGGACTCCTGAACCCTAGCTTCTCCAGCCTATCTTGTGTCGATATTCTGTTTTGATTTGCAAGCCAGAGAAAGACACCTGCCTTCGGCAAGACATCCTTTCCCCAAAAGAGAGGTCTCAGCCAATGCTGGACTAGTTCCATTCCTTCTTTGATCAAGTAGCTGCTTTTAACTTTGTATTTACCATCTTCTGAGGCAGTCCACCTTAAAACATCCTCTCCTGCCATGTCTGGTATCTTTCTTTCTCTTAGTATTATTCTGAGAGCCTCTTTCTAATCTTCTGGGGCATTAAGCTCACTAGGGTCCTTCCACTCCCACTGGTCCCCTTCCCTTCTGAAGTCACTCACCTTAGTTCCCCAAACTCTACTTGTTTCCTCCCTAATTTCTTCCATGTGGGGAATGCCCCTCAACTTTGGATGTCCATCCCAAGAATCTTTCCAGAAAGAAGCCTTCATTCCATTGTGCACTTCCCTGGTGACATGATTTGCTATAATATCCCTACTTTCACAAATGAAATTCCAGACTGCAGAACCCATTGGGGGGTTTACTATTTTTCACTATATTCTTTGGGTCCTCTAAGTTGAAGTATTTCCTTCTCAAGATTCTAATCCACTTCTGATTTCCAGTACACATCGACCAAACTAACTTCACCCCCATTGCCAAATTCATGATCCTTAGTTGCTTTACTCTTGCTCCTCCTGCCTACAGTGGTTTACACATGTTTTCCCAAGCCAGCAAAGGGATTTTATTTGTATCATTAGGACCATTCCAGAAAAAACTTACATATGATTTTGTTTAGCTAATCTTCTATACTGACAAGGAACATCAAACAGGTCATTGAATACACAGGAATTGTAGCCAAAACTATCTTTATCATAAGAACCCTGCCTGTAGAGGTAAGCCATTTGCCCTTCCATAATTCTATTTTCTTCTTACAACTAGCTACTAGTTTTTCCCAGTAGTCCTTATTTGCACCTGTAAACAAAGGCATGCCCAAAAATATCCTCGGGAAGCTGGCCACCCTTACCCCCAAGATTCTTGTTAAATCCCTTTGTAAGCTTGGTTGCACATTCAAGAAGTAGACTTCTGATTTTCTCTAATTGATTGCTTGTCCAAAAGCATTACTATACCCATCAAGTAACTCCTTTATCATTCTGGTCTCTGTCCTCGTGGCTTGCCCAAATAAGATGGTATCCTTAACAAATTGTTGATGTGTACAAGGCTCCACTCCTGGGGCTGCTTCAATTCCTTTCCACACTTCCTCCCTTTTGGCCCAAAAATTCTCCTACCTAGTGCTTTTGCCATTATGATAAAAAGAAAGGGAGATAGGGGGTCCCCCTATCTAATGCCTCACGAAGAGCTGAAAAATCCTTGTGCCACCCCGTTAACTAGTACTGAGAACCTTGGAGCCTCTATACAACTTTTAATCCATTCTACCCATCTATTGTCAAAGCCAAATTTAATCAGAACTTCCAACAAAAACTGTCTATCTACTCGATCATAGGCCTTTAGGATGTTCAGCTTCAATACCATACTTGGTAATCTGATTTTCCTAGTTGTGTGAATTGTTTCATGAGCCACTATTATTCCTTCCACTATAGACCTGCCTGGGATGAAGCCACTCTGTTCCTCAGAGATGATTTTGTTAATTACTGCCTTGAGCCTATTTGAGATTACCTTTGTCACTATCTTGTAAAAGGTATTACACAATGAGATAGGTATGTAGTCCCCCATGTTTTTGGCTTCCTTTTTCTTGGGTATGAGTGTAATGAACGTGTGATTGAACACTCCCAACATTGTTGTTTTCCTTCTTGATTCCTCTACTTCCCTAACCAGATCTCCCTTGATGATTTCCCAACATTTTTAGTAAAAGAGGACTAGAAACCCATCTGGCCCTAGGGCTTTATTTGAACCTAGCTGAAAGGTGGCCTTCTTAACCTCTTCCAGACTAATTTCCTTAAACGGTTCCTTATTCTCTTCTTCTAATACTATCATTGGAATTCCTTCCAAATATCCTCTCTCACTCCTCCCTGGCCTTGATCCATCCTAGTAAATAGAGCCTCAAAATATCTGATAGCCTCTTGACTAATCTCTTCCTCACTATTCACTACCGACCCATCCTCCTTTTATAGCTCGCTGATCCTATTCTTGCTTCTGTTATCTATGGCTGAATTGTGAAAGAATTTTGTGTTCCTATCCCCCTCCTTAAGACATAACTCCCGCGACTTCTATCTCCAATGGCATTCTATTCTGGCTAAAATCTCCTCTTGTTTGTTCTTGAGTTCTTTTTCTTTCAGAAACTCTTCCTGCCCCATACCCTTATCTATTACTCTCTCATTGAGTTCTCTTAACTCCTCTTCCACTTTCTATCTCTCCTCAAAAATATTCTTGAAATGTTCCTTATTCCAGATTTTTAATTTTTCTTTTATCCCAGCCAACTTTTTGTGAAGAGTAAATAGGTGTGTTTGATTACCTCCCCAAGTTTCTCTCCACCATTGGCGAATTAAGCTAAGTAGCTATGGGTCTTGAAGCCACATTTTTTGAAATCTGAATGACAAGCCTCCTTTATATTCATCCTCTACTACCATTAACTGAATTGGGAAGTGATCAGATCCACTCAAGGGTAGAATCATTGCTTCCACCAAGCTAGCTATTTGGGAGCAGTTCTCAAACAATAGAAATTTGTCCAATTTTTCTGAGATATTAGTATAACCCAGTCTTCTGTTAGTCCAAGTATAAACCCCATTTTTAGTTTGGATCTCTCTTAACTTGTTGTTATCAACAAACTCCTAAAAATCCTGCTGTACCCTAGTTAGAATTCTTATTCCTCCTTTCTTCTCTGAGTTATTCAATGTAGCATTAAAATCTCCCCTGATTAGGATACAATCCTCCTTATACTAATTTAAGAAGGTTGAGATCATTCCCCATACAGTTCTTTTTACTATTGTATCTGTGGGTCCATATACATTGACTATCTTAAACTCCTTATTGCTCTTATAAATCCTTACTATTACCACCATCCAATTCTGATTTGATTCTAACAGTGTGCATCTTACTCTATCAGGACTCCAGACTACGCCCAAACCTCCCAAGGATCCCTCTGATTCCTTAAACCCCTCTTCCCATCCCTTCCACCATCTCATTTTATTAATCTATTCTTCCATACTCCTTTTTGTTTCCTGAATCAAAATTATTACTAGTTTATTTGTATCCATCTGGTGCCTGAAAAGGTGCCACTTGCTAGGGGCATTTAAGCCCCTAGCATTCTAGCTTATTATATTCATGCTTCCCCGGGAAGGGGCAACTCCTTCTCATTCCTCAAAATAGTTTGACTTATTTTGGTTTACCCTTTGGCGGTCCTAGCCAGGGCTATCCTCTCCTTGTTGGTTTTTTGCCCTCTTTGACTGGCTGTCTTGACCCTTGGGTTCCTTCTATCTAACTGTATTTGATCCAATCCCCCTTCCTCTAAAATTCCCACTTGAAAATCCTCAAAACTTCCCTCCTCATCTGACTCCGCATCAAAACTTCCCAGCTCTTCACAGTCTCTATTTTCCAAAGCTTCCAAGTGGGTTTACTTCTCTTCCTCATCTTCCCTTTGACCAATCACTCCCTTCTGCTCCTTCCTTCCTTCCTTCCTCCATCTCCTCTAAGTGTGGAGATTCCTCCATTTTTTGTCCCTCCTTTACTGGGAGATTATCCTTACCCTACACACTCCTTTTCTCCAGCTAACTATCATCCTCTCTACATGAGTTAAGAACATGACCTCCATCCTTCCCTTCAGACTCCTTCCCTAACCCTAGAATCCAAATTAACTCCACCAGTTCTTTTCCATATCTACATGTGGCACCTCCTTCTTGCTCTCCCTGCAGTCTTCTGGCATGATTTCTCTCACCTCCTCATATAGACTAAGCCCCTTTTCTTTAATTTGAGTAATACACTTGTCTTGTCCATGCTCCACCAATTTAAAGATAGGACATAACCTCATACAATCTTCCCTTACCACTTCTTGTATCCAGACTCCTTCTCCTGACTCCAGGTTTATTACCTCTAGAACTCCTATCCCTTGCTTAATTGCAATGCATAGTCTGAAATATGTTCCCCTAGCCCAATCTTCCTGCATTTCATCCAAGAATTTGAATTACCCTAACTTTCTTCCAATAATTTATAGTACCTCTTCATCCCAATATTCTGTGGGAAATTGTATAGTCGCACCCAGATGGAGCTTATTCCTATTCCTTGTTTCCCTGGATCAAAGCTTGGCTCCCACTCCATAATATGCATCTGTGATCCCTTCAAAAAATACAATCCTGCCCTCAGGGCCATGCTCCTTTCCTCTTTGGAGGGGAAAATTACTAAATGGAATCCATTTCGCAATGCCCTAATGACAACTGAAACCCCCCATGAATCGTTACACCATTTTACAATCTCTTCCCAACTCAAACCTCGCCCTCCTCCCCATTTAAAAAAAAACCTTTCTCAAGCAATAAAGCCCTAGTTTGATTGTTGGAATTAATCTTAACAGAAATAGTGCTATGCTCTGGGGGCATACCTTTTTCCTTCAATCCTTCATCTTTCTTCTCCCTTCCATGCGCTTTGTCCTCTACTACCTTTCTACTTCCCCCTTCTTGAGGATCAATTGCGGGCCAATACTTGATTTCATTGAGATCTCTCTTTTTCTCGAACCACCCATTCGATCCTCCTCCATGACCTGTTCATGGCTCACGGCTCCTTCTTCCACGATTTGCCCTAATCCATGGAGGTTCCTAGCCATTCCTCCTTGCTTGATGTGAACTAAACTCTTTTCTATTTCTTCCCCATCTCGGAAAGACATGTCTGTGAATCTCTTTTTCCTCTCCCTACAAAAAATAGATGGCACTTATCCACCCAAGCCCCATTTTCCCATATCCATTGTGGTCTATAGGGATTGTTCCATACTCCTAGCCCTATATCACCAAATGCACCCTTCCCATTATTGAATTTCTCTCTAAATTCTTCCAAGGGTTCCACTCGATCTATTTACTCACCCTAGTTGCTTCGATTCCTGAATCCTTGATCATTCTGGTTTTACTTTCCACTGTCATTGTTGAACTTCCAACCTTTACTCCTCTATCCTTCTCCTTCCTACTCCTCATCCCTCTGCCTTTCGCTCGCCATTCCTTTTCTTTTTTTATTGATTTAGTTATTTCAAGGATCTATGTTACTATATGTTACATAAAGTTATTTTAGACATTATTTTTATTATCTAAATGGGGTTATATTTTATTAACTCCTTTAACTTTGTAAGTTACTATATGTGAAACTCCAACATATAGTAATATTTAGCCAACATAAAAAATAGTTTTCTATATTATAATTTTTAAATATAGTTAAATATAGTTCATAAACTCCATCCATAACAAATATAATATTAACAGCTTTGAAATGAAATAAAAAATAACTATATTAAAGGGTTATAGTAATAAAAATAGTGTCTATTATGTTACTATATTACATTCATGACTTAAATTTGATGGCTGTATTTAAGCATTTTTACAGTAAAATACAATCAATATTTTCAAAATACAATCAATATTTTTGACAAACTCTCAAAATTTATATAAAATTATAATTATATATATTTGGTTTATATGTAATTTTACTTATACTATGGTATGTCATAGTATTTTAAGGGCACATTTGAATGGCTAACTATATTTTTTTTATGAAGGCAGGTTATCATCAAATCTAAGCCCTGGTTACATTATTCTTAAACATTATAGGCACTATAATATGAATGAGTTACATAAAGTTATTTTACATATTTATGTTTAAGAATGGGGTTTTCTATATTTACAATTTATTTCAAGGATCTATGTTCCTATATGTTATATAAAATTATTTTAGCCATTATTTTTATTATCTAAATGGGTGTAACATCCCGCCCCGCGACCCCAAAGGGTAAGGGCCAAAAGAGGACAAGATATTTTTTTTTGACATAAATAGATAACATACACTTGATATGGCTGCTGCTTCAATATGTTGACAACATTCATGGCCAAGTATGGCTGAATGTACAACCCAAAGGAGAGGACTACATCACCCTCCTTGCAAACATCACTAGAACTACATTCATTTTAAACACCAAATTCAATTATTCCTAATACCCATTTCCACTTTAAAACACAGATCCATAATGATCATCAAAGAACACATGGGTCCAATACCAACACTGGACACCATAAGCTAAACATAAAACATCTCATTTCTTGTCATTAAATTATATGATTACATCCTCTCTCTCAAGAGAGTACAATTACATAAAAGAATATACAAGTACAATGGCATAGCCATGTATATGATACAATAACTAATAAAATGAATACAATAGAGAACATCTCCAACTGGTGCTCCAAAACCTGTACACCGGTCCCCAATGGTGGTGGAAATGCCTTCCAACCATGTGGACTCAAAGAGACCACCCCACCATGCTCAGAGGTAGTCACAAGGCCCAAACAAAAGAATAAATGTAAGGGATACAATGGCCAACACTCACATCAGTCACGGAGTAGGCACGAAACATAATGCAAAAAAGCCAATGTCACAACATAGAGATGCTCATCAAATATAATGTTAGGTACTACTTACGACTACCAAGGCACTAGACACTAGAGTGCAGATCAAATGGGGAGTCATCATGTGTGCTTGAAGGGATGACACCACATGGAAACAAGTACACTGCTCATACTGACGAGGAGACTCAAACATGACCAAATCAACGCCCTGTAGACAGATAACTCGACACCCCATAGACGGATAGGCCTTCTCATGTGCATCCTTAGCATTTACAAGTGCTCAAGGCCATGTACAAGGACTCAATATCCTAGATCTAAGCTCATCTCGTTTAACCAAACAGGGTATACAAAACCCAATTAAAAGTAATCCAATAATTAGTCGCAATCCCCAACAACTCTAAAAAAACTTAGAATTACCAACATGCATTCATAAACATTAAGCAAGCACAATGCCTCCTAAGCATCATTTCAGACCTTCTAAGGTCCCTAACAAGTTATATTTATGCTGCCCATCATACTAGGTAGCCCTTGCACACCTGTAGTCCATTGCTTACCATGATACTGCCCTAAAACACCTTGATTACATATAAAACATATTTGTAGCTTCCAGACAAAATGGTGGATACAAGTGCCAAATCTACTACAAAATGCATCCCAAAGAAGACAAGTGCTTATTAAGTATAACCCTCAGGGAAAACTGGAATATACTAAACCTATTGTTTGGATTCATGATTCATATCTTCACATACCATGATTAGCCAATACAATGGGCACTCGTTTTAAAAGAGTCTTGTCCTCTAAACTTGTACTGATTTTTTTCTTTTTGCCAAGTAGTTTCTTGCAACAAATACCTCAGAAATCAAAATACAACAGATTGAATTGACTACATTCTAAGATGGGTAACATGTTCTAGGATTGTGGGTGTAATGGTTTAAGTTGTAGAACAGTTATTAAATGGCTTAACTACCAAACATATTATTTTTGATTTATCAAAGTGGGTTTGCATTGCATTCTGGATCCTGTGTTGCCTTGTAACAATTATCAATAAAATTGGAAAGGAAAAAGACCAAGCTCTATGCATTGATAAAAAATAGGGCTATAACAACTATTCATGAAATGATCACAACAATGATCAAAGGCGTTGCATTTGCTAAAAACCAAGATCCCATATTGTCTTGTAACAAATTTTATCCATGAAATCAACATAAAAAATTATCAAATGGATTGCATTCAAAGATGGGGTAACATGGCCTAAGATAATGGATGGATTTAATTATACTATAGCACACATCACAAATATCTTATCTTTAAAAGTTATAGCTAGATATATTTATCTTGTGGACCTAGATTGGATACTAGAACTTATGGCACATTGTCACAATAATCAATGAATTCAAACATAAAAGTTGTCAAATGGTTTGTATTTCAAGGTGGATGTATCATAAAACTGATGAGATGACATGTATTTCAAGATGGGTATAGGATATTTTTATAAATGAAAGAAACACTACTTCAATGGAAATTTGATTTGAATAAATTTCAGCAATCTTTTAAGTGTGCATTAACAATGGAGATTGTAATAAAACATAAACCCACAATATAGAAATATACCAGAAGTAGAATGAAGCAATAACACAAGTGTTTAATGTGGAGAAAACCCTTTCAGGTAAAAAACTCCACCAAGAAAATAGGTCAAGTTGTATTATCTTCACAAAAGGGGATTACAAATACATTCACTTCCTCTATCCTCCAACCTTCACTCTGATAGAACCTGGGTACCTGTAAACTGTTATATGCATCTCATCTACTATGCTATGGTTTTTATAGAATTTACACAACCTCAAGACATTAAATGACTTCTTACAAGCCCATAACACTTGTCAAGAGTCAACAATACAACCTTGGGTGTCCATAGCCAAGAATAGGCTCTTACGGGGTCATAAATGCTGTCATACATGCATCCTACACTTGGAAAAATGTTCCCATGCAAGCTTGAACCACTTAGGGCCAAAAATAGCCACTTACAACATCTTATGACACATCATATGCTATTATTAGTGTCATAGATTCTTATGACAACTTATAGTTGTCCTAGAATCTCTTACACCCTCTTACAACATCTATGACGTGCGTCATAACACTAAAAATAGATTATTCCTCCACATGTGCACCCCACTTTGACCAATTACCATTTACCATAGTAAATGACATCCCGTAACTACCGCCAGCAACTTCGGGACTTACTGTGCAGTAACTCCGTAATTACTATGGATAGTAAATAATTTTTACCACTGCCGGTGAAACTTGTACATCCCTTATGGGTAATTACAAATAATAAATAGAATAATACAATAATGGGATTTACAAGGTTAATGGCACCTTATCCCAACATTCTCCCACTTAACATTATACATTGTAAATCAAACCATAGGAAATCAAATGAAAAATAATCAAGTACTAGAAACAAGGCCCATGGCCTCTTTGCACCACACGAACTTCTCTATGCTCATAGGCTTGGTCAATGAATCTGCAACATTCTCTTGAGTATCTATCTTCTTCAGGTCAATCTCTCCATTTGCAACCAACTCTCGAACAAAGTGATACTGATCATCAACATGCTTAGTTCGAGCATGATACATGGGATTCTTAACCAAACAAATTGCACTCTAGCTATCACAACCAATCTAAATATTCCTGCAATCAAATCTAATACCTGTACACAATCTCCTCAACCAAACTACCTCCTTAGAGACATGAGTTGCAGCCATATACTCTACTTCTGTGGTGGAAAAAGCAACTGTGGGCTGCCTCTTACTCATCCAACTCACTGCACCTCCAAATAGAGTAAACACATAGCCACTAGTAGACCTTCGACTATCCAAGTCACCTACCCAATCTGCATCAACAAAACCTTGTATGTCCAAAGATTTATCAGCACTATCAGTACCAGAATAAACTAAAAAATGATTAGGAGTACTTGCAAGATATTTAAACACCGTCTTCGCATAGTTCCAATACTGTCTACCAGGGTTAGACATAAATCTGCTCAAAACTCCCACTGTTTGGGCAATATCTGGTCTAGTGCAAACCATTACATACATCAAACTCCCTATAGCACTAGCATATGGCACATTAGACATATCCTCAAGATCATCCTCAGTCTTTGAACACATATCTAATGAAAGATTAGCATCAATGGGTAAAGGAACTCTAACTGGGTTACAGTCATGTAAACTAAACCTTTGCAAAATAGTATTCACATACTTACTTTGTGACAACCAAAGCTTTCTGTTAACTCTGTCCCTCCTAATCTCCATTCCCAAAATATACCTTGCAGCACCACGATCCTTCATCTCAAATGGACCTGAAAGTTGGGCTTTAAGCTCATTGACCATACCCTTAGTATTGCTGAAAAACATGTCATCAACATACAAAGCAATAACTAGTATAGAATCATCAACACAATGAATGTAAACACAATGATCCTCCTCATTTCTAACAAAACCTAATTTCAAAACAAATGAATCAAACTTTTGATACCACATTCTGGGGGACTATTTTAGACCATGAAGAGACCTCTTTAACCTACAAACCCAATGCTCTTTTCCTTTTACCTCAAAACCTGTAGGCTATTGCATATAAATTTCTTCAAGATCTCCATACAAGAACGCAGTCTTAACATCCATTTGCTTAATCTACTAATCATAAGATACAAAAATGGATAAGAGAAATCTAATAGAAGTCAATTTAGCAACAAGAGAGAATATCTCACCAAAATCAACTCCCTCTCTTTGGGAGTAGCCCTTAGCTACCAGTCTAGCTTTGTACTTCTCCAATGACCCGTCTGCTGCAAACTTCTTCTTGAAGACCCACTTATATCCTATGGCCTTTCTTCCTTTGGGCAAACGAACAAGATCCCAGGTGTTATTAGAGTCTAAAGCCATCATCTCCTCCTACATGGCTAGCTGCCAAGACTCACTATCATCTATAGAAATAACTCCCCTGTAGGATCTAGGTTCATTTTTAGTACTTAATAAAGCATATACATAATAAAAATCTAATGGGCTATACCTATCAACTGGATTCTGTTGTCTTGTGGATCTCCTCAAGGGTGGAGTAAGAGACTCTACTTGTTCTTCTGCATGATCATCTGCACCAACTTTTGTAACAATAGATTCATCTTTATCAGAACTACTCGAATCTTCTTCTTCTTCTTCACCCCCCAATCCATCATTCTGTTCTTCTTGATGTGCATCTTGTTGCTCTAACTCAAAGTGCACTCTCTTTACCTTTTCATCTTTTTCTTTTGGCTGCTCAGGTTCATAAATAGCTCTAAGTTCCCTAAAAATAACATCTCTAGAAAAGATAATCTTGCGGGTTAGTGGATTCCAAAGCTTATAACCTTTGATATTATCACCATATCCAATGAATGTACACTTTTCAGCCTTTGGATCCAACTTTGATCACTTTTCCTTAGGCACATCACAAAATCCTCACAACCAAAAACCCTTAAATGTGAAATAGAAGGTTTCTTACCTATCCACACTTCATAATGTGTCGAATCAAGAGCCTTACAAGGAGATCTATTTATCAAGTAGCAAACAATACACATAGCCTATGCCCAAAAGCATTTATCCAACTATGCATCACTAAGCATACTTCTGACCCTTTCCATGATTGTTCAATTCATCCTTTCTTCAACACCATTTTGCTGTGGTGTATACGGAGTTGTCTTTTGTCTGATTATACCTACATGCTTGCAAAACTCATCAAATTCCTTAGAGCAATATTCCCCTCCATTGTCAGATCTTAATATTTTTATCTTTAAACCTAATTGGTTCTCTAATAAGACTTAGAATTCCTTAAACTTAGTGAAAACTTCAGATTTATGCCTCATAAAATAAATCCATGTAAATTTGGATACATCATCAATGACGGTTACAAAATAATGAGATTTTCTGATAGATTCATTATCCACAGGTCCAAACACATCCCTATGAATAATTTCTAACTTCTCTTTTGCTCTATTGCTTCCTAAAGGAAATGATTTTCTGTTTTGTTTACCAAACACACAATGCTCACAGAAATCAAAGTGCTCATCACAATAAGAGAAATCGTCCAACAAATTTTTATTCTTAAAAGTTTTTAATACATTATTGCTTGTGTGGCCCAATCTATGGTGCCACAACATACATGTATTTTCAGTAGTGGCCTCAGATACATAGGAGGCATTATAAACTATAGTGGCTTCAAGCTTAAACAAGTTTCCGAATCTCTTCCCTTTCGCTACCACCAAGTTGCCTCTCACCAATCTATAGCCATGCTTGTCAAATGTCACATGCATTCCCAAATCATTCATCTTCGAAACTGAAATTAGATTTCTAGCTAATCCAGGAACATGCAAAACACCAGGGAGGGTTTTAATCCTCCCATCACTGAAGCACAACAATACCTTTCCTTTCTCGACAATCAGATATGTGGAGTTGTCACCAAGGTAGATATTACCTCCATCATATTCTTCATATGAGAACCATTCCTTAGGTAGGGTCATATGAAATGAGCATCCTGAGTCAATCAACCAGTGATCATTAGAAACAAAATTACATGTAGAAAGTAAAACTTCTTCACCTACATTTGAGGACTTATCTGAAGCAATCTCCTACTGTTTCTTGGGATTTCTACACTCCTTCACATGTCCCCTTTTTCTGTAGTTCCAACACTTAACTCTGTTCTTTTTGCTAGGAGTCTTAGACCAGCCCTTGGACTTGTCCTTAGCCCCTTTCTGATCTCCCTTAGGTCCTCTTTCCTTAGACCTTCCCCTAACACTGAGAGCATCCCCTAAACTATTTGAACTCTTCTTCCTCAAATCCTATGACAGTAGCGCTAAAACAAGAGCATCCAACTTTGGATCCACAAGGTTAGTAGTGATAGCAAGGGTAACATTCTCCCAAGACTTAGGTAAAGAACATAGAAGTAAGATACATTTATCTTCCTCACTAACCTCAACATCTGCTAAATCAAACTGACTCACTAATAAATTAAAAGAATTTAAATGCTCTGCAACTGACTCACCCTCTTTCATTTTCATGGAAAACAATTTTCTTTTTAAATAAAGTTTATTTACCATACTCTTTGCTTGATAGATCTCACCCAACTATTTCCACAACTTGTATGTAGTCTCTTCCTTTACAACATTCAACAGGACATAGTCTGAAAGACAGAACCGGATGGTTCCCCGTGCCTTCTTATCTAGTCTATCCCACTCATCTTGAGAGACATTGTTAGGTTTCTTCTCTTTTTGGACAACCAACCATTGGTTTCTTTCTTCCATCAAATCTTCCATTTTCAGCTTCCACAACTCATACCCCATTCGGTTGAACTTCTCAATGTCCAAACGAGAGGTTGATGCAATGGTGGATGTAGCCATAATAACAACACAAGATCTACAAAACAAATGCAACCAAATCTCCTACTGTAGCTACAGCTTCCACACTACCACCCAAGAGTCAAAGCTGGCCAGGCTTTGATACCAAATGTTAGAAATGAAAGCAACACTAGTTCAATGGAAATTTGATTCGAATAAAATTTAGCAATCTTTTAAGCATGCATTAATAATTGAGATTGTAACAAAACATAAACCCACAATACAAAAATATACCAGATGTAGAATGAAGTACATAACACAAGTGTTTAATGTGGAGAAAACCCTTTCGGGTAAAAAACTCCACCAAGAAAAGAGGTCAAGTTGTATTATCTTCACAAAAGGAGATTACAAATACATTCACTTCCTCTGTCCTCCAACCTTCACTCTGGCAGAACCTGGGTACCTGTAAACTGTTATATGCATCTCATCTACTATGCTATGGTTTTTATAGAATTTACACAACTTCAAGACATTAATTGACTTCTTACAAGCCCATAACACTTGCCAAGAGTCAACAATACAACCTTGGGCATCCATAGCCAAGAATAGGCTCTTACGGGGTCATAAATACTGTCATACATGCATCCTACACTTGGAAAAATGTTCCCATGTAAGCTTGAACAACTTGGGGCCAGAAATAGCCACTTACAACATCTTATGACGTGTCATATGCTATTATTAGTGTCATAGATTCTTATGACAACTTATAGTTGTCATAGAATCTCTTACATCCTTTTACAACATCTATGACGTGCATCATAACACTAAAAATAGATTATTCCTCCACATGTGCACCCCACTTTGACCAGTTACCATTTACCATAGTAAATGACATCCTGTAACTACTGCCAGTAACTTCGTGACTTACCGTGCAGTAACTCCGTAATTACCGTGGACAATAAATAATTTTTACCACTGCTGGTGAAACTTGTACATCCCTTATGGGTAATTACAAATAATAAATGGAATAATACAATAATGGGATTTACAAGGTTAATGGCACCTTATCCCAATAGATACAACTGATTGAAAGGGTACGCATATTAGGAAACATGATCAAGTAGTAAAAGCGATCTATAATGACCAAAATAGAGCCACTAAGTTTTATTTTGTTTAAGAAGAGTTGTAATGAAAATCTCCTTAGAGAAGTTGTTGAATAACAAAAGATTTCATGGGACTTATATCTCTGCAATCTCTATCATTATGTCCTTGTTTTATAGTATGGCTGCCCTCATATATTCTTTATAGGATCGACCCCTCTCTTTGCCTAAAAATTTTACATAGAAACCACAAAATCTTTCTTTGAAACCCCTTTGTTTTCACTACAAATTATAAATCAGAACCCACGTGATCTTATTCTGAAAACCCTTGTATCTAAAGAACAAGGAGATCGTTCTACATGATAATAAACTCAAGGATAAATGCAATGTAAATATCTTGCATTGAGATAATTTTTGGCATGTATTTCTTTAAGGCAGTAATGGGGTTTCAATTTTTTCTATGCTTAATGAAATAACAGCCAACATATTTGAGATTTTTGTGCTGGAAAAACAAAGGACTGAGGTAAATACCTCAAAATTGACTGCACTCCCCTTCATCTCCTGATCACACTCCCCTTCCTACCTCAAATCTTGCAAATAGGTATGCTTATCTGAGTCAATTCAGGTCGCCCTCTTCTCCCAACCCATGTTTTTTCTCTCCCCTCAACTCGTTCTCCTCTAGTCATTGAAATTTTCTCTCCTTCATTCCTACACTGCCTTCCTCTATTTCCTCTATTCTCTCTTTTCCAAAACTGAGAGTCTCTTCCAAATCATGGCATCTCTTCTCAAAAATAGCGTCCTCTTTTTTTTCTATTTCTCAGATATTTTCCTTGCATTAACTGCCTCACCAACTCCCACCTATCCAGCTATCGTATGGCATGGTCCCAGATATTTTCTTCCCACAATAAATCAACTCACCAAATTTTCAAAAAGCCATCAAATGGCATGGTGAGAGTAAAATAAAATAAAAACTGACTTTGTGCCATCCACTCACGTTCAACTCTCATCACCAGCAGGGAGGGTTGTTACAATGGGGTTATTTTTTATTAACTCCTTTAACTTACTAGGTTACTATATGTGAAACTCCAACATATAGCAATATTTACCAACATAAAAATAGTTTTCTATATTATAATTTTTAAATATAGTTAAATATAGTTCAGATTATTTAGAAACATATTATGAAATACAAACTCCATCCATAAAAAATATAATATTAACATCTTTCAAATGAAATACAAAATAACTATATTAAAGGGTTATAGTAATAAAAATAGTGTCTATTATGTTACTATATGTTACATAAGGTGCTATTTTTAATACATGGTGTTACATTATTGTTAAACATAATAGACACTATAATATGAATGAGTTACATAAAGTTATTTTACATATTTATGTATAACAATGGGGTTTTCTATATTTACAATTTATTTCAAGGATCTATGTTACTATATGTTACATAAATTATTTTAGCCATTATTTTTATTATCTAAATGGGGTTATATTTTATTAACTCCTTTAACTTTGTAAGGAAACTCCAACATATAGCAATATTTAGCCAACATAAAAATAGTTTTTTATATTATAAGTTTTAAATATAGTTAAATATAGTTCATATTATTTAGACACATATTATGAAATAGAAACTCCATCCATAACACAACAAATTAAAACATGACTATTCATGAACATTTTGACTACATAGATATCTTAAATACATCTATCAGTACATCTATCTAAAAGATGTCTGAGAGATATCACTCTCGAGGAGCCTATCTATTCTTAATAACAATTTCAATATAGGTCTCCATGTCTTTTAGTTAGATGTATTTAAGATATCTATGCTAGTTTTATTTGTTGTTTTGTTTAGTCTTCTCCTCAAGACTCTTTGTATCTAGCCTTATTGTTATAATAAAATAAAATAATTTTTAAATAATTCTAAAGTAAAATAAAATAACTTTTAATTAAAAAATATTTTTCAATGTTTTTTAGTAATAATAAATAAAGGGTTTTAAAAAGTATAATCAAAACGAAAAATGTTATTTATGTCACAATGTGATGGTTGAATGGTGGCATTGTTCTCCTTTCCACCAAGGTTCAAGTTTTTGATGGGACATTGAGCTCGCAGGCCTTGAGCCCATATTGGGTCATTGAGTTCATGAGTTTGAACTAAAAATTCCTCATTCACCAAGGGAAAAAATGAAACAAAAAATAAATAAAATAAAATAATTCTTAAATAAAATTTAAAATTTATGTATCCATATTTATATATAGTTTAAATTTAAATTTATTTATTTACTTGTTTATTTGTTTAGAACCATAAAACATATAGCCAACCATAAACAAGCATTGCTTCCTTAATTAGAATATAAACACTATTATACAACCAACCACACAAGTAATGCATAATGCACCAAAACCACAACTCACCATGACAAGGAGAAGAAGTGCATGTTAGCATTGAAAAGGGATTAAATTTTAATTATAAACACAAGTGTCTTTAGTACCTTTCACATTACTTGAAAGGTGGCATGTCAAAACAATAAAACTAGCATAGATATCTTATATATATCTATCTAAAAGATATTAAGAAATATCAATCCAAAGGTGCCTATCTAAACTTTGCAATAAATTCAATATAGGTGTCTCCATACTAATATTTCTCAACATCTTTTAAATAAATACATTTAAGATATCTAAGTAATTAAATTTACAAATAAAAATTTAAATAATAACAATTAATTACGACTACTAAAATAAAATAAATTAGTTGATTTTCACAAATTTATATTGTAAGCATCTTTAAGTGAATATATTCAAAAGTTAAATTTTTTTTTTTTTAATAATCTCAAATAATATGATCTTTTAAATCATCTATAGTAATTAAATTATATTTATATTTATATTTAATTTAAGATTTTAGAATTTTAGAATTGCTATTATGCATATGAATATCATTGGGGTGGATTACCAACCCAACAAGACATAGTCCATAATTCCCTTGAGATCATCATGCAATTTATCTTAGCTTTTGAGTTTACAAGAATTAGGCTCTCCCTATTTGTCATCAAATCCCTCTTGACCTAAAACAAACTTCACCATGTTCATTAATGACTAGAAGGGGCTCTTCAAGAATTGAGTGCAGATGATAATCCAACACCTTCACTCATAGACAAGGATCCCTAGAAACTAAAGAATAATGTTTTGGAACCATAAAACATATAGCCAACCATAAACACTCATTGTTTCCTTAACTAGAATATAAACACTATTATACAACCAACCACACAAGAAATGCATAATGCACTGCAACCACAACTCACCATGACAAGGAGGAGATTTGCATGTTAGCACTAAAAAAGGGATTAAATTTTAATTATAAATACAACTATCTTTAGTACCTCTCACATTACTTGAAAGGTGGCATGTCAAAAAAATAAAACTAGCATAGATATCTTATATATATCTATCTAAAAGATATTAAGAGATATCAATCCCAAGGTGCCTATCTAACCTTTGCAATAAATTCAATATAGGTGTCTCTAAACCGATATTTCTCAACATATTTTAAATAAATGTATTTAAGATATCTAAGTAATTAAATTTATAAATAAAAAATTAAATAATATCAATTAGTTACGACTACTAAAATAAAATAAATTAGTTGATTTTCACAAATTTATTGTAACCATCTTTAAGTGAATATATTCCAAAGTTAAAAAATAAAAAAGATTTTAATAATCTCAAATAATACGATCTTTTAAATCATCTATAGTAATTGAATTATAATTATATTTATTTTTAATTTAAAATTTTAGAATTTTAGAATTACTATTATGCATATGAATAGGTATATAATTTTTACTATTTAAAAATTATTATTGTAAAAGTTGATTTTAAATTTTATTAAGTTTTGCATTTTTTAAATGTTTTAAATGTAATAATATATTAATAATTTTTTTTGTTGTATATACCTTGGTAAGGGACCAGGGACCCATCCAAAATTAGGGCTTAGCCCTCATGACTGTTTTGAAATTGTCTTAGAAGCTGCCTAAGACCATAACAAACATATACATATATCCAGAGGAGGGGGCAAATTACACGACCCACCCTCATAACATAGACTTAAAAACTATCAAAAAATAGATTGAAACTAAATAAAACCTCCTACTCATCTCCCTAGCCTGTGAGGTCCACCATGTCTGCTTCATGGTTGCATCCACACCTATAGTCTACATGGTCTTTGTCTTCCACCTTGCCACCCATCCACTCGGCCAACCTCTCCAGAGTCTTCCTCGTCTGCACCATCCTATCATTAAATCATGAATGTGACCCATCAAAATTCCATGGTTTGACTTGGCCTCTTTGGAAATCTCAGCTAAATCCTCGTGAACCAGTATGGAGACAACTACAATTGAAGACATAGTCATGAGTGTGAGTGACTACATAGTGCCAAAAACATTCCACCACCCTCTTGTCAACCCTAGATCAAGTAAGAAATTAGACATCACCTCCCTAAGTTTTCCACTGTACTGCCCATCTACCACCTTCACCATTGAGAGAATCCTGCCTACCCACTTCCTAAGAAGAGGGTTTTTTATCTCTGTATCAACAATTGCCACAAAATTCTCCAGAGCTTCATCCCATATGAATTTGGCCTTCCTCTTGTGAGGGATATATGACCTCCTTTTCAAACCTCCCACTAAACTGCTAACTGTCTTTCTCTAGATCTACCTGTGGTGGGGGGAATGTAAGACAACCTTCTCCTTTCCTTTAGCACTGCCCTCACCACTCATCGCTCCACACCCAACCTCACTTCCTCTCATTCTACCGAAGACTCCAGAAGACACCAAAAACTTGAAAACCTCCCCTACATTGATTTGTAAATACCAAAGGGGCTTAAAAATTTGCTCCTCGCACATACCATATTGAAACATGATGAGCCAACTTGTCCACTATCACCTCCCATGCTCGATTCCTTGTAAGTCTTAAAAATTGGTAGTTTAATGAACTTGCCTATTATCAGGTGAATAATATATTAATAATTTATATACTATTACTTTAGATTTAGTTTATGATTTGATCTTTATCTATTTTTCTTTACTCCTATTTAAGTTTATTTTAACATATTCATTATTTGCTTACTATTATTGTATTATCATTTGTACTTATTTTTATTTACTCCTATTTAAGTTTATTTTTATATATTCAATATTTTCTTAGTATTATTGTATTATCATTTGTACTTACTTTTATACATTTGTTCTTTATCTTGAAATTATTATTTTAATTGTAAGGTTCATTTTTGAGTGGTCCAAGATTGACTTTGTTTAATCATGTAGTATGTAGTAATGAACCTAAAATTTAAATTATAAATTTCTCATCATCTTTTGATAGTCGTTATGAGCTAACTTAACACACATTGTGTGACATATTCCTATGTATGTTTTTAGACATTCAATAATGTGAACTTAATTTCATCTAGGAGTAATCTAGCAACCATCTAGGAAGAATCAATGAATCCAAGTGGCTACAAAGAGAATCATTAGAGAAAACTTTAATTTCTAAAGGGACAAAAAATTAGATCCACGTCATCTACATATAAGACATTTGTATGTTGGTGAATATTGTCTTCAATATTTTCTCATTGTCATTAATTTGGCCTACTAAAGGAATTTGACTTAGGAGAACCCATTCACTTGTCAAGTCAACAAACTCCTAAATATTATTGCTAGATACCACTGTGAAACATTACCCATAGAGGTGGGTATGTGCAAGGAAATGGAGAACCAAAAGGGGGTCAAAAGTGGTCACTTTTTTTCTTTTTCCAAAAATCAATAAAACTAATCTTGGATGAGAAATTGAAGATAACCACAGTCAAAATTTAAAGATGTGACAAGAACAAGATTTGTAGTTCTCAGAATTTAGTTTCTAAACTCCTATTTTTTTCAAAAATGGTGGAGATTAAGAGATTCAAATAAGAGAAGCACACAAAGTGCTCCTATTTTTGTCAAAAAATTATAACATAGCGTCTAGTGTACTCCCCCTAAAAGGTTGAATTTTAAAAGTATTTCACAAAACACATTGGTAGAAAATTAGTTAACATTACGTAGTTTATGCCTAATTTTTCTACTAATTATGTAATGAATATATGAGTTTTTATGAATTTTCAAAGTGGACACATCCTTAAAAATAAAAATAAGTATTCTCACCCCTAATTTTTTTGAGAATTAATCAAAAACCATTTTTTTAATGTGTTTAGAATAGATTCTATAATGTAAAAATATAATTTGTTTCAAATATGGACATGAATGGATAAAAAATGACACCAAAATACTATACATAGGTTTCAGGTTAAAAAGGAAGACACTACTAAAACTAATTAGAGATCAAGACCTTAATAATTTTAGATTTAAAAAAAATTATATGGTTAGAAAGATAAAATAGAGATTTATCTCATAGTGGTGTTATTTTTAAAATTTTATGAAAAAATACATGAACTTGATGGAGAGCATGCTCAACAATTGTGTTTTTTGTTTGAGTTTTATAAAACATGTCTTTGGCTCCCAAATTGATTATCCAACCCTTAGGATTGGTAAATTCAAATGTGTACCAAGCCTAATAAAGGAATTTGATTGGTCAAAACAGATGTGCTCATGTTTTTAAAAATGTGTATGAGCCATAACGTGAGCATGTTATAACATGTATGCATTATGTTTTCTAAACTGTGAGTGCATTTTGAAGAATTATAGATGGTGGCCACTTTTTCGTCCCCCATCTTTCTACACTTACCCAAGTTGTAAGGTTGATTAATGATTCAAGAGAAAAAATAATGACTGGTCACCCATGTAAAGGATTAGGATTATCACTCACATGAGTGAAGATTATCTCACTCATTATGATGAGGCATACTTTGAAAAGCCTAATCCTTCTAGGAGTTTCTTGAGTAAGTTCTTAACATTGTTCTCATTGACACTCTATGGTTAAAATAGTGAGATTCTATGGGACAAGGAAGAAATAAGAAAGGTTAGGCAAATCATGGGAGGAGATAGGAATTAGGTGGAGCCCTCTAGATCCAATGGAATTTGACAGAAAAGAAGAATATGGAGAATCTTGTTTAAAAGGTGGTTTGACACCCTATTTAGAGAGATTGAACGTCCATGACACTACTATAGTGTTAGAGTTTACAAAGGGATGGGATGAAAGAAAGGTGATGGTGTAGGGGCTCAAGTGTGTCATAACAAAGGACTTATTTTCACATATCATTAGTCTTTCCATGGAGGGACCCAAAGTTTTTAAGGATAGATATTATGGGGAAGATGCAATGTCAACCTTCTTGAAGTCTAGTGAGAAATTGGACAAGCTACATTTAGGCCATGCAAGAAGCTTCCTAAAAATGCCATGAGGATAAGTCCTCCATTGCATTATGAGGTATGTCACACTAGAAGGGAGGTTTAAATTAGTTTATGGCTACCACTTTTTTCTCCTAAATCATTTTAGACATAAGTTGCATGTTTCCTTTCCATTTTATCTTATGTCATCCTTGGATATGTCCATTAACGATTGTAAAAAAGTTCTTGACATGATTCCCCTTAGTAAGGGGCTCATCTTTCTTATAGTAAAGCATATGAAAGCCTAGAACCCTAGGAATCCTTAGCTATCCAAACTAGGGAGGAGAAAATGAAAAAAGTTGTTGACTATTCAGACTCCTCTACCAACAAAATTGATCAGTCCTTGAATGAGTCTTGGCAGGATGTAAATAAAGAGAAAATCACAGAGTCTAATATAGAGGGATCCCCTTCTAGGGATAGAAACCTTGAGGATCTGGAGGAAATTGGGAAGGAGGATATGGAAAGAGATGAAATCCCCCAAGGCTTAAAATAAAGAGAGTTAAATCCAATAATACTCCTATCCAAAACCCCAAGGTCAAGTTAAATAATTTAAGGATGATAAAAAATAAGAATGATGAATCTAGTAGAGGGTAAACCTAGGAGGCTAGGGGTCATGTTGACAAAGGAAAGATGAAAAGTAACATTATGTAGGATACTCCTAGACATGTGGAGAAGCCAAGGGTTAAGAATAAACAAAAGGACAAATTCTTACTTGAACCCTCTATAGGTGTAGCATTCCTCGAAATTCTAGATCTACTCCTACTCTTCCCAAGGATTTTCCTTTTCTATTGATTAATTCATCTTCTCTATATGAAATATCTGATATTTTGGGGATAATTCATAAGGCCACAAAGGCCCAACACTCCCTTATAAAATGGTTCTTCATGGAGATAAATAGGATGAATTTGAAATTATCCCTAATAAAGAAAAAATGGGTGGTCAAACTTAGATGCATGTAGGAGGATGCAAAGATTTTTTAGAATTGGGAAGCTATTCCCTATGTCAAGAAGCTGGATCAAGACCTTAGTGAATTGAAAGCAAAGAATGTTACTATGATAGTTGAACTAGAGAAATGGAAGAAGGAATACAACAATAAATTGATTATGCTTGAAAAGGAGTTGATGGGAATTAAGGAAAAACTCAAAAAATTGATTCAAGTTAGTAAGTGTACTATACAAAATAGTGCCATGGGGATTAAAATCCTCACAGAAAAACTTAAAGAAACTACTGAAGGACCTAAATTATTGAGCCCGAAGGGAAAAATGTGAAATTGGGTCCTAGTGCTAGAACAAGAAGTAGTAAGAAGAAAACTTATGAGGATGAGAAGGACTTCTAGGATTTCATACAGTTGCACAAAAGTTTCTATTAGAAGGAGCTCGATATAGATAAGAGATTGAAGAAGTTGTAAGGTACGAGTGTGCTATTTATTTTTAACTATTTTTGGGGTTTGTTCATAGGCTAACTTTTGTTTTGTTGTAGGCAAAGGTTATGTTGTTTTATTGTGGCTATATTGTTTAGCAACTATTTCTAAAGGGTTTTAGGGCCCTTTTAAACCTATTTTACCTAATATAATAAATGACATCTCTTTCATTGAGTCAAATATCTCTATGAAAATTTTCTTCTTGTTTTCAAATTATAATCCAAAACTTCTCTAAAAGTCATTTTGTTAAAATTATTAAGGTGTGAAAAATTTAATTGTTTTACTATAAACTTGCCTATTTTTAGCACAAATTGGAAAAAATTTAAATCTATAACTCTCCAACCAAAATGAGTTAGGAACCAAACATTTAATTGAATGCCTATATTTTAGGATATCAAATTCATCTGTGAATAAAAATACTTTGTACTTTCAATTTACTAATTTAATTATTTTAGTAATTTTATAATTATGGTTGCTATTGTTGCAAAATTGTAGTTCCAAATGCACAATTCCTAAAAGGGAATACCTACTCTACCTAGAAAACCAAGGTTAGATCTCATCCAAGTTTAAGGACATGTGGGAAATTGTTTCAAGCACTGTTATATGGTATGCCACTAATGCATATCAACAACTAAAGTTCAGCAAGGCCAATTTGAAATCCATACTTATCACCATGTTTAGTGTATTGGATGAGTTCCAACTACACATTTGAGATTCTACAACAACCAAGGATACATGTGACAAGTTGAAAAATATATGAGGCAAATAATCTTAACCAAATTCTATAGCTATAGAGTCAATTGCACTTCTTGAAGATGAAGATTAGTGAAAAAATGAAATCCTTCCTAAGAGAAATTGTTGAGTGGTGAACTTGTCTATAAGTGTTTAGAGAGATAGTGGTAGATGTTTCTCTTGTACCCAATGTTTTGAGAGAACTTCTCTCTATCTACAAGGTCTTTGTGAAATCTCTGAAGGTCTCCAATTAAAAACTCACATTCTAATAACTTTTGAATATGATTCAACAAGAAGGGTCCATTCACAAGGAACATGCAATAAGGAGGACCATGTCTAGGTCAGAAACTAAAAAGACAAGAAGTCTATCCAATAATATAATAGACCCCCCAAGTAGCCATAACAATAGGGGAACCACTATTGTTTCTAGAAGAAATGTCATATTTTTTAGATAAGCAGGAATGAACTAAAGGATTGTTAGTCCAACTCATTTACAAATGGGTCTGGTTTTTTGAGAAACAAGATTCTATCAATGCAAAAAACACTTGGGTCCTATAACAACCCTCCTGATTGGCCCATGGAAAGTTAGTGAGGCAGTTAATGGAAAAATGAAAATATCTAAGAAGTACAAAAGTTGACCGGTAAAAATAAAAGAGGACGTGGTTTTTGGGAAGAGGCACCATGATTTGGGGACGTTGGAAATCATTAAATGCTCAAAATATCTTTGGGAGACCTAGTAGTCATTCATCTTGGAGAGGTGGAAAAAAAATGTTAAATGCTGCAGATATCTATAAGTAGGTGTGAATTGATTGTGGAGAGCAGTGGAATGTGGCATACAGTGGCGTGTAGGAAGAAGGAGAGTCAACGCCTGAATTGGGGAGGCTCTGGAAATAAACAGGGCAGTCGGTGCAAGCTTGACTAAACAACAATCATTTACTATCAGCAAACGAGGCATGGTTATCTACAATTAATTCGTAGTATGAGACCTGAGCGGCTTCATTCTATAAATACTGAACACAAGGAGTAAAAAAAGACATTACATACATCAATGGCTTCCAATTCCAAATCTACTTTCTTTTTTCTTTTCTTGTGATCCTTTTTTTTGCTAGTGTGGTTATGGCGGCAAATGCTAGCAAAGATTTGTTGTGGCCTCCGTCTTCCACCATAGTAAAGGCATGCAACACTGTTGAAGAGGATTAGAGAACTGGAAACTTAAATATATTCTTCAGCAGGTTGGCACATTACTGAACAACTTAGACAATTATTTTATTTCCCACATGTTGAGGGAAGGGAATAAGGTGGTGAATCTGCTAGCAAACATAGCAGTGGATAGTGAGAGCGCTTCTATTTTTTTTCATCTGGGAATCATTTGCTTCCAAAATTGTTGTCAAATATTCTAGCTTCTGAGATGGAATCTGAGATCAGCAGTACCTCTGTTTGAGCTTAGCTGATCTAACATTGCCAGCATGGCGTTTTGAAAAAGTTTCCCCTCCTAATTAGATTCCTAGTCGGCTTCCAACCTGTTGTACCTATTGGTGCAAGGGAATGAATAGGTGGCACGAATAGGCTGGCTTGAATTTGGGTTTTGGTGCTTAGCCATTTCATTTTGAATGAGAGGCATCATAATAAATGCAGCTTAACTCCTTTTGGTTGGCGTTTGACAATTTCGGTGGAAATGGATGGTCAGTTCTCAAGTGGGCAATGAACCGAGACTGTTTAAGCCATTTCGGCTGCTCCTGAGGGAAGGTGGGGATTGCAAATCTATCCTCCTTTCATGTCTCATTTAAGGGTAGTGACAAGCATTAACTCCCCGGGCTTGTAGAATTTCCATGACGGCGCAACGGCTTCATCTCCCCTGACCGGGATTTCCTGCAGAGGACATGTCTCTAGTTCTTAATGGCAACCATCCTTTGGCAGTGTACTCCGTATCTTGCCACTAGCACTCTTTGAAGCCATGATGTCATTGAAGCCCTTCGCCAACTTTCGTTTGATAGGATGTCTTTGGATTTTATTCTTTCTACTTTTGCTTGCTTTGGCGCGTGTGAGGTTTCTATGTCTAGGATCCAAACACTCTCTTACTTTGCTCTATTTCTTCTCTTGTAGTTTCCCTCCCTACAACTCTCCTATCTCTATTCCTTTCTCTCCTCAGGTACATTCTCATGGCTGACATTCATCTTAATCAAAGACTGTTCTTCCAAGCTCTCCACTGGGAACTAAAAATTAGAGGGATAGTTAAGGCAGCTGACTTGATGACCCTGATCGACTCAGATTGCACCCTCACCTAGTTCACAGTTAGGAATATTGTCAGCCATGCTTGGATCAGAGGATACGAGGGGCATGTGCTCAACTACTCAGATGTGGTTTCACAGCTATTATCCAACATTATGGATTTGGCAATGGATGGTGAGTACGTGCATGCCTTAGTGGCAGGCTGTTCTATAAAAACATCTACACTATAGAAATGTGGGAAACAACGGTGTCCATTTATAGAATGGACCAGGGTGATGCTCTAATTGGTGGACTTTTCAATCTTGCAGCTATGCATACCTTTCCCCCGCAGTAAGCAATATATAGGGCCTTGCAAGCCAATATCATATCTTTGAGCAATGGTGAAATTGATGAGGCGCTGCGGGCTCATTGTTTTCTATTTACTAAGAAGAAAGCTGAGAGGATCAAGGATGTGTTTACAACCATTTGTTTCTTAAGGATTCATGCCTCTGACCTAGCTCCAGGAATGTTGCGGTATGCTCTGGAGGTCCCTAATGATGGAGCCCAAACATCTGCATCAGTGGAGCTGGATGAGCAAAATCTTTTGGCAGCTCTGCCAGCAGCGTGATGTTGTGACAGTGTCAGCTATTTTTTGGCACTTTGGGTGGTTGGTTGGCTGTGGTCATGGTGGTTTTCTCTGGCATGTTCCTGTGGTGGTGTCTTCTCGATGCTGTTCGTTGGTGTTCGCGGCGTGGTCTGCTCTCGTGATGGGCTAGGATGGGTCTTTTTGCAGTTGCTCTCCATTGCGTTTGGTTGGCCCTCTGGCGGTGGTTGGGTGGCGATGTGTGTTGTAGTTTTTGGCGACTTTCCCCTTCTTTATTTTTGGAGGTTTTGTTTGTTAGGTTCTAATCTTTTTCTTGTTTCATCTGGCCAAGTTGGGGCCCTATTTTGTAAATTCTTTGGTTTTCATTTAGACTATCGTTTGCTTCTATTATGTATAAATGGTTTTAATTTTAATCTATGGGTGCTCCGCCACCTTTTTCTAGTAAAAAAAAAAAACACTATTGAAGACAAAGACTTTTGTGTTAGGTCATTATCCTTAGCTCTAGGGGCATTAAAGACAAATATGAAAATGCTGGCTGTGATATCTGTTAAATTGAGCTTGAATGAAGTGCGAAATGTTACTCACTATGTTGTAAATCTAAAGAAGTTGGACAGTAGTTTTGGTGCCCTCAAGGATTGTGTGGAGCTTTTCAAACAAATAGTGTCTAGTGAGCTCCGTAACTCTGAAGCATTGGAGGAAAATAATAATCCTAGGCGAGCATATCAATTTGCATGATTTGAGGCGAGGGGAATGGGAGTGCGATTTGTTTGGAGGTAGGTGCATCAGTTCTTTGTTTTTCCAGCACATAAATTAAACTTTGTTTGCTGCAATTTCTTTACCATAGAAAAACTAAAACCCTTGCCACGTTTAAAGAATTATGCCAAACTTGTTTTAGTGCAAGATATTTACATCGTTGTTTTCCATGAATTTTTTTTTTTTAAAAACATGTTGAACAGATAAAAGGGTTTTCAAAGAAAGATCCGTGTTTTCTCATTTATAATTTTTAAGGAAAACGAGGGTTTGATTTTATAGAGAATAATGAAGGTAGTCATATATAGAAAACTGGGATGCCATGATCGAGATTGAAGAGATCTAAGTCCCATGGAACCTTTTTGTTATTCAATGACTTCTCTATAGAGAATTTCATTACAACTCTTAAATAAAAACTTAGCAGAATCTATTTTGATCATTACAGTCATGTTCTACAAATCACCAGCTGAGAGGAAACCATCATTGAGTTAAAGAATGTTATGGTATTATAATACCTTAGAAACATCTACCTGTGTTTGTGCATTAAAATTGGTCACATAAACTCTACTGGAAAGAAAATCTGCAACCCAAGGATCTAAGGGAACTACTGTAAGAGGGAAAATTAAGATTTCCATTTTGTAAGTCTTTTAACATTTTATTTTGTTATGTTAAATATGGCTGACAATATGCAAAATTAGGCTGTGAGAAGATGTGCAATACCTTTTTTCATGCTTTTATTATAATATCCATGCATTCCTTTGTGAAGAGTGATCAGATTGGGGCCACTGGAATTATTACAAAATTGATCAAACCTACAAAGGGCTATTTTTAATAAAACTACACTGTCATAAAAAGTTTCTGTATTGTAGATCACATTTTTCTATCTCTAATTTTTACTTCAGTGTTACAGTCTATTTTGGGTACCTCATTTGGTTAAATGAGATGACAATGGTCTAGGTAATTAGAGTTGTCTTTTGGAGTGGCTCTCTACGGGCCAGGGGCCCACAAGTGGTTGCTAGGAGAACTAGTAGCAGAGTTACATTAATAAGTGATAACTAAATGAAAATATTGGGGTAAAAACATTAATAAGATAATTAGTTCTTGTGCATGGCATTGAGTACTTGTAAAGGCTAAGGATGCATCGAGAAGTCCTATTCGTCTATGGGGCATCGAGTCATCCATCTGCAGGGTGTAGATTCGGGCATGATTGAGTCTCCTCGTCTGCATGAGAGGAGTACTTGGTTCCGTGTGATGCCATCCCTTCAAGCACGCATGATGACACTCCATCTAATTACACTATAGTATCTAGTACCTTAGCAGTTGTGAGTAGTACCTGACCTATGACTTGGATGAGTACCTCTATGTTATAACTTTGGCTATATACATTATTCTCTGTGTCTGCTCCGTGATTGATGTGACTGTTGGCCATCTTGTATCCCCTTGTTTTTGTTCTTCCATTTGGGCCTTGTGACTATCTTCGAGCATGGTGGGGTGGTCTCATATGAGTTCACATGGTTGGGAGGTGTTGCCACCAACATTGGGGACCAATGAATAGGTTTTGGAGCACTAGTTGGAGATGTTCTCTCTCTCTGTTACTTCATTCAGTTATTGTACTCATTCAGTCCTTGTATCATATTCAGGACTATGTTATTGTACGTGTATATTATATTCATGGCTATGCCATTGTATTTGTATATTCTTTTATGTAATTGTAGTCTCTTAAGAGGGAAGATATAATCATGCAAGTTAATGAGAAGAAATGAGATGTTTCCTATTTGGTTTATAGATTTTGGTGTGGGTATCGGATCCACTTATACTATGATGCTTTTGGATTCATGTTTATACTAGATATGGGATTAGGAAGATTTGATTTGGTGATAAAATGAATGTAGTTTTTAATGTTTTCTCTAGAGGGTGAATTAGTCCTCACCTTCAAGTTGTGCATTCGGCCATACTTGGCCATGAATGCTGTCAATCTATTGAATTGGCAATCGAATCGGTGTATGTTATCTACTTATGTAAAAGAAAATGTCTTGTTCTCTTTTGGCTCTTACTCTTCAAGGGTTACGTAGCGGGATGTTACATCTGGTATTAGAGCCCATGTTTACACACTGGGAGCTCTGGCATACTTGAGCCTTCTATGTTTTGTTCTGCTTGCCATGTGTGGCGTGAGCTTGTTATATTGTTTATAGTCTTGTTGTTATGCTTTCATGCCTTAGTATGGTGCATAGGTTGTCCTTGCGATGATCTATCTTCATGTGTTCCTTGTTTCCTTTAGGATGCCTCCTAGGGGCAGAGCTAGAGGCAGAGTTAGAGGTATAGCCATTGTTCTTCAACGTAGCCCCCAACATAATGTCAATCAGAGTAATCAGGGTGAGCATTAGGAGGAAAAGCATGATGAGAACCAAGCTAAAGGGCCTAGGGGTGCCCAGGTGTTAGCTCTTTTACAACAGATTATGGACTAATTAGGACCTTGTTGGAGGCATCTAATGAGGAGGAGTCACACCCTTCTCATTAGGATGGTCAGGATGCTAGAACTGAGCGTGAACGTTCCCATAGTCTAGGTCACTTGGGAGCAAGATGTTGGTTGGCAGGTTGAGTTAACTACTAGATCCCAGGTGGCTGTAGACTCCCTCATTCATGGTTGTGTGTTGGAATTGGGCACTTTCACTACCATAGTGTATCTCCCTGTGCTACCTTTGGGGTCCTATGGGATTGTTTTGGGCATGGATTGGTTGGAGACCCACCTAGCTAGTATAGATTGTCAGCGTAAGTCGGTTCAATGTATAGATGATGTTGGAGAGTGTGTTAACTTAGTTGGGGTTCAGAGACCCATTTCTCTCCAGGTGATTTTAGCTATGAAGCTGAAGCGTGCCATGCGAGAAGGTTGTTAGATGTTTTCTATTTTAGTTAGTGACCTTGTTGAGGGTGGGATTCAGGAGGTATCTCTTGATGATCATCCTATTTTTTAGGAGTATGCAGATGTCTTTCTAAGTGATATTCTAGGTATGCTAGCTAAGCATGACATGTACTTCCATATTGACATCATTCTTGGTGTGAAGCCTATTTCTCGGGCACTGTATCACATGACTACTCAGGAGTTGAGAGAGTTCTGGGTGCAGTTAGAGGAGTTACTAGAGAAGGGTTTCATTCTTCCTAGTGTATCCCCTTGGGGAGCACTTGTCATCTTTATGAAGAAGGACATATCTCTTCACTTATGCATTGATTATCACCAGTTGAACAAAGTGACGGTGAAGAATCGTTACCCGTTGCCTCAGATAGATGATTTGTTCGATCAAATGAGGGGAGCCAAGGTGTTCTCCAAGATAGATCTGAAGTCAGGATACCATCCTGGCTTCACATTCATGAGGCAGACATTCATTAGACAACATTTTGTACATGTTATGGGCATTATGAGTTCATGGTCGTCCCTTTTAGGTTGACCAATGCTCCATCAGTTTTCATGAGTTTGATGAATGGGGTGTTTCACACCTATCTTTACCAGTTTGATCTTGTGTTCCTTGATGATATTTTAATTTATTCGAGGACTATGGAGGAGCATGAAGGCCATTTGCAGCAAGTGTTGTAGTGCTTGCGAGATAATTAGTTGTTTGGCAATTTGGCCAAGTGTGAGTTCTTTCAGATTGAGGTGAGATATTTGGGCCACATCATCTCAGGAGAGGGCATCTCAATGGATCCTTCTAAGATCCAGGCCATTGTGAATTGGCTAGTGCCAACAAATGTGGTTGAGGTTCATAGTTTCATGGGATTAGCAGGTTACTATTGTCGATTTGTGAGAGATTTCTCTTGGGTAGCCCATCCCATCACTTCTCTTCAGCGGAAAGGGAAGAAGTTTGTGTGGTCAGATTAGTGTGAGTCAGCATTTTAGGCTCTTAAGGAGCGGTTGACTAGTGCACCTATCTTGGTAGTGCTAGATCCTACAGGTGATTTTGTAGTGTGCACCGATGCTTCGTTGGAGGGTGTGGGGGCAGTTCTCATGCAAGAGGGATGAGTGATTGCATATGAGTCCCATAAGCTCAAGGATCTTGAGCTAAACTATGCCACCTATGATTTGGAGTTAGCAGCCATCGTCCATGCACTTGTGCGTTGGAGACATTTCCTCTTGAGACATCAGTTTGAGTTGCATAGTGAACATCGCAGTTTGCAGTATATCATTACTCAGCTGAATTTGAATGCTCAGGAGCTCCGTTGGATGGAGTTCCTCTATGAGTACAACTTCGAGGTTTGTTACATTTAGGGTAAGGAGAATGTTGTTGTGGATGCCTTGAGTAGAAGGGAACATAAGATTTCAGTTTTATCTCTTGGAGTGGATTTACGGAGTCATATTTTGGAGTCACTTCCTAGTGATACTTGGTATCAGGAGGTGAGAGCGGAGATTGAGTCTGGGAAAGTCCTTGAGGGTAGATTTGTAGGTTTATCTCTTGAGTTCAATGGACTTTTGCAACATCTTGGTCATATTTATGTTCTGGATTCTGGTGATCTTCATTCCTTGGTTTTGTCAGAGGCACATTGTGCACCCTATTCAGCTCATCTGAGTGTCACAAAGATGCATGCTGATCTTTGATAGTAGTATCATTGGGCAGGTTTGTGGTGAGATATTGCCAATTTTGTGGCTTAGTGTCTTGAGTGCTAGTGGGTGAAGGTAGAACACTAGCACCCAGCAGGGCTATTGTAGCCTCATTCCATCCCTGGATGGAAGTGGGATGCTATATCTCTAGATTTCATAGTGGGGCTACCTATGTCTTCACGTCGTCATGATGTTATTATGGTTATAGTGGACAAATTGTCCAAGGTGGCACACTTCTCACCCATGAGATCTTCTTACACTACAGCGTCTATAGCTCGAGTGTTTATGGAGGATATCATGTGTCTGCATGGTATTCCTTGTAGGATCATTTTTTATCATGATCCAGTGTTCACTTTGGCTTTGTGGACTTCTCTTCAGCATGCTTTGGGAGCTTAGCTTAGTTTTAGCTCTGCATACATCCCGAGAATAATAGATAGATGGAGCTAGTTAATCAGGTCTTAAGGGTAAGTGCAAGAAGATGGGGGGGCCAAAAAGGGGTCTTAAGTGGCCACTTTTTTTTTTTTTGAAATCAGGAAATACTGGCCTTGGATGAGAAATTGAGCATAGTTACACTCAAAATTTGGAGATACAACCAAAACAATGTTCGCAGTGCTTTGAGTCTACTTTCTAAACTACTATTTTTTTTTGAAAATGACATAGATTAAGGGGTTCAAAAGAGGGAGCCACAGAAATTGGTGTTGTTTCTATCAAAAAAACATAACATAGCATGGTTTGTGGCTCCCTCAAAAGGTCAACTTTTTTTTGGTATTTTTAAAATCGCTTTAGTGAGAAATTAGCTAATAGCATGTAGTTTATGCCTTATTTTTCTGATAATTTTTTGATGAATATTTGATTTTTTACTAATTTTCAAAGTGGACACATCCTAAAAAATAGAATTTTGGCTGTGCTACCCCTATAAATTTTGAAAACTAATTGAAAATCATTTTTTTCTTTTTTTAATATTTGTAGAATGGAGTCTAGTTTCTAAATATGTAATTTTTTTGAAATTTCAATGAATAGTTAATTTACAATGAAAAAAAGACCAAATAGTGGTTTTTGCCCAAAAACAGACACACAAACAAAAGAAATTAAAGATGAAAGGCTTAACATTGTTAAAATGTGAAAAAAATCACATCGTCAAATAGCTAATGCAAAGCCTAACATTACCCAGGTGTTCGATTTGTTTGATCTTGAAACATGTGCAAATCTGAGGGTTAGCACGAACGAAATTATGTGAAATCTTGAAGAATCTGGAAAAATACGTCTGTGACTGTTCAGAAGGCACTCCAATCCTTTGGGTTGGAAATCCAAAGCAAATGCCAAGCCCAAGGCTTGGGATTCCCAAAGCAAGACATAATGTGAGCGCGTTATGTTTTGCTTTGCATTTTTCTTTTTCTGTAAGTTTATTGTTTGTCATGTTTGACATAACGCGAGCGCGTTATAACCTGCTCGCGTTATGTTCCCCTTAATTTTTTTTTGTTCAAGTCTATTAATCATGTATGTATGTATGTATGCCTATATGTATGTATGTATGTATCTATGTATGCCTATATGTATGTATCTATGTATGTATCTATGTATCGATGTATCTATGTATGCCTATATGTATGTATGTATCTATGTATGCCTATATTTATGTATGTATAGTGTCGAGGGCAAAGGAGGGTAGAGATGGGAGTGAGCTAGATAGGGGAGGAGAGGGTTGGATAAGGATTGAGTGATTAAGGTTTAATGTTGAGGGTTGAGCGTTTACAGATAGGATTTAGAGTTTAGGGATAAGCGATTAGAGTTTAGGACCTTGAGGGATTAGGGTTTAGGGTTGAGGCTTTAGGGATAACGTTTAGGGTTAAGGGTAGAGGGATTAGGATTTAAGGTATAGTTTAGTAGTTCTTGTGGATAGAGCCAGTAAACAATGGGAGATTATTTTCTTGTTTCATAACAATATACCTTCCCTAAGTGCGGGGTGGATAGCAAGAAACATAGATGTACCCCAATACAAATCTTTTCTCATAATGATCATCCTTTTGATTTCAACTGTTAATTACTCACTGTAGATGTACCATATGCAAAGCTTTTTTGTAGGGTTTAAGGTATAGTGTCGAGGGTTGAGGGTTTATTGATAGTGTTTAGGGTTGAGGGTTGAGGGATTAGGTTTTAGGGTTGATGGATTGGGGTTTAAGGTATAGTGTTGAGGGTTTAGGGTTGACGGATTAGCATTTAATGTCGAGGTTAGGGTTAGAGTGTCGAGGGTAGAGGGATTAGGTATAGGGTTTAGGGTTTAAGGTTTAAGGATTGAGGGTTGAGGCTTTAGGGATGAGGGTTTAAGGCTTAAGATATAGTGTCAAGTATTGAGGGTGTAGGGATAGGGTTTAAGTTTTAAGGGTTAAGGGTTGAGGGATAGGGATTAGGGTTTAAGGTATAGTGTTGAGGGTTGATGGTTTAGGGATAGGGTTTAGGTTTGAGGGATTAGGGTTTAGGGTTGATGAATTAGGGTTTAATGTTGAGAGTTGAGGGTTGAGGGTTGAGGTTGAGGGATAGGGTTAATGGTCAATGGATTAGGGTTAAATAAGAGGGTCGAGGGTAGAGGGATTAGGGATAGGGTTTAGGGTTGAAGGTTTAATGATTTAGGGTTGAGGCTTTAGGGATGAGGGTTAAGGGATCAGGGTTTAAGATATAGTGTCGAGTGTTGAGCGTGTAGGGATAGGTTTTAGGGTTCAAGTTTTAAGGGTTAAGGGTTGAGAGATTAGGGTTTGACGTTGAGGGTTGAGTACATTGAGGTTCGAGGGTTAAGGGTTTCAGGATAGGGTTGAGGGTCAAGGGATTAGGGTTAAGGGATAGGGTTGGAGGGTTTAGGGATAAGGGATTAGGGTTTAAGGTATAGTATCGAGCCCATTGAGGGTCTAGGAATAGGGATAGCATTTAGGGTTTAGGAATAGGGATACCATTTAGGGTTTATGGATGAGGGATTAGAGTTGAGGGATGATGGATTAGAGTTGAGGGTTAAGGGATTAGGGTTTAGGGTTTAGGGTTGAGGGATTAGGGTTTAAGGTATAGTGTTGAGGGTTTAGGGATAGAGTTTAGGGTTGAGGGATTAGAGTGAAGGGTTGAGGGATTAGGATTTGACATTGAGGGTTGAGGGTTTAGGGTTTAGGGTTTAGGGATAGGGTTGAGGGTCAAGGGATCAGAGTTAAGGGTTGAGGGATTAGGGTTTGACATTGAGGGTTGAGGGTTGAGGTTTGAGGGTTAAGGGTTTAGGGATAGAGTTGAGGGTCGAGGGATTAGGGTTAAAGTAGAGTGTGGAGGGTATAAGGATTAGGGATAGGGTTGGAGGGTTTAGGGATAAGGGATTAGGGTTTAAGGTATAGTATTGAGTCTGTTGAAGGTTTAGGAATAGGGATAGAATTTAGGGTTTAGGGATGAGGGATTAGAGTTGAGGGATGACAGATCAGGGTTGAGGGTTGAGGGATTAGGGTTTAGGGATAAGGTTTAGGGTTGAGGGTTGAGCGATTAGGGTTTAAGGTATAGTGTTGAGGGTTTAGGGTTCACGGATTAGGGTTTAGGGATAAGGTTTAGGGTTGAGGGTTAAGGGATTAGGGTTTAAGGTATAGTGTTGAGGGTTTAGGGATAGGGTTTAGGGTTGAGGAATTAGAGTGAAGGGTTGAGGGATTAGGATTTAACGTTGAGGGTTGAGGGTTTAGGGTTTAGGGATAGGGTTGAGGGTTGAGGGATCAGAGTTAAGGGTTGAGGGATTAGGGTTTGACATTGAGGGTTGAGGGTTGAGGGATTAGGGTTAAAGTAGAGTGTGGAGGGTATAAGGATTAGGGATAGGGTTGGAGGGTTTAGGGATAAGGGATTAGGGTTTAAGGTATAGTATCGAGTCTATTGAAGGTTTAGGAATAGGAATAACATTTAGGGTTTAGGGATGAGGGATTAGAGTTGAGGGATGAGGGATTAGGGTTGAGGGTTGAGGGATTAGGGTTTAAGGTATAGTGTTGAGGGTTTAGGGATAGGGTTTAGGGTTGAGGGATTAGAGTGAAGGGTTGAGGGATTAGGATTTGATGTTGAGGGTTAAGGGTTTAGGGTTTAGGGTTTAGGGATAGGGTTGAGGGTCAAGAGATCAGAGTTAAGGGTTGAGGGTCAAGGGATCAGAGTTAAGGGTTGAGGGATTAGGGTTTGACATTGATGGTTGAGGGTTGAGGTTCGAGGGTCAAGGGTTTAGGGATAGGGTTGAGTGTCAAGGGATCAGGGTTAAAGTAGAGTGTGGAGGGTATAAGGATTAGGGATAGGGTTTGAGGGTTTAGGGATAAGGGATTAGGGTTTAAGGTATAGTATCAAGTTTGTTGAAGGTTTAGGAATAGGGATAGCATTTAGGGTTTAGGGATGAGGGATTAGAGTTGAGGGATGACGGATTAGGGTTGAGGGTTGAGGGATTAGGGTTTAGGGATAAGGTTTAGGGTTGAGGGTTGAGTGATTAGGGTTTAAGGTATAGTGTTGAGGGTTTAGGGTTGAGGGATTAGAGTGAAGGGTTGAGGGATTAGGATTTGACGTTGAGGGTTGAGGGTTGAGGGTTTAGGGTTTAGGGTTTAGGGATAGGGTTGAGGGTCAAGGGATCATAGTTAAGGGTTGAAGGATTAGGGTTTGACGTTGAGGGTTGAGGGTTAAGGGATTAGGGTTAAAGTAGAGTGTGGAGGGTATAAGGATTAGGGATAGGGTTGGAGGGTTTAGGGATAAGGGATTAGGGTTTAAGGTATAGTATCGAGTCAGTTAAGGGTTTAGGAATAGGGATAGCATTTAGGGTTTAGGGATGAGGGATTAGAGTTGAGGGATGATAGATTAGGGTTGAGGGTTGAGGGATTAGGGTTTAGGGATAAGGTTTAGGGTTGAGGGTTGAGGGATTAGGGTTTAAGGTATAGTGTTGAGGGTTTAGGGATAGGGTTTAGGGTTGAGGGATTAGAGTGAAGGGTTGAGGGATTAGGATTTGATGTTGAGGGTTTAGGGATAGGGTTGAGGGTCGAGGGATCAGAGTTAAGGGTTGAGGGATTAGGGTTTAATGTTGAGGGTTGAGGTTCAAGAGTCAAGGGTTTAAGGATAGGGTTGAGGGTCGAGGGATTAGGGTTAGAGTAGAGTGTGGAGCGTATAAGGATTAGGGATAGGGTTGGAGGGTTTAGGGATGAGGGATTAGAGTTGAGGAATGATGGATTAGGGTTAAGGGATTAGGGTTAAGGGATAAGGTTTAGGTTTGAGGGTTGAGGGATTAGGGTTTAAGGTATAGTGTTGAGGGTTTTTGGATAGGGTTTAGGGTTGAGGGATTAGGATTTGACGTTAAGGGTTGAGGCTTTAGGGTTTAGGGATAGGGTTGAGGGTTGAGGGATCAGAGTTAAGGGTTGAGGGATTAGGGTTTGACATTGAGGGTTGAGGGTTGAGGTTCGAGGGTCAAGGGTTTAGGGATAGGGTTGAGGGTCGAGGGATTAGGGTTAAAGTAGAGTGTGGAGGGTATAATGATTAGGGATAGGGTCTGAGGGTTTAGGGATAAAGGATTAGGGTTTAAGGTATAGTATTGAGTCTATTGAAGGTTTAGGAATAGGGATAACATTTAGGGTTTAGGGATGAGGGATTAGAGTTGAGGGATGATGGATTAGGGTTGAGGGTTGAGGGATTAGGGTTTAGGGATAAGGTTTAGGGTTGAGGGTTGAGGGATTAGGGTTTAAGGTATAGTGTTGAGGGTTTTTTTCATCAAATGTAGATTTATGGGTTTGATTATATTGATTGCCTCTCCAGTTTTGGGGTGTGGATGTTTTGGAATCAATTAGGAATTCTTCAAGAGACTTTGTGGAAGTGGATTGGCAATCGCTTGACAGAACCCCTACTATTTATGCTTGGATAAGGATTTGTCACAAACTAGAACTTCTACTTCCAAAGAAGATCTGTCTTTCTTCCTTGATGGGTATTTTCTATCAAGAACTTGATTATGAGGGCTTGCCCCTTCATTGTTATGACTATCATATGGTGGAGCATATGGCAAGCTCTTGTAGGAAACATGAAAAGTTCTCCCTCAAAAACCTTGTGGTCATTTAAGTTTGAAGGGGAAGGTTTGGAAAGAGAAATGCACAAGATGTGATCAATCTATAGTAGGACAAAACGCGAGCACGTTATAACGTGCTCGCATTTTATTTTGCTATAGAAACGATAAAAAAGTGTTGACCCCCGTGATCCAGGCCCACATGCTCTATTTTCATACTGATTCTACACATGCTCCGACAAAAAAGAAGTGCTTTCATGCTGTTGGGAAGTTCACATGCACATTTGACACATTGTACCACTTTTGCATGATCTTTCCACCACCTTTTCTGCTTTTCCAACTTGAGAAGGAGGAAATAACATAGTTTTCACACCAAGTTTGATATATATCTATTCAAGTTTCAATTTTTGTAGTGTTGCAATGTTAATTGTGATTCAATTTTAGGAATTTAACATTATGGATTGGTTAATAGTATTGTTGTTAGTAATTATATTTGAGTGTTATTCAATTTAACATTGAAAAGGAAGCAAGTGGTGAAAAACTCAAATTGTTGAGGAGTTTGATGCAAGAAGAAAAAAACACTATATAATTGGCTACTCTCTCCATTCGAATCTTCATTTTTTAGGTATGTCAAGTCTTTACATGCATGTGCTTTACATTTTCCTTAATTTAGATTGAATTACTTTATCATGCTTTATCATACATGTTTAAATTAGACACATTCCCAATCAAGAAAGAAGCCTACAATCTCACATGATGCCATGTATATTTCCTACACTTGGGCTCTTTAATAATTATGTGTAATAAACAGACCTTAACATACCATGATGTCAAACTATACAAGAATAAATCCTTACAACATAATAAAAATACAATCCCACTATTATCTTGTATTCATTTCTTAGGAAGTAATATTGGTCACTTTATCATGCTATAGACAAATTCTCTGTCATGCTGAGGAAACGATCAAGAATTAAACCAACATAGGAAGAGATAGAAGCTAAGAATGCAAAGAAAGCAGTGGCTATGAGGGAACTTTGTGAGAAGAGGAAATTGGACACGATAAATGAAGACATACCAATTGAAGAGGAACCACAACCATCACAAAGAGATATGGTATTGGCAGCACAAAGAGAATGAATGCAAAAACTTCGGGCTACGAGAGATTTGAATACCATAGTTGGAGACACATCCTCTACCGCAAGTCAACATGTAGAGACACCATCTACCACATCTCAAGTTGAGAGTACATCATCACTCACATGTGATGAAGGAGGTATGACATCGTTCCCACCTCAACCTCAAGGTATGTCATCTATTCCATCTTCGATTGAAGGTCTGCCATCTAGCCCATCTCATTTAAATATTGATTAAATTCCTAATATTGAGATGAATTTACCTAACTTAACACCACCTAGAATTTTGCATAGAAAGCCAAAGTATTTGATTGAAATTGATGAGAATATTTTGCAGCCAATGGAAGGTAAGATTCCAAAACGTACTTGTAGAAGATATGCTCATAAGATTTGGAGATTGTTCTTTGAAAAATTAAATGAGATTGCAAGATGTCAACTATTCATTGAAATGATGCGAAGTATAAAGTATAGGTCCATCACGAAGATTCTTGGGTTGAGAACATCAGAGGCTTCAAATGAAAAAACTATTGTCAAGAATCTAATGAGTGCCTATGAGAGTGTGGGTAACACCTCATGAACAAAAGATAGTAATGCAACACAGCATGTGATTACATAAACTATAGTAAGTAGTCAAATGAGGAAAGCTTGTCTCATTAGAAAGACAAGTCAAGAATTGAGAATTAATAGGAAAACTTTATCAAGAGCCATTGGAAAACACCAAAGAATTGAGGACACTAATGCCAATGAATTATGGGCATTCTCGGGGAGACTACCATGAAATGATAAACCAATTATTGAAGCATTGAGATCACTAATTGAAGACTTTTGGAAGAATTACACAAGGGTATCTCTGAATCAAAGGGATGTGGTAAGAAGGAGAATCGGTAGTCAGAATCGTGAGCCACATCCAAAGCATTTTTTGGGTGAGACTCAAACATATTTTTATGGTAAATTTCTAGAGAAGTATCCTCAAATTAAAATTTGTCAAAGATATTTTGAAATACTAAAACCTTTCTATGTCAAGATAAATCACACACGCACTACTTCTTGTTGTAGATTACATATTGGATTTTCTAACAATTTTGATGCTTATAGGTCTATATGTTTAGATATGCATACTAACAATGTTTTGCAGGGTTGTGCCATATGTGCCCCACCAACATCTTCAAGAGACTTCATATCAAGAATTTTATGTGAAAGAGAGGAAGGTCAAATATTCTACAAGAAATTATGCTTGGATGGCACATGTCATCGTTGCAGTGGCTTACAACATTTGCCAATATGTGAACATATGGAAAGACCACATGTGGTTGGAAACGAACTAGTAGAGTTTGACAAGTATAAAACAGTGGCATACAATACAAAAGATGGTAAAGAAGCAAAGAGGTGTGAATTGGTTATTGAAAAGATTCCAGTGTATCAGTTTATGCCTATATTTCGTGATAGCATAGTGTATGAGTATGCAAGACATGCCCATAGAGCTCGATGGTTGGACTTGCAATTCAAGTTATGCAAGGACACATTTCTAATTGGTAGCATTGTTTCAGTCGTTGACTTTGCAGAGAACTACAGTCTACAACCACAGCGTGAGGTGCAATCACAATATTACGACTCCACATAGGTTTCTATATTTGTGCACATCACATTCATTCATGTGAATGATAGTACAGAGGATGACAGAAAGATCATAAGGGAGTATAAGTTCTATATTAGTGATGATCGTACGCATTCTACGAAGTTCGTGCAAGGTTGCTTTTAGGTGTTCTACAATGATTTTGCCAGAAGGGGCATATCGTTCAATCAACATATCATATGGTCAGATAATTGTGCGTCACAATTCAAGAACTTGCAGAATTTCTATTGGCTGAGTCAGAGGCATAATTTTATAGGTATTCAGCATATGTGGAACTTTTGTGAGGCTGGGCATGGAAAGGGGGAGCATGATGGTGCAGGAGCATGTATCAAAAGAGCCATAGCACAAGAAGAGTTAAAAGTATAAAGACAATGCAAAGTTGACAGATGCAAAATTGATTGTCGAGTGGTGTGATGCTTCCATGGGTCTAGGTAATGAAGGTAAGTCTTCAGTTCATAGATTTTTTTGGTTGATAGATGATACTAACATCGCACCATATGAGGACTATTGTACACTGACATGATCAAATGAGATGCACTTTTTCAGAAGCTCAATTGCAGGTTCATGGAGTATCCATACGCGAAAGATGTCTTGCTTTTGTTCTTCCTGTACAATTCAAGTCTGGGATGAGTGTGAGTCAAAGGAGTGGGTTGATGAATGTCAGTTAAGTTATCTTAGCCAACTTGACACGTATCAACCCCTGACAGCACTGGAACTAACACAAATGGAATTATCAATTGAATTTGACCACAAATTAGATTTAGTTCAACCAGGTAATATAGGGCACGTATATGCATCTAATTTCATCTAGTTCGACCAGGTAATGTCATCTTACTTTGTAGTGTTTTTGTAATGTTGACTAATTTCATCTAATTTTCTACACATATCAATGTAGGGCACATATATGCAGTTTTTGCAGATGAAGATAATGAAGAGGGAACAAATTATTACTTATGTCGTGTTGAGGCCAAAAAGAAATTGGAGGGCCTTGTTATAGATGGAGAAAACATCGAATACCCTATAGGCTCAGTGGTTATTACTAGAATATGGCTTAGAAGGTACCCACATAAGAGTGTTAATGTTTAGCTATTTTAGGACTACATTGTACTGATGATATCCCTGAAGAGTCCAAAGTGTAAAAAGGAAGAAATCTTTGACAAGATGTTAATCAAAAAATGTGTCACTTAGAAACATTGTATCTAAGGCAATGCAATCACCTAGAGTGCCTCTACAATAACCTCTCAGTTTTTTATATCTCTGAGGCATTCGCCTATGGTGAAAGGTTTTCTTCTGCCCCAAAAATTATCAGAAGGAGGCAGTGTAAAGCTGTAAAGGGGTGTAACTTTTTTCCTACTCCTAATGTGACCAAACTAACTATTCCAACGCATCCGGATGGGTACATTTACGCTAGGCATGGTCCTATTTTTCAGCCAAACATGTTGAAACAGTCCGAGCTACATTGTACCGACGATATCCCTAAAGAGTCCAAAGTGCAAAAAGGCAACAATCTTTGATGAGATGTTACTTGAAAAATGTGTCACTTAGAAACATTTTGTCTAAGGAAACACAATCACATAGAGTTCCTATACAATAACCTCTCTCAGTTTTTTATATCTCTGAGGCATTTGCCCGTGGTGAAAGGTTTTCTGCTGCCCCAAAAATCATTAGGAGGCAGTGTAAAGTTGCAAAGGGGTGTAACTTTTGTCCTACTCCTGATGTGACCAAACTGACTATTCTAATGCATCCAGATGGGTACATTTACGCTAGGCATGGTCCTATTTTTCACCCAAACATGTCGAAACAGTCTGAGCTACATTGTACTGACAATATCCCTGAAGAGTCCAAAGTGCAAAAAGGCAGCAATCTTTGACAAGATGTTACTAAAAAATCGTGTCACTTAGAAACATTCAGTCTAAGACAATGCAATCATGTAGAGTGCCTCTACAATAACCTCTCTCAATTTTTTATATCTTTGAAGCATTTGCCTGTGGTAAAAGGTTTTCTGCTGCCCCAAAAATCGTCAGAAGGAGGCAGTGTAAAGTTGCAAAGGGGTGTAACTTTCATCTTGCTCCTGATGTGACCAAACTGACTATTCCAACACATCCAGATGGGTACATTTATGCTAGATATGGTCCTATTTTTCACCCAAACATGTCGAAATAGTCCGAGCTACATTGTACCGATGATATTCCTGAAGAGTCCAAAGTACAAAAAGGCAGCAATCTTTGACAAGATGTTACTCAAAAAATATGTCACTTAGAAACATTCTATCTAAGGAAACACGATCATGTAGAGTGCTTCTACAATAACCGCTCTCAGTTTTTTATATCTCTAAGACATTTGCCCATGGTGAAAGGTTTTCTGCTGCCCCAAAAATTGTCAGGAGGAGGTAGTGTAAAGTTGCAAAGGGGTGTAACTTTCGTCCTGCTCTTGATGTGACTAAATTGACTGTTCCAACACGTTCGGATGGGTACATTTACACTAGGCATGGTTATGCTTTTTACCCAAACATGTTGAAACAGTCCAAGCTACATTGTACCGATGACATCCCTGAAGAATCCAAAGTGCAAAAAGATAGCAATTTTTGATGAGATGTTACTTGAAAACCATGTCACTTAGAAACATTATGTCTGAGGCAATGCGATCACATAGAGTGCCTCTACAATAACCTCTCTCAAATTTTTGTATCTCTGAGACATTTGCCTGTGGTGAAAGGTTTTCTGCTGCCCCAAAAATTGTCAAAAGGAGGCAGTGTATTAAGTCAGGATGAAATCCTATTCACTCTAGGTGCCAATATCAAGTTGCACAATCATGAATGGGCGCCTAGAGCAATAAGGCACTACATCATGGTTCCAGGACCTTGAAATGGTGCCCAAGCATGTAGGAGGAATTTTCAAGGAGCCAGAATGTTTTTGAAACTCTAAGGAACTAGTCCAAAGACTCTATGGCACCATCTTGATACTATTGAGTCAACTTTAGAACTCAAACATATTGAAACAACGTCTAGGAAGCTAGGTACCATCTCTTGCCAGTTTAACCTCTCAGATGCGCCAACATTGGAAAGACTCTTAATGAGCGCCTAAGTTTGAATTGATCTTGTGATTGAAAGTTTGGTGATGTATTGGTGCAAGATGATCTTCAATTAAAGCAATGTAAGTTCCAAGAAGGGTTTAGAAGTTATCAACCTCTTCACTAAGTTACGTGCACTTTACAAGCTTTCTTACCCAAGAGTTGCACCTCATTAAGACAAGGCGCATCTTAACCACCGGGACTTTTCCAAAGAAGCGCTTCAGTTTAATAGCACCTTTGGACCTTGTTTTGCATTCTGAAAGAGAAGACGCACTTTGGAGGCATTTCTAACCCAGATTGACGCCTAGGTATAGTCATCTCTCTGGAGCATTACAATGTGTTTTAAAATGGAGGACATTTCATAAGTTGGGGAATTGATCACTGAAGACCTTGGAGTGTTTGAATTACTCTAAGCAAGAAGGTGCATTTCCATGGAGTAGCATACTCTAGATAGTGCCTAATGCCATCAAGGAGCAATTCCACCCTCACTTTGGTGCCTATCATCAAGAAGGGGTATTGGGCATTCCTTGAACAGTTCTGAGCGTTTGAAGTTCGTGAAATCACCAAGGAATGTTGGGCGCCATGTGTATCCTCAACAAGCTTGAGTTTGTACCTAGACAAGTTGGCGCTTATTCATGTTTTAACTTCCCTCTTGGAGCGCCTAACTTGGGAAAAAGTTATCTTGTTGTTAGTCAAGTGTTTGGTATGTTTTCAAGACTCCAAAAGACCTCCTCTTGCTAGGTGCTCTTCTTGGCAACTACAACCTTCAACTAGCACCTAGATCCTAAAGAAAAACACTTGCAAGTGTGGGTGCACTTTCCTTGTGATGGAGCATCAAACTGGCACCTAGAAATCATAATGCATGAAGTGAGTGCCTAGGATCCTATTGGTCCAATAGGTGGTTTTGGGATCCGTGTCAAGTCATTGGATTAGGTTGCCAACTCAGAATGATTTTCATGCACTTAGACTTCAAGGCACCAAAACTAGTAGGAAAATATTTGGGGGGAAACCACGCTAATAAAAGTTGGGTAAATTTAACCTTCGAGTCTGATTAGGCTCCATATAACAACAATATTTATATCACGTCCCTTTGCTTTATGAAACAAGCAGTATGTGTCAAGTCATAGGGATAACACTATGGTCCTTAGAAATTTCTCTGTGGCTTTTGATAAGATTATCTACTATTATGTGGATGCTTGATAGTATTAAAATTATTGGGCATTAAGTTGAGGTGACCATTCTTTTTATGATCATCACTTTTCACAAGGGGTATGTCAGTTATCCGATATATCATTACATTATGATTATTTTTCAATATCTTGATGGTGGAAGGATTGTTTTCACTATTATCTCTAGCTTGGGAAGTCATCAACCATCCATTTATTCTGTAAACCCTTTACCCACTACTAATTGTGGCTTGATCAATTCTTAATGCACTTTCTAAAGATTCCTCATAAGATTTATAAGGTAACTTCTAAACCTCCTCCCTTGTATCCCTATTTACAAAATGCAAAAAGAGGTTATAGATTTCTCTATGGGCCATATTTAGGGCACTAGTTGACAAATAAAGGACTTGCCTCTGACTTCTAAAAATGTACCAATAACTAAACATTTTATTTCATACTTAGGAACTCTCAAATTCTTGCCTTGATCAATTTGTTCATATTGAAAGGTATCACAAAATCACCAATGGGTTGTATGAAGAAATGTATAGAGACCTTTGGAAGGTAATAGTACCAATTTAACATGATTCCTTCAAGGGTCTTGCGAAATATCCTAGCCACAACTATGTCCCAAGGGAAGATCTGTCTTACAGTCATCATATATGCCTCGATGTGGGAATTTGGATTCCCTTCCCCTTTGAATTTTGGTACATCTGTGAGGGGATGTAATAATAACATATTATGAATTTTTAATTCAAGAGATTCTTTTAAATAGTCTAAGTAGGTTCCTAAAAAGGAATCTTCAGAAGTTGGAGTTCTTATGAACATGAGACCCATGGATGGGGCTTATGTACTAAGTTGATTTTTCATTTACACATTTGTTTGATATCCTAGATACATTGGTTGGATAGTGATGGGATGATACACTATGGGAGTCACATGATTTTGTGGCGCATAAGCTCCACTAGGTTGTTGAAGATGTGGGAAAGTGTCATTACTAGTTTTTTGAAAAAAAAAAATTAGATAGGGAAGATTGAGTTGCCCCCTACTTTTTCTCATCCCTAGTGTTGAATGGATTTGTTTGAACTTTTGGTCTTTCTATAGTTTTGTCCTTTAGAGGTTTCTCAACACCTCTAGCCTTTAGCATCTTGATCCATTAGACTAGTGTGGCTATGAGGTTGGAAAGTGTTGCAACCTCCATCCTTTAAACTTCTCCACCTTGTTATGGGTTGTTTTGAGTATTTTCACTTACTTTCTCTCCAAGAATATTTTCTAATGATACATGATGTGTCATAGATCATTTAACTTGATAAACAACATGGAGGGATTCTCATGCCTCCTCTACTTCTTGCAAGTTTCTTTATAGATAGCTCACATCATTATCCATCTAGGTGGTCATTTCCCTAAATATTATGATAAGATAATCCTGTTAATGAACTTTGGATTGAATGAGAATCAACATGCTTTGTCTTGACTAGAATAGTTGGGATAGACAAGAATCTATTGATTCTAGGTTGGGTTGTTAAAGGTCAAGAAGTTTTGGTGTCTAATGCCCTCTAAATCTAAATATTAAAAATCATAGTGGTTCAATAAGTTACAAAAAACAGTCAGGTAGACAATAGACTAAAAGGAACAAGGACTATACATGAATCCAAAACAACACCAGTCAATAAGGACATCAAAGGTAACTCAACATTACTTCCAGAGGCATTCACAAAAATAAAGGGGAGAACACAACTAGAGAATGCTAGATTGTAGTAGGGATGATTGTCTGATGTAGAGTACACAATGGAAGCATAGAATTATCAACTTTTGAACCTTCAAACTCACTATTGGCGAGACAACATACCATCGGCGAGCTTAAAATTTCATCGGCCGATAGGCCGATGCCACCATGACTCCATTTGATTTCACTTCTGACAAACATCCCATCATTGAATCTTATCAGTCAGACAGACCACTATCGGTGACTTTATATCCTTTCACACTGATGTCTTTGTTACTCTGATATGAGACTCTAAGTCCCTCGCCTATCGGTAGGACTTAATACCATCAGCACACTCAAAAACTCTTCTGCTGACACACCAATCTCACCAATGACAACCTTCGGACCACACCCGTCGGTGAGACTCCAAACATCAGTGAACTCTAATCTTGTTGGGCCGATACACCGATGGATTTTGACTGTCGATGTGACCCCCTTCATCGGCGAAGCTCTTAACTGCTCTTTTGATGCACCGATGGGATTATCTTCTAATAAACCAATGTCTTTGACTTCGAACCACACTCGTCGGCAAGACATACCACTATCAACGAAGCCTAACCAAGGTCTGCCGATACACCAATACGACCAACTCTTGACGTCGATACAAGGTTCTTTTGAAGGCAAAGGGTGCCTAGGCTTATGGGGCTCAATTTGATGTATTTATTGAAAGCTCAAGGTGAATTGATGCTTATTGAAAATGCCACTTAGTCCTTCATTTGCATTCTAGGCGCCATTTCCTATTGACTTATATACTCCTCCTCATGCTAGGGTGCCATAATGAAGTGGTTTAGACAATAGGTGTGCTTCACTTACTAGAGGCTTGTTCTCCTTCCACCTTAGGCGCACTTTTATGGTGGAACAGGTGCCAATGGGCACCTTGTCTTAAATGAATGCTCTCTCTAAGTTGGGCACCCTTTTGAGGCTTTATGAGTTGCAAATTGCACCTTAACCCTTCATGCTTGTTGCTCAATGTTTGAATGTTTAAGAAAGTCTCCTTTAGGCGCTCATCTTAATGACTTTTTCTCAAGGCACAATCATCCTAATGACTTGGATATTCATCCTAGTGTTTTAGGATATCAGGTTACTAGACTTAGTCATTTTTAGGATCTCAAACATAAAGAATAACATGATGATTCATTTTTTTGTATTGCATATAGTTGACATTCTATGCTACTCATAAAGAATATTAATATTTTATGTTCAACATGATGATTCATTTCTTTTTTAAATACAACTTTTATCTTTTAGTTCCAAAATGAGGTTTAGGTGATACTTGAATAACAACAGCTAGCTTATTGGATCAACAAACATCCTATGTAATACAATTGGACTTTAAATATTTGAAGTAGCCATCTACAAATATCCATTCAAATGTGGATTTATAATGCAAGTATGGATGCCATCAATAAAAAAGATTTGTATTAACCAAATATCCATATAGGCATACATCAATATCTATTGATATAAGTATAACATATATATAAAATAGACATATAGGCTTACAAGAATGCCATATAGGCATACAATGTCAACTATATACAATACAAAATATATGTCCACAAATGCCATATAGGCATACAACAAAGGAACACAATAAAAAGTCATTCCCCTCTGGTTGGTGAAGAGAACAGATCACGAGCAGCCTTTGATCTTCTAGGGGATGGAGACACACATGTGGGTGGTCTACTATGAACCCGAGGGCTACTCCTCCCATTTTGTTCTTCCTACGTCTTTAGCTGTTACAATAAAAAGTATAGACATTAATATATAGAAATTACATGTTACAAAAAATAAAACATTTAACAAAATAATCACTTACCGCTAACATATAATCTGTCTCCTCACTTGCCTCAGTAGCAGGAATAGGCCCTGGTGATGTCATGACCTATAGAAACCATCTAGATAGAAATTAAACTTCAAATCAATAATCTTTTGATTTTTCAAAAATAGACAACTATAACAATGAATGTAAATTGAAATTTACTAATCTGCCTCATACCCCTGTCAATGCCATGGAGCTATGAATCATAGAGGCCACTCCATGCTCCATTGCCCTCTAAACATGGAGAGGTGTCTCCGCAGCCTGCATCATCTGGAAATAAAATAACATTATTCAATTACGAAAACTATAATAGTGATGCAAATCATGGCTCCTAACATACACACACGTTCATCTAAACATGGAATTACACACAATAAAACACACAAGTCACATACAAAAATCTAGTAAGTACAATTCATTCATTAAACTATTTATTTTATTACCTCCGTAAAGCTATGAAGTCCACCACCGCTGGCAGGTGTTGCCGTGAAATCTACAATATTAACCTATTCAACATCCAAAATCAGATATTAGAATACCATTCATATAACAATGTTATTCACATGTAATATTTATAATTGTTTACTAGTTACATACCTCAACAGTAGATGATCTAGTGTAAAATGTAGGTGGCGAACAACTGAAAACTACATCGACGCTATGACCTTGAAATTTCATTAAAATGATCAATTTAAATTAGTTAATCTTGCATTTCAAAAATAAAATTATATAAATTAAATTCAATAAACTTGCTAATATTTACCTGAGTATTAAGGCCGAAAGTCTCACTCAAGAGGGTATCTGTCATCACCATCTGCTCAGCTGTAGATGTAGCCTGTGCACCTACATCCTGACTATCCATGGGGTCATAACCACAGGTTGACCTGCAAGCCTAAGAAGCATGGGGTGGGACCCTACTCCTCACACTATCTCCCAACCCACTATGTGCTGCAGGATTGGCATGATCTATGATGCTTTGGGTCAAGGCACTAATGGACTGAAGTGTATCGATCTCAACACTCTCCTTCACAATGGAAGGGATAGAAACATGCTTGTGGGCTGGTCTACTGACTACTCGTCTCACTACCTGCTGTGGGTCAAGATGTGCCCCTGGTCTATCTTGTGCTGACCCCCCACCTCTACCCTGGAAGTCGCGCATATCAAAATAGTTTGGCACTTTATTGAGGACAAACTTGCAATAGAGTTTCCTCAAAAAGTATTGCGGGACCTCATTATTATGGCATGGAGGATGGTTAAAACCCATCCACCACCTCTACCCAAAATTGTCTCGTATCGCTTGGTTGTTGCACCAATGGATAGGGAACCTCTTGCATGTAATGGGTGGAGGTTGATTTGTTTGTGGGTTTGTAAAAATCGAACACAAGTCTAATTTTGTGATTTGTAATTTTTTCACATCTTGGTATGATAGCTTGTCTGTATAATAATCTCTAAACTCTCTCCTCTTATCCATCCAACTAGTTATTTGCTTGCTAATTGAATCTACATTTGATAACATAGATTCAAGAGATTCAGCAAGTGTGGACCTATGCAAGGTTGAAGTGGAAGGATCTTTCAACCTTGCAATTATATCTTCAATTTCTTTTTTGTTGTTTTCAATTTGCCCCATTATATTTTCTTGTGTTCTAGGGGCATGCCAAGGAATGGATGGAGGAGGTTGTTGCTCTACAGGATTTTGTGGATTTTGAGGAGGAGGAGGAGGAGGTGCATTAACATTTCCTAACAATTGATGAAATATACATCAAAAAATAACTCAAACCTACCTATTTAGAAGAAAATTCAAACAAAAAAACAAATAAAACTCACTCCTTTGGCATGCTTGACGTCGTGGCAGCATTTGGACGACGAATCAACACGATTTTGGTGTTGAATTAGCTTTTCCAAAACGTGAGCGTGCTTCCTAGGGTTTGCAAGCCACGAGGATAGAGGAGAAAACATAAATGAAATGAAATGACAAGCCTTTTTTTAATTTATAGTGGTTCATAATGTGTTCGCGTTATGTATTATTTTTTTTAAAAAACCATTTGGCCACTTTTTGGCCCCCCATCTTTTTGCACTTACCCTTAGAGGATATGCTTCGAATGTATGTTATGGATTAGTAGTCTCATTGGGAGGACTACTTGTACATGGTTGAGTTTGCTTATAATAATGGGTACCATAGTTCTCTCAGTATGTCTCCCTTCTAGGCCTTGTATGGTAGGCCATGTCGTACTCTGTTGAGTTGGGATCGCTTAGAGGACCAAGTTCTTTTGGGTCCAGAGATGCTTCAGGATATGGAGCAGCAAGTAATGCAGATCAGAGAGAAGTTGGCTACAGCTCAGGATTGATAGATGAAGTATGTTGATGCCTATAGGTTGGATCACCACTTCTTAGTGGGTGACCGTGTGTTTCTGAGAGTTTTTCCGTAGAAGAGCCCCATCCATTATGGGAAAGGTTTGAGGTTGGCACCTCATTTTGTTGGACCCTTTGAGATCCTTGAGAGGATTGGTTCTATTGCCTATCGCCTTGCATTACCACTGAGTTTATCACACATTCACGATGTTTTCCATGTTTCAGTTCTTAGACAATATATTCCTAATGTGACCCTTGTTCTGGATTGGACTGCTTTATAGTTTGAGGCAGACGAGCATCTTTCTTTGGATCCCGTATGCATCCTTCAGCATTAGAGGTTGACCCTCAGGGGTTGGGTGGTGTAGGAGCACCTCGAAACCTAAAGAATCTAGAAGATTCCCTATGTTATGTACAAGTGTTATGTTATAAGACCTTAGTGCCACTTTTAGTCTAGTTGGTCGAGTATGACATAATGTTGAGTTATGTATGTATGTCAAGAAATGGTTTAAAAGATTGTAACCAAATGATGATTGTAATCGGTGGTTGTTGGTGGTTCACCTCCCACCGTGTGTAACCATCCAAGATAAGAGTCTTTACATAGTCGGGTTTCTATTCGTAGACAGAGCAGAGGAGGAGATGAGAAAGAAAAGAGAAACACTTTGTAATTATACATTTCTGAGTAGAAACAATAAAGATTTTGGGTTTGGTTCCGTCACAGTGTTTTTGTTTGGGACCATTCCACTGGTTGAGGCTTCCGCTAAAACCAATGGAATGACTCCCCTAGGTTTTAACTTCCTTCCGTGTCATTTAGTTTTATTACTATTCGGTAGGAGTTAGTTACTTCTCTGTATGTTATTCGGTGATAGAATCACAGAAGATGTTATCGACATGCATCTCAAATTATCTCGCCAAAGGCATCTTTAGGATGCTATGGAAGAATGAATGTATTCTGAAGTTGTATGCGGAGTAGATACATTGCATCAGGTTTATTGAATGTATATGATATATGGGTTTGTCAAACGTATATACAAGCAGGAAGCCATCGGCATAACTTGGGCATCGGGAGAGCCTTTGGAAGCCTCTCCAATATACATTCTCTCACCGATGAGTCGGCGTCGGCAATAAATAAACTCTGTCTTTCCGAAGATACATGGGCCCAGTCATAAGCATGTCATGCATGTATGTCACCTTATACAACGGAGGAGACTTGCATAGACCCCACCAATTATATGTAACTAGTATTTATGTGTGTGAAGAAGACATCAGCAAGAGATTGGGGTCGGCGGAGGTGAAGGAAGTTTGGCCGATAGAGTAACGTCTGGCCGATGATGGTATTAAGCCTTCAGTATGAGAAGTAAGATCGGAAGAACTGTTTAACGATTCACTGAAGAGAGGGGGTCATCGGTGTAAGAAGCATGATCGGAAGAGAAGGGAGATGTTTGGCCGATGTCATATGTCACAGTGACAAGAGCGAAAGGAGATGGAATATGTCCATCGGGGAGATAGTGGATATGCTTTGCCAATGGGATGAAAGAAGGTACTTTAGTATCATTTGAACCTTGCAAAGAGGGATTAAAAAGACTATTTGAGCATTATGCTGTGTGTGTGTTAATGGGTATTTGTCATCGTGTTTACGAGATTCTACTTGATACCTCTGCATCAAATTGGTATAAGAGCTTAGAAGATTCTGAGCGTGTAGATAGAGATAGAGCGTGAAGGAGGCAATCTACACCTGGATTTTGGGATGAGTATTGGTTTTGGATACCTGATTCTTGTTGTGAAGTTTTATGGTTGCAGGTGCAAGTTCACTCACTGCAGTAGGCGGATGGGAAGGTCTGTCAAGAGGGCCAGAGGAGATGGTCCATTAGTTGTTGCCAAAAGTCTTGGGGAGAGAGGCAAGAGAGGACTCCTAGGTGAGGTACAGGAGTGTTGTTGTTGCAGGGAGGAGTGGACTTCAGATGGTTGACATGCACCTAGAAGGCAGCCAATCAAACTCCATTGATAGGAGTCACAGTTGAAGGGTAAAGAGGAAACATTAGAAGTATCAAGTCTGGGTTGAAGACATAAAGAGGCAAAAGTTGGTTGAAGCAGACCACATAACTCTTGGGACAAGAGTTTTCTTCGTGCTGGGGAGTATGGTGCAGGAGCACCTCGAAACCTGAAGAATCCAGAAGATTCCCTACATTTTATGTTATGTACAAGTGTTATGTTATAAGACCTTACTACCACTTTGAGTCTAGTTGGCCAAGTATGGAATAATGTTGAGTTATGTATGTATGTCAAGAAACGGTTTAAAAGATTGTAACCAAATGACGATTGTAATCGGTGGTTGTTGGTGGTTCACCTCCCACCGTGTGTAGCCATCCAAGATAAGAGACTTTACATAGTCAAGTTTCTATTCATAGACAGAGTAGAGGAGGAGACGAGAAAGAAAAGAGAAACACTTTGTAATTATACATTTCTGAGTAGAAACAATAAAAATTTTGGGTTTGGTTCCATCGTAGTGTTTTTGTTTGGGACCATTCCACTGGTTGAGGCTTCTGCCGAAACTAGTGGAATGACTCCCCTAGGTTTTAACTTCCTTCCGTGTCATTTAGTTTTATTACTATTTGGTAGGAGTTAGTTACTTCTCTGTGTGTTATTCGGTGATAGAATCACAGAAGATGTTATCGATGTGCATCTCAAATTATCTCACCGAAGGCATCTTTAGGATGCTATGGAATAATGAATGTATTCTAAAGTTGTATGTGGAGTAGATACATTGCATCGGGTTTATTGAATGTCTATGATATATGGGTTTGTCGAACATATATACAAGCAGGAAGCCATCGGCATAACTTGGGTGTCGGGAGAGCCTTTAGAAGCCTCTCCGATATAGATTCTCTCACCGATGAGTCAGCGTCGACAATAAATAAACTCTGTCTTTCTGAAGATACATGGGCTGAGTCATAAGCATGTCGTGCATGTATGCCACCTTATACAACGGAGGAGACTTACATAGACCCCACCAATTATATGTAACTAGTATTTATGTGTGTGAAGAAGACATCGACAAGAGATTGGCGTTGACGGAGTTGAAGGAAGTTTGGCTGATAGAGTAACGTCTAGCTGATGATGTTATTAAGCCTTTGTAATGACAAGTAAGATGGGAGGAACTGTTTAACAATTCACAGAAGAGAGGGGTTCATAAATGTAAGAAGCATGATCGGAAGAGAAGGGGGATGTTTGGCTGATGTCATATGTCATAGTGACAAGAGCGAAAGGAGATGGAATCCGTCCATCAGGGAGATAGTGGATATGCTTTTCCAATGGGATGAAAGAAGGTACTTTAGTATCATTTGAACCTTGCGAAGAGGGATTAAAAAGACTATTTGAGCATTATGTTGTGTGTGTGTTAATGGGTATTTGTCATCATGTTTACGAGAATCTACTTGATACCTTTGCATCAAATTGGTATCAGAGCTCAGAAGATTCTGAGCATGTAGATAGAGTGCGAAGGAGGCAATCTACACCTGGATTTTGGGATGAGCATTGGTTTTGGCTACCTGATTCTTGTTGTGAAGTTTTATGGTTGTAGGTGCAAGTTCACTCACTGCAGTAGGCGGACGGGAAGGTCTGTCAAGAGGGCTAGAGGAGATGGTCCATTGGTTGTCGCCAAAAGTCTTGGGGAGAGAGGCAAGAGAGGAATCCTAGGTGAGGGACATGAGTGTTGTTGTTGTAGGGAGGAGTGGACTTCAGATGGTCGAGATGCACCTAGAAGGCAGCCAATCAAACTCCATTGATAGGAGTCACAGTTGAAGGGTAAAGAGGAAACAACAGAAGTATCAAGTCTGGGTTGAAGACATAAAGAGGCAAATGCTGGTTGAAGTAGACCACATAACTCTTGGGACAAGAGTTTTCTTCGTGTTGGGGAGTATGGTGCAGGAGCACCTCGAAACCTGAAGGATCCAGAAGATTCCCTACATTTTATGTCATGTACAAGTGTTATGTTATAAGACCTTAGTGCCACTTTGAGTCTAGTTGGCTGACTATGGCATAATGTTGAGTCATGTATGTATGTCAAGAAATGGTTTAAAAGATTGTAACCGAATGACGATTATAACCGGTGGTTGTTGGTGGTTCACCTCCCACCGTGTAACCATCCAAGATAAGAGTCTTTACATAGTCGGGTTTCTGTTCATAGACAGAGTGTGAGGCCTACACTTTTTCATTTCCGTATATGTGACTATTTAGCTTATTGTTGTTGATATTTTTATATTTATGGGACTCTTGTTCCTGGATTTTCAAACTATTAAAATCTTATTATGTTAAAGGAAAACTAATTGGGTGATGTTAGATAGAAAATTGTCATGTGATTTCATTATGTTTATAAGAACTGTGGTATGCTTTAGAAATGCATGTATTAAATTTGCTTCGGCTAGGATATTTATATGTGGAATTAACTTTGAAATTGAGTGTGGAGGCATTTCTAACAAAACCACAAATATAGGAGATCATCCCATACCTATGTTGTATCCCTTGTGAGCCGATCTAGTTCCACGAGGAACTAAGATCAACCTCGTGTTTGGAGGAATGTTGTAATGTTGTAATATGTTAATGTTGCATGAGGTTAAGGGAATAAGGGTTATCTTCTGATTTACTTTATTATGATAAGTGTTGTAAGAAATGTTGTTTTTAATCTTGTTTAAACTTTATTTATTTTAGACCCTTTTCTTGTGTCTTAACTTGACTCTGGGTGTCCTAACTAAGTTTAAATTGACCCTGGGTTATACCCTATTGGTCTAGGGTCACTTTTGACTTGGGTAACCCTTGGTTAACCTCTGTATGGTCACCTTAACTTCACAGTGAAGTTAAGTGACGAATTTGGAGGCATGAGAAGTATAGGATAGTGGGGATATTTTATTAACTCCACTTGGGATACTGGGGATATTTTGTTAACTCCACTTGGGATAGTGGGGATATTTTATTAATTCCACTTGGGATAGTGGGGATATTTTATTAATTCCACTTGGGATAGTGGGGTTATTTAAATATTACAATCTTAAAAGAATAAATTTTTAATTCATCCACTATGAATTTAAAATTCACAAATAATGTTAGCCCTTGATCTCAACTCTTGATCCTCACCTTCCATTTCCTTTTCAGAAAATCTATAAATAAGACCATTCTCTAAGCAATTAGACACACAGGATTTTTGCAGGGGAACTTGATTCTTGCAGGGGAACTTCATTCTTGCAGGGGGACTTCATTCTTACATTCTTATCATGCTTAATTTTCTCTAGGAAATCTTCTTCTAGCATCCTCATAATGCCCAATTCCTTCACTATTCTTCTCTTCATAGCCTCATAATGCTGAAATTATTCTAGCCATCCTATATCCTCCATTCATTATCCCTTGCTTGTGATCATAGGGAGATTATTTTTGGGGTTGGATTATTATGGAAAGAAGGAGATTTTAGAGAAGGAGGCTAGAGTGGAGCTTTTCATCATTTTCATTCCATAATTGGGCTTTGAAAGGTTGGTGAACAAGACTATTCTCTTGTTTGATCTGTTGTGTGAAAGAATGTTGTTTCTTGCTTGATGAATGAGTTTGCAATTGTCTTCTATGAGTTTTTCCTGTTAGTTTTTTTGGGGTTTTATTTTGGGTGTTGAAAGAGCTCCTTCCAGTTGGAAGGCAATGCTCATCTGGTATACGGAAGGGGAGGTGTGACCCTCCTCAGGTGTCATCTTGGTTCTTGTTTTAAATGGCTTGAGGGCATGTTGGTACTTTTGAGACTAGAGGGCTTTATGGCTTTGAGAGCCTATTGGGATATCCCTGGTAATTGATTCATTGGAAGACTTGAGGCCTTGTGGAAGAATAAATTTTTGGCTTGAGGCCTTGTGATAAAAAGTGATAAAATGTGAAGGGATGACACCTAGAGGTAGAGATTGTCTACTTCCCTACCCTCCTTGAACTCACCTAAGCTGATTCTTTGTATTGTGAGTCAAACCCTGGGAGTGTGTGTGTTATTATTGTTATTCAATGTTGTGAAGTGTTGATTTGTCTAGTTTCTACCTTGGGTGTGTGGATGATCTCCCTAGCTCGGGGGTGACCCTCTTGCGGGTCTACGGTAGGGAGGAGAGCTGCTTGTGTGGTGTTTTCTTCCCTTGTGTGTCATGTAGGTATTCATGGAGCTTAAAGTGGAGTTGAAGAGTTTTTTCTGTTTTGGGAAATATTTTATTTTCCTTTAGTCTTAAGGGAGCTTGGTCTCTTAATAGCTTCATCCTTGTTGATTTTATAAGAGGAGAACATTCTCTCTCTTTCATTGTAAAAAAAATTGTAATTGGGAGAAAAGAGTAATTCCTCCCTTAATGTGTTGTTAGATATGATTTTATAGTTTATTTCATTTTACCATTGTGGGAAAAGAAAGAAAGAAAATTGTTTGTCTTTAAAAGGACAATAGAAGTGTTTACATTTCTTGTATTCCTAATATATTTAGTTGAGAGTTAGTTGCTGATTTAAATAGAATTGTAATAATTAAATTCATTTCACTATTCACTATTCACTATTCACTTTCACTATTCACTTTTACTATTCACTTTTACTATTCACTTTTTCACTATTTACTATGCACCTTTCACTATTCACTTTTCACTAATTTTTACTATTCACTATTTACTTTTACTATTCACCTTTCACTAATCATTTAAAGGCAAACTATATGTAGTTTAAAACATTTGACTTGAGATAGAAATTTTAATCAAAGTAAGTGGGATTTATTTATGCATAATGTATAATACAAATTGAATAGATGTTTAAACATAGAGTTGCAATTCAGAAATACATTGTTTATACAATTACAATTTAAAAAAGAGCATAGGTAAATATATTTTAATTTTAAGGAAGAGTTTCTCAGAAATTTTAACAACTATCCCAAATTAATTGACAGGAAAATGAAGAGGAAAGTATGATCCCTTCATTTACAAAGGACACTAAAAATAAATGCAAACAAGACATCATAGGCATTCCATGAGTGGCCATTTTAATCTCAATTGTAGATTTAGAGAATAAACGTCTAATTGAAATAAAAAAAAAAAGACAGAGAAAGAACAACTAACCTTGGAAAACAAAGAGGAGAAAATGCATGGCATTTTCGAACAGGGCTAAGAGAACTAAGTAAGTTTAACCTAACGTTAAACCTATTTAGAAACAAGTTGATTATTAAAATTAATTCAAGCGTTGAATTAAAACCTAGAGCGGTACCCTAGGGGGACTGAGGCAAGTGAAGTGAACCAACCCTGTGTAAGTGATCTGGTTTACCAAGAAATGAAGACTAATGTAAAGGATGTAGTGTTATTCTTGTTCGATAAAGAACGTGAAGAAAAACAAAAATAGGATAACATAAGAAGATCTTGCACAACGGGAAGGGGAATGAGATAGAAATATAATCAAAATTAAATTTCAGAGAAATAGTAAAATGAACGTGATAGAAATACAATCAAAATTAAATTCCAAGAAAAGGAAGAGAGGGCAAATGAACTGGCTTGGTTGAAAATGCTAAGTCTGAAGGAAGAGAAATTAATACTAAATTCTAGAAATGGAAAGAAGAAGCAGATGATCGTGCTTTGCTAAAAAATGATCTATCACCTAAAACAACTCTTGTTCAAATATAATTCATGAGATTAACCTAAGTTAGGAAACCACGTGTTTCCTTGCGTAGGGTGTGCACACATGTATTTGGTACGCTGCCTACACTGTATTGTTCTCACCTTAAGCATATGCTGCTGAGCATGCCTACGCGTGCGAGAGGGTTTTCAGAGTAGTAAGGGAAAATTTTTGATAGTTCGTATGATGACCACATGACGCATGTGGACATGACACATGTGATGCGTGTTGTGACCGCATGGAAAATGTGGGCATGACACAGAGCAGAGGAGGAGACGAGAAAGAAAAGAGAAACACTTTGTAATTATACATTTCTGAGTAGAAAAAATAAAGATTTTGGGTTTGGTTCCGTCGCAGTGTTTTTGTTTGGGACCATTCCACTGGTTGAGGCTTCCGCCGAAGCTAGTGGAATGACTCCCCTAGGTTTTAACTTCCTTCCGTATCATTTAGTTTTATTACTATTCGGTAGGAGTTAGTTACTTTTCTGTGTGTTATTTGGTGATAGAATCACAGAAGATGTTATCGACATGCGTCTCAAATTATCTCACTAAAGGCATCTTTAGGATGCTATGGAAGAATGAATGTATTATGAAGTTGTATGCGGAGTAGATACATTGCATCAGGTTTATTGAATGTATATGATATATGCGTTTGTCGAACATATATATAGGCAGGAAGCCATCGGCATAACTTGGGCATCGGGAGAGCCTTTGGAAGCCTCTCCGATATACATTCTCTCACCGACGAGTCGGCGTCGGCAATAAAGAAACTCTGTCTTTCCGCGATACATGGGCTGAGTCATAAGCATGTCATGCATGTATGTCGCCTTATACAATGGAGGAGACTTACATAGACCCCACCAATTATATGTAACTAGTATTTATGTGTGTGAAGAAGACATCGGCAAGAGATTGGCATCAGTGGAGGTGAAGGAAGTTTGGCCGATAGAGTAACATCTGGCCAATGATGGTATTAAGCCTTCAGTATGAGAAGTAAGATCGGAAGAACTGTTTAACGATTCACCAAAGAGAGGGGGTCATCAGTGTAAGAAGCATGATTGGAAGAGAAGGGAGATGTTTGGCCGATGTCATATGTCACAGCAACAAGAGAAAGGAGATGGAATCCATCCATCGGGGAGATAGTGGATATGCTTTTCCAATGGGATGAAAGAAGGTACTTTAGTATCATTTGAACCTTGCGAAGAGGGATTAAAAAGACTATTTGAGCATTATGCTGTGTGTGTGTTAATGGGTATTTGTCATCATGATTACGAGATTCTACTTGATATCTCTACATCAAATTGGTATCAGAGCTCTGAAGATTCTGAGTGTGTAGATAGAGTGCAAAAGAGGCAATCTACACCTGGATTTTGGGATGAGCATTGGTTTTGGCTACTTGATTCTTGTTGTGAAGTTTTATGGTTGCAGGTGCAAGTTCACTCACTACAGTAGGTGGATGGGAAGGTCTGTTAAGAGGGCCAGAGGAGATGGTCCATTAGTTGTCGCCAAAAGTCTTGGGGAGAGAGGCAAGAGAGGACTCCCAGGTGAGGGACAAGAGTGTTGTTGTTGCAGGGAGGAGTGGACTTCAGATGGTTGAGATGCACTTAGAAGGAAACCAATTAAACTCCATTGATAGGAGTCACAGTTGAAGGGTAAAGAGGAAACAGCGGAAGTATCAAGTCTAGGTTGAAGACATAAAGAGGCAAAAGTTGGTTGAAGTAGACCACATAACTCTTGGGACAAGAGTTTTCTTCATGCTGGGGAGTATGGTGCAGGAGCACCTCGAAACCTGAAGAATCCAAAAGATTCCCTACATTTTATGTTATGTACAAGTGTTATGTTATAAGACCTTAGTGCCACTTTGAGTCTAGTTGGCCGAGTATGGCATAATGTTGAGCTATGTATGTATGTCAAGAAATGGTTTAAAAGATTGTAACCGGTGGTTGTTGGTGGTTCAGCTCCCACCGTGTGTAAGCATCCAAGATAAGAGTCTTTACATAGTCAGGTTTCTATTCGTAGACAGAGCAGAGGAGGAGACAAGAAAGAAAAGAGAAACACTTTGTAATTATACATTTCTGAGTAGAAACAATAAAGTTTTTGGGTTTGGTTCCGTCGTAGTGTTTTTGTTTGGGACCATTCCAATGGTTGAGGCTTCCGTCGAAACCAGTGGAATGACTCCCCTAGGTTTTAACTTCCTTCCGTGTCATTTAGTTTTATTACTATTCGGTAGGAGTTAGTTACTTCTCTGTGTGTTATTCGATGATAGAATCACAAAAGATGTTATCGACATGCGTCTCAAATTATCTTGCCGAAGGCATCTTTAGGATGCTATGGAAGAATGAATGTATTCTAAAGTTGTATGCGGAGTAGATACATTGCATCAGGTTTATTGAATGTATATGATATATGGGTTTGTCAAACGTATATACAAGCAGGAAGCCAACGGCATAACTTGGGCGTCGGGAGAGCCTTTGGAAGCCTCTCCGATATACATTCTCTCACCGATGAGTCGGTGTTGGCAATAAATAAACTCCGTCTTTCCGAAGATACATGGGCTGAGTCATAAGCATGTCATGCATGTATGTCACCTTATACAACGGAGGAGACTTGCATAGACCCCACCAATTATATGTAACTAGTATTTATGTGTGTGAAGAAGACATCGGCAAGAGATTGGCATCGGCAGAGGTGAAAGAAGTTTGGCCGATAGAGTAACATCTGGCCGATGATGGTATTAAGCCTTCGGTATGAGAAGTAAGATTGGAAGAACTGTTTAATGATTCACCGAAGAGAGGGGGTCATCGGTGTAAGAAGCATGATCGGAAGAGAAGGGAGATGTTTGGCCGATGTCATATGTCATAGTGACAAGAGTGAAAGGAGATGGAATCCTTCCATCAGGGAGATAGTGGATATGCTTTGCCGATGGGATGAAAGAAGGTACTTTAGTATCATTTGAACCTTGCGAAGAGGGATTAAAAAGACTATTTGAGCATTATGCTATGTGTGTGTTAATGGGTATTTGTCATCATGTTTATGAGATTGTACTTGATACCTCTACATCAAATTGGTATTAGAGCTCAGAAGATTCTGAGCATGTAGATAGAGCGCGAAGGAGGCAATCTACACCTGGATTTTGGGATGAGCATTGGTTTTGGCTACCTAATTCTTGTTGTGAAGTTTTATGGTTGCAGGTGCAAGTTCACTCACTGCAGTAGGCAGACGGGAAGGTCTGTCAAGAGGGCCAGAGGAGATGGTCCATTGGTTGTCGCCAAAAGTCTTGGGGAGAGAGGCAAGAGAGGACTCCCAAGTGAGGGACAAGAGTGTTGTTGCAGGGAGGAGTGGACTTCAGATGGTCAAGATGCACCTAGAAGGCAGCCAATCAAACTCCATTGATAGGAGTCACAGTTGAAGGGTAAAGAGGAAACAATGGAAGTATCAAGTCTGGGTTGAAGACATAAAGAGGCAAAAGTTGGTTGAAGTAGACCACATAACTCTTGGGACAAGTGTTTTCTTCGTGCTGGGGAGTATGGTGCAGGAGCACCTCGAAACCTAAAGAATCCAGAAGATTCCCTACATTTTATGTTATGTACAAGTGTTATGTTATAAGACCTTAGTGCCACTTTGAGTCTAGTTGGCCGAGTATGGCATAATGTTGAGTTATGTATGTATGTCAAGAAATGGTTTAAAAGATTGTAACCGAATGACGATTGTAACCGGTGGTTGTTGGTGGTTCACCTCCCACCGTGTGTAACCATCCAAGATAAGAGTCTTTACATAGTCGGGTTTCTGTTCGTAGACAGAGCAGAGGAGGAGATGAGAAAGAAAAGAGAAACACTTTGGTATTATACATTTCTAAGTAGAAACAATAAAGATTTTGGGTTTGGTTCCGTCGCAGTGTTTTTGTTTGGGACCATTCCACTAGTTGAGGCTTCCATTGAAACTAGTGGAATGACTCCCCTAGGTTTTAACTTCCTTCCGTGTCATTTAGTTTTATTAGTATTCGGTAGGAGTTAGTTACTTCTCTATGTGTTATTCGGTGATAGAATCATAGAATATGTTATTGACATGCATCTCAAATTATCTCGCCGAAGGCATCTTTAGGATGCTATGGAAGAATGAATGTATTCTGAAGTTGTATGTGGAGTAGATACATTGCATCAGGTTTATTGAATGTATATGATATATGGGTTTGTTGAACATATATACAAGCAGGAAGCCATCGGCATAACTTGGGCATTGGGAGAGCCTTTGGAAGCCTCTCTGATATACATTCTCTCACCGATGAGTCGGCGTCGGCAATAAATAAACTCCGTCTTTCTAAAGATACATGGGCTAAGTCATAAGCATGTCATGCATGTATGTCGCCTTATACAATGGAGGAGACTTACATAGACCCCACCAATTATATGTAACTAGTATTTACGTGTGTGAAGAAGACATCGGCAAGAGATTGGCGTCGGCGGAGGTGAAGGAAGTTTGGCCGATAGAGTAACATCTGGTCGATGATGGTATTAAGCCTTCGGTATGAGAAGTAAGATTGGAAGAACTGTTTAATGATTCACCGAAGAGAGGGGTCATCGGTGTAAGAAGCATGATCGGAAGAGAAGGGAGATGTTTGGACGATGTCATATCTCACAGTGACAAGAGCAAAAGGAGATGGAATCCGTCCATCAGGGAGATAGTGGATATGCTTTGCTGATGGGATGAAAGAAGGTACTTTAGTATCTTTGAACCTTGCAAAGAGGGATTAAAAAGACTTTTTGAGCATTATGCTGTGTGTGTGTTAATGGGTATTTGTCATCGTGTTTATGAGATTCTACTTGATACCTCTGCATCAAATTGGTATCAGAGCTCAGAAGATTCTAAGCATGTAGATAGAGTGTGAAGGAGGCAAGCTACACCTGGATTTTGGGATGAGCATTGGTTTTGGCTACCTGATTCTTGTTGTGAAGTTTTATGGTTGTAGGTGCAAGTTCACTCACTATAGTAGGCAGACGGGAAGGTCTGTCAAGAGGGCCAAAGGAGATGGTCCATTGGTTGTCACCAAAAGTCTTGGGGAGAGAGGCAAGAGAGGACATAGAGCAGGAAAGGGTCCAGTGGGATCATGATGGTAAGTCCTCAGCATCTTGGGAAGATGCGGTGAGGATGAGAGATATTTATCCATATCTTTTTGTAGGCTTCCATGAGTAAGCATAGTCCTAGGGGATGTAACAACCCCCATGTTCATATTATGCTTTTGCTTATCTTGATGGACTTTGATGGTTGTATGTTTTGTATTGGATTATGCGTCCCATTATTATTTTGTATTGGCACTGATGATGTACAATCTCAATACTATTATGATGGGGACATTATTATTACTTATGATGAATTTCATGCTTACATGATTGATGTTGCTTTGACTATATAATGTATGTATATACACAGATACCTTGACGTGTGCTTGGAGTGCTGTAGGTACTGAGTATCGACTCTGCCTAGATTCACAGGCCTGAGCGTACTCTTATTATCCTTGATGGTGGTTACTGGAGATAGTCACATGTCTATACCCTAGCCCACTATACCCTGTCAATAATGTATTCCTGTGTTGTTGTCTTGTCATCAGGTTACCTAATGGTAATGTCTGGATTGCCCCTTATGGTCATGTGTAGTTTACCAATGCGGTGGTTGAGGCTTTTCTCCTTGGTTTTTGTTGATTGTTCGATGTGGTTTCCTTGGCATAATTCTTTATTTTGATTAGAGAAAATTGTTTAATGCTAATGTATATTTTGTAGGAAATGAGTGCCTTGCCTATTCCTTACCCTTGTACTGGGACTGATTGCATGTAATTGTGCATGTGATAACCAATTTTTTTTTAATTGTATCGAGTTTCATGGTCTAGTGTGTGCTTTGGCTACATCATAGTGGTTGCAAGCTTTCAGGAGTAAGCCTAGTCCTAGGGGGTAGGATGTAACAACCCTCTCGGTTGGCTCCTGGAAAGTTGGTGAGGCAATTAATGGGAAAATGAAAATATTTGAGAAACATGGAAGTTGACTGGTAAAATAAGAAGATGTGGTTTTTGGGAAGAGGCACCACAATTTGGGGAGGTTGGCAATCATTAAATGCTAAAAATATCTTTGGGAGACCTAGTAGTCGTTCATCTTGGAGAGGTGGAAAAAAAATGTTAAATGTTGTAGAAAATATCTGCAAGTAGGTGTGAATTGATTGTGGAGAGCAGTGGAACCTAGCATATGGTGGCATGTAGGAAGGAGAGTCAATGCTTGAATTAGGGAGGCTCTAGAAATAAATAGGGCAATCGGTGCAAGCTTGACCAAAAAAATTATTTACTATCGGCAAACGAGGCATGGTTATCTCCAATTAATTCATAGTATTAGACTTGAGTAGCTTCATTATATAAATAATGAACACGACGAGTAAAAAAAGACATGATAGACATCAATGGCTTCCAATTCCAAATCCGCTCTCTTTTTTCTTTTCTTGTGATCCTTTTTTTTGCTAGTGTGGTTATGGCGGAAAATGTTGGTAGAGCTTCACCGCGGCCTCCGTCTTCCACCATACTAAAGGTGTGTAGCACTGTCGAAGACATAGACTTTTGTTTTAGGTTGTTATCCTCAGCTCCAGGGGTGTTAAAGGAATATATGAAAAAGATGGTTGTGATATCTGTTAAATTGAGCATGAATGAAGCGCAAAATGTTACTCGCTATGTTGTAAATCTGAAGAAGCTGCATAGTAGTTCTAGTGCCCTCAAGGACTGTGTGGAGCTTTTCAAAGAAATGGTGTCTGAGCTCCGTAACTCTGAAGCGCTGGAGGAAAACAATAATCGTAGGCGAGCATATCAATATGCAAGATTTGAGGCAAGGTGAACGGAAGTGCAATTTGTTTGGAGGTAGGTACATTAGTTCCTTATTTTTCTAGCACATAAACTAAACTCTATCTGCTGCAATTTCATTTACCACAGAAAAACTAAAACCCTTGCTGTGTTTAACGAAATCTACCAAACTTGTTTCAGTGCAAGATATTTACATCGCCCTTTTCCTTGAATTTATTCTTTTAAAACATGTTGAACAGATAAAGGGTTTTCAAAGAAAGATCTGTGTTTTCTCATTTATAATTTTTAAGCAAAATGGGGGTTTGATTTTATAGAGAATAATAAGGGCAGCCATATACAGAAAATTGGGACACCATGATAGAGATTGAAGAGATCTAAGTCCCATGGAACCTTTTTCTTATTCGATAACTTCTCTATAGAGAATTTCATTACAAATCTTAAACAAAAACTTAGCGGCCTCTGTTTTGATCATTATGGTCATGTTCTACAAATTACTAGCCTAGAGGAAACCATCATTGAGTTAAAGAATGTTATGAAATTATAATACCTTAGAAACATCTACCTGTGTTTGTGCATTAAAATTGGTCACATAAACTCTACTGGAAAGAAAATATGTAACCCAAGGATCTAAGGGAACTACTGTAAGAGGGACAATTAAGATTTCCATTTTGTAGGTCTTTTAACATTTTATTTTGTTATGTTAAATATGGTTGACAATATGTAGAATTAGGCTACGAGGACATGTGCAATACCTTTTGTCATGCTTTTCTAATAATATCTAAGCATTCCTTTATGAAGAGTTATCAGATTGGGGTCACTGGAATTATTACAAAACTGATCAAACCGACAAAGGGCTATTTTTAATAAAACTACACTGTCATTGAAAGTTTCTGTCTTGTAGATCACATTTTTCTATCTCTAATTTTTACTTCAGTGTTACAGTCTATTTTGGATACCTCATTTGGTTAAACGAGATGACAATGGTATAGGTAATTAGAGTTGTTTTTTGGAGTGGCTCTCTATGGACCTGGGGCCCACAAGTGGCTGCCAGGGGAACTAGTAGCAGAGTTACATTAATAAGTGATAACTAAATGAAAACATTAGGGTAAAAACATTAATAAGATAATTAGTCCTCATGCATGGCCTTGAGTGCTTGTAAAGGCTAAGGATGCAATGAGAAGACCTATCTGTAGGCGGGGCATGGATTTGGGCATGATTGAGTCTCCTCGTCTACCTGAGAGTACTTGGTTCTGTGTGGTGCCATCCCTTTGAGCACACATGATGACACTCCATCTCATTACACTCTAATATCTAGTACCTTAGCAGTCATGAGTAGTACTTGACCTATGACTTGGATGAGTACCTCTATGTTATGACTTTGGCTGTATGCATTGTTCTTCGTATCTGCTCCGTGATTGATGTGAGTGTTGGCCATCTTGTATCCCCTTGTTGTTGTTCTTCCATTTGGGCTTTGTGACTATCTCCGAGCATGGTGGGGTGGTCTCGTATGAGTCCACACAGTTGGGAGGCATGCCACCGCCATTGGGGACCGACAAACAAGTTTTGGAGCACCAGTTGGAGATGTTCTCTCTCTCTATTACTTCATTCAATTATTGTACTCATTCAGTCCTTGTATCATATTCAGGACTATGTTATTGTACTTATATATCATATTCATGGCTATGCCATTGTATTTGTATATTTTTTTTATGTAATTGTAGTCTTTTAAGAGGGAAGAAGTAATCATGCAAGTTAATGAGAAGAAATGAGATGTTTCCTATTTGGTTTACGGATTCCGGTGTGGGTATCGAATCTACTTGTACTATGATGCTTTTGGATTAATGTTTATACTATATATGGGATTATGAACATTTGATTTGGTGATAAAATGAATGTAGTTTTTAATTTTTTCTTTGGAGGGTGAATTAGTCCTCTCCTTTAGGTTGCGCATTCGACCATACTTGGCCATGAATGCTGTCAATCTATCGAATCAACAATCGAATCGGTGTATGCCATCTACTTATGTAAAAAAAATATCTTGTCCTCTTTTGGGTCTTACCCTTCAGGGGTTACGTAGTGGGATGTTACAGGTCCCCAATGGAAGAAGAAAAATTCCAAAAACTAGCAACATGACAATATTGTTGAAGATGATAACTTTAAGATGAAGAGTTTGTTATGTTTCCAAACTTGTGAGATGATCCTCCATTAAAGTTTATTATGGAATTTATAATCAAATACAACAAGGAACATGTTTGGACAAAAGGCTTATTTCAACACTTTGATCCACATCACCTCCCCATGACAAGGCCACTCTTGGAGATGATATGACATGTAATATTAAGGCCTATGACACTTGGAAAACAATGTTATAGGATTACATGAGTTAATTATGTTCTAGGTGATGTAGGAGAATCCTAGTTTGACTAGCAATTGATATCAACAAATTTTTTTTTTACTTTGATTCTTGATTCTTCGATGTTATCTTATTTGTTTTCTAATTTTTGTTCCACTTTTTACCCTTAAGTTTTAGTTTTGAGGGCTTATCCATGTATCTTAAGAAGATCTATAGTATCCAAGGTGTTTTATGTCTCAATTGGCTTCACATCAATTGCCTAGTCCCTGTTTTATGACTAGAAGATTCAAACTTCACCAGATTTAAGTTTCTTTGTATTCTACTCCAGAATCCAAAGATCCAAGAACTAGATTCTAATAAATGGTCATGTTTGATAAGATATTGGATCAATTTTTTAATTTTTTCTATGTTTTGATCTTTTATCACTCAAAATCTCTGATTGAGATTTGTCAATTTTATAGTTTAGTTGCATTTGGGTTCCTATTTTAAAGTCAAATTTGAAGGAACTTTTGGGTCCATTTCTTTGGACTTGACATATTTTCCCTACCAAATGTCAAAAGTGAATAAGCTAGGTTTAATAGCAATATGGGGTCCATTTGATGGTCAAAATTAAGTGTTTGGTTTTGGTCTTAGGTTTTTGATATTCCAAAAGTAACTAGCGTACCTATCTTAGATAAATCTATGTATAGGACATTGAGAGATATCCTTCTCAAGGGGCGTATTCCACTTACAGGTGTGTGTGTGTGTGTGTGTGTGTGTGTGTGTGTGTGTGTGTGTGCACTAGCATCATCCACAATTGCAAAATGTAAACGACATTATACTAACGAGTCAATACGTTGTCATTCATATTTTAACCAATAATCTCTTACTTCCATTTCCTTTTGTAGTATCTCTTTTCAAAAAATTGTATGTCACAAATACATGTAGTGTGTCACAATATTAAGATAATTAATAATATTTTGTTTTCTCCAATTTTAAGCTTCTCATAAATTTATTAGTGGTGTTCATGGCATTAGTTCATATAGATTAAGGTAATACTTACCAACTGCACTCGAAGAAAATTGTGGGCGATACTCCAAGAGTATTAAAGTGAGGTTTAATATTCAAATCGGGTTGGCTTTCGGGTTTCCTCCCAAAGTAGCTCCCATATTATTCTTATTCTTATTATTATTGATGGAGATCATCGACAAGGTCGTTTTTGTTACCTGGGAGCACGAGCCTTAGGCTGAACCTCTTCGGCTGAGAGCCAAGGACTGAGGGGTTTCCATTCTGCCAAATTTGCTCGTGGCACAATCCTGACCTCATCCGTTATGATGTTGGGACCTTGCACTCAACAAGACTTAATTCCTGGTGGGCTCATTCAGAACCTTCACTAATAGACTAAGCAAGATTTTAATTAGATGTGAGTTCCATTGGATTATTGGTCGCTAGATGCACTCTTTTCCTACTTTGAGCTCTCATAGTCCACATGTCGCGATAAGGGTGGAATCTAATTTGTTGTCAGGTCTGTGGATCACTGAAGGATGGTTTGTTACTTGTTTCCTGCTCGAATATTCTTCACAATTCCTTGAGGATGAGATGATTTCGTGTGTCCAGAATCTCAGATCACCAGTTATCTAGGGACAAGGCAGATTACACACAATTTACAAAGCCACGCAACCTGAAGCAAAAAATCAACGGCTTATTAGAGTCCACAAAGGCTGTATAATCCAAACCAGAGATGCATTATGTCAGTGAAGTAGGGGAAATAAAGATCAATTTTTATTTTCTACATTAATTACACGGCCACAACGAACTTGGGAGGTTGATAAATATCTTGGAGCCATTAAATTCCTTGAACCTGAAATGAAGCTACAAACATTAATTATTTGTAGATAGTCAGATAGTTGATGGCAGACAGACCAACCAGAGATATGATACGGGGTAAAATTCTAGAATTCAATTCTCTTGGAAAATTAATATTCAATTGGTTCTCTAATCAATTGCATTTAACTGGGTAGGATCTAAACTGTGCTCAGATTGTTCTTCTGACTTGGGTATTAAAGGCAGTATGAGCAAAGTTAGAAAGCGGAGTCTCAGTGATCAGTATTATGAAGCAGTTCACATTCTTCCAAATAGATTGCTCTTCTAAAGGAGACTCGTTTATATTTTCAAATCAAATATTGATGCCTCGGGACGTATATTAAAACTAATTTCATTTTCCTGAGTTCTTTAGCTTTGATAATGGATAGTCTGGAGTGGATTTTAGTAGTCTAGAAGTTGAGTAAATAGCGTTCTCTGAATAGTATATATGTAAAGAAGAATCCTATGGATTCTAGTGCTAGTCCAATACTTAGATTGGGCATGTAGAGGGGAAACATTAGAGGGGTAGTTGTAGGAAGAAAATACCAGATGATACAAGCTTGTATCTGCATTGTTGTATTCTTTGAAGGATTTTAGGGGTTTTTTAAAAAAAAAAAAAAAACTTCTGAACGTGTTATGTAACTCTTAAGTCTTTGTTATGTAGTTTGGTAGTCTTTTATTGGACCCCCAACGTCAAACTGCATCATGAGGGCTTGTAAAGAACTATTGTTTGTCAATTAATTTATGGACTGCAATTTGAAGATTGAATTTGATAAGTGTGGTAGTGAGAAGTTGTGTCTCATTAGAGAAAAATCCACAAATTTAGACATTGTTGCACATGCTATTAGAATTAACAAGATGTTCGAACTTGATACTATGAAACATGATAACCAAACCTTAGTGGTCAAAGTTTATGATTCTACCTTCCTTTGGCAGGGTGATATGGTCATCTAAGCTTTGGCTATTTTCTTGTATGTAGCAAGCATGACATGGAGAAAGGTCTTCCCTCACTAAAAGGTGATGATCTTTGCTCTAGTTGCTTAGTTTAAAAACAATGTCAAGCCCCTTTTAGATCTAACAATTATGGGCACTCGTTCCATTGGATCTAATACATACTGACTCGTGTATACATGTCCCCTAATAATATCACTAGGTTCAAATATTTTCAACTTTTTGTTGATGATCATATGAGAAGAATGCGGGTGTATTGTTTGAAGACTAAGAATCAAGCCTTTGAACAATTTTTGAAGACATCAAAGGTATTTTGGAATGAGCTTCTATTTGTTGCATTCATGTGCTTTTCTTAGATCGAGGGGGGAGTACACTAGCAATAAGTTCACTTCATATTTCAAGCAAAACAACATTTGGCAATATTTGACCACTCCGCATACACCTCAACAAAAAGGTGCAACCATGCTATCATGGAAATGTTGCACATAGCATGTTGAATGATTCCCACTTGGGACAAGCATTTGGTTTAGATACTTTTCACATTATGGCTTATCTATTGAACCATGTACCCACTAAAGTGTTGATGGGCCATCAATCTAGAGGAAGCAGTGACAAGTATTAATCCTTCCATTTCCCATCTCTATATTTTTTGATGTAAAGAGTACATGCAAGTTTATAGGGGAAGCAAATGAATTTGTATGAGAAATCCTTGAAGTGTGTCTTTCTTGGATATGAAAATGAATCAAAGTCCTAGCAAATCACGAATCCCAAAACTATAAATATTTATATTAGAAAGGATGTAATCTTTGATGAGAAGAGTGAGTCCAACTTACTTTCCACAAATTCACATTGTGCAGACTTTGTCTCTCATTCTTCCTATTGATAATGAAGATGGAGACCTTGATACTATGCAAGATGATGAATATTAAGACCATGATACTATAGAATATAATGAAGATGGTGACCATGAAAGTGATGATAACAAGGGTGAGTGTGAGGTCATGATGGGCCAAACAATGACAATAGAGAAAAAAGTGAGTTGCAAATAGCCAAAATTATGAAAGCTTTTTTAGGCTCAAATTTTCTACTCTTTTTTTATTTGGTAAGACAAACCAAAATGGATATCCTTTTTGTTCAAATAAAATCCATTATCTATCAAAAAAATTCCCCACACCATATCCCCTAATGTTTAAATAAATTTTGTGTAATAAAATGGTTTTTTACATTATGATTTTTATGCTATAATTATTGTTACAATGAGGACATTATTATTGGATGCTTTGATATATGATGTTGAACTCTAATTTTATGTGATTTATGCTATGGGCTTTTATGATGTTATAAATATTCAAATGATTGTTTAGTTTGATGGTGCAGTCACGCCTAGGATGGTCCACAAAGTGAACAGTTCAGATTGTGCAACAAGAGTAAACACAATGGAACCAACTCAATTGTAGAATGTAAATGCAGATTTGATCATTCAGTACGTCATAGATTCAAAATACAAACATGCCAGCAACATGCGGGCTTACAGGCCTAATTCTCTAGTTACAATACATGCACAAGATATAGCTTTGAAGCGCCTGATACCAAAAGAATTCAATCTATCTAACTTGTGAATTATGCTAACTGCTTTCCTAGGCATCTACTACATGATTATATATCATCTCCAGATCACAAGATTCCTCCGCATTTGCCAAACAGATCACAAATTCCAATGAAAGAGATGTAACATGTATACATGGATAGTTCTGACCTAAACATATGGAAATCCTCTGCAAGTGAATGGAACAACATGCGGATCTTAGAGAAGGTTGGCCAAGACCCAAACTATCTTGAATGATGTGTCATTTAGCTCCATAAGTCTTCTTCTTCAGCTGATTGTCTGAGACTATCTGAATGCTCTGCTCTGAGAAAATAATTGATCTTCTGATAGAGATATCTTTTCAGAAACTGATCTAAATGATCTGAAATTTGGATATGATGTGCATGAAGATGTCTAGATGCTAAGTCTAGCTCTGCAAGGTTTGATATGAAACTGCAACAGAATGCAGACCTATCTACTGAAACTGCTTCTGACTGAACTAACTGTACTAAACTGGGAAATGAAAGAAAACAAAATGAAATGCAAATATTTTTGATTGATGCAAGATTGCTTTTGAACCAAGGATGCTCCTGTATTAGACACCTTGGATTGTTGAAAAAGTGAGTCCCTCACTTTGTTGGGGCTAGAGGAAAACCAAGACAGTCCACCTCAGCTTGAGAAATCCAAGATGAGTATTCTTTTGGTCAGCCTTTCCATTTTACCAAATATTTCTTGTATTGCTTTACTCTGGTACTGCATCCAATTTTGTTGTCCAAGATGTCTTCAATCTTCTTTGGTGCTTGTTTTGGTAACTGCTTCTTCAACTCTTCTTCAATGTTGTCACTGAACTTTGCTTCATGATACTGATATAGGTCTGCAATGTTGAAGATAGGTGATATACCCAATGTCTCTGGTAGCTCCACTTCATATGCATTTCCTAAATCAAACTTTCTGAGTATCCTACATGGTCCAAACTTCTTCATCTTCAACTTGTTATATGTCCCAACTGAAAATCTTTCTTTTCTTAGATATACCATCACTTCATCACCAATTGTAGACTCTTTGTGTCTTCTCTTCTCATCTACTTGCTCCTTATACTTACTGTTCATTTCCTCTAAATGTTTCTTAACCTGATTATGCAGTGTCTCCATGTGTCCTACAAATTCTTCTACTTTTGCACTTCTCTTGTCCTCCATGCTGATATATCTCAACTCTGCTACTCCTCTAGGGTTAGTTCCTATTACAATATCAAATGGTGTCTTTCCTATACTCCTGTTCACTAAATTATTATATGCAAACTCTGCTTGTGATATAATCAAGTCCCAATTTCCTTCCTTCTCTCCAACCAAACATCTCAACAAGTTACCTAAACTCCTATTTACTACCTCTGTTTGTCCATCAGTCTATGGATTAAATGCTAAACTGAACTTCAAGTCTATCTTTATCTTCTTCCAAAGTGTCTTCCAAAAGTATCCAAGAAATCTTGTATGTCTGTCTGAAATTATGCTCTTAGGTAATCCATGCAATCTCACAATCTCTTTGAGAAATAGGTAAGCCACATGCACTGCATTAGTTGTCTTCTTACAAGGTATGAAATGTGCCATGTTTGAAAATCTATCCACCACTACAAATATAGAATCGTGTCCTCTTTGTGTCTTTAGCAATCCCTATATAAAATCCATGCTTATGTCTTCCCAAGGTCTCTTCGGTACTGTCAAAGATTTGTACAATTTAGTATTCTGACTACTTCCTTATGCAATTTGACATATTCTACAACTCTGAACAAACTTCCTAACATCCTTATATATCTGAAACCAAAAGTAATTTTCACTTACCCAAGCCACTATCTTATCAATGCCAAAATGTCCTGCCAATCCACCACTATTCTTCTCTTTTATCAGATTATCTCTCATTGAAATCCTAGGCATACATAACTAATTTCCTTTGAACAACACATCCTCCTGAATAAAATAATCCAACCACTTACTTCTATTTGTCACAACAGGTTCCTTACTTGCTTTCTAAGGTTCTACAAAATCAAGATCTTCCTCATACATGTTCTTCAATTATTCAAATCCTAACACTTCAACTCTCATCTCTATCAACAAGTTTCTTCTCCTACTCAATGCATCTGAAACTTTATTTGATTTCCCACTCCTATACTTCAATGCAAAAGTATAACTCTGCATGAACTCTACCCATCTCATATGTCTCTGATTCAACTTTCCTTGACTATTCAAATATTATGAAGCTTGGTAATATGTATACAACACAAACTCCTTAGGCAACAAGTAATGTCTCCACTTCTTCAAGGCTTGAATTATGGCGTAGAACTCCTAATGATAAACTGAATATCTTCTCCTTGCATCATTCAACTTCTCATTGAAATATGCTATAGGTCTACCTTCTTGACTTAACATAGCTCCTATCACATTTCCACTTACATCACAATCTACTTGAAATACTTTATTGAAATCTGGCAATGCCAATACAGGTTGCTCTATCACTTTCTACTTCAACAATTCAAAACTTTTATTTGCTCCTGATGTCCACTTAAAGTCCTTTCTATCACCTCTCATTGTCTTTGGCATAGGGTTACATACTGAATTGAAATTTTTGATGAACTTCTGGTAGAAACTAGCTAATCCATGAAATGATCTAACTTCTCCAATACTCTTAGGTGTAGGCCATTCACGAATTGCTCTAACTTTCTTAAGGTCCATCTTCAATCCTTCTACATAAATCACAAATCCCAAGTATACCAATTCTTCCTTCATGAAACTACACTTCTTGATGTTTATTAACAATTTCTATTTTCTCAGTCTCTGCATTACTTGTCTCAGGTGCCACAAATGTTCTTCTTTAGTCTTACTTAAAATTAGAATATCATCCAAATATACAATAACAAACTTACCCAAGATTTTTTTCAAAACTACATTCAGCAATCTCATGAAAGTGCTCAGTGCATTAGTCAATCCAAAAGACATTACTAACCACTCATACAATCCTTCATTTGTCTTAAAGTAGTCTTCCATCCATCCCCCTCTCTGATTTTGATCTGATGGTATCCACTCTTCAAGTCTATCTTCGTAAAATATTTTGGTCCACTCGAACAATCCATAATGTCATCCATGCTAGGCAATAGAAATCTATACTTAACTGTGATCTTGTTGATTGCTCTAGAGTCTGTACACATCCTCCATTCTTCATCCTTCTTTGGTGCTAGCACTACAGGTATGACACAAGGGCTCAAGCTTTCTCTAATCAAACATCCTAGTGGAAGAATGCTCTTCACGATCATCTTACTATGGATATGGTTGAGGATGGTTGTGATTCAGAGTCTTCTATGCCTCTTACTACTGATGATAAGGTAGTTTCTAATATGTTTGTCTCACCTATTGCTGCTGCTACTCCTCCTCTAGTTCCCACCATGGGGTCTATGCATGACACTAGTGTACCTCCTCCTATTTGCGTGGAAGCATCTTAGTGGTCAGCTTCCCCAACCAAGCATTTCTCTTCTCATGTTTTTTTTTTCCATTGAGCTCTCAGAGAGGGCTCCTCTCTCCTATTTCAGTGGATGCAGATAACATGGTGTCTTGGACCATTGTCCAAAGAAGGAAGCAAGGTATTCTAAAACACATGTGTTTGTCTCGCACCCTTGGGTCAAGGAGTACAGATTGCCCATTTAGGATCTGGTATTATGTAAGTTGTTTTTTTTGCTTTTGTGTTGTTGAACTGATGTATTTGGCCAAGTTGGGCCTATTTTGCCTTGCCCATGAAGCAATTTGTGAGGCTGATTTATTTCACTTCCCTATTTTGATCATTTCATATTATAGTTGGACACATTTTAGACATTTAGAGACTATTGATTCCCATTATGCAGATTTAGACTATATCTCCTTATTCTGGATTAGCTTTGGTTAGTTATGTGGTGTTTTGATTAGATTCCATTTTTATGCTCTTATAATGTTAGACATGAGAGATACACTTGATGATTATTAGTGATGTTGATTATGAGCTCATTATATGGATTGATATGTGATTCTAATTTTTGAATTAGTATATAGAAAATGCAATTTAAATCTTAATTATGATGTGAGTTGTTTAATGTTGTGTATGAGTTATGCGATGACATAATTATTACATTCTATTGCTTCGACTATGATGTATCTATGTTGGATTAACCATTTGATTGAGTGCAAAAGTGATTTTCTAGGCCACGGAAAATTGGAGGTAGATCTCACACTTATGTAATTCCTTGTTAAGCTGATCCATTCCCAAGAGGGATGAGGATCATGTTTTCATCGAATGATATTTTTGTAAATGCTTAATTTTAATTATTGGCCTAGTTCACCCCTTTTATTTGACTTAATTATTTGTTGTAAAATTTATGTTTTAATTTACACCATTTGGTGTTCTTTTTATTTTTGGGCAATTTAATGTGATTTTACACCTCCCTAAGTGTTGATTAGAGTTCCAAACTTACCCTAGGTGGTACCCTTAGGGTCTAGAGTCCGTTTGGACTTATTCAACTCTAGGGTAACTCCCATCTACTCACTCTAAACTTGGGTTTAATAAAAGTGACGAAATTTCAAAATGGCTAAGGGCGGGAGATGAGTCATGCCTTGGAAAAGGCCCATCTCCCTTCCCAAGGCTTGGGGATTCCTCCACCTTGAAGACTTGGGGAGTCTTCAAGACCCCCAAGTGTGTGGAACCTTCCTCCAAGACTCTCACACATGTGTGAGAGCATCTTGAAGAGAAGGGGCTCTCTTGAGGAGTAAAGGGATGACATGTGTCATCCATTATCCTCATGGAGCCATGGGGAGAGATGCCACCTCTCCACTTGGGCTCTCACACATGTGTGAGAGAACAAGTGGATAAGGTGAGGGCTTGAATGGATGTGAGGGTGACACTTGCCACCCTCACATTCCTTCTCCCTTGTAAGTGGCATGGGATGAGGAAGGAGAAGGTGACATGTGTCACCTTCTCCTTCCTCAGGGCCTATTTTATCTCCTCTTGGAGAGGAGTTGGGGGTTCTTGCTTTTTAGAAATTTTCTATCTTTAGTGGTTTTTGGGAAAGAGTTGGAGAAAACTTGGAGGATTGGAGGCTTGGAGAAAGCTTGTGGGCTCTTCTTCAACGTGCATCCATTGTTGGGTTCTTAAGGTAAGCCCTATGACATTAGCCATTCCTTATGCTTGTTTCATTTTTGCTTAAGGGTTGAGGCTTTAGGGTTTAGGGTTTAGGGATAGGGTTGAGGGTCAAGGGATCAGAGTTAAGGGTTGAGGGATTAGGGTTTGACGTTGAGGGTTGAGTACATTGAGGTTCAAGGGTTAATGGTTTTGGGATAAGGTTGAGGGTTGAGGGATTAGGGTTAAAGTAGAGTGTCGAGGGTATAAGGATTAGGGATAGGGTTGGAGCGTTTAGGGATAAGGGATTAGGGTTTAAGGTATAGTATCAAGCCCGTTGAGGGTTTAGGAATAGGGATAGCATTTAGGGTTTATGGATGAGGGATTAGAGTTGAGGGATGATGGATTAGGGTTGAGGGTTGAGGGATTAGGGTTTAGGGATACGGTTTAGGGTTGAGGGTTGAGGGATTAGGGTTTAAGGTATAGTGTTGAGGGTTTAGGGTTGAGGGATTAGAGTGAAGGGTTGAGGGATTAGGATTTGACATTGAGGGTTGAGGGTTGAGGCTTTAGGGTTTAGGGTTTAGGGATAGGGTTGAGGGTCAAGGGATTAGAGTTAAGGGTTGAGGGTTGAGGTTCGAGGGTTGAGGGTTTAGGGATAGGGTTGAGGGTTGAGGGATTAGGGTTAAGGTAGACAAGGAGCGACTGAGAGACATAGAGAGGGGAAAGGTAGAGAGGTGAGGGGGAGAGATAAGTGAGATATAGAACATGAGCTAATGGAACTAGAGGTGAGCTATTTTAAAGGTGCTATCAAAGGTGAGATAGGTACAAATATTTATGGATCAATCTATAGCAGGACAAAACGTGAGCACGTTATAACGTGCTCACATTTTTTCCTACTATAGAATTGGTAAAAAAATGTTGACCCTTGTGATCCAGGCCCACATGCTCTGTTTTCATTCTGATTATGCGCGTGCTCGGACAAAAGAGAAGTGCTTTCATGCTGTTGGGAAGTTCACATGCACATTTTACACATTCTACCACCTTTGCATGATCTTTCCACCACCTTTTCTTCTTTGCCAACTTGAGAAGGAGGAAATAACATAGTTTTCACACCACGTTTGATATATATCTATTCAAGTTTCAATTTTTGTAGTGTTGCAATGTTAATTGTGATTCAATTTTAGGAATTTAACATTATAGATTGGTTAATAGTATTGTTGTTAGTAATTATATTTGAGTGTTATTCAATTTAACATTGAAAAGGAAGCAAGTGGAGAAAAACTCAAATTGTTGAGGAGTTTGATGTAAAAGAAAAAAACACTACATAATTGGGTACTCTCTCCATTTGAATATTCATTTTTTAGGTATGTCAAGTCTTTACATGCATGTTCTTTACATTTTCCTTAATTTTATTTGAATTACTTTATCATGCTTTATCATACATGTTTAAAATAGACACATTCCCAATCAAGAAAGCAACCTACAATCTCACATGATGCCATGTATATTTTCTACACTTGGTCTCTTTAATAATTATGTGTAATAAATAGACCTTAACATATCATGATGTCAAACTATACAAGAATAAATCCTTACAACATAATAAAAATACAATCCCACTATTATCTTGTATTTATTTCTTAGGAACTAATATTGGTCTCTTTATCATGCTACAGACAAATTCTCTATCATGCCGAGGAAATGATCAAGAATTAAACCAACACAGGAAGAGATAGAAGCTAAGAATGCAAAGAAAATAGTGGCTATGAGGGAACTTCGTGAGAAGAGGAAATTGGACATGATAAATGAAGACATGCCAATTGAAGAGGAACCACAACCATCACAAAGAGATATGGTATTGGCAGCACAAAGAGAATGAATGCAAAAACTTCGTGCTACGAGAGATTTGAATACCATAGTTGGAGACACGTCCTCTACCGCAAGTCAACATGTAGGGACACCATCTACCACATCTCAAGTTGAGAGTACATCATTACTCACATGTGATGAAGGAGGTACGCTATCGTTCCCACCTCAACCTCAAGGTATGTCATCTATTCCATCTTCGATCGAAGGTATGCCATCTAGCCCATCTCATTTAAATATTGATGAAATTCCTAATGTTGAGATGAATTTACCTAACTTAACACCACCTAGAATTTTGCATAGAAAGCCAAAGTATTTGATTGATACTGATGAGAATATTTTGCAGCTAATGGAAGGTAAGATTCCAAAACGCACTTGTAGAAGATATGCTCATAAGATTTAGAGATTGTTCTTTGAAAAGTTAAATGAGACTGCAAGATGTCAACTATTCATTGAAATGATGCAAAGTATAAAGTATAGGTCCATCATGAAGATTATTGGGTTGAGAACATTAGAGGCTTCAAGTGAAAAATCTATTGTCAAGAATCTAATGAGTGCATATGAGAGTGTGGGTAACACCTCACGCACAAAAGATAGTAATGCAACACGGCATGTGATTACATCGACTATAGTAAGTAGTCAAATGAGGAAAGCTCGTCTCATTAGAAAGATGAGTCAAGAATTGAGAATTAATAGGAAAACTTTATCAAGAGCCGTTGGAAGACGCCAAAGAATTGAGTACACTAATTCCAATGAATTATAGGTGTTCTTAGGGAGACTACCACGAAAAGATAAACCAATTGTTGAAGCATTGAGATCACTAATTGAAGAATTTTGGAAGAATTACACAAGGGTATCTTCGAATCAAAGGGATGTGGTAAGAAGGAGAATCGGTAGTCAGAACTGTGAGCCACATCCAAAGCATTTTTTGGATGAGACTCAAACACAGTTTTATGGTAAATTTTTAGAGAAGTATCCTCGAATTAAAATATGTCAAAGATATTTTGAAATGCTAAAACCTTTCTATGTCAAGATAAATCACACATGCACTACTTGTTGTTGTAGATTACAGATTGAATTTTCTAACCATTTTGATGTTTATAGGTCTATATGTTTAGATATGCATACTAACAATGTTTTACAGGATTGTGCCATACGTGCCCCACCAACATCTTCAAGAGACTTCATATCAAGAATTTTATGTGAAAGAGAGGAAGGTCAAATATTCTACAAGAAATTATGCTTGGATGGCACATGTCATCGTTGCGGCGGCTTGCAACATTTGCCAATATGTGAACATATGGAAAGAACACATGTGGTTGGAAATGAACTAGTAGAGTTTGGCAAGTATAAAATAGTGGCATACAATACACAAGATGATAAAGAAGCAAAGAGGCGTGAATTGGTTATTGAAAAGATTCTAGTGTATCAGTTTATGCCTATATTTCATGACAACATAGTGTATGAGTATGCAAGACATGCCCATAGAGCTTGATGGTTGGACTTGCAATTCAAGTTATGCAAGGACACATTTCCAGTTGGTAGCATTGTTTCAGTCATCAACTTTGTAGAGAACTACAATCTAAAGCCACAGCATGAGGTGCAATCACAATATTACAACTCCACACAGGTTTCTATATTTGTGCACATCACATTCATTCATGTGAATGATAGTATAGAGGATGACAGAAATATCATAAGGGAGTATAATTTCTATATTAGTGATGATCGCACGCATTCTACAGAGTTTGTGCAAGGTTGATTTCAGGTGTTCTACAATGATTTGGCTAGAAGGGGCATATCGTTCAGTCAACATATCATATGGTCAGATAACTGTGCGTCACAATTCAAGAACTCGCAAAATTTCTATTGGCTGAGTAGGAGGCATAGTTTTATAAGTATTCAGCATATGTGGAACTTTTGTGAGGCTGGGCATGGAAAGGGGGAGCATGATGGTGCAAGAGCATGTATCAAAAGAGCCATAGCATGAGAAGAGTTAAAGTATAAAGACAATGCAAAGTTGACAAATGCAAAATCGATTGTCGAGTGGTGTAATGCTTCCATGGGTCTAGGTAATGAAGGTAAGTCTTCAGTTCATAGATTTTTTTGGTTGATAGATGATACTAACATTACACCATATGAGGATTGTTCTACACTGACAGGATCAAATGAGATGCAATCTTTCAGAAGCTCAATTACAGATTCATGGAGCATCCATACGTGAAAGATGTCATGCTTTTGTTCTTCCTATACGATTCAATCCTAGGATGAGTGTGAGTCAAAGGAGTGGGTTGACGAATGATAGTTAAGTTATCTTAGCCCACTTGACACGTATCAATCCCCGACGGCACTAGAACTAACACAGATGGAATCATCAGTTGACTTTGAGCATATATCAGATCTAGTTCAACCAGGTAATATAGGGCACATATATGCATCTAATTTCATCTAGTTCAACCAGGTAATGTCATCTTACTTTGTAGTGTTTTTGTAATATTGACTAATTTCATCTAATTTTCTACACATATTAATGTAGGGCACGTATATGCAGTTATTACAGATGAAGATAATGAAGAGGGAACATATTATTACTTATGTCATTGTGTTGAGGCCAAAAAGAAATTGGAGGCCCCAGTTATAGATGGAGAAAACATCGAATACCCTACAGGCTCAGTGGTTATTACTTGAACATGGCTGAGAAGGTACTCACATAAGAGTGTTAATGTTTGGCTATTTCAGGACTTTGACATGCATCAAAAGATTCTTCATTACTTGAACCTTGTCGTGGCATCCGATGTTCATTTGATAAAGTATCGGCGTATACCTTTGAACAAAATCTTGTGGAAGGTGCGTGAGTCTGACCATGAAGCAATACTTGACACAATAAAGAGTAGAGCAGACCTGGATGGTTCATTAGATTAATTTGTAAGTATTTACATTGATTTTGTAAAATTATGTTACATTGAGTTGTAAGTATGCACATTAATTTGTAAAGTTTGTCTTTTTTTATTTCCTGCTACATTTTTACACATATACACATTTTTACATAACCATGTTATGCATTTTTGGTGTCTTGCTCCTGACGCGACCAAACTGATAGTTCCAATGCATCTGTATGGGTACGTTTAGGATAGGCATTGTTCTATTTTTCACCCAAACATGACGAAACAGTCCGAGCTACATTGTACCGACGATATCCCTGAAGAGTCTAAAGAGTAAAAAGGTAGAAATATTTGATGAGATGTTACTTGAAAACTGTGTCACTTAGAAACATTCTGTTTGAGATAATGTGATCATGTAGAGTGCCTCTACAATAACCTCTCTCAATTTTTTATATCTCTGAGTCATTTGCCCGTGGTGAAAGGTTTTCTGCTGCCCCAAAAATTATCAGAAGGAGGCAGTGTAAAGTTTCAAAGGGTTGTAACTTTCATCCTTCTCCTGATGCGACCAAACTGACTATTCCAATGTGTTCAGATAGGTACATTTACGCTAGGTATGGTCTTGTTTTTCACCCAAACATGTCGAAACAGTCCGAGCTACATTGTACCAATGATATCCCTGAAGAGTCCAAAGTGCAAAAAGGCAGCAATCTTTGACGAAATGTTATTCAAAAACTGTGTCACTTAGAAACATTCCATCTAAGGTAACACGATCATGTAGAGTGCCTCTACAATAACCTCTCTCAATTTTTTATATATCTGAGGCATTTGCCCGTGGTGAAAAGTTTTCTACTGCCCCAAAAATTGTCAGGAGGCAGTGTAAAGTTTCAAAGGGGTGTAACTTTCTTCCTGCTCCTGATGCGACCAAACTGATTATTCCAACGTGTCTAGATGGGTACATTTACGCTAGGAATGGTCCTATTTTTTACCCAAACATGTCAAAATAGTCCGAGCTACATTGTACCAACGATATCCCTGAAGAGTCCAAAGTGCAAAAAGGCAACAATCTTTGACAAGATGTTACTTGAAAGCCATGTCACTTAGAAACATTCCATCTGAGCCAACATGATCATGTAGAGTGCCTCTACAATAACCTCTCTCTATTTTTTATATCTTTGAGGCATTTGCCCATGGTGAAAGGTTTTCTACTGCCCCAAAAATCATCAGAAGGAGGCAGTGTAAAGTTGCAAAGGGGTGTAATTTTCGTCCTACTCCTGATGTGACCAAACTGACTATTCTAACGCATCTGGATGGGTACATTTACGCTAGGCATGGTTTTTTTTTCCACCCAAACATGTCAAACAGTCTGAGCTACATTGTACCGACGATATCCCTGAAGAGTCTAAAGTGCAAAAAGGTAGGAATCTTTGATGAGATGTTACTTGAAAACCATGTCACTTAGAAACATTTTGTCTAAGGCAATGAGATCACATAGAGTGACTCTACAATAACCTCTCTCAGTTTTTTATATCTCTAAGGCATTTGCCCATGGTGAAAGGTTTTCTACTGCCCTAAAAATCGTCAGGAGGCAGTGTAAAGTTGCAAAGGGGTGTAACTTTCATCCTGCTCCTGATGTGACCAAACTGACTATTCCAACACGTTTGAATGAGTACATTTACACTAGGCATGGTCCTTTTTTTTACCCAAACATGTCAAAACAGTCCGAGCTACATTGTATCGACGATATCCCTGAAGAGTCCAAAGTGCAAAAAGGCAACAATCTTTGATGAGATGTTACTTGAAAACCTTGTCACTTAGAAACATTCTGTCTGAGGCAACACGATCATGTAGAGTGCCTCTACAATAACCTCTCATAGTTTTTTATATCTTTGAGGTGTTTTCCCATCGTGAAAAGTTTTCTGCTACCCCTAAAATTGTCAGAAGGAGGCAGTGTAAAGTTGCAAAGGGGTGTAACTTTTGTTCTTCTCCTCGTGTGGACAAACTGATAGTTCCAATGCATCTAGGCACCAATGTAAGGTTATTTTGATGGCAAAGGGCACCTTGATTCATGATGTTGAATCTCCTTCCTCCTAGGCACCAAAATGGATACTTTAGACAAGAAAAGGTGCCTTAGTATACTTAGCTCATTTCTTGGCAATTTGATGGCTTCAATCACTTGTTCAAACCTATAGGAGACCATTTTACACTTAGGTGCAAGATCTTAGGATTTAGAACATCTTCCTTCAAGGCACCAAAATGAGGTTATTTAGACACAAAATTGTGCCTCCATACAAGATGCTTATTCTCCTTCCACTTAGGCGCTCATTCATGATGATCCAAATGACAATAGGCACCTAGAATTCCTTTGGTAAGATTTAGTCATTTTGAAGGTTCTAACTCTAGGCACTATAGTTGGAAGTGATTTGAAGTTCATTTTCCTCTAGGCACCCAAAATGGATGGTGAAGACAAGAAAAGGTGCCTAGGCTTCTTTTAACGAGTTTCAAAGTCTTCCTAAGTTATATTATGTTATATTGACCCTTAGGCACAAATGGATGATCTAGGATGACTCTAGGCACATATCCAAGGTGATATCTTTTTAGGCGCAATCTTCACTAAGTTTAGACTTCACTTTACATCAAGGCGCCAAAATGGATAGTTTAGAGAGAGGCAAAAATGCACCTAGAGGTATGATGCTCAGTTTGATGTGTTTGATCAACTTTGATAATCAAGATGAATTGCCTCCCTTAAGGCGCCCTCCTTTATACTTTGAAACATCCTTTCAATATCAAGGCACAATTTTGAGGTTGTTTGGATGATGAAAGGCACCTTGAGTTTTAGGCAGAGTTTTGAGGTTGTGCAAGTAGAGAAATGTGCCTAAGGTCTTAAAGTAAATTTGCGCCTAAAACTAAAAATTCCTGAGGTATGACTTATGGAAGCCTATAGCCCCAATGTTATGTTGCATACTAAAATTAGTTAAGACTCAATGTTATCTCATAACCTCGCCTTATATGCAAGAGGAATTACATTTAATAACCATAATGGTCATCAGGTGCTCATAAGCATATGATTTTGACTATCTTATTCAAAACAACAAACACACTCTTTGCATCCCAATATGGTATAATAACAAGAAATTAAGAAGTATTTTTAACTGACCAACTCATAAAGAATATGGATCAGCATACTCATTTGAATATTTTCAATTGAGCAACTCATAAAAAATATTAATATTTTCTGTTCAACATGATTTTTTTTTTTTAAATACAACTTTTATCTTTTAGTTCCAAAATGAGGTTTAGGTGATACTTGAATAACAATAGCTAGCTTATTGGATCAACAAACATCGTATGTAATACAATTGGACTTTAAATATTTGAAGTAGCCATCTAAAAATATCCATTCAAACGTGGATTTATAATGCAAGTATGGACGCCATCAATAAAAAAGATTTGTATTAACCAAATATCCATATAGGCATACATCAATATCTGTCGATATAAGTATAACATATATACAAAACAACCATATAGGCTTACAAGAATGCCATATAGGCATACAATGTCAACTATATACAATACAAAATATATGTCCACAAATGCCATATAGGCATACAACAAAGGAACACAATAAAAAGTCATTCCCCTCTGGCTGGTGAAGAGAATAGATCACAGGTAGCCTTTGATCTTCTAGGGGATGGAGACATGCATGTGGGTGGTCTACTACGAACCCGAGGGCTCCTCCTCCTATTTAGCTCTTCCTACATCTTTAGCTGTTACAATAAAAAGTATAGACATTAATATATAGAAATTACATGTTATAAAAAATGAAACATTTAACAAAATAATCACTTACCGCTACCATATAATCTATCTCCTCACTTGCCTCAGTAGTAGGAATAGGTTGTGGTGATCTCATGACCTATAGAAACCATCTAGATAGAAATTAAACTTCAAATCAATAATCTTTTGATTTTTCAAAAATAAACAACTATAATAATGAATGTAAATTGAAATTTACTAATTTGCCTCATACCCTTGTCAATGCCATGGAGCTATGAATCACAGAGGTCACATCATGCTCCATTGCCCTATGAACATCGGGAGGTGTCTTCGCAGCTTGCATCATCTGGAAATAAAACAACATTATTCAATTACGAAAACTATAATAGTGATGCAAGTCATGGCTCCTAACATACACACACATTTATCTAAACATGGAAGTACACACAATAAAACACACAAGTCACATACAAAAATCTAGTAAGTACAATTCATTCATTAAAGTATTTATTTTATTACCTCCGTGAAGCTTTGAAGTCCACCATCGCTGGCAGGTGTTACCATGAAATCTCCAATATTAACCTATTCAACATCCAAATTCAGATATTAGAATACCATTCATATAATGATGCTATTCACATGTAATATTTATAATTGTTTACTAGTTACATACCCCGACATTAGATGATCTAGTGTAATATGCAGGTGGAGAACCACTGAAAATTGCATCAACGCTATGACCCTAAAATTTCATTAAAATCATCAAACTAAATTAGTTAATCTTGCATTTCAAAAATGAAATTTAATAAATTAAATTCAATAAACTTGCTAATATTTACCTGAGTATCAAGGCCGAAAGTCTCACTCAGGAGGGTATCTGTCATCACCATCTACTCAGCTGCAGATGTAGCCTATGCACCTGCGTCCTGACTATCCATAGGGTCATAATCACAGGCTGACCCGCAAGTCTAACAAGTATGGGGTGGGACCCTACTCCTCGCACTATCTCCCAACCCACTCTGTGTTGTAGGACTGGCATGCTCTATGATGCTCTGGGTCAAGGCACTGATAGACTGAAGTGTATCGACCTCAACACTCTCCTTCACAATGGAAGGGATAGAAACATGCTCATGGGCTGGTCTGTTGATTACTCATCTCACTGCCCGCTGTGGGTCAACATGTGCCCTTGGTCTATCTTGTGTTGACCCCCCACCTCTACCCTGGAAGTCCCGCATATCAAAATAGTTTGGAACTTTATTGAGGACAAACTCGCAGTAGAGTTTCCTCAAAAAGTATTGCGGGACCTAATTATTATTACATGGAGGATGGTCAAAAACCATCCACCACCTCTGCCCAAAATTGTCCCTTATCGCTTGGTTGTTGCACCAATGGATAGGGAAGCTCTTGTATGTAATGGGTGGAGGTTGATTTATTTGTGGGTTTGTGAAAATCGAATACAAGTCTAATTTTATAATTTGTAATTTTTTCACATCTTGGTATATAGCTTGTCTGCATAATAGTCTCTAAACTCTCTCCTTTTATCCATCCAACTAGATATTTGCTTGCTAATTGAATCTACATTTGATAACATAGATTCAAGAGTTTCAGCAAGCGTGGACCTATGCAAGGTTGAAGTGGAAGGATCTTTCAACCTTGCAATTATATCTTCAATTTCCTTTTTGTTGTTTTCAATTTGCCCCATTATATTTTCTTGTGTTCCAGGGGCATGTCGAGGAATGGACGGAGGAGGTTGTTGTTTTGCAGGTATTTCCTCCTTAGGATTTTGAGGAGGAGGAGGAGGAGGTGCATTAACATTTCCTGACAATTAACGAAATATACATCAAAAATCAACTCAAACCTACCTATTTAGAAACAAATTCAAACAAACAAAAAAAAAACTCACTCCTTTGGCGTGCTTGATGTCATGGCGGCATTGGCGACGAATCAATAAGGTTTTGGTGTTGAATTGTCTTTTCCAAAATGTGAGCGTGCTTCCTAGGGTTTGTAGGCTGCAGGTATAGAGGAGAAAAATAGAAATAAAATGAGATGATAAGTTTCTATTTATTTATAATAGTTCATAACGCGCTTGCATTATAACATGAGTGCGTTATGGTTTGGTTTTGATGAGCCTTAGGTTCATCATTACCAAACCATAATGCGAGCGAGTTATAACGCGCTCGCGTTATGTATTAAATTTTTTTTAAAACAATTTGGCCACTTTTTGGCCCCCCATCTTTTTGCACTTACCCTAGGATGATGTTGATTTGTTGGGATGATGACTTGGATATGATTAGGGATGAAATGGCTAAAAAATGGATGATTATGATGAATGTGATTAGATTTGAATGTGTTGGCAGAATGAGTTGAATGACTTGTCTTGATGTGCTTGGTGTTTAGCTTGATTTGGCAATGTTCAATCAAATGATCACACATGTACAATCATGAATCACTCACGCAAGACACATAATCAATTTTGAATTTGACTTTGAATGAATGTAATGATGATTAAACAAGCACACATGGAAGACACATCAATGAGCCCTATGACTAGTCAAGTGGGGTATGGCCAATTAGGTCTTAGGCTATGTTTACACGAGGTTGACTAAGGAATTGAAAGTGAAATCCTTCCACATAGCTAGGAGAAAGGGGTAACCCACCCTTCACCTTCACTTCCCAAAGGTATAAAGTTCTTTGGGGCTTAGCCATGAGTGACAAGATTCCAACTCCCAATGAGGGTAACTTTTGATTCAGCCTTGATTGAGATTGTCCCTTAGAATGGTGTGTCTCCAAGTAGGCCTCCTAATAAGGGTAAACAAAAGTGAACCAAGTGAGGTGTTTTTGATCTCCAAGATCACCTTGCGGTGTGAGGAGAGCATACACACGCACACTTGATTCACACCCACACTTGTAAATTACCCCTTAGAAAATGAAATGTGTGTGTGAAAATTGAATGGATAAGAGGTATTTTGATTCTCAAGATCGCATGAAGTGCATGAGAAGAGCATACACACCACTAATCACATGCAACTTCACCAAGCAATGAAGACACTTGTTCTTGTTTAACCCAAGGTCAAGATGTGTGATTGAAGACAATGGTTAATTTTAGCCCAATTTTTTAGATGTGATTGCTAAAGCAATATTTGTTTTAAGCCCAAATCAAAATGTGTGATGCAAACAAGATTGATTGATCAAATGAAAGAGATGAATGATGAAATGGATACACTTGATTGTTTCACTATCCCAAGCTGCTGTAGATACTGATGTGAATGCTGCTTCAGCTCCTTAAGGTCACCTACAAGCCACCAAATCAAAAGACAAGCAAGTGAAAGTGCCTAGGGATCCGTTATGTGAAAAAAAGAAATCTGATAAAAGTCTGATGAAAATGGATTGATACAGAAAAGTGGATTGCATAAACAGAAAATTTAGGAAGTTCTAAGCAATTTGAATTTTTTTTTTGTTGAAAACTGATCAAAATTGCTCAAGTTATACTCAATTGAAGTTTAAAAGCAAGTTTGATTTTGACTTATAAAAAAGGTTGGAAAATAGTACAGTCACCTAATTTTTTTCACCACTATGTAGTTCACTCTTCCATCTTTCCAATGAGTCCTCATTTGCATGATTTGGCCTCTGTATGTGAAAGTTATGAAAATTTGAAAAAATAAGCCTTCTTTGGCATATAGGAAGCAATAGATAACATGATTGTTTGTGTTTTAACCGCTGACAGTTCTGTGCAAGGTGATCACATGCTACGGTTTGCCTGGCAGTTTAGTGTTTGCGTTGACTAAAGAAAAATTGTCGACCAAAGACAAACTATGGACAAGTCAGCTTGCAAGTCGAACAAGACAAATGGCCAAACTAGAAGGTTGACACATGACAGTTAATTTTCTTTCTCAACTTAGAATTACACCAAACATGTCAATAAGCAACCAGTCTCGATATTGCAGAAATGATGATATATTGGTGTACGATTATGAAATGATAGTGTCCAATAATGAATAGCACACACAAACAACTAGTAGAAACTTAGACTCCAACAGATCTGATAAATGACAAGTAATGACACAACTCTTTAACCAACTAGATAAACATTGTTTCACTTCCAGATTATCGGTTGAACTTAGCCGATTAGATTTGTGCCAAATGTGATAAGCTATGAACAACTAGATGAATAGTTATGGTGATGAACCAAATATGCTCTTGACCAACTGATGACAAGTGATAGATGATAAACTACTTCTCTTGAACGACTGATGAGGGATGTTAACCGATTAATGATAAACTACTTCTCTTCAAGTGGCAACTGTGGTTATGAGTAGCAGGGATTGGAACTTAAAAAATTTGATTCCACGGGTAATGGTGTAGGATAACCGTGGCGGTAAAGGTGTCAATGAGGCTGATAAGGCATGAGGAACTTAAGTGAGACTATGGGTAGATGACAAAGGAGAGACCGGGGAATGGTGATCGATGGGATGCCTGTGAGACGTTGATAGAAAGCCATTGACCGGTGATGGGTAGCGAGAGACTGTGGAAAAGCAAAAGTTGGGAAATAAGAGTTGTAACCGAGGATAATGGAAGTTGAATAGTAGTTGCGACCGGGAAGATCTACGAAATGGCAACGGGGAAATGTTTGGCAGTCGACCAAGACTTTGAGGCAACCAAACGGTGGGAGATTTTTTCTAATGATAAGTGAAGGATATTCAAGGTGGTGATGGGGAAGATGCAGAGCAATGAGAGAGTTAAAACCAATGGCGGAGATCAGACATATTTAAAGTGGCAACCCTGCAAACACAACATAAGACCCAGCTCTGCAACACCAATCACACTAGCCCTATAACTAGAATGTTAAATTCTAAATCCAAAGAACCTCAATATTAAACCTATGATAAGCACAAAAAACAGATAAAGATTAACCTGCACCCCAATGCTCACATCAAAAGGAAAACCAAAAAATTGGACGGAGGACGGCTAAACCAGGCAACAATGTATTAGGGTTTGCACAAGGTATCGGGAGGTTCAAGCCTAAGCAGTGGAAAGGTGGAGAGAAGGCTTCGAGCAGAGGATTAGAGTTTTGTGGATGGAGATGACAGGAGTTTTTAGCAGTGACAAGAGGATCGGAAGGAATACACAGAGGACGACGGACTTCTAGGGCGGCGACAAAATTTGTTGCCACCAATAGCAGAGGTGTTAAGGTTTTCAACAGCTTGATAAGGGTAGAGATCAGTGTTTAGGGAAGGTCGAGGGTTTTTATAATAGCTGCGATAGGGTTATAAGGGTTGTGACTGTGAATTTACAACGGTTGACAAAGGTTTATGTGGGATTGACAAACAATACAAATAAACCTGCAACTTAAAAACTACCTACAACAGAAAATATTGAGCCTAATTTTTTTTTGGCAAATGCCAGTGATACTAAAACTTGCAATGCAAGACATGGAGTAGAATCGATATTAGACATAGGGGATTTGTAGGTCCGTACAATACGGACCCGCAATCCTAAAAAATTGTTCAAATTTTTTCAAAAAATTCAGTCACAGAAAATAGGCAAATTTATAGTCAAAATTTATGGAATTAGCCTCTTGATTGCAACGGTGCAGTCCATTTTTTCCCCAGGTGGTCACTTGTAACAAGTCACTCCAAAAAATTGCAAATTTTGACAAAACTAGGGTTACGAAAAGCAAAATTTTGACAACAAAACCTGCAAAAATGAGGGTTACAACTACGGGCGTGCCAAAATGTATATTAAAAATTTGGGATTGATTGAAATGATGAAACAAAGACATACATTACCCAAACCCAAATCCTCAATATACTTCAAATGATATGCACAAGATGATAGATGCAAGATGGAGATGGAAATGGATACAAGGAAGAAATTGATGGATATGGTTGAATGTTGGTTGCTCAAGATTTTGGCAGCATAACAGTATGAAATTAGATTGCATCCCCCCAAATGGCTTAGAGGAGGATAGGTTTATAGGAAAGACCTAGTTTGAATGGATGGATAAGATCGATTAGGGTTTGGAAGACATGGATGGCTAGGATTGATTAGGTTTCCTTGCACATCAAGAAAGCATAGTCATGTGACAAGTGTGCGAAGGAGAATAAAGGGAATCTAATTCAAATATTATATTTGAATTAGTTTGACATGTGAAGGCATATTAAGTGGGAGATGAGACATGTGACATGTGTCGCAATGTTATGACAGGTGAGGGAATAATTCAAATTTTTAATTTGAATTATGTGAGACATGTGTCTAGGTGCAATTAATTAAATAAAGTGGGTTTATTTAATTAATTAAGAAGGTGATTAAGTTGGACCAATGTGATTAAGATGAACTAGGACCTAGGGATAAATGAGATTAAGTGGGATGAGGTTAGATGAACTAGGATGAACTAGGACCTAGGGTTACATATACAAGTTCATGTCGACAATGTGTTGTGTAACTAGGACCTAGGGCAAAGACATACAAGGTCATGTGTAAACAAGACCTAGACAATTTTCAGTGTCTACAACAACCATTTCACAACCCCTTCCATCTCTCTCCATTCTACAATGATAAATTTCTAGACAATCCATGTTACTCCCTAACACTTACCATCAAACCCTTCCACAACACAAATCCACTTGTCAACATCATTTCATGTCCCAAAATCCCATGACAAGCTATGTGCCTCCAACCTATTTACAACCACCATTGCACAAAAACAAACACATTAGTCATTCAAATATCACCCCCCACTAAATATGTCACACCTCCAAGACATCAATCAAACCTATGTGCCTCCAAACTACTTGCAACAAACGGCACCACAAGCCTCATTCCATGCATACAACCTTCCTCCATAAAACACCATGCAACAACCACCCCAAGGGTATAACATGAAAAATTCCCCTCTTGCTACCCCTTTCGATCAAGAATAGCAAGGGATGAAAAATTCTCTCAAGAACCTACAAATGGGGACACAAGAAAAACTACACATTTGAAGAACTAAGTTTCGATGGTCAAGCCCTCGAGTGTTTTATGCACTTACCACATGGCTATATCTCAACCTTCACTATTGTTTGAGAATTTTGTTGCACACTTCTCATACAACGTTGACCATGAACTTACCATGTTATATCTTTGCAATGCCAAGAAAATGAGTGGTGAGAGCTTTGCTGCTTATTTACAAAGATGGATAGCATTAGCAAGCCATTTTCCTTGGCCTATACCTGAAAGACAACTCATCACCACTACCCAACCCATTTTTTGCATATATCTATTCATATAGGTTCGTATAGGTGTGCATAATCTTTCATGTTAATTCATTTGTATATGTTTATACACAGATACACATGTCATGTGTTACCTTTTCATGCACACATAGGTTCTTGCATTCACCTTTTTCTAGCATGTCTTTAGTTGTTAGATTGTTTTCCTTCTATTCTCTGTTTGTTCTTCCTTCTATCTTATTTTTTGGCTTTGGTTTTTATCCTTATATTTTTAAACTAGGCTTCATTGTTTTGATTGTTCTAAATTTGGTTGTACTTTCTTACTCAACCTTTTTCTTGTGCTCTCGGGTCTTCTTATCCCATGTTCTTTTGTTTACTCCCATATTTTCTTCTTGTTGTCCCTTAGTTTCCTACTTATTTTTACTTGTTGTTTCCCATTTTTTACTTTATAATTTTTTTTTACACTTTTTGTTTCCTTTGTGTACCTATTTACACTCATATACCTTTATATTCATACAAATATTATATATCGAGTCATATATATATATATATATATATATATATATGGGTAAGTGCAAAAAGATGGGGGGCCAAAAAGTGGCCAAAATAATTTGAAAAAAAATTAAGGCATAACGCGAGCGCGTTATAACACGCTCGCATTATGGGCAGCTATAAATGAAAAAAAAAAGCAACTCAATTTCATTTCACTCCCGTTTTCTTCTCTGCCCGCGGCCTCCAAACCCTCAAAAACGCGCTCGCGTTCTGCAAAACGCCAATCAACACAAAAATCTTGTCAATTCATCGCCAAAATGCCGCCGCGACGTCGAGCACGCCAAAGAGGTGAGTTATCTTTGTTTTTTTGTTTGAATTTCTTTCTATATAGGTAGGTTTTTGTTGATTTTTAATGTATATTTCGTTAATTGTCAGGAAATGTTAATGCACCTCCTCCTCCTCCTCCTCCTCCTCAAAATCCACAAAATCCTGAGGAGGAAATACCTGCAGAACAACAACCTCCTCCATTCATTCCTCGACATGCCCCTGGAACACAAGATAATATAATAGGGCAAATTGAAAACAACAAAAAACAAATTGAAGATATAATTGCAAGGTTGAAAGATCCTTCCACTTCAACCTTGCATAGGTCCACGCTTGCCGAATCTCTTGAGTCTATGTTAACAAATGTAAATTCAATTAGCAAGCAAATAACTAGTTGGACCGATAAAAAGAGAGAGTTTAGAGATTACTATGCAGATAAATTATCATACCAAGATGTCAAAAAATTACAAATTACAAAAGTAGACTTGTGTTCAATTTTCACAAACCCACAAACAAATCAACCTCCACCCATTACATGCAAGAGGTTCCCTATCCATTGGTGCAACAACCAAGCAATAAGGGACAATTTCGGGCAGAGGTGGTGGATGGTTTTTGACCATCCTCCATGCAATAACAATGAGGTCCCGCAATACTTTTTGAGGAAACTCTACTCCGAGTTTGTCCTCAATAAAGTGCCAAACTATTTTGATATGCGGGACTTCCAGGGTAGAGGTGGGGGCTCAGCACAGGATAGACCAGGGGCACGTCTTGACCCACAGCGGGTAGTGAGATGAGTAATCAACAGACCAGCCCACGAGCATGTTTCTATCCCTTCCATTGTGAAGGAGAGTGTTGAGGTCGATACACTGAGGTCGATTAGTGCCTTGACCCAGAGCATCATAGAGCATGCCGATCCTGCAACACAGAGTGGGTTGGGAGATAGTGCGAGGAGTAGGGTCCCACTGCATACTTGCCAGGCTTGCAGGTCAGCCTGTGGTTATGACCCCATGGATAGTCAGGACGTAGGTGCACAGGCTACATCTGCATCTGAGCAGATGGTGATGACAGATACCCTCCTGAGTGAGACTTTCGGCCTTGATACTGAGGTAAATATTAGCAAGTTTATTGAATTTAATTTATTAAATTTTATTTTTGAAATACAAGATTAACTAATTTAAATTGATGATTTTAATGAAATTTCAGGGTCATAGCGTCGATGCAGTTTTCAGTGGTTCTCCACCTACATTTTTCACTAGATCATCTACTGTTGAGGTATGTAACTAGTAAACAATTATAAATATTACATGTGAATAGCATCGTTATATGAATGGTATTCTAATTTTTGATTTTGGATGTTGAATAGGTTAACACTGTAGATTTCATGGCAACACCTGCCAGTGGTGGTGGACTTTGAAGCTTTACGAAGGTAATAAAATAAATAGTTTAATGAATGAATTGTACTTACTAAATTTTTGTATGTGATTTGTGTGTTTTATTGTGTGTACTTCCATGTTTAGATGAGCGTGTGTGTATGTTAGGAGCCATGATTTGCATCACTATTATAGTTTTCGTAATTGAATAATGTTGTTTTATTTCCAGATGATGCAGGCTGCGGATACACCTCCCCATGTTCATAGGGCAATGGAGCAGGGTGTGGCCTCTGCGATTCATAGCTCTATGGCATTGACAGGGGTATGAGGCAGATTAGTAAATTTCAATTTACATTCATTGTTATAGTTGTCTATTTTTGAAAAATCAAAAGATTATTGATTTGAAGTTTAATTTCTATTTGGATGGTTTCTATAGGACATGACATCACCAGGGCCTTTTCCTGCTACTGAGGCAAGCGAGCAGACAGATTATATGTTAGTGGTAAGTGATTATTTTGTTAAATGTTTCATTTTTTTATAACATGTAATTTCTATATATTAATATCTATACTTTTTTTTGTAACAGGTAAAGGTGCAGGAAGAACTAAATAGGAGGAGTAGCCCTCGGGTTCGTAGTAGACCACCCACATGCATGTCTCCATCCCCTAGAAGATCAAAGGCTGCTCGTGATTTATTCTCTTCACTAGCTAGAGGGGAATGACTTTTTATTGTGTTCCTCTGTTGTATGCCTATATGGCATTTGTGGACATATATTTTGTATTGTACATAGTTGACATTGTATGCCTATATGGCATTCTTGTAAGCCTATATGGCTATTTTGTATATATGTTATACTTATATCGACAGATATTGATGTATGCGTATATGGATATTTGGTTAATACAAATCTTTTTTATTGATGGCGTCCATACTTGCATTATAAATCCACTTTTGAATGGATATTTGTAGATGGCTACTTCAAATATTTAAAGTCTGATTATATTACATAGGATGTTTGCATTTTCTTTGATAGGCTTGATAGGCCATGGATTACATGATGGTGTTTGATGGAAAAGTATGGTACTAGAAGACTCTAGTTCATTCTTAATAGGCTTGTGATTGATAATATCTTTGCATGATTGCACTTGATCTTGGATCATGGGCATGTTGTTAGGATTTTGATTGCATTGTGATGTTTGATGGATAGGCATGGTGTAAGTGTAAGATACCCAACTAGTTCTACGAAAAATTTTCCTTACTTAAACACTTTTGCTTGCTAACAATTCATCAACTACTTCAATAACATAAAGATATACATCAAGATAACTATTTGAATGAAACAACATTAGAGTTGGGTACTTGTCTTGTTACTTGATTCAATCAACTTGCAATGTCTTATTACATGGAAAATGCTTTCAATAGCATGAAGTACAACTCATTCAATGGAAATACAAGGGCAGGCCTTGAAGCCTTGATGTTACAATGTCTTCCTTACTTGAGCAACATTTGAAGATTTGGAATGTTCAACTCATCACCTCACAAGGTAGGCGCATATTTGAAGGATTTACAGGTTTTTCTGACTTGGGTGCCAAGTTGAGGTGACCTCCTCCTGAAGTTGCGCCTTGTCAACATTAGGTGCCAATTAGAGTTATGGATGCTTTGGATTGTTTCCAAGAGTAGGCGCCAAAACATCATCATTATGAAAGTGTTTTAAATGCTAGGCACCCAAATGAGTCCTCTGGAGTCTAGGCGCTCCTTTCATGCATTCTGTGTTCTAGGCGCTAATTGAAAGGAGTGGAGAATAGGGCAAGCACCTTCCAAACTAGGTGTTTCCTTGAGGTGACAAGGACTTAGAAAGTGCGCCTAAGGTGAGCGCCTTGAGTGAAAAGGTCTAACAAACATCTTTGAACCACCTTTCAAGGTTAGGCGCATTCTGGAGGTGGAAACAAGTTGAAGGTGCACCTTAGCTTCCTTTGTCAATTCTTGCAAGTCTTTGTTGATTAGGAAGGTGGAATGCTTCATTGTAGAATGAGTGCCTATCTTCTAATGTCCAAACTACTTCTTCTGGCTCACTCTGTGGCTAGGCGCCAGAGCTAAACTGTTCACACAAGGGAGTGCGCCTAGACTCACTTGATGTTTTCTTACTACTTCAACCCCTGGAAGATGTTCCAAGGTGTTCCCTTTTACAAGCACCTGACCTCCCAAGTTCCTTCATGTGCTATTCCTTAAATGCGCCAAAATTGAGCTCCAGTGCCATGGGATTGTGCCTAACATCTTTGAAGAGTTTCTAAGCCTTTTGCAAGTTGATATCCCAAACTCATCTTCTAGGCGCAACAGGAGCTTTCCAAAGGAGTTTCCAAGTTTTAGACACCAAGCGAGGTCATGGGTGAATGGAACTGCACCTTAGGAGATGACTGGATCCTAAGCGTCAGTCTGGAGTTACAGTGGAATTGATATGCGCCTCAACTAGCTTAGGCACCCATTTGAAGTGATTCCTTTAACACTTCTCTGTCAATCTCAACTGCAAGGATGATCTCCTAATCCAATTTTGATCCTCTGGAGATGCAAATAGCTTTACATTTCACTAGGCGCCATCAATGATGATCATCAACCAAAGCGCATTTCAAAGGTGAGATAGGCAAGTGAGGCGCCAAACTAGTCCTTAAGACTTATCTCCTTCTATCAAGTCAATTTCAACTATGTGAGAGAGTTCTATTCTATTTGCACCTGGGCTAGGAGTTCACCTAAGAGACATCACTTAGCTTTAAAACTTTCAATCTATAGCCATCTGGGCTAGGCGCTCCAATGGAGGATCCTTGAACTCATGCATTGGCGCCTTCTAGTTCTAGGCACCCATTTTGGATGATTCATCCTGATACTAGCGCCCAAAATGACTAGACTCTCTTCATCATCCAATTCACTTAGAAGACTCAAGTTGGAGACTTAGTTGTCTATCCATGTTCTCCGGAAGATTCATTGTACCTCTATGCACTATCTCCTTCAAGGCACTCCTTAAAAACATTGGAAGTGCTCAGGACTTACCTTAGTCCAAAGCGCCACAATCCATTCCTTAAAGCACAAAGAATTCTCAAAGGCGCCCCTATTTACCTCTAAGCACTCAAATATCATTTAGATTCAAGGCGCACATTTAGCTCCAAAATGCAAATTTCCATCATCAACCCATCAAGGTGCATCATCTTCCCTTTGTATCCCCTTCAAGGTGCAGACATTCACTTCTTCACACTCAAACTCACTCTCTGGTGCCAGAATAGGTGTATAACTTCAAATAAGGTGCTAATCTTAGGTTTCTAAGTGCTTAGTTTGATCTTAAGGCTATCCTTCCTCTAAGCACTCTCTTCAACTCCCTCACTGAAGGCCCTCTGTAAGTTTGGGCGCATTTCATCCCAAGGCGCTTCAACATCATCCAAGGCGCAAATTCACTCTCCAAGACAAGGTGCAAAAAACCCTATCCTAAGGCGCTCAAATCTTGCTTCTAGACCTAGGTGCACAAACATGAGATTAAGGATCATTCTGGCCACCATCACTTCCCTAAAGGCGCAAAATTGGTGTAGATACATTCCATTTATTAAGGATCATTCTGGCACCCAAATCTTGTCAAAGCAAAGGATCAATAGGTTCTCTCTAAGGCGCACTCCAGGGTTTGATCTTGCAAGACTTCTCACGTCAAAATTTTGACCAAGACACTCAAGGCACTAGTCTTTATCATCTAACCCTATAGTGCACTTACTCATTATGATATACTCCTCAACTTTGTATTCAACCTTGCCCAAGGCGCATATTCACTATAAGGCATTCTCACTTTGTCAAGGCTCAGAGGGCTTCAACTTGCTAAAGGGTAGAGGTCTAGGCACATATCTGACTTGAAGCTCAAGGCGCTCCAACCCTCTTGCTCTGGAATTCCTTCTAGGCACTAAGTGACTTCTCCAATTCCTTGAAAACATTTGAAGTGTTTTACCTTCTCAAGGTGCTCCTTCGAACTTGACTCCAAGGTGTTATAATCTCAAAGGTGCTGACATCATCTCAACCAAAGGCGCTCAATGATTCATCCCATATCTAGGCGCTAAAACACTTAATCAACCAAGTCATTCAAGGTGCCATTCAGTAAACTCATCTTCCATGATATTCCTATCAAGGCGCATATCACTTCTCTCATGGGCTTTAGGCACTCAGTTGAGTGTTTCAATACTATTTAGGTGCCAAATTCATTTTAATGCACCAAACACAAAGAGCTTTCAAACACTGGGCGCTCACAAAGAGTCTTCCAACCTTGGGCGCTAAATTAGGTCTTTGCAACTATCCAAGGCGCATATCTTCGTTTGAACAACTTATGGTGCCAAGACAACTTCTCATTAGGGCGCTCAAAACACTTGTGTTTACATTTGAAGTGCTTTACCTTCTTAAGGTGCTCCAGACTAACCTGACTCCAAGGCGCTCCATCATCATCCTTAAGGCGCTAAAAACATCATCTCCACTCTAGGCAAAAACATCATCCAACTCCTTAAGGCACTTCACTGTCAAAGTCTGAAGGCGCTCTACCTAGACCTTTCCTCTAGGCGCCAGAACTCCTAAGTGCTCACCAGATAACTCTCTTCTTCAAGGCGCAAATCTTCCTATACTATGATTGCCTCTGAAATGCCGATTAATGTGATGTGAGGGTGCAAAGGCTACTCCAATCCTCAATGAGCGCCTAGTTTAAACAAGGAGAAATAAAGCATTCAAAACTATCCAAACGATCATCCCCTTCCTAATGTCTTCACTGCTCTGGAAAACCTTGGCCAAAATGACACATAACAACTCCTATGAGCGCCCTTATGCCCTAGGATCATCTAGTTTGTGTGTCTTGTAATGAGGAGTTCATGTAAGTTTGGAATGAGCGCCTTGAATAAGTGTAAACTAGCCTAGAGAAGGGTATGTGCGCCTTGAGCACCTTGAGCATTCCAGAGATAACTATGCGCCTAGAACAATATGAGCGCTCATGATGATGATTAACGCCCTGATGAGACTATGAGCGCCTTGTTCAGGAGATACCTTGTTTGATCATAAAATGCGCCTTGAGTCTTGAAGGTTTTGAGCGCCTAGGTGATTTGGATGTTGGGATGTTGGTCTGCGCCCAAGATTGAGGTAAGTGAGCGCTTGTAATGGAGGAGAGCAATGAGATGGAATGTCTTGTAGAGATTGGCGCCCAGAGACCCATTTTTGCGCCTTTGATGATGACCATTTTTGCATAAGAGTTTAGCACCTTAGAGTTGTAAACTTTCTCTTTGGGCGCCCCTGAGTGAATGTTGGCGCCTTGGACAACTAAATACGCCTTTGATGGAGTGGAGCCCAGAAGGGGAGTAGGAGGAAACCCAATCTTCAAGATTCATCAAGCTTCAAAGTTTAGGTCAGAGGTTATCCACTTTATCCAAGGAAGGTGTTATCATCTACACTCCGAGAAGGTAATGTCAAAGGCCATCATGAAGGATCACTTCATCAACTTCAAGTCCTTCAAGTTCAAGTCCTTTCACCTAGCAAGTCCAAGAGAGATTTCTACTCCGATTCATGAAGTAAGCTTATATCATCCTTATCTACTTTGCAAGAAGAAGAAACATTACAAAGTTAATCAAATGAGTTACAAGTACCATACATCCAATTGCAAGGAGTGAACCACCTTAAGGAAAAATAGTTCTCTTGAAGTTACTTGAAATGTCAAAAGGTTTAGCGCCTCCAAGTAAGGTCAGAGGTGAGGTTAGAGGTGAAATGCGCCTTTGGACCATTCTGGCGCCTTGGATGAAGAACCTATATCTTGAGCCCAAGAGGTAAAATTTGCGCCTTAGTGGATTTGGAGAGTTACAGAGATTAGAGAAAAGCGCCTTGAAGATAGAGTTGTTCAAGGCGCATGTGTGATTTGGTCAAAAACAGGCGCCTAGAGTGAATAGGCTTTCATCCTGACTTAATACACTGCCTCCTTCTGACGATTTTTGGGGCAGCAGAAAACCTTTCACCACGGGCAAATGTCTCAGAGCTATAAAAAATTGAGAGAGGTTATTGTAGAGGCACTCTACGTGATCCCGTTGCCCTAGATAGAATGTTTCTAAGTGACACGGTTTTCAAGTAACATCTCGTCAAAGATTGCTACCTTTTTGCACTTTGGACTCTTCAGGGATATCGTCGGTACAATGTAGCTCCGACTGTTTCGACATGTTTGGGTGAAAAATAGGACCATGCCTAGCATAAATGTACCCATTCGGACGCGTTGGAATAGTTAGTTTGGTCGCATCAGGAGCAGGATGAAAGTTACACCCCTTTGCAACTTTACACTGCCTCCTTCTGACGATTTTTGGGGAAACAAAAAACCTTTCACCATGGGCAAATGCCTCAGAGCTATAAAAAACCAAGAGAGGTTATTGTAGAGGCACTCTACGTGATCTCGTTGCCTTAGACGGAATGTTTCTAAGTGACACAGTTTTCGAGTAACATCTCGTCAAAGATTACTGCCTTTTTGCACTTTGGACTCTTCAGGGATATCGTCGGTACAGTGTAGCTCCAACTGTTTCGACATGTTTGGGTGAGAAATAGGACCATGCCTAGCATAAATGTACCCATTCAGACGTGTTGGAATAGTCAGTTTGGTCGCATCAGGAGCAGGACGAAAGTTACACCCCTTTGCAACTTTACACTGCCTCCTTCTGACGATTTTTGGGGAAATAGAAAACCTTTCACCACGGGCAAATGCCTCAGAGCTATAAAAAACCGAGAGAGGTTATTGTAGAGGCACTCTACGTGATCCCGTTGCCTCAGACGGAATGTTTCTAAGTGACACAGTTTTCGAGTAACATCTCATCAAAGATTGCTGCCTTTTTGCACTTTGGACTCTTCAGGGAGATCGTCGGTACAATGTAGCTCCGACTGTTTTGACATGTTTGGGTGAAAAATAGGACCATGCCTAGCATAAATGTACCCATTCGGATGCGTTGGAACAGTCAGTTTGGTCGCATCAGGAGTAGGACGAAAGTTACACCCCTTTGCAACTTTACACTGCCTCCTTCTGACGATTTTTGGGGCAACAGAAAACCTTTCACCACGGGCAAATGCCTCAGAGCTATAAAAAATCGAGAGAGGTTATTGTAGAGGCACTCTATGTGATCCCGTTGCCTTAGACGAAATGTTTCTAAGTGACACGATTTTTGAGTAACATCTCGTCAAAGATTGCTGCCTTTTTGCACTTTGGACTCTTCAGGGATATCGTCGGTACAGTGTAGCTCCGACTATTTCGACATGTTTGGGTGAGAAATAGGACCATGCCTAGCATAAATGTACCCATTTGGACGCGTTGGAATAGTCAGTTTGGTCGCATCAGGAGCAGGATGAAAGTTACACCCCTTTGCAACTTTACACTGCCTCCTTCTGATGATTTTTGGGGAAACAGAAAACCTTTCACCACAGGCAAATGCCTCAGAGCTATAAAAAACCGAGAGAGGTTATTGTAGAGGCACTCTACGTGATCCCGTTGCCTTAGACGGAATGTTTCTAAGTGACACGGTTTTCAAGTAACATCTCGTCAAAGATTGCTGCCTTTTTGCACTTTGGACTCTTCAGGGATATCGTCGGTACAATGTAGCTCCGACTGTTTCGACATGTTTGGGTGAAAAATAGGACCATGCCTAGCATAAATGTACCCATTCAGACGCGTTGGAACAGTTAGTTTGGTCGCATCAAGAGTAGGACGAAAGTTACAACCCTTTGCAACTTTACACTGCCTCCTTCTGATGATTTTTGGGGCAACAAAAAACCTTTCACCACGGGCAAATGCCTCAGAGCTATAAAAAACTGAGAGAGGTTATTATAGAGGCACTCTATGTGATCCTGTTGCCTTAGACGAAATGTTTCTAAGTGACGTTTTTCGAGTAACATCTCGTCAAAGATTGCTGCCTTTTTGCACTTTGGACTCTTCAGGGATATCGTCGGTACAGTGTAGCTCTGACTGTTTCGACATGTTTGGGTGAGAAATAGGACCATACCTAGCATAAATGTACCCATTCGGATGCGTTGGAATAGTCAGTTTGGTCGCATCAGGAGCAGGATGAAAGTTACACCCCTTTGCAACTTTACACTGCCTCCTTCTGACGATTTTTGGGGAAATAAAAAACCTTTCACCACGGGCAAATGCCTCAGAGCTATAAAAAACCAAGAGAGGTTATTGTAGAGGCACTCTACGTGATTCCGTTGCCTCAGACGGAATGTTTCTAAGTGACACAGTTTTCGAGTAACATCTCATCAAAGATTGCTGCCTTTTTGCACTTTAGACTCTTCAGGGATATCGTCGGTACAATGTAGCTCCGACTGTTTCGACATGTTTGGGTGAAAAATAGGACTATGCCTAGCATAAATGTACCCATTCGGACGCGTTGGAATAGTCAGTTTGGTCGCATCAGGAGCAGGATGAAAGTTACACCCCTTTGCAACTTTACACTACCTCCTTCTGACGATTTTTGGGGAAACAGAAAACCTTTCACCACGGGCAAATGCCTCAGAGCTATAAAAAACTGAGAGAGGTTATTGTAGAGGCACTCTACGTGATCCCGTTGCCTTAGACGGAATGTTTCTAAGTGACACAGTTTTCGAGTAACATCTCGTCAAAGATTGCTGCCTTTTTGCACTTTGGACTCTTCAGGGATATCGTCGGTACAATGTAGCTTCGACTGTTTCGACATGTTTGGGTGAAAAATAGGACCATGCTTAGCATAAATGTACCCATTCGGACGCGTTGGAACAGTCAGTTTGGTCGCATCAGGAGCAGGACGAAAGTTACACCCCTTTGCAACTTTACACTGCCTCCTTCTGACGATTTTTGGGGAAACAGAAAACCTTTCACCACGGGCAAATGCCTTAGAGCTATAAAAAACCAAGAGAGGTTATTGTAGAGGCACTCTACGTGATCCCGTTGCCTCAGACATAATGTTTCTAAGTGACAGAGTTTTTGAGTAACATCTCGTCAAAGATTGCTGCCTTTTTGCACTTTGGACTCTTCAGGGATATCGTCGGTACAATATAGCTCCGACTGTTTCGACATGTTTGGGTGAAAAATAGGACCATGCCTAGCATAAATGTACCCATTCGGACGCGTTGGAATAGTCAGTTTGGTCGCATCAGGAGCAGGACGAAAGTTACACCCCTTTGCAACTTTACACTGCCTCCTTCTGACGATTTTTGGGGAAACAGAAAACCTTTCACCACGGGCAAATGCCTCAGAGCTATAAAAAACCAAGAGAGGTTATTGTAGAGGCACTCTACGTGATCCCGTTGCCTCAGATGCAATGTTTCTAAGTGACACAGTTTTTGAGTAACATCTCGTCAAAGATTGCTGCCTTTTTACACTTTGGACTCTTCAGGGATATCGTCGGTACAATGTAGCTCCGACTGTTTCGACATGTTTGGGTGAAAAATAGGACCATGCCTAGCATAAATGTACCCATTCGGACGCGTTGGAACAGTCAGTTTGGTCGCATCATGAGCAGGACACCAAAAATGCAAAAGTTGCTTTGTGCAACTTGACAACATTGACACTTTTTTGCAACATGACTCAAAGACTCAAACTGACCCCAAATGACTCAAAGCGACTTAAAATCACCTTGATTATAGAGGTCGAGGCGCTCCTTATCATTCATTCATTATGAGCGCCTTGGGAGAATGGTATATAGGTCATCATCATGATTGGGCGCCCTGGTTCCAGAGTGTTGGAGAGATCATCAAATGGTGTCTAGTAGGGTGAGTTATGAGTTTGGTCGCATCAGGAGCAGGACACCAAAAATGCATAACATGATGATGTAAAAATGTGTACATATGTGTAAAAATGCAGGAGGAAATAAAAAAAGACAAACCTTACAAATTAATGTGCATACTTACAACTCAATGTAACATAACTTTACAAAATCAATGTGAATACTTACGAATTAATCCAATGAACCATCTGGATCTGCTCTACTCTTTATTGTGTCAAGTATTGCTTCATGGTCAGACTCACGCACCTTCCACAATATTTTGTTCAAAGGTCTACCCCGATACTTTATCAAATGAACATTGGATGCCACGACAAGGTTCGAGTAATGAAGAATCTTTCGATGCATGTCAAAGTCCTGAAATAGCCAAATATTAACACTCTTATGTGGGTACCTTCTAAGCCATGTTCCAGTAATAACCACTGATCCTGTAGGGTATTCGATGTTTTCTCCATCTGTAACAGGGGCCTCCAATTTCTTTTTGGCCTCAACACAACGACATAAGCAATAATCTGTTCCCTCTTCATTATCTTCATCTGTAATAACTGCATATACGTGTCCTACATTGATATGTGTAGCAAATTAGATGAAATTAGTCAACATTACAAAAACACTACAAAGTAAGATGACATTACCTGGTTGAACTAGATGAAATTAGATGCATATATGTGCCCTATATTACCTGGTTGAACTAAATCTGATATGTGGTCAAAGTCAACTGACGATTCCATCTGTGTTAGTTCCAATGCCGTCGGGGGTCGATACGTGTCAAGTGGGCTAAGATAACTTAACTGCCATTCGTCAACCCACTCCTTTGACTCGCACTCATCCCAGACTTGAATTGTACAGGAAGAACAAAAGCATGACATCTTTTGTGTATGGATACTCCATGAACCTGCAATTGAGCTTCTGAAAGAGTGCATCTCATTTGATCTTGTCAATGTACAACAATCCTCATATGGTGCAATGTTAGTATCATCTATCAACCAAAAAAATCTACGAACTAAAGACTTACCTTCATTACCTGGACCCATGGAAGCATTACACCACTCGACAATCAATTTTGCATCTGTCAACTTTGCATTGTCTTTTTACTTTAACTCTTCTCGTGCTATGGCTCTTTTGATACATGCTCCCGCACCATCATGCTCCCCCTTTCCATGCCCGGCCTCACAAAAGTTCCACATATGTTGAATACCTGTAAAATTATGCCTCCTACTCAGCCAATAGAAATTTCGCGAGTTCTTGAATTGTGATGCACAATTATCCGACCATATGATATGCTGACTGAACGATATGCCCCTTCTAGCCAAATCATTGTAGAACACCTGAAAGCAACCTTGCACGAACTCTGTAGAATGCGTGCGATCATCACTAATATAGAAATGATACTCCCTTATGATCTTTCTGTCATCCTCTGTACTATCATTCGCATGAATGAATGCGATGTGCACAAATATAGAAACCTGTGTGGAGTTGTAATATTGTGATTGCACCTCACGCTGTGGCTATAGACTGTAGTTCTCTGCAAAGTCGATGACTGAAACAATGCTACCAACCGAAAATGTGTCCTTGCATAACTTGAATTGCAAGTCCAACCATCGAGCTCTATGGGCATGTCTTGCATACTCATACACTATGCTGTCACAAAATATAGGCATAAACTAATACACTGGAATCTTTTCAATAACTAATTCACACCTCTTTGCTTCTTTACCATCTTTTGTATTGTATGCCACTATTTTATATTTGCCAAACTCTACTAGTTCATTTCCAACCGCATGTGTTATTTCCATATGTTCACATATTGGCAAATGTTGCAAGCCACCGCAACGATGACATGTGCCATCCAAGCATAATTTCTTGTAGAATATTTGACCTTCCTCTCTTTCACATAAAATCCTTGATATGAAGTCTCTTGAAGATGTTGGTGGGGCACATATGGCACAACCCTGCAAATCATTGTTAGTATGCATATCTAAACATATAGACCTATAAGCATCAAAATGGTTAGAAAATTCAATATGTAATCTACAACAACAAGTAGTGCGTGTGTGATTTATCTTAACATAGAAAGGTTTTAGCATTTCAAAATATCTTTGACAAATTTTAATTTGAGGATACTTATCTAGAAATTTACCATAAAACTATGTTTGAGTCTCATCCAAAAAATGCTTTGGATGTGGCTCGCGGTTCTGACTACCAATTCTCCTTCTTACCACATCCCTTTGATTCAGAGATACCCTTGTGTAATTCTTCCAAAAGTCTTCAATTAGTGATCTCAATGCTTCAACAATTGGTTTATCTTTTCGTGGTAGTCTCCCCGAGAATGCCCATAATTCATTGGCATTAGTGTCCTCAATTCTTTGGCATCTTCCAACGGCTCTTGATAAAGTTTTCCTATTAATTCTCAATTCTTGACTTGTCTTTCTAATGAGACAAGCTTTCCTCGTTTGACTACTTACTATAGTCGATGTAATCACACGCCGTGTTGCATTACTATCTTTTGTGCGTGAGGTGTTACCCACACTCTCATACGCACTCATTAGATTCTTGACAATAGATTTTTCACTTGAAGCCTCTGATGTTCTCAACCCAAGAATCTTCATGATAGACCTATACTTTATACTTCGCATCATTTTAACGAATAGTTGACATCTTGCAGTCTCATTTAACTTTTCAAAGAACAATCTCCAAATCTTATTAGCATATCTTCTACAAGTGCGTTTTGGAATCTTACCTTGCATTGGCTGCAAAATATTCTCATCAATATCAATCAAATACTTTGGCTTTCTATGCAAAATTCTAGGTGGTGTCAAGTTAGTAAATTCATCTCAACATTAGGAATTTCATCAATATTTAAATGAGATGGGTTAGATGGCATACCTTCGATCGAAGATGGAATAGATGACATACCTTGAGGTTGAGGTGGGAACGATGGCGTACCTCCTTCATCACATGTGAGTGATGATGTACTCTCAACTTGAGATGTGGTAGATGGTGTCCCTACATGTTGTCTTGCGGTAAAGGATGTGTCTCCAACTATAGTATTCAAATCTCTCATACCACGAATTTTTTGCATTCGTTCTCTTTGTGCCGCCAATACCATATCTCTTTGTGATGGTTGTGGTTCCTCTTCAATTGGTATGTCTTCATTTATCGTGTCCAATTTCCTCTTCTCACGAAGTTCTCTCATAGCCATTGCTTTCTTTGCATTCTTAGCTTCTATCTCTTCTTGTGTTGGTTTAATTCTTGATCGTTTCCTCGGCATGACGGAGAATTTGTCTGTAGCATGATAAAGAGACCAATATTAGTTCCTAAGAAATGAATACATGATAATAGTGGGATTGTATTTTTTTTTATGTTGTAAGGATTTATTCTTCTATAGTTTGACATCATGGTATGAACTAAGGTTTGTTTATTACACATAATTATTAAAGAGCCCAAGTGTAGAAAATATACATGGCATCATGTGAGATTGTAGGTTGCTTTCTCGATTGGGAATGTGTCTATTTTAAACATGTATGATAAAGCACGATAAAGTAATTCAATCTGAAATAAGGAAAATGTAAAGAACATGCATGTAAAGACTTGACATACCTAAAAAATGAAGATTTGAATGGAGAGAGTACCCAATTATGTAGTGTTTTTATCTTCTTGCATCAAACTCCTCAACAGTTTTTCACCACTTGCTTCCTTTTCAATGTTAAATTCTTAAAATTGAATCACAATTAACATTGCAATACTACAAAAATTAAAACTTGAATAGATATATATCAAACTTGGTTTGAAAACTATGTTATTTCCTCCTTCTCAAGTTGGCAAAGCAGAAAAGGTGGTGGAAAGATCATGCAAAGGTGGTACAATGTGTCAAATGTGCATGTGAACTTCCCAATAGCATGAAAGCACTTCTTTTTTGTCAGAGCACGCGTAGAATCAGTAAGAAAATAGAGAATGTGGGCCAAGATCACGGGGGTAACCACTTTTTTACCGTTTCAGTAGAAAGACAAAATGCGAGCGCGTTATAACGCGCTCACATTTTTTCCTGCTATAGATCCCTAAACCCTCAACTCTGATCCATTGACCCTCAACCCTCAATGTCAAATCCTAATCCCTCAACCCTCAGCGTCAAATCCTAATCCCTCAACGTCAAATCCTAATCCGTCAACCCTCCAACCCTATCCCTAATCCTTACAACCCTCAACCCTTAAATCTGATCCATCAACCCTCAACATCAAACCCTAATCCCTCAACCCTTAAATCTGATCCATCAACCCTCAACATCAAACCCTAATCCCTCAACCCTCAACCCTAATCTGTCATCCGTCATCCCTCAACTCTAATCCCTCATTCCTAAACCCTAAATGCTATCCCTATTCCTAGACCCTCAACAGGCTCGATACTATACCTTAAACCCTAATCCCTCTACCATCGACACTCTTATTTAACCCTAATCCCTTGACCATTAACCCTATCCCTCAACCTCAACCCTCAACCCTCAACTCTCAACATTAAACCCTAATTCATCAACCCTAAACCCTAATCCCTCAAACCTAAACCCTATCCCTAAACCATCAACCCTCAACACTATACCTTAAACCCTAATCCCTCAACCCTAACCCTAAACCTTGTCCCTAAACCCTAATCCCTCAACCCTCAACCCTAATCTGTCATCTATCATCCCTCAACTCTAATCCCTCATTCCTAAACCCTAAACGCTATCCCTATTCCTAGAACCTCAACAGGCTCGATACTATACTTTAAACCCTAATCCCTCTACCATCGACACTCTTATTTAACCCTAATCCCTTGACCATTAACCCTATCCCTCAACCTCAACCCTTAACCCTAAACCCTCAACCCTCAACTCTCAACATTAAACCCTAATTCATCAACCCTAAACCCTAATCCCTCAAACCTAAACCCTATCCCTAAACCATCAACCCTCAACACTATACCTTAAACCCTAATCCCTAATCCCTCAACCCTAAACCTTATCCCTAAACCCTAATCCCTCAACCCTCAACCCTAATCCCTCATCCCTCAACTCTAATCCCTCATCCCTAAACCCTAAATGCTATCCCTATTCCTAAACCCTCAACAGACTCGATACTATACCTTAAACTCTAATCCCTTATCCCTAAACCCTCCAACCCTATCCCTAATCCTTATACCCTCCACACTCTACTTTAACCCTAATTCCTCGACCCTCAACCCTATCCCTAAACCTTTGACCCTCGAACCTCAACCCTCAACCCTCAACATCAAACCCTAATCCCTCAACCCTTAACTCTGATCCCTCGACCTTCAACCCTGATCCTAAACCCTAAACCCTCAACGCCAAATTCTAATCCCTCAACCCTATCCCTAAACCTTCAACCCTCAATGTCAAATCCTAATCCCTCAACCCTCAGCGTCAAATCCTAATCCTTCAACGTCAAATCCTAATCCCTCAACGTCAAATCCTAATCCGTCAACCCTCCAACCCTATCCCTAATCCTTACAACCCTCAACCCTTAAATCTGATCCATCAACCCTCAACACTATACCTTAAACCCTAATCCCTTCAACCTCAACCCTATCCCTAAACCCTTAACCCTTGAACCTCAGCCCTCGACGTCAAACCCTAATCCCTCAACCCTTAACTCTGATCCCTCATCTCTCAACCCTAACCCTAAACCCTCAACCCTCAACATCAAACCCTAATCCCTCAACCCTCAACCCTAATCTGTCATCCGTCATCCCTCAACTCTAATCCCTCATTCCTAAACCCTAAATGCTATCCCTATTCCTAGACCCTCAACAGGCTCGATACTATACCTTAAACCCTAATCCCTCTACCATCGACACTCTTATTTAACCCTAATCCCTTGACCATTAACCCTATCCCTCAACCTCAACCCTCAACCCTCAACTCTCAACATTAAACCCTAATTCATCAACCCTAAACCCTAATCCCTCAAACCTAAACCCTATCCCTAAACCATCAACCCTCAACACTATACCTTAAACCCTAATCCCTCAACCCTAACCCTAAACCTTGTCCCTAAACCCTAATCCCTCAACCCTCAACCCTAATCTGTCATCCGTCATTCCTCAACTCTAATCCCTCATTCCTGAACCCTAAACACTATCCCTATTCCTAGAACCTCAACAGGCTCGATACTATACTTTAAACCCTAATCCCTCTACCATCGACACTCTTATTTAACCCTAATCCCTTGACCATTAACCCTATCCCTCAACCTCAACCCTTAACCCTCAACCCTCAACCCTCAACTCTCAACATTAAACCCTAATTCATCAACCCTAAACCCTAATCCCTCAAACCTAAACCCTATCCCTAAACCATCAACCCTCAACACTATACCTTAAACCCTAATCCCTCAACCCTCAACCCTAAACCCTAATCCCTCAACCCTCAACCCTAATCCCTCATCCCTCAACTCTAATCCCTCATCCCTAAACCCTAAATGCTATCCCTATTCCTAAACCCTCAACAGACTCGATACTATACCTTAAACTCTAATCCCTTATCCCTAAACCCTCCAACCCTATCCCTAATCCTTATACCCTCCACACTCTACTTTAACCCTAATTCCTCGACCCTCAACCCTATCCCTAAACCCTTGACCCTCGAACCTCAACCCTCAACCCTCAACATCAAACCCTAATCCCTCAACCCTTAACTCTGATCCCTCGACCTTCAACCCTGATCCTAAACCCTAAACCCTCAATGCCAAATTCTAATCCCTCAACCCTTCACTCTAATCCCTTAACCCTAAACCCTATCCCTAAACCCTCAACACTATACCTTAAACCCTAATCCCTCAACCCTAACCCTAAACCTTGTCCCTAAACCCTAATCCCTCAACCCTCAACCCTAATCTGTCATCCGTCATCCCTCAACTCTAATCCCTCATTCCTAAACCCTAAATGCTATCCCTATTCCTAGAACCCCAACAGGCTCGATACTATACTTTAAACCCTAATCCCTCTACCATCGACACTCTTATTTAACCCTAATCCCTTGACCATTAACCCTATCCCTCAACCTCAACCCGCAACCCTCAACCCTCAACCCTCAACCCTCAACTCTCAACATTAAACCCTAATTCATCAACCCTAAACCCTAATCCCTCAAACCTAAACCCTATCCCTAAACCATCAACCCTCAACACTATACCTTAAACTCTAATCCCTCAACCCTCAACCTTATCCCTAAACCCTAATCCCTCAACCCTCAACCCTAATCCCTCATCCCTCAACTCTAATCCCTCATCCCTAAACCCTAAATGCTATCCCTATTCCTAAACCCTCAACAAACTCAATACTATACCTTAAACTCTAATCCCTTATCCCTAAACCCTCCAACCCTATCCCTAATCCTTATTCCCTCCACACTCTATTGTAACCCTAATTCCTCGACCCTCAACCCTATCCCTAAACCCTTGACCCTCAAACCTCAACCCTCAACCCTCAACATCAAACCCTAATCCCTCAACCCTTAACTCTGATCCCTCAACCTTCAACCCCGATCCTAAACCCTAAACCCTCAACGCCAAATTCTAATCCCTCAACCCTTCACTCTAATCCCTCAACCCTCAACCCTCAACTCTCAACATTAAACCCTAATTCATCAACCCTAAACCCTAATCCCTCAAACCTAAACCCTATTCCTAAACCATCAACCCTCAACACTATACCTTAAACCCTAATCCCTCAACCCTCAACCCTAAACCTTATCCCTAAACCCTAATCCCTCAATCCTCAACCCTAATCCCTCATCCCTCAACTCTAATCCCTCATCCCTAAACCCTAAATGCTATCCCTATTCCTAAACCCTCAACAGACTCGATACTATACCTTAAACTCTAATCCCTTATCCCTAAACCCTCCAACCCTATCCCTAATCCTTACACCCTCCACACTCTACTTTAACCCTAATCCCTTCAACCTCAACCCTATCCCTAAACCCTTGACCCTTGAACCTCAACCCTCAACCCTCGACGTCAAACCCTATTCCCTCAACCCTTAACTCTGATCCCTCATCTCTCAACCCTAACCCTAAACCCTAAACCCTCAACCCTCAACGTCAAATCCTAATCCCTCAACCCTAAACCCTATCCCTAAACCCTCAACACTATACCTTAAACCCTAATCCCTCAGCCCTCAACCCTAAACCTTATCCCTAAACCCTAATCCCTCAACCCTCAACCCTAATCTGTCATCCCCCAACTCTAATCCTTCATCCCTAAACCCTAAATGCTATCCCTATTCCTACACCCTCAACAGAATCGATACTATACCTTAAACCGTAATCCCTTATCCCTAAACCCTCCAACCCTATCCCTAATCCTTATTCCCTCCACACTCTACTTTAACCCTAATTCCTCGACCCTCAACCCTATCCCTAAACCCTTGACCCTCGAACCTCAACCCTTAACCCTCAACGTCAAACCCTAATCCCTCAACCCTTAACTCTGATCCCTCGACCCTCAACACTATACCTTAAACCCTAATCCATATCCCTCAACCCTTAACCCTTAAAACTTAAACCCTATCCCTACACCCTCAACACTTGACACTATATCTTAAGCCTTAAACCCTCATCCCTAAAGCCTCAACCCTCAATCCTTAAATCTTCAACCCTAAACCCTATCCCTAATCCCTCTACCCTCGACACTCTAACCATAACCTCGACATTAAATGCTAATCCATCAACCCTAAACCCTAATCCTCAACCCTCAACCCTCAACCCTCAAAACTATACCTTAAACCCTAATCCCTCAACCCTCAACCCTAAACCTTATCCCTAAACCCTAATCCCTCAACCCTCAACCCTAATCCATCATCCCTCAACTATAATCCCTCATCCCTAATCCCTAAATGCTATCCCTATTCCTAAAATCTCAATAGACTTGATACTATACCTTAAACCCTAATCCCTTATCCCTAAACCCTCCAACCCTATCCCTAATCCTTACACCCTCCACACTCTACTTTAACCCTAATCCCTCGACCCTAAACCCTTGACCCTTGAACCTCAACCCTCAACCCTTAATGTCAAACCCTAATCCCTCAACCCTTAACTTTGATCCCTCGACCCTCAATCGTAATTTGTCAACCCTCATCCCTAAACCTTAAACGCTATCCCTATTCCTAGACCCTCAACGGGCTCGATACTATACTTTAAACGCTAATACCTTATCCGTAAACCTTCCAACTCTATCCCTTATGCCTTAACCCTCATCATTAATAGCCTTGAATGTAAAAAAAAATTGAGTGGGACATAACGTGAGCGCGTTATAACGTGCTCGCGTTATGTCAAACATGGCAAAAGATAGACTTGCGGGAATGAAAAATGCAAGGCAAAACATAACGCGAGCGCGTTATAACGCGTTCGCGTTATTTCTTGCTTTGGGAATCCCAAGCCTTGGGCTTGGGATTTGCTTTGGATTTCCAACCCAAAGGCTTGGAGTGCCTTATGAACAGTCACAGACGTGTTTTTCTGTATTCTTCAAAATTTCACATAATTTCGTTCGTGCTAACCCTCAGATTTGCACGTGTTTCAAGGTTGAACAAATCGAACACATGGGTAATGTTAGGCTTTCTCTTAGCTATTTGACGATGTGATTTTTTTCACATTTTAACAATGTTAAGCCTTTCATCTTTAATTTCTTTTGTTTGTGTGTCCGTTTTTATGCAAAAACCACTGTTTGGTCTTTTTTTCATTGTAAAATAACTATTCTTTCAAATTTCAAAAAAATTACATATTTAGAAACTAGACTCCATTCTACAAATATTAAAAAAATAAAAAAATGATTTTCAATTAGTTTTCAAAATTTATAGGGGTAGCACGGCCAAAATTCTGTTTTTTAGGATGTGTCCACTTTAAAAATTAGTAAAAAATCAAATATTCATCAAAAAATTATCAGAAAAATTGGGCACAAACTACATGCTATTAGCTAATTTCTCATTGAAGCGATTTTAAAAATACCAAAAAAAAGTTGACCTTTTGAGGGAGCCACAAAACATGCTATGTTATGTTTTTTTGACAGAAACAACACCAATTTCTGTGGCTCCCTCTTTTGAACCCCTTAATCTATGCCATTTTCAAAACAAAATAGTAGTTTAGAAAGTAGACTCAGAGCACTACGAACATTGTTTTGGTTGCATCTCTAAATTTTGAGTGTAACTATGCTCAATTTCTCATCCAAGGCCAGTATTTCCTGATTTCAGAAAAAAAGTGGCCACTTAAGACCCCTTTTTGGCCCCCCATCTTCTTGCACTTACCCATATATATATATATATATATATATATATATATATATATAGACATTTATACATATCTTTACATATATATTATATAGTTTCATTTATTATCATAGACTTATTTGCACACATAGTTATCTTATATATATATTGATTTATCTAATAGCACAAATAAATTCTCTCTCACATTTATCTTGTTAGATATGTATTGAAGTATTTTATATATAATTATATATTTACTCTCCCGTGTAGGTTAGGTGTTTTATTTTATTTTCTTTCTTTCTATTATTTCTAGGTTTCTTTTTCTTTGTTACATACAGATATATACTTTTACACACACACACACACACACACACATTGATTTATTTAATGACATATAGATATATTCTCTTATATATCCTTTTATATATATATATATATATATATAGTTATATTTTTCTCTCACTTGTAGGTTTGATGTTTTATTTTTATTATCCTTTTTTCTTATTTTTTCTGAGTTTCACTTTGTGGTTTTTGGTCCTTCTTTTTGGTTTGTGCTTGTGTCTTTGGAGTCTTCTTTGCAATTTGGGGTTTTTAGAGTGTTAATTTATTTTCTGGAAGTTTTTTTCCATGTGTGATCTCTTGGTTCCCATGCCACCTTTTCCCCCCCTCCCTTTCTATTTAACCTTCTAGATCTGCAAATTATTCATTCTATTTCTCATTATTTTATTTCTCCTGATGATGGATCATGGAGTGTGATCCGAAACGTTGAGGGAAAAACTAACACACAGTTTAATCCTAAAGCATGCATTTACAACTCATCACCATCCTCATGAAAAAATTGAATCAAGAAATGATCTTCCACCTCCAAGTGCATTGTGTATCATCCTTCGATGAAATCATTGAGAAGGGGGTCACTATTGAAAAGTATCTCATATCCAAAGGTTTAGTCAAAATCTACAACAAAAATGACAGTGACAAATCCAACAATGAAAAACCTAAGATTTGTGCTAAGAATAAAATATAGTTGGTGATGGCGTCACTAACACAAAACACGTGCAAATTACCACAACCAAATTGCATGACACACAAGTTGTCTAGAATGTTTCTAAACCAAGCAACATAATTGTACCACCTAAACAACCCAAATGCAACTCCCAAAATAATCCAAAATGCAAATACACTTCTCCTTGGGAGAACCCCTCAAAGTGGTATTCTATAAATTGGTTCAAGCCAACATGTTCGTATTCCCAACAACCAAACCATTTGATGAAAACCAACCCAAACCCGCATGGTACAAGGACAATGAATATTGTGATTACCATTGCATCAAGGGATATTCCACCACTAAGTGCATGAAGCTTAAGAATTACATCAGAACCTCATTGATCGCAGTGAAATCCAAGTAGAAGGGGATAAATATAATTCACCAAATAAACAATTAAGGATCTATCAAAATCCTCTCCCTAACCATGGATAAAACTTCCAACCATCATCCTACGATTCCAACCAAAACAACCACACCAACCATGTCTGCTACAATCACACCCCATACAATTATGACAACATTGTGGGTCATGTTAATTTTGACTCCATGCGAGTATCCACCATCAAGATCAAAGGAAAAGCTTCTAATTGTGTTGTCACCATGCGATGTGGTCAGGTCACCATTAAAACACCTTCTCCATCTTCTTCGCAAGATTTTGGGTATAGTCTCTTAGATCATCTTGGGAAGACACCAATGCAATTATCCATCCTAGAAATTCTTAAAACATTCCCAATCCATAAATATATTCTTGACAAAGTCTTAAAATAATCCTGCATCCCCAATAGCATCCACCTTGAGAAATTCCAAATTCTTGTAACCCAATTATCCTCCACCTATCAGCTCACATTTAGCCAAAATGACATGCCTCCCATTGACCCTTCACACAAAAAATCCCTGCATATTGAGGTCCTCATTGCCAAATATAAAGTGAAATGCATCCTCCTAGATAATGGGCCTAACCTAAATTTATGTACATTAAAGTTTATCAAATAATTGGGATATTCAACAATATACTTAGAACCACATGTTATCACAATCAAAGCCTATGATAATGTAGAAAGAGAGTCTGAAGGTACCATTTGCCTCCCCATCCAAGTGGGTCCTATACTTTAGCAAACCCTATGCCATGTGGTCGATCTTGATCTCCCCTATAATATTTTGCTTGGTCACCCATGGTTACATGCCATGCAGGCCATTCCATCTACATACCATCACTACCTCAAATTCCCCCACAATGGTGTGGAAGTAACCATTTATGCCAATCTACAACCATTTGAGTACTACAAGTCTTTGGAGGTTTCATACCATAAAGAATATAATTGTCCCAACACTAATGCTACCAAGACCAAATAGACATCATCCCGTGATGATCTTGGATCCTAGTCATCCACATCCACGTCATCCTTGATCTTCGAGTCCACTAAAATCAAAATTATTAGAAAGTGTTATGGTGAATATGATATTCATAATGCCATTCATGTAGGACAACTCCCCTTTTCCCCTCGATCCTATGGTCATCCTTCTGAACAATCACAAGCAAAATGTCATAAGAAAATGGGTCCTACTACCTTCACATCCAATTGCACTCTTGAAGAAGAGAAAATTGAGGACTGTTTGGATTTCTAGTTGTACCAAGATGAATCAAATAATGGGGATGAAGATCTTAGTTACCTAAAAAAGAAATACCCTATTCCTTAGGACATGTGTGAGAATATGCAGTATCATACAACAAAGGGCTCTACATCAATGAACAGGCTATCAAGGAACCCATCTTAGTTGATATATATGTCGATTCTTTTGGGTTGGAATATATGCCTCTTAGTACAAAAACCAATAAACCCCATGTCTCTTTCGAAGTCACAATCAATTCCAGTCATATCATTGAAAACATTGCACAAGGTGTCATCATAGCATCATTTGAGGACTTAGACCTATCATGCCTCTGTCTTGACAATGTCGTTTACACCATTGATTATTGGAGCACCTTGGAGATGGCTTATTATTGATGTACATTTATGCATTGTATCATTTTATTATTGCAGTGTTATCTTTCCATGTTTGGGAAGTAGCCTCCTTCATGTTATTACTTTATATGATCATTTGGTTGGAAAATGATCTTGGTTTTGGAAGGATTTTAGCATGGTGAGAAAGCTATCTTGTTGAAAATGATTATATTGGCATGTTGGAGTCATCTTTTATATATGATGCTTTTTCTCTATGTTATATTTATGAGTTGGGTTGTATTGTTCCCACATTATGGTTGAGTTTCCCATATTTGTATTTGGCTCATCTTAATGTTGGTATCGAACGAGTGTGGCATTTTGTATAACATTTCTCATATTTGGCATTTATGTTAGCATGAATTGGGAAATGTATATTATTTTTTAATTGAATTGTCATCATGCTTTTGAGTTAGTTAGCATGTTGATTCATGGTTAGAAATTAGATGCAATGTGATTGGTTTCTTTTTAGACATTGTGTCCTTGTGGGGTTTCATGATTGAACCTCCCTTTGGCTTGTTGGTAATTTGTCAATGTTACTTGGCTTGTTGGCCATTTTTGACTTAGGTTATTCTTTCTTTGTAGATAAGTGTGAGGCCTTGTATCTACCTTCTCTCTTGTGCCCTTGTGTGACACTTTCATGGTTTCTCGTGCTTGGGTGTGCAATTGTGACATGTGAGTGTACAATTGTAGTGTAAGAAATTTGTTTATCATATGTTTGTCGATTAATGTCTTAGTTTAAAATATGGGGCATTACACACACTTTCTTGTTATCCATCTAGGCTACTTAAATCAAATCCTCCCTTTGTCTTGTCAAAACTCCCTTGGGAGATCCTGTATTTTAACCAAAACTCCCTCAAGAGATTTTCCATGGCAACATGGGAGATTCACTTCTCCTAAGCGATATTTTGTCATTTACTCCTCCATAACCATCAAATTAACCTTCCTAGACCTTCCATACCTTCAAATTAGCTGACTAGCCCATTTTGGCTGAATCTCCCCTTTTACCTACCAATCTTCCTTGGGAGTGTTGGGAATTAAGGTGTCTCAACCTTGCTAATTCTTTGCATTTGTAATGTTTGTATTTACTATTTAATTGCCTATGTTGTAAATATTTGGAAAATCCATATTGTCATATTGTGGGATGTGGCACGGTAATGTGTCAATCCTACATGGATTATGACAACTTGTATTTTTGTCCTCACATGAGGAGATAGGCATCCCACTTAGTGGTAGTAATATTCTGCCATGTGTCGGCATCTTCTATGTTGTGTAAGGAATGTTTGACCGAAACGGTTATGACAGATTCCTATGACGAATCTATGACATGTAAGAGTCAAAAATAGAAGGTTATAAGATAGGTGATGACATGTGTCATGAAGCATCTTTGAATAAGGCATATTTGGGCGCCCTAAGGTGGAATATGACATGTTGTAAGAGAATATGCTACTTATAGCATGTGTATGACAGATTCTCTTACAGTTGTAAGTTGTAACCACTATGACAGATTCTATGATGGTCGTGTTGTAAGAGCATCTGTCATAGAACATTTTGGAAATAGGTGACCTCTTTGGGATGGGAGCTATGGACAAGTGTCAGGCACATTCTACAATGTTGACAAAGTGTCCTTGGGCATGGGTTTTGGTCCAAGAAGCCATGTTGGACGCCCATTCCAAGAAAGGTCCAATATTGCCTTGTATTTCCTATTTATACAGGTGCTTGGAGATAGAGTTTGTATCACAGGTTTACAGATACTGTTATGTGTTGATGATTGTTTTTACACATTCATAACAAAAGTTAAAATTCATAAAATGAACCTAACTGTCTTGAAAGATATGAAGAAATCAATGAAGATTACTTAATCCCAAGTTTCCGTATGGTTAGGTCTTGACCTTGTGGATAGTTCAGTAGGTTAATATGAAGCTGTAATATGCAAGGGGCCTTACTTGATTTAAGGTGCTTGAGGACTTACTGGACTCGAATTATGCAAACTGTTGCAAACATCAACAAATTATCTATCTCTTTGCATAAATTTGTTACTGTATCATAAAGCTTTGTATGATTTATATTAAAACATGCTTTCCTTTTCAAATATTTATGAAGATTGCCAAATATCAACTCAATTGTTCCTATTTCTTTCAAATGTCAGACAATCTCCTTTAGATTTTATGTTTAAACTAAATATTTCAAAGTGTTTGCGAAAAGTTAGAGAAATCTAATTTAAACTTCATTCTGCTAGAGGATCTAAATGCTCTGTTGTGCACGTGGTAAGAAATATAACAAATTTGATTAAATCAATAGACTAAATCATTAAATGCGAATGTCTTGAGTATTTTCACGAACATGAATTCAAGATTGTGAGCTTTAAGAGATACTATTTCAAATACAAAGAAGAGCCAGAAGACACTCAGAAAATAGATGCAGAATTCCAAATTCATTTGTATTCAAAACACACAGTCATATATGATTTACAATGTATGAATGACTCTTAGCTTCATTAATCAAATTCACAAAAACTTACAATGCTTTACAGATACAATAAGAAAGCTGGACATTCTACGCGTTCCTTAGTATAGACACAGGCGACCTCCTCTAAACTAAAATACTCCTTCTACTCAAAGTTTCTGAAAGAATTACAATTGCTAGCTAATTTCTAAAAATCCCTATGTAAGTAATGTATAGGTAGCAAAGTTCCTTATATAGATTTTGAAATTCTCATTGCTATGGCTACAACTCCATCTACGGTTGAGATCCTTCTATTATCAATCAACGGTGTACATTCATATCCAACTGTCTGTTAAAATATCCAAATGGCATCTTTTCCCTCTCAAAGGATGTTGTTGGAATCTTTCAAAAAATTAGATTCCCCTTCTTCATTGACTTTCTCTCGCTGATACTCTTTATTTGACTTCTCAAAACTACTGCTTGCCCTTGTCTTCTCATTCTTTCAAATATGTTTTGAAATTGCTAATTACACCTTTTACAAAGGTGTGGTCCCCTCTTGGACTCTTTGCCCATATGTATTCCTACATCGCAACTCCTTCCCTCAACTTCTTTTTTCTGTTCTCTAAGCCTTCTCTTCTCTTCTTATATTTCTTCATTTTAGCACTTTCTTCCATTAATGTATCCATCATCTGTTTGCTGAGATTTGCATCAAGATTCTCTATGCATGGTGTAAATATGGCATTAAACTCTGTTAATGCCCTTTCTAACTCATATGCTGGTACTTCCATACATTCATGCTCCAGGAGTCTCTCTATTATCTTCTTGTGCATTTTTATCATTTCATCTGCTTTCTCTTCTAAATCTTGCACAACTGTTATACATTTTCTGAGGTTTTCTTCCTCAAATTTAAGTTCTAATCTAGTTTGTGGCACTTGATTTGCCAGTGCAACAATAATTACTCCTTCATTGATTAATTCTTCTGCTCTTTCTTCATCTTCTGTCAACTATTCAAGTTCAGACCTGCATTCTTCTTTTCTGGATTGGCAGTTCTTCACAGCCTGCTTTATTATTTGCTCACCTTCTTGTATAAAATTTCTAAACCATTCATAAAAAATGTTAGCCTTGATCCTTTTATTTTCCATGTCCCTTATTTCTTCTTTGGATACCACTGCTATGTTAATGGGCAGTTCTGGGACTATGGCACTGGAATCAAATATCCCTTTAATAAATTGTTAAAGTTGGACAATGTGTTGTTTTAAGTACTCCTGTTTATCTTTGTCCTTTCTTAGCATCTCTATTGTCACTTGGTGCATATCCTCCCATTCATTAATGTGTTGTTCTCTTGTAGTATGCCCAAGGTCAAAATTTAATATCTTATACTCCTCCAAGGCTATTTCACCTTTTGCCTTTTCCTTCTATGGTATGGCTAGGTTTAGCATTCTAGATCCATCTGGACCTCTCTATATAGATGACATTGTCTTAGCTTTTCTTTTTTCATTTCTTGGAGTGGTACCACCTAACAAACTCTTAATATCAATTGGTACTAACTGTACCTCTTTTTCTTTCTTTCTTATTTCTCCTCCTAACCACGCAGGAATTTCTTTTGTACCTTCTGCAGTCTTATCTTCATCAATCACCTCCTCATGAGGCTTCTCTATTTCTATTTCTTCTTGTTGCTGCTATTCCTGTTGCTGCTCTTGTTGTTCTTCTTGTTGTTGCTGTTGTTGATCTTCTCATTGTTGTTGTTGTTGATCTTCTTGTTGTTGCTGTTGTTGAATTTGCTGCTGAAGTGGAGGTTCCTGTTCCATGGGATCATTTTCTTGTTCTTTTGATTCAACCTCATTTTCCTCCTCTTCTATTTCAGTGTCTCCTGCATCCTCAGTTCCCTCTTCAAGACCTTCTTTTGATGGCTCTTTTTCCTGATCTTCTTCTGCATATATTCGTTCTACATCTGGCAGGTTTACATCTTCTGCTTGTTTATCTCCTTTACTTTCTCCCATCTTTTCTGTTTCCTCTGTACCCTTAGGCATCTTAGCTTCACCTTTTGTTTTGTCTATATCTTTTGTTTGTATAGAGGAATTTACCTTTGCATCATCTTCTTTTGCTTCTTTTTATTGATCCTGCATATTTTCTATATTTTTCTCTTCTTCGCTTTGCTCATCATACATATTCAGTATATTCAAGACATCTCCTCCTGATGTGTCAGTGTTTGTTTCATCTTTTGTTTGTGCCTATTTTTCTATATTTATTTTTTCAGGTGGTCCTTCTTTCTCAGCTTCTTCAATCTTATGTGCCTTTTATTGCACATCTTGGATAATTTTAGGAGGTACTAGGGTACCAAAGGGATCAATTGTTCCTTCTTCTTCTTGTACCCTTTCTTCTTCATGTTCTAGGCCTTGTTCAATCTCCATTTCAGCTTGAATGCCTAGTTCCTCTTCTTCACTTAGGAAGTCACTAGAATCTTCTTCTATTTCAATCTCCTTTCCCTTATACATTTCTCTTTTTTCACTGTCACTACTATCAATGTGCACAGTCTCAATAGTTTGTTTGGATTTGTGAGTTTTTGACTTTTGCTTCATTTCTCCAGCCAACTCTATTTTTACTTGAACATATGTTTGTCTTTGTTCTGATGGAGTGAAGGCACTAGATATATTGTTTAGCTTTTCACCTACTTGTTGTGCTCCAATTACACCACCTGGTTTAGAAGTCTCACCCTTTGACAAACTTATTGGTATTGCCTTTCTGATTTGTTGTCCTGCTGCTTCCTTAGCAGTCTGTGCCTCTTCTGCACTAATTTCATGACTTATTGACCTTGCATCTACAAGAGTATCTGATGCTACTTCTACTATTATTCCTAGTGCATACGGAACCATTAAAGTAGCATTTTTATCCTTTTCAACAATCTTGGCCTCTACAATCTTCCTTTTCTTCTCATAAAAGCATTGCAAATCCTCACTAGGCTCTGCTTTTCTCTTCCTCCCTTTCTTAGGATAGGTGATCTCTTTTCCTTCAACCTTGAGCTCTTCAATTCTGTCTTTCAACCATGTCTTTTAAAACAATATCACTAGCTTGGACAATATGTCCAATGATGTGTTCTAGGGCTCTGACCAATTAGGCTCTGTAATAGGAGCCAACCTTGCCTCTGCATAACTATGATGTAACAATTTATCATCATCTTGAACCTCTGGAGGGACATATATGTCACCTATAGACTTCATTTGCTCAATGGTTAATCTTTTATGAGATCTTTTCATCACTTCCCTGTCATTTTTGCAATCAGCCCAAAAATCCTCAATATGTATCTGGTGTTTATACTTTTTATCAACAAAGTTTTGGATCCTATGGAAAGGATAAAATTTCCTAATTAAATCAAACTCTTGAAATCCATAATATCTTAGTTCTTGGTCTGAATATCCTACAACTTCCTCATTGTAGCAGGAGTATATGCCAATAGCCCAAGGCAATTTCAGATTCCCTCTAGTGAACTTTTTATACATCTTAAATACATTCAAGTTCTGCCTTGAAAATTCCAACACAATCAGCTTATCAGAAGGATACCGAGGCAGCATAAATGGTTTTCCTTTGAAGCGTTTAGTCCTGATATAAGTAAACTGTTCAAATTGAATGAACTAGGAACTATGTAATCCAATTGCATCCTCTGCACTTTTAGATAATCTTTTGTCAGGTTCCTCTCTCAACACTCTTACCATGTAAGTATAAAAGACATCATTGACTAAAGCAAAGCTCTTCAATGCATTTTCTTCTTGTAGGTCAGGGTAGTGTTCATACACTAATTTCTGATCAGGACCATTTCCTAGGGCACCAACCCTTTCAATTTCATGTATATATGGTTTAATTTCTACAGCACATGAATATAACACATAGGAAGACAAATAAAAGGGCATCATCTTTTGTTTTCTCAGCATGGCTTGCTTCCAAATAGCTGTGTTTATTGTTTTGGCCCAGTGGATTTGCGCTTGCTCTTTTTCTCTTGCTCTTATGAACTCAATAATAGTGAACATCCATGCTTCACATTTGGTGCCATCTCTCAGTCCAACTAACCTAATCAGCATGGTGATCACAAATAAATTTTCTCTTTGAAGTCTATCCTCATCAAGTTCTTGTGCACCTTGGCTACAGCCTTGGGTTTATTCTCTGGGCTATACTAGTTGTGGAATATTTTACCCTTGAATTCCTTTTCATTTGTATGAAAGTCTTCATTAAATTGATCAATATCAATATCTCTCATTTTCTCATTGATTTCTAATCCAAATGTCTTGGCAATCCCTTCTGTTGTTAAATCAGCAATAAGTCTATCATACAGCATGATCTTCCTTGTAGATGGATCATATAAAGTCACATAGTCTAAACACAAATCTCTGGCCTCCATTGCCAGTGGGAAACATGCAGCTCTGTATAGTCCACTTTGCCAGATACATTTCATATCCTGTGAAGCATCCGCAGCAGTAATTTTCTTTAACACATCATCTGCATCATAATTTCCTATACTCGTATCTGTGCCAACTCCACTCGTACTGATTAGAGTTGGATAACCTCTATGTTAGGGCAATTCTTCTTTATCTACCTCCTTTCGTGGTTTCCTTTGCTTTTTTACCTCACCCCCTGTATCTTTCTTCTGTTTCAGGGCCATCTTGTAGAAACATGCATCCTTTAACTTTCGTTTTACTTTCCTATCTAGGGTTTTTACTATGAATTTATGCTATTACCATTTTACGCTAACTTGTTTGTCCTTTCTATTTTAACCTTTAAATTTGTTAAGCTCTACTCAACTAATTAACAATTAAAACAGTAATTTGACAAATGCCTACGTTTTAAACTGAAATTACTGAAATTAACAGTATTTTACCATTTGAAATGTAAACGGTGTTTTGGGATAAATACCTATTTTTCGTGACCGTTTAACCGTTGTCGTTGACTCACTTTTACCTTTTCACTTTCATCTAGCTACTGTAACTCTGCCGCTTCAATAAGTTCTGCTCAATTTACTGTAACATTTCTCCTTTCTTTGCAAATTTTAACTCTCAACAATGTATATCTAAAACTGAAATAATATTAATTTACCCTAACTCTCATTAAATTTTACTTTGCTTGAGTGTTAGACTTGCATTAATTACATCAATTGATGCGCTACAACTTCAGCCTTCTATTGCAGTGTTTGAGTTTTTTGAACTTTTTACCGTTAGCTTAATTATGCATACATACCCTTTTCTTTGTATATTTCATTGTATGTTTTCTTTTCATGTCTTCGTTGTATCTTTAAACATACAAGCACTTTATGCAAAGAATCAAACTGCAGCTCCTTTCCTTCTTTCACTTTTCCATACATCCTTGTATCTTTCGTTTTGTATATCGCGCTTGTATCTTCTCTTGTATAAGTGCATATACAAACATTTTAAGAAAACCCTTTCTTTACCTTTTATTCTCTACAATGCTTTTAATTCTTTGTATATCGGTATTGTATATCATAAATACAAACGTCCAAACATACAAAGCCTTTTCTATTATTTAATTTCTTTTGACATCCGGCTTGTATCTCCGCTTTGTATCTTTTGCTTTGCATATTTCGCTTTGCATCTTTCATTTTGTATCTTTAAACATACATTTTAATTATACAATGTTGACATGCAAACAATTGGACCCACCTTACCTTTTACTTGTATCCACGATGCATATAACACTTGTATCAACCTCTTTTGTATCACCTTGTTAGACTTCTCATTTTATAAACCGCAATTTACTTAATTTCGGTTCCACAATGTATATAAAGTGAAATGCATACTCCAATATACATTAAGGCATGATACATCGTTTATATCATATTTTAATTTTCCTTGAATTCCACATTGCATGTATATCACAATGCATGTCTCCAAAACACACATATAATGCACGAAATATACAACCATTATATCTTATTTCATACCTTTTCGGTTCCGCGACTTGTATGTTTTGTTGTATATCCCGTTGTATGTTTCACTTTCACCAAACATACAAGCCTAACATACATTTAATGGATTCAACCGACTATTCATTTTGACTTTAACTCTTTTCGGGTCCGACTTGTATGTATAAATAAAACATTAATAAAATGCATACAAGTACACCAACATACATAAACCTGATGACCTCCTTTTGTGACTAACACAAAGACACAACATACAAATGACTTTGCATATGAGCGACTTTCTATATAGAAATAGCTTTGTATATGCAGCATACAAACCCTCTAATTGTACATTTACCAAAAACACTTATAACTTGCAAAATATTGTGAATTCTAAACTGGTTCAAAAAGCAACCTTTACTCATTTCTGACAAGGAATTCACCCATACTTTGCCCTGGTACTTAATGCGATTTTTTCTTTATTTTCAATAGGGATTGTAACTTTCACTTCCCTTTTCCCTTTTACCACCAAGTAGACCCACACAAACAAGCAGCAAAAGCCAACCACAACAGGGGTCCTCATTTTGCTAAGAAGTAAAATGGGGCGTGTTGTGAGCATCACAACAATTAGCAACCAAATAAAACAATTAAATTAAAACCATTAAAGAAAACTAAATGAAATAAATTCATAATTTCCAACTATCTTTCTTACAAATCATTATCTAACTTGAGACCTAAAGTATTCAATAAGGTGCATGAATTTTTCTTTTCAGTTTAAGTGGGTGCACGTGATTAATAATCCTCATCTTGAAAATTAGTTGAACAAACCAGTGACTAATATTAGACTACCTAGTTGATGTCATTCCCTCATAGCCAACCAGATAGAGCCTTGTTGCTAGCAAGCGTTCATAGCCCCGACAAGGTTATCGTTACAATTCTCCTAAGTAAAGCCCCACTGCCAGCAAGCGTTTATAGCCCCGGTAGAGTTACTTAGATGACTTAACTTGGATTTTAGTAAAATCCATTTTATTTATTTATTTTATATTTTGTATTTGATAGAGATTTCATAAGATATTACAGTTGTAACTTCATGATGCAAGGAATAATCACTTGTTGAAATTAAGCTTAGAATTGTAATGGGAGCAAGGGTGACCTCTAATTTTTCCCCTAATATCTACACTGGTAAGTTCAACAAACCCAAGGATTTTAGGTGTGTCATTGTGAGAAACTTCCCTTGAATACTCAACCCATAGTTATTGAATACAAAATTTCACAAGTTGAACAACTTTCTACATTCAGGACAGTCACAACAAGTTATGCATCAATTTCAAATAATTAACCTGAATGTTCTAAATTTTCTATTATTTTCAGTGGTTGTTAGTTTTCTCCTATATACTCTAAAATAAAACAAACATCCCTACTAAAGCAACACAACACACAAGCAAACACAACAAAACAAATACAAAAACAAAATAAAACAACAAAACACACAAAACAAAACTGTACATTATTCACACTATGATACAGAACAGACCAACAACCCTCACCTCAAGCCTGAAAGTAGTGTTTCAAATGTTGGCCATTAACTGGTAATGACACATCTTCTCCAGTCAAAGTCTTGAGCTTGAAAGTGTTGTCTCCTATTATTTCTGAGACCTATAATGGACCTAACCATAACTTGTCAAATTTTCCATGATTTCCTTTTTTTTCATGTGCTTTATCCTAGAACAACACTAAGTCTAAAATTATAAACGTTTTGACTCTTGCTCTCTTATCAAACCATCTTTTAACCACTGTTTGATGTTTAGCAAATTTCTCAATGGCTTGATCTCTTTTCTCATCTAATTGTAACAGTTGGATTATTCTAGCTCCTATGTGATCATCAAAGCCTAAATATTCATTAGCAAACTTCCAAACTAGTATTCTTAAATTTACTAGAAGTATGGGATCAGTCCCATAAACTAAGTGATAAGGTGCATTGCCTAAGGTTGATTTAACCTTAGTCCTATCTACCCACAACGCATACTTCAGCAATGTGTTCCATTCTCTTGGGTTCTTTTCAATTAGCTTCTTGATTATATCTAATAAAATCTTATTCGTAGACTCAGCTAACCCATTCCCCTGAGGATAATAGTTTGAAGAAAACTTTAAAACTATTCCATATTCGAACGCCCATTTAGAAAATATCAAAGAAGAAAATGTAGGGCCATTATCACATACCAGCGAATATGGAGCTCCAAACCTGGTTATGATGTTCTCTTTAAGGAATTTGATGACTACTTCAGTAGTAGAGAATTTGCAACATGTGGCTTCAGTCCACCTCATACAATAGTCAGTTACTGTCAGTATAAACTTGTGTCCTGCAAATGATGGAGGATTTATGACTCCAATGAAATCTAAGCCCCACTGTGCAAAGGGTCTAGACTCAGTCATTGGCTATAATGGATTAGCTTGATTCCTTCCTTTATCTGCTGTAGTTTGACAAATGTGACAACTTTTAATGCGACTCTTTGTATCTTTAAACATAGTAGGCCAATAGTATCCTACTCTTAATATCTTATTCATTGTGGCTAAATGGGAACCATGAGCAGTTTCATACTTATCATGGAGCTCTAGCAATACCTTATCTGCTTCATCTCTGTTTAAACATCTTAAGTATATTCCTTCATGTTTCTTCTTGAATAGAAGACCTCCTTGTACCATGTATTTCTGTGCTTTAATCTTTAAATCTCTTCTTTGAGAAGATTTCATCTTGCTTGGGTATTTTCCTGATATCAAAAAAGTGTTCAGATCATCATACCACCCTGATGCATCATTAGTGTTCAACACATACTGTTGTTTCACCAAATTTGGGTTTGTATTGGCTATGGTTTGCACTAAATCTTATCCTCTAACCAACTTCATTGGAATGATTTCCATATCAAACTCTTGTAGTGTTGTAATCCATTTAGCTCTTTTCTCTCTAGGTTCATTCTGCATCAGCAACATCTTCATAGCTGCATCTGGTACTATGGCTTTAACTTGACTGCGTAAGGTATAATGTCTAAACTTTTTTACTGCTCTTACCAGTGCAAACGCCTGTCTTTCTATATCAAGATATTTCAGCTATGCATCCTTCAGAGGTGCACTCATAAAAGCTATGGGTTTCTCCTCATTATCTTCTCCCTTCTGTGTCAAAGCAGCTACGACATAATGTGAAGATGCAAAAGAATAAATGTAAAATGGCTTTGTGTAATATGAACTAGCCAATACAAGAGCATCAGAAATAGCTTCCTTGATATCCTCAAATGTAGCTTTAGCTACTAGTGTCCATTCTATCACTGCATCTTTCTTCAACATGACATTCAACAGTTGTACAATCTCTGCAAACCCTGTAATAAACTTCCTGACAAAATTAATTTTACCAAAAAATAATTTTAATTCCTTCTTAGTGTTTGGTAATTGCAATTTCTTTATTCCTTCTATTCTATTAGGATCAATAGATATCCCATTCTCAGAAATGACATGTCCTAATAATTTCCCTTCTGTTACACCAAATGAACATTTCTTAGGGTTAAGAGAAATTCCATACCTCTCACATCTTTTGAGCACTCTTCTCAGGTCCTCAGCATGAGTGGATGCATCTTTAGAATAAATAGTTAAATCATCCATATAAATTACAATGCACTTACTTGACAATCCACAGAACGTAATATCCATGGCTCTCTGAAAAGTGGCACCTGCATTGATTAGACCAAACGGCATTCTTCTGTATGCATAATTACCCCATTTACAAGTAAAAGTGGTCTTCAACCTAGCTTCTTTATCAACTAAGACCTGGTTATATCCCAAAAATCTATCTAGAAAAGACATCATCTTAGCTCCATTCACTACTTGCAGCACTTCATCTATGGGAGGCAAAGGATAATTATCTTTTTTAGATGCCTTATTCAAATTTCTAAAATCTACACATAACTTGATGTCTCCACTTTTCTTTCTAACTGGTACTAAATTAGCTACCCAGGTTGAATGTCTGACTAGGAAAATTATTCTAGCAGACAGCAATTTTTTAACTTCTTCAAAGATCAAAGGCTCTAAAATGGCATTCATAGGCCTTTGTTTTTTCCTAAATGGTTTGATATCTGGTTTCAATGGTATCACATGAGTTATGATAGACGTATCATATGTCTTTAAATCCTCATATGTCCATGCTATGATGTGTTTGTAATCTTTCAAAACATCTATAATTTATTTTCTCAACTTTTCAGAGAAAGCTTTTCCAATATGTACATTCTAAGGACTCTGCTCTGTTCCTAAGTTATATGGATCACACTTACCTCCCTCAATTTTAGTTAAGTCTTTCTATTTTACTACCCCATCAAAGTCAAAGATCTGTTCTAACTCGATCACTCCCTTAGGTAAGAAATTGCTTTTTAAGTTGATTATGTCCTCTTCATCCCAAGACACATCAGGCCTCTCTTGTTCATCAATAATTTGAGCCTCAAATACCTCATTACAAGTTAGAAAATCTACAATTTGCTGATCCCATTCAAATACCTGAAAATGAGTTACATTATCTGGTACACTAGGAACATTTACTAATTCTACAACAAATGTTTTTAATCTTGACAGTGTTAAGGGCTCTAAAGTGCTAGCAGCAACTGCTAGTGCATCTGGCCTATGGTTCAATTCTCTAGGGATATGCTCTATGTTGAAAGCATCAAATGACTCTATCAAATCCCATACCCTATGCCTATAACAAACCATCTTTTTATAGTTGCATGCATACAATTTCCTTACATGTCTGACGACTAGCTCAAAATCTGAAAACACTCTGATCATTCTTACCTTTTTCTTTATAGCCATGACCAGTCCATAAATTAAATCTTCATATTCTGCAACATTGTTAGTACAAGCAAACTGTAGCGTATATGCTACTAAATATGATTTACCATGAGGATCTATAAGTTCTACACCAGCACCTGCACCTTGTTTTGATTTGGAACCATCACAGTTTAGTGTCCGCATGCCATCCTTATTCTTTTGACCCTTTACTTTGGCATGTTTTTCTTTTTCTATCACATGTGCAGTGCTATCTTGTTCATTTCTAGGAAATTCATTTTGACTTGTACATTTATCCTTTCAGTTTGTAGATCAGAATGACAGACACCTTTATCTTTTGTCTCTTCTAAATCTAGAGTTGATCCATCTATGTTGTTCTGAAAGTATCTCTCTGCTTGACTAACATTTCCCTCTTGCATTTTCATCCCCTTTGTGCATTTTATATATTGATACTCAATAATGTCCTTGCGCATTCCACACTTCTCTTCACAATGTGGCTTATCATGAACTCTACACATATTTTTGTATAATTTGCATTGAACAGGAATATTTTGTTCCATGCACTTTTCCATTTCCTGTCTAATGACCTGACCAAAATTATTCATTGCATTGTTTTCTTCATCAGAAGAATTTCCATCAGACTCAATGAATAGTACTGTTTCCTTACAGACAGTTTTTCCCTAAAATTCAGCATTAAGATTTCTTCAATTTGTACCCCTTTGTTAGTGACCCTGTAAACACTAGGTTCAACAGAAGCATACAATATTTCATTAGTCCTATTGTATTCTATGATCATGTGTTTCATCCTGGGTTCAGCTTCTGTTCTGATCTGATTTGGCACACCTCTCCAAGGTAACCACATATGTGAAAAGTCAGTGGCCATATATCCATTCAATGTTTTAGACCAGTCTCTACTCAACAACATTCCATAATTGTCAGGTATATCTACTATCTGTATGTCAATAAATTGACTCACCCTAGGATCTGAGGCTAACTGCATTTGAATATGCATCAGTTCTCCTATCACATTAACCTCAGTTTTATTTAACTATGTAACAACCTTGGCAAATTTAGGAGTCAACCCTAAAGTTTTGCATATTCCTAAAGGCATTACATTAGCTGATGCACCATAATCTACCATGCAATTGTGTATGTTCTTTCCACACATCCTAATGGTTAACAAGAAAGGAGGAGCCTCTCTTTTATCTACATACATTATCACATTAGTGTTGGAGGGTTGTTCAGTTTTCTTACTTTTTTCTTTTGGTTGTGAATATCTACTAGGAACATTTACCTCAGCAGAAACCTCACCTGTCACAGATGTATCCAAAGATTTTATAAAAGCATTTCTGACCCCTGGACTTTTTAAAAATTCACACAAAGGTATAATAACCTTAATTTTCTTTATCTCCTCTAACAAGTAACTCATCAATCTCATTGTTTCTACTGTCTCTGTTTTACCTGTTTGGACCTTTTGTGCTACTGTTCCATTATTTGCATGATGATTAGCCTTCAGTATAGCAAGATTATTACTAGCATTTTGGTCTGGGGGAGTATTGAAATTGTTAGGAGGAGTGGAAGTGGTGAAAGGACCTCCTGGGCTAGTGTTATTTCTCAGATTGTAGGTATGATTTTTATTTGACTGTTGAAAAGCTTGTACCTCCTCTATCTCATACAACTCCTCATTTTCAGTTTCAAATGGAAACTGAAAAGCATTTAATACTAAGGCTGATTCAGGATATAGGTTTTCACAAAAATAAGGTTCATCCTCTGACAATTGGTCTTCTTCCTCTTCTCTAGTTGCAAAGGTAAAAGTCTCTAAGACTAACGTAGTATCATATCCTGAGGGTACTATTTCATTACCTTTGGGAATTAAGAACTCAGAAGTAGGAGCCTGTACATCTACATTAAAAATACTTGCAGCCAAATGAAATTGAGGGCAATCTAATTCAACATGCGCACTAGTATTATGAATTCTACACCAATTCTTCAATGCTACATTGGCCATTTGAATTCTAGCTGATTGTTTTGTCTCTTGATTTTCTACATTCTCAAATGGAGAAGCTAGAGTGCCATTATTTGGCCCTGTGTTCCATGTTTTAGGGGGCCTTGGCTGATTCTGCTTTCTATTATTATTACCCCAGGCTCTATTATCTATAGCAAGTCCTTTGTTTTGCATCTACTCTCCTTGATTATGATTCTAATTTTGATTGTGATTTTGACCCTGATTAGAACCCTGACCTTGGTTATAATTCTGCTTCTGATTTTGGTTGGTGCGTTGATTATAATTCTGGTTATGGTTAGGGTTGTAGTTCTAGTTTTGGCTCTAGTTATATCCCTGGCTATTTCTACCATAGAAATTTTCATTTCTCAATTGTGTCATTTCAATGGTCAACCTTCTCAAATGTGTAGTAATTTCTTTGATTTCTTCTCTTTCCTCTTGTGTTTTTGCCACAAATGTATCCTGAGGAGGTTGGAAGAAAGATTGGCCATTATTATGATTATTATTGGTAGTATTACCAGTATAAGGTACTATAGCTTGGATTGGGACAGGATTATACACAGGTGTGTATGTAGGGACTGGATTTAGTGACGGAGTGTTATGTGTAGGAACTCCATTCCAAGGTTGTGTTTAATTTTGTATCCCAAGATTTCCTCCATTGAGAAATGGATTATAAGTTGTCTGCCTCATCTCCTGGTTTACAGAGGCTACCTATTTATAGGATTTAGATATTGTATCTATGTCAGGATTTCTTTTGACAAACATGGCAGTTAATGGATCTAAGGCAACAAAATACATGGCTAACAATGTATCTGCATCTACTGTGTATGGAGCTACCAACCTAGAGTAAGCCCTTTGAAACCTATCATTAAAATTGTCAATCAATTCTCCCTCACTTCTCTTAATTACAGCTAATTTATGATATAAAATGGAAGGATCTATTGGTCCTCTAAATCTAGACAAAAATGCTTCCTCCAGTTAGAAGCTTGTTCATTGAAGGTGTAAGGAAATAACCTACACACAACATCCTCATATTCTAGCCTGGCTCTAAAGCATGCCTCCTTAAATATTCTAATATGATCTTCTGGATCCTGATGTAACTGGTATTTAGGACATATCTTTTTAGGATTCTTTGGCATCTCATGATAATCAGTGAACTGTATGGGCAAATTGACATTAAAATAAGCCATTGCAGGTACTTGTACTTGACCTAGACCTGTAGGAATACCTGGATTTCTAGGTGGACTTGGATTTCTAGGAGGACTAGGACCTCTAAGAGGACTAGGATCTCTGGGAGGAGCTGAACCAAGATTTAAAAACCTGAATGAAGAACTGTCAGAACTCACAATATTATGGACGTTAAAAGGTGATCCAGGAGGCGTTCCAGATGAACTTTCTGTATTTGATATTTTAGGATTCCAAATTAAAGGACCTTTACTCTGTCTCCTATCAGGTAATTGCACAAATATGTCTTCAGAATTGGATCTAGACCTAGTCACTCTACCGATGTTATGAGCCAACTTTACTCAAATTCAACCTTAACTCCAATCAGGCCCTCCCTCTAGCGCTAAAAACTATTGATGATTGTTTTTACACATTCATAACAAAAGTTAAAATTCATAAAATGAACCTAACTATCTTGAAAGATATGAAGAATTCAATGAAGATTACTTAATCCCAAGTTTCCATATGGTTAGGTCTTGACCTTGTGGACAGTTCAGTAGGTTAATATGAAGCTATAATATGCAAGGGGCTTTACTTGATTTAAGGTGCTAGATGACTTACTGGACTCAAATTATGCAAACTATTGCAAATATCAACAAATTATCTATCTCTTTGCATAAATTTGTTACTGTATCATAAAGCTTTGTATGATTTATATTAAAACATGCTTTCCTTTTCAAATATTTATGAAGATTGCCAAATATCAACTCAATTGTTCCTATTTCTTTCAAATGTCAGACAATCTCCTTTAGATTTTATGTTTAAGCTAAATATTCCAAAGTGTTTGGGAAAAGTTAGAGAAATCTAATTTAAACTTCATTCTACTACAAGATCTAAATGCTCTATTGTGCACATGGTAAGAAATACAACAAATTCGATTAAATCAACAGACTAAATCGTTAAATGTGAATGTCCTGAGTATTTTCATGAACATGCATTCAAGATTACAAGCTTTAAGAGATACTATTTCAAATACAAAGAAGAGCTAAAAGACACTCAGAAAATAGATGCAGAATTCCAGATTCATTTGTATTCAAAACACACAGTCATATATGATTTACAATGTATGAATGACTCTTAGCTTCATTAATCAAATTCACAAAAACTTACAACGCTTAACAAATACAATAAGAAAGCTAGACATTCCACACGTTCCTTAGTGTAACATAGGGGACCTCCTCTAAACTAAAATACTCCTTCTACTCAAAGTTTCTGAAAGAATTACAATTGCTAGCTAATTTCTAAAAATCCTTGTGTAAGTAATGTACAGGTAGCAAAGTTCCTTATATAGATTTTGAACTTCTCATTGCTACAGCGACAACTCCATCTACGGTTGAGATCCTTCTATTATCAATCAACGATGTACATTCATATCCAACCGTCTGTCAAAATATCCAAATGGCATCTTTTCCCTCTAAAAGGATGCTGTTGGAATCTTTCAAAAAATAAGATTCCCCTTCTTCATTGACTTTCTCTCGCTGATACTCTTTATTTGACTTCTTCTCAAAACTACTGCTTGCCCTTGTCTTCTCATTCTTTCAAATATATTTTGAAATTACTGATTACACATTTTACAAAGGTGCGGTCCCCTCCTGGACTCTTTGCCCATATGTATTCCTGCATCACAACTCCTTCCCTTAACTTCTTTTCTCTGTTCTCTAAGCCTTCTCTTCTCTTCTTATATTTCTTCATTTTAGCGCTTTCTTCCATTAATGTATCCATCATCTGTTTGCTGAGATTTGCATCAAGATTCTCTATGCATGGTGTAAATATGGCATTAAACTCTGTTAATGCCCTTTCTAACTCATATGCTGGTACTTCCATACATTCATGCTCTAGGAGTCTCCCTATTATCTTCTTGTGCATTTTTATCATTTCATCTGCTTTCTCTTCTAAATCTTGCACAACTGTTATACATTTTCTAAGGTTTTCTTCCTCAAATTTAAGTTCTAATCTAGTTTGTGGCACTTGATTTGCCAGTGCAACAGTAATTACTCCTTCATTGATCAATTCTTCTGCTCTTTCTTCAACTTCCATCAACTGTTCAAGTTCAGACCTACATTCTTCTTTTCTGGATTAGTAGTTATGTACAAGTATCATGCATTTTCTCTTTTCTTCTGCAACTACTTTCCAACTCTTCACAGCCTGCTTTATTATTTGCTCACCTTCTTGTATAAAATTTCTAAACCATTCATAAAAAATGTTAGCCTTGATCCTTTTATTTTCCACGTCCCTTATTTCTTCTTTGGATACCACTGCTATGTCAATGGGTAGTTCTGGGACTGTGGCACTGGGATCAAATATCCCTTTAATAAATTGTTAAAGTTGGACAATGTGTCGTTTTAAGTACTCCTGTTTATCTTTGTCCTTTCTCAGCATCTCTACTGTCACTTGGTGCATATCCTCCCATTCATTAATGTGCTGTTCTCTTGTAGTATGCCCAAGGTCAAAATTTAATATCTTATACTCCTCCAAGGCTATTTCACCTTTTGCCTTTTCTTTTTGTGGTATGGCTAGGTTTAGCATTCTAGATCCATCTGGACCTCTCTATATAGATGACATTGTCTTAGCTTTTCTTTTTTCTTTTCTTGGAGTGGTACCACCTAACAAACTGTTAATATCAATTGGTACTAACTGTACCTCTTTTTCTTTCTTTCTTATTTCTCCTCCTAACCATGCAAGAATTTCTTTTGTACCTTCTGCAGTCTTATCTTCATCAATCACCTCCTCATGAGGCTTCTCTATTTCTATTTCTTCTTGTTGCTGCTATTCCTGTTGCTACTCTTGTTGTTCTTCTTGTTGTTGCTGTTGTTGATCTTCTCGTTGTTGTTGTTGTTGATCTTCTTGTTGTTGCTGTTGTTGAATTTGCTGCTGAAGTGGAGGCTCCTATTCCATGGGATCATTTTCCTATTCTTTTTATTCAACCTCATTTTCCTCCTCTTCTATTTCAGTGTCTCCTCCATCCTTAGTTCCCTCTTCAAGACCTTCTTTTTTTGATGGCTCTTTTTCCTGATCTTCTTCTGCATATATTTGTTCTACATCTGGTAGGTTTACATCTTCTGCTTGTTCATCTCCTTTACTTTCACCCATCTTTTCTGTTTCCTCTGTACCCTCAGGCATCTTAGCTTCACCTTTCAGTTTGTCTGTATCTTCTGTTTGTACAAGGAAATTGACCTTTGCATCATCTTCTTTTGCTTCTTTTTCTTGATCCTGCATATTTTCTGTATTTTTCTCTTCTTCACTTTGCTCATCATACCTATTCAGCATATTCAAGACACCTGCTCCTAATGTGTTAGCTTTTATTTCATCTTTTGTTTGTGTCTATTTTTCTGTATTTTTTTTAGGTGTTCCTTCTTTCTCAGCTTCTTCAATCTTATGTGCCTCTTCTTGAACATTTTGGATAATTTTAGGAGGTACTAGGGTACCAAAGGGATCAATTGTTCCTTCTTCTTCTTGTACCCTTTCTTCTTCATGTTCTAGGCCCTGTTCAATCTCCATTTCAGCTTGAATGCCTGGTTCCTCTTCTTCACTTAGGAAGTCACTAGAATCTTCTTTTATTTCAATCTCCTTTCTCTTATACATTTCTCTTTCTTCACTATCACTACTATCAATGTGCACAGTCTCAATAGTTTGTTTGGCTTTGTGAGTTTCTAACTTTTGCTGTATTTCTCCAGCCAACTTTATTTTTACTTGAACATATGTTTGTCTTTGTTTTGATGGAGTGGAGGCACTAGATATATTGCTCAGCTTTTCACCTACTTGTTGCTCTAATTACACCACCTAGTTTAGAAGTCTCACCCTTTGACAAACTTATTGGTATTGCCTTTCTGATTTGTTGTCCTGTTGCTTCCTTAGCAGTCTGTGCCTCTTCTGCACTAATTTCATGACTTATTGACCTTGCATCTACAAAAGTATCTGATGCTACTGCTACTATTATTCCTAGTGCATATGGATCCATTAAAGTAGCATTTTTATCCTTTTCAACAATCTTGGCCTCTACAATCTTCCTTTTCTTCTCATAAAAGCATTGCAAATCCTCACTAGGCTCTGCTTTTCTTTTCCTCCCTTTCTTAGGATAGGTGATCTCTTTTCCTTTAGCCTTGAGCTCTTCAATTCTGTCTTTCAACCATGTCTTTGAAAACAATATCATTGGCTTGGACAATATGTCCAATGATGTGTTCCGGGGCTCTAACCAATCAAGCTCTGTAATAGGAGCCAACCTTGCCTCTACATAACTATGATGTAACAATTTATCACCATCCTGAACCTCTGGAGGGACATATATGTCACCTATAGAATTCATTTGCTCAATGGTTAATCTTCTATGAGATCTTTTCCTCACTTCCTTGTCATTTTTGCAATCAACACAAAAATCCTCAATATGTATCTAGTGTTTATACTTTTTATCAACAAAGTTCTAGATCCTATGGAGAGGGTCAAATTTCCTACCTAAATCAAACTCTTGAAAGCCATAATATCTTAGTTCTTGCTATGAATATCCTGCAACTTCCTCACTGTAGCAGGAGTATCTGCCAATAGCCCAAGGTAATTTCAGATTCCCTCTAGTGAACTTCTTTTTATACATCTTAAATACATTCAAGTTCTACCTTGAAAATTCCAACACAATTAGCTTATCAGAAGGATACCGAGGCAGCATAAATGGTTTTCCTTTGAAGCCTTCAGTCCTGATATAAGTAAACTGTTCAAATTGAATGAACTAGGAACTATGCAATCCAATTGCATCCTCTGCACTTTTAGATAATCTTTTGTTAGGTTCCTCTCTCAACACTCTTACCATGTAAGTATAAAAGACATTATTGACTAAAGCAAAGCTCTTCAATGCATTTTCTTCTTATAGGTTAGGGTAGTGTTCATACACTAATTTCTGATCAGGACCATTTCCTAGGGCACCAACCCTTTCAATTCCATGTACATATGGTTTAATTTCCACAGCACATGAATATAACACATAGGAAGACAAATAAAAGGGCATCATCTTTTGTTTTCTCAGCATGGCCTACTTCCAAATAGCTGTGCTTATTGCTTTGGCCTAGTGGATTTGCCCTTGCTCTTTTTCTCCCGCTCTTATGAACTCAGTAATAGTGAACAACCATGGTTCACATTTGGTGCCATCTCTCAGTCCAACTAACCTACTCTGCATGGTGATCATCAAATGAATTTCCTCTTTGAAGTCTATCCTCATCAAGTTCTTGTGCACCCTGGCTACAACCTTGGGTTTATTCTCTGGGCTATACCATTTGTGGAATATTTTACCCTTGCATTCCTTTTCATTTGTATGAAAGTCTTTATTATATTGATCAATATCAATATCTCTCATTTTCTCATTGATTTCTAATCCAAATGTCCTGGCAATCCCTTTTGTTGTTAAATCAGCAATAAGTCTATCATACAACATGATCTTCCTTGTAGATGGATCATATAAAGGCACACAGTCTAAACACAAATCTCTGGCCTCCATTGCCAGTGGGAAACCTGCAGCTCTGTATAGTCCACTCTGCTAGATACATTTCATATCTTGTGAAGCATCCGCAACATTGATTTTCTTTAACACATCCTCTGCATCATAATTTCCTATACTCATATTCGTGCCAACGCCACTCATACTAATTAGAGATGGATAACCTCTGTGCAAGGGCAATTCTCTTTATCTACCTCCTTTCATGGTTTCCTTTCCTTTTTTACCTCACCCCTTGTATCTTTCTTCTATTTCGGGGCCATCCTGTAGAAACATGCATCCTTTAATTTTCGTTTTACTTTCTTGTCTAGGGTTTTTACTATGAATTTCTGCTTTTACCATTTTACCCTAACTTGTCTGTCCTTTCTATTTTAACATTTAAATTTGTTAAGCTCTACTTAGCTAATTAACAATTAAAATAGTAATTTGACAAATGCCTACGTTTTAAACTGAAATTACTGAAATTAACAGTATTTTACAATTTGAAATGTAAATGACATTTTGGGATAAATACCTATTTTTCGTGACCGTTTAACCATTATCGTTGACTCACTTTTACCTTTTCACTTTCATTCAATTACTATAACTCTGTCGCTTCAATAAGTTCTGCTCAATTTACTGTAACATTTCTCCTTTCTCTGCAAATTTTAACTCTGAACAATGTATATCTGAAAGCGAAATAACATTAATTTACCCTAACTCTCATTAAATTTTACTTTGCTTGAGTGTTAGACTTGCATTAATTACATCAATTAATGTGCTACAACTTCGGCCTTCTATTGTAATGTTTGAGTTTTTTGAACTTTTTACCGTTAGCTTAATTATGCATACATACCCTTTTCTTTGTATATTTCATTGTATGTTTTCTTTGTATGTCTTCGTTGTATCTTTAAACATACAAGCACTTTATGTAAAGAATCAAACTGCAGCTCCTTTCCTTTTTTCGCTTTTCCATACATCCTTGTATCTTTCATTTTGTATATCATGCTTGTATATTCTCTTGTATAAGTGCATATACAAACATTTTATGCAAATCCTTTCTTTACCTTTTATTCTCTACGATGCTTTTAATTCTTTGTAAATTGGCATTGTATATCATAAACATACAAACGTCCAAACATACAAAGACTTTTCTGTTATTTATTTTCTTTTGACATCCGGCTTGTATCTCCACTTTGTATCTTTCACTTTGCATCTTTCGTTTTGTTTCTTTAAACATACATTGTAATTATACAATGCTGACATGCAAACGATGGGATCCACCTTACCTTTTACTTGTATCCGTGATGCGTATAACACTTGTATCAACCTCTTTTGTATCACCTTGTTGGAGTTCTCATTTTATAAACTGCATTTTACTTACTTTCGGTTCTGCAATGTATATAAAGTGAAATGCATACTCCAATATACATTAAGGCGTGATACATCGTTTATATCATATTTTAATTTTCCTTGAATTCCACATTGTATGTATATCGCAATGCATGTCTCCAAAACATACATACAATGCATAGAATATACAACCATTATATCTTATTTCATACCTTTTTGGTTTCGTGACTTGCATGTTTCATTGTATATCCCATTGTATATTTCACTTTCACCAAACATACAAGCCTAACATACATTCAATAGATTCAACTGACTATTCATTTCAACTTTAACTCTTTTCGGGTCTGACTTGTATGTATAAATAAAACGTTAATAAAATGCATACAAGTACACCAACATACATAAACCCGATGACCTCCTTTTGTGACTAACACAAAGACACAACATACAAATGACTTTGCATATGAGTGACTTTGTATATACAAACAGCTTTGTATATGCAACATACAAACCCTCTGATTGTACATTTACCAAAAACACTTATAACTTGCAAAATATTGGGAATTCTAAACTGGTTCAAAAAGCAACCTTTACTCATTTTTGACAAGGAATTCACCCATACTCTGCCCTGGTACTTAATGCTATTTTTTCTTTATTTTCAATAGGGTTTGTAACTTTCACTTCCCTTTTCCCTTTTACCACAAAGCAAACCCACACAAACAAGCAACAAAAGCTAGCCACAACAGGGGTCCTCATTTTTCTAAGAAGTAAAATGGGGCATGTTGTGAGCATCACAACATTATGCTGTCAGATTGACTCCAGACATGAGTGTTGAAGACCATTGAAGCTTGCATTGTAAGTGTATTGTAAACATTCTTTTAGATTTGTTAATACATTGTGTAGGTTTCTAAGTGTGGGGTTTTTCACCCGATAAGGGTTTTCCCCACTGTAAATCTTTTTGTCTCTTCTTCTGTCTACTTTTTGGTTCTTGTGTTTTGCTACAATATCTCATGTTAATGGTTTAACATCGCTGTAATAGTTAGGATAAATTTGAATTTGTATAGCCCTCTCCTCAATAGATTAGTGTAGGAAGTGTTTCTGCACACCTAGCTTCCTTTCAGTTGGTATCAGAGCTTGATCACCTTTCATCCTAGTTGTTGAGTAGGGGTTTTTTGAGCTAATCTTAGGTTGAGTGGGAGTCTGTACAGAGCATTCTATATCTTATTGCAGTAAGGAGATGGTAGGTACATCAGGAAGGTTTGAAGTAGAGAAGTTCAATGGCAGTAATTTCAATTTGTAGAAGCTTAAAATGGAAGACATGTTAGTTGACCAAGACCTTTGGGAAAGTGTGAATGGAACTAAACCAGCTACAATGTCACAAGATGAGTGGGATCTCAAGGATCAGAAGGCTAAGGGTCTCATAAGACTTAGTCTTGCCTATTCTATGTTGTTAAATGTCCATGAGGAGACTACTACAAAACTCCTTTAGAAGAAGTTGGGGGATGTGTATCAAGCCAAATCCCTAGTCAATAAAATTTTTCTGAGAAAGAAGTTGCATTCTCTTCGAATGGAGGATGGAGGATCCATTGCTGAGCATATGAATGCTTTTAACATGTTGGTTGCACAATTGACATCTATTGGTGTAAAGATGGAGGAGGAGGATCGGTGTATGACCCTACTTTGTTCTCTGTCGAACTCATGGGATCATCTTGTCATGGCAATTGGAAGCATCACATCCACACTCAAAATGGAAGAAGTGGTTTCTTCACTGTTGTCTAAAGAGATGCAGAGAAAGTCTTCTGAGGTAGCCAAAGAGGCCCTTGCAGTTCGTGGAAAACCCAAGGAGAAAGGGAAGAAGAAGGACAAGAAAGCTGAGAAGGGTAGATCTAAATCCTGTGGGAGATCCAAATCTCCTGGAAAGTCCAAGGCTCTTTGTTGGAACTGTGGCAAGACCGGGCATTTTTGAAAGGAATGTAAAGAGGAGAAGAAGAAAAAGAAGAAAGCTCCTGATTCAGAATCTGACAAATCACAAGATGACGGTGATGCTTTCATCGCAGCCTTGGCAACCCATGCATCTGATGATGTGTGGCTAATCGACTCTGGTGCATCATTCCACATGACCTCACATCGAGACTGGTTCACTAAGTATGAGGAGTTCGATGGTGGAAAGGTGTATCTGGGTGACGACTCTCATCTAAAGATCGTTGGTCATGGAATAGTCTCTATCTAATTCCCTGATGGTCGAGTGAAGGGGATCTCTGGGGTTCTGCACATCCCAGGCTTAGTACAAAACTTGCTTTCTGTAAGTATGTTGAATGATGCAAGTGTGCAGGTTGTCTTTTCGAAAGAAGGATGCAAGATGACTAGAGGAGCAATGGTGCTTGCTAAGGGTACTAGGAGAGGTACTCTGTTTCAGCTAGAGACATGCATTTGATAATGCAATAGTTCTTCTAACTCAAGGAAGAGGGCAGCAATCACTTCATCCCCACCATCTAAATGAGCAGTGAAGAAATCTGTTGTTACTAGTCTTGATGGTTGTAATTGTGCATTGGAAGTTAAACTTCCTGTAGAAAAGATAATGTTATGGAATAAGAGATTTGGCCACATTGGTGAGAAGGGTCTGTGTACCCTGAAAAATAAGAACCTTGTTGAGGGGTTAGATGATTGAAATCTTGAGTTTGACTTTTGCGAACATTGCATTTATGGAAAACAAAACTGTGTTTAGTTTTACTTGAGTTCTCATAAGTCTTCTGGTGTGTTGGACCTCATTCATTCTGATGTGTTTGGTCCTGTTAATGTTCCTTTGTTATCAAAATTTGTATACTTTGTATCTTTTATAGATGATTACAGTAGAAGGACATGGATTTATTTTCTCAGAAGCAAATCTGAAGTCTATATCAAGTTTAAGGAGTTTAAAGCCTTTGCTGAAAATCAGGCTGGTAAAAGGATTAAATGTTTGAGAACTGACAATGGTGGCGAGTTCTATTCTATAGAATTTGATAAGTATTGCAAGGAACTTGGGATTGAAAGGCATAAGACAACTCCATACACCCTACAACAAAATGGAGTTGCAGAGAGGATGAATAGGACATTGATGGAGAAGGCTAGGAGTATGCTTAGTGGAGTTGGTCTAGAACAAAAGTTTTGGGCTGAAGCTGTTGCCATTGCTTGCTATCTGGTAGACAGATCTCCTACATCAACTCTTGTTGGAAAGACACCCATGGAGGTGTGGTCTGGTAGAAAGCCTTCAATAAAGCATCTTCATGTTTTTAGTTGTGAGGCATATGCACATGTGCCTAGGGAGAAGCAGTCAAAGTTGGAGAACAAAGATGTTAAGTGTATCTTCATTGGCTATGGTGTTGGTGTGAAAGGATACAAGCTTTGGGACCTCATGGCTGAAAAAGTGTTGTATAGCAGAAGTGTCATCTTTAGAGAGCTTACACCTTCTTCCACTGTTTTGTAGCCAAAAGAAAGAGAAAAGAAAGAGGATTTATTCAGTTTCCTCTCACCCCTAAGAAGACTGAATAGAAAGACAATGTTGGACCTGATGATGAGGAGAGCTCTAGCAGCTTTGAAAGCTCAGATGAAGAAGCTGAACCTCAACCTTAGCTCTCGAGGAGGTCTACACAGATAAGAAAGCAACCTGAAAGGTTTGGTTTTACATTGCTTGATTCTAGTTGTGCTTATGCTTTTCTTACTAACAGTGATGAACCTAGAACTGTATCAAAGGCTTTGGATATGAAGGATGCAGGTTCCTGGAAGGAGGCCATGGAGGAAGAAATGACTTCATTGGAAAAGAATCAAACTTGGGACTTGGTGCCTTTGCCTCCTGGATGGAAACCTGTTGGATGCAAATGGGTGTTCAAGAAGAAAATTGGTGCAGATGGTAGTATTGAGAAGTATAAGGCCAAATTGGTTGTGAAGGGGTATTCACAAGTGGAGGCTATAGATTATGGTGAGATCTTCTCTCCCATTACAAAGCTGACATCCATTAGATTCCTGTTGTCTCTCATAGCAGCTTATGAATTGGAGGTAGAACAGATGGATGTGAAGACAACTTTCCTTCACGGTGACTTGGAGGAAGAAATCTACATGTCACAACCAGAGCATTACATGGTAAAAGGTAAAGAAAATTTAGTTTACAAACTTAAGAAGTCTTTGTATGGTTTGAAGCAATCCCCTAGGAGATGGTACTTGAAGTTTAATGCCTTTATGTTGTCAATTAGATTTGTAAGATCGAAATCAGATCACTGTGTGTATTATAAATTTGATGGTGATTGTATTCTCGTTGTTGCACTGTATGTTGATGATATGTTGCTCATTGGGAAGGGTAAGAATATGATTTCTGATTTTAAATCTCAGTTGTCAGCTCAGTTTGAAATGAAAGATTTAGGGGTAGCCAGGTACATTCTAGGAATGGAAATCAGAAGAGACAGAACCAACATAAAACTTTGGTTAAGCTAGAGTAAGTATGTGAAGACCATGTTGGATAGATTTAGCATGGTAGATTGTAGACCATTATGTGTTCTCATTTCTTTGGGGACAAAGTTGTCTGTTGAGGATTATCCAAAATCTCCTAGTGAGGTGGAGGACATGAGCAGAGTACCTTATGCTAGTGCTGTTGGCAGTTTGATGTATGCTATGGTCTGCACAAGACCAGACATTGCCCAAGTAGTGGGAGTCCTTAGTCGATTCATGGCTAATCTTGGACAGGTTCATTGGGATGCAGTTAAGCGAGTGTTTAGATATTTGAGGGGTACTTCTGAGTATTCCATTTGCTATCATGGTAATGTTTCAGGACCTTCGCATTCTATTGATATTCATGGATTTGTGGATTCAGATTGGGCAGGTGACATTGACAGCAGGAGATCCACCAGTGCTTATGTTTTTACACTGTTTGGTGGTGCTATTAGTTGGATGAGTAAGTGATAACCTGTTGTTGCTTTGTTTACAACATAAGTTGAGTATATGGCAGCAACTCATGCTTGTAAGGAAGCCATTTGGCCTAAGAGATTGTGTTTTGATATTGATGTTGATGTAGGTCAGATCACAATCAGTTGGGACAGTCAGAGTGCAATTTGCCTTGCAAAGAATCTAACTTTCCATGCTAGAACCAAGCACATTGATGTTTAGTTTCACTTTGTGAGAGACATGGTAAAGGATGGAAAGGTAAATTTGGAGAAGGTAGATACTTTGAAGAATGTTGCAGATGCATTGACGAAACCAGTGGGCATAGAGAAGTTCAGATGGTGTTCGGAGTCTATGGGCCTCTCGGCCTATAGCAGTTAAATCATGTTTTTCTATTGGCTCTTACAAGGTGTTCGACAAGTGGGAGAATGTTGGGAATTAAAGTGTCTCAACCTTTGTAATTCTCTACATTTGTAATGTTTGTAATTATCATTTAATTGCCTATGTTGTACATATTTGAAAAATCCATATTGTCATATTGTGGGATGTGGCACGGTGATGTGTTAATCCTACATGGATTATGACAACTTGTATTTTTGTCCTCACATGAGAAGATAGGCATCCCACTTAGTGGTAGGAATATTCTGCCATGTGTTGGTATCTTCTATGTTGTGTAAGGAATGTTTGACCAAAATGGTTATGATAGATTCCTATGACGAATCTATGACATGTAAGAGTCGAAAATAGAAGGTTATAAGACAAGTGATGACATGTGTCATGAAGTATCTTTGAATAAGGCATATTTGGGCACCCCAAGGTGGAATATGACATGTTGTAAGAGAATATGCTATTTATAGCATGTGTATGATAGATTCTCTTACAACTGTAAGTTGTAACTACTATGACAAATTCTATGACGGTCGTAAGTGTCGTAAGAGCATCTGTCATAGCCCATTTTGGAAATAGGTGACCTCTTTGGGATGGGAGCTATGGACAAGTGTCAGGCACATTCTACAATGTTGACCAAGTGTCCTTAGGCGTGGGTTTTGGTCCAAGAAGGCATGTTGGATGCCCATTCCAAGAAAGGTCCAATATTGCCTTGTATTTCCTATTTATACAGGTGCTTGGAGATGGAGTTTGTATCATAGGTTTACAGGTACTATTATGCTGCCAGATTAACTCCAGACATGAGTGTCAAAGGCCATTGAGGCTTGCATTGCAAGTGTATTGTAAACATTCTTTTAGATTTGTTAATACATTGTGCAGGTTTCTGAGTGTGGGGTTTTTCACCCAATAAGGGTTTTCTCCACCGTAAATCTTTGTCTCTCTTCTTCTGTCTACTTTCTAGTTCTTGTGTTTTGCTGCAATATCTCATGTTAATGGTTTAACATCATTGTAATAGTTAGGATAAATTTGAATTTGCATAGCCCTCTCCTCAATAGATTAGTGTAGGAAGCGTTTCTGCACACCTAGCTTCCTTTCAGGGAGATTCAACCATTTAGGCCAAATCACCCCTTTCTCTCATCAAAGCTCCCTAGGTAATTTGCCCCGCTAACAAGGGAAATTTATTTCCCAAGAGGGGTGATTCAATCATCTTTTCCACGTGTAATTTCTTCTAGTTTTAGCTTTGTTTAACTCTATTTTTATCTTTTGATTATGTGTTCCTCCATGCATAACTGATTATTGACTCCTCCTAACTATTCTTGGACTCCCAATTAGTCAATTTTTATCTCTCAATTAATCTCTTTTTATCTTTCAATTAGTCTTCTATGATCTTCTCTCCAACCTCTATTCTATCCTAATCAAAGCTAGATCAGTCTTTAATTAATCCTTGTAACTCCCCAATCACCACCACCTTTGCCATGTATTTTAAACCTATAAATACCCCCTTCTCTATTCATTTGGGGAGGAAAAATCATTATTGCATTCTTAGTTTGTTCAAGCTTTTGCAAAATGCCCTCCACTAGTATTCTTATGCTCAATACAGGATTTTTTGTGCCTTTTATTTATATCATATCTTCAAAACTCAAGCCATTTATTTTACCATAACATGTTTATGCTTAATCCATTTGCTTTTCAATTTTCATAGATTCAAAGCTCATTCCATTTTCTTTTCATATCCTCAATTTTATCCCTGTTGCTAAGAGGAGGACCTCGATGCTGCAAAAGAAGAGACAATTGTCAAAAAGGACCTCTAAGGACTTATGCCAAGAACTGTCGCTTGATTTGTACAAATTTTTAAATATCTTGTAGTAATTTAGAAAATAAAATCTTGCTCATATGGAAGTAAAACTTCATTTTGCTTTCCCTTGATAAATAGTCTTAAATTGATTTCATGGAATAGATTTTCTTTTTAAATTGCTTAGATTGTCTTTATTTTCTTTCCTAGATTAATTTCATTTCCATTGTGTTGGGTGAATATTTTGTCTTCAACTAACTGAAGGCAAAATGGTTATATCAACCACGGTGTGATGAGACAAAGTATCTCCTCTCAGCAAGGGGAGGTTCCCTCTAGTTGCTTATTGAAACAAAATTAAACTACTTGAAGATAAAAGTATTTACACTAGCTCTAACCATGTAGGGGGTGTGTTACATTCATCCTTTTCTCTCCTTTCAGAAAAGATGTTTATAATGTTTCACGGTAATATTCAATAATGCTTCTACACCTCTAATATTAACCTAAATAGTAATCACCAATACTCTTGACTAAACATGTGAATAATCAAAGAGTACCATAATACATATTTGATAAGAGACTGGAAGACACACAGAAGCACAAAATCTTTTTGCTACCTTCAATGAGAGTTTTATGGTAACCAATGATGTAAGTTGAGGCACAAAGTCTTCCAACTAACTTCACAAAAAGATTCACGAACCAAGTGAATAATCTCAAGCAAAAAGTCTTCAAATTATCCCTAGATAGACTTTAAAAGTAACCATATCACCAGTTGGAGCACAAAGTCCGTCAACTAACAATAACACTGATCCACGCGAATGTAATTGAAAGTTATAGCACAAAGCCTACAAGTTCTCAACACGATTCATATACAAAGTGAACAACTACAAGCTCAAAGTCTTTATAATTCTCCACCAAGAAATGCTTTCAACACACATAGATTCAAGGAAATAATATAACACAAAGTTTATATAATTTATCTTGAACTTCCTCCAATCATGATAACCAAACACCACTTTATCCAATCAATCAACAAGAGAAATCAGCAAAAATGCCGCATGTACATCCTCACTAATACAAATTTGATTCAAAACAAAGTTTGATAGCAAAACTTGCCTTCATTATTGATTGGAATTGATTGTGCCATTTGAACACAAAGTCTCAAAGTTGAATCTCAATTTGGGCAGCGCTTTGATGCATAAGATTAAATATTTTCAATTTACAATAGGGGCCCTCTTTATTTATAGGGAGAGGCCTTGAGCTAATCTAGGAAAAAGTCTAACTACTTTGACTTATTCAACATAAGAGTCCTTTTTGACTTGGGACTTCCTTTGTTCCACATGTAATTACATTTTAGATAAATACATATGGATATGTCCAAAACTAATTACAAATTACAGATACAAAAATTAGGAAAAACAAACTAAGGCACTAAAGAAAGAATATCAGCTGCCACTATCATTCTTCTTTAGAAAATTGTGATACAATATGGCCTTTACTACTTCCATCTCATAAATGTCCAGTCCAACTGTATTGTCTGAAACAACATGAGCTTTGATGATTGTATCTTTCACCGCCTTTATTGCCTTTTCATGCTTCCCAAGATTGTCTTTCAAATTATCAAGGGTTGATTGATAATCTTGGAGTTTATCCATTGAAGCAATTGAAAATGATTCATCTTCAATGTTCTTCTGGATCATCTTTTTGAAGGCATCGACCATCTCTTCTACAGGAAGAAACTTGTGATTTTCAGCTGTGAGGGTGCATGGGAACTCTTCAAGCCTGTGCAAAAGTGTCACATCATTGTCTTATCTTTGGACGGAAATGGCTCAGACATTAGATTTTGAAGGAATCACTAAAACTGGTGTTGACAACAGTTGTTGCTTGTAGAAACTACAGAAAAGTCATGATCTTGCAGTTAGGGAAAAAATTGGCATTTTGGGAAAACTGCGTAATGTTGACCACATTCACAAGGATGAGCTTGAAAGGGCTAGAGCATGTGCAAGTCTAGAAATTAGGAAAAAGTGGGCCAAAGGCATCATTTTTAGGAATTTCCCAGTGTTAGGAAAATTTAGAGAGAGTTTATGCATGGGCGGTCAAAATGACTGCCCCTACATGAGGTAGTTTTGATTTTTTGATGAAAGGGCAGTCAAAATGACCGCTCCTACAGGTAGGTAGGTCAAGCAAATTTTTTGCATGTATGAGCGGTGGTTTTAACCACTTTCACATGTAAATAGAGCTTAATGATTTTTTCATAAATGGGCAGTGAAAATGACCGCCCTTACATGTGAGTAGATATGCAAGGTTTTAAGTGCACGAGCAATAATTTTTACCGCTTGTGCATTTGGTATAAACTCATGAATTTGTATGTAGGGGTGGCGATTTTCTCTACCCTTACACTTAGGGTAATACAATAGAAAGCAAAGGCATGGGCGGAAAAAATTACTGCCCCTGCATAAGGAAGAAAACAAGTTATATACATGGTCGGTAGGACAAACCAACCTTGCCAGTGATGGATTTACAAGGAAAAATGAAAAGAATAGGGTTTTTAGATAGAATTGTGAAAATCACCAGGATATCATCAAAAACACAAATGAAAACAAAACAAAAAACGTAGTTCTTTAGAAAGATGATTTTGACGTTCTACAAACATTTCAAAACACAAAACAAATACACCTTATGATTAATTGAATAATGTTTTAATCAAAGGTAAAAATGATTAAAGAAGATACAGATTAAGAAAAGAAAACATGAGAATAACTTACCTGATATAAGTACTGAAAAACAACAGGAAACCCTAATCAAAATCGCCAATGAAATCCACTCTGATGATTAATATTGACAGCTCGGGCAACCTCTAGGACGCAAAACAATAATGAGATAGAAGAAAATGAAAAGAAAAAGATTTAAAATACCTATCTAAAACTCAAAACATATCACTTAAAATTGCATTAATTACAGACAAGTTCAACTCGATGTAAATTCAGAGATGCCTTGGCGGTGAATTTCACCACTTGCGTACATTTGAAAAAAAAACATGCATCGGTGGTGTTTTCGACTGCCTTTGCATGTAAGACAAAGTAATATGTTTGGGCAGTCATTTTGAATACCCTTACAAGTGAAGAAAAATCTAGACACATGCATGGGCAGGGTTTTTGACCTCTCCTGCATGTTGTCTATAAAAAATTCTAACACTAAAAAAGGATCAAATTTGATGATTTGACAAGCTTGAAACCTTAGTTGATTTTCACAAATTTTGAAGAATTAACCTAGGCAAATGTTACAAGCCATTCTTAAGTGTTAGATGACCACACATGAGATCAAAGTATCTTTCCTTGAAATGCGTTCTTAGAGTGTAGGCTATGGAATGGACAAGTTCCATAGGGGTCATCCTACAAAATGAGCACTTCTGATTTTGAGGACAACAACTGGCTCTAACTGGGGAGCTTCTTTCGATCATTCTTTGAAACGATCAAAGGGAGAAGAATCCAATCTCTAAGTGCCTTCATCCATGCCATTGGGCCATAGAGTCAAGCAAACAAAATAAACAAAACACAAAAAGACACCAAAAGCACAAAAAGACTAAAAATAAAAAGACACAAAAACTATACAAAAATACACAAAATTATCTATCGCTTCACTTTGAGAAAAGCTTCAGATGATGTCTGCTGTGGGGAAGAGGAAAAATGTTCCATCCCATTCTTTTTTTTTTTACTATTGAATGAGTAACATTTCCCAGTGTTTGCCATTCTAGGATCTTCTTCTGCATCCAGATTGAATTGCCTAACTTCCGCTGATGAACTTGGTCCCAACTGTCATCGCCGTTTGACAAAGTGATCATGCTCATCAAAAAGTTTCTTTGAAGAAACCAATCCTTTCAAAATTTTATTTCCTTTTAGCTATAAAATCCCTTCACTTGAAGAGAATGATCCATTTGTTTCTAGACCTCCATTTGAAACACTATCCAATAACTTAGGATTTTCATTAGAGATCAAGAAGTAAGTACCCATATCAGAAAACTCAAAGATAATTTGAGCTTTTGGATCCTCAAATTTTATCACTGTGTACTTGGTTTCCCTTTCAAGATGAACCTCCTGCATAATACCCTCAATGGGTATTCTTGTCTCAAACATTTGAATCTTTATCTGCTCATCATGATCTATGATACCAAAAAGCTCATATGGACTTGCTATAGAAGATGAAAAACTATCCTCTTGAGGTTTTACATTGGGGGTACTGGTCTTAGGAACAAGTGATGAAGTAAGAGTATCTGATGTACTTACTTGTTTGTCACCAACCACATCTTTATGATTTGATTGATTTTGTGACCGTGTGAGAACAACATAGGATTCACCAAAAGTAACTTCTTCTTGCTCCATCTCATCTTCCAAGTTTAGGAACCCGATGGTAGTGGTACAGGAGCACCAAGAAGAATAAAGTTTTGAACTCTCTTGTTTTGATGTTTATTTTTGCTTTGTTGATTCAATAAGGTCCTAGAAGACCATTTATGATTGTAATAATGACTAAGGACTATGTCCAAGTATCTACCCTCATCTTGTTGAGGCAGTCACATGTGTAAAGCCTTCTTCAGGCATATAGAGAAAATCCTCATGTTTGTAAGCCTTGTCAAGGCATGGCAAGAAGTTTAAAATGATGTCAAGAAGTCTAGAATGGTGTTAAGGGGTCTAATGCCTTGTCCAAGGCCTAATTGATTTGTAAATCTGTTTTGAAGGCATTGTTATGCCTAAACAATTTGTTGCAGTCCAAAATGAGACAATTGCAGAGACAGTTTGGTGGTTTCCAACCTTCCATCAACCTTAATTGTCTTGACAACCAAATCAAACTATTTGGTAGGATTCTTAAAAGCACTGCCCTATTCATTGTAAGAGGAGGAGGCGTGGAGAAGCATTTTGGAGAAGAAAGCAATAAAGAATAATGAGTTCTGCTTATGTTTGACTATTTTTCTACTGTTGCTGCCCGTACTCTACCTATGTACGGATGAGTGGTGGCTATTGGTTGTATTGGAAAGGAAGCTTGGTGAGTCACCTTCCTAATGCATATGTTTTGAATCCTTGACATTTCTCTAGAACAACTTAATCCTCTGTTTTTTGTAAGTGGCCTGAGAAACCCTTAACTAGGGTTTTGACAACAATTTAAGATGTTTCCTCCATTCCATTGATTCATCAAACTCTGTGATTAGTGGAATGAGTCCTTGGATGTCTGTTTTAATGTGTTGTAGGAATAGTTTGGGCAGAGGACTATTATTTCCAAGATTTCATTGATTAGACCTAGCAAAACCATGTGCTAAGTGATTGGCAAAAGCAACATTAGTATGGATTTTGAGGACAGTCGATCATTACAACAAAGGGAGACTAAATTCTATGGTTTTGGGATGTCATTGACATGTTCAAGTAGTCTTGCAAGTTTCAAGCTTCCATTTAAAGGCACTTGCTTCACAAACTAGGCCTAATTAGGGCTTAAAAACACAAGGAGGGCTATTGGTTAGGGCATACCATCCAAAACAACCCAAACCCATTCTTGAACATATTGTGGGGAATCATAAAGGGTATCTTCCAATTGTATGAGATTTGCATTTGGAGGTCAGTGCTAGAAGTTATTAGAACTGTTCTCTGTTTTTAGGGCTACTAGCCATTTTTGGGGTTTATGAAGGAAGTGTTGGTCCTGAGGGTGAACTGTCTTAACCAATGGATGGAATGAGTCCTCTAGCATCCCAAATCAACCTTTCCATGATGAACCATGAGTTTCCTTCTGTTGTTCCCACTTTTGCATAAAGATCTTTATTTTTGGGCTTGTAAGGGGTGGTAGAACCTTGTCTTGTTTGTCCATGTTCTTGTATCCAATTTGCCTCTACATCATAGTGGTATTAGAGCCATAAAAGGATCTATTGTTGGCCTAGTATATGTCAGTAGAGGAGAGTGAAGGAGAGGCTAGCAATATGCCTCCAAAGGGGATGACCACCGAAGTGGTCAAGAAGTTCAAGGAGATGGAAGAGAAGATCAAAAGTGGAGTCAAGGAAGCACTCCAAGCAGAGTTGAAGGCATGGAGTATAGGGAAGAGGATATATGAAGGTTTAGATGAAGAGGAAGAGGAAGAGGAAGAAGAAGAAGAGCAAGAAGAGGTAGAGGTACTGGCTGATCAAAGGCATTTCCTTGAGGCCATCAAGGCAATTGGCAAGGATTCTTCAAAGGCTAGGATGGAGATTCCCATGTTTAGTGGGATGATGAATGCTGATGAAGTCATGGAGTGGATTGAGGCTCTAAACAACTACTTTGAATACAAAGAAGTTCCTGAAAGTAAGAGGGTTAAGTTTGTAAAAACTAAACTCAAAGGTGTTGCCCTTACATGGTGGAATTACACCCAAGGTGAGAGGGTAAAGAATGGGAAGAGCATGATCTCTTCATGGAGCAGAATGTTGGAGAGGATCAAGTCCCAATTCCTTCCATCAGACTATGAGGTGCAGATCTACAAGAGGATGAAAAATCTCAAGCAAAGAGATTTGGATGTGGCTACTTACACCGAGGAGTTAAACAAATACACTCTTTGTTGTGGGTACATGGAGGATGAGAAAGCTAAGGTAGCAAGGTATCTAAATGGTTTGAGGTTCAATATCCAAGATGAGATTAGTTTATTAACCCCTGAAACCATGGAGAAATACTTTCAAGTAGCATTAAGGGCTGAAGAGAAGTTGAAGAGGAAAAGTGAGCAGCAAAGTAGAGGAAGAGGTGGTAGAAATTTTAGAGGTAGGGGCAGTTTTGGGGGCAGAAATTAGTCCCAAAGAAGCCAAGGGGAATCTAGTTCCCAAGAGCAAAGTGGAGAATCCATTTCTAGAGGAGGCTTTAGAGGAAGAAGGCCTAATGGAAGAGGTAGATTTGGTCGACTAGGAAGAGGTCCTAATGTCTTCACAGGAAGGTGCTACAGTTGCAACCAAGTGGGACATCTAGCCTTCAAGTGTCCTGAAAAGCAAGCCTCAAGCTCTCATGGAGGAGAGAGAAGGAACCAATTGATCCAAGAGGAAGATTGCCAAAGCGTCAACTCTCCAATTGGAAGTGCAGCCCCTACCCATGAAGGAGAAAGTTTGATGATGAGAAGGACAATGTTGAAGGTGCCTCAAACACAAGAACCCCCTCAAAGGAAGACATTGTTTAGGACAACATGCAAGGCCTATGGTAAGATTTGCAAGGTAATTGTTGATTCAGGATCAACTAAAAATTTAGTTTCCATTCAAATGGTAGACAAATTGAAATTGAAAAGGCTTCCTCATGTTAGTCCTTATAAAGTATCATTGTTTAATAAAGGGCAACAAGTTTTGGTAGATGAACAATCATGGGTTGAATTTGAGATAGGAGAATATCAAGACAAAATTTTGTGTGATATAATTGCTATGGATGCTTGTCATTTGCTATTAGGACATCCATGGCAATATGATGTTCAATCACAACATGATGGTAAAACTAATTCTTTCATCATAACTAAGAATGGTAGAAAGTATAGGATGGATCCATTGCCTGATGAGCATGTAGAAAAGAATGTTGGGTTAAGTGTCATGATTGTGAATGGTAAAGAGTTTATAGATGCCCTTAAGGAGGAAGGAACACAAGGGTATGCTATGATTTTGAAGCCTAAAAACAGTCCTAGTTTGCATGATCCTAGTAAGGAAAAAGTTCCTAATGAGGTGTAACAATTGCTAGAGAAGTATAAGGGGATTATGGTAGAAGAAATACCTAATGAGTTGCCACCTATTAGGAACATAAGCCATCAAATTGACTTCATACTGGGATGTACTTTGCCAAACAATGTAGCCTAAAAGATGACACTTCACAAAATAAAGAGATTGCCAAGCAAGTGCAAGAATTGTTGGATAAGGGATTGGTCAGAAAGAGCCTTAGCCCATGTACTGTCCCAACAGTCCTAGCCCTTAAAAAGGATGGTAAGTGGAGGTTGTGCATAGATTCTAGAGCCATAAACAAGATTATCATAAGATATAGGTTCCCTATGCCAAGAATTGAGGACCTAATGGACTATTTGGGAGGGACTAGATACTTTTCCAAGATAGACCTTAAGAGTGGGTATCATCAAATTAGAATCAAACAAGGGGATGAATGGAAGACAACATTCAAAACAAATGAGGGTCTTTATGAGTGGTTAGTGATGCCATTTGGTCTATCTAATGCTCCAAGTACTTTTATGTGTCTCATGAATGAAGTATTGAAGGATTTCATTGGCAAATTTGTTGTGGTGTATTTGGATGACATTCTTGTTTTCAGCAGGACTAAGGAGGAGCATTTGCAACATTTGGATCAGGTTTTGAAGAAGTTGCATGATGAACAATTGATGATCAACATGGAAAAGAGTGTCTTCATGAAGGAAGAACTCACCTACCTTGGTTTTGTGATTTCATAGGGTAGTTTGAAGATGGATCCAACAAAGGTAGAAGCCATTTTGTCATGGCCAACTCCAAAAATAGCAGGTGATGTGAAAAGTTTCCATGGTTTGGCAACATTTTATAGGAAATTTATAAGGGGTTTTAGTCATATTTGTGCACCAATTTTGGATACCATCAAAGGGGGGCAGAAATGTAAGTTTTTGTGGACAAAGGAAGCCAATGATTCTTTTTAAATTCTGAAACAAAAGGCAGCACAACAACCCATACATGTTTTGCCTGACTTTAATAAGTTGTTTGTGGTGGAATGTGATGCTAGTAATCTTGCTATAGGGGTTGTCCTAAGTCAAGAGGGTAGGCCTGTTGCTTTCTTTAGTGAAAAATTGAATGATGCTAAGAGAAAGTACTCTACTTATGATTTGGAGTTGTATGCAATGGTGCAAGCTTTGAAAAAATGGAGGCACTATCTTTTGCCAAAAGAATTTATTGTTTATATTGACAACCATGCACTTAGTTTTCTAAATTCATAGGAAAAACTCAATCATAGGCATATGAAATGGGTTGAGCAACTCCAAGCCTATACTTTTTCAATCAAACAAAAGAAGGGGCAGGCTAACAAAGTGGCAGATGCACTGAGTAGAAGGGTATGTATGGTTCAAGAAATTCAGTTGCAAAGTGTAGGGGTTGATGCTCTCAAACACATGTATTAGGATGATGAAGATTTCAAGGAGGTATATGAAGTTTGTTCACAATTTTCAGACTCTTATCATTCTGATTTTTCTGAGTTTTTGTTGTAGTAGGGGTTGTTGTTCAAAGGCAGCCAACTATGTGTCCCTAGGTGTTCCATGAGGGAGAACATCATAAAGGAAAAACATTGTGGGGGACTAGGAGGTCACTTTGGGTTGGATAAAACATTGGAACAGGTGAAGAGGTTTTATTTTTGGCCTAAAATGCAATCAGATATCATAAAATTTGTTGAATATTGTAATATTTGTCAAAGGGCAAAGGGTACTTCATCTAATGCTAGTCTATATCAGCCACTTCCTATTTCTAGTAGGCCATGGGAAAGTATTAGCATGGATTTTTTATTGGGTCTTCCTAGGACTCAAAGAGGCTTTGATAGTATGTTTACATTGTGGTGGATAGATTTAGTAAGATGGCTCATTTCTTGCCATGTAAATGCACTAATGATGCTTCTCACATTGTTGGTTTGTTCTTCAAAGAAATTGTTAGAATCCATGGTTTGCCTCTTAACATTGTCATTGACAGGGATCTAAAGTTTGTAGGCCATTTTTGGCACACTTTGTGGAAGAATTTGGGCACTCAATTGTCCTTTACTTCAGCCTATCACCCTCAGACTAATGGCCAAACTGAGGTGGTGAATAGGTCATTGGGAAACCTTCTCAGGTGTCTTACCAAGTAGCATGGAAAGGCATGGGACATGATCATCCCTCAAGCAGAGTTTGCCTATAATGATTCCACCAATAGAAGCATAGGAAGGAGTCCATTTGAGATTGTTTATGGTCTTCATCCAAGAGGTGTTCTTGAATTGAGAGATCTCCATGGATTAGAAAGGAAAAGTGCTCAAGGTGAAGACTTTGCATTGGCCATGAAGGACATTCATGATAATGTCAAGGAAACTCTTCAAAAAAAATAATGACAAGTACAAGGAGAAAGCCAATGAGAGAAGAAGAGATGTACAATACAAGGTTGGGGATTTGGTCATGGCTCATTTGAAGAAGGAAAGACTTCCTAAGGGGCAGCCAACCAAACTCCTCATGAAGAAGATAGGACCATGCCGGATTGTGCACAAGTTTGGACCTAATGCCTATGAGATTGAACTTCCTCAAGGCTTGGCCATATCTCCTATCTTCAATGTTTTAGATTTGTTCCCTTTCAAAGGTGATTCTAAGGTAGATTCAGAGATAGGTATGACAGCAGCAAGAGATGAAGATTGGGTCAAGGGTCTTCCACCCAATCAGCCATTGAAGTTGGAATGCATTCTTGACACCAAGGTCTTGAAGAAGACAAGGAAGAAGAAATACAAACAGTTTCTTGTCAAATGGAGTGGCTTGCCTATTGAAGATGCCACCTGGATGAGTGAAGAAGACATCCTGAAGCATGGTGTCACCATTGATGATCTACTCCCTCAAGAGACTTGAGTTCTGTTTCCACCCGGATAGTATGGTGCAGGAGCACCAAGAAGACTAAAGTTTTGAACTCTCTTGTTTTGATGTTCATTTTTGCTTTGTTGATTCAATAAGGTCCTAGAAGACCATTTATGATTGTAATAAGGACTAAGGACTATGTCCAAGTATCTACCCTCATCTTGTTGAGGCAGTCACATGTGTAAAGCCTTCTTAAGACATATAGAGACAATCCTCATGTTTGTAAGCCTTGTCAAGGCATGGAAAGAAGTTTCAAATGATGTCAAGAAGTCTAGAATGATGTCAAGGGGTCTAATGCCTTGTCCAAGGCCTAATTGATTTGTAAATCTATTTTGAAGGCATTGTTATGCCTAAACAATTTGCTGCGGTCCAAAATGAGACAGTTGTAGAGACAGTTCGGTGATTTCCAACCTTCCATCGACCTTAACTGTCTTGACAACCAAATCAAACTATTTGGAAGGCTTCTTAAAAGCACTGCCCTATTCATTGTAAGAGGAGGAGGCGTGGAGAAGCATTTTGGAGAAGAAATCAATAAAGAATAATGAGTTCTACCTGTGTTTGACTGTTTTTCTGCTGTTGCTGCCTATACTTTGCCTGTGTATGGATGAGTGGTGCTATTGGTTGTATTGGAAAAGAAGCTTGGTGAGTCACCTTCATAATGCATATGTTTTGAATCCTTGACATTTCTCTAGAACAACTTAATCCTCTATTTTTTGTAAGTGGCCTGAGAAACCCTTAACTAGGGTTTTGACAACAATTTAGGATGTTTCCTCCATTCCACTAATTCATCAAACTTTGTGATCAGTGGAATGAGTCCTTGGATGTCTATTTTAATGTGTTGGAGGAGTAGTTTGGGCAGAGGACTATTATTTCCAAGATTTCATTGATTAGACTTAGCGAAACCATGTGCTAAGTGATTGACAGAAGCAACAGTAGTATGGATTTTGAGGATAGTCGATCATGACAGCAAAGGGAGATTGAATTCTATGGTTTTGGGATGTCATTGACATGTTCAAGTAGTCTTGGAAGTTTCAAGCCTCCATTTAAAGGCACTTGCTTCACAAACTAGGCCTAATTAGGGCTTAAAAACACAAGGAGGGCTATTGGTTAGGGCATACCACCCAAAACAACCCAAACCCATTCTTGAACATGTTGTGGGGAATCATAAAGGGTATCTTCCAATTATATGAGATTTGCATTTGGAGGTCAGTGCTAGAAATTATTAGGACTGTTCTATGTTTTTAGGGCTACTAGCCATTTTTGGGGTTTATGAAGGAAGTGTTGGTCCTGAGGGTGAACTGCCTTAACCAATGGATGGAATGAGTCCTCTAGCATCCCAAATCAACCTTTCCATGATGAACCATGAGTTTCCTTTTGCTGTTCCCACTTTTGCATAAAGATCTTTGTTTTTGGGCTTGTAAGGGGTGGTAGAACCTTGTCTTGTTTGTCCATGTTCTTGTATCCAATTTGCCTCTACATCAGGTAGAGTCGCTAGCTAATTTCTCTCACCTTTTGTGAAAAGATTAGCATCATCTTCCCCTTGATCATATTTTGATTGAAGATGATTGTTTTGCTTGGATTCATAATAGAAGATTGCTGCATTCACAGGTGGTGCTTCCAAAGTGAGTATTCCTCGTTGTGGAGGAAACTTGTTTTGATTATGATCCCTTCAAGCATTACCTTGGTAATTCAGAGGATTGGGGAAGGTACTTCTTGGAATGTCCTTGTAGGACAAACTTTGCGACATCTATTTTTTCAGAGGTAACAGCTCATCAGCCAAGTTTTGCACCATAGGATCCATAGTGCTGGTAGAAGATAAAGCCAAAGGCGGCTGCTCATTAGGCCTAATAGAATCCTTCTTCAACTTGCCTGCTAAGATCAAATCATCCTCCACTTAAACTGTCAAACTTTGACCAATTGCAAGATCAGTTGGTGCTGCTCTTTGTAAAAGAAAACTTACTTCTGGCAACTGTGAATTGATGAAGAAATATTTTAGGTTCTCAACTGTGGGTTGAACAATAGTTGGGATCCTATTCTTTAGCTTATTGAACTTTTCCACAAACTCACACATGGGATCATGCAGTTCCTTTTTTATTTGAGTAAGTTGGGCCAACAAGGTGTAAGCATCTTCTGCTAGCTTCAATCTGGCTTCAAACTTAGTTCGAAGTGTATTCCATCCAGTGATAATTCATGGTGCAAGGTAATAGAACCAATCAACTACAACACCTTGGAGTGTTTCTACAAATATTCTCATAGAAACATCTTCATATTCAACTCCGAGAACACCACATGCAATGTAGAATGTTGCAATGTGCTCATTTGGATGTTGTTTGCCATCCCCATAGTACTTGGGAAAGTTCTTACTCAAACCCCAAGGTAGTTCATGTAGAGGCCGAGTTAGATTCAAAGGACCAAAAGTATTTCCCCATGGACCTGGGATAGCCATACTCCTTGATAAAACATTAACAAACAATAGAACAAATATAACAAAAAAAATATATTACAAAAGATTAGGCTGGTATGCTTCAACCAAAGCTGAGAAGCTTTTGGTTGCGCGTTGGTCCCTAGTAGAGTCACCAAAAACTGTTCGGTAAATATTTTGTCTTCAACTAATCAAAGGCAAAATAGTTATATCAACCACAGTGTGATGAGAAAAAGTCTCTCCTCTCAGCAAGGGGAGGTTCCCTCTAGTTTCTTATTGAAACATAATTAAACTACTTGAAGATAAAAGTATTTACACTAGCTCTAACAATGTAGGGGGTGTGTTACATTCATCCTTTTCTCTTCTTTCAGAAAAGATGTTTACAATGTTTCATGGTAATATTCAATAATGCTTCTACACCTCTAATATTAACCTAACCAGTAATCACCAATACTCTTGACTAAACATGTGAATAATCAAAGAGTACCAGCATACATATTTGATAAGAGACTGGAAGACACGCAGAAGCACAAAGTCTTTTCGCTGCCTTCAATGAGAGTTTTATGGTAACCAATGATGTAAGTTGAGGTACAAAGTCTTCCAACTCACTTCATAAAAAGATTCACGAACCAAGTAAATAATCTCAAGCACAAAGTCTTCAAATTATCCCTAGATAGATTTTAAAAGTAACCATATCACCAGTTGGAGCACAAAGTCTGTCAACTAACAATAACGTTGATCCACGCGAATGTAATTGAAAATTATAGCACAAAGTCTACAAGTTATCAACACAACTCATATACAAAGTGAACAACTACAAGCTCAAAGTCTTTATAATTCTCCACCAAGAAATGTTTTCAACACACATAGATTCAAGTAAATAATACAACACAAAGTTTATATAATTTATCTTGAACGTCCTCCAATCATGATAACCAAACACCACTTTATCCAATCAATCAACAAGAGAAATCAGCAAAAATGCCATATGTACATCCTCACTAATACAAATTTGATTCAACACAAAGTTTGATATCAAAACTTGCCTTCTTTATTGATAGGAATTAATTGTGCAATTTGAACACAAAGTTTCAAAGTTGAATCTCAATTTGGGAAGCACTTTGATGCATAAGAAAAGATTTTCAATTTACAATAGGGGCCCTCTTTGTTTATAGGGAAAGGCCTTGAGCTAATCTAGGAAAAAGTCTAACTACTTTGACTTATTCAACAAAAGAGTCCTTTTTGACTTAGGACTTCCTTTGTTCCACATGTAATTACATTTTAGAAAAATACACATGGATATGTCCAAAATTGATTACAAATTACATATAGAAAAATTAGGAAAAATAAACTAAGGCACTAAAGAAGGAATATCAGCTGCCACTATCATTCTTCTTCAGAAAATTGTGATACATGGCCTTTACTGCTTCCATCTCATAAATGTCTGGTCCAACTGTATTGTCTAAAACAACATGAGCTTTGATAATTGTATCTTTCACCATCTTTATCACCTTTTTCATGCTTCCAAAGATTGTCTTTCAAATTATCAAGGGTTGATTGATAATCTTGGAGTTTATCCATTGAAGCAATTGAAAATGCTTCATCTTCAAAGTTCTTCTGGATCATCTTTGCATAGGCATTAACCATCTCTTCTGCAGGAAGAAACTTGTGATTTTCAGCTATGAGGGTACATGGGAACTCTTCAATCTTGCACCATGCAAAAGTGTCACATCATTGTCTTAGCTTTGGATGGAGATGGTTCAGACATCAGCTTTTGAAGGAATCACTGAAACTGGTGTTGACAACAGCTATTGCTTGCAGAAACTACAAAAAATTCATGATCTCGCAGTTAGGGGAAAAATTGGCATTTTGGGAAACTGTGTAATGTTGACCATGTTCACAGGGACGAGCTTGAAAGGGCTAGAGCACACACAAGTCAAGAAATTAGGTGAAAGTGGGCCAAATGCATCATTTCCAGGAATTTCCCAGTGTTAGGAAAATTTTGAGAGAGTTTATGCACGGGTGGTCAAAATGACCACCCCTACATAAGGTAGTTTTGATTTTTTGATGTAAGGGCAGTCAAAATGACTGCTCCTATAGGTAGGTAGGTCAAATGAATTTTTTGCATGTATGAGTGGTGGTTTTAACCGCTTTCACATGTAAATAGAGCTTAATGAAATTTTCATGTATGGGCAGTCAAAATGACTGCCCTCACATGTGAGTAGATATGCAAGGTTTTAAGTGTACGAGCGATTGTTTTTACCACTTGTACATTTGGTATAAACTCATGAATTTGTATGTAGGGGTAATGATTTTCAACGCCCTTACACTTAGGGTAATACAATAAAAAACAAAGGCATGGGCGGTGAAAATTGCCGCCACTGCACAAGGAAAAAACAAGTTATATACATGGTCAGTGGGACAAACTGCCTTTGCCAGTGACGGATTTACACTGAAAAATGAAAAGAATAGGGTTTTTAGATAGAATGATGAAAATCACCAGGATATCATCAAAAACACAAATGAAAACAAAACAAAACCCTAGGTTTTTTTATAGACGATTTCGATGTTCTACAAACATTTCAAAACATAAAACAAATACACCTTATGATTAATCGAATAACATTTTAATCAAAGGAAAAGATGATTAAAGAAGATATAGATTAAGAAAAGAAAACACAAGAATAACTTACCCAATATAAGTACCGAAAAACAAATGGGAAACCCTAATCAAAATTGACGATGAAATCTGCTCTGTTGATTAATATTGACAGCTTGGACAACCTCCAAGACGCAAAACAATAATGAGATAGAAGAAAATGAAAAGAAAAAGATTTAAAATACCTATCTAAAACTCAAAACATATCACTTAAAATTGCATTAATTACACATGAGTTCAATTCGAAGTAACTCTGGAGATGCCTCGGTAGAGAATTTCACTGCTTGCGCACATTTGAAAAAGAAACATGCATCGGCGGTGTTTTTGACCGCCTTTGCATGTAAGACAAAGGAATATGTCTGGGAGGTCATTTTGACCACCCTTACAAGTGAAGAAAAATCTAGACACATGCATGGGTGGGGTTTTGACCGCTCCTGCATGTTGTCTATAAATAATTCTAACACTAAAAAAGGATCAAATTTGATGATTTGACAAGCTTGAAACCCTAGTTGATTTTCACGAATTTTGAAGAATAAACCTAAGCAAATGTTACAAGCCATTCTTAAGTGTCAGATGACCACACATGAGATCAAAGTATCTTGCCTCAAAATGCGTGCTTAGAGTGTAGGCTATAGAATGAACAAGTTCCGTAGGGGTCATCCTACAAAATGAGCACAACTAATTTTTAGGACAACACATTGCTCTTAGAATTAATTGAAAATTTTATTTCATTAGATTACAATTCAAAATCAATCCAAAAAAACACACAAAACATAGTTTAGATTGCATACAAAAGGCATATAGTTTGCATACATTTCCCATTTCTTAGTAATTAAATCATTCAAAATTCTAAAAAAGGAATCAAAAGTTCTTTTGCATTAATTTATCATAATTACATTTAGAAACTCATAGAAAATACCAAGAACATTGGAAAACATGAAAATCAAGTGATTAAACAAACCCTCAATTTTATCACAAGGTCAACAAATTAGATTCAAAACAATCAAAACATTCAACATAAACTATCACCCTTTTGTCTAGCATTCAATGTTCCTAGGAATTAGAGAAGATTAGGTTAAATCCGTCTTATATGAGATTAGGAAGATCATCCCTCAACCAATTCCCATAAAGGAAACAACCCAAGAGCAAGGACTTCTCTTGAGGATCAATCAAACAAAACAAAGAAGGTAAGCTGAAGAACATCAACAAAGAATCCTTCATCAGCAAAGGCTCATTCAACACTTCATTCAAAATAAATATAGGAGGTTAGATCACCTCCATATCATAAATGAGCAGTCTTCTAGCTAGGATTAGAACAAGTGACCCTTCAAGTCATATTACACTCACAACCACAACAGTCATTGAACGTTCTTATCAACATTAAACATTCTTATCAAAATCACAACATTCATAACAAATTCTACCAAACACATACATCCATACATCACATGATCAACCCAACCATGATCCATGGAGTTCTTGTCCCTTGCAAATAGAACAACCCCTAGTTATACCTTCACTTGACTAGATCTTGCCATGAAAGTGGGAGTGACTAGGTTGTCGTCCATAGCAAGGATACAATTCATGTGTCACGTTAGATTCTGACTCACCTGTGTCATATTTAAGTTACATTTTAAACAACATCGGTACAATCCCTTTGGCTATTTTCATTATCAAAAAATAAAATAAAATAAATAGTTCTAAACTAAAAAAAAATCTTAACTAAATAAAATAGCCTAAAACACAACTCACATATATTTAAACAAATTTTAAACTATAACATAACTTTTAAGTAAATCAAAATAAATTAATTCTTAAACAGTGCTAAAGTAAAATAAAATGAATCTTAAGTAAATAAAATAACTATCTATACTAGTTATTGTTACCTTTATTTGATTTTTGTTGATTTATCATTATTTTTATTGGTATAGATCCTCATGTCATTACCATGTGCCTAAAAACTAAAAGGCAACCCAAACATATTTTAAAAAATAAAATTATAAAATAACTCTTAACTAAATAAAAATAAAACAATTCTTAGATAGTTCTAAATAAAACAAGTGCCACGTAGTGGCTAGTACCTGCCTTGTAGTGTTGTAATAATAGTATGTGTTTTGTAGTTGAATTTTTTTTCTTAGATTAAATATTTGTTTAATATTAATGTGGAACTCATTTATTGGTAAATACTCTTCATGAATTGATTAGTTAATTTTGAGTTTGATTTAATATTTGTTCGGTTAGCATACAGTAAAATGGAGTTTGCATTGGAGAATGTTAGAAAATATGAATTTGAGATATCTTATTTTGTAATCCAATATATCACATCCCTTTGTAGATTTAATTCAATTTATGTTGTTTAATACTCATATTAATATAATATTGATATTAATATGATTATTTAATTTTTTCTTCATTGTATTTGGTTTTCTTTGTAGTATGGCTATTATTTTGCTATTATTTTGTTGATTCTTATCTACATGTAAAGGTTTTAGGATCTCTTTAAAACCTATTTTACCCCTTTTTAATAAAAAACAATTAAATTACATAAAATAAGTAAACTATCAAGTAGGGAACTTAGAAACATATCTTGTTTTGTACTCCAATATCTCACTTTTTTTACATTAATTCAATTTATGTTATATAATATTCATAGTAATATAATATTCATATTAATATAACATTGATATTAATATGATTATTTATTTTTTCCTTCATTATATATATTAATTATAATAATATTATTATAATTAATATATATAGAATGAAGGAAAAAATAAATAATCATATTAATATTAATATTATATTACTATGAATATAATTATAATATTAATTATTATAACATAGTTAAATAAAGAAGAGTAAAATTTGAAATGGTCTCTCCTGCTCCTCTTTCTGCCCATGTGCCATGTTTGTAGGGTTTGGCCACTATTGAGACTGTTGCAGGGATTTCTGCTACTGCTAGCGTGCTATCTGGTGTTGTTGTTGGTGCACCATCTGCATCAAGGTGTTTTGCTATCACTGGGGTATTGTCTGGGGATTTGCAGGGCTCTCTTGCTGCTGGGACGCTTCCTATTGTTGGGGTTGTTGTTGGTGGTGCACCGCCTGTGTCTGGGGCTATTGTTGCTGGTGCGCTACCTGTGTCTGTGACTGTTGAGACTATTGTAGGGATTTCTACTATTACTGGCATGCTGTTTAGTGCTACTATTGGTGTGTCATCAATGTCAAGGGGTTTTGCTACTATTGGGGCATCGTCTGGGGGTGTGCAGGGCTCTCCTACTATTGGGACGCTACTTGTTTCTAGGGTTGTTGTTGCTGGTCCGCTGCCTATGTCTGGGGCTACTGTTGCTAGTGTGCTGCATGTATCTGCTACTGCTATGATACATTCTACTATTCTAAATTCTTCCTTTGCTGATCTAGACTCTTTTGCTAGCATGGTTCATGCTGGAGTCTCATCTCCTCAGAAGAAGATTGTCCATACTACTGCTGGTGCTATTCTTGTGACTGGGGGTAATGTGAAATGTTCTTCTCTACCTCCCCCTGTTATGCTTTTAGGGGATGAAGTCTTAAAAAATGAGGAGTTTTTTTATTAGAAGGGTTTGATATGAAGATTTGATAGACTCTGGCCACAACTCCAGGATCTAAACTGTAATGCCCCTCCATTCTCATCTTGGATGCACAGATGGTCTGGCTAAGGAGCATGAAGATGAAGGTAAAATAATAGAAATATTTAGGGTATGTTAGTTGATATTATACATTAAATGATGTTGGTAGATGCTACATTCATGTTGATGACATTCCTGATTATGCTCATGTGTGGTTTCATATGACGGTTAGTATGTTTTATCGATAATCTTTGTTGCGACACTGATAATTTATATGTTATGACATTGTTTTACATTCAGGTGATTATGATGTTGATCTTACTATAACTGTCATATGTTAGAATTGATTTTTATACGACTAATTCCAGATCATAGGATGTTAGGTTGTGATGTTTTGTGTGGATTAATCTTATTATGTGTATCATGCGGTTATCTGATGATGGTTCTTATTTAGTCATTCAATAACTGATTACTATGTGTGTTGTGATTATGTGTTTGATGTGATGGTGAAAGGGACAGTGTCGCATTACTCATGCATGAGTACTCTACTACGCTGCAATTCCCTTTCATGGTGTATTTGACTATATGATTATATATGTCTATTTGTTCTATTGTTTGGTTACTACAGGATGCAGGTACTAGGCATTGACTCCATCTGAATTGATAGCCTGAGCGTGCCTTAAACCCAATGGAAACTATTGAACGGAGATAACATGTGGTCCCCTAGTTAGCCACCATCCTTGAAAATGATAAGTATCTAGTTTTGCACCCAGTCAGTGTTGTCTGTATGGGTGTAATGGTCAGTCATTGTCATTGTGGTCATACTTTCGATCGTGCATTGTGTCAGGTATTGTTTGGCATTTGAGTTATTTTGTTTGGAATTGTTTGATTAATGTTTTGGTTAATTACTTCATTACAATAAAATTATTAAGTCAAGAGGGCACTTTGATAAATAAATATAGATGATTTTATGTAAATTATAGTTGTGTGGAAATATGTATTATTATGTCTGAAAAATATTTTTTTTCTTTATTATTATTGTCTTGAGTAATTATTTTCTATTTTGGTCACTTGGAAGAAGTGGCAGTTACGTACCTTAAGAGGGAATCTTAGAAATAATTGTTTCTTTTGTGTAAGAGACTAATTTTAGAAAAGTAGAAAGAAACTATTTTTGTTTGGTTGTAAATGAAATAAATAGCAAATTCTAAAATAAATAAAATCAGAGAGAAATTATTGTTTGGTTAAAAATAGAAAATTGTAAGAAAGTAAGGAGAATCTTATGGAAGAAATTATAGGGGTGGTTATGCATGCTCAACTTTATTTTGAAATCTCAAGACATAACTTGAGAGGAGCGTGCATTTCAAATAGAGAATATGTTTTATGTTTTGGGGATCTCTCTCTCTCTCTCAGGAAGGTTTCATTTTTCCTTTTGGCACCATAAACCATAATTTCAGAAGAAAAAACTTGGGGGAAAATGGATACGAGCTGAGAATTTTGTGAAGATGTGATTTATTGTTGCATTAGATTTAGTAAAATATTCTCTGAATTCTCTTCTACATTTTCTAAACCCAGTTTGTTACGTTAGCCATAACTTTATTTTTATGAACTGGGTTTCTCTAATTTTTTTATATATGGTGCATGGCTTGAATATCTAAATCTTATCCAAAAATTAGTCATACCTAGTGTGTTGGTTTTGAGATATGAATATTGACTGTCTACCTCTCACCCAGTTCGTCTCTGTTTTAGTAGTCTGTTGTGTTCACCATAACTTTATTTTTACGAACTGGGTTTCTCTAATTTTTTTATATATGATGCACGACATGTATATCTAAATCATAGCTGAAAATCAACCATACTCAGTTTGTCATTTTTTAGATATGAATATTTTGTGACTGTCCACCTCTCACCCATTTTGTCTCTATTTTAGAAGTTTGTTGTATTCACCATAACTTTATTTTTACTTATTGGGTTTCTCTAATTTGTTTATATATGGTGCATGGCCTGGATATCTAAATCATTTGCAAAAATCAGCCATACCCAGTTCGTCGTCTTTGAGATATGAATATTTTGTGACTGTTTACCTCTCACCCATTTTGTCTCTGTTTTAGCATTCTGTTGCGTTAGCCATAAATTTATTTTTACAAACTTGGTTTCTATAATTTGTTTATATATGGTGCACGGCCTAGATACCTAAATCATATCCAAAAATAAGCCATACCCAGTTTGTCATTTTTGAGATATGAATATTTTGTCACTATCTACCTCTCACCCGTTTCGTCTCTATTAAAACAGTTAGTTGCATCACCAATAACTCTATATTTTCGAACTGGGTTTCTTTGAGATTTTTCAACAAATTCATTTTGTACATATCCTATGATCATTGCTTTCAATCATATGACTCTCTTTGAGGCATTCTACCAATCAGTTTGTGTGCCCTGTCTATGCTTTTATATTTTACATTGTTGGTAGCTTCTAAAGCCTTCTCAACAAATTCATTTTGTGCTGATCCTATCATATGCATGTGGTTAAAAGTGTGGTAGATTTGATGAAAATGTTAGATCTATAGAAATGTTTTGTTGTTCTATATTCCTTTCCTCTCAAGCTAACCTTAGAACAAGGTTCTTTCATTGTAGCTTCGGGTTTTGTATTTTGTGATTCTAACTAGTGTAAGATATTTATAGCATTCTAATATTATAGGCTTTTAGCCTTGCTTATACAGTTATATTTAATAGTATTTACAATTGTCTAGATTATTAATGAAATCTACATCAGTGTAAATAATTTTTGTGTTTAATTTGTATGCCTTAGAGTTATTTGCAATTTGTTTGCAGTCATCTTAATTAAATGAAATTAACATAAGTCTTGGGAACTATTAGTTAAAATATTGTTACTCGTGGACTCTTATATCTTATGATCCTAAAAGTAACTATTACTAGTGGTTGGAATATGATAGTTCTATATTGTTGAGGAAGATTCACTTTATGATTGCTAGATGATTGATCATGATTCAATTAATGTTACATTCTTTAAGACCCACAATTAGTACATTATGTCATATGTCGCAATTGTGGTGTTGTATTTGAATTATTGATGAAGGATCTTAGTTTGGTCTATTAGGTGATGATGTACATTTGAAAGTGAATGTAATGTGATACCATAGTGTTTAGTCTGTCAAGTGTTTGTGTCATTTAGGAAAGTTGATTCCAGAGGCCAAGAGGGGTAGTCATGTGTATGACTTGTGATTATGTAATCTTGCTAATGGTTGAATGTGTATTGGTTATATGTTGATTCCACTCTATTTATGGATTCATGTGGTTATGATGACTGTGCAAGATGGATAATGCCTTGCTCAATGTACCTATTCATGTGGTTATGATGATTGTGCAAGATGGATAATGCCTTGCTCAGTGTACCTATTCATTTGGTTATGATAACTATGCAAGATGGGTAATGCCTTGCTTTGTGTAATGTGAAATGATGTATATTTTGTGTTGTAAATGTATCATGATTAGAAATGTGATAGTTCATGCTTGGGTTTTGTTTTGGTCTTTGAGAATCTAGATGTAGTGAAGGGGGAGTGGCTTTCAATGTGGGGTCAATGCCCAAAGTGGCTTGTTAGGGTAACCCATTGGAAGTTGTTAATCCAATGATAACTTAATAATAAATTTAGAGGGTTGGATAGTTTTCACACTAATCAAGAGAATTGGATGCCTCACTCATGCCTGTAGTGCTTGTTTAGGCTAATGATGAGATGAGAAGGCCATGGTTGGCAAAATCAACTTCCTTGTCCTCACAAAAGGAATGTTAGTTCCGCATGTGTCACCCTATGGGGCCAGAGTCTAGTGAGAGACTATCAGGGTAACCAAATGGGGGTCGACACCTAGCGAGAGACTATCAGGGTAACCTATGGATGGGGGGCAACGTCTAGCTAGAGACTGTCAGGGTAACCCATGCTAGGACCATACAATGACACTCATCGCTACTGCAGTCTAGCATTCTCTAGTTGTGTTCTCCCCTTTATTTTGTTAATGCCTCTAGAAGTGATGTTTGAGTTACTTGTGATGTCCTTATTGACTGGTGTTGTTTTGAAGTCATGTGTAGTCCTTGCACCTGTTAGTCTATTATCTTTTTGATTGTTGGAGGAAGTGGTGACCCTGTTGTGAATGTCATGTGTATTTGTATGTTGGAGTCATGTTAGACTTTTGTGTTGTGTTCATGTCTTCTTAACTGTTTCATGTTGTGGGACCTCATTGTTATCTCCTAGCACGGGGGATGGACCTCAGGGTTCCACATGGTCGGGTGGTTGTGCTTTATTCCATTGGTTTTCTGGCGTCGTGGCTCGTGTGTAAAGAAGATGTAACTCTCATGATTCCAGTTTGCACCTATATTTGAAGACAAACATTTGTGCTATTTGTATCTATATCTTTTGTATCAATGGAAATCATTATGTAAATTGATGTATCCAAAAAAAGAGCTTTTGTATCCTAGAAGTTATGTAGTTCCTCTTGTAAGATAAACTATTCTGCACTCGTAAATATTATTGCAAAGATGTTAATGTATGTATCTGATGATGTAATCAAGTTGTTAGTTTGAGTTATTTGAATGGAACATGTATGTTGAATATTGTTTAATTTTAATAATGTAGATATGTAATTCCCTAGAGATGTTAGTTTATCTTGTTGCTATCAGACTATGTTATGTTTTGTTATCATTGCTTCTATTTAAAAAATATATATTTCACCTTTTTATTGCTTAGTTAAACTTATCTCTAGGGTTGCATGGTGGGGCATTACATAAACACTTGGATCTTTGAGCAGTGGTGCCCCCTTACAGAGGGGAAAATAGAAATTTACCCATGTGCTTAAGGATTCTTTGTAGTTGCATTTGATTCAATCTTTGATTGAAATTCTATTTTTGATGGTCGCTCTTGGTTTTGGGGACAACATGCACTGCTGCTAAAGCCTTGGGTTTCTACCTTTAACCCTCTAACTGAATCTTTCAATTAGCTTCCAGTTTGGATTTGTCTACCAAATCCGCCTCTTCATTTTTGGTGTGAATTTTTCTATAAAGGCATTGGTAACTCAATAGGCCATTTTATCATGGTGGATCAAGCCACTACTTTCTTCTCTCACACCATATATGCTCGTATTTTAGTGGAATTAGATTTTTCTAAGCCTCTCTTAGTAGAGGTTGTTTTACAAGTTGTTGATCGCTCTTGGTGTCAGCCCTTGGATTATGAAGGTATCCCATTCCGTTGTCAGAGGTGTTTTAATACGGGTCATTTGACATTCGAATGCCCTCACTTGAAAGTCTCTTGTTCTTCATCTTGGTGGAAGGATGCTCTACAAGAACACCTTACGGTAGATGTTGTTGATGATGATTCTATCTCAGAATCTTCTGAGCCTCCTTCTAATGTCGAGAAGGATTCCCTTCCCCCATTGCATGGCTCTTCTACTGCTTGGACTACTACAGGGACCTCCACTGCTGTTGTTGTTGCTTTTGGGACTGCTGCAGGGACCTCCCTTGCTACTGCTATTGTTGGGATTGCTACTAGGATCTCCCCTGATGTTATTGTTGTCGTGCCATTAGATTTGCATGGTTCTTCTACCATTGGGACTATAGCAGGGACCTCCCCCGTTGTTATTGTTATTGTTGGGACTGCTATAGAGATCTCACCCACTGATGCTACTGTGACTCAAATTGCTATTGTAGGTGCGCAGTTTGTTGCTGGGGTTGGTGCTGTTGTGTCCTCTCCCTTGGCTTTGCCCCTTTCTGAGGATTTGGTGAGAATTTCACCTCCTACATCTCCTATTTCTGCAGATGGAGATAATGATATTTTTTGAACTGTTGTCCAAAGGAGGAAGTGAGGTCTTCCTAAGCACATTTCTCAGAGCTGCACTTGAGCCAAGGGTGTATGACCTATTAGGTCATATTTTGCAATTGTTTAGTCTGTTGTTCCTTGTAGCCTTGCTACCTTTCTATAGCTTATCCTTTTGGGCTTTGCTATCAATCTGTTGTTAATGCATTGTTTCTGGCCTGTGTGAGGCTTTTGCTTTTCCCTCTGGGCTATTTTGTACTAGGATCTGCACCCTTGTTTGCAACTTCCCATAATAAAAAACATAGTTAAATAAAATATTGATATATATTTGTCTATGACTATTAAATATTAATATATTATAGTGATCCAAGTTATTATATTGTCTATTATTTGTATTAATATAATATTCATATTAATATGATTATTAAATTTTATTCTTTATATATATATATATAATTAAATGTATATTAATTCATACTTAATATATTTTTTGATATTCTTATGTGCATTATATTATGCCTTTTTAATAAAAAAAATGAAATTACATAAAGTAAAGTATCAAGTAGGGAATTTAGAGAGATATCTTGTTTTGCACTCCAATATCTCAAAGAAATCTCTCACATTTTTTTGTAGATTTAATTCAATTTATGTTGTGTAATATTTGTATTAATATAATATTTTTTAATAAAAAAAGGGTAAAAATTAATTAATTTAGAAACTATAAGTACAAAGCTAGGAGGACAATCACCCTAGAAACAACATCACCACAACCATCCAACTCGAAACAAGAAGAACATCACAAATCCCAAGGCCCTAATCAGGGACCTCAACTAAGCACCCATATCTTCTGAAATAGAAGAACATCCCAAACCCCAAGGCCCCATTCAGGGACCTCAACTAACCACCCATATCTTCTGAAATCAATGTTTCCAAAATTTGAATCCCATCTTGGGATAATTGGTTCCAACCCTTAACATTCCAATCCCCCATCTTCTCTAAAGCCCACTTAGCCAAGCAATCAGCGACACGGTTCCATTAATATTGATATTAATATGATTTTTTATTTTATTCCTTCATTGTATATATATTAACTATAATATCAATTATTATAACATAGTAAAATGAAATATTGATATATATTTGTCTATAAAGTATTAAATATTAATATATTAGAGTGATCCAAATATTAATTTATTATATTACCTAATATTCACCTTGAGTAAAGTGGGTTACTGACCTCTGTGAAGGTGAATAAAACATACCTATTATTTTGTTTAGCACTCCAATATCTAGCATTTCTTTGTAGATTTATTTCAATTTATGTTGTGTAATATTCATATTAATATAATATTGATATTTATATGATTATTTATGTTGTCCTTTATTGTATATATATTAATTATATTATTATAATTACAATGAAGAAAAATTAAATATGAATATTTAATTACTAGATTTAGATTATTAAAAAATATATTAATATTTAAAACTTTTACACAAATATATATCAATATTTCATTTTACTATAATATAACATAAATATAAATCTATTATAATGATAATTCATTTGTTTGTATAATCAATAATTTAATATAAATATTATCATTAAGAATTATATTATTCTATTAATATTTAAAATAAGAATTTTATAATTAATATATACAAATATATTAATATATAAATCAGTATAATGTTTCAATATTTAATATTTATTTAATAATAAAATGTATATTAATTCATATTTAATATATTTTTCAATATTCTTATCTGCATGATGTAGCCAACAACATGCACTCAATAGAATTGTGCCATTAATCATGTGTGAGCCAAATATTTGGAAAACTGGAAAAAAAAAAGAAAACTTCTATTCACCAACTCTGTTGCTACAATGAGAGAAAACTCTCTTATATCCAAGAAAATAAAAAAAATCAAAAAATTACCTTTTTTGGCAGATTTCGACAATTGTTAGATTTTGCCATTTTAGGTAATTTTACATGCATATCTTGAGAATCCAGTTTTTTCACAAAAAACTTCCTAAAACTAAGGTAGGACGAAAAACCAACTAACATCCTAAATTCAAAACATGAGCTTCAAGTTATTAACAAAAGAAACTTTTAAAAAACTAGGAAAAAACACTAAATTGCCATTTTGAGGGCCAAGATGAAAGTTTGAAGCCCTGAAAAGTGCCAAAACGGGGTCCAACCAACTAGGATGAGTTGGGAATCCACATGCCACCTCATAATGCATCCACTTCCCAAACCCACATCTGAGTCAAAAGTTATGACCTCCGGAAGTCCCTGCATCATTCTCCTCTGGTTGAAAAGAACACAGCGACTGCAAGTGAGTGTCTTCGAACTGCTGCCACTTGATTGGATCTAACCTCTGTACTTCCCACTCTATAATCCATGTGCTATCTATTGGTGGCAGTCCTTCCCACTGTACTAAATACTTGTTGTAATGCCCTTGCCGAGTGTAGATAGTTTTCTTATCAAGAACCTGTGCAATCTTTTCCTTCTTCTTATGGGGAATGTGGCGATGCCATGCCACTTCTAGTTGACTATCTTTAGCATCATCCTCACCATGGAATGCATATAAATCAGAAATATTAAACATAGGAGAAATATCAAGATCATTTGGTAAACTAACCTCATATGCATTATCATTGATCTTCTTTGTAATTTTGCAAGGACCAATTTTCCTGTACTTCAACTTGTGGTATGTTCCAGTAGGAAACTACTCTTTTCTCAAATATACCATCACTAAGTCACCTTCATTGAATGTCTAATATCACCTACTAGAATCCACTGTATTCTTGTACCTCGCATTACTATCCTGCAACTTCTGTCTCACATCTTTCTGCAACTGTTGAAGGTGTTCTACAAATGGTTCCCCATCATCACTGACCCTATCTTTCATTGGTAGCTGTACCAAATCTAGAACACCCTGAGGATTCCTACCATACACAATCTAGAAAGGGGACTTTCTTGTTGATCTATTAACAGAACTATTATAGGCAAATTTGGCCTGGGGTAATGCCACGTCCCATTGTTTTGGCCTTTCTCCAACAATACACCTCAACAAATTTCCCAGACTCCAATTGACTACCTCTGTTTGCCCATCCATTTGAGGATGATAGGCACTACTAAACTATAACTTGGTCCCCATCTTCTTCCATAAAGTCCGCCAGAAATGACTAAGGAATTTGGTATCCCTATCAGAGGTAATAGTCTTTGGAACACCATGTAGTCGAACAACTTCTGAAAAAAATAACTCTTCTGCCCTTGTTGCATCATTAGTTTTCTTATAGGCAATAAAATGAACCATCTTGGAGAACCTATCAACAACTACAAAAATGGAGTCATTATCTCGTTGAGTATGTGGAAGTCCCAACACAAAATCTATGCTCAAATCTGTCCATGGTGCAGTTGGTACTGGTAATGGCATATACAACCCTATATTTTGTGAATGTCCCTTAGCCACTTGGTAGATCCTATACCTTATTACATAGTTATATCCCTTTTCATCTTTGGCCAGTAATATTTATCTTCTATCAAGGCTATTATCTTGTCCTTGCTAAAATGTCCAGCCAACCCACTACTATGAAATTCTTTGATAATGTTTTCCCTCATAGAGCTCGCTGGTATGCATAGTTGATTTCCTTTAAATAGATACCCATCTTGTATAAAATATTCACCCCTAAAGTGATCCAAGTTACCAAATATTGGTGCCTTCAGTTGTTCCACAATCTCCCAAAAATTATCATCAGACTCATACAAATTTTTGATGGCATCAAAACCAATCACCTTAGTTTCCATTGTGGTCAAAAGTGCAACACACTTACTTAACACATCTGTAACCTGATTTTGTTTTCCAGACTTATGCTTCAACACAAAATTGTAACCCTACAAGAAAGAGACCCACTTGGCATACCTACTATTCAACTTTTTCTGCGTGTTCAAGTATGTCAATGCAATATGATCTATAAACAATACAAACTCCTGGGGAAGTAGATAATGTCTCCAATGCCTCAATGCTTGAACAATTGCATAAAATTCCAAATCATAAGTAGAATAATTCTTTGTCACTTCATTCAGCTTTTCACTAAAGAAAGCTATAGGTTTTCCATCTTGGCTAATCACAACACCTATTCCCACATGGGAGGCAACACATTATACTTCAAATACCTTATCAAAATTTGGCAATGCAAGTATAGGTGCTTCTATTACCTTTTGCTTCAAGTACTTAAAGCTCTCCTTAGCATCCTTGATCCATACAAACTCCCTTCCTTTGGTGCAATCTGTTATAGGAGCTACAATACTACTGAAATTTCGAATGAACTTTCGATAGAAAGTGGCCAAGCCATGAAAACTTTTTACCTCTGTGATGCTGCTTGGACTAGGCCATTCTATAATTGCCCTGACCTTTTTTGGATCCATTCTGAAATCATCTTTAGAAATGACAAAGCCTAAAAATACCAAACTATCCTGCATGAACCTACACTTCTTCAAATTGGCATAGAGGTTCTCCTTCCTTAACACACCAAAGATGATCCTCAAGTGTTGTAGGTGCTCTTCTTTGTTGTTACTAAATACCTAAATATCATCAAAATAAACTACCACAAACTTACCAATGTAAGGTCATAGTATAGTGTTCATCTATCTCATAAATGTGCTAGGTGCATTTGATAACCCAAATGGCATAACCATCCACTCATATAATTCGTGTCCAGTCTTAAAGGTTGTCTTCCACTCATCCCCTTCTCGGATCTGGATTTGGTGGTAGCCACTTTGTAGGTCCATCTTGCTGAAATATTTGGCCCCTACAAAGACATCCATCATGTCCTCCATACGAGGTATAGGAAACTGATACTTAATGGTAATCTTATTAATTTCTCTACTATCAGTGCACATCCTCCATGTTCCATGTTTTTTGGGGTCAACAATGTAGGTACAACACATGGGCTCATGCTCTCTCTCACCACACCTTTACTTATGAGTTCTGTTACTTATTCAACTCTGCATGTTGTGTTGGATTCATCCTATAAGCTGCTTGGTTGGGTAGAGTTGCTCTTGGAATCAAATCAATATGATGCTGAATATCTCTCTTTGGCAGTAGACCATCAGGTAATTCATCAGGCAAAACATCAACAAATTACTTCAATAGCTCTACTACTTCTGGGGGAACTAAAATGTCTTCCTCTTCACCTTTTTTTACTACTAATGCATAACAACACCCTGTCACCTTCATTTCTTTAACAATATCTCTTTCAGACAACATGGTCTCACCTTTTCCTTCATCCTTGAGAGGCAATAAAATCACCTTAGAGCCATCTTTCCAAAAGGTGTATGTGTTTTTCTCTCCATCATGCATAACTTTTCTATCATACTGCCATGGCCTTCCCAATAACACATGACATGCATCCATTAGGACAACATCACACCATATCTCACCCTAATAGATCTTCCCTATGCTAAACTTAATTAGGCATCTTTTATCAACAGTGACTTCATTTCCCTTTTTAAACCATGCAATGCGGTATGGATGAGGATGTTTTTCACAGTGTAAATTCAATTTTTCTACCATTTCTTTATAAACCATATTTTCACAGCTACCTCCATCAATAATAACTTGACATACCTTGCCACCCGAAGTGCATCTAGTTCTGAAGATATTGGTTCGAAGCCATGAACCATCAGAGCTTTTGGGTTGTGTTTTCTCCTTCTCTGGAATCACCATTGCTCTTGTCATTATGAGACTTTCTCCCACATCTAGTGGAACCTCTAGTTCTGTCCCTTCCACTTCATGCTGCATTTGAATCAGGTTCACCCTAGGTTGTCCTCCTTGATTTCTTTCTTGCATATTATAATTTGAGCATTCAAATGCCCTATGACCTTCTTCTCCACATCTGAAACAAGTGAAAGGCCTTCTCTAGTTTTCCCATCCTCTACTGCTACCATAACCTCTACCTCTTTGAAATCCCCTTCCTCATTCTTGATTCAAAGGATCTTATCAAGTGTCTACTTGTTTTTCCAATCCATGGGATGACTCTCCCTTACCATAATTCAAACCTCCTCGAAATGGGGTTGATATAACCCTTCTTCCTCCTCTATTCCTCTGATGGTACTGTCTATTTTATTTTTCTTTAGCCTTTAGAGCCAATTGGTAAGCCTCTTCCATACTGTTGAGTCGATGCATGCTCAATTCATCTTGAATAGAGAATTTCATGCCATTCACATATCTAGCAGCCATCTGTTCATTAGTTTCTTGATGCTCTATACGTATAGACATCGTATAAAACTCATTTGTATAATCTTGCACAAAAGAGAGGTTTTGCTTTAAATTTTGAAACCTACGAAAAAGGGTTTGTGCATAATCTATGGGCAAAATTTTTTCTCTCAACTTCTTCTCCATTTTATTCCATGTCCTGATCTTATCCTTGCCTTTCCTTGTTCGTTCCTTTTGAAGCTGATCCCACCAAATCATTGCATGACCCTTTAATTTGGTGCATGTGAATTTCACCTTCTTTTCCTCTGTCATGGATTTCCATTCAAAAAAATTTCTCATGTCATTCAACTAGTCTATCAACTCCTCTAGTTTAAGACTACCTACATAATCTGAAACATCTACCTTGACCCCTTCATTTTTCCCTTCTAAGGCCCTGAGTATCCTCTCTTCAAAACTCATGCCTTCTAATTCTTCTTCTTCATGTTCTGTATCTTGATCTGCACCTCCTCGACCTATCTCTTCATCAGATTCGTCTCCTCCTCTACCCAGTCTTTGGTTTTCCATCCATGTTGTAAGTTCTACTACTTGCCTTTACAGATTTTGCATTTCTCTATGCATCTGGGCAAGACTGCCTCTTCCTCTTCCTCTCCCAGCCATCTTCCTGCTCTGATACCAGATGATGTAGCCAACAACATACACTCAATAGAATTGTGCCATTAATCATGTGTGAGAGCCAAAGATTTTGAAAACTGGAAAAAAAATAAAGAAAACTTCTATTCACCAACTCTACTGCTACAATGAGAGAAAACTCTCTTATATCCAAGAAAACAAAAAAACAAAAAATAACCTTTTTTGGCAGATTTCAACAATTGTCAGATTTTGCCATTTTAGGTGATTTTACATGCATATCTTGAGAATCCAGTTTTTTCCCAAAAATTTCCTAAAACTAAGGTAGGACGAAAAGCCAACTAACATCCTAAATTCGAAACATGAGTTTTGAGTTATTAACAAAAGTAACTTTTACAAAACTAGGAAAAAACACTAAATTGTCATTTTGAGGGCCAAGATGAAAGTTTGAAGCCCCAAAAAAGTGCCAAAATGGGGTCCAACTGACTAGGGTGGGTTGGGAATCTACATGCCACCTCATAACGCATCCACCTGTAAAATTTTAGCCCAAACCCACATCTGAGTCAAAAGTTATGACCTCCGAAAGTCCCTGCATCAATGCGTTTAAGGAGTTTCAGGATCCATTAAAAAGGCTTTTTTAATAATAAAAAATGAAATTACATAAAATAAGTAAACTATCAAGTAGGGAATTTAGAAAGATATCTTGTTTTGCACTCCAATCTCTCACATTTCTTTTTTGTATATATTAATAATAAAATTTATATTAATTAATATTTAATATATTTTTTATTATTAAAGTGCAAATTTTTTTACTATAATATAACATAAATATAAATACATTATAAATTTGTATTTTAAACAATTTAATATAAATTTTATTAGTAATAATATATAATGAATAGTGGGTGGTAGGGTGGGTGACTTTCCACCCTTCCAGTGGTGGAAAGTATGGGCTAAGCGGAGTAGAAAGGTTGGGTTTTTCACTTGGACATATGCTATATCCGTAGCGTTGGATTGATATTTGGTAAAGTAGGGCTTAGTGGATGACAGGTGGTCATTGGTAATGATTTACAACTCCCTAATATTAGTTGTGATCTCCCTGATCCTTAGTTCATTTTGTCCCAATAAGTAATGATGACTTGAAGATTTTGTTTCATAAGGGAAGGATGGAGATGATGGTCACGTAAGGTGAAGTAAAAGCTAATGGCTTTCCAGAGGCTTCCAAGACATGACCCAAGCAAAATTAGAATAGTTTTGGGCAGTGGTAGTACAAGCCTCATTATTTTGGGGCACCTCTTGAGATGCCTTCTAGCCTATTTGTTTCTTCTCTGCAAAGCTTTTCACAGTGCAAGTTTTATCAAATGCAAGGGTCTTCTAGGTTTACAGTCATCTTCTCAGCTGATTGCATCTTGTGTGGAGGGATATATGCTCTTGTTTGACTAACCAACGATAAGAGACAAATGGCTTTCCTTGGGTGAGTAAATGAACAAAGACTACGTCAAATTCTTTAGAATCACGATGGTTTAATGGTAGGGGTGATGAGGATGGTGTTTGGAAAAGCTTATGTTGCCGACAACGAAAGATACCAAGTTGATTCTGATATTCCATCTAGGTTCATGGCAACATTGTTGGAAATCAACACTCCTAAAGTAGAGGCGGAAGCCATAACTCGAGGGATGTTCATTCCAGAGATATTGGGTGGTCTAGAGGTCATTCTAGATGCAACAACGATTGGGGTAGGAGTCCAAGGCTGAGGGATATGGCACTCCTACAGGATCTAGGGGAGGTTGTGAAGCTCTACCCATTCTTGTTGGACATTAAGGGTTTAAAGTTAATCAATCTCAAGGATTAGGCTAGAGTGGCGGTAAGTTTCATCAAAAAGATGCTTAGGTTGGAGGTAGGGGAGGATTTCCAGTGGATTTTAGACTTCAATCAAGTCTTGCATGAATATGATGAAGGATAATGTCTGGTCTTGTCATCTTCTATCTTAGGTAGTGCTCTTCTTATGTATAGTGTTTGTATGAGCTTTCATTTTGTTAAAGAAAGCTTCCTAATATGTTAGGAATCTAGAATGGCTAGCCTTGTGTGGCCTATGTCTGCATATAGTTACCTCTTGGGTTTGATAGTCTATCTGGGTAGGTTGAGCATCTTCAGCTACATTTTGAAACTACATAGTAGAAGATGTATCTCCTCTTTTTGAAATCCATATATAAAATCTCTATTACGAATCAAATATATATATATATATAATGAATAAAATATTAAATAATTTTCATAAGGCTAAATATTATATTAATATAAATATTACACAATAAAATAAATTAATATTTAGATCACATCTAAATATTAATTTATTTTATTGTGTAATATTCATATTAATATATCAATATTTCATAGATAAGGGCGTGGTTAGGTGGTCATGCCTTGGGGACTGGTCTCGTTGATAAAGCCATGGGAAGAAATCCCCTGTAAGGGTCTCTCTAGGCTTGGACCAAGTTAAAAACTTGAGTACATATTTAAAATATCAATATTTTAATTACAATGAAAGAAAACAATAAAATTTATTATAACATAGTAAATGAAATATTCATATATATAATCAAACCCATAATGTTTCTGGGTTAGTAGAAAAATTAATTGGCACACTCAAACTGAGAAACCCAACATGTGCACCATACTTTTATGCATTCAATATACTAACTTCAACATAAGGGAGTTTTGTTACACTGAAGGGCATGCATGCTTATTATCATACTAGAAAATTACTTTTTCTAATGAAAACTTTAAATCTTGAATAATATGGAATATTTATGCCATGAAATCTTTAAATCTTGAACGGTATGAAATATTTATGCCACTCCTCGAAGACATAACTCACATACAAATAGTAGCATCTGTATGACTTTTTACTGAGGTATATTCTTTCTTTTTGTTCCTGTGAGATTTATGGCAAAATAAAACCACAATCACAAAGTATGTGGTGCTTCTACACTTGAATTATTAGCTCTCTGTTCATAACAAATTGTTTTAAATAATCTGGTAATGTCAAAAAATAACTAACTTTAAAACGGTATAATGATAATTCTATTTATTTGTATAATTAATAATTTAATAAAAATATTATTATTAATATTATTTTATTTATATTATTCTATTGATATTTAAAATAAGAATTTTGTAATCAATTAATACAATGAATAATTTTTTTTAATAATAAAGAGAGTAAAAACTTATTCATTCAAGAAAGCAGTACAAAGCCAAAAATTACAATCCCCCCATCAGGGGTCACAAGTTAACAACAGACACATCAAGAAACACCCAAAACATGTCTCATATCTTCCATAACCCAGTCCTCAAGCTCCCTATCAAGGCCCTTAGGGAGACAACTCCAGTCATCCACTTTCCAATTTCCAATCCGTTTAGAATCCCATTTAGCCAAACCATCAGCCACCTTATTCCACTCCCTAGGGGTATGGCAAAATGTGATAGAATCTAGGACCTTACCCAGAGAGATAATTTGTCTAACCACCCCAGACAGCTGCCAATTTACATCCTCCAACTGTTGCTTATTTAGTAAATCTACCACAATTTAAGAATCTGACACACAAATTATCCTTCTCCATCCAAGGGCACAAGCCCTTTTCAAAGCCAAGAGAATAGCCAATGCCTCCATGAAATTGTTAGAGTGTTGGCCACGATACTCTGAGAAGAAGAACACAACCACTCCTGAACAGTCCCTACCAATACCTCCAACACCAGCGTGACCCGGATTGCCTCTAGAGGACCCATTCGTATTGATCTTTAGAACCTCCAAAGGTGGAGGTCTCCAATGACCATCGCTCTGAACCTTCCCTCTAGCACCTCAACTCAAAGTAGGCCTAGTCCCCAGACTCTGAAAAATTCCCATATCTCCAGGGTCCACAGGGACCAAGAGATCACACCTAGCTGCTAAAGTCTCCTAAAGACCTCCCAAGATCCTCATCCAAACCTACCATACCTGAAGTTTCTTATATAGGAAAATCCTGTGATTATGCTCTAGCCAAATATGCCAAATAATGAAGCTAGGACCAATCGTCCAAGGAGTCTGGAGGAAGGAAGTCTTGGTTGGGGAACTCCCTAGCCTACTCCAAAAGTTCTTTAAAGAAGAGTCAAGCCTACACGACTGCCTCCAGACTTCCCACTAGAAATGCCAGATCACCCTAACAAAAGAGCATTGGAAGAAGAGATGAGAAATGTTCTCATCTCTATTAGAGAACATTACACACATAGAGGGGCCCTGAAATCCCTGCTTCCAAAGATTCTCCCAAGTCAGGCATCTATTATAAATCACCAACCAAGAAAAGAAATTACACTTGGGCCAAGAGAATTTATTCCAGATCTGCTTCCACCAGGGCACCCCCGTGCACCCAAACATTTGTTCATCTAGAACTTGATAACCAAAGACAACAATGAACTTGCCTTTCTGGTCACCTCCCTAGGCCATAACATCCCTCTCTAATAGAGAGTTACAAACCCTACCAGGAAAGATGTTAGCTAGCTCCTGATGGTCCTCCACCGATCCCCTAGGTGGTCACTCATGCGGGTCCTTCCATCTGTACACCTTAGCCTAAACCAGAACTTGAGGGGATTTAAAATCCCTCAGTTAAGTCCAACCACTTCCAAAAAATGCCTACATAGGTCCTATAAGTGATGGTGTGTAGACATAATAGGAGGATGCCTACCCTAGGAATCAAACTAGAAGAGAACCTTTGAACCCCTATTGCAAATCCAAAATAATCCTTGTTTAATCAACTTGGCTCCCCTCTTGAGGGTATTCCAAACCATAGAACCCTTACACATTAGGCTATGTTTGGGCACATCTACACAATCCACATCCCCAAGGTATTTTGAGGTGAGGATCTTAGCCCAAGTTTGTTGCTGCTGAGTACACCATCTCTAATAGAGTTTAGCTGTCAAATCTTGCCCATTCAAAATTAACTTGACACAACCCAAGAGCACCCTCCTTCTTCGTCTGACACAACAACATCCCACTTGACCAAGCTCCACTTCCTCAAAGGTAGATTACCAGACCACAGAAACTGTCAACAAAGACTCTCAAAGTCTTTCACAAAGATGGTAGGGGCAGATAACACAAAGCACTTGTACACTGGGAGAGCCTGAACCACTGACTTTTATAGAGTCACTCTTCCTATAGTAGAAAGCCACCTGCAAGTCCAATGACTTACCTTTTTTTGACAATTCTCAATAACATCCTGCCAGAACACATGAGGTAATGTACGAATAGCTAGAGGAATGCCAAGGTAGACAAAAGGAAGCGAGCCAATTTGAAACCTGAGGATACCCATAATTCTCTGCTGAATAAGGTTAGGAGTTTTAAAGAAATAAATAAAGAATTGCCTTCATTGATGCTTTGCCCAAAGGCAGCCAAATAACAGTCTAGAGCCTTCCTTAGATTGACTACTTCATCCACTCTGGCGAGACCCATTAATGTCGTATCATGATCCACAAACTGAAGATGGGATTGGGGGAGAATGTTATTGTCCCATCGCCAACCCTGAACAAGACCAAGCTCCACACGAGATTTCAAAAGTCTCCCAAGCCCTTCAGCCATCAAAATAAATAAATAAGGGGATAAAGGATCCCCTTGGCAAAGTCCCCTAGAAGCCCCAAAGAGTTCAAAAGTTTCTCCATTGATGAGCACAAAAAAGGAGCTATACATGACACAACTTATAACCCATTCAATCCAAGCACTGTTGAACCCAAAAGCTCTCAAAATCTTGGTTAGAAAATCCCATTTGACATGGTCATAAACTTTGGCCATATCCAACTTAATGGACATAGCCTTCTCCTTGGAGGAAGCCATAGAGTGAATAGTCTCAACTGCAATAACCACACCATCTAGAATCTACCTACCAACCACAAATCCACCCTGTTCCTCAGAAACTAATCTATCTAACCATGACTTCAGGTGTTCAACAATTAGCTTGGTGATTATTTTGTACACTACATTACAAAGGGTAATAGGCCTGAAGAGATCCAAAGAATTAGCCCCGTCCCACTTAGGGATGTGAGCCAAGAGGTGGCATTCAAGGCTCTTAGCATTTGATTATTCTTTTGAGATTCCTAAACAACCTCAAGAATATCAAGCTTTATAACCTCCCAAAACTCCTGAAAGAACTCAATCAAGAACCCATTAGGACAAGGAGCATTACCTTTCCTCATCTGAAACACAATATTCTCCAACTCTAGCAGAGAGATTGGCTTGAGAAGGGACTCGTGTTGATCACAAAGAATACTGAGAGGGGGGGTGAATCAGTATTTTGTAAAACTTCTCTTTCACACATTTATTAATCCATTTACCACATTCAATAACTTGAAAGCAAAACAAACATAAGAACATCAACTGTAAAGACATAACACATAGACACCAGGATTTTTATGTGGAAAACCCAAAAAGGGAAAAACCACAGTGAGTGTTAGCTCACAATATATTATGATAACAATACCGAATTACATGAAGGCCCACTGTCTTAGGGCTCATTGGCCAAGGACTCACTGTCCAAAAGAAGTGCTCACTGCCAAATAGAAGAGAAGAGAATATAGAAAGAAATGGCTCACTGCCAGGAGAGGATTACTACAGGTGCATCTACAGAATGTTGTGGTGCAGTACCAATTAGCTCAGTCTATAGATTCAAAGGTCTTCATAATGTCTTCTCTTCTTTTCTTCTCTGCTTCACGTATACTCTGTTCTTCTACCTTTACTATCCTTTTACTAATCACAAAACTGCCTTAGATCACATAATCATGAATTCACACTCTATTCACACTTATCATACATCCAACACCGAAATCCATCAAGTATATATATATATATCCGCAACAAGATTCATCTCACAATCAGGTCGGCAAGCCAAACATGAAACATGTATACAAATGTTATACCTTGTCGGCTTAATTTTGTGCACAAAAAACAATGCAGACCCAAACAAACATACAATAGTCTTCATATAGGTTAGGACCAATCATTCAACCACTTAGATTGATTGTTCAAACAATATACCTTCACCGCATATAGATCTAACATGCCTGTCGGTTTATCCCTTAAGTACACACTTGACCAGTTCAACTATCACATCATAACTTCCAAAGTGGACCACATGAGACTCTAAAAATCATATGCAATATCCATTATAGCTCTCTTGTCATACCTTTAGAACCACATAACATAGTATTCAACTACAGACAAATGTGGATCTCCGAACTGTCACTCAGTCACTATGAAACATTGTTAGACTCTAAGATGATAAAGAACAACTTGTAGAAAGTGATCAAAGGAACTTCAAAAGATATAACTCTAGATTTAGGTAGTCATAATAAGTATCTTTGTTGCCTTAGAATTGCAGGACAAAATATGTAATAGTAGAGGAATGCAGACCCTTTTACTTTGGTACTCTGTACTATTCCTATCTTTACTCTATTCACCCAGACTTAGACATTTCACCATATGACTTCTGGAGGAAGTCCAAACTTGAACACTGGAACATGTGATCACTAAATAGCTATGAACAACATACTTGAACCACATATAATGATCTTCAACTGTGGAGGCATACTGACCCAATCTCTGTCATTCTGTAGCTTGCCAATACTTAACCATTTTGACTAAGTTAGTCTTCCAGACCTTTACCAAACCTTGGTGCCATGACTGAAAACCCCTTGACTATGCTTTTTTGCCATCAATGACAACATACAACATTCCATCAAAGTAGTGTCTCTTGACTATGTTGACAACAATCTCCTCCTTTGGCATTGATGGTAACACTTAGTGAAAAATGCTCATCTGCTCCCCCTTTCTATATACACTCTATTTTTCTTCTCCCCCTTAGGTGTTTTCCCATTTTTCACTGGTTTTCTTCTCCCTCTTTGACATCAATGGCAAAGGTATATGTACAAGAGTCAAAATTGTGTCAAGACAACAAAAACTGTTATATTCTGTCGTATATGTACAAGTATAATCTTGACTTTAATTTTTTGTGGGTTGTAGGATGTCATTGAAAATTATCTTGATTTGAGCCAACTCTCCAAACCAATTCTTCTTTGCATTTTCCAAAATTTGAATATGGCCATTTATTAGGAAGCTTCTCTACCTTTTGTACATCAGAGGGTGTGTCAGTTGGTGCACTTACCTGTAGTGCTTCTGGTGCAAGATTTGACATTGAGTATAGCTTATGACTTATTAGTCCTCTCAACTGACACATTCTATTTTTCATTTGATCCATCTTAGTCATTAGATTACTTAAGTCATTATGAATATTGATAACTTGTATCTCTGTGGTACTTACTGACTCAACTACTGGATCAAATGACTTGGAGATATTTGTTAGCTATAGTTCCAGATCCTTGATCTTTTCTTCTAACTCCTTTGTGGCATCCGGCCATAATAAAAAAAACTTGTACAAATCAAAATCTTCTTTAGTGGCACTCTATATACCTTTTATTCCATTTTCTAATAAAGTTTTATCATTGATCAACATGGTCTTCAACTCAGTTAATCTCTTCTCATCAAACTCTTTCCTTACTTTTGCTTCTGCAAACTTTTTAAAGGATTCAAAATGAGTGCTGATTGATTTTATCATACCTTTAAGTTGATCAATTGATGATAATGATGTATCTTTGTGGTATATAGACATCAACTTCGCCAACACATAAGATGCTACATCAATGAGCTCATTGTCCTGTATATGTGTTTTCAACATCTCTTCCTATGCCTTTGCTTGAACAATTGACACTAGTTTGAATTTTTGTATAGAGGACATTGAGTCCAAATTGATTGGTACTTGTAAGATCTCAAACTCATCCAAATCTGAATGTCTCTCCAAAAATTTCTTGACAAATTACTTAGGGCAGTAGCAGTGTCTCTTGTCATTTATTCAGACACTTCTTGATTTTGTTCTAGAGGTTCCATGTCCATATTTTCTTGTTGACCAATATTTTGTTTCGGTGCAGGGCTCTTCTCAGATTGATCAAGTTCTTGATCATCAGTTTTTTGAGTTGGAGGAGGACTTGTTTCAGTTTGGTCCTTTTCAATGGTGTCTAGGTCACCAGTAGCAGGGGCTTGATCTTCCTTTTCTTTCATCTCTCCATCATTTTTTCCTAGCCCTTGGTCCATGCTGTCATCTCCAACATTTGTCTCTTCATTATCATATATGGTTGGGAGATGAAATTCCTTCAACACTCTTAGAGTGATCTCCTCAGTTTCTTTGACCACTTTCTCAATGTCATCTACCATTAGAGTGTTCATTCTCTTCTTTGTTCTGAATTCTTTATGAAGCACTTTGGAGATTTTTGATTTTTCTTCTGGGGTAATTTCAGGACATAGCTTTATTAGTGTATGCTCACTAAGATCAATGTCCTTTGCCATATCAGCTTCTTTTCTTATAGACATTATGCTTCCCAAACTATCTGGAAGATCAGTAATTATTTCAATGAGAGCTTTATTGTAAATGTCCAAGTATTGGATGATAGTAGCCTCATGACCTTTTAATTTGCATCATTGAAGTCATCATACAATTTGGGCAATAGGTTTTAGATTTCCATCAACTATAATGGCTTTCAATACTTCCTCCAGACTCATTGTAGTCTAGTCTTCTGCAGGTGGTTTAGTTTTAGCCTTCTTTCTCCCTTAACCCTTATCGGAGGTCTTCCCTTTTGTGGCACTAGACGGTTTGCCTTGCTGAGAACTAGAGGGTGGTGCACTTTGTTCCTTCATCTTCTTCACCTCTTCATCGGTCTCAGTTTCCTCATCATCAACTACACCAACATTGACATACACTCTCTGACCATTGGTCTTCTTCCTCTTCCTTGTTTGCGCTTCTGCAGTAGTTATGGAGGGAATACCAGAGGATTTAGATGTTGTTCTAGAGGAACTTTCACCTCTTGTTCTTCTTTTTTGGTGCAGTAGGTGACTCTTGTTGCTCCTCTTGAACTTATGGAGATTTATTAGCTTCCTTTTCTTGCTCTTTCTCCTTTTCTTTAGCTGCTCTTTCTGCCTTAGCTCTAACTCTTGTCGCTGATATTTGTTCTTTGGTGAATCCTTTGCTTTGTGCATATTCTTCTACCATTTTCCTAGCCTTTTTCTGGATTTCATGCTTCCTTAGTTCAACATGAACTTTTACAGATAGCTCTTCATATGTGCCAAACCTTTCCTCTGAGGTATCCCTAGGTTTTCTTAACACGTGCTGGACATAATTGTCCAATATTTTTCCATCTACTTTGTAACCCATTGGAATAATCCAAACTGTCCTAGGCTCAATAGCCTCCATCATACATTAGTCTTTTGTGACAATGAAGCATATGTCATTTTTGTATTTATCTACAATTCCCTTAGGAATCCTTTCCCTAGACTGCATGACTCTTTGAAAATTCTTGAAATAGCCCCATAGGGTTGTGGTTTGTTCCTCATGACTTCCTTTGCTACTTAGATGATCTCTAATTTGCACTGCAACTAGTTGAATATTTAACCAGAACAAATTCTTCATACTTGGTAATTCATGCATGAAATAGAAGAATAAGCAGATGATCAACTTACTAGACTCGAAGGGGTATTTGTTATCCTTTGTCTTCTTCAGGTTTTCCATTAATTGCTATCGTAGCAATTCATAGAGGTCATAGTTTGTATTCTCCTTAATCATCTGATAAGCAGTGTATATAGTAGTACTAGAGACAAAGTTCTCCCAGTTGCTAAAATAGATCTTATATCCAATTACCATTGATGCAAAACTCACTGTATGATCTACAATATCATTAACTGTTAATGGTCTCTTGTCAAATTGGGCTCTGGCTTCTTCTGTCACAGTGTTATTCTTCACAACTTTTAACAGGGGCACATTATCGGTAGAGTTTAAACTTGTCATAGCCCTAATCACATCCTTGGTGATCTTAAAGGGCTTTTAGAGCCACATGAACTCATCATGGATCCTGCTCAACACGTACCAAACCCATTCATCCTCCACAAATGTAGGGAAGTCTTTGTACTGAATGAATTTCTTCACTTCCAAAGCCTTGTATTCTTCCTTCAACTCAAATTGGTCACCACTTAAATTTTTTATATATAAATCTGTGAGTTTAGTGTCACCCTATTCTTCTAGGGCAACATTAATGTAATCCCTAACATCCTCTACATGCATTAAACCATATGGTATACTAAAAAATGCTCCCGTTTGATCAACTTCTATTGATTTGAAGGGATGTTTCTTGAATTTTGGCTGAGCTCACTCCTAGTGATATCAACAACCTATGGGGTTGCCATTTTTCCAAAGATTTTAAAAAATACACAATAGGGTTTTAGCTGGAAATACCTTTTTCTGCCAAGCTGGGGTTTTCTTTACTTGAATCACTTTGTGTCACTTTGAATCTCTAGAGATCATTGAAATCACTTGAAGTTCACCTTCAGTTTCTCTTAGACACTTGATAACTTAAATGCAAAGTGAATTGTCTGTCGAATGAGCTCCTTTTTAACCCTTGTTATGAAAACCTAAGTTGTCATAAATGCTTGTTCACAAAAAGTTCTTAAAGTCTTTTCTATAGAATACAGTTGATTAGAATTGCTCCGCAATGCTCTACATTTGAATTTTTTCTACTAGGATTTTTTCCAAAAGATTTGTCTTATAAAGCTTTTCATCATGCTTTTGTGCCAGATCTTAGCACTAACTATCTAGCTAGGGGATTTGGATTTTCAATACAACTCCCCTTGAGCCAGAGCTCCCAATTTACTTCCCAGAGGAAGTATCTGCACCAGAGATTGGTGTGGATCCATCCCTGACATCATTAACATCCTTCTTAATCCAGACCATGCTCATTTCCTTCTTGATTTCCACTAGATCAATTTTGTTCTTATCTTTATCTTCTCTTTGCTCTATTTTCCTCTTCTCTGTAGGATAGTCTCTTTTCTCATTTTTGGATCTGCAGAATCTTGCAACATGTCCAAAATTATTGCAATTGTAGCATACCACATTTCTCTATCCCTAATTCCTTCTATTGATTGAATTCATTCTTGTTCTGCATTGGTTAGCCATATGCCCAATTCTATTGCATGCAAAACACTTTCCATTGAAGGATTGAGTATTCCTTGCATTGTTAAAACCATTCTGTACCAGACTTCTACATTCATTTGATCTATGAACAATTTTCTTGCAATTGAAACATTGACCAGAGAATGATGGAACATTCTGATTCATTCTGCTCCTACATTGAGTAGCCTTGTGACCAAACTTATTGCAATTAGAAGAATTGCCATTGAAAGATGGGTACCTTTGAGCATTTGGTTGCTTGATCAGAGGTCTTCTAGGTCTTCTTCTTTGATTCTAGAACTGTTGGCTTTGTTTTTCTTCATCTCAATGTTTTCTTGACCTAATTTAGAACTTTCTCCTTTTTCAAATCCCAAGCCTTTCTTTTCATCTGAACTCTTTTGACTTTCAATCAACTCCTCAAGCTTTGCAGAACTTATTTTGAATTTTTCTTTATAGCTATTGGCTACTTCCAAATCATATTTCAGAAGCAACACATCTTTTCTCAAATTTTCACATTCCTCAGACTTATCTTTCAATATTTGATTCGAATGTTCCTCAGCTTTTTCTTTCTCTTCAACCAACCTTGATAAATTACTTTCATTTCCTTCAATCAGCTGTTCACTTAGCTCTCTATTTCTATCCTTTGATCTATTGACTTTCTCTCTTAGCTTTAGGATGCATTCATCTGCTTCTTTGACATTTTCCTTCAAATCCTAGATTTCTGCTTCATACTTAACAAGATCTTCAAGAGCTAATTTTAATTCTTGATTAGTTGTGACACTACCTAGAGTAGGATACCTTCTGGCTACCATGAGTATTCTTCCTAGATCTTCCTCAAGTTGTTAAACTTCTTCGAAGGAAAATTGCTCTGATACCAATTGTTGATCACAAAGAATACTGAGAGGGGGGGTGAATTAATATTATATAAAACTTCTCTTTCACACATTTATTAAGGCATTTACCACATTCAATAACTTTAAAGCAAAACAAACATAAGAACAAAAACCATAAAGACATAACACATAGACAACAGGATTTTTACATGGAAAACCCAAAAAGGGAAAAACCACAGTGAGTGTTAGCTCATAATATATTATGATAACATTACTAAATTACATGAAGTCTCACTACCTTAGGGCTCACTTCCTAAGGACTCACTATCCAAAAGAAGTGCTCATTGTAATAGGATCACTGCCAAATAGAAGAGAAGACAATATAGAAAGAAATGGCTCACTGCCAGGAGAGGACTGCTATAGGTGAATCTATAGAATGCTATGGTGTAGTACCAATTAACTCAGTATACAGATTCAAAGGTCTTCATAATGTCTACTTTACTTTTCTGCTTTGCTTCACATATACTCTGTTCTTCTTCCTTTACTGCCCTTTTGCTAATTAAAAAACTACCTTAGGTCATCGCATAATAATGAATTCACACTCTATTCACACTTATCATACATCCAACACTGAAATCCATTGAGTATATATATCCGTAACAAGATTCATCTCACAATCAGGTCGACAAGCCAAACATGAAACATGTATACAAATGTTATACCTTGTCAGCTTGATCTTGTATAGAAACAACAATGTAGACCCAAACACACATAAAATAGTCTTCATATAGGTTGGGACCAATCATTCATCCACTTAGATTGATTGTTCAAACAATATATCTTCACTGCATATAGATCTAACATGCCTATTGGCTTATCCCTTAAGTACACACTTGACCAGTTCAACTGTCACATCATAACTTCCAGAGCAGACCATATGAGACTTTGAAAATCATATCCAATATCCATTATAGCTCTCTTTTCATACCTTTAGAACTACAAAACATAGTATTCAACTACAGACAAATGCAAATCTCTGAACTGCCACTCAGTCACTGTGAAACATTGTTAGACTGTAAGTCAATAAAGAACAACTTGTAGAAAGTGATCAAAGGAACTTCAGAAGCTATAACTCTAGATTTAGGTAGTCATAATAAGTATCTTTGTTTTCGCATAACCATAGGACAAAATATTTAATAGTGGAGGAATACGAACCCTTTTACTTTGGTATTGTGCACTGATCCTGCCTTAACTCTATTCACCCAGACTTAGACATTTCACCATATGACTTCCAAAGGAAGACAAAACTTGAACACTAGAACATGTGATCACTAAATAGATATGAAAAACATACCTAAACCGCATATAATGATCTTCAATCGTGGAGGCATACTGACCCAATCTCTGTCACTCTGTATCTTGCCCATACTTAGCCATTTTGGCTAAGTTAGTCTTCTGGACCTTTACCAAACCTTGGTTCCATGACTGAAAACCCCTTTACTATGCTTTGTTTCCATCAATGACAACATACAACATTCCATTAGAGTAGTGTCTCTTGACTATGTTGCCAACAACTCATTCATTTCACCAGTCACCAAGGGAGGAATACAAGCCAAAATTTTAGCTTCTTCCTCACTGGCAGGAGGGGAATCATCAAAGAAGAGAGCAGAGAAGAACTGAATGAACTCATCTCACCAGAGGAAAGAAGAGGGTCACCATCTAGGGACTTAAGAGATGAAATGATATTTCCCTACCTTCTATCCTTAACTGAATTGTGAAAGAAAGAAGTATTCATGTCCCCTTCCCAAATCCAATCAATGCAGGATTTTTGCTTCCAGAAAATTTCCTCACGAAGCTCCCATTCCTCCACCTCCTTCATAGCCATAGATTTCAACACACTCAGCTCCTTTGATAGCCCCTAAGCATGGATCTGTTGAGTAATGGTGTCAAAGTACTCTCGTGCAACCCTTTTAGCCTAGAAAATATTATCGAAATGGTGTCAGTTCCATTGTTTTAGCATATATTTTACATACTAGAGTCTTTTAGCAAAGGAGCACATAGCAGTGCCAAAAGTAGGCTTCCCATCCCTCCACCATCCTAGGATCAAATCATGAAGAGACTCATCATGAAGCCACATAAGCTAAAATTTAAAGGACTATTTTTTAGAGAATCTAGACAAGCAAGTGAATAATTTGATTCACCAGTGATCTAAACCTCGCCAATCCAAAATCTTAGAGCTAGTAATCCATTTGGCACCAACCCAAAAAAAGGACACCAGAAACTTGTCTAACCTTTTAGAAATAACATCATCACTAGTCCTCCTATTGTTCTAGGTAAATAATCCATTGACGGGTTTGATATCCACCAAATTCATACAAGCTACATTGTCCCTCAAGAGATCTGAGGAAGGATCTAGATGGGTAATCCCACCCCTTTTCTCTTCTAGAGATGAGATAGCTTTAAAATCACTTGCAAGAATCCAAGGGAGAAAGGGCTTCAAAGAACACAAGTATCTAATATGAGACCACAAATGAGCCTTACCAGGGAGATCTAAAGGAGCATAAATATTAGAAAGAAGAATTCTCTCACTAGACTCTAGACTAGAAGTGACAAGAGATATAGAGCACCTGCTAGAAAGCCACTAGAGAGGAAAAAATCTATGTGGATCCCATAAGCAAGCATGTCCCCCTGAGCTTTCCTACGCCCCCACACATTGACAACAACCTCTACCCCAGATCTTAGGAGCCAAATTCAACATACTTTCAATAGACAACTTAGTCTCCTGGAGGAAAACCAAATTAGAAGAGTGAACACGAATCAAATCACGAATAGCCTTTTGTTTAGGGATGCTATTCATACCCCTAACATTCCAAGATATCACAATCATCGCTAGGGCTGGGAAAAGTGAGAATCAATAGTCCTCACTAAGCCAAACTCAACCAATGTCTCTCCAATTTGATTTACCTTTTCCTAATCCTTCTTCCTACCTCCTTTAAGAGGCTTCTCAGGAGTCCTCTTTTTGGGGGGTTTTCACTAGAGGCCCAAAATAGGAGGAGACTTGCCTTTACCAGAGTCCCCAATAACCTTCTCAATGATGATCCTAGAACTAGGGGGATCAGGAACCATAATAGTGTCTATCGTCAAGCCAATTCCCCTAAGCTCAGGTCCTAAGGAAGGGGGATCTATGTCCATCTGAGCTAATTGACCCCCTATTGGGACCTAGCTGGAAAAAGTATTTGGCTAATCCACCAGGCACTTCTCAACAATCATACTATCAACAACTTGCATTTCGAAGGGAACACCTTCCTCTTGAACCAAGTCCTCTAATGCTTCAAACCTATTGAGGGTTTCCTCTTCTTGCCTATCTTTAAGAGTCCTCTTTTGTCCTCTATTCCTATTACGAGGCTTAACAAGAACAAAACCATCCTTATCCGTCTCCACCCCCTATATGGGGGCCTTACCTTTGTCCATCTTTGAGGCAGACTGATGAGAAGTATTAGCCATACTAGTAGTCAAAGTAGCTTTGGGGCACTTTCTCTATAGGTGGCCATATTCATGACATAACTGACAATGAAAAGGTAATGCCTCATAATCCAATTGCTGGGTCCAAGAGGTTGTCCCAATGCTTATTTCCACTGAATCCAACAATGGGTTATTCAAGTCAATTTCGACACACACTCGAGCAAAATAAAGAACCCTTTTATTCAAGGTTTGTTGAGAGGGCCCAATAGGCTTACTGAGCAAGAGAGAAATCATCTATAATATATCACTTCACCAACATTCTAGGGGTAAGCGAGGGAGGTGTACCTAAACTGGAATCCAAGAAGGGAGCTCCTCTACAGAGTTAAAACCCACATGCCAAGGTTTAATGAATAGGCCCACCTGGTTATAAAAGTACGACCTACCTTCAAAAGCCTAATTTTTGTTAGCAATATAGGAAAAGTCTAGCATGAAGAATTTGTTGGTTGCCAACATAATATGAAAGTCCCCTTCAGGGTTCTAGGTCTTGCGAATCCATGAATCAAGAAAGGGGAGCAAAGCCTGCATCGCCTTGAACTTGTAAGTCAACACATGCTTTCTATAGTATTCCACGTCTTCTGCCACAGAGTCTAGTTGTATCACAAGCTTCGGCCATTCCTGCGATCTCTCCAAACACCCATTTACTTTATGTAGCCAGAGACCACCATTCCTCATAAAACCCTTGCTAGGGTTACCCAAATTTGCAAAGCTCTAACTTCCTCTAGGAAGAGAAGAACCTGGATCAGACTTGTTTGCCGATGCATGTAGCTCCATGAGAAACAAAGAAAAATCTCCATCCCGATAACTAGATCACTGGGGGCAACAAAAATAAACACTAAAGTAGCTCCACAGAAAAATCAAAACATAGAAGAAAAGAATCAAACCCCTCCATAAGCATGCAAGCACCCCCCACTAGAAATCTGCACCTCTGAATGTCGCCCCACACACATGCAAGCGCAACTGATCAGAAAAAGAAGAAGCCATGACATGTTACAGGCCGTGGGCTTCCAAATCCCCACAGCTCCCCTTACTTATCATCTCCTCTTCCATACAATGAATAAAAATTAAATATTGATATGAATATTACTAAATATAATGTATTAATATTTAGATCAAAATAATATATATATATATATATATATATATATATATATATATATATATATATATATATATATATATATATATATTTCATTTTACTATAATATAACAAAAATACAAATAGATTATAATGATAATTCTACTAATTTGTATAATCAATAATTTAATTTACATTTTTACTAATATATAATTAATTATACTATTTAATTACTATTTAAAATATCAAATTTATAAATTATATATATTGAATAAAAATTAAGTAATCACATTAATATGAATATTATATTAATATAAATATTACAATTTTTTTTATAATATTTATATAGACTTTAAATTTTTTTTAACATTAAAAAATATTATTTGTTTAATAATAAAATTTGGGGCAAAAATTTAGCAAAATTGAAAAATTAAAATTTGTTCAACATAAAAAATAATACTCTATTTTGGTTTACACTAGATAGATTAATCACTAAATAAAAAGACTCATTGTAATACTAATATTATTTGTAATATTTAGATCACTACAATATTTTAATTTTTAATATTTATATAGAAAATAATATAATGACTATATAATGATCAAAATTAAATACTATTATTGTTAATATATTATTAATTAAATAATGACATTAATATGAATATATATATTTTTGATTAGTTCAGCTAGAAAAGAGGGTCCAAAACCCTTTACAAAGTAGCCCCTAGGGCAACACAAGGCCTCAAATGAGCCAAAGAAAGCACATTAACAACACACAGACAAAGGTAAAGCTACAACAAGGTAGCAAGGCTGTAAGGAACAATAAAAGACTAAATAATTGCAAAACTTGACCTAGTAGGTCGTACGCCCTTGGCCCGAGTGCAGGTCAGAGAAACATGCTTTGGAAGACCCCTCTTCCTTCTTTGGACAATAGTCAAAAAGACATCATTATCTCCATTTACAAAAGTAGGAGATGTAGGAGGTGAGACTTTCACCAAAACCTCTTAAGGGGGTGGATCTTGGGGAGAGGAAGAACCTGTCACCATAGCAACAACCCCATTAACAAACATCACCCCAACAACAAAAGTCCCAGTAACAAATAGTTCCCTAATAACAGAAACAATAAGGGAGGTCCCAACAACAATTCTAGCAATAGAAACACCCCTTGTCATGGGTGACTTACTAGAAGTAGTAGCAAAACTGGCAACAACAACCTCTGAAGTAGATGGTACATCAATAGAAGAGGATTTTCCAGCAACAGGCAGCATCCCAACAATAGATGAAACCTGCAAACTAGTAACCAATGGCTCTTGGATAGGAAGAGAAGTGAGAGATTGAACCTCAGGCTAGGGAGCCACAGCGGAAGGAGAGGAAGGAGGTGAAGCCACAAGAGGAATAGTGAAGTCCATGGGCTAAACATCACGCCACCATGAAGCTAAATGGGATTTGGGCTTAGAGCGCAAGCACTGCTCAACTAGATGACTAGTGCCAAAGCAGCGTCGATAACGAAAGAGAATATCCTCATAGTCCAACCACTGACGATCAACAACATTGAAGATAATCTCAGCAAGGAGTGCCTTAGTCAAATCTAGATCCACAAGAATCTGAGCATAAGTCATATGTGTAAACTGTAAGGTAGTAGGATCAGTCATAATAAACCACCCAAGAGATCCCAATTGCAGAATAGAAAGAATTGTGCCAGAACTGGAGAGGGAGATTAGGAAGCCTAACATAGATGGGAAAAATATTCAAAGAATTAGTAGCTGGATTGAAAAGAGGAAACTCGAGATGAAGCAACAGGGGATACTGGCCCCACAACCAAACAGAACCCTCAAACACAACATTACGGTTCTTAATATAATCAAATGTAATAATAAAATAACATCTAGCACATGGGTAGATTTCAATTCTACTATTAGTGATTGGTCCCCAAGAATCAAAGATCCATGAATTTAGGTCATGGAGGCGTGGCAAAAAATGATTGAATTTGCAAATCAAAGTGTGGGAGGAGAAATTTTTCTCACTCCCCAAAACCTCCAACTGAAAAGAAATAACAAGAGAAGCAACATAGGGCAAAGGTGACCCCTGACGCTTCCCTTGAGCAACAGCTAAAAAAGATTTACCCCCAACAAAAGAAGCCACACCTACAGATGACACACCAGCAAGGACAACAACCTCTATCACAGATGACACACCAATGACAATGGAGGACCCTACAATAGGCAATCTCCCAGTAACAGGTGAACCCTACAAACCCCCAATCGTAGTAGCCATGCCCACAAACGTTGCTCTAGTAGTAGTAAAGCCCACTTTCGCAGACGACGCACCAACAACAACAACTACACTAGTAGTAGAGGAGATCCCTGCAATCCCAACAACCAACGATCCCTGCAAACCAAGTGCATGGGTGGGAAGAGGAGCAGGAGAGGCCATTTCAAAAAAAAATTTAAAAATTTATTATATATTAATATAAATATTGTTATTTTTGTTATAGTATTTGCATAACCAAAAATTATTTGTTTAATAACCAAATTCTCGGTAAGAATTTAGTCACTTATAATTTAATTAAACAATGTAATTTCAAATTTTCTCTCAATTTTAGGTGTTTGTTTCTCATTAATATTTAGATCACTACAATATTTTAATTTTTGTTTAATAACCAAAAATTAGTTGTTTAATAACCAAAAATTATTTGTTTAATAACCAAATTCTAGGAAAGAATGTAGTCACTCATAATTAATTAAACAAGTTAATTTTTTAGTATTGCCACCTCCTTGCTTCTGACAGATTTTTCTTTCACATTAATAGATCACTATAATATAAAATTTTTAATATTTATACATAAAACAATATAATAACTATACAATGGTCAAAATTAAATAATGACATTAATATGAATATTATATTAATATAAATATTACAATTTTTGTTATAATATTTGTTATTTGTTTAATAACCAAATTCCCAGCAAGAATTTAGTCACTCATAATTTAATTAAATAAGTTAATTTGTGAGTATTGTCACCTTTGACTTGTGACCGGATTTTTCTCCTCAATTTTAGGTGTTTGTTTCACTCAAAATAGTATTTTCCAAATCATTTTACCAATGATTTTTGTTAAAATTTTCTCAAAAAATTTAAAATTTGTCCAACATGAAAAAAATACTTTGTTTTGATTGGTTTACTATAGATAGATTAATCACTAGATAAAAAAAACTCATTGCACAGGTACTAATAAAACTAGCATTAAAGACATCTATCTAAAAGATGCCAAGAGTTATCATCTATGCTATACACTGTCACTACATAACTAAGCTTTGTGCGATGTAACCTTGACAAAATATGTCTAATTTAATAATTTTATTAATTTATTACAATATATCTAAAATATATACATATTACTATATACTATTAGTTTTACTTAAATGATACAAAAAACTTAATTATAATTGTCTAATGGAATTATTCCCATAATAAAAAACTTTAATCTTTTAAAAATTGAAGAACTATAATCCTACCGGCATTAAACTAAATATTAATTTTCTTTGTGGCTTTTAAAGATTGAAGAACTCTAACCCTAGCCCTCATTAAACTAAAATAACGTAAATTTCTTATTTTTCTTTCCATAGTAAAAATCTAAAAGAAAGGTCATTAAACTAAATATTAATTTTCTTTGTGGCTTTTAAAGATTGAAGAATCCTAACCTTAGCTCTCATTAAACTAAGTTAATTTTCTTTATCATTTTCAAAGATTTGTTTATACAAGAAAAATATTAAATAAATTATAATTTATAGGTTTCATAATTTAAGCTACACTTTAACTACAATTTTGTTTCTATTTTAATGAGTAGCATGCAAATAGAATAAGAGTAAATAATAGCAATGCTAATCTAACCTTCATAAATTCATTTTGCCAGAAAAATACAAAAAAATGTCTGCATAGTGCCCTTACCAATTAAACTTCTCTCCTTATAGATTATCACATGCTCAACCATTACACTCCACCCTTGCTTAGGCCTCTCTACATAAAAATAAATAATTTTTATTTACTAGCATAGATATCTTAAATACATCTATCTAAAAGACGTCGAGAGATATCATCTATGCTAGTTTATATAGTGTTACGACATAACTAAGCTTCGTGCCTTATAACCTTGACAAAATATGTATATAATGTTAGTTTTACATAAATAGTTATTTAATTTACTTAAATGATACCAAAAATTTAATTATAATTGTCTAATGGAATTAATCTCATAGTAAAAATCTTTAATCTAGAACTATAATCCTACCCCGCATTATAATGTAATTTAGTTTTCTTTGTGGGATGGATAGACAATTCTTAGCTCTAACAATTAGTTTTTAATGGAATATTTTTCAATAATTTAATCCAAATGATACCAAAATAAAGTAACCCTAGCCCTCATTAAACTAAAAATAAGTAATTTACCTTGTGGTTATTTTTCTTTGCTAGCCTTCATTAAACTGAAGTAAATAATTTACCAGGCTGCCCTTAATTTTCTTATTTTCTTCCCATAGTAAAAATCTAAAACAAAGGTCATTAAACTAAATACTAATTTTCTTTGTGGCTTTTAAAGATTGAAGAGCCCTAATTTTCTTTTTTATTTTAATGAGTAGTATGTAAATAGAATAAGAGTGAATATTACCCAATGCTAATCCAACCGTCATAAATTCATTTTGATTTGATTTTTTCTCAAATTTATGTTTGAGTACTACTTATATTTATACACATTATTTTATTGGCTTTATTTTTATGTTCATGATTTAATAAACTATGTGTCATATATATTTATACACTTCACCCCTTGTTGCCACTGTAGTTACCTAGCGTAATAAATCTTAAGTAAATAAAATAACTATCAAGTAAATAAAATAACCAATATCTCTTGGGTGTTTTTTAGATAGATGTATTTAAGATATCTATACTAGTTTTTATATTTTAGAAATATTATTTTTAATTAGTTTTTTAATTTTAAAAGTAATAGAAATTTGTAGTTATTAAAAATTATTATTGAATGTTAATATAAAGAAATGTTTCTTAAAAAAAAAATTAAAGTTAGGGCATCGATTTCTAAATTTTCTTGTTTAGGGGAAATACTTCTACCTCAATCATTTCAAATAATGGCTTTACGTTCAATGGTGCAGTCCCTAGTGCCTTGAAATAGGATCTTGGAAGTTCTAATTGCCCCTCATTACAAGTTGGGGAATTTTCTCATGCTTCTATCCCCATCAATTCTAATCATAATGCATAGCTAGACACACGCATAATTTATAAAGGAGGGAGGATGAACAATTCTACTAGGAAGGGAAAAATGATGACCATGGACTTATTTGCATCTTCATAGGGGAAAATAGATAAGGGCATCATAGCTAGGGTAGAACATAGGCCATATCTAAACATATCTAGGATTGGGAATGAATCCAAATCTTCTTTGGATTCAACAAAACCTAGGGAGCGCAACAACAGAGCACTGAATTTGGAAGGTCAATTCAATGTATTGGTAAGCCCATTAAATTGAAGGTAGGTGATGATGTAAAGAAATAAATTGTTAAAAATGAAGAATACTTTGTAATGTACATGTTAATCAACAATTTCAATCATTAATGGCCTTGCCTCCCAAACTTGCATCAATGGATCATTGACTCTCAGTAGCCTATCATGGAAGTTAGACTCAAAATCTATCCCTATGCTTGTGGTTTATTTATTGTGATATTTGATAGTGAGGAGGACCAAAATACTATCCTTCACCATCTTTAGACTTGGGGTTAGCATCCATTTATGTTAAAACCTTGGCATTGCACATTCAATCCTTCCATTGAATCTTTTACTGTCATGCATGTTTGGGTTTTCCTCTCTAATCTTCCACTTTACTTTTAGGTTGATTCATGCTTCAAAGGTATTGGTTATTTTTTGGGCAACTTCCTAGCTACTAACAATGATTCTTTAAGTTTTATGTATTTTGGTGGATTTAGATATTTCAAAAGACCTTCTAGTAGAAATAATTCTAAAATTGGATGATTGCAGCTAGTCTCAACCCTTGGATTATAAGGGATTGCCCTTTTGTTGTTGAAGATGCTACAACATTATCCACCTTGTTGCTAAATGCCCTAGCTTCAAATCTAAATCAAATCATCCCACCATGTGGTGGAAAGATGCCACTCCTCACCATTACACCATTGATTGTCTATTGGAAGAACATGAGCATGTGCTTGAGCCTATACAAGATATGGACAATATTTATACACAATAGGTATCCTCTTAGGCTAAGAAAAATAAAAAAAGAAGGTATCAACAATGCCTATAAATGATATATAGATACCTATTTGTGGAGGATGCTAAAGCTTTTATAACTCTTGAAACATCTATGCCTTCTCATCTCTCCACATAGACACATAAAGAAGATCTCAACAATCCATGGGAAATGATGCAAAAGAAAAAGAAAGTTTCCTAAAAAGGGGATGATGCCAACCAAAAATGCACTTGAGGTCTCATTCCAAAAAGGGTGTCAATACCTCAAAACTGGATTAGATAGTTCATGATGTGATCCTGAGTTTAGGGATCCTTTTGTATAAAGTAATGCACCCATATTTATGGGTCTATTGCATTTTAACATAAGGCTCTCCATTTTGGAGCAACCCAAATCATGTATTTTTTGGTTTCCAATTATATGGGTATGGCCCCCAGGCCAATTTAGTGAGCAAAAAAATATTATTGATTCTTTAAATATAGTTAAAAAAATCTTTATTTTTATGATATTTCTAAATTTATTTATGTTTTTTTAAATATTTTTTTTTAGATAGCTTATTTTGAATTAATTTTTTAAAATAATTAATTTGTTATTATATATATATATATATATATATATATATATATATATATATATATATATATATATATATATGTTTGAGATCTCTCCAATACCAAAAACAATTAGATAATTTTTAACAAAACAAGGAAGAAGTCAAAGAAGCCGAAAATAAAAATGCAAAAAAAATCAAAATCAAAATAACTATTGATAAAAATTTCAATAATCATATGTCAAAATTATTTTGGCTTGCTGTTAATTTGTAAGCTTTAGCTTGGTGTTAATGGTGTATACATATATCATTTCATATTCATACAAATATTAAAAAAATTAGTTAAAATATTTTTTCATAAAACTTAGCATTACCTACGTTGTTTTATTTAGTAAAATCTCTATTTACTTTTAATATTCTTTTAATCCACTTTCTTGATTATATAATTTAGTTTTCTTTCTAAAACTATTTTATGCAAGCCCATAAAATATCTATTTTATTTTCTTTCTGTTAAGTGCTATATTAAAAGTTCAAAAATAAAATCATGAATTACAAAGGAAGAAGCACAAAATAAAAATCAAGAAGCACAAAAAAAAATCAAAATCAAAATAACTATTCATAAAAATTTATATAATCATCTCTCAAAATTGTTTTGGCTTACTCTTAATTTGTATACTTTAGTGGTGTATGCATAAATCATTTCATATTGGTGGAATATTAAAAAAAATAAATTAAATAATTTTTCATAATTTGGAACTTAGCATTACCTGAGTTATTTTATAATTTACTTTTTACAATTTACAAATATCATAATTACGCCAAGAGGCATTCTACACTCACAGCAAGGGCTGAAAGATTCAGATTCCCGTAAACAATTAAGATTCACGTTAAACAAAAAATAAATAAATTTGTGGAAGCCAAATGGATAGAAAAATAGAAAAACTTGGGCAGTTATGGAATGAAATCTTTATTATGTTTGAAGAATATGAAAAGTCTTGTAGCATAGTCTCTTTAAATTAACTCATGCAAGTAATTTATAAATGCCAACAAATTGGAAGATATCTTTCGGCGTACTGTAGATATATATTTTTAAATATAAATATACTAGTATATATTCCAAAAAGAACATGGCACATGACATGGGGTCAATTGAACACCTGTAAAATCTTTGATTATATGAATTTAGTTTTCTGTTTAAAAATACTTTATGCAAACCCACAAAATGTCTAAAAACCAAATATATAAAACTAATTAATTATATTATTCATGAGCCTTTATAATAAATACTACAACCATATTTGAAAAAAAAAACTAAATATAAGCAATGTATATATAGTATTATTACTTTTATTAGTAATATATAAACTATATTAGTAAGTAGGGTTACATTGGGAATTCCATCTTTGGAAGATAGTAAATGCTTAATCCTCCAAAAAGTAAAATTTTCTAACTACTATATTAATTGTTCTATTTCTATCAACTCTATATACATATAAACATTCAGTTGAATTATTTTATCAAACATCATACTAAGTAAAAAGAGCTTAGAATCATATAATTCTCCAATATTATAATTATATCAATTGTTGACATTCTATCTCCCGATGGTTGCATGAAAGATTATCAAGGTGAAAAAATATGAAGAATAAACACCATTAAAAATTGTTTAACAAGCTACATACTAAATTGTTTCAACAAGAACTAACATTTCCAAGGTTGCATTGAAAATATAACTATTAAGAAATTGGGTTTTGGTATGCAATTCAATTGTATTGTGAAAAATTCACACAACATAATATAAAATAGATTACAAATTGGAAAGAAATGCACCTAGATTATGGAAATATTTAGACTACAAGCTTATTAGAATATTTACTAAATTTTTTAGTATATGAATTCATTTTTTTTGATTTTAAATAAGAAAAATTTGAACCAAAAGAGTGTAATTTTGGGGTTAAAAAGGTAAGATCCTAAAACAAGGCTAAAAGATCTAAACAAAACATAAGTCATTTGTGGAACTCAAATTAAACAACCATGATATGAATGATTTGAGTAATTTTGAAAGGTAAGAGTATCTACAAACAAATAGATAAGAATATTATGTTGACAAATACTATTCTTATGTGTACAAGTACTAGGGTGACAATGTACATGCATTGGAACACTTCATATTATATGTTTTGCTTATGATGTCAAATGATGTATTTAAACAATTACTCCATACCAAATGGTTTTATCTATTAATATAAATTTAGGAATTAGTATTGTACCAATGAAATCATTTGAAATGACCCAACCCTAACCCTAACACTAACTCCAATGTTAGAATTAGGGTTAGGGTTATAATTAGTGGTATATTAGATATGAAAATGGAAACCTAATGGGATTGGCAAGGGTGGGTAGGGGGGGTAAAGGATAGATCTCAACATAGCACAAAACTCTAAAAGAAATAATAATAGAATAATGATAAGTAAGAAGACAATCCCTAAAAAAATCTAAAAATGATAATGCCATCAGAAATCACATATCTAAGACCCTAAAAGTCATATATCATAAAAAATGTGTACCAAGTCAGCTCATGGTGGGAAAGAAATGGGCAAGAGTCAAGAAAATTATAAATTATAAATTTTAAAATTCAAGAGTCAATTCCATGTGATGCAATCTAACTTTTAAATATTGATGTGGGACAATGGAACACTAATATTGAAGCGAGGAATGAGTTTTATGACATGGGTTAGAGTTAAGGATAGAATTAAGCTTAGTGATAGAATATGAGTTAGGGTTAGAATTAGGGTTAGGGATACAATTAGGGTTATTGTTAGGGTTAGAATTACAGTTAGAATTAGGGTTAGGGTTATAATTAGAGTTAGCATTAGCATTACTATCAAAATTAAGGTTAGGGTTAGGGTTATAGTTATAATTTGGGTTTGAATTAGTAATATAAGTAGTATTGGGGTGAGAATTAGGGTTAGAGATAAAATAAAGATTAGAACTATAATTGGATTTAGGGTTATGGTTACAATTAGGGTTAGGATTACTGTTAGAATTAGTGTTAGAATTAGGGCTAGGGTTAGGGTTGGGGTTAAAATTGGAGTTAGAATTAGGGTTAACATTAAGGTTAGGGTTATAGTTACAATGAAACAACAAAGGTCATTTACATTTATATCTATATATAGAACTATGGTTAGAATTAGGGTTGGGATTAGGTTGTAATCAAGAATAGAATTAGGGTTAAGTAGATCTAGGGGTAAAATTAGGGTTAGAATTATTGTCCACGGATTAATGTTAGGGTTAGGGTTATAGTTACAATTTGGGTTCAAATTAGAAGTTAGGCCTACAAATAGGGTTAGGGTTCAAGTTCAAGTTATAATTACCATTATAAATATGGTTACCATTAGTGTTGGGGATAAAATTAGGCTTAGGGATAGAATTACTATTAGAATTAACGTTAGGGTTAGGGTTATATTATTTATAATTCTAGCATACCTATTATATTATATAGGGATAGATATAAGGGTAGAATTAGGGTTAGGGTTAGGGTTACAATTGGGGTTAGGGTTAGAATTAGAGCTAGGGTTAGCATTACTATCAGGACTAAGGTTAGGATTAGGGTTATAGTTATAATTTGGGTTTGAATTAGTATTGGGGTAAGAATTAGGGTTACGAATAAAATCAAGATTAGAGTTATAATTAGATTTAGGGTCATGGTTAAAATTATGATTTGAATTAGGGTTAGGGTTTAGGTTAGAATTAGGGTTAAAACTATGATTAAAATCAGGGTTAGGGTTGGGGTTACAATTAGGGTTAGTATTGGCCTGAATGTTAGGGTTAGGGTTATAGTTACAAGAAAACACCAAAAGTCATTTACATTTATATCTATATATAGAACTACGATTAGAAATAAGGTTGGGATAAGGGTTTGAATTAGGAATAGAATTAGGGTTACAATTACTGTCAGGATTAACATTAGGGTTAGGGTTAGGGTTATATTATATATAATATATTATAATAATATATCGAACATATATTATAATATTATATTATATAATTATAATAATTCTTAAGATATATAATTTAGTTAGAATTAATCTTGTCATTGAGGATGCTACTAGCATATCTATATTTTAAAAATATATCTAAAGTACACCAAGAGATATCCTTCTTGAGGCACCTATTTTTTTAATCAATTTACCACACATAGGTGGAATAGGTGCCTCATATCCTTCTCTTGGTATACTTTAGATATATTTTTTAAATATAGATATGCTAGTTATGTTATAATAATAATAATAAAGTTGTTAATATTTGGTGTATGAATTATTATTTGTAAAATAATAAAATTTAATTTTTAATAGATTTTTTTGTGTCCTTTCAACTTCACGAATAAATTAAAAATTGTTTATACTTAACTTGTAAAAAAATATAAACTCCTCCTTATAAGATAGTTTATTTACCTCAAAGAATAGTACCGTCATAAGCTTCACTCTCCCAAATTCTTCCTATGTAATATTAATTATCTAGAGTAATGGTCAAAGAATCGACAATAATTTTATAATTCATTGACACCAATAGTATTTAAAAATAACTTAAAAAAATTCTCTCCACCTAAAATTCAAAATAATCACAATTTAATACTCTTGATGGGTTGGATTCCCCATATTTACCTGCAACATGGGTGAAAGACAGTTCATATGGATAGAGGTTATAGTGGTGTGTGTTAGGACCTTGCATTAGGAGTCCCACCATATGTTAAATTCCTTTACTAAAAAAATCAATACAAAAATTAACATCGACAAATTTTTTCAATAATAAGGAACTTCTCAATCATATTTTACCCAACAATTTTTTTGTTTTCCTCAATCACTAATTCATCTTTGAAGTGAATTTAAACCATTTACAAACAATAATTTATATTTATAAAGCTTAAAATCCATTTACATACAATTTTTGTTTCCCTAAAGCCCATAGATATGTTAAAAACCAAGTAAAAAGACCAAAGATTCAGATGAATAACAGACAAAATAAAAAAGTAGCAGCAATAACATGTTGATATTCTTCTAACTTTATTGAATATTAATCATATGTACAAAAGTATGACAAAGAAGACAGTTATAAATCATTGATAAGCTGAAGGTCGGCACCCTTACCATTGGTGGGAAGGTTTTGATTGATCAGTCAAGCTTTGTTTCAATGTATCAATAATGAACCGCTCATCATCCATCATGTATAGTGCCTCCTTGACAAGTTTAAGAAAGTAGTTAACGCTTCCAGCAAGATATTATCCAGGCTTTGCTGCTTCTGCAATGAATTTTGTGACAGGAAAAAGAGTCAAATATTGCAAATGGGTGATAAATTACCTTTCAAACAAGGTGCCGACCCATATTGTAGGCCAGCTTTAGAACCTTTGATGGAAAGGTCGGTGCCAATGGGTACTTGTATGAAATCTTTGCTATATATATAATATATAATATTTAGATTTTAAAAATAAAGTGTAAGTACGTTGTATGTCCAAGGAGGCCAATTATTAAGGTCTTAAGGAATCTAGAAGGAGTTGAAGTTTAGTACATAGAATATGTGGACTCGAATTTTGAGAAAGACAAAAAGAACAAGGTTTTTATAGCATAGGTTTGAAATTAAAGTATTAGAGTGGTGTCATATTGTGTCAAATCTAGAACTTTTGATGGAAAAGTCGGTGTTAAAGTTACATGTATTATTCTATATGAATTTTGCCAAAGATTAAGAGTATAATTTTTATAGAATAGATTTAAAATTAAAGTTTTAGAGTGATGTCATATTGTATGCCAATTGTAGAATTTTTAAAAGGAAAAGTGGGTGCTAAAGCTACATGTATTATTTCATGTTAGATTGATTATTAATACCAATGGGTCATATTTTTTAAAGTATAGATTTGAAATTAAAGTTTTAGAGTGATGTCATAGTGTATGTCAATTGTAGAACCTTTGATGGAAAAGTCAGAGCTAAAGCTACATGTATTATTCTATGTTAGATTGATTATTAATATTATTAGCACCAATGAGTCATAATTTTTATATTATAGATTTGAAATTAAAGTTTTAGAGTGATGTCATATTGTATGTCAATTCCAACCTTTAATGGAAAAGTGGGTGCTAAAGCTACGTGTATTATTCCATGTTAGATTAATTATTAATATTATTGACACCAATCTGTCCTTAGTGTGTAATCTTTGCTCTATATAACATACCATACCTAGACCTCAAAAATAAAATGTAAGAACATTGTATACATCCAAGAAGACTAACTAGAAAAGCATTAAGGAATCTAGAACTAGTTGAAACCTAAGACATAGAACATGGATTTGAATTTTGAGAAAGACTAAAAACATAATTTTCATAGCATAGACTTGAAATTAAAGTTTTAGAGTGATATCATATTGTATACTAGCATACCTATCTTTATACAAATATATGTAAAAGACCCTCTGAGATATCATTCTCCATGTGCCTATTCCCACTTTAATCACAAATCCAATAAAAATAGGCACCTCCAAAATGATAGATCTTAAGTGTCTTTTACATAGATTTTTCTAAGGATAGGTATGATAGTTTATTTTACTTTAGAAATATTTTATTTACATGGACAAATAAAATTTAATTTTGAATTTATTTTATTTTATTTTATGTACATTGTTTAATCTTTTTTATACTTTCTTTTCACCTCACTCAATATTTGTTTTCATTGTTTTCCATCCTCTATCTAAATAGGCTACATGGTGAACCAAGGTACATGTGAGCAAGTAATAGAAAAAAATATTCATTTATTTATCTTCTTCGATTACTTTGATGGTATAAGTAAATATATGAAAAAAAGATAATTATTTTATTAGTACCTACCTTCGCAGTACTATTGCATCCATTGAGGCTTATCTAGTTATTAATCTATTAACAATAAACCAATCAAGACACTTCTTGTTAGGCAAATTTGATATAAATTTGAACTTTTCCTATGTCAAGATGATAAAATTTTAACAAAAAATCATTGAAAAATGATTTATCTCTATTGTGATTGGCTAAAAAAAATGACCTCTTCTCTACGGATTGTGGAGAGTGCAACAAACACCTATAAATGTGGAGAGAAATTCAGTTTGAGGGGAGGATGTGGCAAGTAAACAAATTATGAACACTAATCTTACCTCCCATGAGTTAAGTCATGTCTAAACAGATGGCGATAATTTTGAGAGTGAAAAATCATCAGTTTTTTAGAATTTAATTTTTTATTTCATTAACTAAACTTCAAAATTACTTTTTGTCAAAGGTATAAAATCGTAGTTATAATATTAATAATACTATTAATAATATTATTAATATCCATTATTAACACTTCTTCATATATTATCTTAATTGATATTATAATATTATTGTATAATAATATAATAATAAGCATACACATAAATATAATATAATATAACAATATAATAAAAAACAAAAATACTATATAAAAATATTAGTATATTAGAATAATGTAATAATATAAATATATTATTATCATAATTATAATATAAACATTGTTTATTATCAATAAATAATTAATAATACTATAAATATTACAATTTTGTTATAATATTTATATTGGATTTAAAAAAATTATTTGTTTAACATTATTAGATTCTAATTTGTCTATACAACAAATATTTATTCTAAGAAGAAAATTAAGTCAAATATTATATCAATTAATATTATACTATATTATAATTCAAGATAATATATCAAGTGTTATAATAAATATCAATAATATAATTAATATTATAATTATTGTTGGTTTGACAAAAAGTAAATTTGAAGTTTACCTAATGAATTAAAAAATTAAAACTAAAACACATACTATAATTACAACACTACAAGGTAGGTACTCACCACTACGTAGCACTTGTTTTACTTTGGAAGTAATTTATTTATTTCCAAAGAAGTATTTTGTCGCACACTTTATAAGAAAATATAACATTTCAATTCAAACTTAAACTTGTAATTGTAACAAAGAATGACCAATTTTATAGCACTCTTGTAAAATTATTATAAAAAAACATAATAATTCATGTTAAACCCTAATTTCTAATTTAACTATACTATCATTTTACTCACAATAACCTTAAATCTTTTTTCCCACCTTTTTTCACCTCAATCTATATTCTTTTCATCCTTTATAAAATATATACTTAATAAAATTAAAAATAAATTAATAAAATAATCAAACTAATAAACTATATTTTTTTGTTAACATGTTCACACCATTACATTCCATCCCTTGCTACCACTATAAAATGCCTCTAAGTACATAATTAATTGTAATTTTTTTGATAGAAAAGTTAATGCCAAAGCTTCATACATAACATGTCATGCCTAGACCTCAAAATAAAGTCTAGGAACATTGTATGTCAAAGGAGGCCAACTGGAAAGGTATTAAGGAATTAAAAGTAGTTCAAACCTAGGACATAGAACATGCACTTGAATCTTGAGAAAGACTTAAAAACATATTTTTAATAATATAGATTTGAAATTAACTTTTTAGAGCAATGTTATATTGATCTTGTATTATCTTCAGCCAAGAACTCTAATTTGTTTTTAGTATTTGGTCATTATTTATTCATTTCCATAATATGATTCAATTTAGTGTGTTTTACATGAAGCATATTTATTTCCTAGATCAATTTTATCATAGCATATTTTCTACTCACTTTATGTATGTATGTATATGTGTATATACATGTATATACATATATACATACATATGTACACATATACATATACATGTATATGCATACATTTATATACATATATGTGTATGTATATATGCGTATATGTATATGCATATGTGTATATATATACATACATATACATATATATGTATGCACATATATATCTATTTCTATACACATGAACATACATACATACATACATACATACATACATACATACATATATAGTCTATTTAGACTTACAAGGTCTAATAATTGAAAATTTGCTATTACAACTAGTAAGCCTTTATGGTACCTTCTTTCACAATCTTAAAATTGACGGTAATGAGTCTACTCTAAAGACATCAACTTTAGAAATACTTTTAAAATGATAGAAAATGATTTTCAACTACAAAGTGAAGATACTAATTGTTAGGATTTATTATTATTAATATGATAATATGAGATTGGATAATTAGTTTAAGTGGTAAATAATTATCACATAATAACTTAATATTTAATTGTAAAGTGTGTTAGGGTGGGTACTATGTTTATTACTTCAAATAGATTTGTTAGACTTGTAGTCTAGTATAAATATTTGGTAGCCAATAATGTTATGCCTTGAGGTGTATAAATGATGCAGGAACTTCCGTAGGTCATAACTTTTGACCCAGAGGTCTATTGGTGCTGAAATTTGGTGTATAGATGCATCTTGAACAATTTAATAAAAAACCCACCGAATTGGTAAATTTGGTAGGTCGCCATTTTGACACTTTTTTGGGACCTTATTCTATCATCTAGGGCCTCAAAATGAGGTTTTAATTTTTGTTTCAAGATTTTCCTAGTTTTTTCAAAATATTTTCCTAGATTTACTTGCAATTAGATTAGAAAATTGACGATTAGTCATTTTTTAGTAAGTTTCAAATATTTGGAAACTTTCATGGTCATACAGATAAGGATGCAAAGTTACCAAAAATGAAAATTTTAGAAAGTCGTGAAAATCTGCCAAAAAATGGTAATTTTCATTTTTGTATACATTTGATATTTATCATTAGTTGTGGTAGGATGGAATGGAGTGAGAAGAAATTTAAAAATAGTTCTGAGTTTTGTGGGTATTCTTTTGTAATAATAGTGTTGAATTTTATGTTGTGAAGTTTGGATACATCATCTGGTATCAGAGCGGGAAGATGGTTGAGAGAGGAAGAGCGGATAATGCCCAGATGCATAGGGATATATAAAATCTACAAATACAAATGCAAGAACTTGTAGGTATGATGGACAATCAAGAATTGAGACCACAAAGAGATGATTCTGATAAAGAAATAGGCCAGGGAGATGAAGATCGACATGTAGGAGCTGAAGAGGAAGCACAATTAGAGCACTTGACTTTTGAAGAAAGGGTGCTCAGAACATTAGAGGGAAAAAATGATGGGATTAAAATTGAAGTTTCTGAGTATGCAGATAGTCTCAAACTAGAGGAGTTGATAGATTGGTTGAACAAAATGGGGAAATTCTTTGAATGAAAGACTATGACAGAGGAAAAGAAGGTGAAGTTTGCATGCACTAGGTTAAAGGGTCATGCAATGATCTGGTGGGATCATCTGCAAAAGGAAAGAACTAGAAAGGGAAAGGATAAAATCAAGACTTGGATCAAAATGGAGAAGAAGTTGAAAGAGAAAATTTTGCCTGTAGACTATGTACAAACTCTTTTTCATATATTTCAAAATTTGAAATAAAACTTATCTATTGTGCAAGACTATACAAATGAATTTTACAAGTTGTCCATTCATGTGGAGCATCAAGAAATTAATGAATAGATGGCTGCAAGGTATGTAAATGGTCTAAAATTCACTATTCAAGATGAATTGAGCATGCATAGGGTTAACAATATGGAAGACGCATACCAATTAGCTTTAAAGGAAAAAGAAAAGAAAAGTAGACAATATTTTCAAAGGAATAGAGGAGCAAGGAGAGGGACATCATCTCCCTTGTGAGGTGGTTTGAATTTTAGTTGGGGAGAATCATCCCAAGGAACAGAGAAATCAGAAGATAGCTGACAAGATCCTCAAATTCAACAAAGAGGAAGAGGATTTCAGAGGGCCAGAGGTTACGGTGGTGGCAGAGGATGGGAAGGCCCACAAAAACCTTTCATTTGTTAAAGGTGTGGTGAAGAGGGTCACAGGGCATTTGAATATCCAAACTATCACATGCAAGAAAGGCAACAAGGAAAACAACCCAGGTTGAACTTGGCTCAAGCTGAGGATGAAGGAGAAGGGGCAGAATTCGAGGTTCCACTAGATGTGGGTGAGAATCTCATGATGAGAAGAGCAATGGTGATTCCAGAAAAGGAGCAAATACAAGGTTGTGATGATTCTTGGCTTCGAACCACTATTTTTTGAACCAAGTGCACCTCAGGAGGAAAGGTATGCCAAGTTATTATTGATAGTTGTAGTTGTGAAAATATGGTTTCTAGAGAAATGGTAGATAAACTAAATCTACACTGTGAAAAACATCCACATCCTTATTGTATTTCATGGTTCAAAAAGAGAAATTGTAACATCCACATTGTATAAACATAGTAAAAACCAGAAATTTACCATAAAGTAATTAACAACAAGGTAAAAATGAGATAGAGAAAAAATTTCTTTTATTCAACATATAATCAAGTAACTACAATTACAAGATTTCTCATTACAAAATACAATAACCCATATTGTCTTTCTCAAGTACAATGTTTACAAAAGTAAATCAATTACAAATATCTGCATTAGATAATGTTTTACATAGTCTCAATAAACACAAGTCTCAAAGATATACTGCATCTGGAAATCTAACATCTTTATCGCAAGCCTCGATATGTCTTCTACTAGAGAGAGAGTATCTTTCCAGTGATTTACCTCCATCCACAGACTGACGGTCTCCCACACATCTTCCACTTAGGAAGTGGCCCTACCCTTCACGAGGAATATAGACCAAAGGTGACCAATGGTAATTTACCTTTCCGAGTACATAGTGTTGTATCCTACACAACTCTATCAATCATACAACCCTAGATACCCTCTAGCTAAGTTTGATTTTTGATAGGTTGTGCAATCCAGATACAGTGAACCGACAATGCATGCAGAGACATATGCATTACTATGGCCATAGTTTCAATATAAATTAACGTTCGCAATGAACGTTGTTGTAATGTTCACCCACCCCAACTTGACTTGGATACTATCATATTCCTATAGTTCGACTTGGTCAACTATGTTTAACTTATGAAGTCATGACGATTTCAATAATTTAGTCTTCCTGACCCATACATATTTTCTTTCACTATCTATATTCTATAGACCTAATCAACTACCTTTCTTTATGAGGATTCTCATTGCATCATTGCAATACCCAAAATCCAATACTTATAAACTCAAAAGGATTTTTAATCAATTTACAATGACTAAGATGGTTACCTTACCCAGGTTAAGAATCATAGTCTCAGAAATTGTTTTCCTTTCTTACAAGTAAGAATAATTATACATAGTTAGGGAACTTGTCCCTTCAGTCATGATCTATATAATGATCTCAATGATTTAATATAAATAATTACCATATCTAGGTCAAGTTGAGGTTTAACTAAAGAGTTTTATCTAACTCAAACCTAGTCTTTCTAACTTAGGTGTATTCACAAGATTTTGTCTTGCTCCAAAGACCTTATGGAATGACTATCCATTCTTGGGTATCTCTTTACATCTTGCAACATTTGAGATTGAACACTTATCAACAAGTAAAAGATAAGAGAAGTTGTGACCAATAAGATGTAATACACTTTATGGTTGACTACCATTAATAGTACCTCTTGCATGCTTGCAAAACTCGAGCCTTATGACTTGTATTTCAAGTCGACTTGTAGCCCAACAAATAATTTTCCCTACCTAAGGTTAAACATTGTCGACTAATAACAAATCTCTTTTCAATGAGATAAATATGAACATTTACTAAATTAGGGTTCTTGACACTTTAATGTCTACCCACACGAATTAACTAAAATAGGTTATAACCATATGGGTGTTGTCAAATAATCTTTAACCCTTCTAGGTTAACTAGGGTTTTATTTAACCTATCCCAACCCAATGGAATAACAACATACTTATTCTAGGAAGTAAGAATATCGTAAGAACAATTATCTATTAGTCTTCTTTCGACTAAAGGGTCAAATATACCTTTCCATTTATGACTAGATCATTAACACATCAATACTTACAACCTTAAGTTGTTCTATCAAATACTAAATAGGTTTTCAACCCAACTCTAAATGTTATTTCCTTGAGGTAAATATCCCCTTATGAAAAGAGTCAAAATATCTTCATAATTAGGGTTCATATTTCCTCATTATTGTTCTATTTGAAATAACTATCAAAATACGGAAACAACAAGGTATTTAGAATAGTTATCACCCTACTAGGTTAATTTTTGGGTTTTGTCCTTCCTATCCGATATATAATCATATAGTAATAATTTAATAGAAAGAAGGAATAACTTCTTAGTCTAAATCTGACCACGAGGTCCTTAGTTCCCAACCCTTGACATTAATATTATAATGTTCTTAACACTAAAAGGTTGATCCATCTTTTTCCACAAGGATAATATCCCATTTTATGCCTGGTGATCTTTATCACATAGAGGAATATATAAAGTAATCATGAATGTAATATTGAAGTTTGAATGCCTTTGCACTACTCAAACTTATTATATATAAGCAATACTAACTGCTTGATTCCTCTAAAGGGATTAAAGTTAACTCAACCATAGAACAACGGTTCTATAGTTTAAGTATCACTAGAAAATATGAGTTCACTAAACCATGAATTTTACATACTCATAATACTAATCTAATAAAGTAGTCTACTAACGTATAAACCAAATCTTAAAAGTTTGACAATAGATAAGAATCCAAACTATATTTTCCTCAGATTTTATCTAAAAAGTAAGAATGATTATATCTCAACTCACTGAGTATGCAAACATTCGAATTCCATTAATGAACAAACCTAATCTTCATATATTTAAATACATCTACCTAACATTTACATTGGCATTGACCTTAATGGTTACGAAGGTAATTCATAGTTGGAAAAAGTTCCTGAAGATGAAAACTAATATCAACTTAATGCAAGATTAATAAATAAGGATAAGAACATGTTATGCTTCTTCTTTAACATAGTACTTCGCCTCTCCCTCTGTGTTTACTCAGATCCACAAAACCCCACCAGTCTTAATACTTTCTAGACCGTTCCTAAGCATAAACCGATGATCTTTTTGTCTCATCATCGTCCTTCCAAAGCACACAACGATCACCTTTTTCTTGACTCTTGCTGAGTCGTGTCCATAAAGACTCAAGCCATACTCTTTAGGAGTCTCCCAATATTTGTTCCTTCTTCTAAGTAGTTTTAAAACACCCTCAACTCAAAATAGTTTTCTTCTTAATTGATTTCAACTGATAGCTATAAGTTAGCATATCTCAACACATGTCAATGGGGAAGAACATTCTTTGAGGGAGCTTCAGCGAATATGGTTAGCATCACCACCACTCCACTCCCACAGAGGTCAACAAGGCATTAAACCTACAGTTTCTAATTTAATAAACACTTAAAATGGTTTGTTCCACCTCTCAATATCATGAAGGCTCTCCTATTTGTAAGCCTTTGACTACTTCAAGCATTTAAACCATCAACTCATTATGAGGTATTATCCTCATATGATGCTAAGGCATCTACATATTGATTACATCAATTATAATCCTCATATCTTCACCTATTACATTAGGAAGATAGTTTATTCAATAATAAGATAATATTATACCATGGGATATGGATATCGTGATTGGGTTGATCTTGTCTCCCTATCATAATCTGTCGACAAATATCACATATTAATAACTTCGATGAAAATGTCTTAACATTTACAAATTGTTATAACAAGTCAAATATCTTAATAATAGTATTAAGATAATCATTTTACGACAATAATGTCGTAATATTTATGTTGAACGTAAATAATTATAAATCAAACTCAAATGACGTCGTTAATGTTATTAATGACTAAGATGACTTAGCAAGTTTTGGAAACAATATCAACTACCTGTTGATTAGGTTTAGAAGTAAACTAACAAGACAAAGCTTACCTCTCATGACACCTCAGTTCACATTTTCCTTAAACACTTTATACTCAGTTTGGAAAATAAATCACTCATAACTCGAGGTCTATATCTCTCTCCTCGAAAGATTCTCTCTTTTCTCTGAGAGTCATCTGAAAGCCTGCAATCATGTATAAAACTTGTAACCAACAAATTATGGTCAATGCATCATTATTCAAATAATAAACCAAATCTCATAATGCAATATTCAATTAGTAATAACATAATTATTTCTATGATTCCAATAAATGGCATTCAATAAAATCCATGTTTTTGCTTTTCATCAATCTAAACATCACAATAAATTTACTTACGTCCAAGTAAAAAGTAAAAGTATAGCAAGTCAGAAATTAGGGATGTAATAGAAATGAAGTCACTATTGATAAGAGGTGTTTAATTAAGTTTTCCATAGGAAAGACTTATAAGGATGAAATATGGTGTGATGTCATTCAAATGGATGCATGCCATGTGTTGTTGGAAAGGTTGTGGCAATACGACAGGAAGGTAATGCATGATGGAGAAAAAAATATATACACTTTTTGGAAAGAAGGTTCCAAAGTGATTTTATTGCCTCTTAAGGATGAAAGGAAGGTTGAGAATATGTTGTCCACAAGAGAACATATGAAGGAAATGAAGGTGACAGGGTTCTATTATGCAATAGTTGTGAAAAAAGAAGATGATGAGGAAATACCAGTACCAACAGAAGTAGCAAAAATACCAGAAGAATATATGCTAATGTTGTGCCAGATGAGTTACCTGATGGTCTACCACCAAAGAGAGATATTCATAACCACATTGATTTGATCCCAGGAGCATCCCTACCTAATCAAGCAGCTTACAGAATGAGCCCTACTTGTTGATTGTGGTTCTAGCACACAACAACGCAGGTATGATTGCTGGTATCACACCTCTCTTGAAAAGTATCCTACCCTAGGTAAGACTACTCCAAGGATAATATAGCTAGGTCTTAGCTTGCCTAGAATTTATCAGTTGGAATGTACTAGATGTTCCTACAAGGGGTCTTACATGCGGTTGACAGATTGAGCAGATTAGGACAATAGTTCATGCAAACCCTTACAATTTCAGCTGATATAACAATATAGAATGCTGCTGAAAAACCTAAATCTAATAGTTGGTTTTAAAAGAAAATATAAAAAGGAGTAGGGTTTAGAAATTCCTAAGTGACATTCACAATACACAGCTGATTTATGGTAGACAAATGTTCTAAAATTTAAACTGATTTCCTGAGTAACCAAGCTAGATGATTGCTATAGCTTTGTAGAAAATGATGCTATCTTCTATGGATACTTAAGATTTTCAGATTGCATGCATTCATTAAATACCTAGATAATGGTGTGATTCAACTAATGTAATATAATTGAACTCAACACAAAGTAACTAGTCTAGGCTAACTTTGTACAACCACTTACAATCAGCAAGCAACTAAAAGTATGGACTTAGAACATTCATCAAATACCTTCAATAAACCATTAACATTGCAAAAGCATAGCTAACCAATTGTAGATCATGAAGTGAACCATGAAAACCAAGTAGATAACACAAGTAGATAAATTCTTAGAATTACTGCAGAAACTTGCTTTGTATTAATCTCAAATGGCAGAGCATCAACAATTCGACATCAAGAGTCTTACTTACAATGAGAATAAAATGATGGCCCTTTTATAGACAAAGCACCATACCAAGTTTTTCAATGGACGGTGGAGATTAACTCAACACTAATAGTCCAGATTACATGAAATTTAATGAGATACAACAGTTAATTATATTTTTGGATTTTCTTTTGTCCTCTAGGAAAAAGACAAAAAATTGCTTGCAAATACATTGAATCTAGACAAAATGGATACCCATTTGGTTGTATATGATGAAAAGTCAATTTTATGCAAATACATTGAATCTGGACAAAATGGATACCCATTTGGTTGTACATGATGAAAAGTCAATTTTTAAGGCCTAGTAAAGCCAAAGTGGAGTCACATGACACTTGGAAATATGAGCTGATGTGGATTCATGGGATTTCAAGTCCTGACTGAATTAAAAGGTGTATGCAGCACATTTTTGGTGAAAATGTATCCAACCAGATGCTTGCTGGATCATCATTGCATGACTGGACTGTTGGGGCAGCTATGAACAAGTGTGAACATGTCTTGGACATTGGACTGGATCTGTAGGAACAACAATAAAATAGACTTGATTTTGTATGTCTTTAGCTCCTGTAGCTCATATCAATCATCTTGGACATCATACTGACTTTCTCTTGTGTGTGTAGCAGCAATTTGGTTGATAGACAACTCCAATTAGCTCCTTTGTGCTCTCAAACCTGAAATTGATAAGGCCAAGCATCAATTCCATCATACAAAGTCATTTCCCATCATTTTAAATTAAAATATGTCCATTTGCAGTCATGGATCAGTAAAAAATAGCTCATTGTCAATGTCACTTTCTTATGTTCATCTCCACAGATCTAATGATTTTTGCATGATTTTTCAAGTTTTTTACCATTTTCAAGTACCTATTTGGCCAATATATTGATCTAGGAAGTTTTTGTGGTCATTTGAATCCATGGAGACATTTATTTCATGTTTTTCTAGCCTTTTCTACAAAAAGTGAGATTTTTGGGGGTACAAACTTTTCATGTACAATAGCATTAATTATCGTAAAACATGCCAAAAATCTACGCAAACTTGGTAAAATGTTCATCATGATGTGACAAATAGATATGCAATTCAAATCCATCAAGAAAATCTAATTTACTCCTTTAAAAACTCAATTTTTAGGCCAAAAAACAAAAAGCACTGATTTTACTTCCAATTGACCTAGCGCGGATTTTGACTCCATCTGACCTAGTGTGAATTTCAGCTCCATTTGAAAAAAGGTAGTGAAGCTCATTTTTAGCGCAAGTCGGTTGACCATGATTTTAGTGCTAGCTTTGATAGATGCCGTCGGCAGGGATTTTGGTGCCGACTAACTTAGCAGTAGTTTGAAAGAAAGTCAGTTGGAGGCCAATTTAGCGCTAAGGTCAGCGAACAATGATTTTCACCCAGAAGTCTGTGAGAGAGGTTTTTGACACCGAAAGTCGATAACGACCATTTTTAGCGCAAAGTCAATGGATTCAATTTTTAGCGCCAAGGTCGGTAGGGGCTATTTTTGGCACAAAGTGTAGTTGGAGTCATTTTTAGTGCCAAATTTTGAACTTCTCACGATGAAAGTATATTTAAAAATAATTTCTTATACTTTAAATATTTTAAAATATACTTTCAGGATGTTTGAGATGGGTTCTAGATCCATAGGATTTCATATGCAGATTCTTAAAATTTTGAGGTTCCACTAGATTTCAGACTTAGCCATTTTTCAGGATTTTCAAGGTTTCAGACTTAGCCAAATCAAGGCTTCAGGAACATGTATCAGGGTGAAAGCATATGGACCCCTTAGTGAAATCAAGTGGAATTTTGACACGATTTTGCAACTCTAAGACCTGGAAACTAGGAATTTGAACTTGACACATCCTATAGTACCAATTTCAAAGGCAATATCCAGTGACATGAGATTTTGGAGCAAAAATGTAGTAACACCCAATTTTAGTGCAAAAAGAAACAAACAGCTATTTCTTGAGCACAAGACCACCCAAGACAACTTCAAATGACATCAAATCACCCCAATCATGCAAAATACTCAAATATGAACAAATCCTGCATTCTAAGCACATATTCACCCTCTCATCATCATAAGTAACAAAGGTTGAGACTTCAAGCCAAAGGAAAAGAGGGGATCTCCATTTGGTAAAATGGGGCATGTGTGAAAGGCACAACACTACCCACCATGTTGAACTCAATAGACAAGTGAGATACCTCATAAGTAAAGGTGCGGTGAGGGAAAGTATGAGCCCATGTGTTGTACCTATGCTATTAACTCTAAAGAAGGATGACACGTGGAGGATGAACACAGATAGCAGGGTAATCAATAAAATCATCATCAAATATCAGTTCCCCATCCCTCATTTGGATAACATGATGGATGTGCTTACAGGGACTAAATACTTCAGAAAAATTGATCTACGCAGCAGTTATCACCAGATCCAGATTCGAGAGGGGGATGAATGAAAAACAACATTCAAGACTAGGGATGGATTATATGAGTGGATGGCTATACCATTTGGATTATCTAATGCACCTAGCACCTTCATGAGGCTAATGAATATTATATTGCATCCTTATATTGGTAAGTTTGTGGTGGTTTACTTTGATGATATTTTGGTTTTTAGCAAGAGCATAGAGGAGTAGCACTTGAGGATCATATTAGATGTGTTGAGAAAAAAGAAACTCTATGCAAACTTAAAGAAGTGCAGATTCATGCAAGAAAGTTTGGTCTTCCTAGGCTTTGTCATCTTTGCAGATGGTATCAAAATGGATACAAAAAAGGTTAGGGCAATTCTAGAGTGGCCTAGTCCAAGGAGCATAACAGAGGTAAGAAGTTTTCATGGGTTATCCACATTCTATCAAAAATTCATTCAAAATTTTAGCAGTATTGTAGCACCCATAATAGATTACACCAAAGGAAGGGATTTTGTGTGGACCAAGGAAGCTGAGGAAGCTTTTAAGTTTTTGAAGAAGAAGGTGACAAAAGCTCCTATTTTAGCATTACCAGATTTTGATAAGGTATTTGAAGTGGATTGTGATGCCTCACATGTGGGCATTGGAGCTGTACTTAGCCAAGAAGGTAAACCCATAGCCTTCTTTAGTGAAAAGTTGAATGAGGTAAGGAAAAACTATTCAACTTATCATTTAGAATTTTATGCAATTGTACAAGAATTGAGACATTGGAGGCACTACCTAGTGCCAAAGGAGTTTGTATTGTTTATAGACCATATTGCCTTGAAATACTTGAACACACAAAAAAAATTGAATAGTAGGCATGCAAAATGGGTTTCTTTCTTACAAGGCTACAACTTTGTTCTCAAGCACAAGTCAGGAAAACAAAACCAGGTTGCAGATGCTTTAAGTAGGCGTGTTACACTATTAACAACAGTGGAAAATGAGGTGATTGGTTTTTATGCCATCAAAGATCTATATGAATCTGACAATGATTTTTGGGAGATTGTGGAATAGTTGAAAACCTCGGTAGTGGGCAGAATGGGCCACATTCAAGGTGAATATCTTATGCAAGATGGTTATCTCTTTAAAGGAAAGCAATTATGTATTCCAGTTGGGTCCATGAGAGAGAATATTATAAGAGATCTCCATAGCAGTGGGTTGGCTGGACATTTTGGCAAGGATAAGACAATAGCTCTGGTAGAAGATAAGTACTACTGGCCAAAGATGAAAAGAGACAACATTATATGTGATAAGGTGTAGAATTTGTCAGATGGCTAAAGAACATTCAGGGGTTGTATATGCCATTACTAGTACCTACTAAACCATGGACTGATTTAAGTATGGACTTTGTGTTAGGGCTGCCAAACACACAACAAGGTAATGATTCCATCTTTGTTGTTGTTGATAGGTTCTCTAAGATGGCTCATTTTATTTCCTGCAAGAAAACTAGTGATGCAACTAGGGTGGCAGAATTGTTTTTTAAAGAAATTGTCTGATTGCATGGTGTTCCACAAACTATCACATCTGATAGGGATACAAAGTTTCTTAGTCATTTTTGGAGGACCCTATGGAAAAAGATGGGAACTAAGCTCTAGTTCAGCAGTGCTTATCACCTCCAAATAGATGGGCAGACAGAGGTTGTAAATCAAAGTTTGGGAAACCTGCTAAGATGCATCGTTGGAGAGAAACCTAGACAATGGGACTTGGCCTTACCACAAGTTGAATTTACCTATAATAGTTCAATCAATTGATCTACAGGTAAATCACCATTTTACATTGTTTATGGTAGGAATCCTAAGGGTGTTTTAGATTTGGTGCATGTACCAATTGGAGACATGATTAGTGATGATGGAGAAATGTATGCAGAACATATTCAACAATTACAGAAAGAGGTGAGGCAGAATCTCCAAGAAAGTAATGAAAAGTATAGAACTACAGTAGATGTTGGTAGAAGACATCTAGTATTCAATGAAGGTGACTTAGTCATGGTTTATCTGAGAAGAGAGAAGTTTCCCATTGTAACTTACAACAAGCTGAAATACAAGAAAATTGGCCCTTGTAGAATTACAAAAAAAATCAATGACAATGCTTATGAGGTAGATTTACCAAAGCAGTTAGACATTTCTCTTGTGTTTAATATTTCTGATTTATATGCTTTTCATGGTGTTATTTCCTGATGAAGAAGGTGAGGCTGAAGTAGATTGGAAACAACAGGTTCCGAGAAAGAAAAGGGAAAAGATTGCACAGATTTTGGACAAGAAGACAATAGACACTTGACAGGGTCAATACAACAAGTTTTTGGTATAGTGGGAAGGTCTAACACAAACAGATAATACATGGATTCCAGAATGGGAATTGAAGAAGCTAGATCTAGACAAGTGGCACAAGTTCCAGGAAAACAACTTGCAGGAGCTACATTTTTTTCAACCATCTAGGAGAATGATATAGGAACTTTCGGAGGTCATAACCTTTGACCTGGAGGTCCGTTGGAGATGAAAGTTGGTGGGTAGATGTGTCTTGAAGAGTTTAATAAAAAACCCACCGAATTGGTAAATTCAGTAGGTTGCCATTTTGACACTTTTTCAGGACCTTATTCGATCATCTAGGGCCTCAAAATGAGGTTTTCATTTTTTTTCGAGATTTTCCTAGTTTTTTCTAAATATTTTCCTAGATTTACTTGCAATTAGATTAGAAAGTTGATGATTAGTCAGTTTTAAGTAAGTTTCACATATTTGGAAACTTTCACGGTCATATGGATAAGGATGTGAAGTTACCAAAAATGGCAATTTTAGAAAGTTGTGAAAATCTGCCAAAAAGTGGTAATTTTCATTTTTGTATAAATTTGATATTTATCTTTAGTTGTAGTAGGATGGAATGGGTGAGAAGAAATTTAAAAATAGTTCTGCATTTTGTGGGTATTCTTTTGTAATAATAGTGTTGAATTTTATGTTGTGAAGTTTGGTTACATCAATAAATATATAGCACTTGATAATTTTGAATAAAAATCTCTTCTATTTGATTTCAATTGGTATGAAGTGATGATATTGGTTGAGGAAGAGCTCCAAGCATTCCTTCTAACTCAACATCAGTGTGTAAGCTTCAATTAGTAAATAAATATTAGATTGTTGGATATTTTTAAGACATGTTTTGATGAAGCGTATTGAGAAGAAAGGAAGCAAGAACATCATAAAAATAATCAAATCAAAGTACTACCTAGAAGCAAGATTTCCACTAGCAAGTCCATACAATTGGGAGAGATACCATTAGGATTCCTTAAGGTGTCTTGTGTGACAAGAGGTGTACATGGACAATAAAAGTTAACTGAATAAAATAAATTAATATAAGTTAGGTGCAACCAAAAAGATGAGTGGGCATGGAAAGAGAAACTAGATATTGTAAAATTACCAATTAGCAAATTCGCATCAAATAGGTGAAAAAATTGTCCATCATTGTGGATATGCAAGCTTCGGGTGAGGTTAGTGGATGTGATGCATGCAAAAAAGATTGTTATGTTAGAACATAATGTTATGAGGGGTCATACCCTTATAACATTTATATATTTTTCTAATATAAGGTTATAAAACCTTAAGTTATAAAGCATATACCATTTAATAATTAGTAATATAATAGCTATTAGGTTATTAATTATTTACAAATGATTGCTTTGAAAAGGTGTGACTAATACCCCTTTAGGTATTTTGCCACCCCTTCTCATTTATTTAAGGAGGTTCTCTCTCATTTGAAAGTAAGTGAATTTGGAGAATTATAGTGAATTATATCACTATGAATAGAAGGTATTATTAGCCATGTGGAAGTATGTAGAGGAGTATATCACCAGATTCAATCTATTTTTCAATAGACTATTTTTTGTAAGTGTTTTAATAAAATGAAGCGAACATTATGAGGTATTTTACTCGAAAAGGTTTTCCCCATGTATGTCTTGTGTAATGTGGTAAATTCATGCTTGTATAAATCTCATTTATATTTATTTTATATTTTATTCATAATGATTAGTATCCTAAGATCCTAATTTCTAACATGGTATCAAAGTAGATTAGGCTATACTAATCATTTTTATAGGTTATACTAGAATACATGTAGAACTTGATGGGAAATCTCTTTATTCTTAATCAACACATATGTAAGGTCATTTGTGCAATACATCTAGTGTGCCTTTTCTATTTTTCAAAAATCAATTTATCAAAGCCAAGTAAGGAAATTATAGTCATTTTTGTAGGTGATATCTAGAAGAATTTTTTATACTAACTTTTTTAAGTCATGAATTTCCCTCTAATGGATTCTTCTCTTACTAGATAGATAGATAGATTTAATGTCATAATATGAAGTAGTAAATAGACCTTGTGTGGAATTAAGTTGCAAGGATAAGTGGTTATTCATTTTACCCCTTATCCTTGACTACGTCTATCATTATCTCTTTTATTAGTCTTATAAATTATTATTCTTTGTTCAAAAACTAAAGATTTATATCATCAAATTCAGTTAAAATATAACCATTATACACCATTTAGAAACATATGAAGGACATTCGTGCTTAGTTGGAGAAACGTAGGCTTAGTTGGACAAGGTACAAGATGCTAGTAAAAGACAAGATAGAGCAATAGATGGGAGCCTCTTCTTGGGAGTAGATGATGGTTCAAATGAGAAAGGATTGGGATAATACTAGTATCTAATCTGGTTGTCAATTTTTTGGTTTTTTGTTTTTTGTTGTGTCCTACTGACTATTATTTTCTTGTTGTGTCTTTGTTGATTCGTTGGCCTGGTTAGGGTTATTATCAGGGTTTTTTGGTTGTTATATGCTTTACTTGATGGATTGCTAGTTCTTTTGTGTCTTCATTGGCTCCATGGCCCAATTAGGGTTATTATCAGGGTTATGGTTGTATTGTTTTACTTGATGGATTGTTGGTTCTAACTTTTACTGTATGGGACTAGGAACCTTTTCTCAGCTAAACTTAATTGAACACACACACATATAATTTTTTAGTTAGTTATGCATCAAGTAGTTTAAAATTATTATAAATTCTATTAATCAATCTTATTTATCACATATATATCCATTATATTTTTTAAAAGTTATACATTTTCTATCGAATTGATCTATTTAATAGATTAAATTCTTTTTAAAAAAAGCTAAGATCATTCTTTTTAAGAGGGATCATGTCTAGGTCACAATTTTTTTAAAATCTTGTGACATTAATAAGTCATGAAAAATAAAGATCTTGTGTGTAAAATCACATGGGAAGGTAATAGAGAGTCACATTTTTCTATAAGAGTCGCATCTTTCAATATTCATAATCACATCTTTCTCTAGTAAAACTAGTATCTTCCTATAATAAATTTGATTCTATTCTTAAACATGACCAACATAAGCAAGGAGAGGAGTTAGAGTTAGATTCTATTGAGGAGATTCAGGTTGAGATAGGGGTAGAAGATGAGGAGAAGGATAATAATTATGAGTAGCAACAACAAGAACATGACTTGAGGGAGGATGGTAACATGACTTTTCAGTTTGATCAAGGGGATATAGGGGGTAACTCCTATGGTGAAAATGATTATGAAGATGTGGGGAATGATATTGGTACCTTTGAAAATGAATTGCATAAGAGAGATGGATGTTAAAGCTGATAGAGATAATCAGATTAATGAGATGGTTGAAAGAATGGAAGAGATGGAAAAGGTGTTTCATAGGAGAATGGATTGCACCACGTGCCAAGATAGCTAGATCAATATGTTTGATATGATGCAGATGTACCATAAAAGAATGGTTAAGTTGGAACAAGGTCTTAAGGAACTAACTCAGTTCTCCAATGACATTATGAGGAAAACAACCTCTCATGTGAAGGACATTCATGCTTAGTTGGAGAAACGTTAGGCTCAATAGGACAAGGTGTAGGATGCTAGTAAAAGACAAAGGATAGAGGAACAAATGGGAGCCTCTTCTTGGGAGCAGATGATGGTTCATATGTGAAAGGATTGGGATAATACTAGTATCTAATGTAGTTGTCTATTTTTTGGTTTTTGTTTTTTTCTATGTGCTTCTGATTGTTGTTTTCTTGCCATGTCTTTGCTAATTACCTAGCTTGGTTAGGGTTATTATCAGGGTTTTCTGGTTGTTATATGCTTTACTTGATGGCCTATTAGTTCTTTTGTGTCTTAATTGATTCCCTAGCCCAATTAGGGTTATTATTAGGGTTATGGTTGTATTGTTTTACTTGATGGACTGTTGGTTCTAACTTTTATTGTATGGGACTAGAACCCTTTTCCCAACTAAGCTTAATAAAAAACATAAGGTTGATTATAGCTTTTAATCTAGGCTTTAACATATTATATAAGGAAGTTAAGGTTGATTCTATTTTTTAACATATAATATAAGGAAATTAAATTAAGTCACTCCCTTCCATATATATTAATTCACTTCCTCTATACATAAAATTTACTTCCTCCATCCATAAAATTCACTTCCTTTAATTCAAAGTATATCTTCTTATAGAGAAAGGTGTATCTTTTATATAAAGAGTTAGATCCTTACTATGGAAAGTCAAAGTCTTTTAAAAGAAAAGTAGGTTCCTTAAGTAGAGTTCTATCTTTTAGTAAAAGGATACGAAGATGGGACATTTTATAACATTAGTTTTTTCATCATTCTTTTTAAAAAGCTATCCAATTTATCTCAAAAACTTTAGATGGCCAAATTTCTACTATTACCCATATGAAATTTTATTCATTAATTGTTTATTAATAGATGGTAGGCTCTAATAGGGCTTTATGAGATAAAATGCATGCCACAAACTAAAAGGCCAATAGTCTCCCTATCATGATGCTCAATGACATGTTCATGGACTATGGGGTGAATAAATATGGGAGGATGTAGTTATTGGAATGCAAATAGATTCTTTTTATGGTGTTATCAAATGATATAGTACTTACATTTTATTTTTAATAGATCAAAGTATTTATAAATGTCAAAAGACACTTTGATTCAACTGGTTGAATGAACTCTAATAAATCATGACCTTTTGAAGAAAAGGTTAATCAACAAAAAAACAAGTCAAAATATTGTTTCTAAGTTTGATCCATTGTGCCACCACCTCACTTAACATGAATCAACGGGTTTCTAAAATATGTGCAATCTAAAAATTATAGTTAGTGGTAAAATAAATAAATAAATCCCTAGTCATCTCTACGTGGAATATGTTTATGTTGAGTGTTCACATTCATAAAATAGGTGATGTTGAATTAGATCTTATTCCATGAACGTGATAAGAATTACCTATAAATCTAATTAAGAAGGCAATGAAAGTTTGTCCTCTTAAGATATCACTCTCTACTATGTTTCCAATGTACCAGAATTGTTCATACTATGACATAATTTGTGAAAGCTTAACAATCATATTCTATTCTATTCTACTATATATATGTTTAATTTTTCTAGTTGATAATTCATGTGGCATAGGTTTAACTTCATCATTATCAAGTTACCTAGGGTTGCATTTCACCATATCATTTAATTGCTCTCAATTCATAGTCATTAAAGTTAAATGAATGACTTATGACATTAAGGAGGATTTAAACCTAGGAAACACTCTTATGAGTGCTCTTCATTATACCCCACAATCATTTCACATGATTATATAGCTCAATTTGAAATCAGGTACTATTTATCACCTCCATCTGACTCACTTTCAAGAATTTCTTTCAATCCATGCATTACAATTCTTTCTATGACCATGGAAAATATGATATTCAAGAGACAACTTAATGAAGTAATTGGAGTTTTGACTAATGGTATCCCCTTATCCATTGAAGGTAGAGCTTACTAGCTAAGTTCTTAGAAAGTAACATTAAACCTCAAATTCTCCAAGGCCAAGAAATTAGAGATCCCCTCCATCTAATTCAACTAAACATCTCCTATTCAAACTACTAAAGCTAAATGATCCAGACTCTATCATGATCTATGTTTGAACATTTCTATATATTAAAACTATCTTTAGAGATATATACTACTGTAGACAACAATAGTAGATAAATCCTTGATATTGTTGATATTTTTTAACAAATGCAAGCAACACCTAAAAATATAACCATATTATTATTTATGTTATAACCATAGATGGCATTTTTGATGTTAAAGAAAATCATCACCTCTAAAATTAAGATATGTCATATAATTTTGATTTTCATACATATATGATATTGTCATATGTAAAGGATACAATTTTAGATAAATTATATTTTACATAAAATAATTTGATAAAAAAACTTGGATGAGTTTGAATGGCTAGGTACTTGATAAAATTTGATATTATTTATTTGAATATTATAATAAAGAAACAATTTTATCCTATATGTCATGGAGAAGTGTTAGAATATATTTTTATTATAGGTCATACCCTTATAAAATTTGTTCTAATATAAGGTTATAAAATCTTATGTTATAAAGCATATACCATTTAATAATTAATAATATAATAACTATTAGATTATTAATTATTTACAAATGGTTGCTTTGAAAAGGTGTGACTAATACCCCTGCAGGTATTTTGCCACCCCTTATCCTTTATTTAAGGAGGTTCTCTCTCATTTTAGAGTGTGTGAATTTAAAGTTTTATAGTGAATTATATCACTATGTACAAAAGGTATTATTGGTCATGTGGAAGTATGTAGAGGAGTATATCCCTAGATTTAGTTTATTTCTTAATAGACTATTTTTTTAAGTGTTTTAATAAAATGGTGCTTAATAAGGTTTGTTAACTGAAAAGGTTTACCCCATGTACATCTTGTGTAATGTGTTACATCTATGCTTATATAATTCTCTTTTATATTTATATTGTATTTTGTTTATAATGATTAATATCCTAAGATCCTAATTTCTAACATGGTACCAAAGTAGGTTAGACTATACTAATCATTTTTAAAGGTTATACTAGAAGACATGTAGAACTTGATGGGAAACCTCTTTATGTTCAATCAACACTTATGCAAGCCTATTTGTGCAAGACATCCCGTTTGTCTTTTCTATTGTTTTAAAATCATTCAATAAAAGAAGGTTAGGAAATGATAATCAATTTTATAGGTGATATCAAAGAAAAATTTCATACTAATTTTTTCTAACATACTCATAGTGATTTCCCCTAATGGCTTCTTCTATTTGTGTTGTGTTAAGTTGCAAGGTGAGGTTGTCTATAATGCTCACCTATACACACACAAGTGAAACTATAAATTTTTTTTGAGTAAAGTTGAATTAGATAAAATTTAACTAAATTTTGATAATCACCTACGGATTTTGTATGTCACTCAACATACCATCAAAGGGAATATCACACAAGGTTAATTTTCATAAGTATTACATAAATGCATTGAGGCATTGTATCCTTTCCACAATTAAATGTTACCTATGTCAAATCTTTTTTTTTAGTTAAACATGTAACCGAATTCAACTAAGGAAAGATAAAATTGTTTATTTACAACAAAAGTTTAATCAAACTTTAATGAATAAAGTTACATATATAAATATCAAAAATGCAACATTGAAAATCACTAATAAAAAGTTAAATTTAAGAGAATTAACATTTCAAAATTTAATAAGTTTTTTTTTCTAAATGGCCGCTCCCACTCCTCCTCCCGCCCATGCACTTGGTTCTCAGGGTTTGGTTGTTGCTAAGTTAATCGTAGGTTTTTCCTCTATTGCTAGTGTGGTTGTGGCTGTTGGAGTGTCATTCGTGAGAGAGGGCCTTGCTGCTAGGGATATGCCTTTGAGTGTGACTGCTATGGTTGGGGGTTTGTAGGTTTTTCCTGAAACTGTTGTCGTTGGAGTGTTGTTCAGGTCTATGACTATTGCTATTGCTGGTGAGTCATATGTAGGGGTGCCTTCCTTGGAAAAGGTTAAATATTTCTTAGTTGTTGCTCAAGGGAAGTGTCAGGGATTGCCTTTGCCCTATGCTTCTTCTCCTACTATTTCTTTTGGGTCTGAGGTTTTGGAGAGTGAGGAATTTTATTCCTCTCAAGCCTTAATTTGTAGATTCAGCCATTTTTGGCCATGCCTTAATTCCCTAAATAAATTGATGTTAGATTCTTGGGGACCAATTACTAATGGTAAGATTGAAATCTACCCATGTGCTAGAGGTTTCTTCATTGTTACATTTGATGATATTGAGGATCGTAATGCTGTGTTTGAGGGTTCTATTTGGTTGTGGGATTAGCATCCCCTAGTGTTTCGTCCCTGGTTTCCACTTTTCAATCCTACAACTAATTCTTTGAATCTTTTGCCCATTTGGGTAAGGCTTCCTAACCCCCCTCTATAGTTTTGGAGTAATTCTTGCTATTCTGTGATTGGGAATGCTTTGGGGCAGTTTATTATGGCTGATCATGCTACCTTACAATTTATGCATACAACTTATGCTTGGATTCTTGTGGATCTAGATTTATCTAAGGCACTTCTTGCTGAGATTATTTTCATGATTACTGACCATTCCTGGTGCCAATGTTTGGACTATGAGGGTATCCCCTTTCGGTGTCAATACTTCTTTGGCACTGGTGATTTGGCTTAGCAGTGTTTACTCTCCAAACCCAAATCTCGTTTGGCTTCTTGGTGGCATGATGTTCAACCCACAGACTTCACTATTCCTCCTATGGCTTCCACTCCTTCCTCTCCTTCACCTATGACACCCCAGTCCAAGGTGCATTCCCTTGCTCCTCTTCTTGGCTTTGAGTCGTTGGTTGCTAGTTTACATGTTTCTTCTACTACTGGGGTGCTACCTGTTTTACTACTGCTGTACCATCTATTTCAGAGGTTGTTGTTGCTGCTACTGGGGTGCTACCTACTACTATGCCACCTATTTCAAAGGTTATTGTTGCTTCTACCACTTGTGCACCACCTGTAACAAGGAGTGTTTCTACTGTTGGAGCTGCTGCTGAGTCATTCCCTGTTATTAGGGAGCTTTTTACGACTAGAACTACTATTATTGGTGCGTCGTATGTTGATGGAGATGATGTTATTGTGAATTCGTCCTCCTCTCCTAAAGTTCCACCCCCTCTTGTGGTTTTGGGGAAAGCCTCACCCCCTTCATCTCCTTTTTTTGTAGATGGAGACAATGATGTTTGTTGGATTGTGGTCCAAAGAAGGAAGCGTGGTCTTCCTAAGCATTTCTCGCTGACCTGCACTTGGGTCAAGGGTGTTCTAAGATCTAATTATGTTGTTTTTTAGTTTTTGGTTGTTCCTTGCAGCCTCACTGTGTTGCTGTAGCTTTGTTTGAGTGCTGTTAATGTGCTGTCTCTGGCTCATTTAAGGCCTTTTTTTGCCCTGGGGGCTGCTTTGTAAAGGGTTCTAGACCATCTTTTCTAGCTGAACTAATAAAAAACATTTCAAAATTTAAAACTTATCATTAAAAATTATTTATCTAAAAAAATAAACTAAAATAAAAATAAAGATAACTCAATTCATAAATACACTTAATAAATGTTATTTCATGATTTTATTTACGCTAGAGGTGTTATTGACATACTTAACTTATATGGGATAAAGTAATACAAAAATAGGTGCCTTGAGAAGGATATCTCTTGGTGTATTTTAGATATATTTTTCTAAAGATAGGTATTCTAGTAGAAAATAGTAGAATTTAAATGTTTAAGAAAGTTTTTTTTTGAGTAATAATATTGTAGTAGTTTTACAGAACATAAAATTACTAATAACTAATATTTGAGTAGATGTGAAAAAGAGAAATACAAGAAAGTTATTGAAATATCTTTGAAGCATTCTATTTGGATTTGCTATATTTTGTACATTATTTCCAACAATTACATTCACTTCACGTCCAACTGCCACATTCATTTCATGTCGAACTACATTTTCTGGTGTTTCAAGAATACAATCTATGGATCTTAAATTATCATCTTCAGCTCATGACAATCAATATTAGGAACTGATTGATGCTCATAGCTCTCAGTTGGTTGATGAGTACTTGGTTGTCCTTGTTCTCTTTCAAAGTCAATGGGTTGTTGAGATGATCATGCATGACTTCTTCTCATGATATTAGCAAGTTCATGATTTTCTATTTCTAATTCATCAATTGTTAATTCAGCTCTACACTTCACAGCTCTTTCTTTGTCATTTTCATTTCATCTTTTTCTTTAATATTCTCTTTCAGCATTTGTTATTTGTTATTGTTGTAGTTTTTGATATTCCCTATGGTAATCTCTTTGATATTATTTGCATTGCTTGTTATTTTCAAAATTCAACCTTGGTTGTGCCATACCTAGAAAATGAACAACAATATTAATAATTAAACATGTCGATGCTTTAAGATGGATTGTAATAGTAAATAAAAGAAAATTGATGACTGTATAGTAAAATTGATAAGTCTACAATTTCTCCTTTATATTTGATTTCATATTTTGTAGCACTATATTTTTTTAATAAAACAGTAAATAAAATGTTGTATGAAAAATTAGTAATAACCAATAAATTTAATTTGATTATGTAAAAAACAATATTAAACCCTAATAAAATATTGGATTAGGACACATATTAATTGATTATGCAGAAAACAAATTGAAGCCCTAATAAAATAGTGTTGTCAAATACTATTTTATGATAGTTTATAAAATATAATTTAGTGTTATATTTAATATTATTTTACGGTAATTTATAAAATATAATTTAAGCCCTAATAAAATGTATTTATAAAATATTGTTTTATCACAGTTAATTTTTTATAAAACAACAGCGAATAAAAAGTAAGAAATTAAATTTCATTCTTTAGAAAAGAAAAGAAAATTAAATTGAAGCCTTTATAGTAAAATGTATAAAATATAATGCACTTACTTGCAATAAATTCTTCCCTTGACGAATATAGTTTGATCCTTTCTATTTGATATGATAAACCATAATAAAATATAGTTATAAATTATTGAATTTAATTCTGCAGAAAAGAAAAGAAAATTAAATTGAAGCCCTTGACGAATATACTTTGATCCTTTTATATGCACTAAGTTTAGTTGGTTGAAGATATTTTCATCACAACTTGTTGGAAGTTCACTAAGAGAATTTTCATCAATTTGAACACCAGAATAGAATTTTTCATGTTCAATTTTGTATTTTAGTTCCTTATATACTCGCTCTTTATTTATTGTAAAGTTGTAATTTGTGTCATTTTGATCCCTTCTGTGAACAATAATGATAGGTAGATCTTTTATTTGATGTGGCAAAACCTTTGATATTTCTTTCACATCTTGTGGAAAACTTATTGAGTGTCCTTTGTATTTATATTGACCTCTAGTTGCATGTGTGACTTGTATATATGGGCTAACACTGGCTATCAACATCTCTTCCACTTGTGTCACATTTGCAAGTGCTAGTGGTTGTGGGTCAGGATCCATATTATTTGATGTACAGAATCAATTATTACCTTTCTCTTGTCGACATCTAGTGCATATAGGACCTTGAGGTTTGAGAAACTTTTATTCCAAGGTAACACTCTTGACAAATGTAGCACATGTTTGGAAAAACAAAACTATCTAGATAATGTCAAAAAAACATTTGAAAGTTATTGAAATCTCTTTGAAGTATTCCATTTAGATTTGGTATATTTTCTACATTGTTTCTAACAATTACATTCACTTCATGCAATTGTCACATTCACTTCACGTCAAACTACATTTTTTGATGTTTCAAGCACACAATCTATGGATCTTGAATTTCCATCTTCATTATGACAATCAATATTAGGAACTGATTGATGCTCATGGTTGATGAGTTCTTGGTTATCCTTGTTCTATTTCAGAGTTAATGGGTTGTTGAGATGATCATGCATGAATTCTTCTCATGAAATTAGCATGTTCATGATTTTCTATTTCTAATTCATCAATTGTTAATTCGTCTCTATGCTTCATTTTCATTTCATCTTTTGAACTTTTTTGTTCTGTTTCAGCATATGTCATTTGTTCTCATTTCATCTTCGATATTCCCTATGGTAATCTCTTCAATATTGTATATGTTGTTAGCCATTTTAAAAATTCAACCTTGGTCGTGCCATACTTAGAAAATGAACAACGATATTAATAGTTAAACATGTCCATGGTTTAAGATTGATTACAACAGTAAATAAAAGAAAATATTAATTTCATTTAATACATTTTTATTCTTTTATTTGATATTGAGTCCTTGTTTTACATTTTTTTAATTTCATTTTTTAAGTCTAAAGTTGCTCCTTTATATTTGATTTCATATTTTACCACACTATATTTTTTTAATAAAACAATACATAAAACATTGTATCAAAGTTAGTAATAACCAATAAATTTAATTTGATTGTGCAAAAAACAAAATGAAACATTAATAAAATATACTGATATAAAACATTTGTTTAGAACATATTAATGGATTCTGCACAAATTGAAACCCTAATAAAATACAGTGTTATTAAATATTATTTTAGGATAGTTTATAAAATATGATTTAGTGTTATAAAATATTATTTTAGGATAGTTTATAGAATATAATTTAATCCCTAATAAAATGTATTTATAAAATGTCATTTTATCATAGTTAATTTTTATAAAACAACACCAAATAAAAAGCAAGAAATTAAATTTCATTAATTAAATTGAAACCTTTATAGTAAAAAAGATAAAATATAATGCACTTACTTGGAATAACTTTTTCCCTTGAAATATATACTTTGATATGATAAAACCATAAAAAAAAATATAGTTATAAATTATTTAATTTAGTTCTGTAGAAAATAAAAAAATAAATTGAAGCCTTTATAGTAAAATGTATAAAATATGATGCACTTAATTCAAATACCTTCTCCCCTTCACGAATATACTTTGATACTTTTTTTTATTAGATCAAAGCAAGTAGGGCTGCACCTTATATTAAAAAATAGAAATGTTAACATTACAGAGAGCTGTAGGGGATTTTAAACAATCCACCCTGCACACAAAATGCCTCTCAACCAGCCATACATTGCCTGAAACTCAAAATGATGCCCCCAAAAACAAAATTGGCATATCCATTGATGCATATACCCATTCTATTAACCCTAACCTAATAGCTTCACAAATCGATCTACATAGAAACTATTAACATGTATAAGTATCCTTTACCCTACTATCCTACTACCTAGACACTGACATTCTTTTACTCTTCCTTCGGCATGTCGGCCAACCCATTTCTCATGCTTGCCATTAGTGGAGGGACTTGTCTCACAAACAAAGTCATCATGGAAGGTTAAGAGGATTCGTCCTCGTCGCGTGCTTAGCCAGCTCGTTGGCAGCATCACTTCCTTCTCTATAAACATGTGAAACTATACTTTGATACTTTTTTATTTCATATGATAAAACCCAAATAAAATAACACAGAAAACAAAAGGTAATCCTAACAAAATAGAATAGCTTTCATAATACACTTTGTTCCTTTTATATTTCATATGATAAAACCCTAATAAAATATAGTTATAAAATAAATTATTCTACAATGTATAAAATATAATGAACTTACTTCAAATAACGTCTCCCCTTCACTACTATACTTTGATACTTTTTTATTTCATATGATAAAACCCAAATAAAATAACACAAAAAACAAAAGGTAACCCTAACAAAATATAATATCACTTATCATTGGATAACTTCCAAGCTTATAGAATGCATTTTGCTCCTTTTATATTTCATATGATAAAACCCTAATAAAATATAGTTATAAAATAAATTATTCTACAAAAGTTATTAAGTTCTTTTATTTACTGTTAATTAAATATTACTTTTATTTATTGTAGAGTTATTTTAATGAAATGCTATATTTTATTTATTATTTAGTAATATTTTATAACTATATTTTATTACTATTTTGTTTTCTACAGTATTAAATTTAATTTATTAATTTAATGTAGACATCTATAGTATTTTAATTACACTACTTTGTCTTTGCAAATATGAAATTAAAAATGTAAAATAAGGACTCAATATCAAATAAAAGCATAAAAACATATTAAACAAAATTAATACTCTTGTAATCCATCTTAAAGCATCCACATGTTTAATTATTAATACTATTGTTCATTTTCTAGGTATGGCACGATCAAGGTTGAATTTTGAAAATGACGAGCAACATAGGCAATATTGAAGAGATTACCATAGGGTATATCAAAGATGACAACGAGAACAAACGACAGATGCTGAAAGAGAACAAGAAAGAAAAAGATGAAATAAAAATGACAAAGAAAGAGCTGCAAAGCATGGAGCCGAATTAACAATTGATGAATTAGAAATGAAAATTGTGAACATGCTAATATCATGAGAAGAAGTCATGCATGATCATCTCAACAACCCTTTGACATCAATCAATTCCTAATATCAGTTTGACGTGAAATGAATGTGACAGAAGTGAATGTAATTGTTGGAAACAATGTACAAAATATACCAAATCCAAATGGAATGCTTCAAAGAGATTCCAATAACTTTCTTGTATTGCTCTTATTCACATCTACTCAAATATTAGTTATTAGTAATTTTATGTTCTTTAAAATTGTTGCATTATTATTACACAAACAAAACTTTCTTAAACATTTAAACACTAGTGTTTACATCTTGAAACTGTAGATGCTAATAGCATACCTATCTTTAGAAAAATATATTTGTTACCAATTTTTCACCTACAGCTCAAATTGGTAGGGATGAAACAGTTTCATTATATTTAAGGTATAGGTGAAATCTTGTTGTTGATTCATTTCTGATGACATATCATAGCATGTGGAGTAAAATGGGCTCCCACAAGGGTTGAGCTCAACATGTTGCCTCCAAGTCTTAAGAGGAATGTGGAAAAAGTCTGAAAGAGCAGTAGTATCACATAAAGGCCTTGTAAAATAAGGATAGCAGTCACGTGTTTCAGTCATATACCCAAAAATATGATCTAGGTTTTTGAGAGTTTTGGATAGAAATTAAAAGACAATAAGATGGAAAAACTCTTTAAATTTATCACCAACCCAATTTCTAGTTTTCGAGGAATAGTCAGAGGCACAATACACAACAACATAAAGACAACAGTCACGTGTTTTAGTCATATCTCAAACAATGCGATCTGGGTTTTTGAGATTTTTGGACATAAATTAGAAGACAATAAAATGAAAAAACCCTTTATATTTCTCACCAACCCAGTTTGTAATTTTTGAGTAATTTTCACAATGGCCCGGCGCCCAAACTAGAGTAAAAAATGTTAAGTGCCAAATAAAGAACAAAATGCAAAAAGGTCGTGGCTTTTTCTATAAGGCATTTTTTTGCCTTTCATTTTTGCATAAATCAAAACCTTGGTTTATTTTTAGATGCTCATTGATATGTATAAGGTATTTTAAAAAAATTGTAGATATTGGTAAACTTTGCATATATTTAGAATTTTGCAAGTTGTAAAAGCCAAGGCGGCCCCTCTTTCTATTTTGCAAATTTGAAACTACAGATAAATGTAAGGCACTATTAAAGTAATGTTTTATAAATTACTTTAATAGATGTCAAATAAATGCAGAAAATAAATAGCAAGTGCAAAACACTCAATAAGGCAAGTCCAGTTCACTTGCCTTCTTTTTTACTTGAGTTTCCATTATGCAAAATGGAAAGAGGGAGTGAACTGAAACTTCTATTTCTAATTTTTAGTTTGCTTTGACTAATTTTGGTATCCATTTGGGTAGGTCCACTAGGTAGGGAAACTTGCCACCTATTTTCACTTAGTTTGGGTCAGTTCTAGGCCCTCTTTTTGTGCCTTTTTCCCTTTGCTCAAAAATGAGACTTTAGTTTCTTTTTGGGTGGACAGCTGGCTAAGCTTTTAGAAAGTCTTTTTGGCTGTATATAGGGGGAAATTTTTTTTTTTTCTTAGTTCAGATTTGCTTCTTTCTTGTACACTATAGAAAGCCTTGTAAGCCTAGATTTGTACTCATATTCTCATGTCCTTATACTCCTTTTAGTTCAATAAAAGTAGCAAAACATTCCTATCTCATCATTTTTGTCTCATTTTGCAGTAATAGTTTGATGTTATCATTGTGATTGCAACTATTAGGTCCTTTTTATGTCCTATTATTACAAGTGTGGGTGCAAAAATTTCATATAATATAGGTTGCATGTTGTGTTTATTTCTGAACCTTCATGCAAGACACTTTTTTGTTGTGAGTTTTCAGTTGAAGTTGTGAAAGTTATTGTTTTGAGAGCTGATTGTGAGTGGAGTTAGTAAATAAATCTTAAGTTCTGGTGCATCACTCTTTAGGTTTTAGGATTCCATTTCATGTTATCTTTCTATCCTTTTTCTCAAATAAATCATTTTAGTCTAGGTGATCTGCCAGGGGAACCAGTCCTCTTTGGAGATTCATTCTCATCATAAGTTACCCACAACTTGAGAACATTTCCATGTTTCAATAGGAGAGTTAAGTCTAACTTAGCTAAGGCGCAATCCTGATTGACAACAATATCTAAACATTTAAACACTATTGTTTACATCTTCAAATTGTAAATGCTACTAGCATAGCTATCTTTAGAAAAATATATCTAAAATACGAAAAGACACCTATTTTTGAATTACTTTATGGCACTATATTATATATTATTATATTTTATAGTAAAATGTATAAAATATAATGCACTTACTTGGAATAACTTTTGCTCTTGACGAATATACTTTGATCCTTTTTTATTTTATATAATAAAACCTTAGATTTAATTCTGGAGAAAAGAAAAGAAAATTAAATTGAAGCCTTTATAGTAAAATGTATAAATTATAATGCACACACTTGGAATAACTTCTGACCTTGACAAATATACTTTGATCCTTTTTTTTTGATACATCAAAATGGCACAAGGGGGCCATACCTGAAACCAACAAAAAACCAAACTAAAAAATAATCAGTCAAACACAAAACACACCAAAATTGGCATAAAGCCAAAACACTAGCTATCTATCAGACTTCAATTGTCTAGTGCCACTAAATCCATCCCTTCGATCCTAATGGTTTCTTCTTCCACTGCAATCTCCATTGATGCCTGTGGTAGTGCTAGGAGTGGTGTATTTACCCTCCTATTGAAGCCATAAATATCCTTTAAAAGGGTTATGAAACCGCTAACTTCCAACATCCTCACCTCCTTATCTTCACCTATACTCCACACCACAAAGGGGATCCATAGGCCATTATAGTGTTGGGTTAAAGCTGGCCAAATCCCACTAGTTGGATTCATACCCAGCGTCAACATCACCTTATCTTCCATTTTGACTCTCCATCAAGCCTTCACCATCTTTTGCATCATCCATTTAATTGTCTTCTTATCCTCTTGAGCTTGTAGAAACCATGCCATGGCCATTGCCATTGTCACTGTTGACACGAAATTTGTTGTTTTCTAGCAAGAAATGGGAGCCCAACAGCCCTTTAACTGCCTCCAAAACATCATCATTGATGATATTGAAGACCTGTCTGAGACGTTGGTCGAAATCCTTGCCTCTAAAGGCCATTTGCCTCTCCTTTGCTTCTAGCATGATCGTCACCTCCATCCTTTTCTACAAATCTCACGAGCTTACCTAGTTGATTTAAGGACCCATTGCCTCCACTTCTATCTGCCATGATGCCTCTGCCATGCATTAATTGTGTTAGCTTTTCAAACATTTGCCTTCATCCTTTAAGCATGCGAGGGGAATTCAAAACAATCTACTTAGTCTCCCAAAGCAGATTCAAATCTATTTTTGACGGCTTGCTTTGACAACCTATCTGCCTCAACATTACCTTCCCTAAACACATGGGAAATTTTGAAATCTTCTAGGGAATTAATCACCTCCCGTATTTGCCTAGCAATTCCTTGAATTTTCTAGTTGGGAGTTTCTTTCTTTCTAATAGCATTAACTATGCTGAGATAATCACCCTCCAAGTGTAATTTACGATGGCCCTTTCGCCTACATAATTCAACCCCCAACCAAGCTACTTGTGCCTCTACTTCATTATTAGTTCCTGATGGAAGTGGACAAACCTCCTCCGGAAGAATTGTGCCTCTATGATCTCACATTATGTATCTTGCTCCTGAAGGCCCCAGATTGCCTTTTGCAACCCCATCGAAATTTACCTTCACCCAGCGTTCGTTCGGAGGTCTCCACTTTACATCCTTCCTTTTATTTACTACAAGCTCAACCCTGGGATGGGTACTTTGATTCTTTTTTATTTGATATGATAAATATAGTTATAAATTAAATTATTGTACAGTAAATAAAATAAGAAAATAAATATGTACAGAAAACAAATGTAAAGTGTAATAAAATATATGAATAAAATATTATTACTTATGATTTAATAATGTTTTATAACACTATATTTTATTAGGGTTTCTTTTAATTTTTTGTTGTTCTCTTTCAACATCCATGCACATTACATTGGTGGCAAACAAATGAATATTGTTATTAAAATCTTCATTGGTTGTAATAAGATCTTCTAATATGATATCATTAGATGCTTAAGCTTCTAAAACCATGATAAAAATATGATAATATAAATATAGAACATAATAGAATATTTAATAAATCTAATTCTATTCAGCGTAATATTTTTTTAATTGTAACATTTACCTAAATTTGACATAAATAATATAATCAACTTATACAAGTATATTATAATAAGGAAATGTTCAAATTTAAATAAATAAATAATCTGAATTAATTTATTTTAGAATATAGGCTACGAGGAATAAGTAAGGAATTAATTAGGTCATATTAAAAGATTATAAATAATAAAAAAATATAGAGAACTTTAAAATCACGTCATAATAAGTTAAAAAATAAGCTAAAAACTAGGAATCTATTATAAAAAATAAATCCAGATTGCTAATTATTTAATTCTAAGATTTAAATGAATGAACACAATAAATCCATAATTAAAGTGGAAATAATAGAACTTAATATCTTTTATTTAAGAATTTAAATCATAATGTACATAATTGCTTTTTTTTAAAAATTAAACAAAATCTATTTAATTAAATTATTAGATTTTTAAATAATAATTCTAGATACAAATAAAAAAGTTAATTAATTAGGTTAGCCTTAAGTTAGGAGTGGACTAAAAAAGTTAATTAATTAGGTTAGCTTTAAGTTAGGAGTGGACTATGCATTAAATTAAATTCAGAATGTAATAAAACTTGCCATTATGATTTAAGACAAAAGAAAATGCATGTTTAGTTTTCTAATTACCACAAAAAAAATCTATGTGATGATGTCATCTTGTTAAAAAGGCAAATGGGTGTCCAAAATTCCAAGTTTTACAAGTTTCTGAGCAAAATTGAGCAAGTTATGCTTAGGCAGAACTTTGGCTTGCAATAGGATGTGAAACTTTGGTCTACAACAGGATATATCTAGTTGACTCCAAAATCCCCACAATATCCAGTTGACCCCAAAATCCCTGCAATATCCAGTTGACCCCAAAATCCCCGCAATATCTAGTTGACCCCAAAATCCCCGCAATATCCAGTTGGGTCACTTTTTCACGCAATATCATGTTGGGTCACTTTTTCCCACAATATCACATTGGGTCACTTTTTCTTGCAATATCACGTTGGGTCACTTTTTCCCACAATATCATGTTGGGTCACTTTTTCTCGAAATATCATGTTGGGTCACTTTTTCCCACTTTTTTGCTTGGAAGCACCCAGAAAGTGATAAAAATGGGTTTTGACTACCCATACGGCTAATCCAAGAGCCATTTAATGACTGACAAGTGTCCTATTCACGTGATGAATGTGGTGGCCACCTCAAATGCCTATAAATAGGGGAATTTTGCAGTAAAAGAGGTGGATTTCTCCATAGTGAGGTTTTGACTTTTGCTAGAAGATTGTTTTGGGTTTTCACAAGAAAGCTAGGTTATTCTGATCTGACTATTGGAATGAATGTAAGGCTTAGGTTAAGGCATGTATGAAGGCCATTGTACTCCTGCTGTAATGTTTTCTATTGCATATGAATAAAAAGTTTATTGTTTCATTGTTGTGTGTTGTTCATTTTGTTGTTTGGTTCAGTAGCTTGTTAAAGCCCTTGGACCTTGATCTACATCAAGTAGTATCAAAGATTAGGTTTGGAATTCCTTGAGGTTGCAGTATTGTTGTGCAAGGGATCCTAAGGAGATTGTTGTAGGTGTGAAGAGAAAAAACTTGCAACTACAAAGGGTCTGTAGACATGGCACACCAAGCAAGATAAAGAAGAGGAGTTGCTCCAAGAGTTGGAGATACAGCATTAGTAGAGATACTAAGAGGCATCACAGCTAGGAGTACCTGTAGAGGATGCGAGTGACAATGAGGAATAAGTCACTAAAGAAGAAGTAGAAGAAGGAGAAGGCGGATATGAAAGGAAGTTTCTAGTGCAATCATGGTAGGAGGGTTCATAGAATGAACTGTCTGAACCATGCAGCAAGAGTAAACACAACAAAAACAACTCAAAGAAATAGAACAAATACAGATTTAGTCATTTAGCATATCATAGAATTCAAATAGAGATCGGCTGACAACATGCAGGCTTACAATTAGGGATCATAGGCCTGCTTATGTATATGCGCAAGATAAAGCTTTGAAGTCCTCTCGTGAAGGAGCCAACTATCTATCTTCTAAATCATGAGAATTATGCTAACTTGAGAACTACTTTCCTAAGGATATATTACATCAATATATATCAAATCTGGATCAATAGATTCCTCCATGTCGACCAAGGAAGATCACAAATTCCAAGGAAGAGATGTAACGTGTGTACACAGATAGGTCAGACCTAAATGCATAGTACACTTCCAGAAAATGAATGGAATGATGTGTGGATCTCCTAGAAAGGTCAGCCATGAACCAAAGATCATTGAATGATGTGTCATTAGACTCCAAAGATCGGGAAATGCTTCTACAAGTTTCTCCTTCAGCTGGTTGCCAGTGAATATTAGGATGCTCTGCTATGAGAAATAATCAAACTTCTGGTAGCGATATCTTTCAGGTATTGACATGTGGATCTCTAAATTCTGGATATGATGTAAATGACTGAATGTAGATGCTAAGTCTAGCTCCTCAAGATCTAAAATGAAACTGTGATAGAATGTTGGATCAAAATGTAGAAGCTGGTTTTGACTGAACTGCTTGAACTGAACTGGAGAATGAAAAGAAACAACTAAACTACAAACAAACTGAAATGCAAATGTTTTTGGTTGATGCAAGATTGATCTTAAACTAGGGATGCTCTTGCATCAGATATCCGAGGTTATTGAAAAAGTGAGTCCCTCACTTTGTTGGGGCTAGGGGAGAACCAAGACGGTCCACCTTAGCCTGAGAAATCAATGATGAATCTTCTTTCAGACTGCCTTTCCACTTCACAAGGTATTCTTTGTATTGTCTTCCTCTAGTGTTACGTCCAACTCTGCTGTCCAAAATGTCTTCAATCTATTTCGGTGTTTGTTGTGGTAACTACTTCTTCAAGTATTCTTCTATGTTGTCACTGAACTCTTCTTCATGATATTGAAAAAGATCTGCAATGTTGAAAATAGGTGATATATCCAATGTCTCTGGTAACTCCACTTCATATGCATTTCCTAAATCAAATTTCCTAAGTATCCTACAAGGTCCAAACTTATTCATCTTCAACTTGTTATATGTCCCAAATGGAAATCTTTCTTTCCTTAGATATACCATCACTTCATCTCCAACTTTAAATTCCTTATGTCTTCTCTTCTCAGCAACCTTCTCTTTGTACTTATTGTTCATATTCTCCAAATGCTTCTTGACCTGATCATGTACTATCTTCATGTGATCTGCAAATTCTTCTACTTTTTCACTTCTCTTTTCTTCCATATTGATATCTCTTAATTCTACAACTCCTTTAGGGTTGACTCTAGCAACAATCTCAAAAGGCGTTCTTCTGATACTCCTGTTCACTGAATTATTGTATGCAAACTCTTCTTGTGAAAGAATCAAATCCCAACTTCTAGCTTTCTCTCCAATCAAACATCTTAACAAGTTTTCCAAACTCCTATTCACTACCTCTGTCTATCCATATTTCTGTGGATGAAAAGTTGAACTGAACTTCAAATCTATCTTCATCTTCTTCCAAAGTGTCTTCCAAAAGTATCCAACAAACTTTGTGTCTCTGTCTAAAACTATACTCTTAGGTAATCCATGCAATCTCACAATCTCCTTGAAAAATAGGTTAGCTACATGCACTGCATTAGTTGTCTTCTTGCAAGGTATGAAATGAGCCATCTTTGAAAATCTATCAAACACTATACAAATATTGAATCATGTCCTCTCTGTGTCTTAGGCAATCCCATCACAAAATCCATGCTTATGTCTTCCCAAGGTCTCTCCGGTATTGTCAAAGGTTTATACAATCCAGTATTCTGACTACTCCCTTTTGCAACTTGACAAACTCTACAACTCTGCACAAATCTCTAAACATCCCTATGTATCTGAGGCCAAAAGTAGTTTTCACTCACCAAAGGCACTGTCTTATCAAAGCTAAAATGTCCTGCCAATCCGCCACTATGTTTCTCCTTGATCAAATTATCCCTCATCAAACTTCTAGGTATGCACAACTGACTTCCTTTGAACAACATATCTTCTTAAATGAAATAGTCCAACCACTTACTCCTATATGTCACAACAGGTTCCTTACATGCTTTCAAAGGTTCTACAAAATTAGTATCTCCCTCATACATGTTCTTCAATTCATCAAAACCCAACTTTTCAACTCTCATCTTGGTCAACAAGTTTCTTCTCCTACTCAAGGCATCAGAAACTTTATTTGATTTACCACTCCTATGGTTCAACACAACTGTATAACTCTGCATGAACTCTAACCATCTCATATGTCTCTGATTCAACTTACCTTGACTGTTCAAATATTGCAAAGCTTGATGAGTTGTATACAACACAAACTCCTTAGGCAACAAATAATGTCTCCACTTTTCCAAGGCTTGAATTATGGCATAGAACTCTTAATCATAAACTGAATATCTTCTCCTTGCATCATTCAACTTCTCACTGAAATATGCTATAGGTCTACCTTCTTGACTTAACACTACTCCAATTGCATTTCCACTTGCATCACAATCAACTTGAAATACCTTATTGAAATCTAGTAATTCCAAAACATGTTGCTCTATCACTTTTTGCTTCAACAATTCAAAACTTTTATCTGCTCCAGTTGTCCACTTAAAATCCTTTCTGTCTCCTCTCATTATCTCTGTCATAGCCTAGTTACAAACTGAACTAAAATTTCTAATCAACTTCTGGTAGAAACTAGCCAATCCATGAAATGATCTAACCACTCCAATGCTCTCTGGTGTAGGCCATTCAATAATTTCTCTCACTTTCTCAAGGTCCATCTTTAATCCTTCTGTAGAAATCACAAATCCCAAATATACCAACTCTTCTTTCATGAAATTGCACTTCTTGATGTTTATCAGCAATTTCTCTTCTCTTAGTCTTGACAAAACTTGCCTAATATGCCACAAATGTTCCTCTTTTGTCTTACTAAAAATTAGAATATCATCCAAGTATACAATCACAAACTTACGCAATAATTTCTTCAAGACTTCATTCATCAATGTCATGAAAGTACTCGGTGCATTTCTGAACCCAAAAGGCATCAATAACCGCTCATACAATCCTTCACTTGTCTTAAAAGTAGTCTTCCATTCATCACCTTCTCTGATTCTAATCTGATGGTATCCACTCTTCAAATCTATCTTTGTGAAATATCTTGCTCCACTCAAACAATCCATGATATCATCCATCCTAGGTAAAGGAAATCTATACTTAACTGTGATCTTGTTTATTGCTCTAGAATCAGTACACATTCTCCATTCTCCTTCCTTCTTCGGTGCTAACATTGCAGGTATTGTACAAGGACTCAAGCTTTCTCTGATCAAACCTTTCCTCAACAATTCTTGTATTTGTCTATTTAGTTCAATCTCTGTTGGTGTCATCCTGTGTGTTGCTTTGTTAGGCAAACTTGCTTCTGGTATAAGATCCATGTGATGACTGATACTCCTTATAGGTGGCAATCCATCAACAACTCACTTATCTCCTCTGGTTGTTCGTCTTTAGTTTCTTTTTTCAACGTTTCAGGCTTCTTAGGAATCAGAGCATAGCACATATTCTCATGTCTCAAACCATCCAGGAATTTTCTTCCATCTACCAAACAGATTCTAGCATTTCCACATACCACATCTCTAGGGTCATCCTCCAAAGGAATCAAAGTAATTCTCTTTCCATTTTCTATTATAGTATATGTATTCTTTCTCCCATCATGTATAACTTTTCTATCATATTGCCAAGGTCTACCCAACAAGATATGACAAACATCCATAGGCATAATATCACACAAGACTTCATCATGATAAGATCCAATATGAAATTTCACCAAACATTGTTCACTCACCAATACCTTATGATCATCCTAAATCCATGCTATCTGATATGGCTTAGGGTGTTTCAATCTTTCCAACTTCAGCTTAGTCACCATCTCCTCTAAAACTAGGTTATCTAAACTACCACTATTAATTACAACTTTACAACACTTACCTCCAGATTTGTATCTAGTTCTGAACAAACTCTTCCTCTAAGGTGGTTACTCATTTGTTTCTTCTTGAAATAGTGCTCTTCTCATCATAAGTGACTCTCCTTTCTCTGGTTTACCAACAGAACTAGGTGATCCAATAAGTTCCTCTTCAACATAGGCTACTCTTCCACTGTTCTTTGTCCTCTTACTTGTGCTACCTTGATTACATTCAAATACTCTATGTCCTTCACCTCCACACTTGAAACAAGTACCTCTAAATATCTTCTTATCAAATCCTCTTCCTTCTCTTCTGTATCCTTCATTTTGGTATGCATTAGGGTTTCCTCTTCGGTAAAAAAAATTGTCATCTCTCCGATAAGCATTGTTATCTCTGTCATCCTTCTTGTATGGGCTGTCAAACTTGTTCTGCTCCAGAAATGATCTATGTCCTCCAGAAAATGTCCTAACTCTCTGAAATTTACCTCATCTGCCTCTATCTCTGATCATGCCTTTCATTCAGCTTCTCTTCAACTTTCAGGGAAAACTGATATGCTTCCTCCAAATATGTCATCCTCACCAAACTTAGTTCCTCTTGAATGTTCAATCTCAGTCCATGGATGTATCTAGCCAATTTCTCCTTGCTTTCTTCACTATGTCCTATCCTTATGATCATTTTATGAAATTCTTCAGTGTACTCCTTCACAGATTTTGCCTTTTGTCTCAGATTTTGTAATCTTTTCAACAACTCCAACTCATAGTCAGCAGGTATAAACTGATTCTTCAATTTTGTCACCATTGTTAGGGTTAGCCGGCAGAAGATATCAATTAAATGCAAATAAAGATTAAACAGAGAAATGGAAATACACAGAAATAATAATAGCGAGAGACAATTTTTAACGTGGTTCACCCAAACTCGGGCTACATCCACCAAACAGAGAGTCCAATATTATTATCCAGTAAATCAAACTGATTACAATTAGCAATCCCTGCAACTCAATACCGCTGCAAAACGCTACAATACAATATCAAAACCCTAACCCTTAGCCACTTTTTATCAAGCTTTTTGTCGGTTACAAAATAGGGTTTTCTTATGTCGGTCAATGAAAAAATTAACTCCCGGTGCATTATAAAATAATAAAAAATCGTGTGAGGTTTCGGGGGCGTTGCCCCCGAGCCCCCACAGGGGCACTGCCCCTCGACCCCGCCCTGTATCGCGATAGGGAACGCGCCAGGGGCACTGCCCCTAGACCCCGCAAGGGGCGCTGCCCCTTGACCCCGTCTTGGGGGCGGTGCCCCCAAACCCCCGCAAGGGGCGCTGCCCCTTGACCCCGTAGGAATTTGGGGGGAAACCGCACCGATAAAAGTGGGGTAAATATAACCTCTGAGTCTGATTAGGCTCCATATAACAACAACCATCCGATCCCATTTCATAATATTTTCTTTTCCTCTTCTAATTCTTTCCAACTGAGCTTCCTTCCACCATATAGCAGCATGTCCTTTCAACTTTGTCTTTGCAAATTTCAGCTTCTCTAGATCTTTAATTTCCTCATATTCAAAGTATTCTTCCATGTGATTTATCCAGTCTATTAATTCTTCAGGATTCAAATTACCAGTATAGTTCGGCACATCAACTCTAGGTCTCTTTCCAATCTTTGAAATAGCTCACAACATTTTTACTTGATCTGATTCTTCTTCTTCATCACCTTCTAGGGTCTCTCCAGCTTGTTCAATTGGTTGAAATTCTTCTTCATCATCACTTTCAACATTAGGTCTTGATGTCAATCCTCTTTGCCTATCTTCTTCAATAGCATCCAATCAAATTTGCATTATTTTCATTATCTCCATAATCTCATTGATTCTACTAGCCATTGTTCCAATAGTAGTAACTCTCCTCAGCAGCATTCTTCCTAGGATCAAGTGTAAACTACCTTAGGTTCGGTGATCAAGATAGAAGGTGACAACTGCCTCACAATCAACGATCGGTTGCAACACAAGTAACCTACCTCAATTCGGTGATCTGTCCACAGCAAGATCTTACGGAATTCCCTCTCCAATTTCACTTAATTCACTCCCAAAGATTCAAACTTTCACTCTGATACCACCTGGTGTAGTCACGGTAGGAGGGTTCATAGAATGAACTGTCTGAACTATGCAGCAAGAGTAAACATAATGGAAACAACTCAAAGAAATAGAACAAATGTAGATTCAATCATTTAGTATACCATAGAATTCAAATAGATATCGGCCGGAAACATGCAGGCTTACAATTAGGGCTCATAGGCCTGCTTACGTATATGTGTAAGATAAAGCTTTGAAGTCCTCTCGTGAAGGAGCCAACTATCTATCTTCTAAATCATGAGAATTATGCTAACTTGAGAACTACTTTCCTAAGGATCTATTACATCAATATATATCAAATCCCGATCAATAGATTCCTCTGTGTCGGCTAAGGAAGATCACAAATTCCAAGGAAAAGATGAAATGTGTGTACACAGATAGGTTAAACCTAAATGCATAGAACACTTCTAGAAAATGAATGGAATGATGTGCAGATCTCCTGGGAAGGTCAACCATGAACCAAAGATTAGGAAATGCTTCTACAAGTTTCTCCTTCAGTTGGTTGCCAGTGAATATCAGGATGCTTTGCTCTGAGAAACAATCAAACTTCTGGTAGTGATAACTTTCCAATATTGAGATGTGGATCTCTTAATTTTGGATATCATGTAAATGAATGAATGTAGATGCTAATTCCATCTCCTTAAGATCTGAAATGAAACTGTGATAGAATGCCGGATCAAAATGTAGAAGCTGCTTCTGACTGAACTGCCTCAACTGAACTGGAAAATGAAAAGAAATAACTAAACTGTAAACAAATTGAAATGCAAATGTTTTTGGTTGATGCAAGATTTCTCTTGAACTAGGGATGCTCCTGCATCAGTTTCTGAGTTTAATGACAAAGATTGCCAGTACACCATGTGTAGAGTTACCCAGTTACAGTGGTAGTTTTAAACCAGACGAATTGATAGACTGGATTTCATAGATGGAAAAGTATTTTGAGTTGGAATCTATTAAAGACACTAAGAGGGTAAAACTTACAGCTGCAAAGATAAAGGGACACACATCTCTATGGTGGGATCATGTGCAAGTTGAGAGACAGAGAAAAGGAAAGGAAAAGATTAAAACCTAGGAGAGGATGTTAACTATGTTGAAGGAAAAATTTGTACCTACAGACCATCAGATAACCATGTTTAAAATGTTGTAGAACCTCAAGTAGAGGGAGAAAAGTGTGCAAGACTATACCGAAGAGTTTTACAGATTGAACATTAGGGCCGGTCAAATTGAAGATGATGTTGAGAAGGTCTCCAAGTATGTAAATGGTTTGCATTATTCTATTGAAGATGAAATTAGCATGGTCAGAATTACCAGCATAGAAGAAGCATATCAATTTGCATTGAAGGCAGAAGAAAATATCTTTAGAAGGCAAAATTGGTCTAGGGGAAGAGATAAATCCTCTAAAGGAAGAGGGCAGTTAAATCCTGGATGTGGTTCTCAAGATAAGCAAGGAGAAATGTTCAAGTTCTTCTGAGACCAGTACCCAAGGAGGTAGAGGAAGGGGTGATTACTCCCAAGGTAGAGGAAATTTTGGAAGAGGAAGAGGATTTGGTGGAACATGTTTCTAGTGTGGATAGGCTAGACATAGGGCATTTGAATTTCCTCAAGTACAACAAAGTATTAGCAAAGGAAAAGAGACTAGACTCCATATAACACAAGTTGAGGAGGAAAGTGTGGCAAGTATAGACTTACCCAAATTTGGAGAAGAACCCAAGGATGGAGAATTCTTGATGCTGAGGAAAGTTCTTTTAACACCAAAAAAGGTAGTGTTATCACCTAAATGTGCACCCTGACTAATTTGTAGAAATTAGTCTATTTGATGAAACATGGGAAGACCTCTAAAGCTGTGGGTCACTTTATAGGCAGAAGTCAACCTCTGGAGAAGGCCGGCTTCCTAACTTTGTATCCCCTAAAACTTTACTATTCTTATGACTTTGACAAGGAAAAGGGTAAGAAAACTCTGTTCTATAACTGAAATCTAACTCTAAGGGTGATACACCTATCTTAAATGAGGAACATGAAAATAATAGCTCAAACACTTGATAGGATGATTGAAATAACTCTTGCACAACCTATCAATTATACCTCTGCATAAATATTTCACAAACAAGTCTATAGTTGCAAATTTTTTAAGAAGAATAGTAATTTCACACTTAAATATAAATGCATATTTAGACACAATTTGTAACCTGCATAAGTACTTTCTGCAACAAGGCTCTTTTCCAAGACAAAATTAAGAGGAAATAAATTTACTTCATAGTTAACTCCACCAAATCAGATAATGAGCACAAACTACATAAGATAGATAGGCACACCTTCCAATCAATGATCTCCAAGGTTCTCACCATATATCATATCAAGTAAACTAGTAACATGAGTTACAAATCTTGCCAAAATCTAGAGCAAGGATCACAAAATCACAAGTCTCTGCAAGTAGCATAATCAAAACTAACTGTAATGAGTCAATAAAAAGTGACTATATCCATCTAAGTGGTTTCACCAAACCAGGAAAACCAAACTGATTTGGGTGGGATGCCTAGAAAAAGCCAAAAAGCTAGGGCCTTAAACCTCTCCAAAAATGCCCAAACTACAAGAAAAAGTCCATTAAAACTTAGCCAAACATTATGGCTCATGAGAAAAAGTCTAAAAAGGACTCTAAAAAGAAATAAAGCCCTCCTAGATGCTCTCACCAAAAGAAACCAACTACCAACTGCCATGGAGACCCAGTCAAACCTTCTAACCTCCAAGACAAAACAAAATGCTATACTCTTGGCATGTGTCTGCCAAATCCTCCATATGCCAACTATGATCTCTCAAAAACAAATAAAAGCTCTCAACACTCTCCATCATACCCTCCTTTGTAAAAAAAGAAACAAGAACTCTCAAATGATTTATAGATCACCATCTTGAGGTTATTGTTTTACATTGTATAATATTTGCAAGGAAGAAATAAATACAAATCAAAAGGGCACTGAAGTTCTCAACCTAATACAACAGAAATAAAGACTTAACAAAGTCTTAACATCTTATGGCCACCTCATGGCATTTACCTAGTCATTTCATGTTGTTTAAGTCCTTATCACGGGCAGTGTTAAGTGGTGCAAAATAAAATACAAAAAAACAAAAGTAAGGCCCATTGGCCTTCTAGGGTTATGAAACCCTAAATGACAAAAAGGCAATTTTGAAGATCATTTTGTATTTTGCATTTTTTGCAATCTTGCTGCTCGGTCTGCACTGTCATGGAACACCTATAGCTCACACTATGGGTTTTTGAAAAGTTTTGAAGGCATGTATGATTGTATCTTCACAAAGAAAGACTCCAAAACCAGTGGTAAGCTCAAATTCCTCTCCTTTGAAAGTAAATAAATGAAGGGAAAAACTTCAGTTTTGTTGTCACTTCTGCATAATACATGATGATTGTATTGTCTTCTTCCATGACCGTGATGTAAAAATGCATATTTAAGCATATATGATTGCTTTTCATGTAAGAAATGCTATAGAAAGTAGCAAGATATGTATTTTTCTATTTAAAGCTGAACATCCTTCTGTCTGTGATTCTCTCCTGAGTATGGCTTTATTAGTATGAGATTCTTGTTTTCTGCTAACAAAAAAAGGCAAAAAATACACTTAAAGTTTCTTTTCTGAGCTAGGGTTTTTACAGAAACCAAACCCTAACTATGCCTTTTTCTTTCTTTTGATCATGGCATATCATTTCTGTAGAAGCTTCTTTGTTCTATGGATTTGATATATCACAATAAGGTATTTTATAACATCTTATGATAGTAGTTTGAAAAAATCATGGAGGGCTTACAAATAGCAATGCTCTTTTCATAGTGTATCTCTACTGATTTGTGTTTCATACACTTATTCATGTTGAGAATCTTCTATTATATCATGAAATGAACATTATCAATTTCTGAAATATGCTTTGGTAGATGCCAAAATACTCATGTAGCTACTTCACTGTTCTCTGCATCTCCTTTGATAGGGTTCTTTTTCCAAGGTGATTTATAAGAATGCCACCCATATTGTAGTGAACAGTTGACAAGACAAGTATTGTCTCCTTATCAACAGTGGTGACTGCCCTTTCGAAAGAATGATTGCTTTTTTTTTGTGTGTGTAGTCCTTTGCAAGTTCATAACTCATTTCCTCTGATGGACTGCTATCCCTCAAAGATTTTTTCATTCTGCTTCTTGCTTCTATTGGCACTTATCTCATGTTATTCCTATGCTTCTGTAGATAGTTAAAAATGAACAAAACTGTGTATATTATGAGCATGTTATACTGTAGCATTCATACACTTTGCATTCTTTCTGTCATTCTTTGTATTTAGAACCACTGTAGCTATATATTACATTTCTGTATCTACATTTCCTCTGAAGACATGTGACAAGGCTTGATGCTTCTTCATCCAATGACTTTTATCAACTCACCTTAGATATCTTTCAAAGAAAGCATTTGGAAAAGTGAATGCAAAACATTGAAACCCTTCTTACTCACTGCTACAAGGTACATGTTAAAATTGTTTGTTCTCTACTTTCAAGACTACACCTCTTGGCACCAAACCTGTCATCTCCTTTACATGGAAACTTCCTTCTTGTTGCTGCTACAGATCACTATGGGATTGTTCTATGACTAACTAACACTACTCCTTATATTAGACAGGGCTGACTGATCCTTCATCCATAACTAAAAACAAGAATTTCTAACTGTTCTTATACTGCCTCTGATGTTTCCCTAATAGAAAATGGACTACTCCATGCTTAGAGGTGACTATTCTTTCTCCAAATGCTTTCATTCATGGAATGTTGTCCTCATTCATTGACTCCTGCAATATACATTTTAATCTGCTCATTGCCTTTTCTTGACTGTATTTTTTGTTCTTTTGTGATAGTCAAGGTTGACTATCCCTTAATCTTACAAACCTCTACCCCTTTTGATAGTATCTTCGTAGCACCCCATGACTACCACTGTTCACAAGACTACCATCTCATTCTTCTTTAAAACCTTCAATATACATGTTGTCTTCTTCTTGCAGGATTGTCCTCTATATCTGATAACAGATGCTCTTCATCATCTGGTGCAACACTGTCCACCGCGTAGACTTCTTGGCATCTTCTTGAACTATTCTATGACAGTAGTGATTACTTTTCCTTGCTTAACCAACAGCACCTCCTTCATGAAGTATGACTGCTCTCTTTTCACTAGAAATCATTATCATACATCATGAAGTCTTACAGACCTATAAGGATTTAACAACTAGCATAGCTGCTCCTCATGTTTCTATCTACTACTCTATTATAGTTTTTCTATTTGTCACCATTCTAATGACTATTTTTACCATTTGTGACTGATTTGGGAAAGTTCCTCAAACTGTTTAAAGTCCTTCCTCTACAACAAAAGATGGGAGTTGTTTCCTAGCATATTGGAGTCATGACAGTCATCTTGATTGAGGATAATCATTGGAAACTTCTTGTCATTACTATTTTTCTTATCAGATGTCAGACCTCCTTAAGTGCATGATGATTGTGTTAGACTATCATGCACTGCCTCTGATTGGTAGACCTGTAATTGCTCCTGGTGTTTCATTATTTCCCTTCGGCAGAGGTGATTATGTTGCTGCTTTGCCATAGGCTGTCCCTTGAGGATTGTTCTACATAACATTGACTGATTCTCTTTGCATTTGATAAATACATATGACCTATTCTGAAATAACTATGAGCTGGGGTCAACCCTTGTGGGAGCCACATTTTCCCCACTCCTAATTTAGTCTAATGAATCACACGAAAACACAATTTCACTTGTATCTGCACATGAAGCAAACTTGTTAGAAAATAAGTGCATACTTTGGATGTGTTTGATAACTGACTTGTTTTCTAGGACCTCCAAAGTATACATTTCTCATTTAATGCACATTGAGACCAATATATGCATGCATAGGGTGAATGTGTGTACAATGTTGGTAATTACCCATTGCTTAGAGCATTGCTCTAACATCATTACTTAATCTTTTTTGCAGGAATCAGGGGCTAAGAGAAATCCAGTGGCTTGAAGCTATAGAGTTCACCTACAACATCCTCAGTCAACACAGTGAACCAGTCATTCAGGCAATGAGTGGTTACCTTTCCTTCTATGCACATTCATTTCTCTTTCTTACTTATTCATGTATATTTTTTCTCAATTTGTATTTGAATAAGCAATAGTCAATCTCACGGCTTGTGTGAGATAATGTACATTCAATAAAGATTATTTATTTTTCAGAAAGGATTTGTATAAATCTTTCTTATGTTACATGCACTTGGATGAATGCAGTAATTTGATAATCATAATCTTTTTAAATTATTTCATTTATGCACTTGAATGTAATGTAATAAGAATCAGATAAAAAGGTACCTTTTTTAAGTTTTGAATCAAAGCTCTTACCTGAAATGAGTTGTAGTGAAATTTAGGTAACAGGTACAAGAGGAACCAGAACAATGAAGAAATTTATTTGGAACTAGATGTAAGTTTGGAGGAAAATGCTGCAAAGTCATTGTGGACAGAGTTAGGAATTTGTAGGTCTAATTAAACCAATTCCACATAACCCAATAGGAGAATAAGATGCAGAAACAAACTATAATGCAAAGATCAAATGAACAAGAAACAAGGGACCACAAGATATACCTTGGGAAAACCCTCAAGAGGGAAAAAACTCAGCCTCCAAAAGCATCCACGTTGAAGTGTATTATTCAGCAATAAATTATTACAATACAATCCATGAGCCTCCATGAATACCTCTAAATCCATAAAACATCTCCAATGCAACCTCTATATGTACAAGCATGAATCCACACATCACCTGTCATGCTTCACAATATGCATTCACAGGAGAGAGCTCAATACAATGATAGCCTCTCACAAAACCTCATGTTCACCTACAATGAATTATCCAACCAACCTCAAAAAATAACATTGTGCTTGCTTTTATAATAAAAGCTCACACATTGCATTGAGAAAACCATGTGCCCAAAAACTATGGGAAACACAAAACCACTAACCCCACATTTGACTATTGGTACTTACTTTTCCCAATTAATCAAATAATACAAATAATATCCCAATGTTACAATACAACATAAAGTGGTCCCCAAATAATTACCTAGTGTGATTAACCACACTACCTAGGTGCATCACAACTAAATAATTATTTAATTACAATATTATAAAATATATCAAAATATACAATGGTGTACAACACCATATCCCAACATTCTCCCACTTGCTGTATACATTGCATAAGGGTCAATCCATGAAATACATCATCATAGGCAAACTTGAGATCACATGAATCTCCAACATGCTCTCGTGCTCCATCAAGATACCTACAACAAAATTAAAGTGACCACCATCTAAAACAAGAACTCCTCTCGTCCTCTAACGTGCAACCTATGGAAGAAAAGGAACATTCCAAGGTGAAGATGCACCAATCCAAAGAACACAAGCATTAAATCCAAATGTTAACATAAGTCTCCAAGCTGTTGTCAAAGATAAAAAACCCACATGACTGGAAACAACACCCACAACATATGCTAATACATCCAACCATCTATACCTCACAGGTATCAACAACATCAATAAACTCATGCCAACAACATATCCAACCTATATAGAGCAATGACAAGCTCCATGAATAAAACCTGTCAATGAAGAAAACACACATCCAGGAACTCCCACTGCATGGGTAATATCAAATATAAAAATAGATCCAAGGCATACCAATTCTATCAATCAGCACTCAAACCAAGGTGTGGCTAATCAACAAGCTAATGTAGTACCAAGAACAATCACAATGATCCACACATGCAAGATAAATTGCTGCATATTCTCTCACAACCTGTCACCATAACTCTCCCAATCCCAACCATATCAACATGCTCCTCCAGGAAGTAACCATAAGATAGAGAGAAAACCTGTAAATCATAATGTCCTTCTACAAACACCTCAAAGTGCTAAAGTTGTGTCAAGTATGATCTCCTCTACAACCCCAAAGAGAAAACCTCAACAACACCCAACCATTCAATCTCATAATGCCAAATGAACATGAGTAACATGCAACCAATATAGATGTAAACCTCTCTAATCAAGGTAGATCAAACTCATAACCATTCCAAAACCAGGAATAAGCCCAATCACATCTCCTAAACTCCTCATAAGAACATCATAAATCAAACCATATGAACAAGGAGATAACCATGCTAATGTCCCTCAAATGAACCCTCCAAATCCAATAATGTAGCTCAAGATCCATATCTATGAGAAGATGAAACATATAGCAAAAAATGCATCTAAAAGGATAAGCAATACCTCATAAATGATAAACTGCTGAGTAGACCAAGAGTGGGGAATGAGAATGCTCCTCCAGGATACACCAAGCCACAATGAATCTCTCCAAGAACAGTCTCCTCTAAGTCTGTAATGAACTCACGTCCATATCTAGGTGTAAGGCTCCTCAATCTATCTGTTGAAACCTCCAAAGAGTAACCATCTCAACAAGTGTCTCTAATCATAAGAGAACTCTAGCTTCACCTAAGTCTCCAAGTATCCATGAGCACCTGTAATTGACCAATACATGCCAAACTCCAAATGCAACATAGCACCATCATGAAGTAATCAAGAAAATGATCAAAGTACACAATACCAAGAGAACCAACAAGACCACTATCAATGCTCCTACTACAAATCTACATAATCAAGAAGCCTATCATGACATCATGATCTAACCATCTCCTCCAAGGAGATCACATGCAAAAAGAGTACAATGATGCATACATCCTGTCTCAAGAGAACATGTATCATGCCAAAACTCTAAATCAATATCAAGAATCAAGACACAATATCAACATCTTTAAATCAAGGATAAACATGTCATATTGACAAATCATAAATGGACACCTCAACCAAAGACTCAAATACGTCTTCCATGGTAAACCAAGATGTCAACATCTCCAATCATATGAAGATAACCATCTCCTAACAACTAAACTCAAAATGTCAAAGAACTCTCACAACCAAGAGCTCCTCCATGACACCAACATCCACTATAGAAGATCATCCATCACGTATGATGAATCCAACATGCTACCAAAACTCCCACTGAACTGTGATATCAAGCTATCCATGACAACAAAGTAACCATCTCCTAAATGAAGATTATCTATGGCCCCAAACCAATCAAGGAATACAACTGTAACATCAACAGTTCCCAAAAGGTCTAGTGAGCCAAAAAACTCCAAACAAGAAGATAAAACCATCACTGTCAAAAGATAACATAGAACTATGTATCCAATCTCTCCATGATATCATGATAAATATGCTATAAGTCCCATCAACTGACTATCCAACACTCAAATCATCCATCCTCTTATCCCAATGCAATCATACCAATACACAAATGGCAACAGATAAGGCCAACTGACAAACTCTACATAAACACTGAATCAATCTCATGGATATAGATAGTCCACATCTGAGTCATCCCACTATAGCTAAATAGGTGATCATCCTACAAAACTACATAACTTGTAGATCCAAAATAAATGTAACATGCAAAATCATCATCACACTACTAAACTGCAAACTAAGATATCAAAGAAGATAACTTGTAGACTCCAAGACTCAAACACCAAATCAACACTAGATTCAATTTTCCAACAAGTCCACAAATGAGTACCATAGTCAAGGAACTAATCAAGCATCCAAGAGATAAGAACAATCCCCTAAAACAACACCACAACACCACTTGTAATCATGAATTGAACATCATAGCCCATACCCGTGAATCACACACATGATCATGTCATACCAATGCAAAAGTGTAGCTACATATCCATGACACCATAATCATCATCATCGTTGTACCTATACTCAACTCCCACTGAAATGAGACTCCAAGTCTCACACGAGTATCAACCATGTCCTCAAACTAGAAGACAACCTGTACCTATAAACCTGTATCAGGAAGCACCAAATCTAAAAACCTACTATACCATGTTGATGGTCTCATAACAACAAGTACTCCTACAAGTCTATGCCAAAAAATCCATGTAAATGCACTTGTAAACACACTCTTAATCTCAGGCTCCTACAAGTGATCAAACAAGCACAAAAATCTCTCTTTACACCAAACTAAAAATCTACATGATCCAAACTATAGTACACTACCATAGCTCTCCAACAACTATCTGAAATCAAAAAACTAATTCTGTATGCAAACATTATGAGCATAAAACTGTACCAGAGAAAAGTAGGCTTCAGACACCAAATTCTGAAACAAATAGCAAAATCTAGTCATGAAACCTATACCACTATGTAGTGCTCAAAGGGACCTTTTCGACACCTATAAGAAGTCAAAAAACTAATATTGTATGTGAAAGTTATGCCCCTCAGATGAAAAGGCACTCCTAGGGCTAAAAGTGGACCACTAGTGGGCCCTGGTACTGATGGTGACTGATTGTCATCGATGTCAAAGAGGATACTTGGTGTGTTGCTTCATGTTGTTCATCATGTTGAGGTGTCTTTAGAGGATGATGTTGGTATGGTCTTCATGTCAAGATATTCATTTCAGTAGTTCAAGATATCATTTCAGTTCATTCACCATGTTTCATGTTTCAAGACGTCATGAGATATTATGGTGTTGTAGCAACAGTATATGGAAGAAATCAAGATGCTTGTTTGTTTTAATAGGAGGCTTCACATGAATGTGTCCTTGCTGCCTATTCACATGACATGATGTATTTGATGTTTTGATATTATTGATCTTCCATTCAAACAGTTTGGAGTTGTTCCATGTTTGTAGATACAAGGCAGAAATGACATTGAAAAGTTTTCTTGTTGGTATGATGTTTGGTTTGGGTGTTAATGATGCTGATTTTTCATTTATTGAGTAGGATGATGTAATCCACAGATTGGATGGTGTTCACATTGACTTCACAGGTTGATCATGTTCCTGCTTTATTTGTTGTTGAATTAGGACTTCATAATGCCTAGCAGGTGTTCAACTTATCATGATAGAAAACTATATCATCTGGTTGCTTCCACCTCAAGTGTTCATAGGATCTTATGACAGGAGATAAGTTGTTCTTATCATGTTGCTTTCACACTCAAGTGTCCACAAGACAAGGTTGTGCATGTAGTGGTGTTGGTTTTTTGTTTCATACAAGACATCAATTTTTTAAGTCATCTTGCTTGTACTTCAGAGGAATTCTTGGCAGATATAAGAAGAATCATATTGATTAAAATTGTTGTGAGTTAAAATCATTAATAAACCTTATCACAAGGCATACATTAGCTCTTCTTTGCCTATCATACAATGTATGCATTTTTTGTTATAAAATCAAGTTGACCTGATATCACAGGTCTGTCACTTAACATGACCTATCAAAGGGAGGTGGGCACATTAAGAAAACTGGCCCTAATTTCTAGTCACCATCGGTGGTCAAGGTAATTGTTTTGAAAGAGCATCGAATGCTTTAATAAAAAGAACATTGAATGCTCGAATAAGAAAGTCAATGTATATTTGTAGCCCGATTTTCATGAAGATGTTTTATGCCTTAAAAAGCATCGGTTATTTTGGGTTTTAAAAAGCATTAAATATGCTTTATGAAAAATGGAGAGTTCATTCACATTTTATGGAGAACTAGGTTTATTTTTTAATACAGAAACTTTTCTTCACCTAGTTTATTGATTTTTTGATGGGACATTTTTATGTAGATTCTTTTTCTAAATTTAATGGGTCTCCTCTCTTATAGGACTAGAAGTTTTAAAAAGAATTTTTTTTAAGAGATTTTTATAAAATTGGAGATTAAAAAGAAAGAAGAGAGTTTATTTTTGGATATCGACATATTGTCATTGAAGAATTTTTTTTTGGGGTAGAGAAATGAATTTTTTATTGCAGAGCAAGAGGAAGATAAATGGTGTTTTGATTACTTTCAAGATTTTTTTTATGATCTTATTTTTAAAGATAGGTTGTGTAGGGATGTAACGCCCTGCATGAACACCTTAGAGAACAATACATCTACACAAGCAAAAACGGATTAATTTTTTTTTAAAAAAATGAATAAAGTGACAAAGTAATGTTTAACACATCTAGATACATCATTTGACCTAACAATTAGTCCTCTAAGGTATCATGGAGGCATTACTTGACCAACGAACAATATAATCTAACATACATCAGTAGAACATTCTAAACCTAATGCATTAAATCAATAACATTTAAATCAAATAAATAATCATTAAGATCTAGTACATAGTTACAATTTCTTCTCACATACAAGTACATCACTACATTGGTACTTAACACCTTCTGAATACAAACATTATAAATCAACTTATACAAAAACAAGAACATGAATACAAATCACTTACTTCATACCTGGTACAAGATCTGACGACTGAAACACAAGATACAACATCCTCGCACACGTACAATAGCAAGGAGAAAAACCAATGGATTAAAGCTCTTCCACCCGACCATGTGGAACCCTGAGGTCCACCCCCTGAGCTAGGAGTTAACATAAGGTTCCCACTACAACATACAGTTAGGTAGACAATAAACTACAAGACAAGACAACACATAACTCCAACGACACAAGTCAATATCACAACAACTTAACAACACTTCCAGAGGCAAGCACATAACGAATGGGGAGAGTACAACTAGGGAATGCTAGGCTGTAGTAGGGAGAGTGTCATCACACGGTCCTAACATGGGTTATCCTGACAGCCTCTCACTAGGCGCCGGCCCCCATCTATGGTTATCCTGACAGCCTCTCACTAGGCGCCGGCCCCATAGGGTGACACATGCGGAATCAACCTTCCTTTCGTGAGGACAAGGAAGTTGATCATGCCAACCAGGCCTTCTCTACCCATCCTTAGTCTAAACGAGCACTACAGGCATGGGAGAGGAAATCCAATTATCTTGTTAATGTGTAATTAACCCTTTCCCCCCAGTTCATTTTTAGGTTTTCACTTAATTAACAACTTTCAATGGGTTATCCTGACAGCCACTTTGGGTGCCGGCCCCACATTGAAAGCCACTCCCCTACCTACATCTAGAAACCCTAAACATCAAGCAAGAAAACATCATCATGACAACGATGATACATGAACCATGCAAGGCATTAACCATCTTGCAAAAACAATTATCCTCATATCCACATGTATACGTAATACTGCAAGGCATTCACCATCTTGCATATCAACTTAATTACCAGGACATACTCTCAAAACAGTGCATCAACATCACATCCGTTACAGTACTCAAAGTCTCCCCATTCACAAAATCCAATAAAAAAACCATTACAAATAAATACAATTAAAATGGTCGACAAGCCATCCACAAGGGAATTACTACCACCCCAAGGTACATTCACAATTAGATCATGCATCATTCACGTTACCCTTTGCCTCACACATAACTAGAGACACCATAACATCGTATAATCAATACACATAAAACACTACACTTGAAAACCAATCACGTTAAACTATGCCTCTGGACTAACAACCTAACAACTTGTACAGTGGACCCCATTACATCCAACAATCTCATAACAATGTTAATAAACCCACTATCGAGACCATTTAACCAACTTCAATTAACAAAACCTTCATAATGAGGTTGTAATAAAATTGTTACCAGAATTAAATTAATCAACAACAATCGTAACAACTTAAATTAAACCTTGTAATTAATATTATCTACATTTGATTTTGCACTTTTAAAACTAACAATCATATAAATTATGCAATTTCTCATTAGACTTTACCCATACGTTTTCCAGACAGCTTGGAGATGACAACAATATCGTTTTAAACTAATAATAACGATAATATTATTAAACCATAATAATAATACTTTACTAGTGATGAATCATGCATACAAGTTTAGGAGTTTATACAAGACAGTTTAGAAAAGTGGACCAACACATCTAAACAGCCTAAAGCTCAAAATAAGGCTTTAAACCTAAACAAACAACTCTACAACTATTTCGTATAATTGATCTTCCTTAAGAATTAAACTCCACAAATACTTCTCCATGCCTTTACCTTAAAATACACTATTGCAGCCATAATTAAAACACTAACAACTAACAAGCATCTAATTTATATATTTAAATCACTGAGACATTTCACATAAATTTCAATTAATCTATATGAGTTGGCCAGATGGTTGTGTTTCTGACGGGAATTATAGAGGTAAAGAAAACACTACAGAACATTTGATGAAGCAGCCACTGTGTATAGATAGATTTTGGAAACTTGCTCACAAATGGAACCTGCCATGGAACATTTGTATTCTCCAAAGCACTATCTTCACCATGGATCAAGTAACTAACTATACGTGGAGTGCATGATGTTTGATGTTTACGATGGCACAAATCTTGTAAAGATAGTAGTGAAGGAGAATCATCTATTTCCATGAAAACTATAGTAATTGCCAATGACAAACTCAATTGTGTAGGCAGAACCAAGTTGCTCAGTGGAATCATTATTTAGATTTCATACAATTCTGCATGTGATTGATTTTGCAAAAGTGTATTTTACATTATTCATCATTCCCTGCATTCACTTGGTCTAGCTCTTAGTATATCTAGCCAAAATATGACAAGAGCACTGGAATAACTGACAAGGATTTGCTCAATCGTGTTAACACTTAGGGATTCCCATAAGGAAAATTGTGAGGCTTCTGTAGTAGATTTTGGATTCCTTTTCGGCTCAGATCTAGGACCAAGAAAGAGGATCCATCAAGGTTTTGCAGTCAATCATGTAGATTGCAAGAAATGAATTTTTTTATCTTTTTCTATTTAAATCATGATTTAAAAAAAAAAAAAAAAAAACACAGTACAAGAATTCTGAAAGGCCAACATCCGAAAGTCATAGATCCCTAAAATTACTTTCTAGGTTACAAGATTCATTCAAATCAAACAGTTATGCTAGGAGATAATTACACTGTAGGAGGAGGCTTTATTTTTGCAAACATTCAGCAAAATGACTAGACTACCAACACTAAAGTAGCTCCCCAAATCTGTGCTAGTTGTATGGATGTGTTTTCCTTAGTGCCTTCACAAGCGCACCAATCACACCAAGACTGGTAAGTTGCAAGAACTCATATGGCCGTGAATTGCTGACAATGTTCAAAAAAAAGATAAAGATATAGAGGTATATTAGCATTAAGAAAATGACCTCTAGTGTTAGGATGAGATGCTACAGACTGAAGAAGAGCTAGCGCATTACAAACATGGTTTGATGCACCTGCTGTTAGCTTAGGTGGTGTCAGCAAGTCATAAATATCTACAACTTCCTCCAATAATACTGTAATGGTGCCACAAGAGTACCAAAGCATCAAAGCCAGGTCTGGAAACTGGTCACGTTTCTTGGAGAGTTCGTGGAGAGCAGCTTCCCTGCGCTCTGGATTGCTGAGCTCAAAAATTAGCTGCTCTGGTGTGGCCTTTTTTTTTTGGTCTTTGCCAATATGGTTACTGTCAAACTTATTCTCGCTGGAATTTGCAGCATCTTTCAACGTGTATTTCATAATCCCCATGTTTGAATTCGAATATGCTGGGTAATACGCTGCTTAAATAGTGGAGGTTTTTCTAGGTTTGTACAAAGAAACTTTAAAAAGCCACAACATGAGAGTACTATAGTGCACAAGAATCAAACTAAAATATGAAAGTAGATCAGATTACTGTTTCCTGAAAACTGTAAGGGCGCTGCTTGGAGCAAACAAGAAGTGAAGCTCTAAGCTTGTTAATGTATGTATCTGATGGAAGAAGATGAGTAAACGGAGAAGATGCACTATATAGATATGGTAGAAAAAGAGTAACCGAACCACTTCAGCTAAAGTTCCCAAGTCTCAAAAACTTTATATTACATTCCCTAACATTTAACACAACACAAAAGTTACATAGTTGATTCCACAAGATTCTCACACGGTTAGACACAGTGAGCGATTACTCATAAAGCTAAATATTAAGAATATTACAAGAGACCTGGGTCAAGATACTCACATAACTGGTATTATTCCACGTTGAGTGACTAAATCATACTCTTATCAGTTAACTGCATCAAGCATGCCATCCCCTGAGTGGTGGACTGTTAATTGTGTGGCAGATTACCAACTTGGATGGACCTTAAAAGTTTTCTATGAATTTTCAAAACTAATCACCACTGGTTATCAATAGACTTGAATAGAAGAAGTCCATATCTCCATCAAATACATTGGCCATTACAGCATTCAAAATCAGTTATAAGCAATAAGGAGAAGTCACAGAAGAACGGTGTGTGTTTAGGATTGTAAATCTTATGGTGCAATGTTGCATTTAGTATTAGAAATGGCAATTAAAACCCTGAAAACATAGGTATATAGATATAAAACAGAGGTATATGGAGATAAAGGCATAAGGAAAAAGGAAAGGTAGAGTTAGGAATTGACAGAAAATTGAGCACATTTCGATAGGGTACCATGGGGTAACAGTAAAAACTCGGGGAAACTTCTATAGGAAGGGCAAGGAAATGTTTGAAAGGTAGAAAGCAGAAAGAAATGAAATTGAGACTTTCGCAGAAAAATTTAAAATAAAAAAAAATCAGAGTTTTAGCCTCCAAAACCCAACCCTATTGCGATATCGCAGTTTCAGCATCTCCAACCAACCATACTTAATGGAAAGTGAAAAGAATGCAACTAAAATCAACTTCAACACTGGAATAAAAGAGATAGACCCTAAAGCTACAAAGCTCCCAAAGATTACGATCATGTCTAAACTGGGTTTGCTTTACTGGGCATGTGGAGCAATGCCACGATTGTCCAGTAGTGAATCCTAGCATCCTCTTCTCTTAGATTATTTATCTTGTACACAATGTAGGTTTAGAACCAAATGTATAACACTTGCCAACATGGATCAAAGAGAGATCTAACTACAATGAAGTAACTGTTCGATCTTGTAGCCCCATTGCGATCAATAAAAAAAACACAAGTTTCAAAAAAACACAAGTGCGACTCTTCAGATTTGATCAGTAATTTTGGTACAAGTAAGAAACATAAAGTAGTAAATCCTTGAATTTAAGCAAAATTTGAGCACAAGGTCTGAGAGATGGAAGGATTACAAATATGGCCATACAATGGCAATGACTACAAAATCTGCACAAACAGATTCTTTGAGAAGACATTGAAATTTTCAGGCAAATGCAGTTATCAAGCATACCACTAAAACTAAAATAAGATACAGAATAAAGGAACCTGTTTTCACTCGTTTGACAAGATTACAGGGTTGATGCTGCTCCCAGATCCCGGCTTGTAGCTCCAGCCTCCTTCTAGAGCCTCCTACTCCGCTCCCCCCTTTTTCTCCTTCTCTCTGCTTGTTAAATAGTATTTCCCCCTCTAGGGCATGAACACACGATCCAATGCCAGCCGCCAATGAAAAATATAGCCTACCTACTTTTAATTTTTTTATAACATCACAATGTAACCTCCTATATTTTTTTATTTACTCCAAGGTAACTTTCATTAATAAATTACAACTTATAACTTTTACTTTATTTAATTTAGTATTTCATATAGATATTTACTATATAACAACTCATAATACTTTATTTAATCATTTATTTACTTTACCCCATATATTTACTTTCATATTTATTTTATTAATTATACAACAATTTCCACAACTTATAATGCCTCTTTATAACTAATTTAACTCCTTTAATATTTATTTATTTTTTTATTTATTTAATAATTAATATATATTTGTTATATAACAATTAATAATTATTTATAAATCTATTTAGTAGACATTAATCAAATTTGTCGATTTATATACCACAATTAACCAATCATAAAACATACAATTACTCGACCAACAAGCATGCAAAGAAAGCAAGATGACAACCCATGGAGACAACCGAAACTGAGAACAACGAATAGACGCAAAACCGAAGACTTAACCTCTACAAGGACGATGGATGACTGGGGAACCTTATGCTAACTCTGATCAACCATTCCATTGGCTAGGGCACGCTCAGACCTGCTAGTTCAGGTGGAGTCGATGCCCGGTACCTGCATCCTGCAGCAAACCTCCAAGTTAAACATTTATATACAAACATGAAATCATGCACACAGTAAACAGAAATCACAGCATGGCAGGGTACTCAGACACGAGTAATGCGACACTGTTCTGTTTACCTAAATCCATCCACAATTAAGTATTCAGTTGTCTACAAGAAAATAGAATAAGCAATTCAGTATGATCTAGTCTAACAATTATTGTTAAAGCATCATAACCATGATTAAATATCACCTTAAACTCAGAAGTAACATTAATCCATTACACCAAATATGTCCATCAAACTGTGAAACATAAAATATTAGTAATTCAATATCACCGATCATCATCATCGCAATAGGTCCATAAACAACTCAGCAAAATATAGAGAGTCCAATGTCATTATATCCAATCCTACTAGAAGAACCATCAGTCCAATAGAAGGCAAGGTGAGGGACACTACAAGGGAAGATCAAAAGATTGAAGGATTTAATGAACAGATTGAAGATTTCAAAAATATGAAAGATAATTGTGTAAAGAAGATATTTTTGCAGAGAGAAGAGAAATTCCAAGAGTCCTTTTGTTTATAATTTTATTGCAGATATTGTGTGATCAGATGCAAGATAAATTTTTGAAGGAATATGAAAGATTCCAAGGCATTGAAGAGACAAATTTGTTTTGCACATTAAAATAATTATAGAGAGAAAACAAAATATGAAAAATCATCTTGTATATAATGTTTTGTAGGAACATTGTATGTCAGCTTTTTGGGTGATTCAATATGCACAGTTGAAGATATTCTTTATAAAAATCCTCTTGAAGAGAAAAGAAAGATGAGAACATGATATTGGGTATGTGATGAAGAAAGAGTGTTGAGTTATGCAGAGATAATCAGATGAATTGTTATGCAGGTGTGAATGAATTGTGAATTGAATGGAAACAAAGTATCCCTCTGATCTTGTTTATTACTTCTATTGGTGATTTGGTTTGCTAGTGAGGCACGGTACGCTAGTGAGGCTTATGGTCAGTGAGACCTTCATATGCCAGTGAGGCTTGTGGTCAGTGAGACCTCTATATATGTCAATGAGACATTTGTAAACTTGAAGTTGGTCATTTAAGCTAGTGAGGTAGTTTGAGTGGTTTTTCTACCCCTGAAGGGTTTTCCACTCAGTATATCTCTAAGTTAAACTTCTTGTGTTGTTTCTCTGCATTAATAATTAGTGTTTAACAATTTGATGATTATGAAGATAATATTTGATCTTAGTTCATAATAAAGTTCATTAACAATTTGTAAAAGGTGAGAAAATTAAATTATTATATGAACACTGATTCACCCCCCTCTCAGTGTTAATTGTACTCCTCCAATTGGTATCAAAGCCTAGGTTCCCTTTTTGAAGCTTAATCAGCTTGGGTAGGTCTTGTGTGTGGAGTACCATGGGTAAATGCAAAAGAAATAAGAGCAAGAAAATTGTCATGTCTCAGACTAGTCAAAACTCTTCATCTTTATCAAATTCAAAGGTTGATATAGAACTTGTTGATATAAATGTTCCTCAAGTTGAATCTAATATTGTATTAGAAGAAAAAATTTCAAGAGTTCCTCAGTTTGATGGTTCAGATTTTTTTAGTTTGGTATGTTAGAATGCAAGTATATTTATCCTCTTTAGGATATGATGTTTTAATGTCAGTTGAGAATGGGTATTGTATTACTACAAATAACAAAGAAGCTATTAAATGTAATTATATTGCAAAGAAGGACATATTGTCTTCTCTATCTAATGATATTTCTTGTCAAGTTATGCATTGTGAAATAGCTCAGGATGTCTGGAAAGAATTGATAAGAATTTATCAAGGCAGTAATAAAGAAGAGGACAATTTGGTGTCTAATGAAAGTGACAATGAAAGAAGACAATCACATGAAGAAGTTGAAACCCAATCAGATTCTGAAGAAGCTAACATCATAAGTGATTATGATCAGGAATATGATGAACAAGACTGTGAGATTGATATGGAAGGAGAGCTCATATATGCTCTAACTGAACTCAAGAAATATAAGAGAGAAAATTAGAAACTAAAATTGCAGCTGCAACAAGAAAGAGAATCTAAAGACAAAGCACTTTCAGATCTTGAAAGTGTATCTTCAGACTTTGAAGAGGCCAGATGTCAGATTATGAGTTTAAGGACATATATTGATGATTCAGACAAATTAATTGTCAGATTAAAGACTGAAATTGAAGAAGCTAAGAGGATAGTTGATGTCTCAATATCTGACCTTGAAGTTACATGGATTGAGAATCTAAAACTAGAGGGTGAAATTATTAAACTCAAAAAGGATTATGATGGTCTCAAAGTTTTGTCTAAAAAGTATCAGGAATATGAAGAAAGTACATACAAGTTACATGAGTTGTTGAGCAAATAGAAGCATCATAATGACACTACTGGTTTAGGATTTGGAGAGTGTTCAAAAGCTAGACAAACTCCTAGAAAGAAAATTGATCTTCATGCTAATGCTCCTGATCAAAGGAGAAGAAATTTCAGAAGAAATGCTCCTGTAAGACAAGCATACATGTACAGGTATAATTATTCTTTTAATGGTTATTGTTATACATGAAATAATTTTGGACACAAAGTAGTTGTTTGCAAAAGGAATACTGATATTATTTATTACAAGTGTAATAATGTTGGAGATATACAAAGAAATTGTAAAGTGCATAAAAGGTATGATTCTGCATGGAAGTTTAACATGAGTGCTCAAAGGTACTATCAGTCATTTGATTATGATTGTAATATAGTTTGTTATAATTGCAACACTCTTGGACACAAAGCACAGAGTTGCAGAAGGTATGCTTCACATGATTTGAAAAAGTTGAAAAGAAAAGAAGGTATAAAGGTTTGTAGAAAGAAAGAACCTGTAAAAGTGTGGAAGCAAAAATAGAGTCATGAGGAGGCAAATTCTAAACTTGTGCATCCTGCACAAGTTACATCATCAGTTGAATAATAGATAACATGATGTGAGGGGGAGTTGTTCTTGTTCTATCATTTATCCCCAAGAGGTTTTAGGAGGAGATGGTGATCTTGTCATGTTTTTACCAACCTTATGAAATTAAATTCATATAGTTGATGGTGGTGTTGCTAACAATGTTGATGTTTAGTATGTGATAGTGAAACAGGTGATATTTGGTTCAGTATGCAAACAAGATGTTGAAATAATGTTTAGGAGTTCAATGCTCAAAGAATTTTATAATATTAAATAACTTGGTTGAATTGGTATGATGTTGCAGTTCAATGGGATCTTGATATTGTGAAGTATTTGTTGTTATGCCAAAGAGATTAAGATGTTTCCAAAAAACTTTTATCAGATATTAGTATGTGTTTGCTAAGGTGGCTGAAAATGAAAAATTCAATTCATAGCACTTATCTCTGCATTTGATTTGTGCAAAGTGTTGTTGCAGGAAGAACTTGTTAATGCAGATTGGTTTGAGGGTGCTCAGGGATGTCAAGTCATGCTTATATGGAAGTGTTCTGGATGTGATAATTTGACATGTTTCTTTGATGGTTCTCATCATTAATATGTTTTAGGGAGGAATGTACAAATTGTGTGGTTCTAGTGTTGAAGTGGTATCAGGTATGTGCTTCAAGCTATGACATCTAGAGATGCTTATGAAATTGATAGTGGTACCTTGTTTTTCTTCAAGTTCATCAATTAATCAGAGGCAAGTAAAGGTCTTGAATCAGCTGATAATGGTAATATTAGTTGGTGTTTTGTGTACTATATTTCTTCTCTGTAGGACTGAGTTGTCACTATCATGGAAAATTTGAATAGGTCGTATAAAAAGTGGTCATCATGTCATTTTGTGTTGGGAACTGTGTGATGAGGAGTCTTAATAATTTTTGGCTGCAATATTGTTCATCAAGAGTATTGATGTGTTTATGATTTCTTTGCATAGTGTTCAAGAAGTTGGTATTTTGTTGCAGAGATATGTCATCTTCATCCTCATATTGGTATTATGTCAAGAAGTGATAGTTATTCTTGTCAGTGATTGGGAGTGATATTTATGAGAAATGATTTGTTTGTGTACTTCAACACAGGGGGAGCAAATTGATTTGAGTCTTTGTCATCAGATGTCAAAAAGGGGGAGAAAGAGAAATTGAATCATGAAGTTTTGCCATCAATGACAAAGGGGGAGATTGATGGTGACTGATTGTCATTGATGTCAAAAAGGATACTTGGTGTGTTGCTTCATGTTGTTCATCATGTTGAGGTATCTTCAGAGGATGATGTTGGTATGGTCTTCATGTCAAGATATTCATTTTAGGAGTTCAAGATATCATTTTAGTTCATTCACCATGTTTCATGTTTCAAGATGTCATGATTTATTATGGTGTTGTAGCAGCAGTATATGAAAGAAATCAAGATGTTTGTTTGTTTTAACAGGAGGCTTCACATGAATGTGTCCTTGCTTCCTATTCACATGACATGATGTATTTGATGTTTTGATATTATTGATCTTCCATTCATAGAGTTTGGAGTTGTTTCATGTTTGTAGATACAAGGCAAAAATGACATTGAAAAGTTTGCTTGTTGGTATGATGTTTGGTTTGGGTGTTAATGATGCTGATTTTTCATTTATCGAGGAGGATGATGTAATCCATAGATTGGATGGTGGGTATGTGCAGGATCATCGCGGGCCAAACAGTGGCAATAGGAAAAAAATCACGTTTTTACTTAGCCAAATTCGCAACTTGGCAAAGTTTGACTTTGAAACGGATATCTGTTTTGGTTTGGATACCAAACCAAAACGGATATCCGTTATCAAAACGGATATCCGTTTTCTTTTTCTCTATTGTTTTCATTGCTTTTTATTTTATTATTTTAGCATTTTTAGCATTTTACTATTTAGGCATTTTAGCTATAAAATACAATCTAAATTTTAGAAAGACTATATCATATGAAAGGGGCAACCTTGTCATCTTTTGGAATGCATGATTTCTTTTAGTTCCATCCATTTTGGCATCATTTATTCTTGTGATTGAGAGTTCTCTCCACCCTTGATTGAACCATTACTTCCCCTAACTAATTCTCCTATCCTCTTGACTCTCAATCAATTCTTTAGTCCACTCCCAATAAGTCTTCTATAATCTCTCAATCAATTATTTAGTCCACTCCCAATTAGTCTTCTATAATCTCTCAATCAATTATTTAGTCCACTCCCAACCAACCTCACCATTCATGTTGCTTCTTCTACTATTAATACATCTCTCACCATCATTTTTAGGCGAGACTATCCATTTCTTCCATTTATGTCAAATTCTTGTTAATATCTCTTATTCCATTTTCCATTGATCCCAACACATCATGGATAGTGAGTCACCTCAAAAGAGTTAAGCCATATTTTCATTACAACCCCCACAATAATTATTATACTTTTACAGTCCTAACTTTGTGAGCCTTTTCCATTTCAATTTTAAGAATTTGAAGGTTCTTACACTCTCCATAAAATCTCCAAGTTCTCAAGGCATCCTTATTCTTCCCATTGTCATCAAGAGGATGTTCTAATTTCTACAAAGGAGGATACCAAAATGTTGGATCCTTGAGGACAAAAGCTAGCACAGGTGCCATAAAAAGATTCCTTGAAGCTTCGCATGTTCTTTACATTATTTTAAAAAGATTTCAGTAGTAATTAGAAAAATTAAATTTGCCTAAGAAAAGTAACAAGTTGTTGCCTCTTGTTGCCTCTTCTTGGTTATTTTAAAAAGCAACAAGGTGAAGTGACACATCCTTATGACCAGCATCAAGAAGAACAACAGGAAGTGTATTTGGATCTTGGAAAAGATCAGGAAACAGAGGAACATCCAGTTGATGAGAATAAAGAGCAAGATAAAGAACAACCGGATGACTGAGATAAAGAGATCGATGTGGAACATTATATGACATAGAACCAACAAGATGAACATCAAGTTGAACAATGAAAAAGTGGTATTAGTTGCACCTATATAGAGAAGTGGTTTAGAGGTTGGTTAGGGGAATTATTTAGGGTTTAGAGGTTTAGGGTTGCTCGGGTTTAGGGGTTTAGGGTTTATAATTTAAAGAGAGATAGAGAGAGGGGACTAAAAGAGTTTGGGAGAGATAGAGGAGACAGAAGGGAGAGATAGGGAGATAGAGAGTGAGAGGCATGTCCAAAGACATAGAGAGAGAGAGAGATTGAGAGTTAGAGGGATGTTAGAGATAGGGAGATAGAGGTTTAGGGTTGCTTGGGTTTAGGGGCATTATTTAGGGTTTAGGGTTTAGGGTCTTGGGGTTAGGGGTTAAGGTTTAGAGGTCTAGGGTTTAGGGTTTAGAGAGAGATAAAGGACCAATAGGGAGATATAGAGGAGTCTGAGGGGAGAGGTAGGGAGATAAAGAGTGAGGGACATGGCAAGAGACATAGCGAGAGAGATTGAGAGGTAGAGGGACAAAGGTGATAAGGAGATAGGGGAGAGATAGGGAGATAGTGGTTTATGGTTACTTGGGTTTAGGGTTTGGGGTTTGGGGTTTGGGGTTTAGTGTTTCTCAGGTTTAGGGGTTAGGGTTTAGGGGCATTATAATTTAGGGTTTAGGATTTATTATTTAGGGGTTAGGGGTTAGGTTTAGAGGTTTAGGGTTTTGGATTTAGGGTTTATAGAGAGAGAGGAATGATAGGGAGATATAGAGGAGTCTGAGGGGAGAGATAGGGAGAAAAAGAGTGAGGGACATGGCTAGAGACATAGGGAGAGAGATTGAGAGATAGAGGGACAAAGGTGGTAGGGAAATAGGGGAGAGATAGGGAGATAGTGGTTTAGGGTTTAGGGGTTTAGGGTTTCTTAGGTTTAGGGGTTAGGGGTTAGGGTTTAGGGGCATTATTTAGGGTTTAGGATTTAAATTGTTTAGGGGTAAGGGGTTACGTTTAGAGGTTTAGGGCTTTGGATTTAGGGTTTATAGAGAGAGAGGAATGATAGGGAGATAGAGAGAGGAGATCAAGGAGAGAGATAAGGAGATAGAGAGTGAGGCACATGGCCAGGGACATAGGGAGAGAGATCAAGAGAGGTAGAGGGATGATAGAGATAGGGAGATAGGGGAGAGATAGGGAGATATAGGTTTAGAGTTGATTGGATTTAGGGTGTACCTGGGTTTAGGGTTTCTCAGTTTTGTAGATAGCTAGATAGAAAGAGAGAGGAGACAGATAGGGAGAGATGGAGATGACAAAGGGGAGAGATAAGGAGATAGAGAGTGAGCGAGATGTCCAGAGAAATAGGGAGAAGGATTGAGAGGTAGAGCTCGATGATAGAGATAGGGAGATAAGGGAGAGATAGGAGATAGGGTTTAGGGTTGCTCGCGTTCAGGGTTTAGGGTTTAGGGGTTAAGGTTTAGGGGCATTATTTAGGGTTTAGGGTTTATGGTTTAGGGGTTAAGGTTTAGAGGTTTAGGGTTTAGTGTTTAGAGAGAGAAGACAATTAGGGAGATATAGAGTGAGGGACATGGCCAAAGCATAGGGAGAGAGATTGAGAGGTAGAGGAATGATAGTGATGGGGAGATAGTGAGATAGCGAGATAGAGAGATAGAGGTTTAGGGTTTCTTGGGTTTAGTGTTTAGGATTTAGGTGTTTATGGTTTCTCAAGTTTAGGGTTTAGGGGTTAGGAAATAAGGGTTAGGGGTTAGGTTTAATCATGTGTTAATACAGGTTGTGGAGTGAGAAATGGGTGGTATGGGAGATCGAAAGACTAGTTTAAAGTTGGGCCGATGGATATATGTCACAACGAAAGGTTCAAAGGCTCATCAAAAGTGGAGTGATCGGAGCATCGGTATAAGAATTTTTGAGTTGGCCGATAGTGTTTATCTTGCCTATAGGAAGAATGTATATGATTTGATGTTATTTGGGACTTTGAGAAGGTTTCTTAAAGCTGATTAAGCTTTAATCTATTTGAACTATGGGTTTTGATGGGTATTTCACCGTGTTTTGAGAGCTTCCACTGTATGCTCTGCATCAGACCAATAGGGAGATATAGAGGAGTCCGAGGGGAGAGATAGGGAGATAAAGAGTGAGGGACATGGCAAGAGACATAGAGAGAGAGATTGAGAGGTAGAGGGACAAAGGTGATAGGGAGATAGCGGAGAGATAGGGAGATAGTGGTTTATGGTTACTTGGGTTTAGGGTTTAGGGGTTTGGGGTTTATGGTTTAGGGGATTAGGGTTTCTCAGGTTTAGGGGTTAGGGGTTAGGGTTTAGGGGCATTATTTAGGGTTTAGGATTTAAATTGTTTAGGGGTTAGGTTTAGAGGTTTAGTGTTTTGGATTTAGGGTTTATAGAGTGAGAGGAATGATAGGGAGATAGAGAGAGGAGACCGAGGAGAGAGATAAGGAGATAGAGAGTGAGGCACATGGCCAGAGACATAGGGAGAGAGATCAAGAGAGGTAGAGGGATGATAGAGATAGGGAGATAGGGGAGAGATAGGGAGATATAGGTTTAGAGTTGATTGGATTTAGGGTGTACCTGGGTTTAGGGTTTCTCATTTTGGAGATAGCTAGATAGAAAGAGAGAGGAGACAGATAGGGAGAGATAGAGGTGACAAAGGGGAGAGATAAGGAGATAGAGAGTGAGCGAGAGAGATTGAGAGGTAGAGGGACAAAGGTGATAGGGAGATAGGGGAGAGATAGGGAGATAGTGGTTTATGGTTACTTGGGTTTAGGGTTTAGGGGTTGGGGGTTTAGGGTTTCTTAGGTTTAGGGGTTAGGGGTTAGGGTTTAGGGGCATTATAATTTAGGGTTTAGGATTTAATGTTTAGGGGTTAGGGGTTAGGTTTAGAGGTTTAGGGTTTTGGATTTAGGGTTTATAGAGAGAGAGGAATGATAGGGAGATATAGAGGAGTCTGAGGGGAGGGATAGGGAGATAGAGAGTGAGGGACATGGCTAGAGACATAGGGAGAGAGATTGAGAGGTAGAGAGACACACGTGGTAGGGAGATAGGGGAGAGATAGGCAGATAATGGTTTAGGGTTACTTGGGTTTAAGGTTTAGGGATTTGGGGTTTAAGGTTTAGGGGTTTAGGGTTTCTCAGGTTTAGGGGTCAGGGGTTAGGGTTTAGGGGCATTATTTAGGGTTTAGGATTTAAATTGTTTAGGGGTTAGGGGTTAGTTTTAGAGGTTTAGGGTTTTGGATTTAGGGTTTATAGAGAGAGGAATTATAGGGAGATAGAGAGAGGAGATGGAGGAGAGAGATAAGGAGATAGAGAGTGAGGCACATGGTCAAGGACATAGGGAGAGAGATCAAGAGAGGTAGAGGGATCATAGAGATAGGGAGATAGGGGAGAGATAGGGAGATATAGGTTTAGAGTTGATTGGATTTAGGGTGTACCTAGGTTTAGGCTTTCTCAGGTTTGGAGATAGCTAGATAGAAAGAGAGAGGAGACAGATAGGGAGAGATAGGGGTGACAAAGGGGAGAGATAAGGAGATAGAGAGTGAGCGAGAGAGATTGAGAGGTAGAGGGACAAAGGTGATAGGGAGATAGGGGAGAGATAGGGAGATAGTGGTTTATGGTTACTTGGGTTTAGGGTTTAGGGGTTTGGGGTTTAGGGTTTCTTAGGTTTAGGGGTTAGGGGTTAGGGTTTAGGGGCATTATAATTTAGGGTTTAGGATTTATTGTTTAGGGGTTAGGGGTTAGGTTTAGAGGTTTAGGGTTTTGGATTTAGGGTTTAGATAGAAAGAGAGAGGAGACAGATAGGGAGAGATAGAGGTGACAAAGGGGAGAGATAGGGAGATAGAGAGTAAGTGATATGTCTAGAGAAATAGGGAGAAGGATTGAGAGGTAGAAGGACGATAGAGATAGGGAGATAAGGGAGAGATAGGAGATAGAGTTTAGGGTTGCTCATGTTTAGGGTTTAGGGGTTAAGGTTTAGAGGTTTAGGGTTTAGTGTTTAGAGAGAGAGGACCAATAGGGAGATATAGAGTGAGGGACATGGCTAAAGCATAGGGAGAGAGATTGAGAGGTAGAGGAATGATAGTGATGGGGAGATAGTGAGATAGGGAGATAGAGCTTGATAGAGGTTTAGGGTTTCTTGGGTTTAGTGTTTAGGATTTAGGGGTTTATGGTTTCTCAAGTTTAGGGTTTAGGAGTTAGGAAATAGGGGTTAGGGGTTAGGGGTTAGGTTTAATCATGCACCCTAGTCATTCCCCTATCATTCCTATATATCCTATCTCTCCCCTCTATCTTTCCCTCTCCCTTATCGACGAAGCAAATGGAAAAAAGAAAACTAGGACTCCCTTTCTTAGGTTTAGGGTTTAGGGCTTAGGGGAATTATTTAGGGTTTATGGTTTAGGGGTTAGGGTTTAGTATTTGGAAGAATTATTTAGGGTTACTTGGGTTTAGGGTTTAGGGGCATTATTTAGGGTTTACGGTTGCATGTCAAAAGTAGTCTCTCTCTCTCTAAATCCATAAAACCTAAATAATGGCCCTAATCCCTAACCCCTAACCCGCATCTACCTCTCTCCTGTATCTATTCACAAGTGCCTTTAAAATACTATGAGATACCTTAGTATAAGTAAATCATATAAAAATCAAATATATATATCATCATAATTCTATATAAATTTTGATAGTATTTTATAGCTAAAATGCCTAAATATCATCATAATCCTTTAAAAATTTGCTTGTATTTTATAGCTAAAATGCCTAAATACTTAAAATGTATGCAATGCTAAAATAATAAAATAAAAAAAATGAAATACAATAAGGAAAAGGAAAATGGATATCCATTTTGGAAACGGATATCCATTTTGGAAACGGGTATCCATTTTGGAAATGGGTATACGTTTTGGAAACGGATATCCGTTTTCAAAACGGATATCCATTTTGGAGATCATAAAAAGCAAAAAAGACTGCATTTTTGTAAACCCGTGGCTTGCAAAAACGTAGTCTCATCTTCAAAAAAATGGATATCAGAGCTGAGGAATGGATATCCAATCCAAAGAGGTAAGATTTCATGCATTTTTTTGGTTTGTTTTGTATTTTCAAGCAATTTTTTTGGTTTTTATGCTAAGTGGGTATGTTTTATAATTTAATTAGGTAAAATGGATGCACAAAATGAAAACCCAAAGCCTCCACCACCAAACCCTCCCCCTCCAACAGTAGAAGAGAATATTCAAAGAAATATTGATCATATAAGCAGGATCATAGAAATGTATCGCTGCCACCCTCGATTGTCTATAATGACATCGAATTTAGAGGGAATCATTAATCATATTCAAACCTTGTCCACCCAACACGAATCATTTCGGCAATGGCGAGAAGCCAAGAAGGCCGAATATGCTAACGGTTTGTCATATGAGGAAGTTAAAGATTTAGAGATTACAAAAACTATGTTGGCCCAACACTTTGTCAATCCTAAAACCGGATTGCATGTTGATGTCCGTAAGCCCATATTTTCAATCAAATGGTGTATTCATGAGGGCATTAGTCAAAACTTTTGGGATCATTGGTGGATGGTTTTTGATAAACCACCCAACAACAATTTAGATGTGCCTTTGTATTTCCTCCATAAACTCTATGCAGAGTTTGTCATGGGTGAACATGTTAATTATTTTAATTTTAGAGAGTTTCAAGGAGTGGGCAGAGGAATGCCTCAAGATAGACCTGGGGCAATTAGACAAGTACAAGGTCCCTATATTTCCCCTCCTGCTATCCCTTCTCCACCCCCAATGCAGCACCCAGACGTTGTTGCAAGTGCAACACAACAGGGCCTTAGTGCCATACACTCTTTGACCGAGCATTTGATTATACAGACATCTCAGTTTGTACAAGCACATGATGAAGGTGATGATATTGGATCACCTAGTACCACTAGACTGTCGTCGTCCAGACATATATGTGTGCCCCATCATTGCATTTCTTGCAATCATTTATGCTTGGGTCCTATTATGGAGAGTAGTGAGCCACCGTTGAACACATCAGACTATGATCTCCTTTCACAAGATGAGGCAATGGGGTCCAGAACTCAAGCTGAGGGGTCAGGGACAAGAGTAGAAGCTACCGGATCAGTAAACATTAGAGAAGAAGAAATGCATGAGCAATCTTTTGTGCAGGTAAAATTTAAAGTTAAATTTTATGGTCTATTCCATTTGAATATATAAACAAATTTATTAGTACTAATGTATCTAAGTGGGATAACAGTTGATGACAGAGGAGGAGTTGACAGAAGTTTGTCATGCAACTTTGTCTGCCATCCAATTTGGCTTGGACTTGCCGGTATAATTTGTTGTACACTTTAACTTTTTTTTTATGCATTTATTTCTTTGTAAGTAATTATATATTAATTTATATCTTGATGTTAATTTTATTTTATAGCCAATCGAAAATGTGAATGATGTGGCATCTTTGCCAATAGTCTTTTCTCGAACTCCTGATCGACCCAAGGGACTATCATTTGCAGAACGGCTTTCTCAACGCCAACAAAGGGTGGAGGTAATTTGATTGAATTGTACTTTAATTGATAATTTAGAAAACTTAAATATTTGATTATAGTCATTTAGAGTCTTACATTCTTGTCCTTTTTAATTGATGCAGGAGGCCTCGATGGTGATATGTGCTTGTTTTCTAGTGGATAAGTTTTTGTGTAGTGCATTTCCTATTTTAAATGTATGCATTTCCTAATTTGTTTAATAATTATATATTAATTTATTTCAATGTTACTTTGCTTTTATGTAGTCTATTGAGAATGTGAGTGATGTGCCACCTTTGCCATCATGCTTCACTAGGACACCTAATTGTCTTAAGAGAAAATCATTTGCAGAACGATTGTCTGAACAACAACATAGAGTCGAGGTAATTGAATTGAATTTTTCTAAATAATTGATCGTTTATCTAGCGGTCTTATAGTTGATTGTAGTGATTTAGATGTATGTTAATAAATGAAAGTTCTTAATTGTAGTAGATAAGAATCTATTTACTAACTTTAACTTGTGTTTTAACTTGTTAATGCAGGAAACTTCACCTCCATCAATTACTAGACATTTTGGTACAAAGAGGACACTTTTTCAGGATCCATCACAGATTGTGGATCCATCACAAATTGAGGGTCAAGTGGACTTGTAGTATTTGATGTAGCTATTTGGCATGTAGATTGTATATAGATTTTGAGACATGGCATATGCCACATTTTGTAAAAAATATTTTGAGTTGGCATATTTGCCAAATTTTTGTATATGTCTACCATTATGGACTAGATTTTAATGTATATACACCTTGATATACAATATAATTTAAATTCCTTATGTGCAAGTCATGATACTTCCCATGATGCCATACATTATGATGATAGTTCTTTAGTCCATTGATGATATGTTTAGCATTGAGAATGGTTTTAGATCAAGAGAATGGTTTTAGATCAATAGAATCAATATGAAAAAATTCCTTATATATGCCCTAATCAAATAAGGTCATGATAAACCATTTCATCATGTATGTAGTCTTCATCTTGTCAAATTTTGTAAATATGTCAAAGTTGTCATATGAAAAATGTAAAAAAAATGCAAAAGTATGGAAGATGAATAGTCAAGTACTCAAGAGTCAGTTGGAGACTATTGGTTTCCCTCAAATCATGTATAAATATGCATAAACCTTCATGGAAAAGGCATTGGAGATGTATTGAAAACATTTTCAAGATGAATTGAAGACATGTTTGAATGAAATTAATGTCAAGAAACTCTATGTCAAGGACACTGGGGGCAAATTACAAACATAAAAAACTTACATCTTGGGGGGAGGTGTCAATAAGGCCAATAAGGATACTATTTTAGTTGGGTGTGTGTGTGTGTGTATGCAAATCCCATTTATGGCCGAGAAGCTCTCTATTTACTATTATTTACACATCAGAGTATGACTATCCTAAAACAACATCGTGTATATGCTCATAAACGCCATCAAACTCTGAGAATAAACTCGTCATTAGATAAGGAGTGGAAGGCTAAAGTCACATTCCCAAAAGCCTCTTAAAATCACATGTCTCCTCTTATGAAAACTAGGGTCTTTGCTGATACATTGTTCTGTAAGAGCAAAGTCACTTAAGATCCTAAGAGCAAAAACCTTGCCAGTGCCATATTTTTTGTTCTACTCATCGTGGGGTCGAACGGACTACCCCAACGCGTCAGGGTGGGGGGGTAAATGCTAGGGGAGGTCTCGTTTCATGCACCAAGTGTCCCAGTCATTCCGGGCAAGAGGCTACGGGCAAAGTCCCTTAAGATCCTTGAGACCAAAAAACTGCCAAACTTTGACCGGGTAGTTCTCAGAATTTTTGATAGTTGGGAATGCTCTGTTTGGACCTACAGGTGCACGTGACATCCTTCCACAATAACCTCTCTCATTTTTGGTCAACTCCGTTCCATTTGACCGTGCCAAAATCAAACGCATTGGCAAAAAATGCTTCAATTTGATGTAGTGGAAAGGTGCTAGGTGCGACATTTTTCATTCCATAGCTTGTGCGGTCGAACGGACTGCTCCAACGCATCAGGGTGGGGGGGTAAATGCTAGGGGAGGTCTCGTTTCATGTGCCAAGCGTCCTAGTCATTCCAGGCAAGAGGCTACCGGCAAAGTCCCTTAAGATCCCTAAGACCAAAAAATTGCCAAACTTTGACCGGGCAATTCTCAGAATTCATGACAGTTGGGAATGCTCTGTTTGGACCTACAGGTGCACGTGACATCCTTCCACAATAACCTCTCTCATTTTTGGTCAACTCCATTCCGTTTGACTGTGCCGAAATCAAACGCATTGGCGCAAAATGCTTCAATTTGATGCAGTGGAAAGGTGCTAGGTGTGACATTTTTCATTCCATAGCTCATGGGGTCGAACGGACTCTGCCAACGCATCAGGGTGGGTAGGTAAATGCTAGGGGAGGTCTCGTTTCATGCGCCAAACGTCCCAGTCATTCCAGGCAAGAGGCTACTTGCAAAGTCCCTTAAGATCCCTGAGACCAAAAAATTGCCAAACTTTGACCGGGCAGTTCTCAAAATTCGTGGCAGTTGGGAATGCTATGTTTGGACCTACAGGTGCATGTGACATCCTTCCACAATAACCTCTCTCATTTTTGGTCAACTCCATTCTGTTTGACCGTGCCGAAATCAAACGCATTGGTGCAAAATGCTTCAGTTTGATGCAGTGGAAAGGTGCTAGGTGCGACATTTTTCATTCCATAGCTCGTGGGGTCGAACGGACTCTGCCAACGCGTCGGGGTGGGCGGGTAAATGCTAGGGGAGGTCTCGTTTCGTGCGCTAAGCATCCCAGTCATTCCGGGTAAGAGGCTACCGGCAAAGTCCCTTAAGATCCCTGAGACCAAAAAACTGCCAAACTTTGACCAGGCAGTTCTCAGAATTCATGACAGTTGGAAATGCTCTGTTTGGACCTACAAGTGCACGTGGCATCCTTCCACAATAACCTCTCTCCTTTTTGGTCAACTCCATTCCATTTGACCGTTGTGAAATCAAATGCATTGGCGCAAAATGCTTCAATTTGATGCAGTGGAAAGGTGCTAGGTGCGACATTTTTCATTCCATAGCTGGTGCGGTCGAACGGACTATGCCAACGCATCAGGGTGGGCAAGTAAATGCTAGTGGAGGTCTCGTTTCGTGCACCAAGCGTCCTAGTCATTTCGGGCAAGAGGCTACTGGCAAAGTCCTTTAAGATCCCTGAGACCAAAAAACTGCCAAACTTTGACCGGGCAGTTCTCAGAATTTGTGAAAGTTGGGAATGTTCTGTTTGGACCTACAAGTGCACGTGACATCCTTCCACAATAACCTCTCTCATTTTTGGTCACCTCGATTCCGTTTGACCGTGTTGAAATCAAACACATTGGCACAAAATGCTTCAATTTGATGCAGTGGAAAGGTGCTAGGTGCGACATTTTTCATTCCATAGCTCGTGCGGTCGAACGGACTGCACCAACGTGTCAGGGTGGGCAGGTAAATTCTAGTGGAGGTCTCGTTTCATGCGCCAAGTGTCCCAATCATTCCGGGCAAGAGGCTACCAGCAAAGTCCTTTAAGATCCCTGAGACCAAAAAATGCCAAACTTTGACCAGGCAGTTCTCAGAATTCGTGAAAGTTGGGAATGTTCTGTTTGGACCTACAGGTGCATGTGACATCCTTCCACAATAACCTCTCTCATTTTTGGTCAACTCCATTCCGTTTGACCATGTTGAAATCAAACGCATTGGCACAAAATGCTTCAATTTGATGCAGTGAAAAGGTGCTAGGTGCGACATTTTTCATTCCATAGGTCATGGGGTTGAACGGACTACGTCAACACGTCGGGGTGGGTGGGTAAATGCTAGTGGAGGTCTTGTTTCGTGCGCCAAGCATCCCAGTCGTTCCGAGCTGTAAGCTACCGGTAAAGTCAAAAGTTGCTAGGATTGAAATTTTGCATTCCACAGGTCCTAGGGCTGAATGGTTTGCGCCAACACGTCGGGGTGGGAGAGTAAATGCTAGGGGAGGTCTCGTTTTGTGTGCAAAGCATCCCAGTCCTTCCGAGCTGTAAGCTACCGGTAAAGTCACGAAACAAGACCTCCACTAACATTTACCCGCCCACCCCGATGCGTTGGCATAAACCGTTCAGCCCCAGGACCTGTGGAATGCAAAATTTCAATCCTAACAACTTTTGACTTTATCGGTAGCTTAAAGCTCAGAACGACTGGGATGCTTTGCACACCAAACGAGACCTCTAGCATTTACTCACCCACCCTGACGTGTTGGCACAAACTGTTCGGCCCCAGGACCTGTGGAATGCAAAATTTCAATCCTAGCAACTTTTGACTTTTTCGGTAGCTTACAGCTTAGAACGACTGGGATGCTTGGTGCATAAAACAAGACCTCCACTAGCATTTACCCGTCCACCCTGACGCGTTGGCGCAAACCGTTCGGCCCCAGGACCTGTGGAATGCAAAATTTCAATCCTAGCAACTTTTGACTTTGACGGTAGCTTACAGCTCAGAACGACTAGTATGCTTTGCACACAAAACAAGACCTTCCCTAGCATTTACTCGCCCACCCTGACATGTTGGAGCAAACCGTTCGGCCCCAGGACCTGTGGAATGCAAAATTTCAATCCTAGCAACTTTTAACTTTGTCGGTAGCTTACAGCTCAGAATGACTGGGACGCTTGACACACGAAACGAGACCTCCACTAGCATTTACCCACCCACCCCGATGCGTTGGCGTAGTTTGTTCGACCCGACGAGCTATGGAATGAAAAATGTCGCACCTAGCACCTTTCCACTGCATCAAATTGAAGCATTTTGCGCCAATGCGTTTGATTTCAACATGGTCAAACGGAATGGAGTTGACCAAAAATGAGAGAGGTTATTGTGGAAGGATGTCACATGCACCTGTAGGTCCAAACAAAACATTCCCAACTTTCACGAATTCTGAGAATTACCAGATCAAAGTTTGGCATTTTTTGGTCTCAGGGATCTTAAAGGACTTTGTCGGTAGCCTCTTGCCCGGAATGACTGGGACGCTTGGCGCATGAAATGAGACCTCCACTAGCATTTACCCACCCACCCCGACACGTTGGCATAGTCCATTTGACCGCACGAGCTATGGAATGAAAAATGTCGCACCTAGCACCTTTCCACTACATCAAATTGAAGCATTTTGCGCCAATGCGTTTGATTTCAACATGGTCAAACGGAATGGAGTTGACCAAAAATGAGAGAGGTTATTGTGGAAGGATGTCACGTGCACCTGTAGGTCCAAACAGAACATTCCCAACTTTCACAAATTCTGAGAACTGCCTGGTCAAAGTTTGGCAATTTTTTGGTCTTAGGGATCTTAAAGGACTTTGCCGGTAGCCTCTTGCTCGGAATGACTGGGACACTTGGCGCATGAAACGAGACCTCCACTAGCATTTACTCACCCACCCCGATGCATTGGCGCAGTCCGTTCGACCGCACGAGCTATGGAATGAAAAATGTCGCACATAGCACCTTTCCACTGCATCAAATTGAAGCATTTTGTGCCAATGCATTTGATTTCACAATGGTCAAACGGAATGGAGTTGACCAAAAATGAGAGAGGTTATTGTGGAAGGATGCCACGTACACCTGTAGGTCCAAACAGAGCATTCCCAACTGTCATGAATTTTGAGAACTACCCGGTCAAAGTTTGGTAGTTTTTTGGTCTTAGGGATCTTAAGGGACTTTGCCGGTAGCCTCTTGCCTAGAATGACTGGGACACTTGGCGCATGAAATGAGACCTCCCCTAGCATTTACCCGCCCACCCCGACGCGTTGGCAGAGTCCGTTCAACCCCATGAGCTATGGAATGAAAAATGTCGCACCTAGCACCTTTCCACTGCATCAAATTGAAGCATTTTGCGCTAATGCGTTTGATTTCGGCACGGTCAAACGGAATGGAGTTGACCAAAAATGAGAGAGGTTATTGTGGAAGGATGTCACGTGCACCTGTAGGTCCAAACAGAGCATTCCTAACTACCACAAATTCTAAGAACTGCCCAGTCAAAGTTTGGCAGTTTTTTGGTCTCAGGGATCTTAAGGGACTTTGCCGGTAGCCTCTTACCCGGAATGACTGGGATGCTTGGCGCATGAAATGAGACCTCCCCTAGCATTTACCCCCCCACCCTGACGCGTTGGCACAGTCCGTTCGACCCCACGATGAGCAGAACAAAAAATATTGTTCCAATTGACACATTCTCAATCATTGACATGGATGATATCTCAGTACTATTCCTTTAGGCACAATATGAGCTTCCAATGGAAGGCGCAATTGTGAGGTTAAGATGATGAAAAGTGTGCCTCATTCACAGTCATGTTTTACTTGTCTTCAATGATGATTCCTTGATTCAACTTAATCCTTTGATAATACATTTTAACCTCCTTGTGAAAGCGCACTTTCAAGGTTGCTTGAGCAAGAGCTAGTGCCTCAACATCAAGGCACACTTTTGGTGTTCTAGAAACATGAACTAGCACCTCAAATATTAAGGCACTCATTCTAGGTTGTTTATTCAATAATTGGCACTAGTCACATATGGTGTAGAGAGGTAGATGTGCGCCCAAGTCATCATTTGATGCCTTTAATAACTATAAACTCCTTTGATGATGCATTTTATCCTTCCTATTCACTATCTAGCCTTAGGTGCACATTTTAGGTTGATCAATCATAATCTAGAGCCCTAAGTACCAAGGCACACTTTTAGATTAATTTGATAAAGGATTAGCACCTTCATTTCTAGGCGGAAGTTTGGAGTTGAAATACATCAAAATAACAAGTTTCTTCATCACTTTAAACATATTTAACACTTTGAAGATCTCCAATGCATGATTGAATATCAAGAAACCAATGTATCATTTCATGAAGGTCTTAAGTGTTGTAAATATGCATCTTCTTATTTAATCATGTGTTGTAAATGAAGGAATGCAATGATTGCAATATGTGCACAAAATGAAATTTTTGATAAAGATTGAAAGGAAATGTTAAGAAAATGCAATTGGCGGGTGTAAATCCAAAGTGTGGAAGCATATACAAGGCATGTGAATAGTTTAGCATGACACCTCAAAGAGATGCTATCTCATGGAATGCAATGATTGCAAGATATGCACAAAATGGATTTTTTGAAAAGGCTTTAGAAACTTTGAAGCAAATACAATTGGAACGTTTAAAACCAAATTCCATAACCTGTGCAAGCATTCTCCCTACTTGTGCCAAATTAGGATCTTATATATGCATATATGCACATAATGTCATGAAAATAATGTATAGTGTATATATCAAGCCATATAGGCATGTACAAATAAAACCATATGGGTATATACAATGATATACATCGATAACATACAAAAGTATGTTTACAAAGCCAAATACACATATGTAACAGAATGTCCCAAAATCAAATCTCCTATGGATTTCTATCAAATAATCTATGGCTCTTGCTAGGCCATGAAGATGGTGAACCAGTCAATGACTCATCTTCCTTTGCTCATCGACTAGACCTCCTCGATAGAGATTTTTGAATTTTCACCTATTAATACAATCAAACAACGTGCACATTAATATAGAATTTAATATTCAAAATATATAACATGACATAAGTAATCAATCACTTACCACCAATTGGTGATCCCTTTTGATCATTTGTTGTCTCTCTTCTTCTATAGAGCTGGATGGGTAGGGGAGGTGACGTCCTGTGAGAAGCATGAACAAGTAGATTTAAAAGTAAACATGAATATCATAAATATGTACATTAAATGTTGCGCTTATTATAGGACTGTTCTAGTACTATTTTAGGACTGTTGTAGGACTGTTGTAGTTAAAACTATCCTAGTAGACATGTATAGGACTGTTATAGGACTGTCATCTCATGGAATACAATGATGGCAAGATTACTATCAAGATTAGTATGAAGATTAATTATGACTGTTATAGGACTTTTATAAGAATGCAAAGTAAGGAAGCATAGGCAAGGCACATGAACTGTTTGGTGGAATACCTCAAAGAAATGAGAATTTTGTCAGGTGTTGTAGTTGCAATTGCCATGTGACACATGTATGTAATATGTGAAAGCATAGACAAGGCACATGAACTATTTGGCAAAAGACATCAAATACATGTCACCTCATGGAATGCCTTATGTAGAAAAAGGTACAAATGTGTAGTATTAAGAAATACAAATGAGAACTAAAAATCATACCTCGAGTATAGTCAAAATAACCTACGATGCCATACAAAATAATTTATGATGCCATGCAAAATAATCTACGATGCCATCTAAAATAACTTTATTCACTGTCCTGTATAGTCAAAAGCATGCATTATAGTTATTAAAGTAACAAGATTTTTAATAAAATAATTCTAAAAAATAGAAAAAACAAGAACAAGTTAAGATAAAAAATGTCATACCTGTCCATCTGGAAGTTTAAATGCTAGTCAAGTGTACCTGAGGGGTCATCTCTTACCTTCAAAGTATCCAATATTGCTTCATGATCAGCATTACTAATTGTCCATAGTTCTTTTGATTTTGGTCTTCCACGATGCTTTAGTAACTTGACATTTGTTGCTACAACTAGGTGAGAATACATCAATATGGTTTTATGCTTCTCAAAGTCTTCAAAGGCCGGGATGCCATTCTTTTTAGCCATATATGTTCGTAACCAAGTCCCAGCAATAACAACTAATCCTGTAGGATATGTGAACCCATCATCATCTGTCATAGGTTGTGTTAGCTTTTGTTTTCCCTATACACATCGTGCCAACCAATAGTCTAACCTCTCTTCATTTCCATGCGGTGCAACAACTGCATAAACATGACCTGGCTATACAAGGTCTGAAAGATGTTCATAGTCAAATGAGCTCTCCATGTCATTGACGGAAGATGATTGACCTTCATATAAAGGGACTAAATATTGTGGAATCCATGCATCTACCCACTCACTTGACTCACAATTGTTCCAATTACATTTAATACAACTCTGACAAAAACAAGCTAATTCTCGTGTCCAAATAGTCCATGTACTTGCATTTGAGCTTTGAAATGAATGCATCTTTGATGATTCACTGATTCTCTGACATTCCAATTTCTCTATCGCTATCCCATCATCAACTAACCAAAAGAACCTGCGCACTTCAGAATCAAGAGCCACTCCTCATGACAATGCATAGTTACACCACTTAACAATGGAATCTGCATCACTGAATGTAGCACCACCTCTAATCTTTAGTTGTTCTTTAAAAAGAGCTCTCTTCACTCATGCCCCTGCTCCATCATGTTCACCTTTCCCATGTCCGGCTTCAAAAAAATTCCAAATATGAGGTATACCCTTCTCTACATGCATTTTGCTCAACCAATAGAAATTATGAGCATTCTTGAATTGACCAGTGCAATTATCTGACCAAATGAGATGTTGATCTATTCTAATATCTTTTTCTTGCAAGAACCCATAAAATTGTTGAAAACAATATTGCACAAACTCTGCTGAATGAGATTGATCATCACTCATGTAAAAATGGTATTCTCTGACAATCTTCCTGTTCTCTTCTGTACTTTCGGGGGCATGTCTATATGTGATGTGAACAAAAATAGCAATCTGAATAGAATTGTAGTACTGGGATTGAACTTCATTTTGGGGTTGCAATGTATAGTTTTCTACAAAATCAACTACAGAGACAATAGTTCCAATCGGGAAAGAGTCTTTACACATCCTGAACTATTGATCTAACCATCGAGACTTGTGGCTATGTCTGACATACTTGTAGAAAAGATTTTTCTTAAAATCATCAATAAAATCAGCAATACTTACCTCTCTTACAATCAACTCACATCTAGAACCTTCACGTCCACTTTTCAAATTGTATTTCACTGTCTCATATCTCTTTTTCTCAACCATTCTCTTTCCAAAATCATGCTCGTTGCCCTCATGAAAACATGATACAAACTTTGATAACCCACCACATTGTAAACACTTTTCATTTAAACAATCATTCTTGTAGAACATGCAACCATCATCTCTAATACATAGAAATAAATCCAATAAGTCCCTAGATGACTTTGGTAGTTGAATTGCACCACACTCCTGTAATATTTCATTAGTGTGCAAAGTAGAACGAATATTGCATAATAATTCATGGTATATAGAAAATTCTACATGGTATTTGCAACATGTATTACGAACTTTAAGAGGAACACAATAAAATGGCTTAAGAGATTCAAATGCTCTTTGTGAGATTGTCATACCTGGGTGAGTTTCACAATATTGTTTGTACAATGTTGTTTGGCTACATTCCAAGTAATGTTTAGGATGTGGTGTGCGGTCTTTATCACCAATTCTTAACTTTACAACATCTTTTGCATTTAGTGATACCCTAGAGTTAGTGTGGCAAAATCGTTCAATTTCTTCCTTTGTGCTATCAATTAGCTTCTTGTCAACTCATGGAAGCCTACCACTGAAAGCCCAAGTATCATTGGCAATAGGACTATCTAGCCTTGATCTTAATGCTAGTGCTTTTGACAATGTTTTGTGATTCAATCTTAAGTCAACACAAGTTTGCCTCATTAATCAAGCATTTCTTAATTGTTTGCTTACTATTGAGGTTGTTATTACTCTACGGGCAGCTCTTTTATCTTTCTCCTTGCTAGTCTTTCCAATAGAATTGAGTGCATTGAAAAGGCTTCTTATAATAATTTTATTCCGATCGGACACTTTGTTTAACTGAATCTTTAATTTCTTTAGTAAAGGTCTCATTTTGTACATCTTTAATAATTGCACAAAAAGTCAGCATTGTTCGGTTAATGTTTTCTTCTCAAAGTATTCATTGAAGAGTTTTGTAGCCCACAACCAAACCGTTCGTGATGACCTCTTGCCTTCAAGTTTTTCCATTATGTTCTCATCAATTTCAAGTAACCATTTTGGGGTTTTTGGGTGTTTTCCAATTTCATCACGGTTATTCTCTTCTTGACAAATGTCCTCTCTTCTTATGAAATTTGGAGATACATTGATTGTTCTTGTTTCATCCATGTTTTCAACCTCATCAATTTTATCAACAAATGGATTATGGAGTGCAATTTCAATATCATGATGTTCATATCCACTTTCTTCAAGTGCACGTCTTCATTTTTCTTCTTCTTCTTTGTCCATGGTATTGCTATTATGAATAGGTGTTTCATAACATTTTTCAATATTTTCATTTGCAGTATCATGGTGAATTTCATTCTTATCTAACATTTCATTATAATCAAAATTAACATCTTCAATTTGCATGTCATTAGAGGGTAAAGAAGAAGATTCACCTTGATGAGCATCCGCCAAACCCACCCTTCCATTCCTCTTCCTTTCCCTATCTTTTTTCCTAATTGCTTCAATTTCCTCCAATGTAACTTTCCTCCTCTTTTTTGCTTTACGACGACTGTTGCTCCCCATTAGGGAAACAAAAATATCACCCTTATGATTGTAACAAGAAAATTGTGTCTCCAAAGGTGCATAAAAATATTCCTTTCACTGTCATAGCCAGAAATCATGAGTATTTCGATAGTAGAGGGTCTCTGGTTGCAGAAGTTGGGCCCAAAAATATTCCTTGTCTTTTTTTTGCTTTTCCAAAATGGATATCCATTTTGGAAAACCCAATTCTTTGCAACGGACACTTGCAACGTCCATATGCCTACTTAAAAATAGATATCCGATTTATTATGTACATTTGGATTCTATACTAGGGATTCATCATATTATTCAATAAACTTGTGAATTACCATCTAATTTCAATGTTTACACACTAATCTACCTAGGTATCAACTTAATAAAGCTCTGGATATAAGCCATTATTTGATTTTAGGCTATCATCAAATGAGGAGCTTCTAAAGGCAAAAATGTTGTCCCAAAAGAAGACTCAATGTTATTCGTAAAGACATTAGATTGTTAAAATACAAATTCGAGGTTAGATATTCCTTGGGCTATTTTAGTATAGAGAAGAAAAATTGCAATATATGACTATCCTAGGAATTAGAATGGTTGATCATAGGATATTCATGGCATTTTGATATTAATGGATGGATTGATGGATGTTTAGGGAGTTTAAGTTTAAATGTAATGTATAAGAATTCTTATTTATGAAGGATCTAATATGTCTTATGTCTTATTTGCAGGCCATTCAAGAAAGAAATGAAAAGATACCAAGGACTATCATAACACCTATTATAATTAGGTGCATCAAAGGATTGTCATCTAGGACCTTACCAATATGGGAAGTTATCAAAACCATGTCATGTTTAAAATTAAAGGCTTTATCACCTCTTTGTCCCTATAGGCCTATTAGAACAATAGGTCACATTTTATTCATATACCGGGGTTGAGAGTAAACACTAAGCATTTGTAGTTATGGCAAGTGTAAATGGAAATAGATCACAACTTTAGACAATCTATCCTCTCCTAGATTGCACTGACTGAGTGGAAATTACAAATTCCCTATTAATGTCCTTTATATACTGAAGGTATGGGTGAGAAAGGTAAACTTTGTATGTTGTAGACAAGTGATGCAGAGCAACACAGCAAAAGCTTACAAACAAGGTGTAAAATACCCATTAACCCACCAATTGCTCAAATAGCTTTTAAAATATCCTTCCCAAGGTCCAAACGAGACTGAAATACACTCTTTCTTTACTATCGGCAAGACATTTCTAATGTCTTATCGAACTATGCTTCATATGTTCTTCCTTTCTCTATTGTCGGCCAGACTTATCATTATCGGTAACCTTCAAATTTGTTAGGCCGATGTGGGACCTCTCGCCGATGTGTAGAATCCATCGCTCAGGCTTATGCTGTCAGTGTGACTCCTCCGTTGTTCTCCAATATGTATAAGACGACGAATCAAAGTAATTAGCATGCTCCCTTCAAAGTAAAGACATGAGAATAGAGCACTTGTGAGATGGTTATTGTAAAGGGACAAATCAATTAGAGACATGCAGTTTCCTAGAGAAATTGGAATGCTTCCGCTCAGGCGATTGTAGGACAAACAAAGATGTTCTAACTTCCCCAGACCACCAAATTCTGCAAGTATACTCCCCTTCAATTTGTTGTGTGAAATTCTTTTCCAGTGAAGTTGTGAGTAATTGGCAAGAGATTTGTGAATAGAACCCTCTAGTCCATTTCTTCTTAAGTAAGTATCTTCAACGCTTTCAATTGCTCAAACCAAGGTGGAATCCTTCCCTTGAAAGAACTAAAAGAGAGATTTAAAGTGCATAACAAGGAGAGACCTCCTTCGGATGGAAAAAGGGTACCTTTTAATTCCAATTGAGGGAGAATTATGGCCACCACTCTATTGGTATGTTTCTTGTACCAAACATTGGTCCAGAAGCACACATTTTCTGAATTGGTAGAAGTCTAGTTGGAGAAATGTGGTCTCCTCAACTACTATTATTGTAGGATATGCATAAACAGGTTTCTTGAAAAGGCTTTAGAAATTTTCAAGCAAATGCAATTGGCAAGTGTAAAGCTAGATTCTGTAACCTTTGTCAGCATCCTCTCTACCTCTACCAAAATGGGAGCTTTGGAATAGGGTATGGACATTCATCAAAGCATAATGGAAGTGGGATTTTTGTAGATATTCTAGTTGGAAATGCTCTAGTAGACATGTACAGAAAGTGTGGAAGCATAGACAGGACACATGAACTATTTGAAAAAATGCCTCAAAGAAATGTGGTCTCATGGAATAAGATGATTGTAGGATATATACACACTTACTCCGATGTGAGATTCACCACCCTTGTCTATCGGTAAGACCAATACCCTCGGTGAGACTTTTTACTTGCATTTCAACATTATAACTCTCCCTGATGTGTTTACCATCCATTAGTCATCGGTAAGACTTCTACATCGGTCAGACATTCTCTTCGATTTCCGATATCATATCTCACATCAAAAGAATAAACACTGAACTACACCATCAGCCAGACTGCCTCTATCGGTGACACTTTCTTCTCACCTCTGAGAGTCCATCTGTTTCCGATGTTCCTTCTGTCGGTGTGACTCCCTCTCATCGGTGTAGTTCTCAACTATTCTTTCGATGTGCCGATAAATAACCCATCGGTGACACTTAATGATTGTCACCCCGATATGACTTGATCTGTGAGATCAATGTTGTCGGCTCAATGGAACTTTGTCTCTCCGATAACTATTGTCAGTCCGATGTCTTCGATTTATCCTATACATAACATGACTTGTTATCACCGGTTAACTAACGTATCTTTTCCCAATTTTCCTGATATGGCCGTTCAACCTTTGTATCCTTTGACATGTACATTCACCATTTACAACCACGATAAATGATAGCAGGATATACACGAAATGTCCACGCATACATAAATGATATACCCATGGATTGTATCTTCGGTGAAACAATACCAATGGTACAAAATATGTTGCTTCTCTTCATCCAAAACCAATGGTACAAAATTTTTCATAGATCAACAAAACGGATATCCGTTCTGAAAATGGATATCCGTTTCTAGAACAGATATCCATTTTCAGAACGGATATCCATTTCTAGTTGCTTTTACCGAAGCAAAACGGATATCCGTCTTGCTTTGGTACAAAGCAAGACGGATATCCGTTTTGATTGTTGACTTTTTATGGATTGTAACGTGTTTTAATGTTTTAGTCTCTTCTTCAAACTTCACCCTTCGTGCTGACGACTTTTTTTTAATGCAAAATTGATAAAACGAAAAGAGTTTATAGAAAAAATTGTTAGCTTTCTAAAAATATAAGATTTATTTGGTTATCATTTTATTAAATAATTATTAATAATTTTCAATATACTGTGTCTCTGAAATCCTGATGGACACACTGATTGAAAAACATCCATAACTTTCAAACCATTTCACTTTTTTGAGATTCGAAACCTGCGTCACACTCTATGCTTTTCTGGCTATAGGTTAAAAAAAAAAATTTGAATTTTGATTTTTTTTAATCGAGTTAGGTTGGCTGAAAAATTACTTTTTATTTTTTAAAAAAAATCACAGTAAAAAAATCATAACTAATTATTTTATTAGAAAAAAATTTCAAATAAATATGCATCACATCTAGACATGAGTCCTCTACTTATTTTGAAAGTTTAAAAAATATATATATATTTTTACTCATAGTTAGGTTGGCTGGACAGACACCCACTTTTTATTTTTTTCTGAAAAATTTAATAGCTGTTCATTGAAATATTTAATTTTCACTAAGTAAATTTAGTTTTTTTTTTTTTTAAATAGTAGCCTATAAACTAGATTCAATTCTCTACAAATTTCATTCTTACATCTTTTTCAAATTGTATAGATAATCCATTCAAAATTTCACATGAACTTGATAAAGTCTGATTTTTTGTATTTTCATTGCCACTTAGAGGTATAGTTTGGCCCATCATGATCCTGCACATACCCTGGTGTTCACATTGACTTCACAGGTTGATCATGTTCTTGCTTTATTTGTTGTTGAATCAGGACTTCATAATGCCTAGCAGGTGTTCAACTTATCATGATAGAAAACTATATCATCTGGTTGCTTCCACCTCAAGTGTTCATAGGATCTTATGACACGAGATAAGTTGTTCTTATCATGTTGCTTTTGTACTCAAGTGTCCACAACACAAGGTTGTGCATGTAGTGGTGTTGGTTTTTTGTTTCATACAAGACATCAAGTTTTGAAGTCATCTTGCTTGTACTTCAAGGGAATTCTCGGCAGATATATGAAGAATCATATTGATTAAAATTCTTCTGAGTTAAAATCATTAATAAACCTTATCACAAGGCATACATTAGCTCTTCTTTGCCTGTCATACAATGTATGCATTTTTTGTTATAAAATCAAGTTGACCTGATATCACAGGTTTGTCACTTAAGGTGACCTGTCAAAGGGAGGTGGGCACATTAAGAAAACTGGCCCCAATTTCTAGTCACCACCGGTGGTCAAGGTAATTGTTTTGAAAGAGCATCAAATGCTTTAATAAAAGAACATTGAATGCTCGAATAAGAAAGTCAATGTATATTTGGACCCTGATTTTCATGAAGATGTTTTATGCTTTAAAAAGCATCGATTATTTTGGGCTTTAAAAAGCATTAAATATGCTTTATGAAAAATAGAGAGTTTGTTCACATTTTATGGAGAACTAGGTTTATTTTTTAATATAGAAACTTTTCTTCACCTAGTTTATTGATTTTTTGATGGGAGATTTTTATGTAGATTCTTTTTCTAAATTTAATGGGTCTTCTCTCTAAATTTTATGTAGATTTTTATGTAGATTCTTTTTCTAAATTTAAGAGAGATTTTTATAGAATTGGAGATTAAAAAGAAAGAGGAGAGTTTCTTTTTGGATATTGACATATTGTCATTGAAGATATTTTTTTTGGGGCAGAGAAATGAATTTTTGATTACAGAGCAAGAGGAAGATGAATGGTGTTTTGATTACTTTGAAGATTTTTTTTATGATCTTATTTTTAAAGATAGGTTGTGCAGGGAAGATCAAAAGATTGAAGGAAAATGAACAGATTGAAGGTTTCAAAAATATGAAAGATATTTGTGTAAAGAAGATATTTTTGTAGAGAGAAGAGAAATTCCAAGAGTCCTTTTGTTTATAATTTTATTGCAGATATTGTGTGATCAAATGCAAGAGAAATTTTTGAAGGAATATGAAAGATTCCAAGGCATTGAAGAGACAAATTTGTTTTGTACATTAAAGTAATTATAGAGAGAAAACAAAATATGAAAAATCATCTTGTATATAATGTTTTGCAGGAACATTGTATGTCAGCTTTTTGGGTGATTCAATATACACAGTTGAAGATATTCTTTATAGAAATCCTCTTGAAGAGAAAAGAAAGATGAGAATATGATACTGTGTATGTGATGAAAGAATGTTGAGTTATGCAGAGATAATCAGATGAATTGTTATGCAGGTGTGAATGAATTGTGAATTGAATGGAAACAGAGTATCCCTCTAATCTTGTTTATTACTTCTATTGGTGATTTGGTTTGCCAGTGAGGCATAGTTTGCCAGTGAGGCATAGTATGCCAATGAGGCTTGTGGTCAGTGAGACCTTCATATGTCAGTGAGGCTTGTGGTCAGTGAGACCTTCATATGCCAATGAGGCTTGTGGTTAGTGAGACCTCTGTATATGTCGGTGAGACATTTGTAAACTTGAAGTTGTTCATTTAAGCCAGTGAGGTAGTTTGAGTGGTTTTTCTACCCCTGGAGGGTTTTCCACTCAGTATATCTTTGAGTTAAACTTCTTGTGTTGTTTCTCTGCATTAATAATTGGTGTTTAACAATTTGATGATTATAAAGATAATATTTGATCTCAGTTCATAATAAAGTTCATTGACAATTTGTAAAAGGTGACAAAATTGAATTATTATATGAACACTGATTCACCCCCCCTCTTAGTGTTAATTGTACTCCTACAGGTACCCTGCTAACGTGGCATGTTGACTAAGTGCTGATGTCATCATTGCGCTGAGGGGGCACTGACTAGGCTTTTACCAGCATAGGTGAAATTTTTTTCCAATTTTGTTTAATGTCTTTAAACTTCACGGAAGTTTAATTTGTTTCACCATGGACCCAAAAATACATAAAAGATGTTTTAATTTTTAACGAGGTCCAAAATTAATATTTTAATGTTTATAAAATCCTGCTATCATTAAAAATTCCACCGCCATCTTTTAAAAACAAAGTTTAATCATAAAATTTAAATACCCCATGAGGGGCTTTCATGGCAGTCACCGGCAGTAGGGGTTTTGGCCCAAATTTTTTTTTTAAGTTTAGATTTTTTCCCCCGCCGGGGGCTCCTCCCACCAGCGATGGGATTTCCTTACGGAGCCAACATAGGGGCCAATGAGGCCGACCGGCACTGATGCTGGTGGTACTTGCTGGTACCCCTGTACCTTCAATGCAGGGGGGTTGGTACGGCGATCTGCGTACCGCCACTCCATCTGCAACTTTATTTTTTTATTTCAATACCTTAAAAAAAACTTTTATATAGTTTGTAAAATATAAAATTTTTAAAACAACAAACTATACAAAGACTTTTTTTTAATTGCGTAGGAAATTTTTTAATTATTATTTCTACAAAGCATACCTAGCAGCTGTACAATCGTACTAGGTACCTGGGAGGGTAAAAAAAATTGCTTTTTCTTCCTGTAATCAAACAATGACAAATTTTATATGAATCTTCATCTCTCAGGCCTTTTGGACTCAATGGCGAGGTCTGTTTTGTCCCAGGAGGTCATCTATGAAATTTCCTCCTCAAAAATCTCATGAAGTCAAACTGAAAAACCTTCTTCAGTCATGATTTTTCAATCACAAGATCTACAACATGCACAATGAATCTCTAATACCCAGAACCCCCAATCTACAATACAACCTACACAAAACCTTGTAATGTCTTCAATCCTTTCAAGCATTGCCATGGATTCCACTTTGCACATGATCTACATACACAAGGGTTATACACATCCAGGGAGCTCACACCTCCCTCAACCATAAACATGGCTCTGATACTAATTGTTAGGAATTTGCAAGTCTAATTAAACTAATTCCACATAACCCAATAGGAGAATACGATGTAGAAACAAACCATAATGCAAAGATCAAATGAACAAGAAACAAGGGAACACAAGATATACCCTGGAAAAACCCTCAAGAGGGAAAAAACCTAGCCTCCAAAAGCATCCATGCTCAAATGTATTAGTCAACAATAAATCATTACAATACAATCCATGAGCCTCTATGAATATCTCTAAATCCATCAAGCACCTCAAATGCAACCTCCATGTGTACAAGCATGAATCCACACATCACTTGCCATGCTTCACAATATACATTCACAGGAGAGAGCTCAATACAATGACAGCCTCTCACAAAACCTCTCATTCACCTACAATGAATTATCCAGCCAACCTAAAAAAAGAGCATTGTGCTTGCTTTTATAATAGAAGCTCACACATTACATTGAGAAAACCATGTGTCCCAAAACCATGGGTAACACAAAACCACTAACCCCACATTTGACTATTGGTACTTACTTTTACCAATTAATCAAATAATACAAATAATATCCCAATGTTAGAATACAGCATAAAGTGGTCCCCAAATAATTACCTAGTGTGATTAACCACACCACCTAGGTGCATCACAACTAAATAATTATTTAATTACAATATTATAAAATATATCAAAATATGCAATAGTGTACAACACCATATCCCAACAGATAGTGGCATCATTGACAACTTAGTATCAGAAGAGATGGTGGAGAAGATAAAACTGAAGAGGTTGAAACACCCAACTCCCTACAAGGTTTCCTGGCTGCAAAAGGGACATTCAGTTATTGGTAAGTGAACAATGCCTTGTTAAATTTCACATTGGGAATTACAAATATGAGATAGTGTGTGATGTTATGACAATGGATGCATGCCACATTCTATTAGGCAGACCTTGGTAATATGATAGGTAGGACATTCATGATGGCAAGAGTAATTGTATTAACATCAAGAAGGATGGGATTGAGTATGTGTTGAACCCTTTGAAGGATAAGGATGAGGAAGTTGAGAAAACCAATAGGGTTTGTCTAGTGATTAGAAAACTATTCCTAAAGGAAATAAGAAAGGAGAAGGTATGTTATGCCTTCCTACCTCAAGTTGTAAAAATTACAAGAACAGAGAAAGAGGCAGAAGTTCCCATAGAAGTCCTAGAAATTTTGAATGAATTCGGCAACATTCTAATGAAGGACTTACCTAATGGATTACCTCCAACTAGAAGTATAAGTCATTGCATGGACTTGATATCAGGTGCAAACATACCAAATAAGGCACCATATAGAATGACACCTATGGAAAGTGAAGAGGTGAATAGACAAGTACAAGAGCTATTGGATAAGGGGCTAATTAGAAATAGGCTTAGTCTGTGTGATGTACCTGTTGTACTGGCACCTAAGAAAGATGAGAAATGACAAATGTGCACTGATTCAAGGGTTATAAATAAGATAACCATTAAGTACAGGTTTCCATTGCCTCGTATGGATGACCTAATGGATTGTTTGAGTGGAACAAAGTACTTCAACAAGATTGATTTGAAGAGTGGATACCACCAAATCAAAATTAGATAAGGGGATGAATGGAAGACAACATTCAAGACCAAGGATGGACTGTATGAGTGGCGGCTAGTGATGCCATATGGGTTGACAAATGCACCCAGTACCTTTATGAGATTGATGAATGAGGTAATGAAGCCTTTCCTTGGAAAATTTGTTATCATTTATTTGGATGACATTCTAATTTTTAGTAAAACAAAAAAGGAACACCTACTACACCTTAAGGAAATTTTGCAGATGTTAAAAGAAGAAACATTGTTGGTAAACATGGATAAATGCAATTTTATGTAGAGGGAACTAGTATATCTAGGTTTTGTAGTGTCTGAAGAAGGGTTGAAGATTGATCCTAAGAAGGTTAAGGAAATAGTGGATTGGCCTTCACCTAGAAACATGTTTGAGGCCAGAAGTTTTCATGGTTTGGTGAGCTTCTATAGGAAGTTCATTAGAAATTTTAGTGGAATATGTGCACCAATCATTGAGACAATGAAGGGTATTAAGAAAGCATTCCAGTGGACAGGTGCAATAGAAAAGAGCTTTCAATTCTTGAAGAAGGTGACAAAATAGCCAGTGCTGGCATTGCCAGACTTTAGCAAAGTGTTTCAAGTGGATTTTGATGCTAGTGGTAGTGCAATTGAGGGATTGTTAAGTCAAGAAGGTAGATCCATTGCCTACTTTAGTGAGAAATGGAATGAAGCAAAGAAGAAATTGTTAGAGTAATAGGTTCTTTACTTAATTAATTAAGTCATCTTTACTTTATTTCACTTAAGCTAAACTTAGGAATCTCACATTAGGGTTTTCTAACTTGTAAATATAAAAGCAAGTTCTCTCATGTAATTCATTAATCCGTTTCATTAATTGCATCCTTTTTTGTGCAAACTACTCTCTTGGCTTTTTTCTCTTGTGGAAGGTTAATCTTAGGTTTTGCAGGTGTTCACTGGGTCCTGTGAGGTTGGTTTCATAACTTCTACATGGTATCAAAGCTCCAGATCTGCAAGCCCCTTCTCAGATTTGGAGAAAATTTTGAGCAAGATCTATTTGATGGGTGTGTTTTTGTGTAAAATGAAGTATTCCATTAGATTCAAAGCAGTTGAAATAGTCAGATTAGCCTTTTATTTAGCTTGATTTGAGTTGCGTAGGCCAGATCTGCAAGGGTTTTAGCAGATATTTTTTTTGGGCTCTATAGAAAAGCTATTTTTTTGAGTGTTTTGGGCCCAAATAGGCCTCATCATCACACTCAAAAGGCCCAAAAACCTTAAGATCAATTGTCAAGTCATTGAAATCGGCCTCGAGATCATCTAGAGCAAATTGTTTTTTCCAGACACGTCATATGACCTGCCCAGCACATAGACCGAGGTGAAAAATTTTTCAAAAAAAATATTACTTTTTTCTGCATAATTTTTTTCTTTTTTCATAAATTATATTGAAAAAATGTATGCAAGTTTTTAATTTTAAAAAAATGGTTAAAAAAATTAAAAAGAGGGCAGCAGGTTTTGGTACCTATGTAGGGTATAGGCCTTGCGCAGGGTACCATACCTGCGTCAGCAAGTGTACCCTTTTGGGTACCATGCCAAGCAAGGGGTTGCGGTCCCTTAAGGGGCCCATGGACCCCTTAGTGGGGCCACATACTCCTTAGTGGGGCTGTGTGGGGGGGTTTAAACCCTCCACCGCCTCTTTATATATTTTTAAAATTTTTCTTAAAATAAAAAAAATCACCTTTTTTATAGTTTTTTTTACATAAAAAAACCTATTCTATTATTTTTGGTGATCTATTTGGCACTTCTGCCAAATATAGCATCTCCACTACATTTAGCAGTGTCTCCTTTTTTGGTAGTTTAGCTAACTTTAGCAGCAGGGGGCCATTTTTTGCCCTAATTTGTGCTTCAGGTGGGTCTTCTTGTTTTTGTCTTATCTTGGGCAAATGGAGTCGGATTTTTGTAAATGAATAGGCATCAAAAAGCTGGTTCTAAGAATAATCTAGTGGTACTAGTATTTTTTCCAGATTTTTCTATTGGTGACATTTATTGCTGTTTGAAGTTTCAATACCATTTTTGGCCTCCGAGCTCGTATCTTTTTGCCCCGATCTCTAATTTTTCATGATTCTTGCAGTGTTGGAAAGGTATTGAGGAGCTCTACATAGCCATTCATGCACTTTTTTTAGATTCAACCCTAGGTATTCTTTATTTAGCTTATTAGTTTATGACTTTTGTTTGATATTCTGGACATTTTGGCACCTAGAGAAGTTCTATTTGTTTTGTTGGGCTTCATTTATTAACATTAATAAATATTTAGATTATTGATCTTTGATTTGATTTATTTGAGGAGATATCATGGTTTTTGCTATATGTGGTTCTTTTTTAGACATTGTGAGCTTCCATTGTAAGCACTTCTCATATGTAAACACACTGAAATAAAGTGCATCAACATTGTACATGTATTCTTGAGATCTTGCACATCATTTTGTGCCTTATTGTACTCACACTATGATATAAAGTGCCACATGAGGGGTTGATGTTTGATTTTTGTTTTACCATCACACCTTTATCAAGTGAGTGTCCATTCCACGACAATAGTGAATCACATTGATTCTTGCCTCATGCATGTGTGTCTTGGTTTGCACACCCTTTTATTTGTTGGTACTTTCATGTTTGCATGTTTAGATGTTTTTGTATCTTCTACATGCACTTCTTACTTTCACACAGTTTCAGTGTACCTATCATAGATCTCCCTTGTCTACATTATGGGGGGGTTTCTACTGTCAGTGCTAATTCTTCCTTTGTTTCGAATTGGAGTGAGTTATGTATCTAGTATTTTTTCCTATGTATTAGGCAGATGCAGTGTACATCAGTGGCTGGTTATGAAACATTTACCAAATGGACACTCTTGCATTTCTTTTGTGGAGGTGACCTATTTTCACTTGATTAGTTCTTTAGACTTTTGGTACCTGTGCCATTTGTATCTTTGAGTTCTAAATGTTTTGCCTTTGTTTGCCATCTGATTCGAGTAGTTTCATTTGGGGCACTCATGTAGATTCTTATTTTCTTGATTCTGATCTTCATCTTATTTTAGAGGAGGTTCTTCTTTCAGCACTATAGCAGTCAGTCTTCAATAGTATTTGAAGCTTCTTCATGCTTCAGTGGAGTTCTTCATGTTCATCTTCATGTTCCTATTCTTTTGGGACATCTTTTTTGGAGGCTTCTTAGTCCTTCACTCTTTCTCTCTCTCTTGTAGGTAGGTTTGTTCTCTCTTTTGGGGAGGAGTTTTTCCCATGTGGTTTTCTCCATCTCTCTATTTGTGAGAGTCTCTTTGGTACATGGGTACCTCACCAGGCCTAGTTATTGAGACCCATCTTTGCTTTCATGCATTTGTCCTTATTTTTTTAGCTTCTCCCTAAGTTCATCTTAAGGGGGGGTGTTAGAGTAATAGGTTCTTTACTTAATTAATGTAATCATATTGATTAATTAATTAAGACACCTTTACTTTATTTCACTTAAGCTAAACTTAGACATTAGGGTTTTCTAGAAGGGAAGCTAGGTGTGTGGAAAACGCTTCCTACACTAATCTAATGAGGGGAGGAGAGTGCAAATTCAATTTTATCTTTAGAATTACAGATTATGTTAACCCGCTAATAGAGATATTGTAGCAAACACATACATAAGAATGTAAGACAGAAGAGAGAGACATAAGATATACGTGGGGAAAACCCTTACGGGGAAAAACCCCACTCCAAAATATAGCTCAAATGTATTACATAAACAAACAAGGTTACAATACAATCATAGAGCCAATGCTCTTGCAAGAATCTTCAACACTCGTATCTGGAGACAAACTGGCAACATAATAGTACCTGTCAAACCTGTAATACATCTCTGCAAAGCACCTGTTTATATAGAATATACAAGGCAAAAATGGCTCCACATAGGGATGGGCGTCTAACATGGATTCATGGCCCAAATACCATTTCTATGGACACTTGTCCAACACTGTAGGATGTTCTTGACACTTATCAAGTCACCCCATCCCAAGGAGATCACCTATTTCCAAAATGGGCTAGGACAGATGCTCTTATGACTCTTACAACCGTCATAAAATCTGTCATACACAGGCTATAAATAGCATATTCTCTTACAACATGTCATAGTCCACCTTGGGTCACCCAAAAATGCCTTTTTCAAAGATGCTTCTCGACACATGTCCAGACCTGTCATAGAATCTTCTATTTCTGACTCTTACATGTCATAACTTTGTCATAGGAATCTATCATGACCGTTTCAATCAATATTCCCTTACACAACATCCGAGATGCTGACACATGGAAAAATATTCCTACCACTAAGTGGGATGCCTATCTCCTCATGTGAGGACAAAAATACATGTGGTCATATGCCATGTAGGATGACACATCACCGTGCCAACTCCCACAATATGACAACATAGGATTTGCATCCAATTAATACAATAGGCAATAAATGAATAAATACAATGTAAAAATATGAGGAATTACCAAGGTTGAGACACCTTAATTTTCAACATTATCTGACTTGTCAAACACCTTGTAAGAGCCAATAGAATTAACAGGATTTAACTGCTATAGGCCGAGAGGCCCATAGACTTCGAACACCATTTGAACTTCTCTGTGCCCACTGGTTTCATCAATACATCTGCAACATTCTTCAAAGTATCTACCTTCTCCAAATTTACTTTCCATCCTCTACCATGTCTCACACAAAGTGAAACTGTACATTAATATGCTTTTTTCTGGCATGAAAAGTTAGATTCTTCACAAGGTAAATCGTACTCTGACTGTCACAACTGATCTTAATCTGACCTGCATCAACACCAATATCTGAACACAATCTCTTAAGCCAAATGGCTTCCTTGCAAGCATGAGTTGCAGCCATGTACTTAGCTTCTATAATGGACAAAGAAACCATAGGTTATCGCTTACTCCTCCAACTAATTGCACCACCAAACATAGTGAACACATAGGCACTGGTGGATCTCCTGCTGTCAATGTCACCTGCCCAATTAGAATCCACAAATCCATGAATACAAACTAAATGCGGAGGTCCTACAACATTACCATGATAGCATATGGAATACTCAAAAGTACCCCTCAAATATCTGAACACTCACTTAACTACATCCCAATGTACCCATCCAGGATTAGCCATAAATAGACTAAGGACTCCCTCTGCTTGGGCAATGTCTGGTCTTGTGCAGACCATAGAATACATCAAACTACCAACAACACTAGCATAAGGTACTTTACTCATGTCCTCCACCTCACTAGGAGATTTTAGACAATCATTAACATACAACTTAGTCCCGAAAGAAACAGGAACATACAATGGTCTACAATCTGTCATGTTGAACCTATCCAACATGGTCTTCACATACTTACTCTGGCTTAACCAAAGTTTTCTATAATCTCTATCTCTTCTATTTTCCATTCCCAGAATGCACCTGACTGCACCAAGATTTTTCATCTCAAACTGTACTGACAATTGAGACTTCAAAGCAGAAATCATATTCTTACCCTTCCCAATCAACAACATATCATCAACATACAATGCAATAATGAGAATGCGATCATTGTCAAATTTGTAATACACACAATGATCAGATTTCGATCTCAGAAATCCAACGGACAACACAAAGGCATCAAATTTCATATACCACATCCTAGGACACTACTTCAAACCATACAAAGACTTCTTTAACTTGCAAACCAAATTTTCTTTACCTTTCTCTATGTAATGCTCTGGCTGTGACATGTAAATGTCTTCCTCCAAATCATCATGATGGAAAGTTGTCTTCACATCCATCTATTCTACCTCTAAGTCATAAGCAACTGCAAGAGATAACATAAATTGAATGGATGTCATCTTTGCAACAGGAGAGAAAATTTCACCATAATCAATTCCCTCCACTTGTGAGTACCCTTTTCAACCAATCTAGCCTTGTACTTTTCAACACTACCATTTGCACCGAATTTTCTTCTTGAACACCCATTTGCATCCAAGGGGTTTCCGTCCATCAAGAAAAGGCACCAAGTTCCATGTTTTATTCTTCTCCAAAAAAGCCATCTCATATTACATTGCCTCCTTCGAGGAACTCACATCTTTCATGCCCATAGCCTCTTTCACAATTCTAGGCTCATCAATGTTAGTAAGTAAAGCAAAAGCACAACTAAAATCAAATAATGAATAACCAAACATATCAGGTTGCTTTCTTGTTTGTGTAGACCTCCTCAATGGTTGAGGTTGAGGTTCTGCTTCTTCTTCTGAACTTTCAAAGCTATTAGAGCTCTCATCATCAGGTCTCACAAGGTCTGTCGGTTCAGTCTTCTTAGGGGTAGAAGGAAACTGGACCACATCTTCTTTCTTTTCTGTCTGTTCTAGCTGTAGAACAACAGAAGAAGGTGTTAGCTCTCTAAAAATAACACTTCTACTATACAACACTTTTTCAGCCACAGGAGCTCCAAGCTTGTATCCTTTCACACCGACACCATAGCCAATGAAAATACATTTAACAACCTTGTTCTCTAATTTAGACCATTTCTCCCTAGGCACATGTGCGTATACCTCACAACCAAAAACATGAAGATGCCTAACTAAAGGCTTCTTACCAGACCACACCTCCATAGGTGTCTTACCAACAACAGCCCAAAAATTTTGTTTGAGGCTTGCTCCACTAAGCATACCCCTAGCCTTCTCCATCAGTGTCTTGTTCATCCTCTCTGAAACTCTATTTTGCTGCGGGGTGTATGGATTTGTCTTATGTCTTTCAATTCCTTACTCCTTACAAAACTTATGGAACTCTACCAAACAAAACTCACCACTGTTGTCAGTTCTCAAACACTTAATCTTTTTATTAGTCTAATTTTCAACAAAGGCTTTAAACTCCTTAAATCAACTAAAGATTTCAGATTTGCTTTTGATAAGATAAACCCATGTCCTTCTACTATAATCATCTATGCAAGATACAAAATATACAAATTTTGAAATCGAAGGAACATTAACAATACCAAACACATCAAAATGAATAAGATCCAATACACCAGAAGACTTGTGAGAACTAGAGCAATTAAACACAATTTTTCTTTCCATATACACAATATTTGTAAAAGTCAAACTCAAGATTACAATCATTTAACCCCTCAACGAGGTTTTTATTTTTTAGGGTTCGCAGACCCTTCTCACCAATGTGGTCATATCTCAAATTCCATAGCATAGTCTTTTTAGCAGGAAGCTTAGCTTCCATAGCATGTGCACTACCATCAGAACTAGTTACAACACATTTATTCACTGCTCATTCAGATGGTGGGGATGAAGTGACTGTAGCTCTTTTCTTCGAGTCAGAAGAACTATTGCACTGTGAAGTGCATGCCTCCATCTGAAACAGAGTACCTCTTTGAGTACCCTTGGCAAGCACCATAGATCCTCTAGTCATCTTGCATCCATCCTTTGATAAGATAACATGCACACCTGCATCATTCAAGATACTTATAGAAAGCAAGTTCTGTGCTAGGCCTGGGATGTGCATAGCCCCAATGATCCCATTCACTCATCTATCAGGGAATTGGATTGAGACTCTTCCATGACCAACAATCTTCAGATGAGAATCATCACCCAGGTACACTTCCACCATCAAACTCTTCATACTTTGTGAACCAGTCTCGATGCAAGGTCATGTAGAATGATGCACCAGAATCAATCAACCAAACATCATTAGATGCATGGGTGTCCAGGGCTGTGATGAAGGCATCACCATCATCTTGTGACTTGTTAGAATCTAAATCAGGAGCATTCTTCTTCTTTTTTTTCTTCTCCTCTTTGCATTCCTTTCGAAAATGCTCAGTTTTAGCACAGTTCCAACAGAGAGCCTTGGACTTTCCAGGAGATTTGGATATTCTATGAGATTTGGATCTACCCTTTTCACCTTTCTTGTCCTTCTTCTTCCCTTTCTCTTTGGGTCTTCCATGAACCATAAGAGCCTCTTTAGCTACCTCAGAAGACTTTCTTCGCATCTCTTCAGATAACAGCGAAGATACCACTTCATCCATTGTAAATGTGGATGTGGTGCTTCCAATAGCCATAACAAGATGATACCATGAATCCAGCAAAGAACAAAGTAGGGTCATACATTGATCCTTCTCCTCCATTTTCACACCCACGGATGTCACCTATGCAATGATCATGTTGAAATAATTCATATGGTCTGCAATAGATCCTCCATCTTCCGTCTTCAGAGAAAATAGCTTCTTTTTCAGAAAGAGCTTGCTCACCAAGGACTTGGCCTGATCAACATCTCCCAGCTTCTTCCAAAGAGTTTTCACGGTCTTCTCCTCATGGATATTCAATAGGACAGAGTTAGCTAGACAGAGTCTTATGAGACCCTTAGCCTTCTGATCTTTGAGGTCCCAATCATCTTGTGACATTGCCGTAGGTTTAGTGCCATCAACAGTTTCCTATAGGTCACAATCAACAAGTAGGTCCTCCATCTTGAGTTTCCACAACTTGAAATTTATGCCATTGAACTTCTCCACCTCTACTCTTCTAGATGTGGTTACCATCTCCTTCCTACAACAAGATATAGAATACTCTGCATAGACTCCCACTCAACTTAAGATCAACTCAAAAAACCCCTACCCAAGAGCTAAGACCAAAATTGTCCAGGCTCTGATACCAACTGAAAGGAAGCTAGGTGTGCGAAAAATGATTCCTACACTAATCTAATGAGGGGAGGAGACTGCAAATTCAATTTTATCTTTACAATTATAGAATATATTAACCCACTAACAAAGATATTGCAGCAAACACATACATAAGAATGTAAGACAGAAGAGAGAGACACAAGATATACGTGGGGAAAACCCTTACGAGTGAAAAACTCCACACTCCAAAACATAACTCAAATGTATTACATAAATAAACAAGGCTAAAATATAATCACAGAGCCAATGCTCTTGCAAGAGTTTGACACTCGTATATGGAGACAAACTGACAGCATAACAGTACCTATCAAACCAGTAATACATCTCCTCTCCAAAGCACCTGTTTATATAGAATATACAAGGCAAAAATGGTTCCACATAGGGATGGGCGTCCAACATGGCCTCATGGTCCAAAACCCATGCCTATGGACACTTGTCAAGTCAACCCATCCCAAGGAGATTGCCTATTTCTAAAATAGGCTATGACAGATGCTCTTACGACTCTTACAACCGTCATAGGATCTCTCATAGCTATCATAACTTACAGTTGTAAGAGAATCTGTCATACACAAGCTATAAATAGCATATTCTCTTACAACATGTCATAGTCCACCTTGGGGTGCCCAAAAATGTCTTTTTCAAAGATGCTTCTTGACACATGTCCATACATGTCATAGGATCTTCTATTTCTGACTCTTACATGTCATAACTTTGTCATAGGAATTTGTCATGACCGTTTTAGTCAATATTCCCTTACACAACATCCGAGATGCCGACACATGGCAAAATATTCCTACCACTAAGTGGGACGCCTATCTCCTCATGTGAGGACAAAAATACATGTGGTCATATGCCATATAGGATGACACATCACCGTGCCAACTCCCACAATATGACGACATAGGATTTGCATCCAATTAATACAATAGGCAATAAATGAATAAATACAATGTAAAATACAAGGAATTATCAAGGTTGCGACACCTTAATTCCCAAAATTTCTAACTTGCAAATATAAAAGAAAGTTCTCTCATGTAATTCATTAATCCATTTCATTAATTGCATCCTTTTATGTGTAGATTGCTCTCTTTTCTTTTTTCTCTTGTTGAAGGTTAATCTTAGGTTTTGCAGGTGTTCACTAGGTCCTGTGAGGTTGGTTTCACAACTTCTACAGAAATACTTAGTTTATGACTAAGAATTCTATGCTATAGTGCAGGATTTAAAGAAGTGGGGACATTACTTGCTATCAAATGAGTTTGTATTATACACAGACCACCATGCCTTGTAGTACATCAATAGTCAAGGTAAGTTAAACCAGAGGCATATGAAATGGGCGGAGTTCTTGTAAAGTTATTCTTTTGTCTTGAAACATAGGAGTGGTAAGTCAAACAGGGTACCAAATGCACTTAGCATAAGGTGTTTATTAATGAATGAGTTAAGGGTCACTCTTGTTGGCTTTGATGCAATGAAGGATTTGTATCTTGATGATCCTAATTTTAAGGAAGTATGGACAACTAGTAGAAGTCCAGTGGAGGGAGATAAGACTCCATGGTTGTAATATTTCATCCAAGATGGCTTGTTGTTCAAAGGACATAAATTATGCATACCCAAAGGTTCAATGAGGGAAAATCTAATAAAAGAAAAGCATAATGGAGGCTTGAGTGGACATTTTGGCATAGATAAGACATTGGTACAACTGAGTGAAGGTTACTTTTGGCCTGGAATGAGTGCATATGTGAAGAGACTGGTACAAGGCTGTAGAATTTTCTAGCATGCTAAAGGAGCATGATAAAACACAAGACTATATCAGTCATTGCCTATAGCAGAGAGACCGTGGGAGCACCTAAGTATGGATTTTGTTTGGGACTGCCTCGAACACAGAGAGGTAATGATTCTAGTTTTGTTGTAGTGGATAGATTTTCAAAGATGGTTTATTTAATACCATTTCCAAAAACTAGTGATACATCCCACATAGCTAGATTGTTATTCAAACAGGTTGTCAGGCTGCATGGACTACCTAAGAGCATAGTTTCTAATAGGGACACAATGCTTGATGTCTATTTTTTGCATACATTATTGAAGAAGATGGGCACTGAATTAGGATTTAATTCAATCTATCATCCCCAGACTGATGGAAAGACTAAGGTTCTGAACATAAGTTTAAGAAACTTATTAAGATGTCTGGTGGGAGACAAATCACATCAATGAGATCTTAACTTGGCACAAGCAGAATTTGCTTACAATAATTTAGTGAATAGAAGTGTAGGAAAGAGCCCATTCCAAATAGTTTATGGTTACATCCCAAGAGGTGTTGATGAGATGAGAGATAATGCATATTTGAATAGGGAGAGTATTGTAGTGGATGATTTTACAGAATACCTTCATGAGGTTCACAAGGAGGTGAAGGAAAAGTTGGAGAAAAGTACCAACAAATACAAGGAATATGCTGATGTGTATAGGAGGAAACAAGAGTTCCAGGTAGGAGACTTAGTTTTGGCACATTTAAGGAAAGAAAGGTTTCCAGAGGGAACATACAATAAGTTGAAATTCAAGAAGATAGGCTCGTGCAAGGTGTTGAGGAATTTCTCATCCAATGCTTATGAGATTGAGCTACTAGTAGGGATAGAAATATCTCCTCTTTTCAATGTTACTGATCTATACAAGTTCCATGAAGGAGAGACACGTTTACAAGGGGGTACACACTCACATTTTCTTGATGGACAAGGATGGTTTGATCAGTTACTTGAAAAGAAGATGGAAGTAGTAGCTAAAGTGATTAACTCTTGAGTAGCTAATAAGACCAGAGAAAAGGACTACATGGAATACCTAGTCCGATGGAAGAACAGAGCTATAGATGAAGCTTCTTGGTTGAGTGTTGCAAAGCTAGTGAAGTATGAAATTTCAGTTCCAGACTTGCCAAACTATTCATTAGATTCCAACTCATGGAACATTTTAGTTACCCGATGTGGCTGATGTAGGAGTGTCTGGGTCCACTAGCAATCCTCATCAACCAAAAAGATTTCTTTACTTTCTTGCTTGTCTGTTCCTTCTTATTTTTCTGCAGGAGTTGATGATCAAATTTCTAGAGAATTTCCTAAGGATTCTTGGCCAAGTGTTGACTTGATCTTGAATAAGATCCAAATGGGTGCTCACATTTCAATTTTGGTGAATATCTTAGCTAAATTGGACAATTTATGCAAAAGTGGAACTTTTAGAACTATCAACAGGATATGTGGGACTTTCCTTGCCATTGGGATATATGCAGATGACCCTTGAAATCCCAATAAAAAAATCCAAATGATGATTTCATCTTGTTAAAAAGCCAAATGGGTGTCCAAAATTCCAAGTTTTGCAAGATTCTGAGAAAAATTGAGCAAGTTATGCTTAGGCGAAACTTTGGTCTGCAACATGATGTGAAACTTTGGTCTACAATAGGATATATCCAATTAAACTCAAAATCTCTGCAATATCCAATTGACCCAAAAATCCCTGCAATATCTAGTTGACCCCCAAATCCCCACAATATCTAGTTAACCCCAAAATCCCTGCAATATCCAGTTGGGTCACTTTTTCCCCCAATATCACTTTGGGTAACTTTTTCTCACAATATCATGTTGGATCACTTTTCCCTCAATATCGCGTTGGGTCAGTTCTTCCTGCAATATCATGTTGGGTTACTTTTTCCTGCTTTTTCGCTTTGAAGCACTCAGAAAGTGAGAAAAACAATTTTTGACTGCCCATACAGCTGATACAAGAGCCATTTAATGGCTGACAAGTGTCCTATTCATGTGATGAATGTGGTGGCTACCTCAAATGCCTATAAATAGGGGAATTTTGGAATAAAAGAGGTGGACTTCTCCATAGTGAGTTTTTGGCTTCTGCGGGAAGATTGTTTTGGATTTTCACAGGAAAGCTAGGTTAGTCTGATTTGGCTATTGGAATGAATGTATGGCTTAGGCCAAGGCATGTATGAAGACCATTGTACTCTTGTTGTAATGTTTTCTATTGCATATGAATAAAAAGTTTATTGTTTCATTGTTGTGTGTTGTTAATTTTGTTGCTTGGTTTAATATCTTGTCAAAGCCCCTAGACCTTGACCTGTAAGAGAAGTTTTAAAAAGAAAAACACTGTATATCAAGCTACACTACGAGAAATAAATTTTCACATAGATAATTATTTTCCAATAAACTATGATCTCACTAATATATATATATATATATATATATATATATATATATATATATATATATATATATATATATATATATTTAAAATACATCATTTTATATAAATGTTGGAGTTATTCATTTTCAATAAAATGCTCTTTAAAAATAATTATATACAAAAAAAATATAAGTGAATAATTAATAATATTTCTTAAGAAATAAAGCTAATATACTTATTTATTCACATATAAATTTCTAAAACATATTGCTAAGTAAACTATCATAAACACAAATCAATTTTTAATTCCCACTCAACTCCATAACATTAACAACTAAAATAGAGTAAGACAATGCAGGAAGAATGGTTTCATAATCCATTAACCTCACTCCTTTTTACAATAGAAATATAAGAGCGATTGGAATCTCCTTTACAATATAAATACAAGAGAGATTGAAAGCTATTTAAAATGGAGGAATGATCAAATAATTACATAAAAAACACATAAGTCTCTATGTAGCCTTCATATCTAAATTTGTAACAAAAAATGCTAAAACAAATGAATGGCCAAGGCTTGCTCTCCACCCTACTATAGGGATTGAAAACAAGCCCACCTCCAAGCTAGGAGACCTTTCAAGAATAGACATCACATGCAAATAGGGATACAATCATACATTCACATTAACACACATGCATACACCCCAAAGGTTGAATCAAAAACTACAAATCTTGGCGATTTATACAAAAGGGGGAAAGAGGGGATAATCCTCCCTTTTGGGGAACTATAACACAAAATCACTTCACTATACTTTAATCACAACCATACAACCACCATAACACCACCATCAAATACACAATCTCCTTCCACAACTTCTATACAACCAAGCCCTTATACCTCCAAAAAATACAATTCACCACAACACCACAAATAACATCCATATTACAAATCTCCCAAAATCAGCAACACCCATCTCAAAAAAGGTTCCCCAAGAGAGGCTCCATGCTTCTCTCAACCCTAGCACATGGGAGGCTCTCACCCCTAAGGAGAGATTAGCTCCCAACACAACCCATTTCCCAAAAATAATACAACATACATACAAGTAAACATGCAATCCATCATTCATCATCTACATACAAAATTTTACACAAAATTGAAAATTCAAGCCCAAAATCCTACCTTTGGCTCTCCAAGTTAGGAGGATCCCAATAATGGCCAAACCCTTGAATTCAGTATCACAATCTCTCAAGATCTTCACCAAATTACAAAACTAAATCCTTCTCACCAATTTTCTCCCCAAAATTCTTTTTCACCCAAAACCCAAAAAAAACTACACAAATGAAAGATTCAGAAAAAGATACCCAAAAGAGAAACTTCTTAACTTTAAATCATGAAAATCACTCCACTATTGGAAGTGAAGAAGAGGAGGGAACTTTCCCACTCCACAATCCTTCCAAAAAGGAACTTTCCAAAATGTAGTTGTTTAAAATGAAATATTAAAATGTATGTGTATAAAAAATGAAATAAACATTAAAACAATTCAAATAATTTAATAAGCTAGAAACCCCTTCCCAAACTTTAAAATGAAAATAATAACACATACAACCAACAATTTAACTAATTAAAAATGGACCTAGATAATATCACACAACAAATGGACCTTTATCCCTTTTACGGGTTAGGCTAGGATAACTGGTTATACACATATGAAATTCTTGAAAGAATCTCTGAAGTCTTCTTGGCCTTTATTACCTACCTACACAAATCAATTTGTGAACATCAATAGATCATGATAGGATAGCTGAAGCAACATAAAAATATTAACATATTCAAGTAACATATAATTAACCATTCATTCATATTCTCAAATATAATTTAAATCAAAATTTAATTTTAATCCGAACAAGTAATTACATTTAACATAAATAATCTATTCAAGACATGCATCTACCAACAGATAATAAATTCACATGAGTAAATTTCAAATCCCATATTCAACATAATAGTAGCATAATAATGACAACAATATAGTCCAAACTGAAATGTCATAATACTATAAGCAAGTCTATGAAATAAAGTAAGGCTTGGCCTCAAATACTCCCCCCTAAGACTAAGTTTCCTCCTAGAAGCCATCAAGGAGGTGGGGGTGTGAAGTCCGCATCTACTCTGCATCCTTCCAGCTAGCTAAAGCCTCATTGTAGAGGTCCCATTCAACCTTGACTTGGTCCAATACCCGACTTCGTAGGACCAATGTTCATTGATCCAATATGTGAGTGGGTTGGAACGTTAACTTCCTATCTTGCACCACATGTAGAGCACCCCAATCCAACGCATGAGAAAAATCAGGCATATATTTTCTCAAAATAGAAACATGGAACACATTTAGGTAAAATTAAACTTATCGTAACTTTCATATTAATCTTGTCAATTTTTTTTTTAAATTATTATTTTTGCATCTATGTGCCCATTTGTACATGGTGTACAAGTGGGCATTACATTGTAATTCATTTTTTCCAATTATCCTTGATGACATCTATCATTGTCCTTTTTTATTATTCTTATAAATTATGATTCAATCATAGATACTTTGAAATTCTACTATATTTAATAAATCGCGTAGATTAAAAAAAATGGGATTGCGACTTTTAGAACAAGTGCAAGCCCATAATACTTAAATGAAATGAGGATATTAGTAAAGAGAATTAAACTTAAAATAAATTTGCATGCTTCATAATGTAATTTGCCTTCCTAAAAGTGTCACATCCTTTAATTCAAATCTTTTTACCTAAAGGAAGTAATTTCTTTTAGTTAAGTATCTATTCCTTTAAGTTAAGTCATTATCCTTTCAAAGATGGTCGTTATGATTTTAGAGAGGGTCTTTAACTTTTAGAGAAAATTCACCTCCTCTAAAATCCAACACCATCAACCTATTAAGGGAAGTCATGACCCTTCAAGCATGGTTAAAAGTTCAACAAACTTCAATTCAAAAAGGTGAATACTTAGTGGAGTCGTAATACATCCTTAAATGAAGTCATAAGAGAGATTTGTTATTTTTGAAGAGAATAATTATATTTTTAAAGTATCATAACATTTATAAAAGCATATTCATCCTTCCTTTTTTTAAGAACCATCATATAAATATTATTAAAACCATAATTTAAAAAAGTGTTTCCTCCTCATGAAATTCGCTTCATCCATCATCCAACACACTTCCTTAAGTATCATTTTTAAGGTAAATTCATGTATTTAGAGAGTGATTCGTATCCTTTAGTAAGGATACAATAGATAGGTGTATATACATTTTTTTAAGGTTCATAGGTTTTTTTAATTTAGTGAGATTCATATCACTTATAAAAAAAGGAGTCATTAATTTTTTTAAGAAGTGATATCCCTAAATATAAAAATTAGGTTAATAAAAAGATAAAACATATCATGTCATTTATGAATAAAAGATTTGCATCCTTTACTAAAGGATATAATATAAAATGTGGAGTTTTTTTTTGTTTATTTAAAAGAAAAACTAGTGAATCCTATGAAAGGTGTGACCATACAGAAAATAAAGTGATATTGAAACAATATAGTGGTGTTGATCAAGTTTTTTTGGTAATTGGAAGCTGGTCAAAGTTGAATCTAAGGTGATCCTACCACAATCAAACAAATTTCATCCTATTATCTGATCCCTTATTAGATTAGAAGATAAAAAATATGATCTTGACATGAATTAATCCAATGTTTGAGATTCTAGTGTTCTTGTTAGGTTACGACTAGCTTGGAATGAACTTATGGCCTATTTAACCTTAAAGGGATGCAAACAATATGAAATTTATATTTTCACTATTTTAGAAAGGGATTATGCATTAGAGTGGAACCATTTGCCTCATGGACTTTAGTATATGATTGTATTCAAATAATAGTAGAGCAACTTCCTTATTAGAGTACAAAATGCTTTTCCATAATTATTAGGGGATGGATTTTCTATCTCCACAACATGATATCACAATTATATGCTTCATTAAGTATGATAATGCATAACTTTATGTTAAATTCAATTTCTACATCATTTAAGGCGAAGACATTTAATCAGTTAAGTGATCTATCCTCAACCCCTAGCACTGATTAGGATGCCTTAAGAAGGCCATTTTATGAATTTTTTAATAGAATGGAGAGAATATCTAACCACTAAAATAGCTTACTTTAATTAAGAAGAGTCGCATAGAGTTTATCCTTAATTTCAACATCATATTAAAAATAATTTTGGAGAGAAAACTTTCTACCCAATACATAATATAGATTTATTATACTTTCTTAGTGACTTTAAGAATGATATATTCATGTTAATCCAATCGTTGGTTGAAGAAATCTATAGATTCTCTCAAGACCATTCTACAAGCTAAGAATAGTTTTTTATAGCTTGGAAATATAGCTCCTCGAATTATTATTCTCTTATATTCACTTCAAGATCACATTTATACACAAGTTTGTCATCCAAGCTATTAACAAGACATTAAAATGACATCCTCTCAAGATATCACTCTACTAAGTCTCCAACATACTAGGGTTGTTCATAGTACTATGACCTAATTTGTGAAAGCTTAAAAATCATATTCTATTCTAGGGCTGATGCAAGAAGTTGGGTCAACAAAAAGCTCAAAAAGTGGAAGTGTTTTTGTTGTTTTTCAGAATTTGTCACACTTGGACTGAAAATTTCAAGCACTTACACAATGAATCTTAAAAAAAGTTAGTAATATGAAATTTAGTATTTTGAATCTAGCTTCAAAATATGTAATTTATTCAAATACCCAGATGATAGAAATTAAATTTTGATAGGCATGTATAAAACCCACTTTTTAAAAGTTTTTTTTTACCATGCCATGCACGCGTACGGACCCCACTTTTTGACCTAAATAAAAGTATTTTTCTAATTCCTTTTGCGAAAAGATATCTAACAACATGAAGATTGATGAGGATATTTTTTATAATTTTTTTTGAATGTTTTTTTTTCTTGAATTTTTATTGGCCCTAATTGCTATTTTTAAAATCAACGTGTACGGATAGCATAATTGGACCTTAACTAAACATTTTTTTTTTTAAATTTCATTATGTAGAGAAGTGTTTGAATATTGATGTCATATAAATTTTTTTACAAAAAAAAGTTATTAAAAAATAAAAAAAGCCTGATATTTCAAGTTTATGGACCAGTTTGCTTAGAAATTAATTAAAAAATAAAAAAAACATAATCCAATCTTAACAAAAATTATATATTTAGAAACTAGACATCGTGTTCTATAATGGGTTTTAATTTCATAGATTAATTCAGAAAAAAGTCCATCATCTATATTTCCAAAGATGGACATTTCTCTTGAACCTGCCTTAGTTTTTTAGTTGCAGGTCAAAGGCTAAGGGTCGGGTTGCCAAGCCTTTCCCGAGCCTCAAAATTTGAAAAATACGTACGATTGTAAAACACGTATGTGTTCTTAAAACTAAACGTGTATGCATTATATAAAATGTACACATTATCTATTTGTCTATTTGAATACCTTTAAGAAACGCATACGCATTATAAAATGCGTACGCGTTATAAAATGCGTACATGTTATATAACATGTATGAGTTATAACATGTACATGTACGCATTATCTATTTATCCATTTGAATATCTTTAATAAACGCATATGCGTTATAAAACATGTACGTGTTATATAACACGTATGCGTTCCTTAGTGTGTACCTGAAGCATAATGTATACGCATTTGGATTTAGGCTTGGGTACCCATAGCTAAGCGTATCAAAGCCAGGCTAGGCTAGGAGCCCCAAGCACACGAGAGGTGTGGCTTAAGGGGGGTGTTGGTGTAAGCCACACCCGAACCAATGATGGACTGGTCCAAGAGGGGCCAATAGCTCAGTGGTAGAGCACTCCAGCAGCAAATGGAAGGTCCTAGGTTCGAGTCCTAGCTGGTCGGACGGGTAAAAAGTGTGCTACTTTCGTAAGCCTGTCTACAGTGACCATTATTGCATCATGACGACGAGAGGACATGGGTAAACCAACTATAAAATCTATAGAAATAATGTAATCTAGCGTTCGTTTTATTACAGAAGTTGTTTTCACCAAACCAAGAAGGAATTGTATTGTTTAAGCTCTTGAATCTAAATTGAACTAATTGAGTTGTTGTAAAGAGTCGAATTGAGGGTGGTTAAACTCGAATTCCAGAGGCTAAGTTGTCATAGTTGAGTACTTGCAACTTGTGTATAGTTTTTTTTTGCAATTACGAAGTAATAACGTTTATGTGGATCAAACATAGTATGAAGTATATTGAGATATTGACAAGTTGTATATGTGTAATGAAAGTAATATTTTCTGGTGGGGATATTAAACCACTTGTGATCTTGTTATACCGTTTGTCGTAATTATCATATGGAGAGACTGGGAAATCTGTAAAAGAGTAAAGTATTGTAATGTTAAAAGTGTTGGATAACAATTGGTGTTATGATTCTATTGTGATGCAAGAGGGTTTATGCCTTGCAGTGAGCATGTACGTGTATTGTTATAAAGTCTTGTATGATGTTTAAGGTTTAGTAGGTGTTAGGAAGGAGAGTGGCTTTCAACGTGGGGCCGGCGCCCAAAGTGGTAGTCAGGATAACCCGTTGGAAGTAGATTAATCAAATGATAACCTAAAATAAACTAGAGGGTTAAGGGTAGATTTCACATTTATAAGATTAATGGATTCCTCTCCCATGACCTGTAGTGCTTGTTTAGACTAAGGATGGGTAGAGAAGGCCTGGTCGGCATGACTGACTTCCTTGTCCTCATGAAAGGAAGGTCGATTCCGCATGTGTCACCCTATGGGGCCGGCACCTAGTGAGAGGCTGTCAGGATAACCCATGCTAGGACCGTGCGATGACACTCTCCCTACTACAACCTAGCATCCCTTGTTCGGTCTCTCCTCATTTGTTACGTGTTGCCTCTGGAAAATAAGTTGTGTTGTGTTGTTATTACCATGTGTTGTATTGGCGTTGGTCATCCTTTGTTCTTGTTTGTCTTTCGTCTACCTGACTGTCATTGTTTGGGACCTCATGTTAACTCCTAGCTCGGGGGCTGGACCTTAGGGTTTCACATGGTCGGGTGGAAGAGCTTTATTATCCATTAGTTATTCCTTGTCAAGTTCATATGCAGAAAAGATTTATTCCAGTTTTCAGACAAGTGTACTTGTCCCAGTTGATGAAGATGTATGTGTATAATCTTGTACCAGATTTGTGTAACAGAACATTCATTATGTATGTAATTTTGATGTAGTCTAAAAATGGCAATATAATGATGTCATGATGTACTTATATGGAAGCATTTCAGTTATGTATTTAATCATGCAGATTCCGTTATTTGATGATATGCAATGAATATGAATAAGTTATTTAATTGAGCATGGATTTGGATCAGTTACTGATGTATGTTAAATTATGTTAGTTGGTTTGTAAAGTAATGCAACCTTGAATCCTTAGAGAATATGTCGTAATTAGTATGTTAACATTACTTAATCATCTTAAAAAATAAAAAAAAATCCTGTTTCATACAGCATAAGTGTGTATTTCTTTAAGGTGTTCAAGGCAGGCGTTACAAAGCGTGTATGCATTTTTTCAATAATGCATACACATTTCCTGTGAGATTTTATTTTTGGCCGAAACTTCCCCTCTTCATGGACCCAACTTCTTGCTTTTACCCTCAATTATATATATGTTTATTTTTTTTTTGGTTGATACTTCATGTGGTATAGGTTTAACTTCATCATTCTCAAGTTACCTAGGGTTTCCTTTAAACATATCCTTTAATTTCTCTTGCTTCATATTCATTAGTTATAATGAATGCCTTATAGCATTAAGGTAGACTTAAACCTGTAAATCACTCTAATAAGTGCTTTTCATTATGCCCCATAATCATTTCACATGCTTATATAGCTCAAAGTTTAAATCAATTACTTTTTGTCACACCCAAGTAAATTTTTCAAGAATTTTTTAATATCAAAATCATTCATATGTGTACCATATTGTAATCTCCTCTCTTGAGGAAACAAATCTAAAACAAGTTTCTATATTTATCTCTTAAATTTACATTAGAATTCTTGCTATGAACAAAATGATATTTAGAGGCAACTTGATGATTGGAGTTCTAACTTATTGGGATCCCCTTGTCCATTGAAGGTAGAACTTATTGGCTAAATTCCTAGAAGGTAACGTCTAATTCATCATCACCTCCTAAAAATTAAACATCTCATATTGAAGCTACTAAAGCTAAATAAGCCAGACTCCATCATGCTCTATGTTTGAACATTTCTCTATAGTGAAACTAACTTTAGAGATATATACTGCTATAGAAAACAATAGTTGATAAATCCTTGATATTATTGATATTATTTTTTAAAACATGCAAGCAACACCTAAAACTATAACCATATTATTGTTTATGTTATAATAGAGGATGTTTCTAATGTTAAAGAGAATCGTCACTTCTAAAATTAAGAGATGATATATAATTTGCATTGTCATGCATATAAGATATTGTCACATGTAAAGGCTCTAATTTTAGATAAAATATCTTTTATATGAAATAATTTGATAAAAACATTGGATGAGTTTGCATGGCTGGGTGATTGAAAAAATTCAATATTAGTTATTTGAATATTGTTACAATCAAAAAGAAATTTTTATCCTATATGTCATGGAGAAGAGAGGTCCATTAAGGGACAATACTACAAGCTAAAAAGGTATGTCCAAATAGGTAAAGTGTAGTGCCCCTCCATTCTCACCCTGGATGAGCAAGTGGTCGGGCTAGGGAGCATGAAGAAGAAGGTAAAATACTCAAAATACGTAGGGTATGATAGACATGTTGATGGTAAGCTTACTGTTATGATATAGTTGATGACACTCATTGATGTTTATTATGATGACATTGTTGATACTTTATGATTAGTACATTATGCTTATGTTGTGATCAGTTATAGGTTAATTGATTATGTAGATTAGTTTTACTATGTGATTAATGCGATTATTTGTCTATGTGTTATCTAGTTGTTTATTTACTAATGAATTTGTTTAATGTGGATACTTGTGATGTGTTTTGTGAAGGGACAGTATAGTATTAATCATAATGAGTACCCTACTACACTGTGATTCCCTGTCACTATGTGCCTGCTTGGATGATTATATGTATGTCTTCAGCACTTTTGTTTGCTACAGGTTGCAGGTACCAGGCATTGACTCCACCTGAATTAGCAGGTTTGAGCATGCCTTCATACCAATGGAAGTTATTGAATGGAGATAACATATGGTCCCCTAGCCTAACCATCATCCTTGAAGAGGATGAGTATCTGGTTGTGTACCCTGTCAATGTTGTCGGTTTGGTCATGATAGTCAGTCATTGTTCTGGTGGTCTTGCTTTCTGATCTTGCATAATAGTCAAGTATGGTTTGACAGATAGGTTATTTTTTTGGTATTGTTTTGGTTATTGTTGCCTTAAAATAAAATAATTAGTTATGAAGCATTTTTGCTAAATAAATAAATATATAAATGTCCTTGTGTAAATTTAGTTTATGAAAAATATATTATTCTAGAAGTTATGTTAATAAATAATAATAATAGTAGTAATAAATGTAATTGCAACTACAGTTAAATAAATAAATAATATTTATGTGTTGCCATAAAATATATTTATCTTGGTCTAGTTGTAAAATGTTAAAAATAGCAAACTATAAGATATTGTTCTTGCAGGAGTTATTGCCTCTTGTGGGGGGAATCTTCTGGAAGATTTTAGGGGATTTCTTTCTCTAAATAGGGAGTTTTTGGACTGTATTTAGGGGGATTTCTCTCTCATAAGAATCTTCAGCAGATGGAACTTTTTGGGGGGGGAGAGTATGGTTTGTGGCTGCAACAGTTGAACCCAACATCGAATCTTCAGCCAGTCAAGCAAGCAAAATCAGGTTCCTTTGCTTCTAATTTCTGTCTCATTTTTCTGTTGAAGCAAATGTTTGATTTATAATTTTTCCTATTGATTGTAATTTGCTTGAGAAGTTAGAAACCTTGTTGTCAGATCCAATTGTGCATGTCTGTATCATTTCATTTCTAGGAACCACCGATTGATGTGATTGTCTATCTCTCACCCATTTCATCTCTATTTTTATAGTCTATTACAGCAGCCATAACTTTTGTTTTACGAACTGGGTTCCTCTAAATTTTCTGATATATAGTGTACGACCTAGCTGTCTAAATCATATCCAAAATTTGCCCATACCTAGTTCGTCCTTTTGGAGATATGCATGTTTTGTGACTGTCTATCTCTCACCCATTTCATCTCTATTTTTATAGTCTATTGTGGCAACCATAACTTTTGTTTTACGAACTGGGTTCCTCTAAATTTTTTATATATGGTGCACGACCTAGTTATCTAAATCATATCCAAAAATCATTCATACTTAGTTTGTCCTTTGGAGATATGAATATTTTGTGATTGTATACCTCTCACCGGTTTTGTCTGTCTTAAAACAGTTAGTTGCGCCACCAATAACTCTATATTTTTGAATTGGGTTTCTCTAAGATTTTTCAACAAATTTATTTTGTGCATATCCTATGATCATTGTTTTCCATCATATGACTCTCTTTAGGGCATTCCATCAACCAGTCTGCATGCTCTGTCTATGCTTTCACATTTTACATTGTTGTTAGCTTCTAAAGCCTTCTTAACAAATTCATTTTGTGATAATCCTATCTTATGTATGTGGTTGAAAGTGTGGTAGATTTGATGAATATGTTAGATCTATAGGAATGTTTTATTGTTCTATATTCCTTTCTTCTCAAGATAACCTTAGAACAATATTCTTTCATTGTAGCTTCGGGTTTGGTATCTTGTGATTCTAACTAGTGTAAGATATTTATAGCATTCTAATATTATAGGCTTTTAGCCTTGCTTTTATAGTTATATTTAATAGTATTTACAATTATCTAGATTATTATTATATGTGTATTAATCTAATTATTATTAGAGCAGGTCTCTTTAATTTAATAGTGTATGAAATTAAGATATGTAATTAGTATATGAAATTAAGACATGTAATTATGCCTATTAATTTATGTATTGTGAGGGAATGGAATAAATGTAATTTAATGTATTGAATATTTTTTTATAGGTTTGAAAATAAGAGTTTTAGATTAATGTAATTAGTTTGGTATTAGAATTTTATTATTAATGTTCTATGAATTTGGCTATGTTGAGAGAACATTGTATGGTATTGAATTAGATTATAGAGGTGTTATTTGTCATTAGTTTTAAATCATCATTTTATCTGAGTCATATTGCAAGTGATATTGTTGAAGTATTTTGATAACCGGTTTGAGTTAAGATCTTACTTGTTAGAAACCCTAATCTATGGTTGGAATAGGTCAGTTTAGGAGTTGTTCTACTTCGAAAAGTAATGTTGGTTATCATCTTGGTCATTAATACCATTGTCTAGAATAATGATCTTGTTAAGGTTTTATTCTATTAATTAAATAAGTTAGAATAATGTCATTAAGATCATCATTTGGGAAATTATAATCCTAATCTTATGTTTTCTCTTTGATCTATTTGAAGGACATGATATCTTATACCATTCTTGAAATCTAGTGCCTTAATGAATGTTATTAAGTGTGTAGGTAATGCGAACATGAATCATGCCAATCTAGTAGACATGAGGTATATAACTTTAGAAGATATTAAATGGGTGACTAGTTATGATGTAAGTGCTAGAATATTAAGTCCTACACTGTAGAGATAGATCCACCTTATGTTTGTTGAATGTTTGACCATGTTTGGAATTAATGTTACATTATTTTAGTCCCATGCTTGGTACAATATTTCATGTGTTTCCATTATGTTTTATAAGTGAATTACTGGTTAAAGTTCTTAGTCTATGTTGTGCATTTGGAAGTGAACGTCGAATGGAACCATTGTGTTATAGAGGTGTCATGTGTCTGTGTCATTAGGGAAGTTGATTCTAGAGGCCTAGAGGGGGAGTAGTGTGTATGACTCTAGTGGTTTTATGTAGTGTTTACTTCCCTCTGTTTATGGATTCATGTGGTTATGATGACTGAGCAAGAAGGATAATACCTTATTCAGTGTTCCTAATTCATGCAGTTATGTTTAAACTCATGTTGATGTTGTTTTCATGATGAGGTGGTAGTCCTTCTTTATTGTTGTGGTTCAATATTGTATTAGTCATGTAATAAATTTCTGTGTTGGTTTATTTTATGGTTGAGATTTTGGGAGCAAGAGGACCCATGCCATGCTCTGGATTACACTTTGTTTCGGTTGAAATTTTTGGAGCAAGAGGAACCATGCCTTGCTCTGGATACTTTTGTTGAGATTTGTATGCAAGAAGGTAAATGCCTTGCACGGTATGTGGATACTTGTTGTTATGCTTGTTAGTTAAGGATCTTCTAGATGTAGGAAGGGAAGTGGCTTCCAATATGGGGTCGGTGCCCAAAGTGGCTGTCAAGGTAACCCATTGGAAGTTGTTAATCCAATGATAACTTAATAATCAAATTTGGAGGGTTGGAGAGCTTTCACATTAATCAAGATAATTGGATGCCTCACTCATGCCTGTAGTGCTTGTTCAGGCTAAGGATGAGATGAGAAGGCCGTGGTTGGCAAAATCAACTTCCTTGTACTCATGAAAGGGAGGTTGATTCCTCATGTGTCACCCTATGGGGCCAAGGTCTAGTGAGAGACTGTCAGGGTAACCATAGATGGGGGCCGGTGCCTAGCGAGAGACTGTCAGGGTAACCCATGGATGGGGGCTGGCGTCTAGCTAGAGACTATCAGGGTAACCCATGCTAGGACCATGCAATGACACTCATCCCTACTGTAGTCTAGCATTACCTCTTTGTTATTCTTTCTTATGTTTTGTGAATGCCTCTAGAAGTCCTGTTAAGTGTGGAAGTGTTGTTTATCCTGCTTGTGTTGTCTTGTTGACCCATGTTGTACTTGAGTCTTGTGTAGTCCTTGCAGTTGTTAGTCTTCATCTCCTTGTCTGGTTGTTGTTGTGGAACCTTATGTTATCTCCTAGCTCGAGGGGTGGACCTTAGGGTTCCACATGGTCAGGTGGAAGAGCTTATTCCATTGGTTTTCCCTTGCCCCAGTTTATGTCCAAGAAGGATGGACCTTGTGTTGCAGTTTCCAGATCATGTTCTAGTTTGATGAGACAGCTATTTGTGCTCATGTGCTTGTTTGGTGTATCAGATTTATCATATTGTAAGTATTCCAAGGTAATTCAGAAAGTGATAGTGTGAATGATGTAATGACATACCCTTATGTATGGAAAATTGTATATGTACTTGTAATTCTAATTGTATGATCTTGTTGATTACTTATCTAATGTTTTATCATGAAAATGTTTGTGTTCATTCATGTGGTCCAATAGATTAGAATGGAACTTTGATGTTGGTTAATTCTTGATCTTGTTAAAGTTTAGTAAGTAATACAGCTATGGAACCCTAGAGAACGAGTTAGTTATTGATATGTATTGATGTGTTGACATTACTTTGTTATTTCTATCCTTAAACAAAAAAAAATTCCTATTTGTTTAGCATAGTTGTGTTGTCCTCTGGGGTTTCCTAGCACAACATTACATAAAGGCATCCAAGATGACATTTTGATACAATATATAAGCATTGTTCATAACTATCTAAAGCAGTTAGTATTTTCTCTAAAAACTATAAATTTATTGGGTATAAAAGAACCTACTTGTAATGGGTGGTTGTCGCCCTTATACACCATCCAGAAAGCAAGCCTAGAAAGGATAGCTCACCCATTGCTTTTTTTATCATTACTATATTTTTAGTAGGATAAATATTTCTTCTCCTTGTAGAAACATGGCAAATTATACATACTTATACTTATGAAAATTTCATATGAACTCCTTAATAAGATCGTTAGATCATTTTGAAGTATTGTCATAGCATATTATATGTTGACTTACTTATTTAATTATGGGATTTTATTATCTTTGCACCAAAAATAAATTTAATTGATTATTCTATTACTAACTATGTTGGTAACCTTATTGATAGGACATATACCCCATCTATGTCTTCCAAATATGGTGCAACTACTATCACATGGATGGAGTAATATTTAAACAATTATCTTCTATAGCTCCTTAATCAAAAGTTGACTACAAAAGAATAAATGTGCTTAGGGGATTACTGGAAATATTTTTCATCTGGGTACTATTACAGGTCCCACTTTAATATATAATAAAGTTATTTTCTATTACTCAAGACTCCTATTTCTAAAAATAAAGCGCATTTGAAGTTCATGGGCACTACCTTCAAAGGAAAGTCCTTCCATCCTAATATTATTCTTCAGTTCTATAAGATTGATTATCAGATGGTAGATATACTATGTCAAGAAGATATGGGCTAGGCTTCCAGTATCATAAAAAATATATGCAATATAACATCAAACCTCTGTGTAGTACCAAATTCTCCAAATTCAAATCAATACTTGGCCATCAAGGGGGAGTGTGCATGCCAATAACACCTCTAGATGTAAGACCTTAGGCATTTTAACATCTTGGGATATAAGGAGTTTCCATTGAGGGGGAAAGAGTATGTCTAACAATGACAACTCTGTGTAACACCTAAAAGGAAAAAAGTTTTAGACCTCTAGGAATTATATATGGTTAACTCCTTGCATTATATGTAAGCCCTATGGGCATATTGAAAATTCTTCTCTATAAATCTTCCACTTGTAAAAGCATTGTATTATGAAGACCTACAGACACTATGTAATGAACCTAAGGGGCTGGTTTGAATAGTTCTAGGATCCAACTAAAATATTATAAAACCTTGCTTAAGAATCATTTTTAAAACACTGAGATTATAAATTGTGACAAGATGAATATCATGTAGTCTGAAATACATGTTCTTCATTTTGGCATATATTTGTGTCCCAGTTATCACTGTCAAAGAAGACCTGCATTATTGGGGTACTTACATTTTTTCTTTTATAGAAATTGATATGTGATGCCCCCTATTAACATTAAGGGTGCCAATTAGAACATAATGTTATTAGTAGTCATACCCTTATCACATTTATATAATGTTCTAGTATAAGATTATAAAACCTTATGTTATAAAGCATATACCATTTAATAATTAATAATCTAATAACTATTAGATTATTAATTATTTACAAATGGTTGCTTTGAAAAGGTGTGATTAATACCCCTTCAAGTATTTTGCCACCTCTTCTCCCTTATTTAAGGAGGTTCTCTGTCATTTGAGAGTGTGTGAATATAAAGTTTTATAGTGAATTATATCACTATGTACGGAAGGTATTATTGGCCATGTGGAAGTATGTAGAGGAGTATATCCCTAGGTAATAGACTATTTTTTTAAATGTTTTAATAAAATTATCCTTTATGAGGTTTTTTACTTGAAAGGGTTTACCCCATGTATATCTTGTGTAATGTGTTATGCTTACATATAATTCTCTTTTATATTTATATTGTATTTTTTAAAAAATGATTAGTATCCTAAGATCCTAGTTTCTAACAAGAAGTGAGGTCCATTAAGGGGCAATACTACAAGCTAAAAAGGTATGTTGAAATGGGTAAATACATGATCCAAGATGGCATTTTGATACAATATATAATTATTTTTCATAACTATCTAAAAATATTTGTATTTTCTTTAAAAAACAAAAAAACTATAAATTTATTGGGTATAAAATCATATACTTGTAATGGGTGGTTTTCACCCTAATAAACTATTTAGGGAGCAAATTTGGAAAGGATAGCTCACCCGTTGTTTTATTTTTTTTGGATAATTACTATATGTTTAGTAGGATAACTATTTTTTTCCTTGCAAAAACATGGAAAATTATACATACTTATGCTTATAAAAATCCCATATGATCTCCTTAATAAGATCATTAGATCATTTTTTAAGTATTGCCATAGCATATTATATGTTAACTTAATTTTTTAAAATTAATTATGGGATTTTATTATTCCCGCATCAAAAATATAATTTATTGATTATTGTGTTACTCACTATTTTGGTGGTCCTATTGATAGGACATACACCTCAAATTGTGTCTTAAAAATATGGTGCAACTGCTATCACATGGATGGAATAATATTTAATAGATATCTTATATAACTCTTTAATCAAAAGTTGACTACAAAATTATCTACAAAGGAATCAATGTGGCTTATGAGATTACTAGAAGAGTTTTGCCATCTAGTTGCTATTACAAGTCTCACTTTATTATATGATAAAGCTATTTACTCTTACCAAAGACTCATATTTCCATAAATAAGGCACAGTTAAAGTTCATGGGCACTTCATTCAAAGAAATTTCTTTCCATCCTAATATTATTCTTTAGTTCTACTAGACTAATTATCAGATGGTAGAGATCCTATGATCAAGAAGAACTGGGCTAGGCTACCAGTAAAATAAACCATATATGCAGTATAGCATCATACCTCTGTGTAGTACCAACTTATCCAAATTCAAATCAATCTTTGGTTATTGAGGGAGAGTGTGCATGAAAATGGTACCTCTAGATGTAAGACCTAAGACATAAATAAGACCTTAGGCATGTTAACAACTTAGGATGTAAGGAGTTGCCATTGAGGAGGAGAGAGTGTGCCTGATAATGGAAGCTCCACGTAAAACCTTTAAGCATTATATATGGCTTACTCCTTGGATGTAAGACCTAAGGAATAACATAAGACCTCTAGGAATTATATGTAAGCCCTATGGGCATATTGAAAATTCTTCTCTTTGTAAAGCTTCCACTTGTAAAAGCATTGTATTAAGTAAGACCTAAAGGAACTATGTAATGAACTTAGGAGAGGCTAGTTTGAGGAGTTTTGGGCCCTAGTAAAAACATTATAAGACCTTGTTTAAGCATCATTTTTAAAAACTAGAACTATAAATTGTGACAAGATGACTTTCATGTAGTCTGAAATACATGCTCTTCATTTTGGCATATATTTGTGTCCTTGTTTATCACTATCAAAGAAGACCTACATTACTAGGGTACTTTATTTTTTCTTTTATAGAAATTGACATGTGATGCCTGCTATTAACATTAAGTGGGAGTGTTAAAATATAATGTTATTAGGGGTCATACCCTTATAACATTTATATATTGTTCTAATATAAGGTTATAAAACCTTAAGTTATAAAGCATATATCATTTAATAATTAATAATCTAATAACTGTTAGATTATTAATTATTTACAAATGGTTTCTTTGAAAAGGTGTGACTAATACCCCTTCATGTATTTTTCCACCCCTTCTCTTTTATTTAAGGAGGTTCTCTCTCATTTGAGAATAAGTGAATTTGGAGATTTGTCTATGAATTATATCAATATGCACATAAGGTATTAAATTGGCTATGTGGAAGTATGTAGAGGAGTATATCCCCAGGTTCGGTCTATTTTCTAATAGACTATTTTATGTAAGTGTTTTAATAAAATGATGCTTTATGAAGTTTTTTATTCGAAAGGGTTTTCCTAATGTATATCTTGTGTAACGTGGTAAACTCATGCTTGTATAATTCTCATTTATATTTATTTTATATTTTGTTCATAATGATTAGTATCCTAAGATCCTAATTTCTAACATATTATTATTAAATTCTCTTATTTTATTCTTTCATGAAAATTTAAGGGTGGTTTATAATATTTTAGAGATTTTTAAAAAAAATAAATTTCAACCTCTAGCTTGGAAAAACCAATCTAATTCATTGTCTCTTGTTTCGTGAGATGAAATTAGACAAAAAAAATTCCTACACAAGGTGAATAATCCTATGGTGTGAGGCATGCAAAGAAGATTAGTATTGAATTTTCTTATTTTTATTCTTTCATAGAAATTTAGTGGTGGTTTTTAATATATTTTAGAGATTTTAAAAATACAACTATAGCCTTTTTTTTGAATTTCAGCCTTGGAAGAACTAAGCTAATTGATTAAATATTGTTCTAGGAGGTGAAATTAGACAAAAAATGTCTACATAAAGTGAATATGGGAGAGGACCCAATGCTCGCACACCCTAACTTCATGCACATCAAGCTCCTAAATGGTACATTAAATTATCATGAAAATGTTAGTATATTTCTATATCTAAGTTAAGAGCTTAAATCTATTGTTTGGGGTTCTGGGTATCAACAATATAGCCTAATCAGCTACATCTTCACCAATTTGTCCCAAAAAACCCCAAAAAAAAGTTAGATCGAAACATATGCACCAAGGCACCTATTACTGATTGCCTTATGTGTCACCCTATGATTGGTTATTTCTTTAATGTGACATGTAAAGTGTATTTTTACACATGTATATAAGCACATGTATTGGTTCCTTATTAAATTTTTACTAGTATATTATTTCTAAACTTGTATTATTTTCATATATTTAACTAGGGGTCTAAGTGTGTGGCACCATAGTAGCTATTGGGGCATGTTTATCTATTGGGTCCTTTCCCCTAATCCTATCAATTACTTAATTTAATTTCTCCTTTTCTAAGTCAAATATTTCCATGATTTTTTTCTAGTCTATGTCAAAACGTAGTTTAGAGTCTCTCTCAAAATCATTTTGCAATAGTTATTTAAGTGTGAAAATTTAATTGTTTTAATAAAAAATTGTTTGTTTTTAGCACAATAAATAACTTGGAAAGAAGTTAAATATGCAACTCTCCAACCAAATTGAGTTAGAAGCCAAAAATTTAATTCATTATATATAATTTAAGACATCAAATTCTTTTGTGAATAAAAAAAATAGACTTTACACTTTTAATTTGCTGAAATTAATTATTTTAATAATTTTACAATTATGCCTACTATTGTTCTAAAAATTTTACTTTTAAATTCCCAACTCTTGAGAGGGAATAAATAATCTACCTTGGTTTAAAATCTCATCTCAAGTTTAAGGACTTGCGAGAAGTAGTTTCAAGCACTGTCACAAGGCATGCCATTGATGTTTATCAATAACCAAAGTTCAATAAGACCAATTAGAAAGCCAAACTTATTTGTGTTTGGTGTATTAGACGAGGTCCAACCACATATCTAAGATTTGATAACCAGGGCTTGGATGCATGTGACAAATTGTAAATTGTATATGAGGCAAATAATTTGCACCAAATTCTACACCTATAGAGTTAGTTAATTGCACTTCTTGAAGATAAAGAGTGGTGAAAATGTTAAATCCTTCCTAAGATGAGTTGTTGAGTGGAAACCTTCACTACAAGTATTGGGAGAAATTGTGATAGATGTTTCTCTTGTACCCATTTTTGAGAGCACTTCCCTCTGCCTAGAAGTTATTTGTGAAGGTATCTAATTAGAAACCCACATTCGAACAACTTGAGAATATTAACAAGAAGAATACATTGATAAAGAATGTGCAATAAAGAGGATCATGTCTTGGTTAGAAACTAGAACGGCAAGAAGCCTATCTAGTATGATGATAGAAACCTCAAGCAGCCACAACAGTAAGGGAACCACTCTTAATCCTATAAGAAATGTCAAATTTGTTGGAAGAGGGGAACCATTAAAGTGGATGATGTTTATGCCTCCCATGACAAGGTCAATCTTGAAGATGATACCACCTATGTCATTCAAGGTTGAGTTGATGTATCTTTCACACAAATATTCTTGTAAGCTTACACGAATAATTAATGTATGTTCTAGGTAATGTAGAAGAATCCAAGGTCAACTAACAATCAATATCAACCAAAACCTTTTACACAATTTGTTCGATGTTATCTTGTTTGTTCGATGTTATCCTGTTTGGTTTCCAATTCTTGTTCCACTTCTACCCCCTAAGTTTTGGTTCTAAGAGCATATTGATGTCTCAATTGGCTTCACATCAATTGCCCGTCCAGTTCCTGATTTTTGGCCAGAAGATCCAAACTACATCAGATTTGAGTTTCTCTGTATTGTACTCCAGACTCCAAAGATCATAGAACTAGATTCTAAAGGATGGTTGGGCTCGATAGAATACCGGATCAATTTTTTTTTCTAAGTTCTGACCTTTCATCAGTCAAAAGTTCTGATCAAGACCTGTCAGATTTGGTAGTTTGGTTGCGTCTGGGTTCATTCTTGAAGGTCAAATTTGGATGAAATTTTGAGTCTGTTTCTTTGTACTTGGCATATTTTTCCCAGCAGACGTCAAAAGTGAATAAGCAATGTGGATCCATTTAGTGATCAGAAAGAAAAGTGCTTGATTTTGGTCTCAGGTTTTTGAAGTTCCAAGAGTGCTAAAGTCAGGTTTAATATTCAAACCGTGTCAGCTTCTGGGTTTCCTCCAAAAGTAACTCCCATATTTCAGCAAGCTGACTAAGTCAGATTTTAATTAGATGTCAGACCTGTGGACCATTACATTGTTGTTGGTGGCCAAATGCATTCTTTTTCAACTTTGAGCTCTGATAGTCTATATGAGGAATTTGATGTCACTCCTAACAGATGGTTTGTTAGGATGTTTGCAAAATTGCCATTAACTGCTTGACTATTGAAATGGTTGATATTTAAATAGAGTACAATTCTCTAGAGACACAGAACATTACACACAATTTACAAAGCCCCAGTTACATTAAATGCTGCCACAGACTCTGAAGCAAAATTCAACGGCTTATCAGAGTCCACGAAGGCTACATGATCCAAACCAGAATTGCAGACTGTCAGTGAAGTAGTGAAAATAAATATCAAATCTTATTCTCTAGATTAATTAGATGGAGACAAAGAACTTGCGAGGTGGAGAAAAAGCCTGGAGTCATTAAATTCCTTGAACCTGAAATGAAGCTACAAACATTAATTATTGGTAGTCCTTCATTGGAAACCCAACCTCAAACTGCATCACCAGAGTTCGCGAAGGATTTATTGTCTGTCAATTAACCTCCGGACAGCAACTTGAAGGTTGGATTTGATAAGTGAGGTACTGAGAATTTATGTCTCATTTAAGAGAAATCCAGGAGTTTAGGCATTGCTGCACATGTTTAGAATGAACAAGATGTTTGAACTTGATACTGTAAAAAATGATAAATAAACAAGTTTTGGTGGTTAAAGTTGATGATTCTGTGGCATGGGTGATATGGTCATCTAAGCTTTAGCTATTTTCTTGCAGACAACAGGCATGATACGGTGAGAGGTCTTCCCTCATTAAAAAAGAATGATGATCTTTGCTCCAGTTGCTTAGGTGAAAAGCAGCATCAAGCCCCTTTAGATCTAACAATCATTGGCACTTATCCATTGGATCTAGTTACGTACTGATTTGTGTGGATATTGTCCCCTAATATCAGTGGGTTGGAAATACTTTCGTTTTTTTTTTTCAATAAGCATACGAGGAGAATCTGGGTGTATTATTTAAAGACCAAGAATCAAGCCTTTGAACAATTTTTGAAGACTTATAAGGTGCTTTGAAATGAGCTTCTGGTCATTCCATTCATGTGCTTTGTTCAATCGAGGGGGAGTACACTAGTAAGGCAATAATTGACCACTCCCTATATGCCTCAACGAAAAGGCATAACCATACCATCATGGAAATGGTGCACATAGCATGTTTAATGATTCCCACTTGGGACAAGCATTTTGGTTAGATAATTTTCAGATTGGAGTTCATTTATTGAACATGCATCCACTAAAGTTCTTGATGGGATCAATCTAAAGGAAGCATGGACAAGTGTTATTCTTTCCATTTCCCATTTCTATATTTTTACATACAGAGAGTACATGGAAGTTTTTAAGGAGGAAACAAATTGGGATGAGAAATCTTTGAAGTGTATCTCTCTTGAATATGGAAATGAATGAAAAGCCTGCCAAATATGGCAATGACTGAAAATCCTACCAATTCATGGATCTTAAAACTAGAAAGATCTATATTAGCAAGGATCTAGTCTTAGTCTTTGATTACAAGAGCGAGTTTAGGTTACTTTCTACAAATTTACACTATGTAGAGATGGCTTTTGTTTTTCTTATTAATAATTATGATACTAAGAAAGATGATGAATATTAAGACAATGATACTATGGAAGATAATGAAGATGGTGAACATTAAAGTGATTATGCGAAAGGTGAGCATAAGATTATGATGGGATAAGTAGTGGCAATGGGGAATATAATGCCCCAACTTTTACACTAGGACATTAATAGACAAAAATAGGATGAACAATTTTTTTGTCATGTAATTGTGACATAAACATGTCCCAATTACACAATCATGCACTAGAGTTATCACAACGTCCAACAATGACACTCCAAAACATGACGCAAAACAACCATAGTGACCATGCAGAGCCCAAACAGATCAACAAGACATAAGTGGAAAACTTCACCAATCATGAGACAAGCCACCATGTTAACCCTATAACAGGATGGAGCTCACTCTTCGATGAAGGTCAAATGCCAATCCACAACCTCACAATCTCATGACCACATAGAATAGGATGAGGGTGATAACCACCTCAAACCCATTCCATAATGACTTATCACAATCACCAAACACATGGGACAACCTATGCAAGAGGAGGATCCACTAGGAGGATTGCAACCTCAACCAAAAGAAATGATCACCAACCAACACTGCACAATGCATGCTTCCAAACAAAAAAGGTCATAACTTCCAAAATACATCATGTCTAGACAATATGAACATATGGGAAGAGTCAAGAGAGCAAGGGGAATATCTTTCATATAGATTTTTTTTAAAAAAATATTGAGAAGTGCCTACTATCCAAAGGCTCAAGGACTACAGTGCGGGATAGGACTACAACACAATTCTATGGTTGTAGAACTTTGGTCTAGTGTGCCTTTGGGTGCTAGTGTCCTCCCTGGGTGCTAAGGTCCTTTGTAGGCACTACGGTCCTAAAAATCTACTGTCATCCTTGTAAACTGTCTGAACAAAAATTTCTCTAGAGAACTAACTTAGGACTTTCATACATGCCTCCACAAGGCTTCTCCAAACACCAACACCACTCTAAGACCCCCTAAAAATATTTGAAAGAAGAAAAAGATCATGAAGGCCACATAAGATCAACACGTGTGCTTGTTGAAAGCACTCTCCAACAAGGAAGGTGATCAACAAGTAAGCCAAGTGCAAGCACCAAGGCATGATAGAGAAAGTGAAAACCAAGGACACACCTCTCTCAACAAAACAAGAATAACCAACAATGCCAATTACCTAAAAACCAAGCCAACATCGACATATAGCCAAAAATACAAGCAATGTCGATATTCAACTGACAAGCTGAGGCAAGGATTGACCACGTATCCTTCCTGTTCTTCCTAAGGAAGTATGTGTTGATACAAGAAGACTCTAGTCACCAGATGTTGGTAAAAGTTGCTGTTGTAGGAAGCTACCTAGAAGAATGCTTAGTAAATGCTCTGCATTCCTCTACATTTGAATATATGATCATGCGGCTCAAAAGTTACGTTCAATATGCTATAAAGGTGCCAAATCCAAAGTTTCAAATCATTTTCTCCTCCACGGTGGAAGTTACAAGTGACAGAGTTCCAATCTATGCTCTGGCAGCATAATGTGATGATGAAGGCTGATTGGAATGCTTCACATTCCTCCAAAAGTGAAGGTTTGCTCATGTAGTTTTGTGAACATTATCAGAGATGTTCAATGCATGCTACTTTGTAGTATCGGGTGATTTGGAGGTCCGCAAGCTCAATTTTCAAATGACAATGTACTACAGATGGTTCTAGATGCCTAATTGATCTCAAGACACATGTTTGAGTACTTGTGCTAGTTGGAGAATGTGCAGATCTGTTATATGAGTTTATGTGGACATTCTACATGTCTCTATGTCTCTCAAGATTGAAGCACATTAAGATCTTTTGTGTTTCCAATACCACACAAGGTTTTCAAGTCAGTATGTGAAGAGTTATTGTTGTTTAGGTCAACTGAGGTATGTTGGTGATGTGCACCATAAAGTTCTTATTATGCAGAGTTCAAGGAGTATTTGGAGATGGTGTATAGGTCTAGCCGACTCATCTGGGAGAAGCGCAAGCAATATTCAATCTTTCATGAGTACCACCAAGTTGAAATGACCATTGTGCTACACGCTTCATGTGGTCTTGCTTAAGAGCGACCTAATTCAATTTTGTAAAGTGTCCAGATGTTGTTCTTTGAAGGATGATGCTGTAAAGAATGTTTAAGACCAGGTTAAGCATGTGTTGGGGTCCGCAAGGCATGTTTCTCTTTCTAGAGTTGGGTGTAGTTCATGTTAGGGCTTGCCCTCTACATGTTTCATGATGTTTGATCTTTGGTCAACTTGTAAATTGTAATATACTTGTTATATTAGCCAACTTGTAATGTAATCAATGCAATATCATGTATATATTGTAAACCTAGTTGATCTAGGTGAGGTATGATTGTGAATATGAGTGTGTGAATAGAAGAATATGAATATGATATGCATTATGATGTGCGACTAAAGGAGAAAGAGAAGAAGCAATAAGGGCTGTCTTGATTCATCTTGAAGACATTTTTCAGATAGAAGGGAAGTGAAGAGTGTACCTAATTGATCCAATCATCAAAAGAAGAGTGAAGAGATAGAATTTCAATCATCAAAGGTGTGAGCTTCATTGTCAGCTTCAAGCAGTAGAAGGACCGTCATGCTATAATATTTTCTGAGTTTGTTCTCAGATCAGTGACTAGTAGCTTCCTTAGGTTGTAGCCCTAAAACAAAGTCTGCAGAGAGTTGTAGCTTCCTTGGGAGTGACCCTAAAACAAATTTTCAAGGAGTAGTAGCTTCCTTGTGTTGTAGCCCTAAAACAAAGTTAGCATGGAGTAGTAGCTTCCTTGGGTTGTAGCCCTAAAACAAACTTGTAATTTTTATAGCAGTGAGCTTCATATATTGTGGGTAAATCGTCACCATGGTTTTCCCCTTTTGGGGTTTTCCACGTATAACTGGTGTTATGTGTTGATGTACATTGTTTTGATCTTTCATGTTTATGTTAATGTTGTAATATTTAATTTGTAATTTGCTTCAGAGGATTTGAAGTTTGTTTGGACACTAATTCACCCCGTGCTCTCAGTATTCGGGTGTGTTCAATAATTGGTATCAGAGCCAAGTTACTCAGAAGAAGGTTAACCACTTGGAGAAGGTCTGAGATGGATCATAATGGATCTCCTAAGGTACCTATGTTTGATGGAACAAATTATTCCTTTTGAAAGATAAGGATGAAAAACTATCTATCTTCTCTAGGGTTTGGTATTTGGCAATCTGTCAAGAAGGGTTACACTACTCCTGCTAGTGATCCTACTTATGTAGATGAGATAATGTTATATGAGAATAATACCAAGAAAAAGAGTACTATCATGAGTGGGCTAGCTGATTCAAAACTTGTTAAGGTAATGGGTTGAAAATCTACTCAGGATCTCTGGAATAAACTTAGCAGAATTTATAAAGGAGATAGTAAAGTGAAGCAGGGCAAGATGAAAATCTTCAAGAGCAAATTTGAGACCCTAAGGATGTCAGAAGAATACATTGCATCACAAATTTCACTTAGATCTAAATAGAAGGGAAGTAATGTGTAATTATTGCATCACAACTTGAACATAGTCCCAACTAGGAGAATTAAAATTCAACAATTGCTTTCAAAAGGCTTTTTCAAAGTTAACAAATGTTGTGTGCCTGATAGAGTAACTCATCTAGTTTTTCTCTTTTTTAACTAGGAGGAAAGTGTTATTAGAAAATGTGAACAATATCATAAACAACTAATTATTTGATAATCCCAATGAAATTGAAACAAACAAGATCAAACACAAAGAACACAATACCTTGCAAACCTTTCTATTTCGTGACTTCCATTGGTCACCTATCTTGAATTGATCTCATGTATAAATAGAGCCCTCAGAAGGTGCAGTTCCTTGTTTTTTTCCAAGATGACAATGGAGAATGAGTATTGATAGGTTTTGCAATGAAGAGGATCTTCACAATACAATGATAATGGTGATAATGGTGTGACAATTGATATCAAGCTATGGAGTGATTTGTGCCAAAGGCGCGCTGTGATTCCTGCAAAGTAAGTTTATAAAAATCTTGGATGATTCAAATGGAGGAATAGGGGTTGTATTTATAGATTTGCGAGAAAGAAGATCAATAGTGTAGAGTGAATAAGAAGATCAATGGTAGAGGAAATTTGAGAGGATGTGCACAAATAGGGAGAGGACAAGTGTCTTGCTCTTTCCTGCATCAGGAGAGTTAACAAAATAGATTGAAGAGTTAACTGAGATGATTGATCAGTTAACAAAATAGACTAATCAGTTAAGTGAAATGACCAATTAGTTAATTGATTTGATTGATGGATTAACTAATTTGGATGGAGGATAAATAGGACATGTGGGTGAGGGAATATTAGCTAATTAAATATTAAAATATTTAATTATGTGTGTACATGGATTAATTGAATTATTTTTTGTATTAATTCAATTTTGGAGGAAATGGACAATTTAAATAAATATTTGGATTTATTTAAATATAGAGAATGAGAAGAATTAATTAAATAATTTGGTATTATTTATTTTAGAATGATTTTAGAAGAATTTGGATGATTTAATTAAATAAATGATTTTATTTAATTTTCTAGAGAAATACGAATCAAATAAATAAATTTATTTATTTATTTATTAATAGAGGAATTTAAAATGAAATAAATATTTAAAACATTTATTTAGCTAGAGTTGCGTCACTTTTAGGTGTATACGCCAAGTAAATCTGTATTGAGCATGTTTGTGGTCAACAGAGATGATTTCATCATGATATATTAAGATGGGAATTAGAAGCATTAAGATGAATGATATATATTAAGATGGGAATTAGAAGTTATGTTGAGGTTGAGAAGATTTTGCTGATAACCTAAAGCATCTTGTATGATCCTTCCTATTGTTCCTAAGGAATTATGTGTTGATACAAGAAGACTCTGGTCTCCGAATGTTGGTAAAGGTGGCTATTGCAGGAAGTTGCCTAAAAGATTGCTTAGTAAAATGTTTTGCATTCCTCTGCATTTAAAGGTATGGTCATGTGGTTCATAAGTTAAGTTTAGTATACTGTAAAGGTGCTAAATCTAAAGTTTCAGATCATTTTCTCCTTCGTAGTGGAAGTTACAAATGACAAAGTTCTGGTATATGCTCTGGTAGCATAATGTGATGATGAAAGTTGATTGGAATGCTTTGCATTCCTCCACAAGTGAAGGTTTGCTCATGCGATTTTGTGAACATGATCAAAGATGCTCAATGCATGCTACATTGTAGTATCAGGTGATTTTTAGTTTTGAAAGTTTAATTTTCAAATGATACTGTACTACAGATGGTTCTGGATGCCTAATTGATCTCAGGACACATGTTTGAGTACTTGCACTAGTTGTAGAATGTGCAGATCCATTATATGACTTTATATGGACATTCTACATGTCTCTATGTCTCTCAGGATTGAAGCACATCCAGATCTTTAATGTTTCCAATACCACACAAGGTTTTCAAGTCAAATTGTTAAGAGTTATTGTTGTTGAGGCCGACTGAGGTATGTTGATGATATGTGCCAAAAAGTTCTTGTTGTATAGAGTTCACGAAGTGTTTGGAGATGGTGTATAGGTCTACCCAACTCATCTAGGAGAAGCCCAAGCAATGTTCAATCTTTCATGAGTACCGCCAAGTTGAAATGACCATTGTGCTACAAGCTTCATGTGTTCTTGCTTAAGGGAAACCTAATTCAATTTTGTGAAGCATGCAGATTTTGTTCTTTGAAGGATAATGCTGTGAAGAATGTTTAGGACTGGGTTAAGCATGTGTTGGGGTCTGCAAGGCATGTTTCTCTTTCTAGAGTTGGGTGTAGTTCATGTAAGGACTTTCCCTCTACATGTTTTATGATTTTTGATCTTTGGCTGATTTGTTAATTGTAAGATACTTGTTATATTGGCTGACTTGTAATGTAATCAATGTAATATCATGTATATATTGTAGACCTAGTTGATCTAGGTGAGGTATGATTGCGAATATGAGTGTGTGAAGAGCATAATATGAATATGATATGCATTATGATGTGTGACTGAAGGAGAAAGAGAAGAAGCAATAAGGGTTGTCCTGATTCATCTTGAAGACATTTTGTGATAGGAGGGAAGTGAAGAGTGTGCCTAATTGATCCAATCATCAAAATAGGAGTGAAGAGGCAGAATTGTAATCATCAAAGGTGTGAGTTTCATTGTCATCTTCAGGCAGTAGAAGGACTGTCATGCTGTAATCTTTTCTGAGTTTGTTCTCAAATCAGGGAGTAGTAGCTTCCTTGGGTTGTAGCCCTAAAACAAAGTCTGCAGGGAGTTGTAGCTTCCTTGGGAGTGACCCTAAAACAAAGTCTTCAAGGAGTACTAGCTTCCTTGGGTTGTGGCCCTAAAATAAAGTCAGCAGGGAGTAGTAGATTCCTTGGGTTGTAACCCTAAAACAAAGTTGTAATTTTTATAGTCGTGAGCTTCATATATTGTGAGTTAATCCTCACCATGGTTTTTCTCCTTTTTGGGTTTTCCATGTATATCTGGTGTTATGTGTTGATATTCATTGTGCTGATCTTTCATATTTATGTTAATGTTGTAATGTTTAAGTTTTAATCTGCTCCAGAGGATTTGAAGTTTGTTTGGATATTGATTCACCCCCCCTCTCAGTATCTGGGTGTGTTCAATAGTTTGATTATATATAAGAAGTATAAATATATTCAGTATTTTGGGCTACTCTTGTTAAATCTTATAATTTTTTTATTTGATTCAATACTTATAAATAAATATAATATTTACCAATCTCACAAAAAATGAAAAGAAAGAATATGTCTCACTGAAAAATCAAACACCCTCTACCATTTGTAGGTGAGTTATGTTTTAGAGGAGGAAAAAAATTAGAACAAATATAGATGAATAACAAGAAAAACATTTTACTAGAAGCTCTAGTAGTTGTTCCTTTTCCAACATTGGGTGATAGACTTCATAGTATACTTATAAATATTCTATACGATTGATTAATTTTTCTACTTCACTATAATATATTAGTATTTAATTTTTATAAACAAATATATATTCATTATTTTGTGCTACTCTTGTTAAATCTTTTAAATTTGTTATTTGATTCAATACATATAAATAAATATAATATTTACGAATCTCATAGAAAATGAAAAGAAATAAGATATCTTACTGAAAAATTAAACACCCCCTACTATTTGTAGGTGAGTTATGTTTTAGAGGAGGAAATAATTTAGAACAAACATAGATGAAAAACAAGTAAAACATTTTACTAGAAGCTCTAGCAGTTGCTCCTTTTCCAACATTGGGTGATAGTATTTATCCCATTTTTTCACATATTCTTTCATGGAATAAATATACCATACCGTTGATTAATTTTTCTACTTCATAAACCTAGAGACATTATGGGTTTGAAAATTTTCACCTCATTCAATTAATATTCCCTTCACTTTAATATATTAATATTTAATTTTTATAAACATATATATGAATATTTCATTTTACTATGTTATAATAAATTTTATTGTAAAAATACTATTAATTATATTATTTTATTAATTTTTAAAATACCAATATTATAATTCATATATGGCCATTATGTTATTTTTGTATAAATATTAAATATTAAAATATTGTAGTGATCTAAATATTAATATATTATATTGTATAATATTCATATTAATATGATTGTTTATTTTTTATTCATTTTGTATATTAATTATGAAATTCTTTTTTGAAATATTAATAGAATAATATATTAATAATAAAATTTATATTAAATTATTGATTATACAAATAAATAGAATTATAATTATAATGTATTTATATTTATGTTATATTATAGTAAAATGAAATATTGATATATATCTGTGTATAAATATTAAATATTAATATATTTTAGTTATCTAAATATTAATATATTATATTGTGTAATATTTATATTGATATTTTATATATTATAAAATAATATAATTAATACTATTTTATAATATAAATTATTAGAACATATTAAAATGAAATATTGATATATATTTGTGTCATGGCAGTAATAGTAAGTAGTAAAATGTTATAATAAATGAAAAAGAGACTCAAGAATTGGTAATATTAGACTAAAATTCACATTTTATGACATTTTCCAATGCACACTCATTGTACTCTATGCTAACCAAACAAATATTAAATCAAACTCAGAGTATTACCAATAATTCAGTTCCACATTGATTGAAAAAAAATCAATTACAAAACACATACTATTATTACAACACAACAAGGCAGGTACTAGCCACTATGTGGCACTTGTTTAAAAATACTTACCATTTTAATTTTCTCACAAGAGGTATATATGAAATCTATTCCGGGTAAGTATTTTCAAGTGTTCTCAACTAAGAGGAGGTTGTTGGTGGTTGAGAGTTTTTTTTTAAGAAACTTTAAAGGATTAATTTGTTATTATTATTTTGTACATGTGTTTAAGCATAGTTTAGTTGGTGAAATCTTTATGGTTGATATAGAGAGGTCATAGGTTCCAAGTGCATATATTATTTTTGTCATATTTAGACTACTATTTAGGGTTTCATTTATTACATTTTATTTTTTCTATCAATAAAATAGGGAGGAAGGAGGGAGAGGGAGAGTTAGAGCTTATTACATTTTATTTCCTATTTCAATAAGGTATAAGACGATTTATAAACTTTAAAATCTAACATTAAAGAAGCCATATAAACTTTTTAATATTTAAATTAGTTTATAATTATTGATTGTAAGAATAATACGTTTGAATTTTGATAAAAACCTTTTGGTATGCTTGGATTACCTGTAACATCCCACCCTGCAACCTCGAAGGGTAAGGGCCAAAAGAGGGTAAGAATATTTTTTTTGAAATTAAAGTGATAACATACGCATAGTAGATTGCTGACTCGATAGATCAACAACATTCAGGGCCAAGTATGGACGAATGTACAACCCACGGGAGGAGACTAAATCACCCTCCTTGCAACATTGTTGAAACTACATTCATTTTTAACACCAATTCAAACCTTCCTAATGCCCATTTCTACTTTTAAACATAAAGCTATAATGATCATCATAGTACAAGTGGATCTGATACCCACACCAGAATCCATAAGTCAAATAAGAAACATATTATCTCTTCTCATTACTATAATTTACATCATCTCTCACAAGAGAGTACAAAAATTACATAAAGGAATATACAAGAACAATGGCATAGCCACGAATGTGATACAATAACTAAATGAGTACATCAACTGATAAAGTAATAGAGAGAAAGAACATCTCCAACTGGTACTTCAAAAATTGTGAGGATTTATGTTAGAGGATCTGCTTGTGAATGATAGAACTTCATCTAGTTTAGATTTCAGAGTTAATTTATATTTTAGTTACATCTTTCTATCCCTTTTCCCCTCAAGTTAGTAGTTTAGAAGTTACAAGAGAACCATCTCACTCTGGAGATTCGTTCTCATGAAAGGAGACCCACATCCGATAATGATTCCATGTTTCAACAAGTAGTTAAGTTTTCGCAAAGCTTAACAAGGGTGCGTACTTGAATTGACATCAGTTGATAGAAATCAACATGAACTTCTAGTAATAACGACATCACTCCTGATTTTGGTAAAGGGATGGATTCATGTCAGGATGCTCTACACATGTTAAAGGTGCATTAGGTAGGGTAATTTTTTCCCCAGAGGAAATTTAGCCATTCATTTAAGGATGTCATCAAGCTAGGGAATAGAGATACCATCAACATCCCCTAGGGTTCACCAAAATTTAGGACATCCACCAATAGATTTGAATATACCAATAGAACTAGAAGGTCTCTCTAAAGAGTAAGAAAATCCATCGAACTAAAATTAGGCAAATCTATAAAGAAAGAAATAATTAAAAATGAATAATTCCTTGGTGAGAATGGATTAGTAGCAAAAGTCAACCATTTATGGAAGCCTTCTAGATCTGCACTAGTGGATCATTGACTTTTGGTGGCTTATTATGAAAGGTAATCTCAAATTTTACCCTTGCATCTGTGGTCTTTTATTATGGTTGTTGATAGTGTGAAGGATCTAAACACCATCATTTACAAATATCTTTGGTCATAGGGTTAACACTTATGTTAAAATTATGGCATCTTGCTTTCAATCCCACCTTTGAATCCTTTAATGCCATGCCAGTATGGGTCCACCTTCCTAATAATCTTCTTTATTTCTAGGTTGAATCATGCTTTATCATGCTTTGAAGCGATTAGTAACTCATTGGGTAACTTCTCGGTGACAAACAAAGATTCATCTAATTTCATTCACACAAAGTTTGTAAGCATTCTTGTGGATTTAGATACCTCAAAAGTCCTCCCAGTAAACATTATTTTAAAATTTGATGATTGTAGCTAGTCTCGTTGGAATATTACATCTTATATAAGTATATAATAGTTAATAATAAATTAGTATTTCGGAGTTATCTTCCTGTTGAGATATTTTAGGAAGTTATTTATAGGAAAGGCTTTATAAAAGCCATTATAATGTAATGTAAAATTAGATTGAGTGAATGTAATCCTAAAAGAAATAATATAATTTATATATGTTTTTTCTTTCTATGTATTTGCTTTACCATATTCAATATGGTATCACAGTAGTTGAAAGATCTTGTGGAGGGTTGAGGATAAGGTTGTTGTTGATGTGTGGAAACTGCAAGGGAGAAAGGAAGGTGAAGTCAAGTGAAATTATGTAACGCCCGCCTTGAACACCTTAAAGAAATACACACTTATGCTATATGAAATAGGATTTTTTTTTTTTTTTTAAGATGATTAAGTAACGTTAACATACTAATTACAACATATTCTCTAAGGATTCAAGGCTGCATTACTTTACAAACCAACTAACATAATTTGACATACATCAATAACTGATCCAAATCCATGCTTAATTAAATAACTTATTCATATTCGTTGCATATCATCAAATAACGGAATCTGCATGATTAAATACATAACTGAAATGCTTCCATATAAGTACATCATGACATCATTACATTGCCATTTTTAGACTACATCAAAATTACATACATAATGAATGTTCTGTTACACAAATCTGGTACAAGATTATACACATACATCATCCTCATCATCAACTGGGACAAGTACAATTGTCTAAAAACTGGAATAAATCTTTTCTGCATATGAACTTGACAAGGAATAACCAATGGATAATAAAGCTCTTCCACCCGACCATGTGGAACCCTAAGGTCCACCCCCTGAGCTAGGAGTTAACATGAGGTCCCAAACAATGACAGTCAGGTAGACGAAAGACAAACAAGAACAAAGGATGACCAACACCAATACAACACATGGCAATAACAATACAACACAACTTAACTTCCAAAGGCGACACAAAACAAATGAGGAGAGACTGAACAAGGGATGCTAAGTTGTAGTAGGGAGAGTGTCATCGCATGGTCCTAGCATGGGTTATCCTGACAGCCTCTCACTAGGCGTCGGCCCCCATCTATGGTTATCCTGATAGCCTCATAGGGTGACACATGCAGAATCGACCTTCCTTTCATGAGGACAAGGAAGTCAATCATGCCGACCAGGCCTTCTCTACCCATCCTTAGTCTAAACAAGCACTACAGGTCATGGGAGAGGAATCCATTAATCTTATTAATGTGAAATCTACCCTTAACCCTCTAGTTTATTTTAGGTTATCTCTTGATTAATCTACTTCCAACGGGTTATCCTGACTGCCACTTTGGGCGCCGGCCCCACGTTGAAAGCCACTCTCCTTCCTAACACCTAGTAAACCTTAAACATCATACAAGGCATTGTAATAGTACACATACATGTTCACTGCAAGGTATAAACCCTCTCGCATTACAAACGGAATCATAACACCAACTGTTAGCCATCGCCTATAGCATTACAACACTTTGCTATTTTACGGACTCTAGGTCTCTCCATACAACAATTACAACAAAACGGGTATAAAAAGATCACAAGTGGGTTAATACCTCCACCAGAAAATATTACTTTACAATACACATAATCAACTTCGACAATACCTCATTATACTTCATACTATGCTTGATCCACATAATCATTATTACAACAACTGGAATACTTAACTCTTACAGTTTAATACAGTTCTAGAGTTAACACTACAATTTCTTCTCTGTTCAAAGTAAACAACTCCCGTAATAAAACGAACACTAGATTACAATATTCCTTTTCCAAACCAATTGTTTTTAAATAGTACAATAATTAAATTGATACAATACAACTAGTTATCTAACTAATCTTTGTTTTGTCTCAAAAGATAAATTACTTGATTAACTAAATATTTACAATAATTGATAAAAGAACCACTTAATACACTTATGCTAATCAATTCCTGTTTACCATTACGACACTTCCATATTGATACGATCTTTATAATCTTTCTTTCAAACTTGCCCAATTAACTTTACTCTTTCAAGCAATGAAATGAATAAGAACACTACGTTAGTACCATACCTCTAAATAACAATTAAAACGAGGGACAATCATCAACGGCAAACATTATTGTTTTATTTCCTCAAGACTCTGCCTTCAAACAGTTACCAAATAAGATAGTTTAATATACTTGCATGTCTTCGTCGTAATGGTGACTCAGAAATGTTTTAATCAAAATGATTTAAATCTGTCTAAACAGAAGATCGGAATGGCCATACATATGCCGTCACGCTTGATCGATGCATAAACTATGTTTATTTTCATGGCGTTCCAATTTTCATGTAGATGCTTTTGCTGTATCTGATACCGCTGCTACAGTCTATTGTCTTACAATCATAATTTGCAGAGGAGGTGTTAAATTGTTATTGACTGGTTTACCATTGAAATGGATGATATTTGTTTAGTCTCACGACTTCTAACAGCGTCCAAATAGCTTCTTCTAACTGCATGTTGATTTAATTGATGGTAGTTGGTTTTAAAATAGTTTTCTCTCTCCCTTACGATAATCTCACAAAAGACAGCAGCGACCTCCAGAGACAGTCTTCTTATACCCAATGCCTATTCGATACTCCTTACGATTGTGCAGATCTCAAACCGTGATAAGTGACTACAACGTTAGAAGGTTAAGGGAAAGAGACATGTTTATTAACAGATTACAAACTCATTTGTAGATTACAAATTCCTTTTTGCAATTTAAAAGCTGCTGTTCAAAGTGCAAGCAAAGTCGATTCTCCTTGGGCTACACTAATGAGGTGGATTGTTTTCAACAAAAACATGGAACTGTTACAGAGGTGCGGATTACATGAGGATACCCGTTAGATGTGCGCCCAGCAACAACCAGTGATTCAAGGATTGAAATGGAACGGTTGCAGGTTAGTGTAGTGTGATTTTCTTATTATTCGATGATCACTGGAAAACATAAAAAAAAGAATTTACTGATAAGGTTTTAGACCAGACACCTTTTTGTTTCCAAAACGCAGCCCTAAAACAGCCTGGAACAGTTGATTATTGTGTTCTGTCTGCACTACCTACAGCCTCACGTCTTGTAGAATTCGTTTATATCAACGACTTCCAAGACCTTAAATATTAATCTATTTTCTTTTAAGAAACAACTGTTGAACTTTCAAGGTGCGACTAGCTGAGGAGGAATAGTGATCTATGCTATTGGAATAATTGTAGCAAAATGGGTGCACATGACTAAAAAACCTCCAACATGCGAATTTGACCTGCCTATGTGGCGCATTACAGCCGCCTTACAAAAACAACAGGGTCGCAAAAGAAAATGGCGAAGGCAGCGCTAAACCTCATGTTAAGATACCTAGTAAGTCTGCGGAGATTGAATGGATCACTCTAAGATTCTAATCTTTGTATGCAGGTTAAGGAAATAAGCTGTGGTTTAAAATCGTCTAGTTCTAATTGCCAAAATGATCAAGAGACTAAAGTCTAGGAGCCTGGAAAAAAAAATGTTCATCTCAAGCCATAAATGCTGACTTGGAAACCACAGAGAATAGGCCGTAACTTTTAAATCCCCGGAGGAATACCATCAAAAATTGTCAAAAGTGTCGTCACATCCCAAAAGAATGCATACCACAACCCCGACAATAACAAGGGTTTGCAGGTAAGAAGACAAATAAAGAAGGAATGCTAGACAAATCAAAGGATCTAGTAGCCATTAATGTAGGAAGAAGTCGATCTGAAGTTTTTATGATATATGAGGAGATCATAGGCTGAGGAGCAAGCAAGCGAGAGATCGCTAGAAAATTTTCAGTCAAGGAAACTATGTATGGTGTATTGGACTCGCAGCCAAACAAAAGAAGATATGCAAAAGGGTTCAAGCTTGTTAGCAGGCCGTAGCATCCAAGACATCCCTATGAAGTACACTCGGAGTGAAGCTGACCGCCAAGTTAATAGTTTAATGGCTGAGTGGAGGCTTGAAAATTTATAGAAGAATACGCTATTATATGTGCGATAGGGTTGTAACACCATGGTGATCTGAGGTGCCTTCAAACTATATCCTTAAAACTCTATTAAGATCTGTGTTGGGTTAATAAACATGACCTCAAGAGAATTGTAAACAGAACACACCCGATGCCATGACAACATCCACCATAGACCTAACGATCCACACATGATTCCGTCCTTTGGGGATAGACAGAAGGATCCGGTAATGGAGTGGGAGAAAAACAATTATACAATGAATCCTCTGAGCAGACATTCATTCCAACAACAACATTTGCAGATTTAAAATAAAATACAGAAATTAGACATTCAGTGGAACCTGGCTACGATGTTGGATCGACAAGTCTACTTCAATTGCTGCAGATCCAAGCTTCTTTTTCCAGCTTTCTTCTCTCTTCTTGCACCTGTAATTCTCTGCCTCTTGCCTCAACAAGCTTTTCTTTTATAACACAGTCCCTTCCTTTTTCCAAGGAACTCGGCACATGATCCCATGCATCTCCCCCCTCTAGTTATATTTTTATTTAATTTAATGATCCCAAAATGTTATTTATTTATTTTTATTTTTTTTTTTAAATATTAACACATAACTCCCGACAGAATTTAATTTCTTTATAGCCGACCAACTATATTGTTATTAATAAAATTATAATATTACGTCAATCTATAATTTTTTAAATTTATTTTATTAATTAAGTTGTAAATCACAATTTACAACATGATTACAACTATTTTATTTATTTAAATATTTATTATAAATAATACTATATTGAACAATACAAAATTTCTTACATCTTTATTTAACAACTACACTTCTAATAAAATAATAATTTATTTATAATGATAATTAGCAACTAACAACATTATGCTCAATTATCGACATTTATATTCTTTCGTATAAGGATTCTAATTAAAGCACAACACTACCACACACACTTAGACACCTTCAAACCTAATTAGACTCCAAGGTATAGTATTACCTGACAGTAAGACATGATCGAATGACAACCAATAACCACAAGGGTAAACTGACGACCAAAGAACACTGACTAGGGACCTCACGTTAACTCCAACCAACTAATCCATTGGCGAAGCCACGCTCAGACCTGGTAATCAGGTGGAGTCAATGCCTAGTACCTGCATCCTGCAGCAACACACAGTTAAACATAACAAAATACATATATATATCACATGCAGTCCTATAGTGAATGGAAATCGCAGTGGGGTAGGGTACTTGAAAGTGAGTAATATGACACTGTTCCATTCACGTTTATGAATAAACAATTAACTATATTGAACAAGGTATCTGATTACTAGTCAACAACGTAAAATGATCAACTATCTTCCAATCCCATATAGTGAATAACATCAAAGCATCTATAACATCCAGTTCATTTATCAAATTGTAAAGCATAAAATAACATAATCCAACATCAACATCTGTTATCATAACAATTAGGTCCATACTGAAATAACAAAATAACTAGGAATCCATCATCAAACGATCTGAAATACTGTCATAATGTCCAGTACTACTAAGCAAACATCAGTCCGATAGACGACCAGTTGAGGGGCACTACAAATTACATCATCTTGCTAAAGGATTGACTTGCTTCTGGGAAAAAAATTTTATGATTCAATATTGTGTGGTAAATGGTTTTAAGATAAGCAACCAATTTTACTATACGCGTCCAATATACAAGAGATACTAAAAACAAAGAGTAATTGGTATAGCCACAACCAATATATAAAAGGTATTAAAATAGAGATTTTGGGGTGCTTGTATCACATTATGTACAACAAATATTTGAGCCTCTTTTATTAATTTCTAGTGGTGTGAGATACTGATTCATTCGAGTGAACTTGGAGTCTAGGCAAATTGTCCCATAGAGCAATCATTAGAGCCTATTTTTTTTAATGCATTAGGTACAAATTTATTGAAATGGCATAAAATTTCTAAATTATCATAGAGTTTGACATGCATGTATATTGTCTCATATACTATATATAAAAGGAAACTTCAACCATTTTAAGCAACTCTATTTGATATTGGCTTGTGAAAGACGATGTGACCATTGCATGGAGAAGGCATTCAACAAATACAAATTTCAATAATAAAGTATGATGGTATAGAATATTTTGTTGCAAGAACCATTGCATGGAGAAGGCATTCAACAAATACAAATTTCAATAATAAAGTATGATGGTATAGAATATTTTGTTGCAAGAAAGTTGGAAACTGAAGGTTTATTTTGGTTTTATAACATCATCTCTATGATGGATGCCCATGTGGAGGTGTGGAGGTTTACATAAGAAATAATTGCCTTGCATTTTATTTTGAAGTGGAATGTGATTTTAGAAGTGTTTGAATTTTTTGATAGGTGAAATTGAAAAGTTTTTATAAATATCATTTGTGTAGAGGAATAAAGGATTTTGTCATTTTTGGATAGTGTTGGTTTATTTCTATATGTTTGAGTCTTTGGGATTTTGTAATGGAGTGATAAGGCTAATGTGTGCAATAAAAGAAGAAATAAGTAGTTTTTAGGAAAGAGTTATAAGATTTTTTGTATTCACATAATTTGGTCACCTTGTAATTGGGTACAATATCGGTGGAATATAACACCTTATCTTGTTTTCTATTAATCATGATCAAGTATGCATCATATAATGCTTGTACTTTCTGTATCACTTGTGCTACACTTGATAGAGATTTTAGAGACTCACATGTACTTATGCTATCAAAGAGTCTAATGCAACATCAAATGAATAAAGTGTAGCATGATCATATTAGAGGTTGAAGGAGTTTTTATCATCTTGAGATAGCTTCTTGCTTAGAGATGATACTTTGCATGAGAAGAACTAGTTTCATTTTGAGTACCTTCATGGAGCAAGGGGGCATGTCATTTCCTTTTTGGTTTGTGGATAGTTGAGTATGTCTTAATCCAAAAACTTGGTAAGATGTACCTATGGATAGTTGAGTATGTCTCAATCCATAGATTTGTAGGTTTATATTTGTGGATAATTGAGTTTGTCTCAATCCATAAAGGGATAAGTGTTACTATGGATAGTTGAGTAAGTCTCGATTCATAGTTGGTTGGTTTTTTTATTGTGGATAATTGATCATGTCTCAATTCACAAGAGGAGTGGTGTACTTGTGAATAAATGAGTATGTCTCGATTCATAGGTGTTCTGAGGATTTACAAGTTTGATAGTCAAGACATCCAATAATGGGTTTAGTTTGATGTGTCTTGGGTGAGCAAAGAGATTTGGTGGAGGCATTTCATCAAGTTTCCATATGGGCTGTTGTGTTTAGTCCATGTAGTTTTCTGTCCTTTATTCAAATTAATGTAATAAGGTGGGAATGTTTGAATATTACATCTTATATAAGTATATAATAGTTAAAATAATAAATTATTATTCAAGAGTTATCTTCCTATTAAGGTAGTTTAGGAAGTTATTTATGGGAAAGGCTTTATAAAATCCATTATAATGTAATGCAAATTCAGATTGATTGAATGTAATCTTGAAAGCAATAATATAATTTAGATATTTTTCTTTCTATGTATTTTCTTTACCATATTGAATACTTGGATTATGAGGGATTGTTTTTCATTTCCAAAGATGTTATAATATAGGTCACCTTGTTGTAGACTTCCTAGCCTCAAAACAAAATTGAATTATCAAGGCTCATGGTGGAAAGAATCCCCTCCCTACCATTATACTGTTGAAGGTCAATCGGGGGAATATAAATCTTCACCTAAGCCTACCTAGGATGTACTCACGAGGCATGTGCAATTCACAGAAGCCTACACAACAAGATTCCTCTTAGGTCAAGTAGAAATCACAAAATGAGGTCTCAATTGCACCAAAAAGTGGCTCATAGTTTTCAAAGGATGGGTGCATATTAAAGATTCAATAATTTCTATGATTACAAACTCTCAGCCTTCTTAGTCTTCCTTGAATGTTCTTGATGATGGAATCTAAGTCATGAAGTCTTCCACAAGATGCACCTATGATCCCATTCCAAAATAGTGTTAGTTCTTCAAAATTGAATTAGATAGATTACGATGAGATCCCTATTTTTGGGATCCTTTTGCTCAATGTAATGCACCCTTGTTAATGGGTTTGATGTACTTTTCTATATTTTTATAAAGGAGTATAGTCCTCTTAACTATTTTCACCAATAAAAAACATGAAATATATTTAAATAAATAAGATTGATAAAAATTTTACAACATAATCAATAATCAATAATAAAGCTAACTTTTGTCATAACTATTTGTTACATTCATGATAATGTCTCTAGCTTGTATAATAGCTTATGTTATATTTTTTTAACTATTTTGAAAGTTTAAGAAAGACACTTATGGGTGAGGGTCACAAATAAAATCTTACAATTATCAATTAGAAAAGAAAATTATATAACCTAGTAAAAAATTTGAAGTGGATATTTTAAAATGAGAAAATTTTAAATTAAATTTTAAAAGAATTTTAGCCCATTAGGGTGTGGTTGGGTGGTCAATTTGCTCATTGTAGTGGCGGTCACCTCCGTTGGGCTAAAGAGCTCGCAATAAAAAAAATTAAGAGAATTTTATTTTAAAATTTTATTCATCATTATTAGTTGAATTACTCTAAGTTCAATAATATGAAGATTTAATTTATCCTATTTATTAAAAAGTAATTTGAATTAATATGAAGATTTAATTTATCCTATCTATTAAAAAGTAATTTCCCAAAGTATTTTATTGTATTTATGTGATTTTTTATGTGAAGATTTAATTTATCCTATATATTAAAAAGTAACTTCCCAAAGTATTTTGTTGTATTTATGTGATTTTTTATGTTTTGAATTTATAGTAATTAGGTTATTTTATGTATTAATTATTGTGGATGTTAGTATATTTTTATATGAAAGTTGGTACATATTTTTATTTCAATTCTATTAAATCTCTACATATCTTAAGAGTCTAGAACTATTATTATTTTTTTTATTTTTTTATTTATTCATTTTTTAAGTAAACTATATCCTACTTTGATTCATATATGAACTTACAAAATTAGCCTAACTTTCACATGTATAAATCTAAACTCTTAACTTTTAAATTTTAAATTTTAAAATTAGTTCTATATTTCCTTCCCTTGCTATTATTAGTCAACTAAATTGTAAATTATTTAAAAATACACTCTAGGATAGTGTATTAAGGAATAAATCTAATTTGTTTTAATCATCTAGTACATATTTAGGATAGAGAGAATCTAGCACATGTATGCATTGAAAATAAAAAACTATGTGACATCATAACTATATCAAAATCCTAGGAGCATACTCAATTGGTACATGTGTTCAATCCTTGTTCATCGTTGTTGAATTAGCATACTTAGGGGCTTTACTAAACGAGAATAAATCTTTATCTAGAAATTCTAGAAATTCTGAAATGGTGTCTATTGACACCATTTCACCAAACACAAATACATCAAACCAAGGAGAATCTTTTATAGTCATTAAAATTCTTTTAGATAATTTTTGTAGGTGCAGTTTAGATCCACACATCATTCACTTTTAAAGGCACAAAGTTCATTCCCACATGTGTAAAGATCATATCCAAAGATGCACCCTTGAACTTGAGAGTCAACATTTTTTTAGTCTTAACATCGCCAACTTATTGTAAGTCTAAATTTCTTAGTATAGTGATAAATTAGTTAATGACATTTGTAATAAGCATGTCTTCATTGGATTGAGAGATAAGTACCTTTTTATTATTTAATTTTATTTTTGTATTTATTATAATATTTATTGCTTCATCTATTATCAATCCCAAATCCTTATCCTAAGGTTATTATTGTTAATCATTTACCCTAGGTAATTTGTGGAAGGGTGCATTTATCTCCCACATAATTACAAAATGAAAGAAATGAACCCTAAGGTGTTATGACCTTTTCTTATATTTATACTAATCTAAACAAATAATTAATCAAATAAATTAGATCTAAATTATCATAAATGAGTTGAGTCTAATATACAATTAGAATATAATTGAACAAGAGAGTTAGGGCATATAAGTCCTCTAGTGGATGATGTATGAATTGACAATTATCTAGTTAATAGTCACACTTTGATATTAAATTTTGCTAGTAGTGTTAGATCTTATCAAATTGATGCATCTTCAAACTATTCAAATCAATTAGACACAATCACTATTATGGTTCTATTTGTTGAAAACTATGATCCTATTCTTTTTTTGCAATTCTATCTATTGGTGTAATTAAATATTTAATTACACTTTATTAAGTTTAATTAGGGATTTTTTAAGTCATTTTACGTTTTTCTATCTTCCAAATATAAAAGAAAGCTATCATATGTAAATTATAATTTCAATTCATTAATTGTGCATCCATATTGTGTAAAAACATTCTCTTATATATTTTTTCTCTTGTAGAAGAAAATCCTAGGTTTTGTATGTGATCCTAGTAGGTTGAGTCAATCAGTGACTCTTACATGGTATTAGAGATCTCCTTCTCAGATCTAGGAAAAGTTTGGGAAAGAGATTTTTTGGTTGTGTTTTTTGGCAAAAAGGACCTCAACGTTAAGTCCAAAAGGACCAAAAACCTATATTTTCATATAGGGCACTATATATTTTGGTGATAGAAAATTTTTGACCATTTTAGAGGGTTTAAAGAAATTTAGTGTTGTGAAATCTGTACGATTTGTACAAAATTCTTATACTCATATATCACCTCAATTTCCATACTACCTCAATTTTTATGCCATTATTTTCTAAGCTAATTTTGATTTTTGAATTTCCTCAATTTGTGTAACATGTCATCTTGATTTATGTGTCACCTTAATTTTCATGCACAAGTACAACTGCGTTTTTATTGATTTTTTGAAAAATTTTATTTGGGAGCCAGCCCAAGGCCTTAGCCCCTGATCGCATGGGTGACCAGCACCTAACTTCTAGGTGCCAACCCCTAGGCCCTTAGATCCTAGTCATGTGAGTGACCTAAACCCTAGCCGCCAACCCCTAGGGACTCAACCACTAGTCACATGGGTGCCCAAGAGCTTTAGCAGTGCCTATTCATTGCCTAGAAGAGTAGTTTTACAAAAATGACCATATCTTGTACTTACAGTATTGATATTTTGCAAAAAATAGGTGTCAGATAGATGGTTTTGAGAAAAATCTAGTGGTGCTGGTATTTTTTTCATATTTTTCTACTAGAACAATTTGTTTATGATTGAAGTCCACATCACCTTTTTGGCTTCGTATCTCATAAATTTTTGCCACAATCTCTAATATTTATGATTCTTGCAGTGTTAGAAAAGTATTGAAGAGCTTTACACATCCATCCATGCACTTTTTCTAGATTCAACCCTAGGTATCTTTTATTCAATTTGTCATTTTTACACATTTTGGTTGATAACTTGGACATACTGGCACTTGGAGAAGTTCTATTCTTTTGGTGGGCTTCATATCAACTTCTTTATTTATACACTTTAGTTTTCTAGTGTAATGATTTCTCCTAGTTTGTGGAAATTAAAATGTGATTACTGTGGGAGAAAAAGGCATATGATGAATGAATGCATGCAGAAGAAAATTGATGATTTAAATTGCTAGTCAAGCTTCATTAGTTCTAGAATAGTTGTGCATTGCCAATGGCATCAATTTGTCATATTCTCTTAATCTAGCATGTGCAAACACATCTTCACCTATTACTACATCAAAGTCTAGTGTTGTTTCATAGAGATCTTCCAGTGATTCCTTGCAGCAAAACATTATCAGTCTTCTAGAGATATCTCATTGGGACATGTTTCTATGAGATATATCATCATTATTTGTAGAGTCCCACATTGGAGATTTGGGAGACACTTTGGAGGGTATTTAGTTCCTCTTTGATGGCAACTTCGATGGAGATGCATCACCATTATCTTCTTCAGAGATTGTTCTTCATCCTTGTCTTCTTCAATCACAGTTTGACAGTGGATTGGAGACCTTTGAGTAGAATTCAAATAAATCATTATTGTCTTTGGATCATGTAGAAAGTTAAGAGACATTCATCCTTCTTCATGTATTTTCCTATCCAGAATGGAAAGACATTAAGCACACATCTATAGTTTTATTTCATCCCAAGGGGAGGAATGTTGTTTGGCATTAATGGATCTTCATTTTCATCCTTTGTTGAGCAACTACCAGCACTATAGGAATCATCTTGAGGAGTGGTTGCATGGTCTCTCTTCTCATTTATGTTTTGGGAGGGAGCATTTCCTCACATGGGGTTCCATCCTTCTCACTTTTGGGGGTTCACCAAACCTTCTTTCTACATCCTCTCTTATGGAGGGTTGTACATATCTATTGATTATATCTTCATGATGGATCTAATCCTTGGGGGGTCATATTGAGTCCTTCTTCCATCACTTTTGTGTTCTCTCTTTTGGAGAGGGATTTTTTTTTTGTGAGAGATAACTTCTTTTATGTTTTCTCTCTTTTGGTTCTAGTAATCAAGGTGGATGAAATTGCACTATTGATTATGTTGAAGATATAGAACCATAGTGGTAATGGTGTTCTCGATACAAAAAACATCAAGATTATAAAAGCATCCAGATCACTAGGGATAGAAAGACTGGAGGGAAAGGTTGATGTTGGGTTTGGTTGACCTACTGAAATACTTCTTGAAATGACTAAAGTAAGAGTAAGACAAAAAGAAAAGTGTAAAGTATGCACTTTTTTACTCTAAAATTATGAATAAAAAAATAAATTTTAATAATAATGTAATAAGAAATTCCCTAACTTCTAATAAAAAGATTTTAATATATTTTTTGTTACATTGTTTTATAACTAAGCTATCTAATTTGTATAATAATTTATAATGTGTATTTTGTATTATTTAATATATTATAATTTTTCATAAAAATAAAACCTAACTTAAATCTTTTAATTATAATTTTATAACCTAATATAAATTGTAAAATAGATGCCTTAATTTTTTTTAAAAATAAAAATTTTAACATTAATTTTTTATTTGGGGCTATCCATCAATACTATAGTTGAATTATGGTCAATTCCAATATAAATTGTAAAATAGATATCTTAATTTTTTTAAATTAAATTTCAATATTAAATTTTTATTTTGAAGTTGGATTACTTTCCATTCCCATATAAATTGTAAAATAGATATCTTAAACTTTTATTTTTATTTTAAATTTTAAATTTTAAAATTGATGTTTTATTTGTACTATCCAAAATACTAATTTTAAAATTGATTTTTTTATTTGTGCTATCCACCAATACTATAGTTGAATTACTTTCCATTCCAATATAGCATAATATTCAAATAGATAGTTGCATTTTTACCACCCACCTATTTTTTTGTGAAAGTGATTTCTTATTCTAAATAGATAGTTGCATTTTCATCAAATAAATAAACAAATAAATAAAATAACATAATATTAAAAGCATTCCTAAAAGTAGTTTGCAATAAATACTTGTCACCTATTATAGGTGGTCCTATTTCATTCCATCAACACTATAATTAAAAAGACTTTTTAGTCACATCATGGGTTCCAAAAATACAAAACCTACAAAGGTAGGGCAAATTAATTAATATTAAAGGTTCATCAATGTATGCCAAGCTCCTCGCATGCTTCACATGATGATCTTCAACTTCCATAAATGTAGTGTATTTTGGTGGAATCTTAGTGCTCGATGTAAGCTATTACGATTCCCCGATCTCCCATATTTATAAAATACCACAAGAACTTTCAATACAATGCACATTACTCTTTAAATGTGGGTCCAGATTATTAAATTATGGTTTCCAATTTATCATACTTTCAATTACATTTATGACAGTTAAATTATTTGATTGATTTATATTACAAATATATTAATCACACATTTAAAATATATATTTTTTCCATTCATATTTATAAAGAATTTAAGTAATTGTAATTAATAACTATAAATTAGTTTAGATTAAGTAATGATAGTAGTTGGGATTGATAAATTTGCTAATTGTATTAATTATTTTTGAAAATTAAATATGATGAGTAATGATACTTACTTTTATTATTAATGAACAAAAAATATTTATGAAAATTTTAGAATTTGTAATGTTTTGGAATTGGAAATAAAATGTGACAATTTGGTATTATTCTTAGGAGATATATATATAGGGTTGCGCCTAGAGATTAGGTTGAATCTATGGTTACAAAAATATCTTACACCTATAGACTTTATCTAGTAAATTGTATAACTTTATTTTTCACTTTGCTCATGTTGTGTATATTTATTCAATCTTTTTTTATATCTAAGGATCAACATTATTTAAGAATACTTTAGTGGAGATGTCATTGCATTGCTAAGGGACATGTTCTCCTATATCAAGCTATGAAAAAGTGTCTATAACAACAAAAACAACACTCATAAGATATACATATGCTCCTAAGTTGATTATACAGATCTAGATTCCTTTTAGTGCACTAAATCTAAATGTTCATCTCCTTAGGATGATGAAGGATGAGAGGATAGATCCATGTCCCAAAAGAATGTATTAAATGCCTTTAAATATAAGGACATAGCAATATATATCATGTAAATTTGTGTTTACCCAGCTCTAGTTGGGAAGGGTATATGTAGGAGTCCACCCAAATTTTGAATTTGGAATTTAAAATTTAAAATGCCAAGCATACAATTGTGGGGTTGACCCCACAACCATAAAAATGACCCCAAACATAAAATGAGCCAAATTGATGTGTGAATTAGAAACATGGAAGTATGTGTATTTATAGGTGAGATAAATGCATGCATACAAAAAATGTATAGGGATATATGAACATGTGGATGGGATAAGGGATAAGTGTATAGGAATGTTTGTAATGAATAAGTAAGTAGCATAATAAAAGAGATGTAACTTTACACAAAATATACAATTTGTCAGTATATCTATATATCATGACACTCTCCTCAAAATTAATTGAAAACTCAATGAGAAATGACATGGGTATGAAAATTTCACCATTACAATATTGTATAAGATAATAATAGTAATATCTTAAAGTGGTTAATCTACTAATTAATTAAAATTTTATTTTGATATCTTCCCTCTATTATTAATCTCTCTTCTAAGTTTGGTAGCTAGCCCCAACCCATTAAATAATATAGGGTTAGATTTTCAGCACTATATGTATATATATTTTGATTAATGCAAAATCTACAAACTTTTGTGAAATAAAAAATGTTATTTTATAAATAATTTATTTTATAACTATATTTTATTAGGGTTTCTTTACATAATAAATACTTTGGGTAAGAGAAAACAAAACAAAATGCATTTATTTTTTTTAATTTTTTACCAATCAATTTGAATTTTTTAATATTCTAACAATATGAAATAATTTATATTAACACCATTATTCCAGCAAATCATGAAATCCATACTGGTGATTTTCATTATTCTTGATTACGATTTTATTTTTGGTTGTTTTGGAGACTTTATGTTTTATATATCTTTTAATTATTAATGTTACATTTGTGGGTTATTATTTTTTTTTAATGTTTATGATTATTTATTTTAATATGTGGGCTATTTAATTATTTTTTAAATTTGTTTTTCTTAACAAGGTCATGCCATTTCACCCGGTTGTGCCACTTAGGTTACTTCTCTCGACAATGTAATTAGTGATTTTATTTTTGGTTACCAATACTATTGCAATTGTTGTGGCTTATCTAGTGATTAATCTAGCAGTAAACTAATCAAAACACAGTAAAATGACCTCTTCTCATGGATTGTTGGCAACAAACACCTAAAATTGAGGAGATAATTCTGCAGGAGGTGGTAATGGTAACATTTTATTTTTTTAGTCAATATTTGCGGGAATTTGGTTATGAAACAATTTATGCTTATTAAATTGTTATATGATTATTATTATTATTATTATTATTATTATTATTATTATTATTATTATTATCCAAATAACTTTTTAAATATTTTTATGAGTGAGTCAATATTTGAGCTTTGGTTATGAAACATTTTTTCTTATTGGTTATTAAAATGTTATATGATTATTATCATTATTATAATTATAAAATCATTGTAATATTTATATTATTATAATATATAATGATTTAATGTATTTCTCAGTTTTCTATAATTTTTTATTGTTTTGGGTATAAAAATATTAAAAATAACTAACAAATTAATTTGTTTTTTATTAATATTAATATTATTATTTTATTCTCTTAAATATTAAAAATTAGTAACAAATTAATATATTATATTATTATTATTATATTATTGTAATATTTATATTATAATTTATAATGATATAATTTATTTGTCACCATTTTATAGTTATTTTATTCTTTTATGTATAAAAATATAAAAATTACTAACAATTTGTTTTATTTAATTTTATTATTATTACTATAATATTGTGTATTATTATATTATGTTTTATTAGTTCAGTTGAAAAAGAGGGTCTAAAACCCTTTTACAAAGCAGCGCCCAGGGCAAAACAAGGCCTTAAACGAGCCAGAGACAACACATTAACAGCACACAGACAAAGCTACAACAACACAACAAGGTTGTGAGGAACAACAAAAGACTAAACAATAGTATAACTTGATCTAACAAATTGAACACCCTTGACCTGAGTGCGGGTCAGCGAGACATGCTTAGGAAGACCCCTCTTCCTTTTTTGGACTACAATCCAACAAACATCGTTATCTCCATCTACAGAAAAAAGGAGATGAAGGGCGTGAGGCTTTCCCAAAAACCACAGAAGGGGGTGGAAATTGAGGAGAGGAAGAAGATTTCACAACAGCAACAACCCCATCAACAAACAACGCACCAACATCAGCAATCCCAGTTGTAAATACCTCCCTAAAATAGGGGAGGTCTCAGCAGCAGCCCTGACAATAGAAACACCTCTTGTTACAGGTGTTGCACCAATAGTAGCAACAACAACAACCTCATAAATAGATGGCACAATAGCAGTAGGCAGTATCCCAGTCATAGATGAAATCTGTAAACAAGCAACTGATGGCTCCAGGCTAGGAAGAGGAACAGGGGATTGCACCTTAGACTGGGGAGTCACAGTTGAAGGAGAGGAAGGAGTGGAAGCCACAAGAGGAATAGTGAAGTCCATGGGTGGAACATCATGCCACCAGAAAGTCAAATGAAATTTGGGTTTGGAGCGCAAACACTGCTCAACCAAATGACCAGTGCCAAAGTAGCGTCGACAACGGAAGGGGATACCCTCATAATCCAAACTCTAGCACCAAGAATGGTCAGCAATGTTGAAGATAATCTCAATAGGGAGTGCCTTAGATAAATCTAGATCCACAAGAATCTGAGCATAAGTTGTATGCGTAAACTATAAGGTAGTAGGGTTAGCCATAATAAACCGCCCCAAAGCATTTCCAATCATAGAATATCAAGACATGCTCCAAAACTATAGAGGGAGATTCAGAAGCCTAACCTAGATGGGAAAAAGATTCAAAGAATTAGTTGCAGGATTGAAAAGTGAAAACCAGGGATGAAGCACTAGAGGATGCTGATCCCACGGCCAAACAAAACCCTCAAACATAGCATTATGGTCCTTAATATCATCGAATGTAATGTTCAATGAAGAAACCTCTAGCACAAGGGTAGATTTCAATATTACCATTAGTAATTGGTAAGCAAGAATCTAAGATCCATTTATTTAGGGCATGAAGGCATGGCCAAAAATGGCTGAATCTACATATCAAAGCGTGAGAGGAGAAAAATTACTCATTCTCCAAAACCTCAAACCTAAAAGAAATAGTAGGAGAAGTAGCACATGGCAAAGACAATCCTTGACGCTTCCCTTGAGCAGCAGCTAAGAAAAATTTACCCTTTTCCAAAGAAGCCACCCCCGCAAATGACTCACCAGCAATAGACTTCAGCCACTGATGTGAACGATGCTCCAACGACAACAGCTTCAAGTAAAACTTGCAAAACCCTAATCATAGCAGCCACACCCACAGGTGTTTCTCCAATAGCTAGGCCCTCTATCATGAATGACGCTCTAGCAGCTGCAGCCACACCAGCAGCACAAGAAATCCTAGCGATTAACCTAGCAGTAAACAAACCCTAAGAACCAGATGCATAGGTGGGAAGAGGAGTGGGAGAGGCCATTTCAAATTAGGGAGAGGCTATTTCAAATTATTTGTTATTTTCAAATTAATATGATAGTTTAATTTGTATTGAACAAGACAATATAATTCTTAATAATAATAAGAATAATAATAATACTATTAATTATAATAATAATAATAACAATAATATCTGATTGTCTTGTTGTCTTCCTAAGCATGTCTCGCTGACCCACACTTGGGTCAAGGTTGTTCAATCTTTTAGATCAGGTTATGCTATTGTTTAGTCTTTTGTTGTTCCTCACAGCCTTGTTGCGTTGCTGTAGGTTTGTCTATGTGTTGTTAATGTGCTATCTCTGGCTTGTTTAAGGCCTTGTTTTGCCTTAGGAACTTCTTTGTAAAGGGTTCTCAGCTCTCTTTTCCAGCTAAACTAATCAAAAACAATAATATTTTGATGGGATTATTGATTTTACATATGAATGGTGTAACAACCCTCCTTGTTGCGTTGGTGATGAGAGTTGGTGAGTGGTTTAATGAAGAAAAGGGAGGTCTAATGAAGAAAAGGGAGGTCATCGTCTTGGTGGGACGTGGGGCTTTTAGATAAGTCTTTTTTTTTTTCATTTTCCTCCTCATGCCATGTTCGATGGCTTGTGAGAAGTTGGTATGAGTTTAATGCTAGAGAAAAAAACAAGCTAAGTCAAATTTTATTTTATTTAAAAACTCATACCACGCCTTGGTCAATGACCCTTGGAGTAGTTAGATGAGTGTAATTGCAGAAAATATCTTTGGTAGTGGGTGAAATGTGATCGCTGGCAAAGAAGAGTAGGAATGATATGAGGAGTGGGTCAGTTCATTAAAGAGAAGAAGAAAATATATGTGGGTAGGTCATCTCTTGGGCAGCGTAAGATTGAAAAGAAGGAGGCAGTCAATCCTGGAGAAAGGAAGGAGGACGCTCTCTGTATTGAGAAACTCAGAAACAAAAAGAGACCACATAGAGAAAGGAGGGGGACGGACTGACTAAAGCAAGAATATCAAATTGCATGATCTAAGATGAACAGAGGGTGACTGGCATACCCAGGCAAGCATACCACGTTGCAAGATTTGAGGTGAAGTGAAGGGGAGAATGATTAGAGGTATTTACCTCAGTCTCTCTGTCATTTCCAACATAAAGACAAAACATGTTTGTTGTGTTCTATTAAGCACAGGAAAACTGAAACCTATTACTACCCTTTAAACAAAAACTACCATGTGAGTGCTGCTATTTCATTAAGCACAGAGAAACTGAAACCCCATTATTGTATTTTAATAAAAAAGCATATGTTTTTGATAATATAAGGCGGCTAAACCAAGGGGCCGAACCCTTACAAAACAGTAAAAAGAAACCCCAAGGGCATCAGCACAAAAGAGCCTCAAAATAGTTACAGCATAATCTACTTACCCAGAATAAATAACATAGACAGCAACACTAGACTAAAGACAGTATATATGAAGTAACAGAGTATCACCAGCATAAAAGAAACTAGAACTAAGGAGAAAGATTCTCTCCTTTTTTAGCCATGGCTTCAATGAGATCATCCAAATTTTTAGAGTTCTCATCAGTGTCAACAGCAATGGTAGCCCCAAGATCCTGCAACATAGAAATATTAAGTAAAACAATATGCCTGAGCATAATGGAAAAAGTTTGTTCCAGCTTCTCAACACGGCCCCTCAGAACAGCAATGTCAGTCCCATAACCAGCATCGGTCTCCGTTTCATTAGCAGCTTCCTCCACAAACATCTTTCTCGCTTCACCAGCATTACCTTCAGAATCACCAGCAGCCCCACTAGTAGCCTCCAACACTTTGTTCTCATGCTTACCATCAGCATCCTCAGAAATCTCCTGCACCTCCATAACCTTAGCCTCATCACCCTGGGCAGATTCGTCAGACGCACTCTCAGAATAATCTATAAGTTTGGCCTTGGATGTAGGTTTTCCAGCAATCCTCCCTGACCACCTAACCCCTGAGGAAAATCCCTCCTTTATATTCTTCGCAGATAAATTAGATTTGCTGCCCTGCCCCACAGGGGTACTACAAAGATTTTTAGGGGTCCCCACGACAGCCCCGACAGTATCTTCTTCCACATCTCTTATCTTCCTCTTCTTTCTCTTTGTACTAATTTTAGAGACCGGGGTGTTGGTATTGGTCGCCATGGAAATCTCCTCAGTAGTAGAAAAAGAAACCCCTTTCGTCCTAGGAGAAATAGGGGAAGGGCATGGCTCTTCAGAAACAGCAATATCATCAGGGTTAGAAGACATTTCCCCACTATTAGTCTGAATAGGCTTAGAAGGCTTTAGGGCAAGGTGGAAGTTGTAAAGGCAGAGGATGAGACCCTGATGCAGGGGGATGGGTTTCTTGGAAGGTTTCTTGGCCAACTTAACTCTAACCCTAAGAACTGAATGCTTAAGGGAAGACAATAAATAAAATGGAAAGCTAATATGAGCATTGCATCTAAAGTGATTTAGAAGGGGAATATGATAATTGTAGAACCTAGTGAAGTGCCACTCCAGAGTGAAATACTTCATAAGGATAAAACACACCCCGTCCCATGGCTCAGGCAGCTTAGCTCGTTCGAATCCTCCCTGATAAGGAATGAGTTCTTCACCGTCCCCAAGGAAAAGCTTTTGGTTTGAATGGTCCACCACTTTGGCTTTCCTCTGCAATTTGATCACCTGAGTCGACATGCTGGACGCCATAGCAATAACACTCTCAGAAATCTTGAAACCAATTCCCCCCACAGAGACACGCCGATTTTGCCAAGACCTAGCGAATTGCTCAGACAAGTTTTCATCATACCCATTAAGCCGTTCCAAATGAGGACTGATACCGCCCTCCTTACAATAATGCCAGACCACAGGGTTGTCATTAAACTCACAACAAGAAATGGGTTCCGTTCGGATTCTATCACCCCCCATGTTAGCCTTCCAGAGCAAAGCATATGTTGAAACATATTCAATGCAAGATTTTTACATTGCATCTCCCTTGAATTTATTTTCTATATGCAGAATGATTTCTTTTTCTCTGATTCATATATGGTTTTTAGGAAAGATAGTCATTTTCTGATTTATAAGTTTATAGGCAAATCATGGGTTCGCTCTTTAGTGAATATCATGAGTGTAGCCATACACCAGAAAACTGGGACGTAACCTTTTAGATTGAAGAGATCTGAGTCTCATGGAACCCGTTTTGCTATTCGATGTCTGATCTGATATATGATCATTGTAATTCTTCTTAAACAAAAAAAAATTAGCGGCTTCTATTTGGTCATTTCAGTCATTCCTTTTCTGCCAAAAAAACACCAACCTTGTGAAAATCATCAACTTTGAGTAAAGAATGTTACAGCACTAAAATACATTAGATCCATCGTGTTGTGTTGTACATTGAAATTTGGTCACCTAATTTTAACTAAGAATATTTGTCACGATAAAAGTGAATTACTGTAGGAAGGAAAAAGTAAGGTTTCCATTTTGTAAGACTTTGTATCATTCTATTTTGTTATACTAAATATGGTAGTCATTATGTAAATATTAGGCTGTGAGAAGGCTTGCAATGACATTTGTCCACGGCTTTTCTTATAATATCCTTGCAATCCTTTGTGAAGAGTGATCAAGTTGGGGTCATGAGAGTTATTACAAAACTAATCTAACTGGCAAAAGGCCATTTTCAACAAATTACACTGTCCACGAAAGCTTTTATCTTGTAGATCACATTTTTCTATTTCTAATTTATACTTCAGTGTTACAGTATATTTTGGATACCTTGTTTGGTTAAATGAGATGACAATGGTCTAGGTAATTAGAGTTGTCTTTTGGAGTGGCTCTCTACGGGCCTAGGGCCCGTAAGTGGATGCCAGGGGAACTAGTAGTAGAGTTACATTAATAAGTGATAACTAAATAAAAACATTGGGGTAAAAACACTAATAAGATAACTAGACCTTGTGCAAGGCCTTGAGAGTTTGTAAGGGCTAAGGATGCAATGAGAAGGCCTATCCGTCTGCATAGTCATCCATCGACGAGGTGTGGATTTGGACATGATTGAGTCTCCTCGTCTGTATGAGAGGATTACTTGGTTCCGTGTGGTGCCATCCCTTTGAGCACGCATAATGACACTCCATCTGATTGCACTCTAGTATCTATTACCTTAGCAGTCATGAGTAGTACCTGACCTATGACTTGGATGAGTACCTCTATGTTATGACTTTAGTTGCATGCATTATTTCATGTGTCTTCTCTGTGATTGATGTGAGTGTTGGCCATCTTATATCCCCTTGTTGTTGTTCTTCTATCCGGACCTTGTGACTATCTCCAAGCACTACAGGGTGGTCTGTTATGAGTCCACATGGTTGGGAGGCGTTGCCACCACCATTGGGGACCAACGAACATGTTTTGGAGCACCAATTGGAGATGTTCTCTCTGTCTCTCTCCATTACTTTATCAGTTATTGTACTTCTTTAGTTATTATATCATATTTAGGACTATGTTATTGTACTTGTATCATATTCTAGACTATGCCATTGCATGTATATTCTTTTATGAAATTATACTCTCTTGAGAGAGAAGATGTAATCATACGATCTAATGAGTAGAAATGAGATGTTCATTATATGGTTTATAGATTCTGATATGGATATTGGATCCACTTGTACTATGATGATTATGGATTCATGTTTATAATTGGATATGGGATTAGGAATATTTGATTTGGTGTTAAAATGAATGTAGTTTTTAATGTTTTCTTTGGAGGGTGACTTAGTCCTCTTCTTCGGGTTGTGCATTCGGCCATACTTGGCCATGAATGCGGTCGATCTATCAAATCAGCAATTGCATCATGTGTATGTTATCTACTTATGTTAAAAAAAAAAATTCTAGTTACCTTTTTGGCTCTTACCCTTCGGGGGTTACATAGTGGGATGTTACATCTTGTATTAGAGCCCATGTTCACACACTAGGAGCTCTGGCGTACTTGAGCCTTCTATGTTTTGTTGTGTTTGGCGTGTGTAGCGTGAGCTTGTTATATTGTTTCGTAGTCTTGTTGTTATGCTTTCATGCCTTAGTATGGTGAATAGGTCATCCTTGTGATGATCTATTTTGATGTGTTCTTTGTTTCCTTTAAGATGCCTCCTAAGGGCAAAGCCAGAGGTAGAGTTAGAGGTATAGCCACTGTTCTTCAACGTAGCACCCAGCATAATGTTGATCAAGGTAATTAGGGTGGCTTTAGATTCCCTTGTTCATGGTTGTGTGTTGGATACCTTCATTACCACAATGGATCTCTGTGTGTTGCCTTTGGGGTCCTATAGGATTGTTTTAGGCATGGATTGGTTGGAGACGCACCTAGCTAGTATAGATTGTTAGCGTAAGTCAGTTCAGTGTGTTGATGATGTTGGAGAGTGTGTTGAGCTAGTTGGGATTCAGAGACCCATTTCTCTCTGTGTGATTTCAGCTATGCAGCTAAAGCATGCTATGCGACAAGGTTGTCAGATGCTCACTATTTTAGTTAGTGATCTTGCTGAGGGTGGGATTTAGGAGGTATCTCTTGATGATCATCCCATTCTCAAAGAGTTTACAGATATATTTTTGAGTGATATTCTAGGCATACCACCTAAGCATGACATAGACTTCAGTATTGATCTCATTCCTGGTACGGGGCCTATTTCTCAGGCACCGTATCGCATGACTAATTAGGAGTTGAGTGACTTGTGGTTGCAGTTAGAGGAGTTATTGGAGAAGGGTTTAATTCATCCTAGTGTATCCCCTTGGGGAGCACCTATCATCTTCATGAAGAAGAAGGACGGATCTCTTCACTTGTACATTGATTATCGCCAATTGAACAAAGTGACGATGAAGAATTGTTACCCGTTGCCTTAGATAGATGATTTGTTTGATCAGATGAGGGGAGCCAAGGTGTTCTCCAAGATAGATCTGAAGTCAGGATACTATCAGCTTTGTACTCATGAGGTAGACATTCATCGGATGGCATTTCATACATGCTATGGGCATTATGAGTTCATAGTTGTCCCTTTCAGGTTGACCAATGCTCCATCTGTTTTCATGAGTTTGATGAATGGGGTGTTTTGCACCTACCTTGACTGGTTTGTTCTCGTGTTCCTTGATGATATTTTGATTTATTCAAGGACTATGGAGGAGCATGAAGGCCATTTGTGGCAAGTGTTGTAGTGCTTGCGAGATAATCAGTTGTTTGGCAATTTGGCCAAGTGTGAGTTCTTCCAGACTGACTTGAGATATTTGGGCAACATCATCTCAGGAGAGGTTATCTCAGTAGATCCTTCTAAGATTCATTCCATTGTGGATTGGCCAGTGCCAATGAATGTGGCTGAGGTTCGCAGTTTCATGGGATTGACGGGCTACTATCGCTGATTTGCGAGATATTTCTCTCAGGTAGCCCATCCCATCACTTCTCTCTAGCAGAAAGGAAAGAAGTTTGTGTGGTCAAATCAGTGTGAGTCATCTTTTCAGGCTCTTAAGGAGTGGCTGACTAGTGCACCTATCCTGGTAGTGCCAAATCCTACAGGTGATTTTGTAGTGTGCATAGATGCTTTGTTGGAGGGTGTGGGGCCACTTCTCATGCAGGAGGGATGAGTGATTGCATATGAGTCCCATAAGCTTAAGGATCATGAGCTAAACTACCCCACCCATGATTTGGAGTTAGCGGTTGTCATCCATACACTTGTGCATTGGAGACATTTCCTCTTGGGACATCAGTTTGAGTTGCATAGTGATCATCGCAGTTTGCAGTATATCTTCACTCAGCTGAATTTGAATGCTCAGCAGCACCGTTGGATGGAGTTCCTCTATGAGTATGACTTTGAGGTTTTCTATATTTAGGGTAAGGAGAATGTTTTTACAGATGCCTTGAGCAGGAGGAGACATGAGATTTCAGTTTTGTCTCTTGGAGTGGATTCGTGGAGCCGTATTTTAGAGTCACTTCCTAGTGATACTTGGTATCAGGAGGTTAGAGCGGAGATTGAGTCTGGGAGAGTCCTTGAGGTTAGGTTTGTAGGTTTCTCTCTTGCGTCTGATGGACTTTTGTGACATCTTGGTTGTATTTATGTTATGGATTCTGGTGATCTTCATTCCTTGGTTTTTCCATAGGCTCATCATGCACCCTCTTCAACTCATCTAGGTGTCACGAAGATCCATGTTGATCTTTGACAGTGGTATCTTTGGGCAAGTCTGTGATGTGATATTACCGATTTTGTGGCTCGGTGTCTTGAGTGCTAGCGGGTGAAGGCAGAGCATCAACACCTAGCAGGACTGTTGTAGCCTCATTCCATCCCTGGATGGAAGTGGGATACGATATCTTTGGATTTCATGGTGGGGTTACCTATGTCTTCGTGTCATCATGATGCTATTAGGGTTACAGTGGACAAGTTGTCCAAGGTGGCACACTTCTCACCCATGAGATCTTCCTACACTGCAGCATCCGTAGCTTGAGTGTTTATGGAGGATATTAGGCGTCTGCATGGTATTCCTCATAGGATCATTTCTAATCATGATCCAGTGTTCACTTTAGCTTTGTGGACTTCTCTTTAGCATGCTTTGGGAGCTCAGCTTAATTTCAGCTCTGCATACTATCTCAAGATTGACGGACTGATGGAGTGGGTTAATCAGGTCTTAGAGGATATGCTTCAGATGTATGTTATGGATCAGCAGCCTTGTTGGGAGGAGTACTTGTACCTGGTTGAGTTTGCTTATAATAATGGGTACCACAGTTCTCTCAGTATGTCTCCCTTTCAGGCCTTGTATGGTAGGCCATGTTGCACTCCGTTGAGTTGGGATTGTTTAGAAGACCGAGTTCTTTTGGGTCTAGAGATGCTTCAAGATATGGAACAACAGGTAGTAAGGATCAGAGAGTAGTTGGCTACAACTCAGGATTAGAAGAGGAAGTATGATGATGCCCGTAGGTTAGATTGCCACTTCTCAATGGGTGACCGTGTGTTTCTGAGAGTTCATCCACGGAAGAGCCCCATCCGTTATGGGAAAGGCTTGAAGTTGGCACCTCATTTTGTGGGACCTTTTGAGATCCTTGAGAGGATTGGTAATGTTGCCTATCACCTTGCATTACCACTAAGCCTATCGTACATCCACGATGTTTTCTACGTTTCAGTTCTTAGACAGTATATTCCTGATGTGACCCATGTTCTTGATTAGACTACTTTGCAGGTTGAGGTGGATAGGCAGATTTCTTTGGAGCCCTTATTCATCCTTTAGCATCAGAGGTTGATCCTTAGGTGTCAAGACATAGAGTAGGTAAGGGTCTAATGGGATCCTGATGGTGAGTCCTCATCATCTTGGGAAGATGCAGCGAGGATGAGAGATCTTTATCCATATCTTTTTGTAGGCTTCAATGAGTAAGCCTAGTCCTAGGGAATGTAATGACCCCCATGTTCGTATTATGCTTTTGTTTATCTTGATGGACTTTGATGACTGTATGTTTTGTATTGGATTATGAGTCTTGTTATTATTTTGTATTGGCACCAGTGATGTGCAATCTTGATAGTATTATGATGTGGAAATTATTATTACTTATGATGGATTTCATGCTTACATGATTGATGTTGCTTCAACTATATGATGTATGTATATGCACAGGTACCTTGACATGTTCTTGGAGTGTTACAGGTACTGAGTATCGACTCCGCCTAGATTCACAGGCCTAAGCGTATTCTTATTATCTCTGATGGTGGTTACTAGAGATAGTTGTAGGCCCTGTTCCCTACCCTAGCCCACTATACCTTGTCAGTGTTGTGTTCCTGCATTGTTGTCTTATCATCCGATTACCTAATGGTAATGTCTGGATTGCCCCTTATGGTCATGTGTAGTTTGCCAGTGTAGTGGTTGAGGTTTTTCTCCTTAGTTTCTGTTGATTGTTCGATGTGGCTTCCTTGGCATCATTAGTTATTTTGATTGGAGAAAATTGTTTTAGGCTAATGTATATTTTGTAGGAAATGAGTACCTTGCCTATTCCTTACCCATGTACTAGGATTGATTACATGTAATTATGCATGTGATAACCTCATTTTTTTTATCGTATCAAGTTTTATGGACTAGTGTGTGGTTTGGCTACATCTTAGCATTTGCAGGCTTCCAGGAGTAAGCCTAGTCCTAGGGGGTAGGATGTAACAACCCTCCTTGATGTATTGGTGATGAGAGTTGGTGAGTGGTTTAGTGAAAAAAAGGGAGGTCGCCGTCTTGGTGGGGCATGGGGCTTTTAGATAAGTCTATTTTTTAAATTTTATTTTCCTCTTCATGCCATATTTGATGGCAAGTGAGAAGTTGGTATGAGTTTAATTCTGGAAAAAAAAAACAAGCTAAGTCAGATTTTATTTTATTTAAAAACTCATACCACGCGTTGGTCAATGACCCTTGGAGAAGTTAGGTGAGAATGTAATTGCAGAAAATATCTTTGGTAGTGGGTGAAATGTGATCACTGGAAAAGAAGCTTAGGAATGATATGAGGAGTGGGTGAGTTCATTAAAGAGAGGAAGAAATTATCTGTGGGTAGGTCATCTCTTGGGCAGCGTAAGATTGGAAAGAAAGAGGCAGTCAATCATGGAGAAAGGAAGGAGGGTGCTCTCTGTGTTGAGAAACTTAGAAACAAAAAGAGACCACACAGAGAAAGGAGGGGGATGAACTAACTAAAGCAAGAATATCAAATTGAATGATTTGAGGCGAGCAGAGGGTGACCAACATACCCAGGCAAGCATACCACCTTGCAAGATTTGAGGTGAAGTGAAGGGGAGAGCAATTATAGGTAATTACCTCAGTCTCTCTATCATTTCCAGCATAAAGACAAAACATGTTTGTTGCATTCTACTAAGCACAAGAAAACCAAAACCAATTACTGCCCTTTAAACAAAAACTACCATATGACTGCTACTATTTCATTAAGCACAAAGAAACTAAAATCCCATTACTGCCTTTTTAATAAAAAGCATATGTTAAAACATATTCGATGCAAGATTTTTACATTGCCTCTCCCTTGAATTTATTTTCTGTATGCATAACGATTTCTTTTTCTTTGATTGATATATGGGTTTTTAGGAAAGATAGTGATTTTCTGATTTATAAGTTTATAGGCAAATCATGGGTTTGATCTTTAGTGAATATCACGAGTGCAGCCATACACCAGAAAACTAGGACGTAACCTTTTAGATTGAAGAGATCTAAGTCTCATGGAACCTCTTTTTCTATTCCATGCCTGATTTGATAGATTATCATTATAAATCTTCTTTAAAAAAAACTTAGCAACCTCTGTTTGGTCATTTCAGTCATTCCTTTTCTACAAAAAAACACTAGCCTTGGGAAAACCATTGACTTTGAGTAAAGAATGTTACGACACTAAAATACATTACATCCATCGTGTTATGTTGTGCATTGAAATTTAGTCACCTAATTTTAACTAAGAATATTTTTCATGGTAAAAGTGAATTACTGTAGGAGGGAAAAAGTAAGGTTTCCATTTTGTAAGACTTTGTATCATTCTATTTTGTTATATTAAATATGGCAGTCATTATGTAAATATTAGGCTGTGAGAAGGCTTGCAATGCCATTTGCCGTGCTTTTCTTATAATATCATTGCAATCCTTTGTGAAGAGTGATCAAGTTGGGGTCACGAGAGTTATTACAAAACTGATATAACTGGCAAAAGGTCGTTTTCAACAAATTGCACTGTCCACGAAACCTTTTGTCTTGTAGATCACATTTTTCTATTTCTAATTTATACTTCAGTGTTACAATCTATTTTGGATACCTTGTTTGGTTAAATGAGATGACAATGGTCTAGGTAATTAGAGTTGTCTTTTGGAGTGGCTCTTTGCGGGCCTGGGGCCCGTAAGTGGTTGTCAGGGGAACTAGTAGTAGAGTTACATTAATAAGTGATAACTAAATAAAAACATTGGGGTAAAAACACTAATAAGATAACTAGACCTCGTACATGGCCTTGAACGCTTGTAAGGGCTAAGGATGCAACGAGAAGGCCTATCTATATGTGAGGCGTTGAGTTATCTGTCTGTGGGGTGTGGATTTGAGCATGATTGAGTCTCCTCGTCTGCATCAGAGGAGTACTTGGTTCCATGTGGTGCCATCCATTCGAGCATGCATGATGACACTCCATCTGATTACACTTTAGTATCTAGTACCTTAGCAGTCATGAGTAGTACCCGACCTATGACTTGGATGAGTACCTCTATGTTATGACTTTAGCTGCATGCATTGTTTTCCTTGTCTGCTTCATGATTGATGTGCGTGTTGGTTATATCCCCTTGTTGTTGTTCTTCTGTCCAGGCCTTGTGACTATCTCTGAGCATGGTGGGGTGGCCTCTTATGAGTCGACATGGTTGGGAAGTGTTGCCACTACCATTGGGGACCGACGAATAGGTTTGGAGCACTAGTTGAAGATGTTCTCTCTCTCTCTCTCTCTCTCTCCATTACTTTATCAGTTATTATACTCATTCAGTTATTGTATCATATTCAGGACTATGTTATTGTACTTGTATCATATTCTAGACTATGCCATTACATGTATATTATTTTATGAAATTGTACTCTCTTGAGAGAGAAGATGTAATCATATGATCTAATGAGTAGAAATGAGATGTTTATTATATGGTTTACGGATTCCGGTGTGGGTATCAGATCTGCTTGTACTATGATGATTATGGATTCATATTTATAATTGGATATGGGGTTAGGAACATTTGATTTGGTGTTAAAATGAATGTAGTTTTTAATGTTTTCTCTGGAGGGTGAATTAGTCCTCTTCTTTAGGTTGCGCATTCGGCCATACTTGACCATGAATGTTGTTGATCTATCAAATCGCCAATTGCATCATGTGTATGTTATCTACTTATGTCAAAAAAATATATATTCTGGTTACCTTTTTGGCTCTTACCCTTCGGGGGTTACGTAGTTGGATGTTACAAATTGAATTATAATTTTTGTACTCACAAGTTAATATGTTTGATTAAATAATGAGTGACTAAGTTAAAATATTGTTGTGATATAAATGTTTATATATTAATTATTATTATGAGTGATTAAATTTTTAGGGAATTTGGTTATGAAACAAGTAATTTTTGGTTATTAAAGGAAATTTTTTAAGTTAGACAAATATTATTTGTAGTATTGTTTCACTCATAGAAATCTATATTCTCTTGACAATATAACATTTTGATTTAATTTATTCCTAGTTTATATATTCTTCAAATATGTAGTTTGTTCACCAAATATAAACTTAGAAATAAAAATTTATGGTACAAGTAAAAAATAATCTTAAAATTATTAACTATTTATTATTAGTACATGCCTTGAGTAGTACTATTGCAATTGTTGTGGCTTATTGGTGATTAATCTAGCAAGAGTAAACCAATCAAAACACAGTATAAATTTTCTTGTGCAAATTTAATTCTAAATTTTCTTGTGCAAATTTAAATTAAATTTGAACTTTTCCTATGTGAACATGAGAAAATTTAAACAAAAAAATTGGAGAAATTATTTATCTCTATTGTAATTGGCTCAAATAAAAGAGTAAACCAATCAAAACACAGTATAAATTTTCTTGTCAGGCAAATTTGAATTAAATTTGAACTTTTCTTATGTGAACATGAGAAAATTTTAACAAAAAAATTAGAGAAATTATTTATCTCTATTGTGATTGGCTCAAATAAAATGACCTCTTCTCGCAGATTGTCAGAGATACTATTTTTAGTGCAACAAATGCCTAAAATTGACGAGCTAATTTCGGTTAGTAGGGAGGAGGTGGCAATGGTAACAATTTAATTTTTTTATGACAATATTTTCGGGAATTTGGTTATGAAACAATTCATTTATGCTTATTAAATTATTATTATTATTATTATTATTATTATTATTATTATTATTATTATTATTATTATTATTAACCAAATAATATTTTATAATATTTTTAAATGTTATATGATTATTATCATTATTATAATTATAAAATCATTGTAATATTTATATTATTATAATATATAATGATTTAATATATTTCTCAGTTTTCTATAGTTTTTTTATTGTTTTGGGTATAAAAATATTAAAAATAACTAAAAAATTAATTTGTTTTTTATTAATATTAATATTATTATTTTATTCTCTTATGTTTGCTAAATATTAAAAATTAGTAAGAAATTAATATATTATATTATTATTGTAATATTTATATTATAATTTATAATGATTAAATTTATTTGTCACCATTTTATAGTTATTTAATTCTTTTATGTATAAAAATATAAAAATTACTAACAATTTTTTTAATCAATATTATTATTATTATAATATTGTGTAATATTATATTGTTTTTTTCATATTAATATGATAGTCTAATTTGTATCAAATAAAACAATATAATTCTAATGATGTAATTATTATTATTATTATTATTATTATTATTATTATTATTATTATTATTATTATTATTATTATTATTATTATGATAGTTTAATTTGTATTCAATAAAATAATATAATTCTTAATAATAATAATAATAATAATAATAATAATAATAATAATAATAATAATAATTCGATGGGATTATTGATTTTACATATGAATGGAATTATAATTTTTGTACTAACAAATTAATATGTTTGATTAAGTAATGGGTGACTAAATTAAAATATTGTTGTGATATAAATGTTTATATATTATTATTATTATTATTATTATTATTATGAGTGAGTAAATTTTTGGGCAAATTTAGTTATGAAACAAGTAATTTTTGGTTATTAAAGAAATTTTTTTAAGTTAGACAAATATTATTTGTTTTCGTATTGTTTCACTCATAGAAACTATATTCTCTTGACAATATGATATTTTGATTTAGTTTATTCCTCATTTATATATTCTTAGTTCATTCACCAAATATAAACTTAGAAATGTTATTCTGAACAGAGAAATAAGAGGTCTATAATGTTTTTCTTATTAAATTATTTTTTTTATTTCAACTGATAACAAGTTAATAATATTTGTGTTATTATTTTGGTTTTGATTTAATATTTGTGTTATTATTTTGGTTTTGATTTCTTGTGATTTTGTTTAATTGTAATTGATTCAGCTGTAATGATTGTTGTACCTATTACATTGGCTTTTCTTTAAATCATTCATGTTGGATAGGGGTTTGTGTTTTGTAATTGATTCAGCTGCAATGATTGTCGTACCTATTACATCTTTTCTTTAAATCATTCATGTTGGATAGGGGTTTGTGTTGTACTAAAAGACTCTCAAATGTCTTCAAACAATGTTGGATAGGGGTTTGTGTTGCACTAAAAGATGAAGATTAGTGCATCTCCTTATGTATATGAGAAACTTAGTTTAGCTACTAAAAAAATTTATCACATGTGCTCTCTTCATCTTCAGTTTTCTAGGATTTTGTGTAATAGTTGTCTTTACCATTGTGATCTTGGCAATACAAAGTAAATAGTGAGAATTTGTTAACCACATGTTGCTCTTTAAAGGGCTCATTTGCATGATTTAGACTGCGTTTTGGTTTTACTTTGTCCATAGTTGTATTTGAAAACTATATTCTAAAAGGCAATGCTTTAAATTAAATTAATAAGTTTTTATACAACCCTTGATTGATACCAAAGATGGAAAGTGTTTATACAACCCTTGATTGATACCAAAGATGAAAAATTTTAGAAGAAAATAGAGATATTCTATTTAATTTTAATTATAATAAAATATTTTAAATTTATTATACTTATTATATTACTATAATATTATATTTTAATTATAATTATAATATAATATTATATTTGTATAATTGCATTATTATAATATCATATATTATTATATAATATTATTATAATACTATAATATTAATTAATATAATATATCAAGTGTTATAATAAATATTAATAATATAATTAATATTATTATTAATATTATAACTATAAATAATAACAATTTTGTGAATGCTTTCATATGTAACGAATTCATGGGGGTTTGGATGAGGTCTTGGTAGTGGCTAGACTAGGTGTTGGAATTCCTTTAGCGTAAGACTTTCACTGGGTGAATGAGCGTGGAGACATGGTTGAGTGGTATCCATTTGTGTTGGTTTTGAGGGCAAACAGGGAGTAGGGGAGGCAGAGGCGAGTAACAATGGGTGCAGGTTTTCTCAAGAAGGTGCTGGAGAGAATTGAAGATTACAAATGGATGATTGATTTCAACCATGAATACTACCAAGTGGATTCTAATGCGTAGTTCAATTTGATCTTTAGTTTAATGTGTTTAGTTTGTTGATAGTAGGGTTATTGGTGTTGAAAATCACTGGGTTATTAATAGTTTTCAGGAGTATGGTTATAGGGAAGGGGTTTACCAGGATTTTGTTCTACCTAGTGTTTTTAAAACTCTATTTTTGTAGAGATGATGTAATGAAATCTTTTGTTAAGTTTGGTTTAATATTAATGCAAAAGGAAACTTCCCTAATGCAGTAGTTTATCTAGAAAAAAATTAAAATAAAATACCTTTTTTTTGTTAATAAAACCTGGTTTAGGTCCAGGAACCATAAAAAAATCTGATCTGGCACCAAGCCAAACACAGCTAGTCCTATTATAACCATATCCTTCTAAACCTGTATCCTTCCTAAAAGAACCTTCTAATGCTCCATCTTGCACAAACCAAACCAGACTACAAAAATCTTACATCAAATATCGATTCCCTTTCTTAGAAGAACTCAAATCATTTGGTGCTTAAACTTTGAAGTGACTTTCTTCCTTTTAACCTTTATCCACACATGGTCATTATTCAGAGAGAGCACAGTGTTCAAAATATTTTCCATGAGGCTGCACCTAGTGAATTCCTCAGCACTATCTTCAATCGCAGAAACTAAAGTTGCCTCACATGCAATCTTTGGTTTATCTTCTTCCAAGGAGACCCCAGATTTATTTGCAGGAGAAGAGATTAGTACAGGAGTAGAGATTTGCATAGGAGAAGAGGGTTATTGCACCAAACAATCTGAAACATCAAGAAGATGATCTGGCTTAACTTGAACACTTGGAAATATATTATAGTGGTGAGACTCTACACCCACCCACCAAGTAGGCCTTTCAACCTTTTGATCTGAAGCTTGTTTAGGGCATCTAGGGGATGAATGGCCTGTATCAAAACATGCCTCCAACTCCAATCCCCCAACTTTAGAGAGATCTCAGTCGGAAGACCCTTGGACAAGTCTATCTGAATGCACAACTACACATAGGTAGTGTTGGTACAATTGATTGTTTCCGGTGAAATAAAATGGTACTTTCCCAAACCATTAGTAATTGCCCACATACTCTCAATTTCCTAAAATTATAGAGGAAGGTAGGGAAAAGTCACCCAAAGGACATCAAAGTCAAAAGCCTCAGTTCTTGGATCAAATGATGGATACCAGGGTTTGGTGCACAAAAAATCCTCTTAATAGTACCAAGGGCCATATTTCAAAACCTTCTTGGCAAGTCAAATCTAAAATGAAAAACTCCCTTGCATAGGGGTATAAAAAATTTCACCCTCCAAGAAATCCTACCAACATTTTGAGAGCCAACTATGTAAATCGCACAACTTTGTCTAGATTTTTGGGAATCTACATACAAGGGCATAATCCTAAAGATATGCCACCCTATCTCTGGTGAGTCCATCCATGCAAAATTTACGAACCCGGTCTAATTGTAGAAAGGGGAGTGATCTCCCCTGTTCGCCATTTGCAATCTTGGAGGAATCCAAGTGAAGAGACTACCTTCCCCCCAAACCTGACACCCAGGCACCAAACTCTAGTGCATCTTTAAAACTACGTGGGTTCCTTTCAGCAACACCCTACATGAGGGGCCGCTCCATCTCTAAACCCTGGATGCGTCCAAACAGTGGCCCGTTAGTCTTAATGCCACAGTCGCGAGCCCTGGATGGGGGCACCACCTGCTCAAGAATGCAATCTCTTAGAAAATTATCAGAAGCCTTGCCGCCAAATGGAGCTCAGCTAGATTTTCATTCCCCTAGAGGGGATACTGCCATAGCAACATGGGAAGACTGATTATGGCATCAGTTCTGTTCCAGCACTGAAGAAAAAAGGGGTGGATCAGAGACCTCACCAGAGAGCGTGTGCACAAGAGAAGGCATAGTGAAAAAAGTAAAATAAAATAACTTTTAAATAATAGATATACAAGTGTATATATATGAGAGTATTTCAAAACAATATAAATATAATAAAACAACTGTTATATTCATGCACATATACATATATGATTAATTACTTATATATATATTACTTTCCTATTCTTTATATATAAATATTATTTTTTTTGTTGTATAAACCCTGGTTAGGGACCAGGGACCCATCAAAAACAGGGCAAGCCCTTATGTCTGATAAAAAAGAGACCATCATAGCCAAGTCTTAATATCATCGAGACATATACATATTGACAGCGAGAGAGGGAAAATTACATGACCCTCTCCCCGACACCTATCTACAGACAAACATAACCAAATCACTTATCTGCTAACCTAGTCAAATCTACCAAATCTCCCTCCTCGTCATAGGCACAGGTGAAGTCTAGTCGAGCATGTTCCTCCATAGGTAGCCCCATCTTGACAACAATACATTCCACTGTCCTCCGTGTCTTGACAACACCTAGCAACACGTCATGAACATGGCCAAGGATCATCTCATGGTTCTCCTCTGGCACCTTGGAAGAATCCACCATATCTTCATGAGATAAAATAGAAGAAGCAACAATAGACATCAACATCACCATAGTCAAAGATTGAGCTACTCCAAAGACATTCCAGCGCCCACGAGAAGTACTAGGATCAAGAAGCAGAGTTGCCATCACCTCTCGAACCTTCCCACCATCCTGACTATCCACTTCCTTAGCTAAGGAGAGCATCTAACATAGCCACTCCCACAAAATAGGATTTTTGACTTCTATATTGACAAGATTCACAAAGCTTGCAATGGCTTCCTCCTCGGACAACTTATTTAACCACTTCTGAGGAGTGCACACCCTCTTCATTCTTTGACCCACCGTGTTGCTCTCAACCTTCTACTTAACTTGACGCCGCAAAGGATAGGAAGCCACCACATTTTCTTTACCTTTGCCACAGCCACGGAAACCAACTCTGCCTTCCATCCCAACCTTACCAACAGAACCTCCAACCTCCACCATAGCAATATCACTCAATAAAGGCAAATCCAAAAAAATAAGGAGAAATCCACATCAAATTAGGAAATACCTTCAACACTGCCACACTCCACCAAAGATAATGATTGGCCAACCTGGCCCTAGACGTTTTCACACATATCATTCCTCAAGAGTGAATAATAATCAATGCCTACTTAATGATCCGTCCCATTATCAGGAGATATAAATATTATTTTTATATATATTATAGAAAGTAAGATATATATTGTCAAAGGGGTTGTGCTTAAATGACAAGGTCATAATGTTCTCAAGATGGAGACCCAAGTTCGAATCTCCCACAATGGTTTCTATGTTGAGTAAGTAATCTAAGTTGAATATGTGGATGGGGAAACTTAAAACAATAGTTACTTCTTTAAAACAATTTGAGAGAGAAAGGTTGAAAGGTTTTCTATAATTAATGTAATATTTGTTTAGTTATAAACTCAATTCAAATCAAGATCATTTATATATATGAAACTTAAAACAAGAGTTAATTCTTTATGTTCTCTCTTATGTTGAATAAGTAATCTAAGTTGAATATGTGGATGGGGAAACTTAAAACAATAGTTAATTCTTTAAAACAATTTGAGAGAGAAAGGTTGAAAGGTTTGCTATAATTAATACATTAATATTTGTTTAGTTATAAACTCAATTCAAATCAAGATCATTTATATATATGACAAACATTTTTTAAGGCAGAAAAGTTTGAGGAAATAATTTGTTTAGTTATAAACTCAATTCAAATCAAAATTGTATTGTGAGACACACATATATGACAAACATTTTTTAAGTAAGGCTGAAATGAATTTATAGCTAAACAGATATTACATAATTATTTCAGCAAACCTTTCAGCCTACCTTTTATATTATAACCTTAAATTTGTTATATTCCAAATATATGTTTACCTTTTATATTATAACCTTAAATTTGTTATATTCCAAATATACGTTTTAATGCAGGCTTGAAAAAAAAAGGGACGCCTTTGCTACACTGAATTATGGTGGCGGCAAAAGTGTATAATAACATGCAAGCTTGGGAGATTTTACAGAATTCTAATTGATCGTAGGTATGAAATATAATCGTGATGTCTATGCACAGAATGAGAATATTAATAAGTAGCACTCAATATGGTATCTATGGCCAAGCATTAAGCCCATCGAATATAAACTTTGAACGGATACATTAGCACCATCTATAGCCAGAATAAAGCGTGGTGAAAACAAAAAATCTCTTACACTTTTCATCTTCTCTGAAACCCTAACTCAGAGTTTACACGATTGGCTGATTTCTGAATTCCACATAATCATATCAATATCTTTAGCATTCTCCAAAATTGAAAACTATATTGCCATCCAAGGAAAATGGCAGGCAGTGGTGGTGTCAGTTCTCCCTTTCCGAAAAGTGTCTGTCTTCATTATAGCTATGACCTAAGTCTGTCTGGGCATTCAAACTACGACCTATCAAATTTAGCAGCAAAGTATGGACATAATTAACCAGAGGGAGTTTTGTTTTACTTTCAACACTCCAAATGGTAGTCCACTTTGAAGTTGTAGATGAAAAAGAGAAGAGTTATTGATATATCAGGATGTATAGATAGTAATATGTATACAGAGATATAACTAGGGCTAATTCTGTGATCTGCGAATGTTGTACACTGTTCCTGCAAATGGTGATTTGATGGATTGGTGCTTTGTCTGATTGTAAGCGTACTTAAAGTTGATTAGACTTGGACAAGCACATCAGGCCCGGTTTTATCTAATTGAGCTTCACAGGTTTTATTTACTAACTCTGTGGTCCAACGAGTCTCATTAACTGCCAAGTGTTGGCATCAAATGGAAGTAATAACTTTTAGTACTGTAGCCTTTCAATACTTGCCATTTTTAGATCTTTCCAACTAGTTCAGTACATTCTTAAAATTGACAATTTTTACATGTTACATGGTTGATTGTCTGAGATTAGGAATCGACGGCATGGCTTGGGTTGCCTGTGTACGAATTGGGTCTGCGCCGTTGATATCATTGTTTTCTTCAATCTTACATTTTGGGTTCTTTACTTTCATATACTTCTGGTTAATGATTTGTGTGCGTGGATTTTCGTCTTTGAGAAGCCTCTGTTTCTGCATCAATCAAGAAGAGTGTTAAGGTGTTTTAACAGCAATGGGAAGGGGAAAGATTGAGATCAAGAGAATTGAGAATATCACTAACAGACAAGTTACATTCTCAAAGCGGAAAGGAGGGCTCAGGAAGAAAGCACATGAACTTTCAGTGTTGTGTGATGCAGAGGTTGCTCTCATAATCTTTTCCGGTACTGGAAAATTGGTTGAATATGCAAGCAGCAGGTAGTTCTTTTTTCCTATTTTTTCTGTTGATCTGTATACATATTACTATCTAACTATTTAAAGCTATTTTAGAAGAGATTTTGATAGAGGAAATGATTTCTTTTTTGATGTAAAACTCTTCCAAAATTGCAAAAGGATTGTATAGATTGTACTTAGGTTGCAATCTCTTTTCGCTTAGATCTTTGATGTGTAGAAATATTTGTGGGGTTATAGAATGTTGATGGAATGCATTCATTATTTTATGTTCTGTTTTATATATGTTTTTACTGCAAAGCTTGTGGAATACATGCTTTAGGGTTGGTTTTGTAGACATGAGATGTGAGGCTAAGTTTTTAGGGTTTATAGTCATGAGCACCGTGGCTAGGGTTTCTGCAAGTACAAAGCTCTAAATGGCGTTTTACATAACACTCTTGTTTTATTTTATTTTGTGTACGAAAGCATGAAGAAAATTTTACAGAGATATGTTACAGTCTCGGGAGCTCGCCTGTGGGACTATGATCAACAGGTGAGCCTCTATTTAGGCCTCTAATCATGTATTGATCTGTCAGATTCAACTCCTTCAAGCAGTTTAAAATTGTGTTCTCATTAATATAGATCAGATTTTCTATTATTAAGGCAGGAAAGATTATAACATCCTATGCATCTTTGATATCCTACCCTATTCCGCATCCTAATTTGCATTGTTTATGGTTTGTATTACTGCCAAAAACAGCAGATGTTTCATTACGAAGTGGAAAGAGCTAAGGGTGAAAATGAGTGGCTTAAAAGTCTACTAAGGTCTTGTTCTACTTCAAATTAATTACATGCTTTTTTGTTTTGTTTTGTGTTGTGTTGTTTTCTTGATTGGAAGAATATTATCTTTTTCCTCATAAATTAATTGTTTGCAGGCAGAGAATGGGTGAAGATTTGTCCTCCATGACTGTAGAGCACCTGCATCAACTGGAGCAGGAACTTGAGATTGCAACAACTAAGGTTCGGAAAAGAAAGGTAAATTTGTAATGAAAGAGCTTAAACAACCGGCACCTTCATCCAGTGTTCCAAATAACAAAAAAACACTTTTGTTTATGGTATCACAATAATTTCAACAGATCCTTATGAAGTATTTTGTGCTGATACAACAGGACCAGCTCATCTCGTTGCAATTAGATTCCTTAAGGCAAAGGGTAAGTCAAGTTTCTCCATCTACCCTAACCACAGAAGAGTAAGCAAATTTTTGACTCTTTTCTTTTGTTGGGTATGTAGGAGGCTTCTCTAGAACATGACAACAAATATCTTCAGCATGTGGTTGGTTATATTCCTCTTCTAACTGTTACTGCTGTATAAATATTATAGTTTTTCAGTACTTTCTTTTTTCAAATTCTAACTGTCATGGATCAAAAATATTATACTTTCTCAAGATCTAAATTTGCCTTCTTGCAAACCAGCTGCTTGAGAATCAGGCTCTACACAGTTATTATTCAAGTGCACTATGCCAGCAAGAAGAACCAAATCATCTTCAACTGACCCCTGTACTACCTGCATTTCGTGTGCAACCAAGCCAACCAAACTTGAAGGACAGTGGGTATCAACAGCCAGATCTGCAGCTAGGGTATAATGAGAAGTACTTTTATATTCCACACAATCATGATTTCTCCCATATTTATCCCATTCACTCAAATACAGAATATGTTGCTATGATTTACTGCATTGCTTCGTTAACAGGTTTAACTGTAGCCACCCACAACCTTGATATTGCAAAGAAGAATTTGTCAGACTGTAAAAAATGTATGTTCCTATTATTCATTTGTTGCTATTATTCATTTCTCATAACCTACATATAGGATGTTTTAGCAACAACTGATCTTAAGAAAAAAGAAAATTGTTATTCTTATCAATTCAGGTTCATCTTTTTGGTTTTTACTTAAATAAAACTGAATGCAGTAATGTACAGAAAAACCTTTTGTAGAAAAAGGTAGTCCTTGATAAAATTTATTTGTATCTTTTTTGCAGGTTTGTGAAGGTCAAGTGTGAGAGTACAACGTTGATCTTACATATACTATCTATCTAACTTGCCTCCAGACATCTTCTGTCTATCAAGAGTATTTACCTCATGTATGTTGGAATGGTTTTTAACTTATATATATGTTGGATTACTTTTAACTTGTAATGCATTTAATGCTATTTGTAATTATATGAAATTGTAATGTTTAGAAATTGAAATTATCAATTTCATAATAGATGTATTTTTTCAATCTACTTTAAATATATTTTTATTAAATAATTATTTTTAATTATATAAATGGATTTGTTTAATTTTTGTTTCAATTTGATATGAATTATTATTTAAAAAAATCATTGAAATAATGTCTAGTTATAATTTTGAATATATAATAATGATTAAAATAATATGTGATTGGATTGAAAGGATATGTTTTAATTAGAAAAACAGTTTCTGTCAAAAGCTGTCTAATCAATTTTAATAGACTGTTGAAATACCATGTTTTTAAAGAAAATGTTTTAATTTTATTGTTTAATAATTAATTTGTAAATTTATAATATATAATTATTGATTTAAATGTATAGCTTCTGATTTAAACTGTGTTGGAGATTTATTAAATCATGGTTTCTGGATATCCATTCTCTTCTAAATTTTTTTTAAATCAATTATAAACTGTGGAAATTTGATGTTTCTAGATATAAATATTATTTTAAAATAAAAATATATTTTAAATATTTTAAAGTAATCATATATTTTAAAGTTTGTATTTAACCATATTTTATAACACTTAATTGATGAATTCTTTTTAATTTTAATTTTAAATTAAATAAAAAAATATTTTTTATTACATATATTATATGACGTTTTATCCCCAAAAAATTTAAAAACTGAAAAAATATTTAAACAAATTAAATATATACCAAAAGAAGAAACAAACTAAAATCTATTAATACCATTGCCCCGTTAGATATTCTTATAATTGTGATACTTCTTAAATTTAATAAAAAAATTTATTAAGGAAAAGGTTTCTTTTTATAAAATTTCTGCAAAAGTTAATGGATGTTTTTTAAATGAATAAACGTGCCAAATATGAATAATGCAGACATTTGGAATGTAGGCTTGCAATGATTTGAGAGACATGAGAAATTATTGATGCATTTTCTTGCCTATTCCAGTCTAGTCTTACAATGCAATACAGAATGCAATACAGATTGACTGATGGTGAAGTTTACGATGCCTAGAAAATTTGAAGAACAAGATCAGTGTCTAAACATAAATACATTGAAATCATTGTCTATATAGGTTTTGAGTTTGTTTTTATTGTTTTGAAGATTGCTTTGCATGCTTTTTTTTTAAGCTTTTCATTTAAGACAGATTCAATGAAATTCATATCAGGTCTTCTTAAACATCTTCAAAGCTTTAATTGGGTCTTAAGGATTTTTCTATAATGAAATGCTATATTAGTTTTTTTTATTAAATATTCTTACATTTGAAGGTTAAAAGTTATATGTGTATAATTAATAATTATCGTGGTAGTGTTGTAATATTCCGCTACGTAACCTCGAAGGGTAAGAGTCAAAAGGGGACAAGATAATTTTTTTTTGACATAAATAGACAACACACATATTTGGTTGACAATATAATAGATCGATAGCATTCATTTTAAACACCAAAGCAAATGTTCATAATCCCATCTGATAAAAACATGAATCCATAAGCATAAAATACAGGCAGATCCGATACCCACACCGGAATCCGTAAAGCAATAAAGGAACATCACATTTCTTCTCATTAAATACAATGATTACAACTTCTCTCCTAAGAGAGTTCAATTACGTAACTGCATATACAATTACAATGATATATTCCAGAATATGATACAAGTATAATAACATAGTCCTGAGTATGATACAAGGACTAAATGGCTATAATAGCTGAATGAAGTAATGGAAGGAGAGCTCATTTCCAACTGGTGCTCCAAAACCTGTTCGCTGGTCCCCAATGGTGGTGGCAATGCCTCCCAACCATGTGGACTCCTAAGAGACCACCCCACCGTGCTCGAAGATAGTCACAAGGCCCAAATGGATGAACAACAACAAGGGGATACAAGATGGCCAGCACTCACATCAAACACAGAGTAGACACGGAGAGCAATGCTTACAATCAAAGTCATAATATAGGTGTACTCATCTAAGTCATAAGTCAAGTACTACTCACGACCGCTAAGGTGCTAGATACTAGAGTGTAATCATATGGAGTGTCATCATGTGTGCTTAAAGGGATGGCACACACAGGACAAAGTACCTCTCATATAGACGAGGAGACTCAATTGTGCCCAAATCCATGCCCCGCAGATGGATGACTCGATGCCCCGTAGACGGATAGGCCTTCTCATTGCATCCTTAGCCTTTACAAGCGCTCAAGGCCATGCACGAGATCTAATTATCTTATTAGTATTTTTACCCCAATGTTTTAGTTTAGTTATCACTTGTTACTGTAACTCTACTACTACTTCCCCTAGTAGCCACTTACGGGCCTCGGGCCCATAGAGAGCCACTCCAGATGACCACTCTAATGCCTAGACCTTGTTTATCTCGTTTGACTAAACGAGGAATCCAAAAAGACTAGAATCACTGAAGTATAAATTAGCAATAGACAAATGTGATCTACAAGACAAAAGCTTTCATGGATAGTGTATTTTGTTGAAAATGGCCTTTTGCTAGTTAGCTCAGTTTTGTAATAACTCCTGTGACCCCAATTTTGTCATGATTCCCAAGGTATGCACAGATAACGTAAGAAAACACAGCAAAAGGTATTGCAAGCCTACTCTCAGCCTAAATTTGGCATATTGTCTACCATATTTAACATAGCAAAATAAAATGTAAAGCACAGACTTACAAAATGGAAATTCTAAATTTTCCTCCTACAGTAGTTCTCCTAGATTCTTGTAATGCGTGGTAGATTTTCTTAATATAAATTATGTGACCAGATTTCAATGCACAAACCAAAATTGAAAATTCTAAGGTATTTTAGTGTCGTGACATTCCTTAACTCAAGGATGGTAGTTTTTCCAAGACTAGAGATTTAGCAGAACATGACCATAATAATCAAAACAGAGCAACTCCAAAATCTTAAGAAGAGCTATAATGAAAATCTCTTTCAAAGAATTCAACGTATGACAAAAAGAAGTTTCATGAGACTTTGATCTCTTTAATCTCTGTCCTTGCATCCCCTATTTCAAAAGAATAAGGAAATCGTTCTGCAATTTCAAAACTAAATTCAAGGATAGAGGAAGTCTAAATATATTGGAATGAAATAACCTTTGGCAAATATAAAATAGGGTAATGTGGTTTCAATTTCCTTTTTTCTGTGCTTAATGGAAACATAGCAAACATATTGTAGTTTTTGTGTCAACTCTGCATTCCACTCTTCCTGCAATAACACAGTGTTACGGTATGGATCTAGAGGGGAAATTATTAGCATGGAGCAAGAAAATGGCACTGTAAGTACTGAATACATGCAAGAAATACAAGGCCAAAGTTCCATCTCAAGAGAAATTTAAATCAGGGATCACATTGGGAATGATTTTCTTTTTTCTTTTTGGTTCCTGAGACTAGCTGGGGATGGAAATGTGAGGACTTATATTTAATTGAACGCTACATTGACTTCTTATTTGGATATGTTCTCTGTATATTTTCAAGATGTGTGCAAGCTACCTAATAATTGTGGGTCCCATGGCATTTGCAGCTCCAAAGGAAATTGTGAATGCTATGATGATGTTATCTTCAAACAATTTTAGTCCAACACTAGATGTAGACATATCTTAGTTTTTGTGTAGGCAACAATGGGGTTTCGGTTCTTCTGTGTTTAGTGAAATCACAGCAAACAAATTTCAGCTTTGTACTTTAAAAAAATAATGAACTAAGGGAAATACCTCAGATTTGGCCGCACTCCCTTCAACATACCTCAAATTTGTAACTTGATATGGTCGCCTAAGACTTCTCTATCCCCCACCACCACTCAGATCTACAAACCCTTCTCTTCAGCACACCTCCACTCTTGCCATATTTTGCTTTCTTTTGATTTTTCCCTTTTCAACGTATATATCTCTTCTTCTTTCTTTTCACTCGTCCCCCAAAATAATGCATTTACTCTCCTTTTCTCCCAGATCAGATTTTTTTTTTGCATTAAACAAACACACCAACTTCTCTTATCCTTATCCTATCACCAACACTCACCAACTCGGTAGATATTTCCTCCTCTCACATTAACTGTCTTCTCTCTTCCCCAAAACATTGACTCTCGATATGCTGCCTCATGAGATATTTTCTCCATTTAAAATCTACAAACCTCATCGCCAACACAGCAAGGAGGTTGTTACATCCTACCCCCCTAGGACTAGGCTTACTCCTGGAAGCCTACAAACACTAAAATGCATCCAAAGCACACACTAGACCAAGAAACTTGATACAGTCAAAGGAAGCCAAGGAGAAAAGCCTCAAGCATCACACTGCCAAACTACACATGACCATAAGGTAATCCAGACGGTAAGACCACAACACAGAAACACAACACTGACAAGGTACAGTTGGCTAGGGTATAGGGAATAGGGCCTGTGACTATCTCCAGTAACCACCATCGGGGATAATAAGAGTATGCTCAAGCCTATGAATCCAGGCAGAGTTGATACTTAGTACCTGCAACACTCCAAGCACACATCAAGGTACCTATGCATATATATACATCATATAGCTGAAGCAACATCAATCATCTAAGCATGAAATCTATCATAATTAATAATAATGTCGACATCATAATAGTATCAAGATTGCACATCACCGGTGTCAATATAAAATAACAACAAGATGCGTAATCCAAAAATAAAGTATACAGTCATCCAAGTCCATCAAGATAAGAAAAACGTAATATGAACATAGGGGTCATTACATCCCCTAGAATTCTACAAAAAGATATGGATAAAGGTCTCTCATCCTCGTTGCATCTTCCCACGATGCTGAGGACTCACCATCAGGATCCCATTGGACCCTTACCTGCTCTATGTCCTGACCCCTGAGGATAAACCTCTAATGCTAAAGGATGCGTACGGGCTCCAAAGAAAGCTACCCATCCACCTCGACCTGTAAAGTAGTCCAATCAAGAACATGGGTCACATTAGGAATATACTGTCTAAGAACTGAAACATGGAACACATCGTGGATGTGTGATAGACTCGATGGTAATGTAAGGCGATAGGCAATAGGACCAATCCTCTCAAGGATCTCAAAAGGTCCAACAAAATGAGGTGCCAGCTTTGAGCCTTTCCCATAGTGGATGGGGCTCTTCTGCGGACGAACTCTCAGAAACACATGGTCACCCACCAAGAAATGGTGATCCAACCTACGGGCATCGACATACTTCCTCTGTCAATCCTAAGCTATAGCCAACTACTCTCTGATCCGCACTACCTGTTGCTCCATATCTAGAAGCATCTTCAGACCCAAAACAACTCGGTCCTCTAGGCGATCCCAACTCCACGGAGTGCGGCATGGCCTACCATACAAGGCCTGGAAGGGAGACATACCGAGAGAACTGTGATACCCATTGTTCTAAGCAAACTCAACTAGGTACAAATAGTCCTCCCAACAAGACTACTAATCCATAATGTACATCTAAAGAATATCCTATAAGACCTGATTAACTCGCTCCGTTTGTCCGTCAGTCTCGGGATGGTATGCAGAGCTGAAATTAAGCTGAGCTCCCAAAGCATGCTGAAGAGAAGTCCACAAAGTTGAAGAGAACACTGGATCACGATCAGAAATGATCCTACAAGGAATACCATGCAGATGCACAATATCCTCCATAAACACTCGAGCTACAGACACTGCAGTGTAGGAAGATCTCATGGGTGAGAAGTGTGCCACCTTGGACAACTTGTCCATTATAACCATAATGGCATCATGATGACGTGAAGACATAGGTAGCCCCACTATGAAATCTAGAGATATCATATCCCACTTCCATCCAGGGATGGAATGAGGTTGCAACAGTCTGGCTGGGTGTTGATGTTCTGCCTTCACCTGCTGACACTCAAGACACCGAGCCACAAAATTGGTAATATCTCACCGCAAACCTACCTAATGATGCAACTGTTGAAGATCAGCATGCATCTTCGTGACACCCAGATGAGCTAAATAGGGTGCACGATGGGCTTCTGACAAAACCGAGGAATGAAGATCACTAGAATTCAGAACATAAATACACCCAAGATGTCACAAAAGTCCATCAGACTCAAGAGAGAACCCTGTAAACCTGCCCTCAAGGACTCTCCCAGACTCAATCTTCGCTCTCCCCTCCTAATACCAAGTATCACTAGGAAGTGACTCTAAAATACGGCTCTGCAAATCCACTCCAAGAGACAAAACTGAAATCTCATGTCTCCTCCTACTTAAGGCATCCGCAACAACATTCTCCTTACCCTGAATGTAGCGAACCTCACAGTCGTACTTACAGAGGAACTCCATCCAACAACACTGCTGAGCATTCAAATTTGGTTGAGTGAAGATATACTGCAAACTATGATGATCAATATGCAACTCAAACTCATGTCCCAAAAGGAAATGTCTCCAATGCACAAGTGCATGGACGACAACTGCTAACTCCAAATGACTCATATGCAATCACTCATCCCTCCTGCATGAGAACTGCCCCCACACCCTCCAATGAAGCATCGGTGCACACTACAAAATCACCTGTAGGATCTGGCACTATGAGGATAGGTGCACTAGTCAGCTGCTCCTTAGGAGCCTAAAATGCTGACTCACACTGATCTAACCACACAAACTTCTTCCCTTTCCACTGAAGAGAAGTGATGGGATGGGCAACCCAAGAGAAATCTCTCAGAAATCGGCAATAGTAACCTGCCAATCCCATGAAACTGCGAACCTCAGCCACATTCATTGGTGCTGGCCAATCCACAATAGCCTGAATCTTAGAAGGATCCACTGAGATACCCTCTCCTGAGATGATGTGGCCCAAATATCTCACCTCAGTCTAGAAGAAATCACACTTGGACAAATTGCTAAACAACTGATTATCTCGCAAGCACTGCAACACTTTCCGCAAATGGCCTTCATGCTCCTTCATAGTCCTCGAATAAATCAAAATATCATCAAGGAACACGAGAACAAACTGGTCAAGATATGTGTAAAACACCCCATTCATCAAACTCATGAAAACTGATGGAGCATTGGTCAACCCAAAAGGGACAACCCGTGAACTCATAATGCCCATAGCGTGTACGAAATGCTGTCCGATGAATGTCTACCTCATGAATGTGAAGCTGATGGTATCCTGACTTTAGATCTATCTTAGAGAACACCTTGGCTCCCCTCATCTGATCGAACAAATCATCTATATGAGGCAACGGGTATCGATTCTTCACCGTTACTTTGTTCAACTGGTGATAATCAATGTACAAGCAAAGAGATCTGTCCTTCTTCTTCACGAAGATGACAGGTGCTCCCCAAGGGGATACACTAGGATGAATGAAACCCTTCTCTAGTAACTCCTCTAACTATAATCACAACTCACCCAACTCCTAAGTAGTCATGCGATACGGTGCCTAAGAAATAGGCTCCACCCCTAGAATGAGATTGATACGGAAGTCTATGTCACGCTTAGGCAGCATACCTGAAATATCACTTGGAAAGACATTTGCAAACTCCTGAAGAATAGGATGATCATTAAGAGATACCTCCTGAATCCCACCCTCAGCAAGATCACTAACTGAAATAGCAAACATTTGACAACCTTTCCGCATGACATGCTTCAGCTGCATAGCTAAAATCACATGGAGAGAAATGGGTCTCTAAACCCCAACTAACTCAACACACTCCCCAACATCATCAACACACTAAACTAACTTACACCAACAATCTATATTGGCTAGGTGGATCTCCAACCAATCCATGCCTAAAACAATCCCATACGACCCCAAAGGCAACACACGGAGATCCACTGTGGTAGTGAAGGTGTCCAATTCCAACACACAACCATGAACAAAGGAGTCTATAGCCACCTTGGATCTAGTAGCTAACTCAACCTACCAACCAATGTCTTGCCTTGCCACCATGATTCCACAACACTCCACAAGAGAAGGAGAAATGAAAGAATCTGAAACTTCTGAATCAAACAAGATTGATGTGGTAATTCCACATAACACACCTAAATACTCGACTATGGTGCCCTGATGCTTAGCCTGATGGTTATCAACCACTGCAAAAACTCTATGTGATCTTCCAGCATCACCTACTGTAGGCTCTGAATTAGCCTATTTCTGACTACCTCCAACCACTGATCTTTGAGGACACTAAGCAGCTATATGACCATGCTACCCACAAGCATAACAACCACCCCTGCCAAAACCTCAGCCTGGAAATGGTGCACGTGATTGCTGGGATCCACCACCCCTAGAACTCTACTGTGCACTCTGAAAACTCTATGACAGAGTACTCTGCTGCCTACTCTGAGAGCAATGACGTGAACGATCTCTAGCAAACGGAGGACCAAGATTATGCCCACTTTGCTGAGACTGAGCAGACCTATGCCTCTGTCGCTGACTGTGTCTAGGAGGTGTAGTATGAGATTTAGATGGTCCAGGGCCCTGAGCTTATGTACCCTAAGAAACTAATCCTGAAGGAGGGGCACTACCAATTTGAACACCTGCCTGACCACCAAAACCTCTAGTCAAATTCTCCTCTATCAACCTCGCCTTCTCCATGGCAACCTCTAAGGTCTTCAGCTCAAACACACAGACACCACCACTGATACAGGCATTCAAGCCCCTGATGAAATGTTGTACTAACATCAGCTCATCATCAGAAATGCTAGCATATTGCTTCAGCTCAAAGAAGCGGTGCTCATATTGATCTACTATCATAGTCAACTGACGAAGTTCGTGGAACTCATCAGCACATCTCTGTCAATAGTAGTCTAAAAGAAATTGTGCACAGAACCTCTCTAAGAATAGTCCCCATGACACGAAAGTAATGTCTAGGTGAAGCTTCTATTCCTCTACTCTCCACCATGTAGATACAAAACATCTGAGATGCATAATGGCACATCGAGCTCTAGAATTGCTACTATAAGAATGCATAGCAAAGCATTGATCGAGATCGATCAACCAAGTCTCTGCCTCAGTACCTTTACCAGAACCATCAAAAGTAGGGGGATGAGCCCTAAGAAGATCCCTCATGTGACCTATAGGAACACTGTCTCCATCCATTTTATCCCTCACAACAACTACTCTTGAATTATCCAGACTACGAGAACAATCACGCTCAGCTCCAGCATCTTGACCATCCTGATGAGAAGGGTGTGAATCTGCCTCATGAGATACCTCCAGATGAGGTCCTAATCGGTCCATAATCTATTGTAAAAGAGCTAAAACCTGAGCACCCTCAAGCCCTTCGGCTTGATTCTCAACACGCGGTTCCTCCTGACGCTCACCTTGATTGCCCTAATTGCCCTGATTTCCCTGATTGCCCTAATTTCAGGTGCTACATCGAAGAACAGTAGCTATACCTCTACTTCAACCTCTGGCTCTACCCCTAGGAGGCATCCTAAAGGAACAAAGAACACATCAAAATAGATCATCACAAAGATGACCTAAGCATCATACTAAGGCATGAAAGCATAACAACATGACTATAGACAATATAACAAGCTCATGCCACACACACCAAACATAGCAAAACATAGAAGGCTCAAGTATGCTAGAGCTCCCAGTGTGTGAACATGGGTTTTGATACTAGATGTAACATCCGACTACGTAACCCCGAAGGGTAAGAGCCAAAAGGGGACAAGATAAAAAAAATTTTGACATAAGTAGACAACACACATATTCGGTTGCCAATATAATAGATCGATATCATTCATTTTAAACACCAAAGCAAATGCTCCTAATCCCATATGATAAAAACATGAATCCATAAGCATAAAATACAGGCGGATCCGATACCCACACCGGAATCTGTAAAGTAATAAAGGAACAACACATTTCTTCTCATTAAATACAATGATTGCAACTTCTCTCCTAAGAGAGTTCAATTACATAACTGCATATACAATTACAATGATATATTCCAGAATATGATACAAGTATAATAACATAGTCCTGAGTATGATACAAGGACTAAATGGTTACAATAGCTAAATGAAGTAATGGAAGGAGAGATCATTTCCAACTAGTGCTCCAAAAGCTGTTTGTCGGTCCCCAATGGTGGTGGCAATGCCTCCCAACCATGTGGACTCCTAAGATACCACCCCACCGTGCTTGGAGATAGTCATAAGGCCCAAATGGATGAACAACAACAAGGCGATACAAGATGGCCAGCACTCACATCAGACACAGAGCAGACACAGAGAACAGTGCTTACAGTCAAAGTCATAATATAGGTGTACTCATCTAAGTCATAATTCAGGTACTACTCACGACTGCTAAGGTGCAAGATACTAGAGTGTAATCATATGGAGTGTCATCATGTGTGCTTGAAGGGATGGCACACAAGGGACCAAGTACCTCTCATACAGACGAGGAGACTCAATCGTGCCTGAATCCACGTCCTGCAAACAGATGACTCGATGCCCCATAGACGGATAGGCCTTCTCATTGCATCCTTATCCTTTACAAGCACTAAAGGCCATGCACGAGGTCTAATTATCTTATTAGTGTTTTTACCCCAATGTTTAAATTTTATTTATCACTTGTTATTGTAACTCTACTACTAGTTCCCTTGGCAGCCACTTACGGGCCCCGGGCCCATAGAGAGCCACTCCAGATGACCACTCTAATGCCTAGACCTTGTTCATCTCATTTGACTAAACGAGGAATCCAAAAAGAATAGAATCATTAAAGTATAAATTAGCAATAGACAAATGTGATCTACAAGACAAAACCTTTCGTGGACAGTGTATTTTGTTGAAAATGGCCTTTTGCTAGTTAGCTCAGTTTTGTAATAACTCTCGTGACCCCAATTTGGTCACAATTCCCAAGGTATGCACAGATAACATAAGAAAACATAGCAAAAGGTATTGCAAGCCTACTCTCAGCCTAAATTTGGCATATTGTCTACCATATTTAACATAGCAAAATAAAATGTAAAGCATAGACTTAAAAAATGGAAATCTAAATTTTCCTCCTACAGTAGTTCTCCTAGATTCTTGTAATGCATGGTAGATTTTCTTAATATAAATTATGTGACCAGATTTCAATGCACAAACCCAGATTGAAAATTCTAAGGTATTTTAGTGCCATGACATTCTTTAACTCAAGGATGGTAGTTTTTCCAAGGCTAGAGATTTAGCAAAACATGACCGTAATAATCAAAACAAAGCCACTCCAAAATCTTAAGAAGAGCTATAATGAAAATATCTTTCAAAACGTATGACAAAAAGAAGTTTCATGAGACTTCGATCTCTTCAATCTCTGTCCTTGCATCCCCTATTTCAAAAGAATAAGGAAATGGTTATGCAGTTTCAAAACTAAATTCAAGGATAGAGGACGTCTAAATATATTGGAATGAAATAACCTTTGGCAGATATAAAATAGGGTAATGTGGTTTCTTCTGTGCTTAATGGAAACACAACAAACATATTGTAGTTTTTGTATCAACTTTGCATTACACTCTACCTGCAATAACACCATGTTACGGTATGGATCTAGAGGGGAAATTATTAGCCTGGAGCAAGAAAATGGCACTGTAAGTACTGAATACAAGCAAGAAATAGAAGGCCAAAGTTCCAGCTCAAGAGAAATTTAAATCGTGGATCGCATTGGGAATGATTTTCTTTTTTTCTTGGTTCCTGAGATTGGCTGGGGATGGAAATGTGAGGACTTATATTTAATCGAACGCTACATTGACTTCTAATTTGGATATGTTCTCTGTATATTTTCGAGATGTGTGCAAGCTACATAATAATTGTGGGTCCCATGGCATTTGTAGCTCCAAAGGAAATTGTGAATGCTATGATGTTATCTTCAAACAATTTTAGTCCAACACTGGATGCAGACATATCTTAGTTTTTGTGTAGGTAGTAATGGGGTTTCAGTTCTTCTGTGTTTAGTGAAATCACAGCAAACAAATTTCAGCTTTGTACTTAAAAAAAACAATGAACTGAGGGAAATACCTCAGATTTGGCCACGCTCCCTTCAACATACCTCAAATTTTTAACTTGATACGGTCACCTAAGACTTCTCTAGCCCCCACCACCACTCAGATCTGCAAACCCTTCTCTTTAGTACACCTCCACTCTTGCCATATTTTCCTTTCTTCTGATTTTTCCCTTTTCAACGTATATATCTCTTCTTATTTCTTTTCACTCGTCCCCCAAAACAATGCGTTTACTCTCCTTTTCTCCCAGATCTCACTGATGCTCACCAACTCGGTAGATATTTCCTCCTCTCACATTAACTGTCTTCTCTCTTCCCCAAAATGTTGACTCTCAATACGTTGCCTCATGAGATATTTTCTCCATTTAAAATCTACCAACCTCATCACCAACATAGCAAGGAGGTTGTTACAAGTGTTTAATTTATTTTTAATAAATATTCTTAAATTTGTATTTAAAGACGTTAAACATGTATATTTAATAATTATTGTGGTACTATATTTATAAGATTATTTATAATAGATATATAAATATGTTTGTTAACTAGAATATATATCTTTAGAAAAATGTAATAAGTCGAGTGTATTTTAGATAGATTTTTCTAAAGATAGACATGCTAGTAACATCTATGGTTTGAACATGGAAACACCATTATTTTAATGATTGGCACATTTTTGTTTGAGTAATAATGATGGCCTATGGTGGCAAAATACTAAAACTTGTTAGACTTTGTGTCAAATTCTATGGTGACTAATGATTAATGGTTAAATCCGTGATTAACATTAAAAATATTAACATGCAATGGAAGACATTAAGTTCCCTAATGAAATACTCAATACAATTCCATACATTCAAAGAGAAGATGAAATGGAAACAAGTATGATACCCAACTTAGGTAAGGAACTCTTGTAGTTCTCGAAAAAAATCTTTAAAAAGTTTGAGATAGCGCAATTGCCTCTAGAGATATATCCTTCAACATAAAATAGCAATGCATCCATTAAGAGGATTGAGTTGGCACAACAATAATGGAAGGTGCATAACTAGAGATTGTAAAAATTAAAATAATTTATAGAATGTAGGTGTATTTTTAAAATTGAAGAGGCTAAGGTGTGTAATATTTGTGCTATTTTCCATGATTATAAAGGATTCAATGGATTTATATTGGAGGTCATGTTTAACCAATTTTTTTTATCAAACACAAAATGTGATCTCATAAATATTTTATCTTGTTGGGTGAGGATAATATGATTTTTATTAAATTTATTTTAATGAATAACGACATTCCTCTTTTCAATTTTATATTATATAGAAAAACTAAAACTTAAACAACCATGTTCTTTTTTAAAATACATATACATATATACATTTATTATATAGGTCCAATAAAGCTCACTATATATATTACTTAAGACCCTTTTTTCATATAATTTATCCACTCTTATATATATATATATATATATATATATATATATATATATATATATATATATATATATATATATATATATATATATATATATATATATATGGATTATAATAATATAAAGTTATTTTAATTATTAAGAGTTACCCATATATATGTTTGTATATGTAAACCTCTATATAAAGAGGGTTTCTATATGCAATATAAAGATTTATATAATTTTATTTTAGTTTTAAAGTACATTTCTCTCTCTTTATAAGATTTTATATATAATATCCTAAATATATTAGGATATATGAATCTCAGTTATTTTTATTTACTTAAAGAGATATTTTATTAGTACCTGCCTTCGGCTGGTACTATTGCAATGAGTTCGCACTTATCTAGTTATTAATCTTTTGATTGCAAACCAATTAAAAAATTATTTAGAAACGATTTATCTGTATTGTCATTGGCTGAAAAAAAATGACCTCTTCTCTGATAAATGTGGAGAGAATTTTGGTTTGAGGGGAGCACATGGAAAGTAAACAAATTATGAACACAAATTTTGTCTCCCACTAGCTAACAGTAATTTAATTTTAATTTAATTTTTAAGCTTCTACACATTTTATTTTATGTAATTAGATTATTTTAGGGATTTCAAGTTTATTTAATCAAAAGTTAAAAATCTTGGATTTCAATTTTATTTAATCAAAACTTTAAAATCTACAGTATCATAAATTTAATTACATTTTTTATTTTATTTTTCAAACTTACAATATTTTAATACATTTTAAATTATAAAAGTATTAGTATTATTACATTAATTAATTCTTTAATCATTATAATCATTATTATTATATTATTTAAATATTTAATTTTAAGTGAAAATATGAACATTGAATATCTAATACATAGGAAACAACTTCCTATTATATTAAATATACACCCTAATAATTTTTTTATAAAATAATAGTGACAAGAGTTTAAAGACTATTTTGTTACTACCCAAACTGCCTTTACTCCAAAATTTTATAAATACCCTACATTTCCCAAATCAAAATTATGACGAGGACAACCTACCGAGTTATGCAGGATTTGGTACATTTATATATCTCCATTTGTAGGTGTTGCGAAAAAACTATTTTTTAGTTCACGGGCCTTTTCTTTGCTATAACTCTTTTACAGTTCATAGTATATTAAATTATATCTATTCCCTTGTGCTCATGTAGTTTTTTCGGGTTTTACTTTGTGTTGTCTATTTTAAAATATCAAACTTTAATATTTGATGGCCTTGGTTTTTGTTTTTAATCTTAACATTTAAATCTTTAGGGTTTTTGAATGCTTCAAATAACAAATAGTCTTTTGTATGTGAACATTATAGTGCTTTGAAAATTTTCTCATGCCTTAAAACAAATTCACTACAGGTAATGAGCTTGTGCTAAGGAAACTATAAGTATGTGAACATTATAGTAAAAATTTTCTCACGCCGTAAAACAAATTCACTCCAGGTAATGAGCTTGTAGGCCTATTCTTAACTAGTTATTAATAATTCTTTTTGCAACCAATGAGAACTGCTATTAAAAGAATATCTAGCTTTTGCTATTGTATAGATGCAAATATTATAACAAATTGAAAATTTATTTTTCTTTAATTTAATTGTCAGAAAACTTTTACATGATAAGGGTGATTAATATATTATTTTATTTATGTTTAATAATGTTTTATAACTATATTTTTTTTATCAGTTCACTGTGGGATGAGGGCCCACACCCTTTTATTAAACATAAATACTAAAAAAAATACATTAAACCTACCATGTAGGAAACAAGGGGAAGAAAAGGGAGCTATTTTATAACTATATTTTATTAGGGTTTTATCAAATCAAATAAAAAAAGGGAAAAGTATGCAATAAGGAAGTGCATAATATTTTAAAGATTTTACTAACTATATTTAGGAACATGGCATCACTTCATTTAAATATTTTATAAAAGTATTTTTCATGACACTCTAGATTTTTAACTCTTGAGTAAAAAAAATTAAAATCCCAAAAATAACCTAATTTCGTAAAATAAAATAACACTAAATTTTTTCTTTACTAAGCATGCATATTTTTATTTATTGATTTCTTTTCACATACTTTTATTAAATGAATGCACCCAAAATTATTACTAAACCACAATATTAGATTAATTAAAATAATTAAAATCATGTTCTCTAAAAGTACTTACTATTATTACTTAGATTTCAATTTTATTTAGTCAAAAGTTAAAATTCTACAGTATCACAAAAAATATTTCACCATGTTATTACATTTTTTATTTTATTCTTCAAACTTACAATAGTTCATGCATTTTAAATTATAAAAGTATTAGTATTATTACATTTTAAGGAAATATATGTGTTATTTAATAGACTTTGTAAAAGTTTAGTTTTATAGTTAGGAAATATTTTAGTCCTATTTTATTTTTAGCAAATTAGATTATTTTTGACATTTCAATTTTATTTACCAAGACATTTCAACACTCTTCAAAAATTAATTTTTCAATTATTGGTATGCAATTTGTCTATACAACCAATACATAATCAACAAAAAAATTGCAACTAAACAAATACTATATACAACCAATAGCTAATCAACAAAAAAATAACAACTAAACAAATACTATAATAACAACACTACAAGGCAGGTATTAGCCACTACGTGGCACTTGTTTACTTAAGAGTTATTCTATAGTTATTTTTTTACTTAAAATTTATTTTATAAATCTTAAAGGATTATATAAAGGTTTGTACATATATCTTAAAAATCTATTTTTGGTAAAATATTATATGTAAACCTAAATATTAAGAGGGGTTTTTATATGTAATATAAAGGTTTATATTATTTTATTTTACTTTAAAGTATATGATTTTTATATAATATCCTAAATACATCTATCTAAAAATACTGGGAAATATAATCTTAAGTTTTTTATTTACTTAAAGAGCTATTCTATAGTTATTTTCTTTATTTAAGTGTGATGGTACAACTTGATCTTACATATACTATCTAACTTGCTTCCATACATCTTCTATCAAAAATATTTATTCATGTATGTTGGAATGGTTTTAACTTATATATGTTGGTTACTTTTAACTTGTAGTGCACTTAATGCTAATTCTAATATATGACATTGTATTGTTTAGAAATTGAAATTATCAATTTCATAATTGATGTATTTTTTCAATTTACTTTAAATACATTTTTATTAAATAATTATTTTTAATTATATAAATGGATTTGCTTAATTTTTTTTCAAATTGATATGAATTATTATAAAAAAAATCATTAAAATAATGTCTAGTTATAATTTCTAATCATTTTTTTTTTTTAAAAAAAGATAATGCAAACTTTTTAACGTGATACGCTGAAACACCCCTGAGCTCGTTGCCCAACGAAGGTGTAAAGCCTATTAATAGAAGTGGAAATACCATATCTTTAAAGAATATGATTTAATTTTATTATTTAATAATTAATTTGTAAATTTATAAGATATACATATTATTTTAAAGTAATACTATATTTTAAAATTTGTATTTAACCATATTTTATAACATTTAATTGATGAATTTTTTTTAATTTTTATTTTAAATTAAATCAAAATAATATTTTTTATTACATATATTATATGACGTTTTATAAAAAAATTAAAAACTAAAAAAATATTTAAACAAATTAAATACATTAGTGGGCATGAGCTTTCCACAGTCCATGACAATGAGTTAAAGAGTTTCTGGATTCAACTGTGTATGTTTTTGTCTAATGTTTCAGATCATACTCAATGATCCATCATTAGGAAGAGGATAGAAAAAAAAAAAATTAATTTGTTTTTCTTTGGTATGTTTTAATTTTTTTTCTATCCTCTTCTTGATGATAGATCATTGAGTATGATCCAAAATGTCAGACAAAAACATACACAGTTGAATCCAGAAGCTCTTTAACTCAAATTAAATACATACCAAAGAAAAACAAATTAAAATTTATTAATAGCATTGTTCAGTTAGATATTCTTATATTTGGATGAAAGACTAATGGAGCAAACAAAAGACTTGTAATGTCAAATGACAATAGTGGTAACAACCAACCCACTATTAGGATTTTGAAAAATAATAGAAATGCCGCAACTTATATTTGGATGAAAGACTAATGGAGCAAACAAAAGACTTGTAATGTCAAATGACAATAGTGGTAACAACCAACCCACTATTAGGATTTTGAAAAATAATAGAAATGCCGCAACTGACAGGGTGAATGATCAACCCTTATAAAGAGCAAGGTAAAAGATGACTATAATGGAAGAGATTATTACCCTCAAAATGTTAACACTATAGAATATTCTTTAAATAACAATAATTACTTGTAGTGAAACAATCAACGGTAACAAAAATGAAAATAGATATGAACCATACCATTGACCATACAACCCAAATCATTTATGTGAATCTCACAAAGTAAAAGGTATAATATATATAAACATGTAGAGAATACAATAGATTCATTGTGAGGTTCCTTGAGGAACAACAATGCATGCTAATAGAATTGTTCTTGAACCCACAAGAAGTAGCACCTAAAAATGAGAACAATTTTAGACAAATGCCTATTGCTCCCCAAAACATAAACATGAGGATTTTTCAAAACCCTTTTCCTCCACATCAAAAATATGAGACAAGTGCACCAACACAAACAAACATTATGAATATAGGAGAACCTACAACATCAACCCAACTAGGCCACAAAGGTTAAATGAACATGTTGGGTATGGTGGAGATTATCCATGATGAAGTCAAAATAGAAAATGATGTGGTCCATGAGATAGAATATTATAGAAGGCCCATATCAATAGTGGATCCCATCCCACTTCTAATTAGACCATATGATTTGATTGAGTATCATAAAACAACTTATGCTAAGATACCCTTTACAGACCTCCTAAGAAACTCACATTTGCATCATTCAACACTTCTAGAAGCAATCATTTTAAAGCATCTTGACAAGATCACATTGCCTCCAAACAAAGAGATAAATCAAGTAGACCTAAACCTAAATCCTCCTAATGTTAAATTACAATATCCCAAGTTTTTCTTTGATTTCACATAAATACCAACAGAGGTAGAGCTAATAAAGAAGGGATATCGAGCCTTGTATCTACAAGTTTAGGTCTATGACACATGCATCAAGAAAACTTTAGTTGATGATGGTGTAGCTATCAATATAATCTCATTCTCCATCCTTGAAGAATGGGATATGGACATATTAATATCACAACCTATTGAGACACACTAAGGGGTTATGATAATTTGAAAGCTGCCACAATTGGAAAGATTTTCCTTCCAATTTCTCTAGGTCTAAAGTCAATTATAATGATTTCTTATGTTATTGACAAATTACTCCTTGGAATAACATGGATTCACATAATGAAGGCAATCCATTCCACATTAGTCCAAGAAGTATATTTTCTCCATCTTAAAAAAATCTACATTGCAAAGGGCGATCATGTGCCATTCGACATGCTTAAAATAGACCAAAACAAAAAGAAAATTGGTATCCTAATCAACTATAAGCTATCAACAAATAAGGTCATGATACCAGAGCTAGTTTCATAGGTCCTACCATTAAAACAAGATAACAACTCAAGAAAAAAAATGAATATGGAAATCAAGAACATTGAGATAGGGGAACTATTGAGATAGAAATTAATAGTCTCCAAATAAATGATTGCTAAAATCATGGAATTACTTGAAAAAGATAGTATTTTACAATTTCCCCTTGATATCTTCACAATTGGAATAAAAAATGAAGAGAAGGAGAAATAACCAAGAAAAATGGGTCAATCAAGAGAATCTCCCCTTCTTAATCAATTTGAAATAATTGATTTAACAAGCATCGACCACAAAGCTTTCATCAATGCCAACAAAAACATGATAGAAGGCTACATTCCTCTAACACCACCAAGGGAAGCAATGTTGAGTGAATCCTACAATCCTTTGGAACTTGAAGACTTGTATATGTTTCTCAAACCCCCTAGTGAGTCTTACACCCTCTAACTACACCAATCCAAGTGAACTTAGAATATCATCTCTATACAAACTCTATTGATAATTAATTAGCTAATGATCTAGAGGTTTCGTCAAGAGCTTTTAGAGCTCCTAATAATCAACCCTTGCTAACTACCTTAGTACAATCTAGCAATGCTTGGTAACTACCCCAAGTCCAAATAGATTGGTTGAAATTTTACCAAATAAAAATGAAGTGAGAGAAGATTCAAGAAAGAGAAGAAATTATGAGTAATTATTGGAGAAGAGCATCCTACAATTCTTGAATTACTCAAAACGTATATTGGGTACTCAATGGATTTAAGACTAGAACCCAATGGAAGGACAACTCTAACTTTTGTCCCTCCTAAAGAGCATAGGTATCCTGAAACTACCTCTAAGTTATTTCAATTTATACAATGGATTCAAGAAAGACTTGAAATAAGAATTTATATGTAGGATGAATTGTATCTTCTAGCTGAGATATTATTAAACAATGGAACCCTGTAATGGACTCCATCTCACCATCAAGCATACCAATGCCTATCTTGGCTAATAACATCTTAGCCTATGTAAGAGGATATTATTGTAGCATAGTAAGAAATGATAGGTCCTTTCAAAATTAGAGAACTAGTGCTCAAAAGAGGAAGCACTAAGAATAAGAGACATAGGAAAAAGAGAAAGTTTTGAGAGGACTGGAAAGATTCATATGTAATCAAAGAAGAGGTTGGAAATGACACATACCTTCTTATCACTATATAAGGACAATACTTTGGTGAGATGGTTAATACCTTTCACCTTAAAAATTATTAATTACATTTAGAAAAATCATAAAATCATAAAAAATCCAAAAAAATTGCAAAACATGAAAACTTTAGAAACATGCATCTTTAATCTATCCATCATGCATCTTTGTTCATTACATGTTCTTGTTATATTTTTCCCTTAGAAAGAATCCTTAAAGTTGTCTAATATAGGTTGTTCCTTATAAACTCTAGGATTCCCTTAAAATGACAATTATCCATTTTCCCTTTTTTATTCCCAACAAATTCAAGAAAAGTTGAACTTTTAGCTTTACATTGATCCTAGTCTTAACAAACCATGCTATCAAATCTAAGTGTAGAAAGTACATAAGCCTACACTACCTAATAGAATCTTGCAAGTAAACTTTCCCTAATTCTCCTAAGTGAAGGAGAAGTCCTACAAGATAATGAAAACTCTTGGTAGTGGCAAGCCCCTTATCTTTCCTAGCCAAAAACATTAGGGGGACCATAGCTCCACAAAACAATAAAAAAGAGAGAGTAAACAATTTTTAAAAAAAAAGAAAAAATAAAAGTACAAACGAAAGAGAGTTAAAAAATTACCACAAAAAAAAAAGAGCGGGTGCTGCCACAATAATGGGTTACACTTTCTGGGACATCCCAATTTTTGTTGAAATCACATATTTTTAGAAAATATAATGATTTAAGCCTTGAAAGGTTCCATTTAAAGGATTTTAATTGAAGAGGGTTTGATCAAACCCCCTTAGATTCAAACACCCTTGGATAGAACCCTGCCAGTTTTAAACCATACCTATAATGGAGTCTCCTCTACACCTATCAAAATGCTGATAAAAAACTACTTTTAATTTACCTTTTGGCGGATCAAATGAACTCATTTAAAATTTATCTTTTGGAAGTATGTAGTCCTTATTATAAGCTTCCCAAAAAGTATAATTTTAAATATATTTAATTTGATTATTATATTTATTTTTATTTCTTGTGAATGTAGGTTTTTCATCGAGCATCAAGTTCTATGTTCTACACACATGGAAAATTAGTAAATTAGTGAAAAAAAAATCTGAAAAATATCTATGCCCTAGGTATTGATGTCCTTGTTTCAACAAAAGAAAAAAAATTGAATTTTGATACATGTAGAAAAAGTTATGTTTTATGAAATACACCTATGTCTAAATTATAATTGGTTTGACTTCAAAACTTCATTAAAAAAAATCAACAAAACATTATGAAACCAAATGCATGCCCTATATATTGGTGTTACCAATCTAAATTCAAAAGAATCAGAATTTTATCCTTTGTATAAAAAAGTTATGTGCTACAGAATACACATCACTTTAAAAAAATGTTGTTTACTATTAAAAACTAGTTATCAAAAGAGACACAAAAAAAATTACAATTTAACTCCAAATTTTTTTAAAAAAATATATTTAGAATTTACAAACAAATCTCACAAATCACTAGTTCGCATCATCTTCAAATTTTTAATGTTTTAGTGGCTATAGGTGTCAGAAAGTGAAGATTTAGTTCAAAATTTTGATTTCAATGTCAAGTTTGGCCAAAAAGTGTAACCCATTATTGTGGGATGACCCGAGCAAAAAAAGAAAGAAATACAAAAAATAAAAAGAGAAAAAGAGAAAAGAAAGAAAAAATGAATAGATAGGATTGATGTTGCATGTACTCTTGAGTGGAGATAAATCTAATCTTGAAGCTACAAGGATGGCATCTATCGGAGAAAAGAAAAAGAGAGATACAAAGCACACACATGCACTAGTTGGACAAAGCCAAGAGATTAGCTATCTTTTAGGACCATTTAGAGCTTTGGAGGCTGTCCTTTACCCTAGGTCTATCTTGTTGGCCATCTCTAATATAAGTCTAGAAGGTACACACAAATTTTGTTACTCATGTAAGTGGAAAACTAGTCAAATTGTTTTGTCTAGATAAGGATCAGTGTTTAGCTTGAACTGCAAAACCAAGTTTTGAAGTTGTCCCATCTCCTTCCCAAATCCCACTTCATTCCCCTATCCTATCTCAAATAATTTAGTAGGTCTCTTATACTAGGTCAACTCACAATCCCCTAAGTCAAAAATCCTACCTAAGAGCATTCCCATTGTTGTTCCATTTTGCATACATATAATAAAACATGACATTTCATCATAGCGTCCATAAGTATCAACTAGAACATAGTACTTTGCACTTTCATATATGTGAAACATCCATTGCATACATCATAAATAGAAAATATAGAAAAAATAATATCACTTTCACTATCATATGTGATTATCATACATGTGCATGGATATAAAAATTTGCATCAAACAAAAGTTTTGTCCAACCATTTGCTCCAAGAAGGATGCAAATTTGATAACATCAATTGAGAACATATAGATCACTACAATTTTAGTCTAACAAGTTAAAAATATTCAAGTGCAATTTGCTCCATCAAGGTAGCTCAAAATAGGAATAACTATGCACACATGAGTGCTAAATCTTCCCCATGCAAGGGGGGAACTATCTCAAAAATGAAGCAAGAAGGTAGATCCCTCAAGGACATCTCTGACTAGCAGAGTCACCGAGGCTCCTTCTCTGATGTCATCTCTAGCTATCTGCAATATTCAAAGGTCTAGAGGCCCTATGAGTGTGACCTAGTGAATGAATATGATAGTGTATCCATGAACCCAATTGTCCTTTAAAAGAAGGATATTGAGAAAATTAAGAGTGCCTCTAAACATCAAGACAAGCCATTTGTCAAACCAAGGCATTCTTAGACTCCAAAGTAGAAACTCTAGTGCACCAAGAAGCTAGGTCCTGACTAGCATGGTAATTCAAAGTAAGAATGACAGTGTGATGACCTGCAAGGGTAGGCTATTTGACATCAGCCATAAGAGCCTCCCTAGCGCATCTACTAGTAGGGACTAATACATCTAACAAAGCATCTCTAATGAAGTACCTCCACTCATCAACAATCCTGCAAGAAAGGAAAAAGAAAGAATTTGGTCCATGTTAGAGAGAAATTATCAAAAGGAATTGCTAAGGAGTAGACTAGTTAGTACTCATGAGAATCATTAGGCTTGCATGATGGATCTCTAATCCTCATCTCTTTCTTTGGCATCTTTGCAAAAGGGATCATCTGATGTCTAGGAGTAGCATCTATTGTCACTACCTCCTTATCCTTGCAATCTAGATCCTTTGATGTTATCTCATTTGTTTCCTCTCCAAGTATGTAGTCCTCATCATACTCATCCTCAATCTCCTCAAGCTCATTAGCTTCCTCAACTTGTCTAGCTCCTTGCTATCTTCGTAATGGTCATGAGATCAAACCACTAGTGTAAATGTGACCCACTAAAGTATCCCATGCTAAGAATCAATAGTCTCTTGAATAGATTTTAACAAGGGGCAAGTGGAGGCAAGTCAACTAGAATCTTTCCACCAAACTACTAAGGCACTTGTGCTACAAGATGCTCCTTTGTCATGCCATTTTGATCTTTCAGGTAGATAACACCTCGACAATAGATCCAAGAAGCTCTATCACCTAGCAAACATCCCTCCATATCTCTATGGGGATCTACAATGAATCCCATGTTTCTCAAAGTGGCCATTGTTCATGTAGTCACATCAAAAGGACCCATCCTGCCCCATCACATAGCTCTAGAAAGTGTCGGATCCAAAGGGGGCATCTCATGCTAAAATGGAATGATGTGCTTGTAAATCCACAACATCGTAAGAGAAGGGTGGTTGAAATCTAAATCTCCTCGTCATGTTATCCAATACAAGTCTCGATAGAACAAGGCCAGTATGTCAATGCCTCATGCAAAGATTTTGCCTCACTCTAAGCATTGTATGATTGGTTCCTAGTACCACCGAAGCATATGTGCCTTCTTGCCTCCCAATAAATGTGAAGCAACTAGACCTATCAAGACCTTCTGCAAGGGTGAAATGTCAAATCTAAAAATAGAAGTGAGTCAAACTACATAACAATCTCCAAGATGGGTCACTCCCATCACCGCAACCCAAGTGTGCCTCTCTTGCTCTTAGTTGCTCTTAGGAAGTATAAGTGGTTCCTCTTTGACATGAATACTAAGTATGTGGTAGACATCATACAAATTGATGGTCCACTCTCCAACAAACAAAGTAAATTATAAAGTATTCTAATTTGTATCCCAGTATGTAAGAATGTTATAACAGATATGCAAATAAGGATGAACAATCAAAATGTGAGCAATCATGGCCAGACTTGTCCTATCAAGAATGGCATGGTAAACACTAGCTAGACCCTCTAGAGCCCTCTAAAACCAAACTTACTCACATGTAGCATTCCATCAGATATAGGTGTCTTATGAAACATAAAATGCCAAGTCAGACCTTCATAAACTAGAAAACCCTAAAAATCATAAAACTTTCAAAAAATCCTTAAAAAATAGATAGTCTTAGAAAAACATGCAATAAGTGAGAAGTTGGTTAGAATCAAAGAAATGAATAACCTAGGTGTTTAAAAATGCAATGTTTTCCTTCGATTCTACCTCAAAAAGTTCTGGCAGGTCTCCTAGGTGAGCTTCCTTGGTCTCCTAGGCTACCTAGGATGAGTAAGCAGAGTCACTTGGGTGACTACCCTAGCAAAATGGGTTACCCTAAGAAATGCCCTAAAAACCCCTAGTTGACCCAAAAACCTACAAAATCAATACAAAACAAAAAAAATGAAAGCAAAAAAAAGATATAAACAAAAAATCTAGCTAAAACCTTTAAATGATTTCAGATTCAAGAGAAAGTTTCAAAAGAAAATATTAAAACAAGATCTAGGGTTTAGAGAGTAGTTTTTCTCATTTTTTTACCTGGGGATCCATGTGAATCTATATGACAAACTTGATCACTCTCCTCATTGCAAGATTTCCATCAATTGTCCTCACACCAAGTCTTGCCTCCATTTTGTCTCTTTCTCTAACTTTCCTTCTCTCTTCTCACTTCTTTGCTCTAGTTTAGCTTGCATTTTTTACTATGTTTTGATAGTTTAGTTTCTTTTATGCATCATTTCAATTACTGTTTTGTGTCCCTTTCACCATGAGTACAGATTGATGCGATAAGTCAAATTGACACAAGTAAAATCAAAACTTGTACATTACAAGTACATCCTTTTGTCTTTTCATGCACTCATTTTAAAACTAATCATATGTTGTATTACCACTTGAATTAGTTTGTATGTCATGTCCAAATGCAAGACAACAACAATAGGTAAGATCATTCTTTGGGAATGGTACCTACCTTTCATGTAGACTAACATCCTAGAGGGGGCAAATATGTAGATACTAAAATCACATTAGACCAGTATGGCGGTTCTATGATGAGATGGCAATCACAACTCATGTGATCCTCAAAGGCATGATTTTACCTCTCCCAACAATTTCATGTATTGATGACCTTCCCTTTTGATTTGTCATCTTTTGCCCCTCTTACTTTGTCTTTCGTTTGATATTTTTTACCTTTTGCGTTGCCTAGTTGACCCCTCCTTTTTGTCTATTTAGGGTAACCCCTGGTGTTTTCATGGCTATCCCTAGTGTTCTTGGGTTGCCTAGGTGACCCTGAGTAGCAAAAGGGGTGACCTCATTTTTAAATTTGCACATCATTTCATCTTTTGGATTTTTGACTTGATTTTTAGCCCATTGTAACTCACATTTTTTCATGTCGACTCACTCCTTTCCTCAATTTCTTTTTATTATGAAATTATGATTGAATTTTATCTCTGTAATTTGTTTGAATTATCTCTTTAATTTTCTTATTTATCTCTTTGAATATTCATGAATTGTTTCCATTTTCTTCTTGAGTTGCACTTTATTTTTTTATCTTATCTCTTCTCTCATTTCCTCCCATTTTTACCTATAAATACTTCTATTCTCTTCATTATTTTTCATTCTCAAACTTTTGAATCATCTTCTCATTTTGAAGTCGCATTACAAGCTTCTAGCAAGATTCTACGTAGGCCTTGAGACTTTTGATTTCTCACATTTAGCTTTAGTTATTATTTAATCTTCTTAGCTTCTTTATAGGCTTTGAGCATTTTGTTTTATTGTTTTTAGCTTAGGTACATGCTTGGATCTCTTCACTTGTGCTCTCACAAAGCTTCTCAATTTCTTCAAGCTTCTTACATACGTCTATACAGGCCTTGAGCCTTTTACTTATTTGGTCTTAGATTAGTTATCTTAATAAAGATGTAATGAAAAGAGAATTTGAGATGATAGACATGGGTTTGCTAAAATACTTCCTTGGTATTAAGGTACAACAAATGGATCATGGAATCTTCATTTCTCAAAATAATTATGCCACACAGATCTTGAAAAGGTTTAGAATGTTGAACAACAAACCTACACCAACACCAACAGCTACAGGTCTGAAATTGATTAAGGAGGACAATATCAATGAAGTGAACCCAACCTTAAACAAGAGCTTGGTTTGAAGCCTAAAATATTTGACAACTACTAGGCCTGATATAATGTATCTAGTGAGTCTAATTTCTAGATCCATGGAGATGCCTAAGGATACACACTGGCAAGCAAGAAAGAGAATCCTAAGATATATCAATGGCACCAAGGGCTATGACATTTTATATATTGCATCTAGTGAGTTTGAGTTGATTGGTTATGTTGATAGTGATTGGGCAGGTAGTATAAATGACAAGAAGAGCACATCAAGATATGTGCTCTGCACGAGGTTAGAAGCCATTTCATGGGCATCCAAGAAGCAACCCATTATTTCTCTCAAGATCATAGCAGAAGCTGAGTATATTGCAACAAATGCAGGTACATTTCAAGCAATTTAGCTTTGGAGAATCTTAGCTAACTTGAATGAAAAACAAGAAAATGGTACAGCTATATATTGTGACAATGTATCATCAATGGCCTTGATAAAAAGCCTAATTTTCCATGGACGAAGCAAGCATATTGAAATCCATTATCATTTTATAAGGGAGATAATAGAACATGGAGAGATTGAACTTTAGTTTTGTAGATCTAAGTAACAACTCACTGATAATTTTACTAAGATACTATGGAAAGAGTGCTTTAAACACTGAACAAAAAATTTGGGCATCAAAAATAACTCCAGAAACTAGCTCCAAAGAGTAGCTCTAAAAACAAGCTCCAAATAATAGCTCTAATAACTAGCTCCAAACAACAGCTCTGGAAACCAACTCCACACAATAGCTCTAAAAATTAACTCTAGAAAGTCAGCTCCGAAAAATAGATAAAAAATTTGCTCCACTAGCAAACTTAGAAGATCATCAAATAGCTTTGAAAATTTCTAAACAACTATAAACATAGTTTTGGAAATACAAAATGATTATTTATATGCATGATAAGGGACTCAAGATTAAGAGGGGCTGTTGGAAAATTTAATCTTGAGTCAGACATATAATTCATTCCCATCAAAAATATGTTTTGGGATCCATTTATTTTGCTTCCCTATCCAAAACCTTTAATGTTGTTTGGTTGGTCTGATATATTGAATGTTGGTAGGTGCATTTGAGGTTTTGGAGTGAGGAAATTTTTTGGAAGAGGCCAAGAAGACAAAAGAAAGGAATGTGAACTATAGAAAAAAAAAGAATATGTTGCAATAGCAACAGACAGCGTAGAGAGGAGAGCAACTCTGGGAGAGAAGAATATTGCAGACAGCTCCAGAAAGAGCATAGACCTGATAGCTTCAGATTGTGTGATCAGTCTAGACGCACTGAAAAAGAACATAGTAGAAGCTACAGAAAGGAGAACTATGCCGTCGCTACGGAGAGGAAGAACACAGAAGTCAGCTCCAGAAAGAATAAAGCAGTTTCTAGTTCTGGAAAGAAGAGTGACAACAACAATGTTCAATCAGCTCTGGAAAGAGCAATCATTGTAGAAAAGGAATACAGAGCTCTACAATTTGATTGTACAATTTTTTAATACATATAAATAGAAATCTCTATGTTTTATTTGTGCCCCCTTTTGGGGGCTCCCCTCTCTCGTTTGTTCTCCACAAAAAGGCGAGAGGCCAGCTACAAAGAGACAAGAAAAATAGGAGAAGACTGAAAAAAATAGAAAAGAAGATTAAGAATTCCTATTAAAATCTTTCTCCTTCTTAACATTCATACTATTGTTATCAACATTGTGATGATGAACAATGCAGAGCCGAGATTGAATTTGTTGGAACAATGCTCCAGTTTCAAAAACCAGAGTCTAAAGGTAGTGCCTTATCTTGGCCAAATCTCTAGAATTGGTGATAATCTCATTCAAGGTCTTTTGTTGTTCATCCAAAATATTTCTCCTCCGGTCCCCTTCCATCCTCAAATTAAGAAGTTGGAGATCAGCATTCTTCTTTGATTGTAGATGTAACGTTGTAAAGATTCATTCTTTCAATACTTAACTCTTGAACGTAATTATTATCGATGGCGACCAAATTTTGATGAACGGGCGCTATCGTATTAAGAGAGTTCTGTGACAAATTGGTACGGAACCCTAGATTCATAAATAAAAGATTGTTCTCCCAAGCTAGTCCAACAACCAGATTAGCCTTTTTACTTTGAACCATCTCATTATCGTCAGCCTTTCTTTACCCTTTTGATGAAGATTGTTCAGACCTACTCCAAACTTCTCCCTCCAAATTGCCTTCATTAATCTTTTGTTCTCTAAGCAGAGAACGTCTCGAATGAGCCCCATGGTTTGAATAATCACCCTGCTGAAAATCTTGCTCCAAATCATTTTTGTTGTAACAGGAAGGAATTTCATTATTTATCTATGTCTGGAATCTGGAAAAAGGATAATGTCCACTGACCAAGTCTGTAGCAATTTTTTGGACTTCACTTCTATAATCTGGTTATTCTTAAACATCATCCATTTCAATAGTCAAAGGTTAATTTTAGCCAATAAAAATAGCACAAATATTTATCACTTTTTATTATGAATGTGATGTAAAAATTTTATTGACTATTTAACCTTAAAATGAATGATATTTAAGTAGAGTGCTTCTGCACCTTCATGAAGATTTTGGACAAATGAATTCATAGAATTCTTAATAAGAATAGTGTTGGCAGAACAGGGGGACGGAGCAGGGGAGGCAGACCACAATCACTAGAAAAACACAAACCAAAGCTACAGCTATGAAATATGGATGGACAGAAAGAACAAATACCAAGGACAGAAAAAACACAGCAGAATGACAGCAATACTTCTTTATATAAATTTTTCTTCTTCTGGTTACATACAAACTTCTTACAATTTATAGGTTCAAAGTTGCTGCTCTATTTTTATACTCTGCTCCAATCTCTGGAGCTGCACACTGTATATCCGGAGCTGACTGTGCGAACTCCGTAGCTGTCTACTGTTGCTGCTACAAACTTCTATCCTCTATTGTTCTGTGTTGTTCTCTCCTGGAACATTCTCATTCCTCTGCTTCTCTTCTTCTGCTACTGCAGGTTGCATTCTTCTGTCCTCTAACGATGATTCTTTCCCTCCCTTTTGTCTCTTCTACATGCCCAAAAAAATGGGCGCTCAAACATTTGATTTTCAAACTTACCTACTGGAAATGAATGCAGCAGGCCAACGGTGCTAAGGAGATATGAGGGGATCCCAATTCTGACGTGGGGGCTGACAGCAATAAATGAGACTGACGGAAGATTAATTTCCAACACTCCCCCTTAATCTGAAGTTAGACGTCAATCAGCACTTTTCATTCTGGAACTGATCTCCAGAGATATACATTTGCCTTTGCCTTTCCAGAGCTGATCTCCGGAGCTCTTTCTATCATGCTGCATCATCTCCGGAGCTGCCCTTTGCATCTCTGAAGCTCCCTGTCTCAATCTCCGGAGCAGACTTCCTGTTTCTGTGTCTCCGGAGCATCTCCGGAGCTGACTCTCTGCAACTCCAGAGTTCCTTTTGTGCATCTCTAGATCATCTCCAGAGCTCCACATACATTCCAGAGTTGAATCTCTGGAGCTCTCCTGCTGTCTTTCCAGATTTGAACCTCCAGAGCTGTCCTCTTTGTAGGACTGTACACCTCCGTAGCTGTCCTCTTTCCGGGGCTGCACACCTCCGGAGTTGTCCTCTTTCTGAGGCTGCACACCTCCAGAGCTGTCCATAATGCCTAGCCTATCTCTTAGGCGTTCAAATGAATCTTTCGGCAATGCTTTTGTGAAAATGTCAGCGAGCTGCTGCTTGGATCTGCAATACTACAACTGAATTTCTCCTCGCTCTACCAACTCCCTAATGAAGTGATAACGGATCTCAATGTGCTTGTTTTGTCCATGGAAGACTGGATTCTTTGTCAGGGCTATTGATGAAACATTATCACAATGAATGGTCGTACCATCTTCTTGCTGCTCATACAAGTCTGCAAGGATTCTCTTCAACCAAATAGCCTGACAAGCTGCTGCATTTGCTGCAATATACTCAGCTTCTGCTGTAGAGAGAGAAACAATGGGCTGCTTCTTGGATGCCTAAGATATCACACTTGAACCCATGTGAAATACATAGCTGGATGTGCTCTTCCGGTCATCAACATTTCCTGCCCAATCACTGTCCGTGAAACCAGCCAACTTAAACTCATCAGAAACATCATACAAAATACCAATGTGTGTCCTTAGGCTTCTCCATGAACCTAAAAATTAGGCTTACAGCATACATCAAATCAGGCCTAGTTGCTGTCAAGTACAAGAGGTTTCCAACCATGCTCTTGTAGAGGGTTGGGTTTACTTCCCTACTGCTGTCCTCTTTACTCAACTTTAGACCTGTGGCTATAGGTGTAGGGGCAGGTTTACTATTCTCCATTTTAAACCTTTTCACAATCTGTTTGGCATAGTTAGTTTGTGAAATAAATATGCCATGCTCTGTTTGCTTGACCTCAATGCTGAGGAAAAACTTCAGCAGACCTAAGTCTGTCATCTCAAACTCATTCTTCATTGCCTCTTTGAAATCAGCAATGAAAAGATCACTATTGCCAGTAAAAATCAGATCATCTACATACAAAACAGCAATCAAAATTTTACCTTCTGCTGCTTTGATGTAGAGAGTGGGCTCACTGCTACTTTTGCTAAAGCCATTGCTCAACAAATATGAGTCAATCCTGCTGTACCATGCCCTAGGTGCTTGTTTCAGCCCATAGAGGGCTTCCGGAGCCTGTATACTTTATCCTCTTGCCCTGGGACTTCATAGCCAGGTGGCTGCTCCACATACACTTCCTCTTTCAGCACTCTATTCAAGAAGGCTAACTTTACATCCATCTAAAACACCTTTCATTTGTGTTGGGCTGCAATTGCTATGACTGCCTGAACTGTTTCCAGCCTTGCAACTGGTGCATAGGTCTCATCATAATCTCTTCCAGGCTGTTGTTTGTACCCTTTGACAACTAGCCTTGCCTTATGTCTTTCAATCTTTCCTTTAGCAGTTGACTTGGTCTTGTAGACCCACTTAACTCCAATCACTTGTTTACCCTTGGGTAAATCAGTTAGGTGCCATGTGTCATTCCTCACTATGGCATCTAATTCTTCATCCATGGCCTCACACCATTTCTCTTCTTTCTCAGCTTCTTCAAAGTAGATTGGATCACTAGAGGAAAACAAAGCAAAATTCAAATCTTCATCATCATCAGCATACCTTGTGCTGTCATAAATCTCCTTCACACTCTTTGTCCTCCATGGCATCATTGATGCGAGTGTGGGGTCTGAATTACCTCCGGAACTGTTGCTGTTCTGACCTCCGGAGCTGCTGCTGTGACGACCTCCGGAGCTGCTGCTGTGACGACCTCCGGAGCTACTGCTGTGACCTCCGGAGCTACAATTCTGATGACCTCCGGAGCTACTGCACAGACCTCCGGAGCTGCTGTTATAACGTCCTCCGGAGCTACTGTTCTCCGGAGTTGCAAACCTCCGGAGCTGTAATGCTGCTATCCACCTCCGGAGCTGCTGTGCTGAGCATCTCCGGAGCTGCTATTTTTTAGAGCTCTACGGTAGTTTCTCCTCGAGCTGCTGCTCTCCGTAACTCCTCCGAAGTTGCTGTCCTCTGGAGCTTCTTCATCTTCAAGGGGTATTGTGACTGAAATACCCGTGGTGCTGTCCACCGTTCCATCCCATGCTTCATTCTCAATGAATTCAACATCCCTGCTAATCACAAGCTTTTTTGTGATGGGATTAAACAACCTGTAGGCTTGTGATTCTTCACTATAGCCCGTGAAGATACATTTCTCACCTTTATCATCAAATTTCTGCCTCTTCTCTTTAGGCACGAATGCATATGCCACACACCCAAAAAATTTTAAGTGCTCAACTGTCCATTTGCAGTTTGTCCACGCCTCTTGTGGAATCTGATCACGTACGGCCTTTGTAGGACACCTATTCAATAGGTACACTACTGTTGCTACAGCTTCACCCCAATAATCATTTGACAGACCTTTTTCCTTCAGCATGCTTGCTGCCATCTCTATGATGGTTCTATTTTTCCGTTCAGCAACTCCATTTTGCTATGGAGTATACCTGGTAGTGAACTGTTTATGAATGCCTTCATTCCTGCAGAAATTTAGAAATTGTTTGGAGACATACTCTCCTCCTCTATCAGTTCTTAGGGTCTTGATATGGCGGCCACTCTGCTTTTTAACTGATGCCTTAAACTCCTTAAACCTCTCAAAGGCCTCTGATTTATTTTTCAAAAAATAAATCTAAATCTTTCTGCTGTAATCATCAATGAAGGTCATGAAATATACATTCCCACCTAATGTGGGAGTTTTCATAGGGCCACATAAATCTGAATGCACCAACTCCAAAGGTGCTTTTGCCCTTCTAGAATACCCTGATTGAAAGGGTTGTCTATGCTGCTTTCCTAGAATGTAGGCTTCACATTTGCCATCAGGCTCTACAATATTCGGTAGCCCTCTAACCATGCCTTTCCTAGATAGTAAACTCAAACCAAAAAAGCTTAAGTGCCCATACCTTAAATGCCAGAGTTTGGATGGGTCTTTGATGACTGTCTTGAAGGCTATTTGCTGTCCCACTACTGTGAGTGCCGGAGATAGTGCAGGAAACTGTGCTAGAGATAGCGCCGGAAATAGCGCCGGAGATGGCGCCGGAGTTAATGACAGAGGAAACATTCTATTTCTTGTCATCTGCACTGCTACAATCACTTTCTTGCTGCCTCCTCTATCAAATATGGTGCACCCTCCTTTTTCCATCAGGATTCTATAACCGTTTTAGACCATCTGTCCAATGCTTAGGAGGTTATGCTTTATGCCAGGGGCATAATAGACATCATGGATTTGCATTTTCTCACCTTGCTTGCTGAGGACTGTTATGATGCCTCTTCCTATGACAGGAACCTTTTGGCTGTTCCCCATCATGATTTCAGACTTGACATTTCTGTCAATGGAGGCAAACAAGTTTTCATTACCACTCGTGTGGTTGCTAAACCCGCTGTCCAAATACCAGACTTCAGGGCTGCTCTTCTCAGCAAGGTTGCACACTATAAATACCTTGGACTGTTTCTCATTTTCAGCCCTATTCTCACTTGCTACGTTAGCATTTTGGCCTCCATGGTCTTGCTGTTTCTTTCTACACTCACTAGCATAATGGCCGAACTTATGACAGTAATAGCATTGAATAATACTTTTGTCATACCTCTGATTCAAACTACTGTTCTTCTTCATTCCTTGATAGCTTGGCTGTGAGTTGCTTGCCTCTTCTTGGCTGTTTGAAACTCCTCTGCCAGAGTTGCTTCTTCCTCTACCTCTTTGACCTTTACCTCTACTGTTTCTTCCTCTTCCCCGACCTCTTGCATTGGTCTGAGCCTTGAAGGCTTGCTCAAGGGAAGGAGCGGATCTATTCAACCGCTGCTCATGGCTTTGTAGAGAGCCCATCAACTCATCCACTGTCATCTTGGACAGATCCTTTGTCTCCTCTTTAGTTATGACTATAGGGTCAAATCTGGATGGTAGACTCCTCAGGATTTTCTCAACAATCCTTTGTTCATCCATGGTTTCTCCATTTATCCTAAGCTGATTCAGCATGGTAGAAACCCTGGTGTGAAAGTCTGAGATAGACTCACTCTCCTTCATCTGAAGCATCTCAAAGTCTCTTCTAAACAGCTGGAGCTTGACTGACCTCACTTTGTCAATTCCCTTGTAGCTATTCTGCAATATCTCCCAAGCCTGCTTTGAATAGTTTGTTGCTGCAATACGGGGGAAAATAGCCTCTGTCAAGGCTGCCTCAACTAGACTGAGGGCTTTTGCATCTTTCATCCTAGTTTCCTTCAACTGGTTTCTTTGTGCATTCGTTAGGGCTGCATAGGCTACTGGGTCTGTGATGTCGGTGAACCCATTAGTGATCAGCTCCCATAGGTCATTTGCAACCAGAATGGTCTTCATCTTCTTAGACCAAATATCATAGTTCTGCCCATCAAAACTCAGTGGCTGTTGCCATCCTTTGCTGTCCCCACCTGCCATGAGTGCCTAGACAAACTAGGGCTTATAAAACACCCACACAAACTTGACTGGACTGAAAAATAGGGCTCTGATACCAAATGTTGGCAGAACAGGGGGACAGAGCAGGGGAGGCAGACCACAATCACCAGAAAAACACAAACCAAAGCTACAGCTATGAAATATGGATGGACAGAAAGAACAAATACCAAGGACAGAAAAAACACAGCAGAATGACAGCAATACTTCTTTATATAAATTTTTCTTCTTCTGGTTACATACAAACTTCTTACAATTTATAGGTTCAGAGTTGCTGCTCTGTTTTTATACTCTGCTCCAATCTCTGGAGCTGCACATGTATATCTGGAGCTGACTGTGCGAACTCCGTAGCTGTCTACTGTTGCTGCTACAAACTTCTATCCTCTGTTGTTCTGTGTTGTTCTCTCCTGGAACATTCTCATTCCTCTGCTTCTCTTCTTCTGCTACTGCAGGTTGCATTCTTCTATCCTCTGACGATGATTCTTTCCCTCCCTTTTGTCTCTTCTACATGCCCAAATAAATGGGCACTCAAACATTTGATTTTCAAACTTACCTACCGGAAATGAATGCGGCAGGCCAACGGTGCTGAGGAGATATGAGGGGATCCCAATTCTGACGCGGGGGCTGACAGCAATAAATGAGACTGACGGAAGATTAATTTCCAACAAATAGCCCCACGAGCAAGGAGAAACAATCCCATAGACAGAGCCAAGAAATAAACTAAATTCCACCAACACCTGCCAAGGAACCAAAAGCATAGGCCATAGCAGAAAATAAGAAAAATCAAAGTCAAGAAAGGATCCATTGGGAAGATCACAAACTGAGAAGATAGAGGCAAAAGGAGGAGAAGATGATTAAGCTAAACGAACAACCAAAAATGCCAATATATAGGAGAGCTCGAATTGCTAAAAGAGGAGACCAGAACTAACTACAACAAAGGAAAGCAAGTGAAAGGAAAGAGGTAAAAAGACGGAGTAGAGGATATAAAAATCCAACACCAAAATAGGGAGGGGAAACGTAACTACAGACTGGAAGAATGAGGAGAAAAAAGCATCGAACGTGATGGAAAATACCAGGAAGATAAGAGTGAAAAGGCTGGAATAGGTAGGAAAGAGGAAGCCCAGTGACATCCAGGACAACGCATTCAAAAACTAGATACATAGGTATGTTTTATTGATGTACTATTTTTTTTTTTTAAAGATTAGTTCTTAGCTAAATACAACTATTAACAAAGAGGGTGACTTTTATTAAGAGGATGAATAGAAAAAAATATAGTTGGTATGAGTTTTCCACAGTCTATGAAATGTTTTTGGATTTAATTATGTATCTGTTTTCATCAAAGTTTCAGATCACATTCAGTGATCCATCATCAAGAAGAGGAGTATAGACACAAACAACTAGAAACAAGAAAAGGGAGGGGGCTGATAGTTGTTAAAAAATGTAAACCAGAAATATATATAATTAAATATTCATACATAAATTTCAACCTATATTTAATGAATATTATGTATAAATATATTAAATTAAAATACAAATGCATATATATATATATATATATATATATATATATAGTATAATATGTTTTTTATCATCCGCCCGCTAGATAGAACCACTAGAGGAAGGGAAACAATAAATCAAGAGAGGAGAAACAAGTGTCTTAGGGATAGTCACATAGGAGGGTGCCCCCAAATCACCAACCACAATGCTATGTCCGTAAGACACAACACACAACAATGAAAATAGAGGAGAAGCAATATAGAAGAATGATGATGCAAATAGAAGAATGGTCACAACAGAGGCAATCTCCTAGTCTCCCTGACCTTACGAGAGTATCAAGGGTCATCTTAGGAGGCCTAAACAACACATAACACATCATGGGTGAAACACAACATGGAGGTAAAGGGTTAGAAATACTTACCTGCCAGTACAATCATACTAAAATTTGGAACTTACGAGCCTCTTGGAGAGATGCTCTATCAAGTTTTGTTTAAATCTTGAGTGGTTCTTATGAGAGTCTTGTTTGTTGTCAAGAAGTCCATGTGATGTTTGTTTCTCATATCCTTGTGTATATGAAGTCTTTTGTTTCTTATGAGGAGGAGAACCACTATTATTTCCAACTAATGATAATTGTCTTGCTCTTTTCTAATTTTTAGCTAGCTTTCTTTGTTGAGTTCATCTATCATAGTGACAAGGACTATCTTGTACTATCTCGATCTTTTCATTTATCAAAGTCTCTTGTTCCATTTGTCTTTCTGATGTATGTTGCGTATCTCCAATCCCTGAAAAGAAAGATACCTAATATTCTGTTTCTAATCATAATTGGATGGTATATGTGTCCTAATAGGTGGTGCAGGGGCACCTAGATACTTTAATTAATTTCATATTCATTTTGATGTTTTGGTGTTGTATAAGGTCCAAGTGACCAATTGTAAGGCCCAGTGCCATGTGTGAGTCTGAGTGGAAGAAATCTAGGACAAGTCATATTGTCTGGTAGTGGAAGAGCAAACGCATTGTAACTAAATGGGTTGATAGTTGCAGAACAATTGGCATTCCCACTGATGCAAACTGTCACAAATAGAACATGTATAAATAGTTTAGTGAATAGGAAAGAAGTAAGGGAAGAGAGTAGTATAGAAATTGGGTGGTGATCTGTAGTAGAATAACAGTAAGAAGATAGAAGAGTTGTTTCAGTGCAGAAGTTCCCAAAAGTAAATAAAAGATCCTATTTTGTTTTGTGTTCTCTCACCATGTCACTGTAGTTAGTTTCTATTTTGTCATTCGGATGTATTACTAAGCCATTCCACCAACGAGATTTCTTCGAAATCAGAGGAATGGATCAGTCTATACAGTTTGTGTTTTTTTTTTATGCTATGTGTCAGGATCAAGCGTGGGATGTGCTAATCGAGCCTAGCATCTCTATGTGCTAGGGTTCTAATAAGAGAGAAAGTGTCTGCATTGCAGAGTTTTATATCGGCAGGACCTTAACCGTCAGAGAGAGCCCAGACATTGGTGGTCTGGCTGGAAAAGTAAGAAGTGCTAAGTCCTGTGTCGGAGAGACTTAAGCATTGGAGTGATAAGTTCTTAAGAGGCCGATGATAATTGTCTTACCGAAGTTGAAGAGTGGTCGAAGTGACGAGTATACCGGCGTAGCCGATGGTTGAAGTCATGCCAAAGAAAGGAGGTCCCACCAAATGCATTTTGTCAATGTATATTGAGATTGTATGTGGCAAAACATACAGCTGGTGACCGGGTGTAATGGTGAACCGGTGCATGTGAACTTTAGTCCACCAGCGATAACAAGTCAAGTAATGTATCTGAGTTGATTTCAACAAAGCATCGGTATATCGGAGGAGCTTTGGAGACCTACACCGATCAACGGTGTTAGGCCGATCGGAGGTGTATCAGAGAAAGGTGAAGGGGGTCTCGCTGAAGAACATCCATCAGCGTGTTGGGAGATTGAACCAGGAACTCACCGACAAATGAGGTCTCGCCGACGAGTCGGGGAAATAGCCAAGTGAAGTCAAAGCATTGAGTTGAACGGTCGGTGAGAGATTTGAGATTGGCGGAAGAGATTTAGAGTATGCCGATAGTACTCAGTCTCGCTGATACGTCTGAAGTGAAGACAAATGAGGTCTTGGAGGTATCGACCTATTGGTAAATGGATATTAAGGCTCGCTGATAATGTGCTATCTTACCAATAGGTGAAGAATATGTGTATTTCAGTGCTGTGTGAACCTAGAGAAAGGTATTTAAAGTTGTTTTGAGCATTTCCACTATACACTCTGCATCAATAGGGAAAGTGTAAAAGATGTAATTGGAGGACTAAAATTGATGTCCCTACAACCCTTCTCACTGGCCAAGCCATATGACCCCTATGATAGAATGCAAACCCTGCTTACGAAGCTAATGCATCGGAGACATATCGAAGACTACTAGGCTGATTGTGATGATGAGACAGAAGTAAGAAGGAGAAGCTATCAGAGACTTACTCTAAAGCAGATACGCACATTGGATTGCATACCAGTGCCTGCACAATTATATAAAGATGATGGTATGATCATGTCCAGAGAATATGAAGACAATAAAGTATATAATGAAACAATATCAACCCCAGATTGGAGTCAACCAGAGGTGACCTCCTTGGATCAGATAACGCAGAAGGTCATACAATTGACCAAAGACTGGGTGGATGTAGAGATCACCAAGCTGAAGAAGGGAGTGGCACTCACTGCTAACAACAAAAGGAAAGGACAAGAATTATCAGATGAGGAATATGATGATTTCCTCAAGGAAAAGAGGTTGTCAAAAGGGGAGAGGAAGCAAAGTAAAATCAATAAAGGAAACCAAGCTATTGGGGTGACAGTCATTCGTCAACCTCAACAAAAGAAAGATGTAGCCTCCACATCTGCTGCAACGTCACCTCATGCACCTAAAAATAGAAGAAAACTGTTACAAAGCCTACTCCTGTTAGAGTAGAGGAGGAAGAGAGCTCAAATGATGATCCCCTGATAAGGAAGAAGAAGAAGAAGATCCAAGAGCCACCTCAAAAGATACAAACATCTATTATGAGGGGGGGAGTAGATAAAAACCCCAATATCCTATTAAGAGGAGTAGGTGGTGAAGACATTCTGAAGAATATGCAGCGTGAGGTCCCTATTCCTAATATCATGTAGTTCAAGTCTAAGATGGCGGAGGAATAGAGAAAAGAAATGCATAATGTAAGAGATGAACAATCCTTTCCATTAGATAACATAGTGGAACTATCTAATGATGATGTTGTAAATGAGGTCTACCAATTCTATGGAGACATTATTTAAGAATACTAAGATGACCCATCATGGCACCCCCATGGTGCAAAAGGAGGTCGAAGTAGAGGAAATAGAAGAGGGTAACACTAAAGTGATGGCACAACAAATTAGATTCACAACATTAGTTGGTCAAGTCACTAGCCCTGCAGCAATAGATTTGACTTATCAGGGTGATGAAGACCAAAACAAAGATAAAGACTTACCTCCATAATAGGGCAAATTAGAATTTAATGTACATATGGAGGATAAAGAGATGCTTAATCAAAATGATGGTCAGGACAATGAGCAAATACCTGAAAGAAGAACAATTGAAGAAGGGATGGATAAAGGCCAAGACCCTAGAGAAGTGGACACATCAAGAGATGGGGAACAAGGTCTTCAGAAGGGTGATGATTAGAGAAAAGAAGAAGAAAAGGTGAATAAGAATGGTCAAGACAATCACCTAGATAAACCAGATCAGAGTGCTCAAACCCCTCATGAGGATCAAGCATCACAAGATACACAGGACCGAAATGTGAAAGCGCAACAAGAAACCCCTGCATAGGAAGAGGTCCATCATGAGGAGATTCAAGATGAACAAAGAAAAGAACCTTCACCACTGAGAGTGGAACAAAATGTAGAGTCTCATGATGCTCACATTGAGCATACAAACCAGCAAGGGTCTACAGATGAAATACCATATTGGCTGCGGCAGGAGGTGAACCCACCTCAAGTCAGTGATGTATCTAAATTTGATATTTCTTCATTATTTTCAGCTGAAATGACTAAGCCAAAGAGAAGGGCAACCTAACCACTTCTACAATAAAAAGAGATCCTACCACCAGAAGAAGAACAGCCCAAGTAGCTTTGCCTATATATATAGAACATAAATATATATAATATAATTATGCCGAGAGGCGTTATACAGCCACAACACGATTGCAAGTTTTATTTTGCTTATTTAAATTGATAGTTTGTTTGCTGTCATCAAGTGTCGTATTGTAAAAATAAAATAAAATGAAATAAAGTATAGGAATTAATGTTAAATGGATTAATGTCTCCCATCACCTCCCATATTCCAAGAGAGAAGATGGGCACAATCACTTTTAGCAGGAGAGATTAGTGGCATGTGGTAGTTAGGAAATTAGTTCTCCATTATTTGTTTGCAACTTCACGCTCAAGTATTTTAACAGTTTAAATTAGAAGCACGCTCAAGTATTTTTAGCAAATTCCTGCTCATATTGTAACAGTTTATGATAGAAGCACGCTGAAGTATTTTTATAGGAAAGCGTCCTAGCCAATCAATGTCATTCTTAAGGCATTTTATGTTGTGCTAGAATGTAGTATTCATGCCTATCAATCTGGCAAAAATTGCTATAGTGTTACATTAGAAAAATAATAACTGACCCATTCCTAGACATGGTTTTCTGTTGATAACAGTATTTAAGGTTTCTTAAATTCCTCTAAAATTTAGCTTGAATTGTCCTCCAACATTGCAGCGATACATGGAGTGCATAGCAGCACATCAATTCTTTGCATTTCTTGTATTGATTTATCTTCATATGTTGTGGATTTTTCCAAAGTGGGGTCCTCAAAAAGAATTAGTGCAGGGGCAAGGGGAATGTGCAAATATATAGGCAGGTAGATAGAAATGTATCCGTGTGTGCAAAATTTTTTGCATAAAGTCTTGCCAGATTGTGAAGAAAATGTTGGGTGTAGATTAATATCAAATAATAAATTATATAGAAAGCCATGGTTTAGTGGTAATAGGTGTGATTACCATGATAATGACCAATGTTTTTCTACAGCAAAGTGGCAAAGAAGACATCTCCAGAAGAATACAGTTTATAGTTTAGCTAAAAATACTCAATAGCCCATGAAGGTTTCCTTACTTCTGGACAAAGTAGAGTGATAATATTTATAGGGAAGTTTCTAATGGTTGAAATATATTAGTATACTGTACATGTCCATTATTTGAAGTCTATAAATTAAAATTAGCCCATGAATCTATGGAAATTGTTGAGACTTTTTAAATTTAGAGCTTGTAACTATAATCACCACTAATAAAGTAATTTTATACCATTTGTATATCTTTTCAGGAATACTCCTTTTGTTCAAAATTCATACTTTCAATTTATTTTCTTCTTCTAAATTTTTAAACTGCCTATTATTGAGTTCTAGCACAGTCAATTGCACAGGGTAATTGTCATTCTATCTCTCAAATTCCCTCCATTAGGTAGAAAATTCTGTATGATTAAGGATAAAAACTAGCTGCAGTAGCTTGAGACAAAGAAGAAATTGAGATGATGATTGGGCACCTTCACAAAGAGTGCAGAGCTTTTGCAACTCGCCAAGAATTGAAGTTTGAAAATGACATAGGTCATTTTAGATGTAATACCAATTCATGATGGCCACCAATAGACATAAGGGACACAATTAGTACATGGTGTTGACGAGGTGTGAGGCTAAATCCCAGCATTGAAGAAAGATGATGCATATGTTGTTCTGCAATATGGCTGATGGGAAAAAGAAGGAATAGGATACACATTGGTGCACTGAAAAATACTACAAATTGTGGATTTGTTAATGTTTGGCTGATTAATGGAACATTGTCTAGCTACTAAGATTGAATTCTCTGGTCAGTGTAAAGACGTATATTTATTATTTTGACCTTAATGAGCAACTTCTTTTCTTCTTTATATGATCTATTCAATCTGAAAATGCTTTTACGGTAAATCACCATTAGTTTTAGTCTTAGAAGTAAAAATTATCTGTAACTGTTACTACAGAGAGGATTTATCCAATGCTTAAGTCTGAACTTATGGGACTAATTTCACCATCAGGTAGCTCTTGCATCCACTGCATCATCGCTTGCCCATCTAGCAATAGACAGCCATGCCTCCAAGAGACGGCAAGGAGATAGAAATGTTAAAATGAATTTCAAGTTGAGTACATTGCCAAGAATGTTAGGTGGTTCTAATTCCCTTTTACATGTTTTGTCTTCCAATTAAGAAGGTTATCACCAAGGGTTGGTTTCCAATTAGGTCAACTAAAAACTCTTGCACTTGATATTAATTACTAATAAGTGAACATGGATGTGAACTGAAAATGTTTTATTTGGTGTTGCTAGAAGTAGTATGAAGCTACATATTTGAATGTGGACAACAAATTTTTAATGAAAGTGACAATATCAGTAAACTTAAGAATGTAATGTTAGACATCCTTAAATTTAGTACCAGATAACTGTAATGAGGTAAGATTAATTTCTTATAGGTTTGTGCATGGAGATTTTGTTACTAAAATGGAATATTATTGGCTTGAATAACAGTATGATTGTGATGATTTTCTCAACTATCTGTTATTGAGTATCACCTATTAAAATTTAGAGCTTCCTAATGCCTTCTCCTTTTAAGCCATTATCATAAGGGTGCTTAAGGGATGAACTTTAGATAAAACACAGAGTAATCAAAAGTGGCATGTATTCTTCTTGCTTGGTGCTGAAAATGAAATCAAAATTGGAAAGATATGATGTCTCAATGGAAGCCATAAGAGTTTTTTGAAGGTTTAGGTTTTACTACATAGCTGGCTATCTCCCATGGCCATTGCCCAATGCCCAATGAAGAAAATGAAGACATAAGATTTCTACAAAGTACAAATTGACTCTTAAGATGGTGTCTACCAGTATTTTTTCTGAGGTTTTTGAAGATTGGATGGCTATGATTATGAATTGGGTATACACGATTGAATAGAGTAATCGACTCGATAGATCAATGGAGCTTGGAACTCTTGGTTTATACTGTACATCTCTACTATTGTTTTGATCACCTATTGTATATTTGGAGCTCTTTTTCCCTCTTACACCATAGAGTAATGCCATGTTCTCACTTTCCCTTTCTTTATTTGGACCAATTAGGGTTTGGGTTATAGTTAGGATTAGAGTTATAGTCAAATTAGGATAATGGTTTTGCTTATAATTAGGGTTTCAATTAGTGCAAATATATAACCAAAAAACTATTGTCATTGATTAAGGTTAGGGTTAGTTGTATAATTATGGTTAGGGTTTGGGTTATAGCTAGGATTAGGGTTATAGTCAAATTAGGATAATGGTTTTGCTTATAATTAGGGTTTCAATTAGTGCAAATATATAATCAAAAAAATATTACCATTAGTTACAGTTAAGGTTATAGTTACAATATTGGTTTGAATTCTAAGTAGGGTTGGATTTACAATTAGGGTTCAATTTAAGGATACAATTACCAGCAAGATTAAAATTATTAAATCTTACAAATATAATTAGGATAAGGGTTAGAATTTCCCTTAGGTTTAGGGTTACAATTATGATTAGGATTAAGGTTAGTGTTATGGTAATATTTAGGGTATATATATTTATATTAATTATTGTCATTAAAAATATATCTAATTATTCTCTTTTAATATATTGTTTTCATTAAAATTATTAAAGTATACAATAATTACAATTATAAGTTAAAAAATTTCATTGGATCCATCTCGGCGTACTTTAGATATATTTTTTTTAAACATAGCTATACGAATATTTGAAGTATAGATATATTTTTTTTAAATATAGCTATACTAGTATATATTATCTACAAATATATTATATTTAAATACAAACGCATATGTATATTAAATTAAATCTAACATAAATATACAGAGTTAAATCCAAAAACATTCAACATAGCAAAAAAAAAAAGTGAATATTTGAAGTATAGATTAACCTCTATATTGATCTTAAATTAGCACTTGCACCCAAGGAGGTTTAAGGAATATGCGGATAGGAACAACAGACAAGTTTAGAAAATTTTCAGGCATTACCACATGAGACAATTCCAAGCACTATAATGCTCACATATAAAAGCCTATCGGATAATTAAGATTGAAAGTTGTTTTAGAAAAAGGGGGAACATAAAAATTAAAAAGGATATTATTTTTTTATTGAGAGCATAGTTATATATATTTTTTAAGTTAAAGGGAATTATATTAAAACGAAATGAAGAATTACACATGCAAAAAGACAATGTATTTATGAAGTGGCAACTTCATAACATGCTTTAGGAGTATTATTTTATCATTGTGTAGATCCCTAAATTTTTGCCATGCACTCAACATTTTGGTTGCCTGTGGGCTTTTTAAAAGAATGGGTGATCATAGTGTAAGTTGTTTATCCTTATAAATTCATTACTTTTATTATTAGTCTGTGTCTATAAGGCAAGGAACTAATGTTTTCATTTGATTAGTTTTGTCAATAGTTTATGTTGGGGGAGACCATCAACAAAGAGATTCGATTAAGCTGTAAATGTTTTTTGATTTTTTGGATTTAAAAAATGTGATTAATAGGGTATGAAAAAAGAGATATTGGCTATTTCTTTTTTGGTGTGAAAAAAAGGCAAAAAGATTTTGCCCAATAGAAATCAAGCGAGATAAAAAATTAATCCCTTTCTAATGTTCCTTAGTGATCAGTAACCATGCAAGAAAAAACAAACGGAGACATTGCAAATATTTCAATATGTATTCCTTGTAGGCAGGACACATGTTTGTTGTAGACATGGCTATATTTGGATGTGGCATTCTGAAAATAGTTCACATGCCTTGTCTATGCTTCCACATTTTTCATACATGGCTACAAAGGGAGTTGCAACAATAATATCTAACAAAAATAACTACGTAGGGGAAATGATGATGGGAATGGAAGGAAAGAAGCCTCCTCCTCTTCTTGGCACTTGATTGACGTATGCTCTAGAAATTAGATCTGGCTCAATGCTATTCCTCTTAATAGAAATTGTCTTTGATAATTTTCGACTCTCTCTATTCCACGATTGGATATGCAATAATGAGCAACTGCACAAGTGCAACATTCACTCCCTTGATATGTTTCATATGTTTCATCTTTTGTATGTTTACTTTCACTTATTTTGCAATTTATTTATTTAAATGCAAAGCAATTATCGGGATTACTTGACCTATTGCTCTTGAGGTATTCCAATGGAGAACTTGGTGATACTAGTGCTTAAAAAAATACATAGCTCTCACAAAATTCAAGCTAATCAATAAAATTGTAATGATTAAAACATTTGACAAAGTTGTATGGAGGGATGATGAGCAATGAGAAGTCATGCATTATCCAGCATACTAGGAAGGGGACTACAAGAAAAGGCATGCTTGGTCCTTTCGGGCTAGTAATGACCAAATAGCTATTTAAAAATAGATAGAGGTGTTGTGAGGTGATAGTTTTTTAAGTGATGTGTAAACAAGTAGTGCCAAGGTCTAAGCCAGTGCTCACAAGTGCAGTGAACAAGGTTTGAATTTGTTTTCTTTGTAGAATTTGAAATACTTTTTGTGCTCTGCTCTTATTAATGATTGTGTTCCTTATTTTCAAAGACAATGTGAGTTTTTTTTATAAGCTTTAATCCTTTTGGATCCATTGCCATATATATTTGTGTTTATTAAACATTTTTATTTTCTTAGAGATAGTACAATGCATATGTTTTTTTTGAAAGGGTAATAATGTAAAATGGCATTTTGATGTGAATTTCTAGTTTATTTTTCAATGTAGCTCATCTATGAAATATTAGAGTAGTTTGAACTTTTATGCATTTATTGTTTCAGTAGCGCATCATTATGTAATATCATTTTTTAGCAATTAGCAGCGAGTTATTCATGTTTCTTTAGTAGTTGATTCTTGAAGATGGATCCTAAAGATTCACTTCAGATCAAGAAATAACTAATTTTGGAAAAATGATATTATATTATAGTTCTTATTCACATTTGTTAGTTTTTAAATTTTATCTCTAATAGCTTATTTTCTAGAGAGTATGGTGTTCCCATTCCCTAGAGTTGTAAACAATTAAATACTTGGTTCTATCTCTTTTATGCCAAATTAGATAGATTTCTTAGCAACCTCAAGCTTCTGGATAATAGAAACTCAATAGTAAAGATGGTTAATGTAATGGTAGTCTTGTTTGGTCTTTTCCTACCATATGTAGTGCGGCACACCATAAAAGATAGAGATCTCTTTCTAGAATCTAGTTTTATGTTCTAGGAAGCTTAGCTTGCTTTTGTTACTTGCTTTCTTATAATTAGATCCCAGACCACAAAAATGGACCCATTCTGTGTCTTTCACTCTTAGGAAAGGATTGGACCTTATTTAATTTGATGTTTTATCACTCTATTTATCCATGGAATTAAGACATATAATTGTTATTTATAGAAATCTTTTGGAAGAAGTTGCATATAATTGTTACTCTTATATTCTACTTAAGAAATGATTAAATAGGATTCAAATTAGGATTCAAATTATTAATCTCATGTATGTCTTATCAATGCTATCTACAATGTGCCATATTTAAAACTAAAAATTATTTTTTAATGTTTAGTGATTTATGGATTCTCATCATCACCCTTTAATTGGTTTCATTTTAATATTGAGATGGCAACCTACCCAATTTTGTGGTATAGAAGAAACCTTCATCATATATTCTCTGAGGAGGGTGGGTTGCTATATTTTTTAGACATCTAGACTAGAGTACAATCAAATTTTTTTCTAAGGATGGATGGAAAAAGTCTTTTTCCATTATAAGAGATATTATTGAAACATTTTAGGCCAAATTTTCTATCTATTATTTAGAGTAACATGTATGACTCTACTAAATGCATTTCAATTCTAAGTATTATTTTTTTGTTGTGTTCTTGTTTGAGATGTATGAAAATTTGACTTAATATTTGGAGAATAAACTTTGAGCCTATTTTTGTGTAGATCTTAGCACATGATCTTAGTCTATTCAACATATCTAGTGTTTAGCTTTTTTTTTTTGGTGAATTACATTCTATTTTATGAATTGCAATAACTTCACTTTAGAACATTTACTTAGTTAATCTATATTTGTTTAGGATTTCATATATATCCTCCTTTGATATTAACCTTTTAGAATCTTTATTTTTTTTAACTCTTTAGGAGAAAAACTATGTTAGTTATGAGGCACAAGGAATATGTATATCTATGTTTATGTATATCTATGTCATCATTTTGTTGGTAGTTCATAACTAGCATAGATATCTTAAATACATCTATCTAAAAGACACCGAGAGATATCCTTCTTGAGGCACCACTGTAGTTATGCCTCTTGGCGTAATTATACTAGAATCCAAATGTTTTGAAGTAATGATATGGTTGAAGCAAGTGAAAGGTGAAAATTACATATTCATCAAAATAATAAACTAACAAAAATTAACTATATTTTATTACATTAAACTTTCTAAATAAAAATATAATCATTTATTTATTACATTAAACTTTCTAAAATACTCTAATTATAAAGTCTAGAATCTAAATGTTTTGGAGTAATGGTATGGTTGAAGCAAGTGAAAGGAGAAATTTACATATTCATCAAAATAATGAACTAACAAAAATTAACTATATTTTATTATATTAAACTTTCTAAATAAAAATATAATCATTTATTTATTACAAAACTTTCTAAAATACTCTAATTATAAAATCTAGAATCCAAATGTTTTGAAGCAATGGTATGGTTGAAGCAAGTGAAAGGGGAAATTTACATATTCATCAAAATAATAAACTAACAAAAATTAACTATATTTTATTACATTAAACTTTCTAAATAAAAATATAATTATTTATTTATTACATTAAACTTTCTAAAATACTTTATTTATAAAGTTAAACTTTCTAAAATACTCTAATTATAAAGTTAATTTGATTCCACATTTAATTTTTTATTATATATGATTTATAATTAGCCGAGAGGCGTAACTACAATGGCAGGTGTAACTACAATGGCAACATGGGGTGAAATGGCATGAGCGTGTTAAGAAAAACAACTTTCAAAACATTAAAAAAATAATAACCGACTACAATATTGAAAAATTCAAATTCATTGGTAAAATATTATAAAAAAAAAATTGTGCATTTCGTTTATGAGTTGGTGTATGCATAAATCATTTCATATTGCCACAATATTAAAAAATTCAAATTCATTGGTAAAATATTTTAAAAAAATTCTGTGCATTTCATTTTGTTTTATGTAAACTTTAGTTATATTAAAAGAGTTGTTTATCAAAATTTTGTATTATATAATATGTAATTTAATTTAGCTAGGGTTTGAATTTTTTTTCTATTTTATTAACTAATCCTTTTAATATAGATTAAGACTTTTTTATTTTAAAAATATATGTAAACAACTAACTCAAAGTTTGTAGCTTTTACATTAATACATATAGTGCTGAAAATTTAAAAAGTAAAACCTTAATTTATAAAATATTATTTTAGGGCACTATATTAAACCCTATATTATTTACTTTGAGTTAAAAAAATTTAACTTTGAAAAAACCAAATATATATATATATATATATATATATATATATATATATATATATATATATATATATATATATATATATATATATATATATATATATATATATATATATATATATGGTTTAGAATTCACTCAACCATATAGGTTTAGAATTCACTCAACTATATAGGTTTAGAACTCATGGTCCTCACTTTTAACCAAGATTTTTCTAGAACTAAATTTATAAGATAAATTTATAAAATAAAAACCCTAAATTTTAACTCCTAAAATAATGTTATTTTATATGTAATAAAACAAAACCTAATAAAATATAATACATTAAAAAAGAAATAAATTAAATTTTATTATGTAGAAAATAAAATAAAATTTATACTAAAATCTATAAAATATAACTTCTCTTATTGTTGAATATACTTTGCCCCTTTTTTATTTATATGATATAAATTAAATTTTATTAAACTATATTTTATTAGGGTTTTATCACATGAAATAAAAAGGAGCAAAAGTATATTCAACAAACTTATTACAATGGTAAGTGCAATATATTTTATAATTTTTACTATAGAGTCATCAATTTAATTTTCTTTTTGTTAAATTGATTAAAAAATCCACGCCTCAAGAAGGATATCTCTTAGCGTCTTAGATAGATGTATTTAACATATCTATGCTAGTTTATAATTAATATATACATTTATATATATTATTTATAATTTTTAAATTATATTTTTAAGAAAAAAATTATATATAATTAATATATATTTATTTATATTATTTATATTTTTTAAATTATAATTGTCACTAAAGTTCTATATAATATCTAATTTATATATTTATATATATAATTATAAATATATTAATTCATAAATATATAAAATCATAAATTTATGTATCTATAAAATGATAATATGACACATATTAAAATATGTGGATAAATATTTTAAATTTATCTTCAAATTATACTTTCTATATGTATCGCAAAACTAAAAATTAATAAATTAGTAGATAAAGAAATAAAAAAATGCTAACAAATATTGATAATAAAAGCTAATAAATATTGATTTTAACTTTTTATATGTATTCAGAAAAATTCAAATTATACTTTCTATATATATTGTAAAACTAAAAATTAACAAATTATTAGAGAAAGAAATAAAAAATGTGATGCAGAGCATTTGGGTGAATGTGCTATCCCGCATTGACCAAAAATATTTTCAATGTTTCTTTCATTTTTGGTGTGCATGTGGCTTTGTTGGCGTCTCTCAACTGTACAATATAGGTGGATTGAGCATAATTGTTATTTTTCAATTTTCCATAGTTTCACTTATGGCACATAATAGGGCAGTTTCAATAAAACAATTGTTCGGAGCAATCTATAAGGTTTGGTGACAAACCTTCTAACAAGAAAAATCTTGAAAGCATTATGAAATTACACATGAAGATTTCGCAGTCAAATTCCTTTTGGTTTCTAAGATTTTTAAGTTCCATAAATTGTGCTGGCAATTTTGTGAAAATGCAATTTCTGGAGTTATATAGTACTTGAGTTTGAATGGTTTGGTACAGATCTTAAGAATGTTAAGACACTTATCCCCATCCATTTTTCTGAGGTTTCAATCTTCTAGTGAAAAGTTATGGCCGAAGTCGATTTTCAGCCTTGGCACCCATGGCAATTGCACAATTGAAGTTTTTTGGATCTGTAAGGTATAATTTTGATTGCAATTTATTAATGTGATGTTTATCGAGCAGCAAGACTTTTTTACCAGAGATATTTAATCAAGATTCCAATTATAGACAGAGTTCCAAGCCTATGCATTTCCATAGAAGTATCATATGAGCATTATAATGCCTTTTGGGGAGGCAAATCTAAATTTATTTTAAGCAATCAAATACTATTAACCTGCAAATTTGAAGGCACTATGATGCAGCACTCAACATTCACTCAACAGAATTGTGCCATTAGACATGAGAGACAAAAATTTGGAAGCTGAAACATAACAAAATTTCTATTCCTCAACTCTGCTGCTACAATGAGAGAAAAACTCTCTTATATCTAAGAAAACGAAAAAAACAAAAAATTACCTTTTTTGGCAGATTTCGACAATTGTCAGATTTTGCCATTTTAGGTAATTTTACAATCATATCTTGAGAATCCAGTTTTTTCCCAAAAAGCTCATAAAGCTAAGGTAGGACGAAAAACCAACTAACATCCTAAATTCGAAACATGAGTTTCGAGTTATTAAAAAAAGCAACTTTTAAAAAACTAGAAAAAAACACTAATTTGCTATTTTGAGGGCCAAGATGAAAGTTTGAAGCCTCGAAAAAGTGCCAAGACGAGGTCCAACCCGCTAGGGTAGGTTGGGAAACCACTGGCCACCTCATAACGCATCCACCTGTAAAATTTCGTAGAAAACCCACATCCGAGTCAAAAGTTATGACCTCCGGAAGTCCCTGCATCATTCTCCTCTGGTTGAAAAGAACGCAGCTCCTGCAAGTGAGTGTCTTCAAACTGCTGCCATTGGACGGGATCTAACCTCTGCATTTCCCACTCTGTAATCCATGTGCTATCTGTTGGTGGCAATCCTTCCCACTGTACTAAATACTTGTTGTAACGCCTGTGCCGAGTGGAGATAGTGTTCTTATCAAGAATCTGTGCAATCTTTTCTTTCTTCTTATGGGGAATGTGGTTGTGCCATGACACCTCTGGTTGACTATCTTCAGCATCATCCTCACCATGGAAGGCATATAAATCAGAAATATTAAACACGGGAGAAATAGCGAGATCATCTGGTAAACTGACCTCATATGCATTATCATTGATCTTCTTTGTAATTCTGCAAGGACCAATTTTCTTGTACTTCAACTTGTGATATGTTCCAGTAGGAAACTGCTCTTTCCTCAAATATACCATCACTAAGTCACCTTCACTGAATGTCTGATGTCGCCGACTAGGATCCACTGAATTCTTATACCTCTCATTACTGTCCTGCAACTTCTGTCTCACTGCTTGCTGCAACTGTTGAAGGTGTTCTGCAAATGCTTCCCCATCATCACTGACCCGATCTTTCATTGGTAGCTGTACCAAATCTAGAACACCCTGAGGATTCCTGCCATACACAATCTGGAAAGGGGACTTTCCTGTTGATCGGTTAACAGAACTATTATAGGCAAATTCGGCCTGGGGTAATGCCAAATCCCATTGTTTTGGCTTTTCTCCAACAATACACCTCAGCAAATTTCCCAGACTCCGATTAACTACCTCTGTTTGCCCATCTGTTTGAGGATGATAGGCACTACTAAACTGTAACTTGGTCCCCATTTTCTTCCATAAAGTCCTCCAGAAATGACTGAGGAATTTGGTATCCCTGTCAGAAGTAATAGTCTTTGGAACACCATGTAGTCTAACAACTTCTGAGAAAAATAACTCTGCTACCCTCGTTGCATCATTAGTCTTCTTACAGGCAATAAAATGAACCATCTTGGAGAACCTATCAACAACTACAAAAATGGAATCATTACCTCGTTGAGTATGTGGAAGTCCCAACACAAAGTCCATGCTCAAATCTGTCCATGGTGCAACTGGTACTGGTAAGGGCATATACAATCCTGTATTCTGTGAATGTCCCTTAGCCACTTGGCAGATTCTACACCTTGTTACATACTTAGTTATATCCCTTTTCATCTTTGGCCAGTAATATTTATCTTCTATCAAGGCTATTGTCTTGTCCTTGCCAAAATGTCCAGCCAACCCACTACTATGAAATTCTCTGATAATGTTGTCCCTCATAGAGCCAGCTGGTATGCATAGTTGTTTTCCTTTAAATAGATACCCATCTTGCATAAAATATTCACCCCTAAAGTGATCCAAGTTACCAGATATTGGTGCCTTCAATTGTTCCACAATCTCCCAAAAATCATCATCAGACTCATACAAATTTTTGATGGCATCAAAACCAATCACCTCAGCTTCCATTGTGGTCAAAAGTGCAACACGCCTACTTAATGCATCTGCAACCTGATTTTGTTTTCCAGACTTATGCTTCAACACAAAGTTGTAACCCTGCAAGAAAGAGACCCACTTGGCATGCCTACTATTCAACTTTTTCTGTGTGTTCAAGTACCTCAGTGCAATATGATCTGTAAACAATACAAACTCCTGGGGAACTAGATAATGTCGCCAATGCCTCAATGCTTGGACAATTGCATAAAATTCCAAATCATAAGTAGAATAATTCTTTCTCACTGCATTCAGCTTTTCACTAAAGAAAGCTATAGGTTTGCTAGCTTGGCTAAGTACAGCACCTATTCCTACATGGGAGGCATCACATTCTACTTCAAATACTTTATCAAAATTTGGCAATGCAAGTATAGGTGCTTCTGTTACCTTTTTCTTCAAGTACTTAAAGCTCTCCTCACCATCCTTGGTCCATACAAACTCCCTCCCTTTGGTGCAATCTGTTATAGGAGCTACAATACTACTGAAATTGCGAATGAACTTTCGATAGAAAGTGGCCAAGCCATGAAAACTTTTTACCGCTGTGATGCTGCTTGGACTAGGCCATTCTAGGATTGCCCTGACCTTTTCTGGATCCATTCTGACACCATCTTTAGAAATGAGAAAGCCTAAAAAAACCAAACTGTCCTGCATGAACCTACACTTTTTCAAATTGGCATAGAGCTTCTCCTTCCTTAACACACCAAAGATGATCCTCAAGTGTTGTAGATGCTCTTCTCTGCTGTTACTAAATACCAAAATATCATCAAAATAAACTACCACAAACTTACCAATGTAAGGGCGTAGTATAGTGTTCATCAATCTCATAAATGTGCTAGGTGCATTTGATAACCCGAATGGCATAACCATCCACTCATATAATCCATCTCCAGTCTTAAAGGCTGTCTTCCACTCATCCCCTTCTCAAATCCGGATTTGGTGGTAGCCGCTTCGTAGGTCGATCTTGCTGAAATATTTAGCCCCTGCAAGGACATCCATCATGTCCTCCATACGAGGTATAGGAAACCGATACTTGATGGTAATCTTATTAATTGCTCTGCTATCAGTGCACATCCTCCATGTTCCATCTTTTTTTTGGGGTTAACAATGCAGGTACAGCACATGGGCTCATGCTCTCTCTCACCACACCTTTACTTAGGAGTTCTGTTACTTGCTTATTCATCTCTGCATGTTGTGTTGGATTCATCCTATAAGCTGCTTGGTTGGGTAGAGTTGCTCCTGGAATCAAATCAATATGATGCTGAATATCTCTCTTTGGCGGTAGACCATCAGGCAATTCATTAGGTAAAACATCAACAAATTCTTTCAACAGCTCGGCTACTTCTGGGGGAACTGAAATGTCTTCCTCTTCACCTTTTTTCACTACTAATGCATAGCAACACCCTGTCACCTTCATTTCTTTAACAAGATCTCTTTCAGACAACATGGTCTCACCTTTTCCTTCATCCTTGAGAGGCAATAAAATCACCTTAGCGCCATCTTTCCAAAAGGTGTATGTGTTTTTCTCTCCATCATGCATAACTTTCCTATCATACTGCCATGGCCTTCCCAATAACACATGACAGGCATCCATTGGGACAACATCACACCATATCTCATCCTGATAGATCTTCCCTATGCTAAACTTAATTAGGCATCTTTTATCAACAGTGACTTCATTTCCCTTTTTAAACCATGCAATGCGATATGGATGAGGATGTTTTTCACAGTGTAAATTCAATTTGTCTACCATTTCTTTAGAAACCATATTTTCACAACTACCTCCATCAACAATGACTTGACATACCTTGCCACCCGAAGTGCATCTGGTTCTGAAGATATTGGTTCGAAGCCATGAACCATTAGAGCTTTTGGCTTGTGTTTTCTCCTTCTCTGGAATCACCATTGCTCTTCTCATCATGAGACTTTCTCCCACATCTGGTGGAACCTCCAGTTCTGTCCCTTCCACTTCATGCTGCATTTGAATCATGTTCACCCTAGGTTGTCCTCCTTGATTTCTTTCCTGCATGTTATAATTGGAGCATTCAAATGCCCTATGACCTTCTTCTCCACATCTGAAACAAGTGAAAGGCCTTCTCTGGTTTTCCCATCCTCTACCACTACCATAACCTCTACCTCTTTGAAATCCCCTTCCTCGTTCTTGATTCAGAGGATCTTGCCGAGTGTCTACTTGTTTTTCCACACCATGGGATGACTCTCCCCTGCCATAATTTGAACCTCCTCGAAATGGGGTTGATGTACCCCTCCTTCCTCCTCTATTCCTCTGATGATACTGTCTGTTTTGTTTTTCTTCAGCCTTTAGAGCCAATTGGTAAGCCTCTTCCATATTGTTGAGTCGATGCATGCTCAATTCATCTTGAATAGAAAATTTCAGGCCATTCACATATCTAGCAGCCATTTGTGCATCAGTTTCTTGATGCTCTATACGTATAGACAGTGTATAAAACTCATTTGTATAATCTTGCACAGAAGAGAGGTTCTGCTTTAAATTTTGAAACCTACGAAAAAGGGTTTGCGCATAATCTATGGGCAAAAATTTTTCTCTCAACTTCTTCTCCATTTTATTCCATGTCCTGATCTTATCCTTACCTTTCCTTGTTCGTTCCTTTTGAAGATGATCCCACCAAATCATTGCATGACCCTTTAATTTGGTGCATGCAAATTTTACCTTCTTCTCCTCTGTCATGGATTTCCATTCAAAAAATTTTCTCATGCCATTCAACCAGTCTATCAACTCCTCTGGTTTAAGACTACCTGCATAATCTGACACATCTACCTTGATCCCTTCATTTTTCCCTTCTAAGGCCCTGAGCATCCTCTCTTCAAAACTCATGCCTTCTAATTCTTCTTCTTCATATTCTGTATCTTGATTTGCAGCTCCTTGTCCTATCTCTTCATCAGATTCGTCTCCTCCTCTACCCAGTCTTTGGGTTTCCATCCGTGTTGTAAGTTCTGCTATTTGCCTTTGCAGATTTTTCATTTCTCTATGCATCTGGGCAAGACCGCCTCTTCCTCTTCCTCTCCCAGCCATCTTCCTGCTCTGATACCAAATGATGCAGCACTCAACATTCACTCAACAGAATTGTGCCATTAGACATGAGAGACAAAAATTTGGAAGCTGAAACATAACAAAATTTCTATTCCTCAACTCTGCTGCTACAATGAGAGAAAAACTCTCTTATATCTAAGAAAACGAAAAAAACAAAAAATTACCTTTTTTGGCAGATTTCGACAATTGTCAGATTTTGCCATTTTAGGTAATTTTACAATCATATCTTGAGAATCCAGTTTTTTCCCAAAAAGCTCATAAAGCTAAGGTAGGACGAAAAACCAACTAACATCCTAAATTCGAAACATGAGTTTCGAGTTATTAAAAAAAGCAACTTTTAAAAAACTAGAAAAAAACACTAATTTGCTATTTTGAGGGCCAAGATGAAAGTTTGAAGCCTCGAAAAAGTGCCAAGACGAGGTCCAACCCACTAGGGCAGGTTGGGAAACCACTGGCCACCTCATAACGCATCCACCTGTAAAATTTCGTAGAAAACCCACATCCGAGTCAAAAGTTATGACCTCCGGAAGTCCCTGCATCACACTAGGGAGAGGAAGGTAAAATTTAATTCTTATTTATGTAAGACTTTACGAATGAATAAGTGGTTAGCATGGAAGTTGAGGTTTGACTTCAATATATAAGTGTCTTTCATTGAATGTATACTTTTCCTAAGTATGTTATCAGAAGTTGCTAGGTGTTAAGGAGCATAGTTGACAATTCCTATTGGTTATGCACCATGTATGAAAGACATAGTATTAGTCCCTATGTTGACAGTCCCACATGGTATAATTTGAAATTATTACCTCAAATCATATGGTGATAAGTTAAATATGTGAGTTGCTCTCTTATTCCAATTGAATGGAAGGGCAATTATATATATTGATGTTGGAATGTTAAGGAAACAACGTTTTAGCTGGAGTCGATTGGCATTTTATGCTACTGGGAAGAGAGATTTTTTGCTAAAAGGAATAAAATCTTGTGAAGAAAAGAGAGCAGAACAAGGGTGGCTTGGGTGAAAAGAAAGAATGTGAAATAGGAGAAGTTTTCTACCAAACAAAAAAAGGGGTATGTAAGCTTCACTGCCATAGAAAGAAAACTGGAGGAGTCAGAGGATCACAAACCAAGCAGACAGTGAGGAGTGAAGGTTGCTAGAGGAAATTGGTTTAGCTACTAGTGAGTTGCAGATTTGAGAGAGGTGGATGTGAGAACAAGACCAATGAAGACCGTGGTATTTGTAAATTTGCCATTACAAATAGGTAATTGTAGTTTGATGAAAATAATGTAATTGTGAGTTGAATAACCATAAGTTTGTAAGACTTGGATGCTGCAATCCTTATTGAATTTGAGTTTCATATGGTTTCTAGAGAGTATCTACCTGTGTATATGAATTAATGTATGTTTGTGTGAGAGTTGAGGGCCATGTGTGTGTTCTTATCAAGAGGGTATTTGTTAGGACCTATGTCAGGGCCTACGGGTAGAAGAAGAGAGTGAAGCAGTTGTGAAGAGCTCAAAATATTGTTGCAGGTAGAGAGGAGTCTTGAGCAAGTGAGAGCTGGGAAGCCACGAAAGAATTGTCTTTGTAGATTGAGGTGAGATTTTAGTATCAAGTGAGATGGGAATATTGGTGAGGAAGAAGCCCGTGATATGGGAGGGTTGGATATAGTATGAAAAGAGGAAGATCCTTGAGATGATGGCGGACATTAATGTGAGAGTAGATAGATTGGAAGCAAGGTAGCAGAAAGAATTGGTCAAACAAGATGAAAGGTTGTGTGTAGTAGTGGTTGAAGATGAGGAGGTGGGCAACAAGAATGAAGAGGATGAAGATGCAGTGAAGGATGATGAAGAAGATGACTTATTCTTGCAGATTTTGGTAGTGGAGAATGAGTGGATGGAGAAGATTACAGCAATTGTAAAGAAAAGCATCATAGTGAAGGAGGTCAAAGTTAATGATGCAGTTGATGGTGAATTTGTAGCAACGAGTGAAGAGGTAAATCTTGTTGCATTTTTTCATGATGCTTTTGTACTTCCATTTGAGGTAGCTAGGGTTAAAGAGTGTGGATAAGAACCTATGAAAATCTTCAATTTTCATAAGATATTCGATGAAGATTTATATGCCACAGGTTGTGATATGAGTGACATGACAGTTTGGTGGAGGGGGCCAATTATTAGTGGGTTAGATCCCACGAAGGAGATGAAAGGAGAGATAATTAGCTTAGGAGAATGACACATGGTGGATGTGAATCCATGAGAGGAGAGAGGAGTGGTGAATGGAGTTGTGGGAGGAATATGATGGTTGTTCTGGCATGGTTTTGGAAGAAGAGGAAGAAAAATTGATCTTATGCACATATCCCAACAATGGAGTTCGTTGCAAGTTGGTTGCAAGCTGAAAGGCTAGTTTGACTACTCAAATCCACTTTTGTGAGCCTATACTCACAAACTTTCTACCCAATGTGTCTGATGCAAGAGCATCTGGGTGAATGGGCTATCCCACATCGACCAAAAAAAATTTTAGTGTTTCTTTCATTTTTAGGGTGCATGTGGCTTTGTTGGCATCTCTCAACCATACAGTATGTTGAAAGAACACTAATACAATGAGAGGGGGGGTGAATCAGTGTATGTTAAAAACTTTAAAATGAAACTAGTAGTCAAGAATTAAAGGCACACATAAACCACATACACACAAGGAAAATCCAGATATACATGGAAAACCCTAAAAGGGAAAAACTAGGGTGAGAGTGTTGCTTGAGTCTACTTCTCAAATCCAATCTCACAATAAAAGATTTTACAAATGTTTTGTAAGCACCAACTTACAAGTACATTGACACCCAAGACAATGTTTTGAGGCTCCAATTTTCAGGTACACTATACACCTAATTGAGCACCAACAAAATACAATGAGGCACCAACCCCTAAATCCTTACAAATTCTGATGTGTAGACACTGGTTCTTCACTAACCTAAAATGGACCCTTCAATTCATATACAGTCTCATCCACACTCCTACACTCTATGTTTTCATTAACATAGTCTTCTCCTCTTTCTACGCTCTCTGCATTCTCTGTTCACTTTAACAGAGCCTCCCCTCTTCTCAATACAATCTACCTATGAACATTTGTATGTTTATGCAAACTCTGTACTCTATGCCTGTGAAAGAAAGATGTTCAGTTTAGTTCAGTAACATGTTCACAAAAAATTCATTGTGTATAAAAACACATACTTCCAACAGTTGAACTGCCATCAACTGCTCAAAAACTAAATGCCAATAGTTGCAAGTCATTTAACTGTCACAACCGAATGCCAATAGTTGCAAATCATTTAACTGTCGTACGAGTGGTCTAGATCGAGCTCAGAAATTTTTATTGGTGAAATGTCCTGTCATCCTCACAGAATCCTCATAAGTGTCCATCGTAGAGTTTGAAGATCATCGCAATCACATCCATGTCAACACGACCAAAATCCATTCTGTCTCCTGACTCAAACTATCACTTATGTAGCCATGTGATCATTTGTGTGACATGGACATCAATTATATGCCTTTATCAGCAAAAATGCAATATTACAAACTTAGGCTTGTGTCACTTTTATCAACAAATGTTGTCTTTTACAAAATTTGCCTTTATCGCCCTTTGTCGGTGAAATCTCCCTTTTTCGAACTAGGGCACCTTCCTTCTCTATCGACAAAATATGCATTTTACGAACCATCTCTTTGAACACTTTTGTCACCTCTATCGACAAAAATATACTTTTCCAAACTCTAGTTACAAAGGCCCTTATCGGCAAATGTTACTTTTCCTGAGCTTTGTCTTTTATGCCTTCTATCGGCTTATTAGTAAATTGTCACTTTTAAGAACTATCTCTTTGAACACATTATCGGCAAAAAGTCATTTTTACAAACTTTACCCAATGTCCATGTCTATTGGCAAAGATAGACTTTTCAAAACCTTGGCAACACATGCTATCGGCAATTGTTCATGTTCTCTAACTTCTGTCAATTTAACCACAAATGCGTATCAGTGAAAGTTGCTTTTTGAAAACCATCCCCTTATGCTTTATCAGAGAACTCATGTGTTTTCAAACCTACCCTGTGATGATGGTGGGTTTGGAAGATTTCAAACTGACAAAGACTTAGTTTTAAATAAATTTTTCTTCACCGCTTTCAAACTAACAAACAAGTTTCGAAAACTGCCAACTTCCTGACAATGCTTCTAATAATGTCTACATGCCTCCATCAATGAGTCAAAGAAAAACACATCTCTCAAACTTCCAAAGACTTCAGCTTTTCGAAAGATGTCATTACAAGCTTGCCTTCTCAAGCCTCTATTGACTAGTCAGCAAATCGAAAAAAAATCAAACTTATGAACAAGTTTGCAAAACAAATATTTTTCTGATATCATAAGTCTTCTCACTTCAAATACCTTTCTCCATGCCTCTGTTAGCGAATCAGCTAAAAAATGAAACTGACAAACTAGTTAGTTCGCAAACTGAAGAAATCTCTGACTGGCTATAACTTAGCCAATTTTTGCCCAAACTTCACAAAAATAAAACTAGGGAATACCCATTTAAGTCTTTAATAAGATGAAGTCTTCAATTTGGACAAACAACCTGAATTGGCCTCCAATCCAACTAATCTCCTTATCTCATCAAATACTTTCACCAAGATACATGGAGATAGAGACATCAACCCTTGACATCAATGACAACAATTCAACAATCTCCACACTGTGTTGATTAATTGCTGATACAAATCATCCTTCTTTTACATGAGTGACAACAATTTAACACAATACAAGTGGATTGAGCATAATTGCAATTTTTTAGTTTTCCATAGTTTCACTTCTAGCACATAGCAGGGTAGTTTCAGTAAAACAATTGTTCAGAGCAATATATAAGGTTTGGTAACAAACCCTATGACAAGAAGAATCTTGAAAGCATTCCATAATTACATGTGAATATTTTGCAGTCAAATTCCTTCTGGTTTCTGAGATTTTTTAAGTTTCGTGACTTATGCTAGAAGTTTGGCGGAAATGCAATTTCTAGAGTTCTAAGCACTTGAGGTCAAATGATTTGGTGGAGGTCTTAGGAATGTTGAGACACTTATCCCTGTCCATTTTGGCAAGGTTTCAAGCTTTTGGTGAAAAGTTATGGCTGAAGTTAGTTTTCAGCCTTAGCATCGGTCGCAGTAGCACAACTGAAGTTTTTTAGATCTGTAAGGTATAATTTTGATTGGAATTTATTAGTCTAATGTTTCCAGTAGAAAGACTTTGTGACCAAAGAGATTTAATCAATATTCTAATCATAGACAAAGTTCCAAGCCTATGCATTTCCATAGAAGTATCATATAAGCATTATTATGCCTTTTGGGGAGGCAAATCTGAATTTGTTTTAAGCAATCAAATACTATCAACCTGCAGATTTGAAGGCACTAGGGAGAGGAAGGTAAAATGCACTTTGGGGTTTTAATTCTTATTTATGTAAGACTTTGTGAATGCATAAGTGGTTAGTGTGGAAGTTGAGGTTTGACTTCAATATATAAGTGTCTTTTATTGAATGTATACTTTTGCTAAGTATGTTATCAAAAACTCTTGGGTGTTAAGGAGCATAGTTGACAATTTATATTGGTTATGCACCATGTATGAAAGACATATAATATTAGTCCCTATGTTGATAAGTTAAATATGTGAGGTTCTATCTTATTCCAATTGAATGGAAGGGCAATTATATATATTGTTGTTGGAATGTTAAGGAGACAATGTTTCAACTGGAATCAATTGATATTTTATGCCAATAATATTCTATGAAGAATAAAAAAAATCAAATCCAAGGGAAATGTAGAGGTATGCAGCCAGAATATCAAACACCAAAGAAGGTAATTTCAGAAAAAAGACCACAACATTTGGGAGATAGGCCGCCATACACAAGGAGGAGGGAACACTATTGGGAAGAGAGATTTTCTACCAAAAGGAATAAAATCTTGTGAAGAAAATAGAGAAAAACAAGGGCGGCTTGGGTCAATATAAAGACTGTGAAATAGGAGTTGTCTACTGCCAAACAAAAAAAGGATATGTAAGCTTCACTCCATAGAAAGAAAACTGGAGGAATCAGAGGAGCACAAACCAGGTAGATAGTGAGGAGTGAAGGCTACTAGAGGAAATTGGTTTAGCTGCCAATGAGTTGTAGATTTGAGAGAGGAGGAGGTGAGAATGAGACCAATGAAGACCATGGTATCTGTAATTTTGCCATTGCAGATAGGTAATTGTAGTTTGATGAAAATAATATAATTGTGAGTTGAATAACATAAGTTTGTAAGACTTGGATATTGTAATCCTTATTGAATTTGAGTTTCAGATGGTTGGAAGAGAGTATCTACCTCTATATGAATTAATGTATGTTTGTGTGAGAGGTGAGGGACATGTGTGTGTTCTTGTCAAGAGGGTATTTGTTCTACACTATAATGCTAACAAATATTCATAATTCAAGCTAATAAATATTGATTGAAAGTTTTTATATGCATTAAATAAATTAAACTTGAATTTGAAATTAAATATAAATAGTTTTCTTTAAAATTAGCAATTGTAATTTTTAAAATATAACTTTAAGATTTTTCAATGAACTTGAGTTTCTTAAAGAATTATAATAGAAATATAAAAAGCTAATAAATATTTATTTATATTTTAGAAAAATGAACTCGAGTTATTAATAAAATTAGAAAGTGTTTCTTTTAAAACATTACTTAAAAATAAAATATTTTTCAAAGAAAAAATAAGTCAAGAAAAGAAATAATATATAAAAAAAGTAAACTTGTGATGCAGGAGCATTCAGGCGAATGGGCAATCCCACATCAACCAAAAAGATTTTTAGTTGTTTTCTTTTAGTTTTGGTTTGCTTGTATTTGTATTGGCATCTCTCAACCTTGGAGTGCAGGTGGAATAATTAGATTTGATCAAATTGAGTTTTCATCGGTTGTCAGTTTTGGCGCATAACAGGTTGCCTTTACGAAAACAATTGTTCAGGTGGATTGACAAGTTTTGATGATGAATCCTTACAAGAAGGTTTTTGACTCCATTCCATAATTAATGTTGAAGATTTTGTGACCAGATCCTTTCGAGTTGTGGAGATATAATTGTTTCGTGACTTGTGATGGCAGATTGATGAAACTTTAAAATCTTGAGTTCCATGAAGTTTGAGGTAGAATGGCTTGGCAAAGAGTTGAGGATTGTCAACATTTTCATCTCTGCAAGTTTTTTTAAGGTTTTGAGTTCTTGGCGAAAAGTTATAACAAAAGTTATTTTCAATTAGACACTTGCTCTTGTACGTTTTGTCACAGTCATATCAGAAGTGGCAAAGACATTCAATGAGAAAATATCTAGTCTTGTGTATGTGTGGGTATTAGCAAAATCTTACATCTCAAAGTCCTAAGATTAGAGGTTTCAGCTGCCATTGTTTTGATGCAGGCATGCTATCTTGCCTAGAGTATCTGGAAGCAGTGTCATGGACTAAGGAAGAAGATTTGTTGGAATAGCTTCAACTTGAGAGTATTGGGGCAGGGAAAGCGTAAAAAAGGATTTATACTAAAGATTCAAATGTGGGTACATCAGCGGATGTCCTACAGCTTGTGCTCAAAGGCAAAAATGAGAAGGCGAGACATGAAATCAAGGCCTTCATCTCCAAAATGCTTAGAGAAAATGCTTATCTGAGTAGGGATTCATTTGATGTTAGTAAATATATTCTATATCAAGCTTGCAATATGTGTTTAGATTCTCTTGTACATCATTTCATGCAAGCCTCAAGTACTGATTTCATGGATAAGGCAAGTGAAGACCAAGGCTTAATTGTTAATCAATAGCTTGTGAAGCTAATAATCTTCACCGGATACTTGACATTTTGATTGATAGATAGATTTCAAATGATTTTGTGTGAATGTGGGCTAATTGGGCTGAACTTGTAGCACTTCATTCCAAAATACCTACAATGTATCGGTATGAAATAAGTCGTCTCTACCACTTAGACAGCAACAGAGCATATTGCTCAATTGGGTTGATCGATTCCTAAAGCAATGGTGATGATTGTCAAATCTACAGAGAGCTTTTGAAGTCTAGTGAAGTATCTAGACTATATGAGGTATGGTCCACATTGGAGACTACTGCTTAGAGGAAGGTAATAAGCCAAAATAAAACATTAATCTTAGATACCTTGAGGTGCCAAAAAGAAAGGATTTTGAATGCCATTTTTGAGGCTCATAAATAACATCTTTATGAAATGTTTCAATTTATTTTATTAAACAACAACAAAAGAATTTGAAGCGCCCATTTGGATAGGTTGTGTGGAAGAAGAGTAGAAACGCCTCTATTGAGGCCTTACTCAATTTCAGATGGAATAGAGAATATGAGAACCAGAATGGAAGAGGAGAGGGGGGCGCGACCTTGGAGAGGAGAGAGGGAAGCTACAGATAAGAAAAACATAGTAGAGAAGGTCAACCTCAAGAGGAAAGACATATTCAAATGTCATTGTGCAGTGTATGAAAGTATGTAGGTGAGGGGACCGACTAGAGAAGGGTAGTGAATTGGAGTGTTCGTTGCCTGGAGAAGAGGAAGAGAGATATGGCAATGAGTCTACTATCGTAAAGGAAGAATGTTGAATGTTTTGTATACCTATGAGGGAGGCCATTGAAGCCTGATATTGTAAATAATTGTTGCAGATATGTGAATTTATGTTTTGAATAAGAATAAAATTGAGTGCATTGGTTAGTTGATATTTGCATCTCTTTACTGTCTTTTGATTAATGAATTGTATGTGAGTGATTGGATTGTAAGGTGTGAGAAATTGGTTGTGATTTGGAACGAGAGGGGGAGCCCTCTACGTCAACTTGAGTTTTTAAGGAATTATAATAGAAATATGTTTCCCCACTTAACTCATGTAGTTAAAGTAATTTATATTTAAGTAATTATATATTATACAAAACAAGTTTTGTTTTTAAAGAGTTTCTTAGGAGGCTCATTTTTATATAAATTTCCCCTAATGTAAGATTGTATTAAATTAAGATTTTTTTTGTTTTATAGTAATGCTAGAATGTGGGATGGGGAGGTGTGATATTGTGAAAATTGTGATTTGATGTATACTTTGGTATTTTAAGATAAGAAATAGTCAATAAGATCATCAATGAATATGCTAGATAATTACTTCCTAGTGAGAGACATTTATTTTGTTTTACTACGTGTTTTCATAGTAAGATCATCAATGAATATGCTAGATAATTTCTTCCTAGTGAGAGACATTTACTTTGTTTTACTACATGTTTTCATAGTAAGATCATCAATGAATATGCTAGATAATTTCTTTCTAGTGAGAGACATTTACTTTTTTTAACTACATGTTTTTTTGGATTAAAGATAGATAAATCATATTACCAACAAAATAGAGGAGCTGTATCAGTACATATATCATGGCCAAGCTGGCCACCATCTCAGGACTCACAGCTATATGTCTTAATACAAAATGATATCCAGTTTACATCTTACCAGGATAATATATTATATACAATGCATTGTTCATAATATCAAATTGTTGTTCCAGAACACCAAAAAAACTAGATAATTTTCAGTTCAAACACCATCTATTCCTCTGAACAAAATTCCATCTCTGGTTCATCATTTGACAGATCAATCTCTACAGCATCAAGCTCTAATTCAAATTCTGGTTCAAATTATGTGTGGCCCACTCCATCTCTATCTATATATATTATTATCTCATTAATAGCAGTGGGGGTATCAATTAGTAGATTTATGTCCTGAGAGTTATCCTCATGTGCTTTATCATCAACACCTATTTTTGAAAGATGCAAGTCCTTGAACTTAGAAAGCAATTATTTTAGTCTCGAGATGAAAGACTAGCAATCCATGTCAATGTCTAGCAGTCCCACCTCAAAATGATCAAACTCTATATCTTGTGGTGAGGAGAGCACCTTTTCAGCCATCTTGGACAGATTGGCCATTTGCTCCTCCACTGAAACTGCTACCTGCATAAAAATATCAACATGTGTGAGTCTAGAATCAGGCCCAGCAAGAATTCTAGGCTTGCCTTTAAATTGGTCCTCGTTCCTCTTTTTCCATAGAATCCATAAAACTTCAGTTGTTAGAGCTAACCAAAACAATTTAGTTTTAGAGTCAAGACCGGTAACATGACCAAAAAGAATCCCAATTTTGTACTTAGAATAACATAAAGACCAATTAGGAAGACTATTCAAAAAGATATCCCAAGTTTGATAGGCAAAAGGATAGTAAAAAAATATATGATCACAATTTTCATAGACATTGCATAAGCTACAGATGAAGCTTTTGAATCCTACTAGAAATTTCTTCAAACCTAATAACCATCTAAAGCATCCCTTCTTGGGTTCCAATGGCTTAGACCAAAAGGGCTTAAAGAAACAACCTAGGTCTCTAGGGTTTACATCACAATCCCAAGCCTTGACACAATGCTTGAAGACCTCATCTGAGTCCCCAAGAAGTTGATAGATCCTTTTGGAATCACAACTTTTCAAATTGCCTCTGTCTTTCCATTTTAGCATACTCACCCAATCATGCACACACAAAAGATTTGGTTGGGCAAGATTGACTGAATATGCAAAAACCAAACCAGCATAGAATAAGTTCTCCTTTGAGTATCTTTCAGCCCGAATTTAGATTTTAGCATCTCCCAACTTTTTAATTCACAACCATTGATCACTTTTTGAAATGAAGATAAGCCCATTTTTTGCCAGTTAAGACCAGAGCAACCTTGGATAAGAGCCAGAGGCTTCTCCTTATATTTTAGGGACCACCATATAGAATTGTGTTTTCCCCAATGGACCAAGGCATTGTCTCTTCAAGGGAAGGCAATAAGAGATCTGGTAATTTCCCAAGCCTTCCAAATGGAAGCAAACACTACTGTCCCAAAAGGCTTCACTTTGAAATCCCTAAAAAGGAGGTCTAGAGGATGCAAATTTTTCCATCCTGGGGCTCCTTTTGGCCTAGCTAGTTTAATATTATTTCTCACTAATACTTTTCATGGCTCATCGCCCTCCATTGAGTTTATAATCCATTTAGCTACTAGAGCTATCCCATGCAAATTCAAATCCTTCAATTCTAAACCTTCATGATCTCTACTAATACAACACCATTTCCAGTTGACATGATGTTTTTTCCTTTCCCTTTGCCATTAGACCATAAGAAGAATCTAATTACTTTCTGAATGCTCTCTATCTGCAAGTTAGAGAAGAGCCACATGGATGCATAATATACAGTGTAACCAGATAAGATTTTTTGGCAAACTTGAAACCTCCTAGCTAGGCATAGGGCTTTTCTATTCTAACTTTTAAGCTTAACATCAATTTTAGTGAACAGTCATTCCCACATATACTTGAGAGAGGGATCAATAGCAAAGGGAATGCCTAGAAATGGGACTAGCTTTTTCGGTCCTCCCCATTGCCATTCATTCTCACCAAGCCAATCTGGGGGGAATCAGACCAACCAAGGAGAAAATATTTATTGAAGGAAACCTTAGTACCTGAGGCAGAGCAAAATTTATTCAATCTGAGCTTTAGGTTTTCTATATTTTATTTTTCTATAACAGGAAACAATGCAATATCATCTGCAAACTGTATATTAAGCAAAGGATTACCATCTGGGAGCTTAATACCTTCAAATCTACCTGGGATTTTGTCAGTTCTCAGCATATAGAATAAGGCTTCAGATGCAATAACAAATAAAGTAGGTGCCAAAGGGCATCCTTGCCTAATGGACCTCCCCATTTCGAAGGAAGAGGAAAGAACACCATTGACTTCAACCTGAGCTGAAGCATCTCGAAATAGCATTTCTACCATTCTTACAAACTCCCCTGGAAACCCAAAAGCCTTGAGAACACATATTAAGAATGACCATTCCACCCTGTCATATGCTTTTTTGAAGTCTAACAGTAAAATTCTTGCATTCTACTCAGATTCCTTAGCCCAATGTGTAGCTTCCCATCTAGTTATAAGGTTTTCAAGGATATATCTACCTTTGATAAAACCTATCTGAGTCACATTGATTATTAAGGGTAGTATGTCTACCAATCATCTTGCCAACACTTCGGTAATAATCTTGTGTGTAATATTGAGCAAAGTAATAGGCCTCCAGTTTCTCAAATTAGATTTATCACCCCCTTTGGGCAATAGTTTAATTATCCCTCTGTTAATATCCTTCCCCAAGGATCCTTTACTGATGGCCTCTTAATACATCTCAAAAAGATCATCAACAACCCAAACAATATTAGCTTTATAAAATTCTACTGGAATCCCATCAATCCCGGGAGATTTGTAATTACTCATGGAAAGAATGGCACTTTTAATCTCCTCTTTGGACAGGTTTTTCTTCAGCTTCTCTACCATTGCCTCATCAATTTTCCTAGGACAGATCAGGGAACAGAGCCTCTATGCATCAGCACATTCTTCACTACCATCCTCTACTTTAAAGAGATTCTCATAGAAGTTTCTAAAAAGGCTCTTAATGTCATCTAGATCTGAATAAGAAGTACCCTCTTCCACAATAGATTCTATGTGTTCTTACCTAAACTTGCTCCTCAAAAGATTGAAGAAATACTTAGAACCTCTATCCCCACCTTTAATCCAATTTAGTCTGCCCCTATTTTTGGTACTTTGGGCTCTAAGGGTTTCAAACCATCTGAGCTTGTGCTTAGTGGCACTCAAAATAGAGTACAAATCCTTATCAAATGGGGCTACTTGTAATTTCTTCTCGGAGTCCAGAAAAAAATTTTGAAGCTCCCTCTCCTCTTTTCTTCTATCCATTGAAAAAAAATTCCACAAATTTGAAACACTTCTTGGCATGCCTTGATAAGCTCAGACTAGTACCTAATAGGACTGTCATGGAAATGGGTTATTTTGAAGATGTTCCTTACTGATAAAATTCCTTGCATGCAATCATCATTGTCTAATAGCCTGATATTAAGCTTAAACGAGTTAGAAAATTTATGTTTACTTGCCATGTTATGATCAATGGGGAAGGTATCTATACAAATCAGATGATGATCTGAGAGAGAGCTTGGAATGACTTTGACTACATTTTCTCCTTTAGAAATTTTGAACTGACAAAATTCTTTGTTTACATACATTCTATCAAGCCTACTATATATTCTTCTAGTACCAACTTGGGCATTGCACCAAGACAACGAGATTCCATTACTTTTACTTTTGGCACCTTCCAAAGGATCTATCAACCTAAGAGATTTCTTGAAGATGAGCCAGAAAAAAATTTCATTTCCTTTCCAGTCTGCATTGTTACCTCCTATCTTGTCTTCTCTATTCTCAACCATATTGAAGTCCCCTAAAAAGATCCATGGTATTTTAGGGAGATAAGTAGTAAGCCATTCTCAAAGCTCCCCCCTTTCTCTATGATCATTAGATGCATACAAAGAGCAAATGCCAAATTTCTCACCATTCTTATCAAAGCAGGCCCAAGCCACCCTATTGCAAGGGGAGCATCTAGAATGGTACAAGAATTGTCCCCTAATTGGATTAAATAAGATTGTAGTGCCTCCTTTACCCCTATGGTGCTTGGTAAAAAATTTAATAGAATCTTTCCAGATAAATCTAAGCACATTGTCTAACTACAAGTTAGTGGCTTTAATTTCCTACAGCATAAGGAAGTCCAGGTTCCTGTGCTTGTTAACCAGATCTCTAACAATGTACTTCCTGTCTAGGGATTCTAAACCCCTCACATTCCAACTAATGCATTTCATATGGAACAGTAAATTCAAGGCAAAACAACTAGATATTGGGCCTACTCCTTAGAGATACCAATGTTATCAAAGCATTTAGGGAGTTTCCCTCCTTTCACCCTTTTACAATCAACATTTTTCCTTTTGACATACTTACTCTTTTTTCTACCCCCATCCTATTTAGGATAGTTTTCAATCTCTTCTACTTCTTCAAGTCCAGCCTTAGCATCCTCGGCCTCCTTTAGAGGGATTCCTGAATGAGAAGGGAGCCCAACCTCCTGCACTAGATCTTGCATTTTCCTTGCCAACAAGTCTTCTCTAATTTTCATTAGAGCAAGCTGTTGGGCGTTAACTAGCCCCAGGGCTCCTCCATTAATAATTGGCAAAGCCTTGTCTTTAGTGCCAGGACTACTACCAAAGGCAGCTTCATCCAGGCTTTTTGAAATAGGATTACTCTCTCTTGCTAGGACTGAATCCCAAATTACTTTATCCTCATCAGAGAGAGGACACACTGGTTTTGAATCTTCCATTATCAAAGCATTGCTAGGAGGAGTCGATATTTCCAAAGGGGACACAACCACCTCATTAACATTATTGTCACTGAACACCACATTTTGTTTAGCATTAGAAGGAGATGGGAAGGGTGAGAGCTCGACCACCTCAGTAGAGCCAAGCATGCTCTCACCCGATGGGAGATCCTCTAAGATCAGTTTTTCCATAATGTTTCTAACTTCTTTCAAGGCACCTTCTAGAGACTTGAATCTAGGCTGGGAAGGCCGAGGGCATAGAATAGGTCGGCCACATCAGGGATAGGTTCCTCCTCAGTGACCAGGACACTTTTATGCCCACCTCCTCCTGATCTAGAAGTATTTTTAACCGAGTCACTAGGTTCAAAACAGTTATTGACATTCCTCTTTTTTAACACAGGACAATCCTTGCTTTGGTGTCCATTGGTTTTACATAAGAAACAAGAGTTAAGGCCACCAAGGCCAACAACTGTACATTCAACAATTTTATTTTCAAGAAGCACCTAAATTACTTCAGGTATATGAATTTCGGTCTTGAGGGACACTAGTACCCTTGCATCCAAGTGGGGCAATGTCATTTTAGAGTCTTCCACTTTCAAAAATTTTCCCAGCGACTCAAGTAAATTGGGCAGAAAAGCCCATAGCTGTAATGGCAAGTTTCTAATCAAAAGCCATATGGGAATAGAACAAAACTTGATATCATTCATAGAAGCCTTGGGGCTCCATTGAAACACCTTGAACAGAGATCTACCTACATTCCACATTTCTCTTTCTAGTATCTTCTTTTGCATGGAATGTTTTTTTAAGATTATAACAAAAATCCCTTTGGAAATCATTCTACAGAAGGATACATAAACCCCCAACTTTTTTCCCCGTACAAAGTAAAGCCAATTATCAAAAAAAATTCTTGCAGGCAGTTTTTCCACATCCAAGCAAACAAAAAATAGTGCCACATTTTTTAGTCTATTCTCTTTAGAATTTATTGCATTTTGCATACTAGAGTTAGGCTGAAGGATCAACTTTCTATGCAAACTAGAATCCTTACCTTCTGCTTGCCCGGAGCCCTCCTGGCCTTTGCCACCATCACTCTTGCAACCTCCACTGCCCTCTTTTCCCTCCTCCATCATCTGAAAGCTTGCATCTTCGGGTGGAGGGGTGGCATGGTTGATATCTAGAGCCTCCTTAAAGGTTTTTCCTGCATTCAAGTTCCCATCACTTCTCTCTGCAAAGCCACTGGGATCTAAATTCTTAGCCATTAACTCTCCCGGCCAAGGAGTAAATGCCTCAGCTGGCTCCGTGCAGCGTGAGAGACTTCTCACATGTGCCAAGGCTGATATAGCCCCCAAACCCACCCTAGTGGGAAATTCCAAAAAGAAACTTCAAAAACAAAAAAGAAATCCAGAAAGGGCTAAACTTAGGCTACAATGAATAAAAAGAATGATCATTACAAACCAAAATTTTGGAAAGCATACACAACGAAGTATTACGAACAAATGCAGAAGGAAGAGCACAAAGAGGACCAATTTCTTATTCATGGAGAAACTCTACAAATTGTTCATGGAGGGGAACCAAAACCCTCGAACAACTTGCAGAGCCCCCATCTCAAGATATTCAATGATAATAAAATATTTATTTCTTAACTACATGTTTTCAATCAACTTGCATTGTTGCACATTATTATGAAGAAGATTCCATTAAAGATCAAAAGATGATGTTCAATTTTGTGTTTAAGAGTTAGGAGAAATTATTTGAATACATGTTCAAAGTAGGAGGTCATGCTTTAATTGGTGTAAAACTAGTATGCACAAGTTAATTGTGATTTTTAGGCATCCCTAAGAATGATCTGCTAAAAATTCAACTTGCATAAGTGCCTTCATGAAGTGTTCAAGAAAGCTACTACTATATGATCACTTTCCCCATCTTTGCTATCTGCTTTAAAATTTCCATTTACAAGAATAATTTGATATGCTGATGGGTAGGATATTAGCATGATCGACATAATTTCTTGTCTCATATAAATCAATCCTAGCAATAGAAAGACAATGTCCTAGGAAAGGAAGATTTTGTGCATGCAACTATAATGTTGTAAAACATACTTCTATATTGAATCTTGTTTCCTATAATATACTAGGAAATGTGGTTGTGTCTCAGATTTTGGTTCTATTTTCAAACAATACTACATTGTTCTTTTGCCCTAGATATGTGTATATTTTAAATCCTTGAAAAGCATATTTATTGTGTATAACATTTGTTTCTTCTATACTAGTAGGGCTATTTGCATGGAAATTCATACAATAGGAGGATAGAGCAATATATCATGTGATGGGGTGTACTATGTCTACATTTCAAAGGGAGATAATATACTTTCCTTTACTATGAGACCACAGAGTGCCTATGGACTTGGCTAAGGGCAAGAAATTCCTTGCTTTTGTTTATCAAGTTTTCTTAACTATTCTTTAATTTGTATGCTTATGAATATTTAATAATTTATTATTTTTCATTTTTTTAAGGATGATTTTAGAAGAAAAGTAGATATGAATTTCCTATGGTTCAAGGTGTTCAACTCATGGGAGATGGTTATTCCAATTGTGAAGGTATGCATGGACTTCTAGAGATTTAGTTATTTATTTATCGGTGAACAACAATTATTCACTACTCTCATTATTTTTGTTGACATTTGGTTCTATAAATATGATTTGGATAGTGTCTTTTTTCCTTGATTTTACATCTTTTCCCTCTTCAAAAATTAAAAATACTATAGATTTACATGCTTCTCCTCTTATGTGTGTGTATTTTATGAAATGAAAGCACACATGGCTTTTCTTCAATTCAACTTCATATAGTTTGACTTTTATTTACAATGGTACTTGGGAAGCAAAATACAAATTGAGAAAGATAGAGAGTGCACAAAATATTGCATAGACATGTTTTTCATTTCCTTCTATAATGGGCTTACTAATGTGCTTTGTTGGGTTATGTTGCTAAGGTAACTCATGTATGGTTAACTTTGATTAACTTCTATAATTTTGTGCCTCTTTTTGGACCATTATAACTCTATGGAGAAGGTATAGAGAAGAATTATTTCATGATAAATTATGACATGATTTCACTAATATCACATAGATGTGAAGCAAACCCTGCCATCCAAAATTTGTAACTTATTCAAGACATGAATTTTAGGTATAAGAAAGGAGCTTAGTGTACTTGCAATTATATTATTTTTAATGGCCTTGGTATATTACATAGGTTCTTTCTAAGTAGCTAACATATTCTCTTTATCATAACATGAATATATGTTTTAGCTATATAGTGATTCATAATTACACAGAGCAAGAGTAGTTACTATAGCAATAACAAGTTTTTGGGTCTAATGTTTGCTACTAATTTTTTAAAAAAAATAGGTGTAAAGTAATTGGTTCTATTGTTGACAACCATGATGTACTAGAAATTTACCAAGGCAACTATGTTTTTGTCTCATAGCTCAATATTACCTTAGTTGTAGTAGGGGTTCTTTTTGAGTTCTTTTCACTAATTTTCTCTTCATATTTCTACTAGTGATTAAACTTTATAGGCTTTGTTAAGACAATTTTAAATTTAAAGAGCATTTTATTTTTAAATATTATTTTGAAATAATAGAATGGATTTTCATGTTTCTCCTCTTATGTTTGTGTATTTTATGAAATGATAATACACATGGCTTTCCTTCAATTCTATCTTTATGTAGTTTGATTTTATTTATGATGTTACATGGGAAGGAAAATACATTAAGAAATATAGAGAGTGCAAAGAATATTACATAGGTCAGTTTTCATTGCCTTCTATTATGGGCTTTCTAATATGCTCTCTTGGGTTATGTTGCTAAGGTTTATGTATGATTTTTAAGTCTAAGAAGGGAGCTTAGCTTCCTTGCAAGTATCTTGCAGCTATATTATTTTTAATGGTCTTGGTATTATTACAAGAAATATTATTTTCTTTATAAAAATAGTTGTTACCATGTATATAAGCATGCTTGTGTATTTTTCATTACTTGCACCTCTCTTCATTATTGTTTCCTCCTTTATATTGCAGTCAGTCAACATGCTAATGGTATGAACACACTACCATTCAAATCATCATGCATAAGCTCTCTCTAAGTGGCTAATAGATTCTCTTTATTATAACATGAATCTTTGTTTTAGCTATATAGTAACTCATAATTTCATGGAGCAAGAGTAGTTTCTATGGCAACTACAAGTTTCTAGGTTTGAAGTTTTTTCCCTTGTTGACAGGGTGGTTATCTATTAATTTTAAAAAAAATAGGTGTAAAATGACTAGTTCTATTGTTGACAACCATATTGTATTGGAAATTGACCAAGGCGGCTATGCTTTTGTCTAATATCTCAACATTACCTTATTTTTAGCAAGGATTCTTTTTTATCTCTTTTAAATAATTTTTTATTCATATTTTACAAGTGATTAAATTTTATACATTTATTAAGCTAATTTTGAATTTAAAGATAATTTTATTTTTAGTAGTATTCTAAAATAATAGGATGGATTCGCATGTTGCTCCTCTTATGTGTGTATATTTGATGAAATGATGGTACACATGGCCCTCCGAGTAGGGAAATTTTCTATGTAGGGCCCAATCCAACCTTGTGATGAAGGTTTGACAATCGATCTTAGCATTTTCCTTTGTAGCATGTACCCTACATTCTCTTTATGAAGCTATATCAAACAATGTTAGTGGAGGCAACTACTTTTCTATGTTCTTGTTCAATGCCTCTTTTAAAAATGAGATAATTACATGACTAGGAAACTCAAGGAGGAGATCTTAAGGTTATATGAAAGACTACCCATTGGAACTCAATCTCCTCAATATTTAATCCATCTCAAAATGTGCAATAAACTAAGAAATTGAAATTCTTGTACCAACATTACCATTCATGCTCTCCTTCTGGTGCCAATCTATTGATGAGTGTTAGGAGGAGAAGGGTGTGAAATAAATGGAGTAATCTCTTTGTTCTGCCCTCCATCTAGTGCCAATCTATTGATGGGTGTTTTTGTACACAACAACTTAGATAAAATACCAATTATCTTATCTCTCCTAAAAGGAATCAAATCCCAAAGAAATAGAAAATGACAACCCCAAGGTCTATACCAGCCAGGTCTTGGCCTTCATAAGATAACTTAGTTTTTTGATGTATTTTTTATTCCAACAATGGGCCCTACATAAATCTAGACAAATTTTCAATGCACAAGGTTAAAATACACATAAACCAATCAGTTTTCAAATTTATCCATGCATAAACAAACTAATCCAAATTTATATTGTCATAAAATGTATCATTTCAACCTATAACCAGTAATTAGCTTGCATTCATGAAATTTGACCCTTATAATAGTAATATGTAGGTTTGAAAATCCTATTCTAACTCTAAACTAACCAGATTTGATAAAAAAAATGCAAAACCAAGGTGAGACAGAGAAAGGTTAGAGAGAAAACTAACTAAAACTCAAACTTTTCTAACATTCTAGCCTCATCAATGGATAGACAAGTTTGCAAACATACTAACCAATCTTGATTTGATCATGACAAGTTAACATTCAAGATTCAAGAAGGTGCAATCTTCAATGGTGAGTTTATGTGTGTTCAAGCTAGCCACATAAAGCAATTTACAATTAGTAAACCACTAGAGGTATGAATACTTTTCAAACTCATCAAATATCCATCAAACTTGTAGTTGAAAATAAAAGAAAAACTTAATTTTGTGTTTAGAAATCATGAAACAAACTTTGTATGATGACAAGTTCAACAAATCTCAACAATTTCTATTCACTATCTTGACTAGAAATCATGAAGTAAACTTGTATTAATCTCAAAAGATTGACAAACATCAACAATTTCTAAACTTGGTGTGAAGAAAACCATGAAAATGTCATGAAAATTTAGAAAATACTATGTATTTGCTCTCAAATCCAAAGTACAAATGTGTTTCAATATGTCTCCAATGATTTTTCCCAACAATCACCAAGAAAACACCAACTAATTCCATAAAATGAGTTTCAGTTGTATACTTTACAAATCAACTTGACAATACTAAGTTTTCCCCTTTACATCCAATGGATATGATCAATTTAATCCAATGGCTTAAACATTTGATGCTCAAACACAAAGTCAATTTTGGTGGCAAGTGCAATTTCAAAGATATTCCAATCATCCGCTCGTAGATTCCTCAATGTGTTCAAGCTTCCCTTAGTATCAAAAAGTAACCTTTTTTTGTCCTCACATTTACTTTTTCATTCGAAGTTTTCTATTTTGACAAAAAGTAACTTTTTGAAGCTAAAAATATTTAATATTTGAAACATCTCCAACTTATTTATTTTTTGCAACTACAACTCTAACAACTTGTTGTAGTGTTGACAACTCTCCAAAGACATAGGCATATGTAGAGAGTTATTTTCTCCATCATATGTGGATGACGGTATCTATTTTCCATGTGCAAGCAAGAATATCCAGCTATAGGTGACTAATTTTGGCATCAAAAGTTCATTTCCGACCCCTATTCTTCATGTTTCCTTCATTTTTCAATTATAATCTTCAACTTAGACATGGAACAACAAGATGGGCTCTCTTGGAAGGTTGTATCAGTCATTTCTGGCTGCAAATTATGTATAAGGCCATACAATTCATCTTTCATCAGTTGCATGGCATTTGTTCCTTCATTTCCCACCTATTTTGGCTCTGATTTTGCATGTATTGGTGTTTAAATTTGCAGATAATCACCAACAATGGGAGATTTCAAGAATGTGGGATTGACCCTTGAAATGACCTCCAGATTTTAAAGAAGTTGGTTCTTCTCTATGGGTTTTGAGGAAAGGGAAGGAAGAAACAAGATTTAAAAAATACTTAAATTGTTGCTATAGTGATGCGCCAAATTCATTATCTACCTAATAGCATAATGATTAAACCCTAAAAGACTTCACTGGTAAAATTAAAGAGCAAGATGCATGATTAATTACCTAGCATAATACAGATTTATCAGAGGCTAAGAACATAAAAAAAGAAGAAGCAAGAATCAAAGACAAATCTATATTTGCACAAAGCACCACTTTCTCTTCATTGTTTGAGGGAGAACAAAAATACAGAGGCAAAATTGCACAATATACAATATGTGAATCCTTCATGAGAAGCACCTGCTAAGGCAAGAAAAATGTCCCTATTCTATTGTTCAAACTTTCTGATCTATGGTTCTATCTATCTCCTTTTCTATGTCCTAGATCTCTGTATTTATAACCCAAAACCCTTCTGAAATCCTCTTCAACTACCCAGAAAATCTCTAACTGTAAATCCTATTGATTCTGGATTTGGTAACTGAAACTCCAGTTAACTCCTCTTTCTATTTTGCCCATGAATGTAGCTCCCATTTGCCTCTGCCGAACTCAAGAGAAAAGAAAGAAAGAAACCCTAAAAATCATGAAATGGTTGCATATATTTCATTGAGAGCCTCCCGGTCTTTTCGGAGAGCCCTCTTACTTTTAACATGAAAATAAAATAAAGCAATGCTTTATTTCATTAGGGCTGCAAGTTTCTTTACCTGTGAATAATAATAGTCATATGAGAGTCTTTAATCATTTAATAAAGCATTACTTTATTCCTTGGAGGGACCCACCATTTAAAATGACTCTAACTGTATTAAAAGATTCTTATCTTTAATCTGCTTTATTTCCTGTGACCCCTTCAAAAGAAATGAGACTCTCATATCTAATATTAAATAAAGCATTTGGCTTATTTGGAGGAGGGGCCCACCACTTAACAATAGGAGACTCAACTTTAGAAAAATGACTTAGGTTATTACACAGGGTCACGTGACTCATTTTATTTTTCCTTGAGTTTTATAAAAACATAAACAAAGATTTATCTTACATACAGCCTGAATTGGCCTGTTGGTGAAAAACTTGCCCTCTTGAAAGAGAGGTCACAAGTTCAAATCCTATAGGTACCTCGAGCCAAAAACAGGCCGCCCGACATCGTGGACTATAAAAGGATCCATTTCCATTTCCATTATGAATTAGCGCGGTTGATCCATATGGTGGCTTTCGCTGCATTCTTTCAAACTTTGTGCAAGTCGTTGATGTTCTCTGATGCCACTAATGCCACTCCATCCTCCTGGAGGCCGAGTTTTTGCTAGAAGTGGTGCCAAAACCGTGCCATATTAAACACTGTACCTTTATCCTATGGCCGAGTGTTCTCCTTTTTGCTGGTGCCTCGCCCATTTTATGGTGATGGCTTGATCGTCTTGTACGGCTACGCCATTATTTGGTTGTGTCTTTGATTTGAGCTGATCTTAGCTTTATGAAGACTACACCATGATTCTCACTATGGCTACGCCTTCACTCCTTATATGCTGGCTCTGAGTTTAATTTGTCCCGTGAACAGAGTCAAAAACAAAATGAGAGTCTTTAATAAACATGAGTCTTCTTTATAAGCCTTTGCTTTATCCATTATCTTGGGGGGAACCACCATATAATAAAAGACTCACATTAAAATAATGACTATGTTCATTTCCTTCACGTGACTCATTTTCTTTTCCTTGAGCTTTTATCAAAAAATAGAATAGAAGATTTATCTCTCTTCTGCTTCTCCCACGTGGAAGCGTGGCGCTCATTTTGGAGAAAATTTTCTCTGCCTCTCTTTGATTTTATATGCTCTTTTGCAACAAAGGTGTGGTGGAGACAGAGTGGCATTTCATCATGGAATGCTCCGCCTACAGCGACATTCGGGACAGCTATGAAGGCATCTTGAATATCAACAGTTTAAACACCTTGTTTGAAGAGGCCAGATTGGATAAAGCTGCAAACCTACTGATCAAAATTCATTGTAGGAGATCCGACCTCGAAAGGAGGCTTCAAACTGTTTAGTGCTTCGCTGCCCGGTTCTTTGGTTCGTGCTGTGCTGTTCTGGGTCCCTTAAGCTGTTGTGGCCTCATGAACGTTATTAAAATCTTTCATTCATTCATTCATTTCCCGCAGTTGGGACATGTGGTGGCTTCGGCTTCTTCCTCTGCCTTTTGCTTGTCAGAGTCGTTGATCCATCTCTGTATCTGATGGTGACTGTGTCTTCTGCATTTCTGGTTAATATACATTGTGCCTCATGATTGACATGGATGTGCACCGAATTTGGTGACCACCTTCATTATTCTCCCTCATCTGCCATTATCTATGGCTTGTGCTATCATTCCTATAGCTCATGGCAATTTTTGTATGCTGGTTGCACATATGATGTGCCTTGAGTTTTAAAATGGTGGCGCCTTCCTTCTTGTATACTTGCGCCATTAATGGTCGTGTCTTCCTTTTGATAGGTTGATGCTTCATGAGTTTTGAAATGACTAAGCCATAATACTGAGGTCATGCCTCTCTATATGCATTGACAGTGTCATACTTTCTAACCGAGATTTGCTTGAGTAGGGGAGAGTGCTTTGATTTACTTCCCTTTTAGAGAGCATCATCCTTAAACGGTGGTATCTTCATTATTTAGAGCCTGCTTTGAACCTCAAATGGCTCGCCTTCACTCATGGTCGCTCCTTATTTTAGGCTGGCACTTCATTGTATTTCTATTTGCTGAGCATGAATATTAATTTTAGTGTCTTTCAATTTGATAGGGATACGCCTCATCATTAGGCCGAAACTCCAACATATAGACTGAACTTTGAAACCTTATCCTTTTGGCTGAGACTCCATATGGTTCTTGTTGATGTATGGTGCCTTCATTATAAATAGTAGCTTGCGTCAAATTTTCCTATCTCTTTTGAATAGAACCTTTGAAATGATTAGAGGTTGCGGCTATATTTATGGTGGCTCTTTGTCTCTTTAGTGCTATGTGTCCACTTTATATGATGTTGTGACTTTTTGCCCTCACCTTTATGGCTGAGCCAATGTTGAAATGATTGATGTGATTTGTAGAGGGGCAGGCTGATCCTCTATATTAAATGGTGCTTCATATACAACCCTGATGCTCCACTCCTTATCTGATATGTGCCATTATCTATATGAGGCTTGGCTTGATGCATTGAATTCATTGCTTGCGTTGTTGTTATACACAGTTTGATATATAATGTTGACCTATGCATAATATCCTGGCTATGCCATGCTTTCAATATGTTTTGTCAGTGTCTACAGAAGCCGAGACTTGTATTCGAGACCCATTTCCTATAAGCCCGTGGCTCCTACATGCTTGACACCTGAGAGTCTCTTATGTTAGGCTGGCCATCTCTCATAATGTTATGAAGATCCCATCACTTAATACTAATGCCCCCTCATCATTCTGCTTGAGGTTCTTGTGTATGCTGAAACCTCCATATAATGAGCAATACCTCTTTATTTACATCTGCCGTATATCTTCAAGAATTGAATGTCCTCATTTATATTTGGTGATGCCATGAAATCGGAATGTTCATGCCCTGACTTAGAATGCTGACACATTAAATCTGGAATGAGCTACATGTTTTGAATCTCAATGATACCGAACATCCAATATGTTGTGTAAAATCGCCACAAATTTGATATGCAGCAAAATTTTTAAATGGTTTGAAATTTTCTCACCAGCATGAATGGTGATATAAGTCTATTTTTTGTGTTTCTCCATCTCTTAGGTTTTTTCCTCATCATCATTTGAACCACTTGACTTCATTTTTTAGGTACAGTAGTGGTTTAGGTGTGAAAATCAAGTTTCTCCATGTATGGGACATCAGGGTGTCTCTAGATCTTTAGGTTTCCAAGATAGCTCCAGCTGATCTCCACTTGTTTCCAAACTCCTAGACCTGCAAGATACAATGCCAAGCATTAGATTCATCATAAACAAGTCATTTTTACTCAATATATGTTGAATCATATCCCTTTGCAATCATGGACCAATCATGTACACATTGATAATTTTTTTGTTATCAGCAACTTCACAAATTTGGTGTTCCATCTTGTCCTCCTTGGTTTCCTCCATGATCATCTTCATGATTCCTTTCATTCCTCATGTCATAGTTTTTTCATCATTGCATAATGATCAAATTTGGTGTTCCATCTTGTCCTTCTTGGTTTCCTCCATCATCATCTTCATGATTCTTTTCATTCCTCATGTCATAGTTTTTTCATCATTGCATAATGATCTCATCACATGAGGCATCATAATAACCTTTGATGATTGTCCTCAAAACTACTCTACATATTACACAGTGTGTATTTCAATAGTTTGGATTTCACCAATATATGTGCTTGTCCATGACATGCATCATTCTCATCATGTCATCATCCTTTCCCTCTTATCATCATATTCTCTTCATCCTATCAAGTTTCCATGACCATCGGGTTGTCCTTGTGAGACAAATGCAATTAGAAATTAAAAAATGTTCATGGCTGTCCTAGAGCTACAGATGACTATTTGAGGGCAGTTTGGAACTGATTTTTTATGTTTTTAGGACACACAAGGGTTGTTCTTTGTGTTTAGATCCCTAGACCACCTTCTCCTTTCACTCCTTGACATGTTGATGAGGTGTCTTCACAAGATCTTGATAGATTTTGTAGGTTATCATGAGAGTAAGTGTTGTTTTAGGACAACAAGTTGCTACAGGGACTGTAGCAGTCCTAAATCATGAATAAACCCTTCCTTTTTTTGTTTAATCTCCTTCTTTGGTTCATTAACCCAAATGGAAATAATAGTTCTCTATGTTGAATTAAATTGATTTATTTCCTCATCCACATCATAAGTATCCAATATTGTCTTATTGTTATTCAATGTTTCATGACAGTCAACCTTTGGTAAGAAAGTTATACAACATGACTTATGAAAACACCTTGCATCAAGTCTGCTATAGTAGTCCTGTTAACATCTTATGGCTTTATTTATAATGATGAGAATTGATACCTCTTGAGCTGCTCATAATAGTGACAGTGATTTAATAATGCAATCCCTTATTGTTATAATAGTCCTAATCCTCACAAACTCTCTTGATCACTATGAAAGCCCTGCACTTTTTCTTATAATAATTTTATACCATGAAGACTCATCATGATTTTCATGGCATGATCTTAAGGCAATTTTAAACCTTCATTGACTTCAAATAAATCACATAATAGGTATGCAAATTTCTAAAGTAGCACCTACAAGTTTCCTGTAGCAGACTACTCAATCTTCCTAAAGTAGCTCATAAACACCATCAAAACTAATTTTCTACACCTTTCAAGGATTATCCATCTTCCTTATGTTTTGATAATTGTAAAATATTGCACATTTAGTCATGTAGCAACAATTTAATATGCAGGTTTTATAGCAGAAAATTGATTGTTCCTAATGTAGAGAATTGATTGTTCCTATGTAGAGAATTAACAATTCTTGACACATATTAATGACAGTCCTTTTCATTGATTGTTAAAACATTTGAAAGACAAAATGATCTTTTTAATATGGACAATGGACAACATGGTTAGGCAAGGGTATGCTAAGGTGAAGGTTAAATTAGGACAGCTTTCTCATAGAATGACAACAATTCATATTTTGGTTGTTGCAATAACGCGTACTTGTGAAACCCTCATACTAATTCCTTCCCCTCAAGATTGCAAATGTGAACCTATGATGCCTAACCTCAAAACACAAAAAGAGGCCATTAGATCTGATTATAATGTAAAATAATCAAGCATTTACATCACATGAAATCAACAAACCCTATTTTAAGCAAGATTGACCCTAGGTTTTGGTGAATTGCCATTGGCAACCACACCCTAAGTTTGATTTGAAACCCTACTTGCTTAATTTTGTGAAATTGAAATTTGATAAAATATTTGGATATGATTGAAGTGTTGCAAGTATGGGCCTAATTGGTGTTGTCATTGATGTCAACATACTCCTGTTGTATTAATGATAAGGTTTGGATGAGCCGTGAGCTGAGGATATTGAGAAAATTAGTCTCAATCAGGAACTGTGAAGAACAGTGATGACAATAAGGCAAAAGTCCAAGATAGGATGAGGATCAGAGGATACAGATTAAAGGTTTTGTAGATATGTGTCTATAGGTGATCCAGTAGAGATTTCAGAGGTCCACGTGAATATATGAAGAAGTTGTGGCCGCTCAAATAAAATCGGTTCCAGTAGGTGTTCAGAGGTGACAAAGTGTAACAAGAAAGGTCCGGTGAGATCCAGAAATGAAGTTTCCTGTTCTACAGATTTAAGGGAGTGCTGAGGAAGTATTTGTGGTGTATCAACTCTATTGGTTCATGGTTTGAAGGTCCGCAAGCATCTATTCCTTTGTGACAGTAATGACAGACTATGTTCTTGAGGTTCTGGATGAAGGAGAGAAGGATTTCAGTAAGCAAAAGAAGTGTGGAGGTTCTTGGTGTTTCAGGAAAGCTTGTGGAGGTCTTTGGAGCATGTCCAGTTTGTGTTGGTGGTCTGCATTGAAGTTGGAGATCGCAATTGAAGAGTAACTTCTGGATGATGGTGTTCTTCTTGAGACAGGCTGACCGGATGAGTTATCCATCTAGCGGATGATCTTATGAATGTTTTCCGACTTAGATGATCATTCCTAAGTTGATGCCTTGTATAAATAAGGGATTGTGAAGTCAGTTTGAAGTTGTCCTTTGTGGTGATGAGAGTGTTGTAGCGAGGAGGAGAGTGAAAGGTAGAGCAGAAGTATTGGGCTTAAATGGAACTGATTCAAGCATGGTGAAGATGCTATTCTCCAATTCATGTATGTGATATTTATTTCTTTATAGACAATGCGTCTCTTGTAGGCAGTGAGCCTCTTATGAGTAGTGTGCTCAGGCAGTGAGCCCTAATTGGCATGTGTCATTTGTTCTTTCTATTCTTCTAACAAATAATACAATCTTGGGTTAATCACCCCATGGTTTTTCTCTTAATTGGGTTTTCCACGTCAAAATCTTGGTGTCTTATGTGTTGATGTGTTTCTACTCTTGATTTGAATGCATTATGGTTCATTATTAATATACTCCTAATCACTAAGAAGATTTAAGTGTTTTATTGGAGAAAGTTTTATACAACTGATTCACCCCCCCTCTCAGTTGTATGCCCTAAGTCTAACAATTGGTATCAGAGCTAAGTTCCTCTAAAAGAGCTTAACCGCGTGAGGAGATCCAGGATGTCATCCTACAAGAATGATAGCCTGAAGTTTGATGGAACAAATTTTAATCTTTGGAAAGGTCACATGAAGTGTCACTTGCAATGCATTGGTATGGCATACTGGACCATGGTTACAACACAGTATGTACCTCCACAGGGTGGTCCAAAAGCTCAAAATGAAATCACAGATACTGAAAATAATTTGCGGACTATAGAAGCTCTTCTAAGCATATTATCTGATTCAGAGCTCTCAAATGTTATTGACCTACCAATTGCTTTTGAGATTTGGAAAAAAATGGAACTTTTGCATGAAGGAGACCAGTATGTTAAATGTGCAAGGTTACAGAGTCTGAAAGGGAAATTTGAAAACCTGAAGATGAGAGATAATGAAAATATTACTACTTTTATGCCAAGAATAAATGAGCTTGTTTGTAGAATTAGAAATGCTGGTGGAGTCTTGGATGAAAATGAGATTGTTGGCAAAATTCTCAGATCCCTTCCTGCTTCTTACAAAATCAAGGTTGCTTCCATTGATGAATCCAGAGCCCATACAACTGTCACAAGAGATCAATTGGCTAGCAAATTGGCTGCATTTGAAATGACCGAGTTTGGAGATGATCCCCCCAAGACTGAATCTGCATTCAAAGCCAGTGCCTCGGTAAAAGGTAAACAAAGGTTTGACCCGGGGGAGAACTCATCAAGGAAACTATCATGGTATGAAAAAGTAAGAAAAGATCTGGAAGAAGAAGAAGTAGAAACTGCTTAACTTGAAGCCCTCATTGCAAAGAGACTACCAAGAGGATCCGGTAAGTATGAAGGAAAATTACCTTTTAAGTGTTTTAACTGCAATAAGATTGGTCATTTTGCCTCAAAATGTCTGGAAAGATTTTCAAGGCAAAATCCTAATAGATCAAGGTTCTAAAAGAATTGTTACTATGTTCATGAAGAAGATGATAATGAAGGAGTAACAGATGATGAATCAGAGACAGGAAACAAATCCGGAAGTGAATGGGTGTTTATTGCCATCAAGGAAGAAGAACCAATATCCTCTGTATCTATCAATCATAAAATTGTAGAAAGAGCTCTGGCTGCCCAAGTTGAAGAAAAGGATGATTGGGTCATTGGCAGTGGTTGCTCTCACCATATGACAGGTGACAAAAATAAGTTCATAGATTTGGAAAGGTATGAAGGAGGAGTGGTGAAGTTTGGTGATAATTCTGCTGGTAGAATCAGAGGAAGAGGAACTATTTCTTTTGATGGAAAGAACAAAACCGGTAATGTTCTATATGTTGAAGGCTTGAAGCACAATCTTCTCAGTGTTGAATAGTTGGTGGACAAAGGCTATGATCTCTGGTTCAAGAATGGAAAATGCAAGATCTTTGAAAGCTCAGGAACAGAGATTGCATCCGGTACCCAAACTAAAGGTAATATCTTCCACTTAGTTGGCACTGGTAAAAGTTGCTTATTTGTTCAAGTTGATTAGAGTTGGTTATGGCATAGGAGAATGTGTCATGTGAATTTTGATAATATCATCAAGATAAGAAATACTCAGGCTGTAAGAGATCTTCCAAAATTGGTGAAACCTACAAATAGTCTATGCAAAGAATGTTAGTTGGGCAAGCTGAGCTAAATCACATTCAAGAGTAAGGAACTGTCTTCTATCAGGTTATTGGACTTAGTTCATACTGACCTTTGTGGCCCGGCAAGAATCAGGAGTATGCAAGGTGATAGATACTTCATGTTACTAATTGATGACTATTCCCGGATGATGTGGGTAACTATTCTGAAAGAGAAATCAGAAGCTTTTGAGAAATTCAAAATATTCAAGGCTATGGTAGAAAATAAAACTGGATTGAAATTGAAATGTCTGAGGTCTGATAGAGGTGGAGAATTCACATCCGGTGAGTTCATAGAGTTCTGTGAGAAACATGGAATAAAGAGACAGTTGTCTGCTCCTAGGACTCCACAATAGAATGGAGTAGTGGAAAGAAAGAACCGGACCATACAGGAAGCATCTAGGACCATGATGATGGAAGCAAATGTTCCTCACATCTATTGGAGAGAAGCTGTTAGCACTGCAGTCTATACTCTCAATCGAGTTCAAATCAAAAGCAATACTGGTAAGACTCCTTATGAACTTTGGTTTGGCATCACTCCAACTATGAGGTATTTCAGAGTTTTTGGTAGCAAATGTTACATTAAAAGAGATGAATATCTAGGAAAGTTTGATGCTAGAAGTGATGAAGGAATATTCTTGGGTTACTCTACTCAAAGCAAAGCATACTGGTGTTATAACAAAAGACTGAGAAAGATGATAGAAAGTACAAATGTGAAGGTTGATGAGGGAATTGAGAAACCCTCAAGGTTTTATGAATATGATGAAGATGATCAAAATGGTGTTCTGACTCAAGAAGCCCAAGCCTCATCTGTTAGTCAAATTCAAGCTAATCTGGTAAACTAGGAAGAAGAAATGAGTTTTAATGAGCCTGATCAAGAATCAGAAGTGCAAGAAATTTCTAAAGTTCCCAGGCATGTAAGACTGAACCACTCTGAAGATCAGATCATAGGTGATAAAATCAAAGGAGTTCTAACAAGAAGGAGAATTTCTCAAGATTTAGAAAAGTATTGTTTGATTTCAAAGATTGAACCCAAGACAGTGAATGAAGCTTGTAATGATGAAAATTGGACTAAAGCAATGGAGGAAGAGCTGGTACAAATAGAGAAAAATCACACTTGGGATCTTGTTCCCAGACCTAGAAACAAGAATGTGATTGGAACCAAATGGGTCTTCTAAAACAAACTAAATGAAGTTTGTGAAGTAATAAAAAATAAAGCCAGATTGGTCTACAAAGGCTACTCTCAAATACAAGGAATTGATTTTGAACTTTTGTTCCGGTGGTAAGAATTGAAGCAGTCAGATTATTTCTTGCCTTTGCTACCTTCAAGGATTTCAAGGTATATCAAATGGATGTCAAGTCTGCCTTTCTAAATGGTGACTTGGAAGAAGAAGTGTATATAGAGCAACCGGATGGATTTCAATTATCTGATCATGGTGATATGGTCTGCAATTGAAGAATGCACTGTATGGATTGAAGCAAGCCCCAAGAGCTTCATATGAAAGATTGGACAAGCATCTTTTGGAGATTGGTTTCAACAAAGGTACTGCTAACAGTAACTTATATTTCAAAATTGTTCATGAAAACATCTTGATTGTTGAAGTATTTGTTGATGATATCATCTTTGGAGGAAGAGATAGTATGTGTAAAACTTTTGCAAATCAAATGAAAAGTGAGTTTGAGATGTCTATGCTTGGTGAAATGAATTTCTTCTTGGGCCTGCAAATTACTCAAACAAAGAAAGGAATCTTCATTTCTCAGACCAAATATGTGAAAGAATTGTTGAGAAAATTTGGGATGGAAGATTCAAAGCCAATGAATACTCCCATGGCAATTGGATGTAAGTTGAGCAAAGATGATGACTCTCCTAAGGCAGACCAGACAAAGTACAAATCAATGATTGGAGGATTGTTGTATCTCACTCAAACTAGACTAGATATTATGCAAGCTGTTGGTCTTGTTGCTAGATTCCAAGCTGATCCTAGAGAATCCCATGTCATGGCAATCAAGAGGATTTTTAGATATCTAAAAGGGACGGTTGAGTATGGTCTATGGTATCCTAGAGATCATGATTTCTCTCTTCATGCATATACAGATGCCGATTGGGCAGGAGATGTGGATGACTGGAAAAGTACCAATGGTGGAGCATTCTTTTTGGGAAAAAGATTGGTTTATTGGCTAAGCAAGAAACAAGAGGCAATATCTCTATCTACAACTGAAGCAGAATATATTGTAGCAATAGGTAGTTGCACTCAAGTTTTATGGATGAAGCAGATGCTAAAAGATATCAAAGTGGAGTATGAAGAACCTATCACAATCTTCTGTGATAATTCAAGTGCTATAAATATATCTAAGAATCTGGTATTACATTCAAAGACTAAACACATATCCATCAAGTTTCACTTTTTGAGAGAGCAAGTGAACAAGAATGGAGTCAGATTGGAGTTTGTGCCTTCAAAGGATCAGATTGCAGACATCTTTACTAAACCTCTACCTAAGGACTCTTTTGAGTATCTCGGGGAGAAGTTATGGGTTATTGCCCCTCCGGTGATGAACTAAGGAGCACTGAGGTGCATCAGTCCGGTGGATATCACAGTCATATCTTGTGATCCAGATTGATGAGGAGCTGCTACTCAGGGGGAGCAACAAGTATGATGCTGAAGTGTTGGAATTGCAAGTATGTGCCCTTTTCCATTGATGTCAAAGGGGGAGAGAAGACATGTGAAAAACAACTGGTTGTTGATCAAAGGGGGAGTAGTAAAGGGAGAGAAGACATGTGAATGGTTGTTGCTAATAGGGGGAGCTGTGACAGTAAGAAGAAGTTCTTGACTTGATGGTTAAAATAGTTTTTCACATCTTATGTTGCCATCAATGACAAAGGGGGAGATTGTTGCAAGTATGGGCCTAACTGGTGTTGTCATTGATGTCAACATACTCTTGTTGCATTAATGATAAGGTTTGGATGAGCCGTGAGCTGAGGATATTGAGAAAATTAGTCTCAATCAAGAACAGTGAAGAACAGTGATGACAGTAAGGTAAAAGTCCAAGATAGGATGAGGATCAGAGGATGTGGATTAAAGGGTTTGTAGATATGTGTCTATAGGTGATCTAGTAGATATTTCAGAGGTCCACATGAATATATGAAGAAGTTGTGGCCGCTCAAGTAAAACTAGTTCCAGTAGGTGTTCAGAGGTGACAGAGTATAACAAGAAAGGTCCGGTGAGATCTAGAAATGAAGTTTCCTGTTCTGTAGATTTAAGGGAGTGTTGAGGAAGTCTTTGTGGTGTATCAACTCTATTGGTTCGTGGTTTGAAGGTCTGCAAGCATCTATTCCTTTGTGACAGTAATGACAGACTGTGTTCTTGAGGTTCCGGATGAAGGAGAGAAGGATTTCAATAAGCAGAATAAGTGTGGATGTTCTTGGTGTTTCAGGAAAGCTTGTGGAGGTCTTTGGATTGTGTCTAGTTTGTGTTGGTGGTCTGCATTGAAGTTGGAGCTCGCAATTGAAGAGTAACTTCCGGATGATGGTGTTCTTCTTGAGACAGGGCGACCGGATGAGTTATCCATCTAGCGGATGATCTTATGAATGTTTGTTGACTTAGATGATCATTTGTAAGTTGATGCCTTGTATAAATAAGGGATTGCGAAGTCAGTTTGAAGTTGTCCTTTGTGGTGATGAGAGTGTTGTAGCGAGGAGGAGAGTGAAAGGTAGAGTATAAGTATTGGGCTTAAATGGAACTGATTCAAGCATGGTGAAGATGCTATTCTCTAGTTCATGTATGTGATATTTATTTCTTTATAGATAGTGTGTCTCTTGTAGGCAGTGAGCCCTAATTGGCATGTGCCATTTGTTCTTTCTATTCTTCTAACAGAGAATACAATCTTGAGTTAATCACCCCATGGTTTTTCCCTTAACTAGGTTTTCCACGTCAAAATCTTGGTGTCTTATGTGTTGATGTGTTTCTACTCTTGATTTGAATGCATTATGGTTCATTATTAATATACTACTAAATACTAAGAAGATTTAAGTGTTTTATTGGAGAAAGTTTTATACAACTGATTCACCCCCCCCCCTCTCAGTTGTATGCCCTAAGTCTAACATGAAGATCACCAAATTTCATCCCTTGACTTGGTCAACTACCTTGAAATGACATGAAAACATGAAATTGTTGATGTATTCTAAGCCTTTTCACCATCACTACACTGTCAAGACAATGAGAACAATAGCTCAAACCTTTGTATATTGCCCAAAACCATCATGAAAAGCATATGTTATAAAAAATGAATGGTACAAGTTCTCACAAGTTTTCTCACATGTGTGGGGTTTATATAAGGATTTCAGATGCTAGGAAAGTCCTTTATGATAGTTGTTCATAAAAAATAGTCTTAAATAATAAAACAATAATATTAGATGCTTTCTTGTGGTCACCAAGACCTATCCTCCATACAAATCTATATAGGCCCTATAATTATGTGTGGTAGGCATCAAGTTTTAATGTTAATTTGTTGTTTTGGGTAGATAAAAGCTTAATGGTAGCTGGCAACATCCTCATGATAGCTAAGTAAAGGATTGGACAGCAAGATAAAGGGTTCCTCAATTCATTTCAACAATCAAAGTTATCCCAAAAGGTAATAATAAAATAAAATAAAGTGCTTTCCTTTAAGATTTTGAAGTTCCTTTTGGTGCCAAAGTCATGTGAAGGCCCATCATAGGAGGTTTTATGACTATTTAGACATTTAAGGTGGTATTAAGTGATTTTCAAGGTTCCTAAAGTTGGCAACAGGGATTATGTAAATGTCATGATAGCATAAGGCCTTATAACCTAGAAAATAGTTTGATTTTCATAATAAGATCAATGCAATGACTTCATAAAGAAAACCAAACATGCCCCCTGAATCCTTTTCATGAAGATGGAATGAAGGCATACAAATAAGGTTATGAAATTCATACCCAAGAATCACACGTACATCAACTTCATCATGACAACACACAACCTATTAAATCAAAATGACCAACACATAAGCATGGACATTTAAACCATATGCAAAACCAAGACCTCCAAGAGCATATAAATTCCTCTAAAACCACACCAATCAATCACAAGCTCTACAAACAAATCAATTTGAACAACCAAGACCTAGGGAACATATATCAAGCTGAAAAACTCAAAGAGGCTAGGAAACTCACCCAAAAGCTCAAGTCAAAAGAGGGGGTCCCCATTTTGCATGTACAAATGATGGTGGGGGGGTGTGCAAGGCACAACAATACCCATTGCATAATTTAGAAGAATTATTAGATTAGAATACAACTTAAACAACAACCATGCCCCAAAAAATCATTCCACGTAGAAGATAATAAAAATTTTAAAATAATTTTCAAAGAAAAACAAATAAGAGTAGAAAACTTATTATATTCTTACAGTATTCCTATAACCCTTGTGCTAATGTGAGTCTCATCTCAACAAAAAATCTTTCTAAGTCAAGATATGATATCTTTGGCTCCATTTTATCATCAAGCAAAATATTACTTGTTTTAATGTCATGATGAATGATGGGTAGCTAGGAATCTTCATGTAGGTATAGAAAACCACAAGCTACTCTAAGTATGATGTTCAAATGCCTATGCCAGTCAAGCTCTTTTCTCCTCTATGGATCTATAACCATGTGTACAAATAAAATTCTTTAAATATGAACAAATGTTTTATGAATTTAAGAGAAAAATAAGAATCATATGACTGTTTGTTTAAATTTAGATGTAATAAACTCATGAAATAGTATTTTGTCAAGGATGTTCTTAGGTAAGAACTCATAAACAAGCAATAGTTTTGATCCTGTAAGCACTAAAAAAGTGCATGTGCCTATATGGTAATCCAATGATGAGTTGTAGTCCTAATCACATACATGTAAGCATGTAATAATGACCTCTCGATAGCATTCTTCTTGGTGACACATGGATTGAAGTTCTTCATCATGTTTGTGCTTCCCCTATCCCCTAGCTAACCTTCTAAGGTTCTACGTCTTCCTCGTTTCCCTGTTGTCAACAATTTGTTTTTGTCAATTTCCAACCTTGTCAATTTAACCCTCCGATGTCAAATGATGGGAAATTCACTTTTCCTAAGCCCCTTTCTTCCATTTCAACCTTTCATAGACCTCCAATTGACCTCCCAAATCATTCCCCATCATCAATTTTATCTCTTTGTTCTTCCTTTCTAGGTCACCCCTATTATTTCCAAATCCTTGTGGGCGACCATGAATCTCCCCCTGGGTGACCCAGGATCCCCATGGGTGACCTACACTGCTAAACTAGGTGACCCACTCTCTTCAAGTCCTTCAATTAGTCTTCAAGTCTTGAGATCATCTTTAGCCCCCTCTGACCATTCTATCCCCTAAAACCACCTACAAAACCCTATCTTTTTGGGTCACCCCTTTTGTCTTCTGAATCTCCCTAGGCAATCTTGGATCTCCCAGGGAGTGACCCAAGATCTCCTAGGGAGTGACCCAAGATCTCCCATGGATGACCTACACTGGTAAACTAGGAGACCCATTCATGCCTTAATATGCATGATTTCTTCCAGTTCTAGCCCAAATTTGCTCCAAATTGAGCCTTGATTGAGTGAGTCACCTTCCCTAACTGATCATCAACATTTCCTAACTGATTCAAGACTCCTAATCACTCCATTTTAACTCCAAATAAATTCCTCTCATCTCTTAATCAATCTCATTCTAACTCCATTCCTCCTTGAGTGATATGATTTCAAATCTTGTTCAATCCCTATCAAAGCTTGTTCACTCCTAATCAAACCCAATTCACTATCCAATCAAATACATGTTAACTCTTCAATCAAGAGAGTTAACTCCCTAATCAATCCCAGCATCCATGAGACTCTCCAAGCTATAAATATACCTCACCTATTCATTATTTCTCAAGTTTGAGAATGCTCTTCTCATCTTCACAAGCTTTTTCAAGCTTCTTCATAGGCCTCTGAGCCTCTTTGTTTATTTCTTTAGTTTTTCAAATCTTCAAAGCTTTCCCTTAGGAGGCAAAGTCAATGTTGCAGACTAATGCCTATCTTTTCTTTTTGTTCTCCATAGCTTGCATATGCTCTTCATAGGACTTATGAGCCTTTTACTTTCTTAGTATAGTTTCCAAGATTTCAAAAGCTTCAATAACATTGTTACGCTCACAAATTGCTTTCGAAAAAGACAAGCCATATAGTGCTTCATTAGCTTCAATTGCTCAATTATTCATAGATTTCAAATCTAATTCCCATTTTCAATCAATTTCTACTTTATCACTATCGCCAAGAAGAGTTCCCCACTACTACATAGGAGAGGAGATTTCCACACAAGGACTTTTACAGATATGCCAGGCTCATGTACCAAAGAGAATCTAGGTTTTTCATGTTTTTGAGTAGTTAATTAGATCACACTCTTGCCCTTGGAAAAGTAATTTTTTCATTGCTATTTCCTTTATAGGATTTAATTTGATTTGATTAGATTATAATTTCTTAGATTAGATTTATTGCAATTCGTAGATTACAATTTCATTCAAGTATTTTCATTTCTAGATTAAATTCAGAATCATCTCAAAAAACACAAAAACATAGTTTAGATTGTATTTGGGAAAATTAATATTAATTGCATTCATATTTTAATTCTTAGTTAATTAGATCACTTTATTATTCATCTTTGGAAAAGGAACCAAAAATTGTCTTGCATTCATACAAAAATATAAAATTATTAGGAAACTTAGGAAAACTAAACCCTCGATTTCATTATGAGGTACAATTCAAGTCCAAACAAGGTCAAACCCTTGATTCCATCATGAGGTGCATTTCACATTCAACATTCAATTAAAAGAAAAACAAACCTTTGACCTTGAGTCAAAGTTAACAAAAGTCAACTCAAGTCAAACTAGGTCAACACTTAGTCAATAAACTCTCTCCCAAGCATTCGATGTGCCCAGAGATTAGAGGAAGTTGGATCAAGGCTATTCTCGAAGAGATAGACAAAATCCACCCAAGACCACAACATGCACAAAAAACCATAGAAGAACAAGAACACACTCTTAGGATCTTTCAATAGAGAGATATCATATGATAAGACATTCAAACAAATGAGGATAGGTTACAAGACTCTAGACTCATTAACAAGAAAAATAGTTTGCCCAAGTTAGGCATTGGAACTTGAGAAAGCCTAATAGGAGACATAAGACTAGTGACCCTTTAGGTCATATAATTATCTCCACCACAATAGTCCTAGAAAGAGATCATCATATAGCAATCCATACTAGGCATGTAGATCAACCAACCACCCTCCACAAATTTTTGCTTCCACATGAACAGAACCACCCTCAGGTCTCACCCCCACTCAAATGGCTCCTTCCATGAGAGTGAGAGTGACTTAGAGGTCACCTGTAGAAAGGAGAGCTTGGTTCATGTGTGATGTCAAGGATGACTCATTCATGTTGTGCTTGAGTCATGTTTCAGAGCACACATATTTTGGTGAACTTGACGTGAACAAAAATAACTTCCTAATCACACATTATCATTTCTTTCGTATCACTTTCATATCCATTTTCTATCATTACCATCACATTCATATTCACTTTTGCTCTCATCATAATCATTCATTCAATTTATTCTATGGTGTTTAAGAAACCCTTGAATATGACAGAATCTAAAGCCAACCCAAGAATATTCCCTCTAGAGAACCTGAGACACCATCTTTCGATAGGTATGTGCCACATGAGATTATGGCACCAATTACCAATTGTTTTGACTACAAAGAAACTGATTATGAAATTGATAGAAGTTAACCTCGTCGTTCTCTCACATTCAACAATCCCACATGGGAACAAGAAACAATGATTCAACCTAGACCACGTAAGGTGCTAGTAAGGTCAGAAATCCACCAGGTGGATCAACCTTCAATAAGTAACATGATAATACACTTAGTTGATGAAGTAAGATGTTTAGAAAATATTTATAAGAGGCTAGAGAGGCTCATGAAGCCTTGTGTGTCGCTTGTCAAGAAGAGAAATGAGAGAATGCTCTAAGAGAACAACTAAGTGGAGTCAACAATGAAAATCCACAAAATGGAGAAATGCAAAGAATGGGAGGTGCTACTCCTAAAAACCTCATAGCAATGCTAGTCCAATGGATTAGGACATTAGAGGTAGCAGGAATGGAGCAATATCTTCAAGACAAATGGACAAAGGCACATTACAATACTCGAATGAAACAAGACCAGGGGGCATCTCAAAACCCCCCATACTTAAACTTTTACTCATTAAATAAAAGTAATGAGGCCTACCCAAATGGAAATCATATGATGCAAAATGTTTAAACCATTCAAAATTATTAACCAAATCATGTCACTACAACTAGATATCAAAACCCACCAATGGGGTTGATGCTCTCAACCCCACAATCTCAAAGCACATTCTTAGGGACTTATCTTGAGTACCTGAAAGAACCTCTCAACCATGTCATATGAAATATGTTTCTACCATGATTGCTCCCTAACTTACCAAAGTTCAAAGGTGAGGGAGATCCTAATTCTCACATCAAAGCCTACACAACTACAGTAAGAGAACTCCTTCCTTGGGATGGAGTTGTCACAAGAATTTTTCCAAAAATGCTTGAAGGGATTACCTTAGATTGGTATTATAAATTACTTAAGGCTTTAATTCACTCCTTTTTCCAGCTTATATGGGATTTTGTCATGGAGTTTGACATGAACAAACTTATCAAAACAAGGATTCATGAACTCCTAACTATGAAATAAGACACAAATGAATCAATGGTACATTTTGTTACATGATGGAGACAAGTGTTCTACTCGTTAACAAGTGCCCCAAACATGGATCATAGAGAATTGTGCAACCTTTTCTTGCACGCCCTTAATAGGGTTACTCAAGAGGAAGTACAAAAATTACCCTACAATTCCTATGAGGAAGCATTAGAGAGTGTCTTGCAAATTGACCAAGATGTCATTAATAGTGGGTGAAGAACTTATGGCATGAATGGATGAATAGTGACTCAAACAAGTGACAATGGTGGAAAGAATTCCTCCATAATCAAAATCTTAAATAACAATAGAAATGTAACTGTGGATGGGGGTGACATATCAACCCCCAATAAGAAACAAGGTGAGAGATGATTATAAAGGAAGAAAATACTTCCCACCAAATATTAACATAATAGATCGACATTGTAATAACAGCTACAACCAAAGAGATAATCAAATGAATGGCCTCTTTATGAATATAACAATTTTTTTCCTTTCCATAGGACAAGGGAGCATAGTACCGAGTCATGTAGGGAATACAATAGGTTCACCACAAGATTGTCTGAAGATCAACAATGATTATTCATTGAAATGTTCCTAAATTTTCTAGAGATCACAAGAAACAACAATAACAAACTGACACTTGTAAGCACATATCACACCATACGTAGAATGTAGATATGAAAATATTATAGGACCCCTTTTTGGAACATAGGGACAATGAAATAAATAATCCTAATGCAACAAATTTAGGGTCAGCTAATCCTCCTAAAGCCTCAAAGACAAATATCGCTACGCAACTAGGACCAAAAGGAGATGTAAGAATGTTAGGATTAGTTGAAATATTACACAAAGAAGACACTGAACCCAATGATGAATAGAGAATAGAACTTCATGAAGGCATAGTTTTAGTCCTAGAGCTAATACCTACCCCAATCAGGCCATACAAATTAATTAAAGATCTAAAGAAGACCTATGCTCACATCTCTTTCATAGATCTTAAAAATTTTCCATCACATTGGTCATCTCTTTTAAAAGAAATAGGGTTGAAATATCCAGATCGGATCACGCCTCCTAGTGAGCAAATTAACCAATTCAATCTTGATATGAACCCACTAAATTTTGAATTACAAGACCCAAGGTTTTTCTTTGACTTAAAGAAAATGCCTTCTGAGGTTGAGTTGACCAAGAAAGGGGATCCAGCCTTGTATCTACAAGTATGGATCTATGACACATGTATAAAGAGAACATTGATTGATGATGGGGCTACCGTGAAAATAGTTCCATTTTCTCTATTGGAAAAGATGGGATATGGATATACAAACATCACAACATTCTGAGATATGCTTAGAGGTAATGACAATCTAAAGGTAGCAACAATAGGAAAAATCACACTACCAGTCTCCTTGGGAATCCAAGATGGTTCCCATAGTATTCTATATCATTGACAAAGACACTAGTTATAACTTGTTATTGGGAAGACCATAGATACATAGAATGAAGGTGGTACCCTCCACATTATTCCAAGAGGTTCAACTCTTAAACAAAGTGGAAAATATATGTTGCAAAGGGAGATCTTGAGCCTTTCAGTATGATCAAGACACATGCAAACAAAAAGAAGATGGGAATTCCTATTGATTACAAGTTGTTAACAAAAAAAATCTATGTTCCAAATCCAACTCCACAATTGATATGGATAAAGAAGGTAGAACCACTCAATGAAATGGTAAAAAACACGAAAATAAAAACTTTCAAGAAAGGAGAGTCATCAAAATAGAAAGAGACAGTCTTGAAGGAAACAAAAGCCAAAATCATGGAGAGGTTAGAAAAGGATGGTCCTATTCAATTCCCTTTGCATGTTTTCACAATTAGAAAATTTCCCAAAGACAAACAAGAAAAGACTAATCAAACCATCTTGTACATAAGCAAAATTCCTTGAAAAATGAAGTGGTTTGAGATTGAAGAGTAGTTCCAAACAACAACACTAGACTTAAAGGATGTAGATCTACATGCTTTCTCGGATCCTAAGGAAGAGACATCAAAAAGTTATACTGCTTTGACACCACTAAAATAAATATTGTTAAGTGAGTCATATATTCCTCAAACTCACGAAGAAAGTGATCCATATGTGCCACTTTCTCCTTCTAAAGATACATAATACACCATGGACAACTCCTACGTAGGTAGAATCAAATAACCATGAAGAAGTAAATTCAGTTGATAATGAGTCAACAAATGTTCTAGAGGTTTCATCAAGTGCTTTTATATCCCCCGAACCCCAAGAACAACCTTTTGCTACAACCTCGATACAATCCAGTGATATTGATACATGGGAAGAACCTCTAGTCCAAATTCAAATGATTGAAATATTCCCTAAAGAAGATGAGGTTAGCGAAGGAGAATTTTGTAAAGATGCAAGATGCAGATAACTATAGGAGTAGAAGATCCTGTTATTCTCATTACCTCAAAAGTATATAGGGTACTCCATGGTCTTACAACCTGAACCGAATGGAAAGAAAAGTATAAGTTTTTTTCTCCCATGTGAGAAAAGGGATCCATAAACTCCCTTTGAGTTGTTTCAATTTTTATAAAGTGTCCAAGAGCGTGATGAAGTCAAAATCTAAATGCAGGATGAGTTTGACTTACTAAATGAACTTTTGAATTGTGATGGGGTTTTGTATTGGACTCCCTCTCATCAATAGGCCTTTGAATCCTTGGCTCATATCACATTGCGTTGAGAAATCATGGAGCCAAATATGCAAGAATAAAATAATCCTTCAGGGCCTTATAGACTGGGAGAAATCATCCTCAAGAAAGGCAGTATGAAAACAAGAATCATAGGAAGAAAAGAAAATTTTGAGAAGATTGGAAAGGCCCCTATATGGTAAAAGAAGATGTTCGAAATGGGGCGTATCTTTTGTACACTATGGAAGGTGAAGAATTTGGTGAAACAGTTAACACCTTCCACCTTAAGAAATACTATGTCTAAAAAACCAAAAAAATCAAATAATCTCAAAAATTCATAAAAAAAGCATAAAATCATGAAAAAAAATACATTCTTCATTCTATTGCACCTTGCATTTGTGAGTGACATGCTCTTGTTCAATTTTTGTCTTAGTAAGGAGTCTAAGGTTGCTTAGGTATAGGTTAACCTTTTGATCCTTTGATATCCCCTATGATCATGTTTACCACTTATGATTTCTCCCATTGTATTTATCAATGGTTCTAATTAAAGCCTAGCTTTTAGCTCCACACTAATCCAGGTCTTAATGAATCATGATGTTGAGTCTAAGCAAAGTTGGTCTTTAAACCTATAGTACTCAATAGAAGCTGGCAAGTATACCTTCCCCATTTCTCCTTAGTAGAAGGGAAGTCCAATTGGATGGTGAAAACCCTTGGTGGAACTTAGTCCCTTATCTTTCCTAGCCAAAAATGTCAGGGGAATCATAACTCTATGGGAAGCAATCAAAAAATATGAGTGATTAAAAATTGAGAGATTAAAAAAAAGTGTGAGAGAGAAAAGAAAGAGAAATCATAAGAGAGAGAACATCAAAACAATAGATTATCAAAGTACCAAGAAATCAAAATATCAAAAAAATGATAAATTCAAGTGAGGCATTGCAAAATACAAAAAAAATAATGAATTTTTTTTTAAAATGGATGGAAACTAAATTTTGCATGCAACTTGTCAACATGCCTTGCATCCTCAGGCTTGTTGTAAGTATAATGAGTTAACTTCAAAGGGAAAGGATACCCTTTCTTCTTATAGTCATGATATCTCTTTCTTGCCAAAGATGCTTGTCTACAAACCTCCAAGAACACAATGTAGTCGGTAGCATATCTGGGAAGTTTTAAAGGAGATTGTTCAAAACTACCAATCCTAAAATAAGTAAACCTATAAAATTGAATATAATAACTACCAAATTGCATAATTAAATGTGTTGCTTCTATTGAGATTCTCATTTCAGAGTTTCCATATATTTTCGTCACAATAAACATAAGAAAAGCATCATTGACTCTCCTATAATCCATGTTAGCAAATTCCTCTTACAATTGGGAGTAGTCATACCCTTGTGTATCCTTGTCAAAGGTACCTGAGGTTTTCAAACTAATCCATACCCTTTGATTACTAGCCAAGAGGTAAAATAGATAAGAGCACATATGAAATTTATTTTTCCTTTTTTGAAGGTTGACTAGTTGATCATTTAGATGGTCGCTAATAATTTTAGTCCAATCAATGTGATGTTTCCCAGTACAAATGACTAATATAAACTGACACATCCACTCTACAAACTCATTGGAATCTACACTTCCCACTACTCTGTGTAAAAGTGTACTCATGTCGGAAATATCATCTTTAAACAAAGCTCTAACTAGGTTCTTAGGAAGTCGTGACCCCCCTCTTTTTCTCTCTCTTAATCCAAGTAGTGGTGATGGCTATTTTGCACCATTTCTTTCCATCTACATAATCATTCCAACTAGTTTCCATAGATATATTAATGTATTATTCCCATACAGGTAGTTTAAAGGTACTACTAATGGATTCGGCATCCAATTTGGCTATCAATTCACCATTAACTATTCTCACTTGTCTTGATTCAACATGGTATTTTTTAATGCAAGCCAATACTAGGTCTTGACACTATACAGCTAGGGGAAAACCTCTTGCATGTGCAAGCCCACTTACAAATGTCATTTCTACTATGGGCCCTCTGGGGCTAGCATTCATTCTCTCCCAAAACTCCTTAAAATCTATATGACCTAAGTCTATATGTTTAATACCTATAAATTGATTGTCTATTATAAAAGAAATGTCCAGACCCTAGTATTTGTACTTCATATTTGCAAATTATATCAACCACCCAATTGTACAGTTAATTGTCCTCAAGAGTAACCGGTTTACAGTGGGAAGAAAAGGATGTATATAGCACCTCAACATAATATAGTTTTAATAGTCATGAAAAATGTAAAATAACAACATTGGTACTTCCTTCAACAAGTGTCAGTTTTGCAATATTCAAAAAAATGAGGAATATGGCAGTGGACTCACCTCCTATACTGCAGTGGTTGAAATCTAAAAGCTAAATGGGTGTGAAGGATAAACCCCAATATTGTTGTGTAAATTGCAGCTCTAATAATATGTTTAGAAAAATCCCAACTATATAAATGTAGACAAATTAGGGCATAAGAAACTCTAATTTAATGCTTCCATAATTAATGATATTTACTCATCGGGTATTAGCTATGTTACTTTATCAACCACTTAATCACTTCACAAACATAACTCCAAGGAAGCTCTTTATTAGGAGAAATAGTCATCACCGAACTCTTCAATCAACAGACTTACAAGTTCGTGGACCAAAAAACTTAGTGATGTCATACCTCATTAGCTTGATGATCAGCTAGAACACACATCAACTAACTATTACACCATTAAACTTACAAATTCACGAACCAAATGTTCTTCCAAATTTACCCTTTATGTGATCTCCATAGTGTGCATGCATATCGGTAATTTCACCCATTGGTGAACTTAACAATTTGCGAACCACCAAATAGGGTGATATAAACTTGCTTTGATTTCCTTTATCAGCAAAATAGTAGTTTCACAAAGTAAATTATAAACAAGAGAGGGCATCGCTTAATCAAGGATTTCATGAACTTAAGAATTAGGCAACAAGGAAAGAAAACACAAGTCAAGTTCATGAAGGATATGTTGAAAGAACACTAATACATTGAGAAGGGGGGTGAATCAGTGTATGTTAAAACTTTAAAATGCTACCAACAAACAAAAATTGAAGGCACATATTAAAACCACACACACACAAGAAAACACCAGATCTATGTGGAAAACCTAGAATGGAAAAAACCACGGTGAGAATGTTGCTTGAGTCTACTGCTCAAATCCAACCTCACAATAAGCACTGGTTACATATTTTTTGTAGGCACCAACCCACAAGTACATCAACACCTAAGGCAATGTTTTGAGGCTACCACCTACAAGTACATCACACACCTACAATGAGCTCCAACTCAATACCATGAGTCTTAAACCCCAATCTAAAACAAAGAGGCTATAACCCCTGAATTTTATAGTTTCATATATGCAATAATGGTTCTTCTGTAACCTAAAATGCACCTTGTCACCACACACTCACTCTATTTTTTGCATCAACATAGTCATCTCCTTCCTCTATGCACTTTGCATTCTCTGCTCTCTTTCAAAATCTTCTTCCTTCAACACACTCTGTCTATTAACATTAGAATGTTCATGAAAACTCTCCCCTCAATGCCTGTGAACAAAAATATTCAATTCAGTGAGTAACCCATTCACAACTGATTCAATGTATAAAAACACTTTCATTTCAATAGGTGAACTGCCAGCAATTGCTCCAAAACTGAACAGCAACCACTCCAAAACTGAATATCGATAATTTCACATCATTTCATAATAGAACAAAATTAGTTAAATTGTCACGCACCTGATTCAAACTTTGGGCTCAGAAATATATAGTAATATTTCTCGTTGACTTCATAGAACATCAGAATAAATGTTCACCACAATTCGTAAGACCACTTCAAGTGTATCCACATTGAAATTCAAATAAATGCTGATATGGCTCTGTAGGTGTGACACTGTGCATTCTATTTATTAGTAGTAACTTAATCACCTTAGCCTTTTGATACTATCATTGACAACGATTGTCAATGCCTTTATATGCCTTTTATCGGCAAATGTCAATTTTCTAGAACTAGGCTTTAATCACTCTTTGTCAGCAAAAACACAATTTTCCAAACTAAGGCTCCTTCCTTCTATCAGCAATAGTATAGTTTTCCAAATTTAAGTCTTTTAAGCATTTGTGACACTTATCAGCAAAAAGACACTTTTCATAAATTTCTTTTTTAATGCCTTATCAGTGAAATTACACTATCCCAAACTTACATTTATTTCCTTTGTCATCAGCAAAATCACAAGTATAAGAACTTTATCTTTATCGGCAAATGTTACTTAAATTTCAAAACTTTGTCTTTTGTACTTCTATTGAAGAACTGTTGATAAATCTAACTTATGCCTCTAATGCCTTTATCGACAAAGTGAACATTTCACTAACCATTGCCCCTGTCGGCAAAAACTGTCTTCATCGAACTTCCTTTATTTACTTTCTATTGAGGAAATCTTACTAACATGAACTATCACTTTATCGGCGAAAGTTGAAACTTCCGAACTTGGCAATTTTACTAATGCCTTCTCTTTATTGGCAATTTTTTTAAATCTCAAACCTTGCTCCACACAATTCATACAGCCAAATAATGTCTAGTTGGCAAATCGGCTAAAAGGCTAACTTTCTAACTAGTTAGCCTTTAAGACATTCTCCTGACAACTAATTCTCTATGACTTTGCCTTCACATTGAAGTGTGCAACCTTCCTAAGCCATAGCAGCTAGTCAGCAAATCGGGTAAGTACCGAACTTGCTAACTAGTTCAAGAAAATAAAAGTTTCTTGACTGTGCCTTTTTTACTTAAGCTTTAAGTAAGCTTCCTTCTACATTGTTGGTAAATCAATGAAAAGATGAACTTTAAACAAGTTCACATTTTAAGAACTTTGCTAACAACACTAGAAACCTATTGAAATAAGTTGTAGTTAGCTAATCGACATATCGGCTAACCGTCAAACTAGCGAAGTAGTTCAAAAACTAAACACTTCGCCGATATAACTTGACTTCAACTTTGTTCAAAGTTGCTGATAGTCTTCCATTTCTTACTTCACATATCTACCAAGTTGCTGATGAATTCTCAAATGCCGATGCAAACAATAAACAAACTTTGACTTCGCATTTCTTCAAAGGTGTCAATAGAGGTTCGAACTGAGAACAGTTTGTTGACTGAGTACATGGTTCGAACTGAAAGCATTTTGCTGATATAACAAAACACACAACACAACTTTGACAAGCTTCATAACATGTCGAATGCTCTTTGACATAAATCATGTCAAATGCCCTTTGACATCAATTCAACAATCTCCCCCTTTGTCATTGATGGCAACACTTGAATCTAAATTGATCATCAAAACCATACCATTCTCTACCTTGTTGTTGTGATTCTCCCCCTTTGTTGTTGTTATCATACTACAGAATTCTCCCCCTTTGACATCAATTACAAAGGGACTCACAAAAAAGTAATAATGCAAACTGACTCCCCCTGAGGACAATCATCCTACAGGACAACTGAGTACTAGGGAAAAAGAACTACCCTGATATACTCTTCCTAGATGAATACATTCTGTATTCAAGTAGAGATAGGAGAAGGAACAACTCCTATCTTTTGCATGAGTTGTTCAAATGTCTCCTTGGGAAGGGGTTTTGTAAAAATATCTTCCAGTTGTTTTTTTGTAGCCACATAGTCCAATTTTACTTCTTGTTCAACAACTTTCTCTCTAATAAAATGGTACTTAATGGAGATGTACTTGGCCCTTGAATGCATAATTGGATTCTTTGAGATGTTTATTGTACTGGTATTATCACAAAGAATGTTAACTAGCTCATGAAAATCCACCTTGATGTCTTGCAAGGTTTATTTCATCCATAATACTTGAGTGCAAAAAGATACAACAACTATATATTCAGCTTCAGTTGTTTTTGATTAATATGGTCAAACAGGTTTTTAAGGTGCCCCGAAACCCTTTACAAAAGGAAGGAAACTAAAACAGTAAGCCAACCATCTGCCAAATGAAAGCTACCAAAACAACATAAGCATAAAATAACATAGAAAAAAAGAGAACAGACCGGACTAATTCATTTTCTTTAGGGTCTCTGCCACCTCAATTTCCTGTTCATAGAAATTCTCATGCATCTTGGCAAAGTTTATCAACTCCTTTTCTTCCTCGAACTATTTCTTCTTCCTCCCCCTTGTGCGAGTAGAGGGGCCACCAGAATCCTCCATAGCCACCTATTTACTAGTACCTTTAGTGCCTTCCTCTTTGTCCTGTATGCCAAGTTCTTCCACATTCAGAATATCCCCAGCTATGAAATCTTTGAATTGCTCTTTTTTTAGCTCTTTGAGCTTATCGATCAGCATCTTCATCCCATTTAAATTGTTTTGTTTATAGTTAACTTGCTGATGTGCATAATCTTCTCCAAATTATTATTAACCTCCATGAGTTTCTCCTCCAAATATTGGATTCTAGTGTTAAACTCTTCCCTCATCCTTCCCAATTCACATTCAATCTCCTCCATTTTCAGTATAGCTTCCCAATTTTTGAAAATCAAAGTATCATGTTTGGCAGCTATGTTGTTTCCTCTCCCCAAGCTTTCCTACATTAGTTGAAACTTGATGTTGATTCTGTTGATCTCAAGAAAGAACCATTTGGTCATCTTATGCTATGAATTAATAGCATTTTTCACTAGCTCAAACACTTCCTCCACTTGGTCTCTATTTTTAGCTTGGGCCAGCATGTCATCAAAATCCTCAGGGAGGTTGTAAGATGGGTCAGGAATCTCAGGAAATTGGAGGCCAACTTTAGCGTCAAGAATATGCAGAGTTTTACCTAGGGCTTCCAACCCACATTCCACTCCCTTCTTAGTCGTAACATCACGATTCCCCTGTTTCTAGGTGATGTTAACAATGCCAAGATCAATCCCCACATCATCACTCTCTTTCTCTAGAACCTTCTTACCCCTCTTTGCAGGAGTGGAAATTTTCCTTCTCACAGGTCTGGCCCTCTTGCCTTTAACCTCCTTGATAGAGGTATCAGATTCGTCTCTAGTATTCGACCCATCAGACCAGGAAATATTAACTTCCCTCTTTTGAATCCTCCTTTTTTTAGTAGACTCTGCTTCACTTTCCTCCTCTTCTTCTTCCATTATCCAATCCTCGTCATTTGTATGGGTTTCCATACGAATGATGAGACTCATTCTTATTTCTTACTAACCATGCTACTAATTTATCACCTAGAAAGATTGCACCACCACTAGTGCTCTTTCTATCATCCACACAACTAGCCCAATCTACATCTGTATATGCAATTAAAGTAAAATCATCACCAACAGGATACCATAGACCATAGTCTATTGTACTCTTCAAATATCTTCACAATTTTGACATGTGTCTCCTTAGGAGCTGCTAAACCGAGTTTCTATGCAAACAGCTTTCATAATATCAGGCCTTGTTGCCTTGAGATACAAGAGACTTCCAATCATAGACCCATACAAAGTTTGATCTGCTAAAGCAGATTCACCATCTTTGCTAAGCTTACACCCAGTGACCATAGGTGTATTAATCAGCTTGCAATCTTCCATCTTGAATTTCTTCAAAATTTCCTTCACATACTTGGTCTGAGAAATGAAGATCCCTATGTTTAATTGATTTACCTGTAGACCAAGAAAGAATGCTAATTCTCCTAGGATGGACATCTCAAATTCTTTCTGCATAGCATCAGCAAACTCTTTACACATTTTGTCATTATCTCCACCAAATATTATATCATAAACATAAACAATGACAATCAACATATTATTACCTTCATGTTTAAAATATAGATTGCTAGCAGCTATACCTTTCTTATAGCCTTGTTGTTGAAGATATTTGTTGAGCTGGGCATACCAAGCTCGAGGAGATTGTTTTAGGACATATAGTGCCTTCTTCAATTTGCACACATAGTCTTTCCTTTTAGTCACTTGAAATCCTTCAAGATGCTCTATATAAACTTCCTCATCCATGTAGCCATTGAGAAATGCAGATTTCACATCCATCCGGTACACCTTGAAGTGTTTATAAACTGAGTATGCAAGAAACATTCTAATGCCTTGAAGTCTAGCCACAAGTGCAAATGTCTCATCAAAATTTATGCCCTCAACTTGAGTATAGCCCTTGCAGACTAATCTGGCTTTGTTTCTAGTTGTCTACCCATCCTCATTTAGTTTGTTTCTAAACACCCATTTTGTGCTAATGACATTTTTATCAACAGGCCTTGGAACAAGTTCCCAAGTCTGATTTTTCTCTATTTGATTAAGTTCTTCCTTCATAGCCTCAATCCAACTTTCATCCTCACTAGCTTCTTCATAAGATTTAGGTTCTATTTTAGACAGCAAATAATAATTTACCTATTGTTGTTATGCTAGCTTCATCTTTTTCCTTGTCATTGTTACCAAATTGGGTTGGAACAATTGTTTTCTAATGCTTTCATGAAGCAAGTGACTTCAAATGAAGTAGGAAGGAAGAGAATATCAGATCAAAACAGTCAAGAGAGGCTTCAGTCTCTACATTTTATCTAACATCTTTGTTTACTGTGCAGATACATCAAGGCTTACATATAATATGAAGGGTCACATTACCCTTGGAATTCAAAAAAGAGCTATGGAAGGTGAAAATTATTTATAAAAACAAAAGAAATTTTTGGCAGGTTCATAACTCCTCTCTACTTTATCAAAATTCAAAGAGTTTGGACTCGTTAGAAAGATAAACCAATTATCTAGTTTGAGTTGCAAGTTGTTAAGGCTAATGCAAACGCTACCTCAAGGTGGTTTGCCTTGATTCTGCTCAAAAGGCCTCCAAAAATGCAAGTTACTAAGATGTAGAAAATATTAAAAAAAAATTATATTTCTGATATTTTCCCAAAAATACCATTCTGGACTTGATCAAAAGTCTTTCAAGGTACACAAAAATAGGAGAGGAGTCGAACTGAAGTGCAAGGTCATGCAGGGAGAGATATTTGGAGTTCTATTTTTGACATGACTATTTTTGGCAGTTTCTTGGTCAAGGACTTTGAGACTTGGAGTTCCGAGCTATTTTTGCTCATCTTGGAGGAGTTTTGGGGCCTAAATTTTAGGCTTTTCACTTGTACTCGCCCATCAACTTGGAGTTACTTTTTCAAATTCATTCATGCATATTTTTGAGTTCAGTTGAGCTGGAGTTGACTTCCCATTCATTTTTTTTGGGGATAGTTTTGTATTATATGAAAAAAAAAAAAAGCTTATGCTTTTTTTCTCCTCGGTTCTTTTTTTGCCTTTACATATTGTAGAGAAGGAGATTGTCTTGTAACTCAGCCATTTTTACAGTTTTCAGTAGCAGGAGTTCATTTTTTTCAGCAGTTTATTGTTATTTTGTAGAGATTCCTTCTATTTTCTAATACAATCAGGGGTTCTTCTATCCAATTTCAAGTGTATTGTTATTTTGTGAGTGATTTGATAGGAATTTTCTATGTTTTGCTTCAAAACCTCTAAATTCTATCTCATTTATTGGATGCAAGTATAAAAATTTTAGTTTATTACAAGTCACAGCTTGTGCAAGATTATTCATGACTTTTCGTGAAATACTTATGTGGTGAATCTAATCAGTTTGGATTGTAAGAACGGGTTTATTAGAGAATGTTTGTGAGTTATATTGCAGTTTTAAATTAATATATTGGTGCATCACCCTCTTTAGATAGATTTTTTGTTAAGTTTCAGTTTATGCAAGTTTTCTTCTATCTTTTTCCTCCATCAATTTACAGATCTAAAGGGCATTTAAAGGGAGTCAGCTCTTCCAGAGGTTCATTCTTGAAACAGACAAACTCGTGGTTTGAGAATGTTCCCATGTTGCATGAGATTTCCAAGCTTGTAAAGGCTTAGCATTCAGAGCACAATCCTTCATGACAATAGTTTTTGGCATGCCCAATGGGACCCTAAACAGAGATTCAGGCCACTCAAACATATTTTTACTTTGCTGTTTGGTATGCACAACAAAGTTTCAGCCTAGAAGATGTAAAAAAATAGCATACTTAGTGACTGAAAATTCTAATTTTTGTAGATCTAGTGAATTTAGCACATGAGAAAAGTCCAAACGAGAGGAAGTTCAACTCCATTTGAATATCTATAGTTGTCACCTCCAAGGAGAAAAGGTAGAACAACAATAAGAACACCTAATCCAATAGGGAGAACTCAATCAACTCCTCCAGGAATCAAGACTACAGAATTTGATCAAAGGAATTTGGTGATAAATCTTCAAATACAAACTCCACAAGCCCCTCAAGCCCCACCAATGGCGAGAGCATGCCCATTTGTGCAATTCAATGCCAATAGCCCATTGCGGCTTGCAGCACATGATAACATTCTAGTGGCAGCCCTGAGAGGTTTACCATTTTTTATAGGAGAGGACCAAACTACTCCAATTGAACACATAAAAGATGTGGCCACATTATGCTCGATCCATCACATAACATAGGAAAATGTTGCAGTAAGATTGCTAGCTGCATCTTTGAAGGGTAAGGCCCTTCAAGGGTTCAGAGGATTGGCTGTAGGTTCTATTACATCATGGGACCGGGACCTGTTGGGAGATGCTTTGAACAAACAGTTTGAAGACAAGTCAAATAACATGTCTTTGATGGAACAACTGAGTACAATAAGGAGAGCCCCACAAGAGCATATGGCTGATTTCAACTTATGTTTTCAACAGACTTGGGATAGAATCCTAGCAGCAGTAAGGTCTACTAAGGAACATGCATTTTTGTATTTTCTTAGAGCCCTAAATAGTGATATAGCAGTAATAGTATAGTCAATGGGTGGTACAACACTGTCGAGTGCTTATGTAATTGCCATTAGAGCTAAAAATAGCTTGATTTAGGCTGGTAAAATAGCCCCAAGGATGTCAATGCCTATTTTTCTAGAAATATAGCCATCAATCCCACTACAAATTCTACCTATTGTTGTTGTACCTACTGTACCAGCACTCAATTATCAGGTTTCAACCCAAAAAAATGCTGCCCCAACCCCATCTTAAGAGGAAAAAAGACAAACAGAGTTGTTACAAAAGCAAATCGAGCTACTACAAGGTCAAGCAGAGCTACTGCAGACTATTGGTAAGGAGTTGATAAGTATAAAAAGGTAGCCAAATCAAAATTTTAGACCTTAGCAAACCCCTTACCAAAATCAGTAGCAAAATAACCAGCAAAACCAATAAGGAAACCAACAAAATAGACCTTCTTATCAGCCTAAAAATCAAGGCCAAAGAAGGAACTTCAATACAAGGCCTTATCAGCCTTACAACCAGCATGTTGCTAGCTCATCTAGAGAGTTAGTACCAGTGCAAAACAATATGGCATAGGAGTATATTGGTGTTACCCCTATAACCAGCTGCACAACCAATCAACCTACTCAAATGGCATGATTCATTAGGCCTTAATGGTGCAAAATAATGTTGTTGCCTAGCAAAGTATATACATGAAATTTTAGAACAACAAGCTTATAAGGCCGAACAACAACAACTGGATGCAGCATTCATGAATTGGCAGGGTGAAGAGTTTTGCACTGTTAATCACACACAGGGGTAAAATCAATCTGTCCAGTCCATAGCAGCTAACACGAGAGCCAAAAAGAGAGCTATAGATATTGGACACCAAGCTGCAAGAGGCTAAATTTAGGCCCAATCAAGCCAACAAGGTATTGTTGGTCCGTCACAGCAATCAATTATTCATGTTTTACCAAGAGGGTAGCCTATTCCAAGTCAAAACCAAACAAGAGGGCAGCCACAACATGTACAACAGCAAGTTGATCCTGTTGCGTCGAAAGGACAACCAAAGGTTGATTCATTTTCTTTCAACATTATTGATTATATGAAAAAAGCAAATCTTACCATGTCTATGTGGGACTCATTATCTCTTTCTGGTCAAAGAGATTTGTTACAAATGGCATTATCCAATGTTTCCTTGACCAATGAGCCAAATCAAAGTTAGTTTAGAGACCAAAATAGAATTGTGCTTGCTAATGACCCACCATCTCAAAAAGCACAGCAAGTACATCAGGTTAAAACAACACCATTTTATGTGTCTCTAATAATTGGTAACCACCTTGTGCATAATTGTATGATAGATTCAGGTGCTAGTACTTCAGTCATGCCAAAACATATAGTGGATAAGTTGGGACCAACATATGAACCAATGTCCAAACTGGTAACACAGTTAGATGGTTCATCCATTAACACCATTGGAGTCATAAGAAATTTTAGACCTCACATTACATGCCTACCCAAATTTTGCAATTCCTTAAGACATATATGTAATAGATCTACCCCTCTACTTTGCTTTATGCCTTTCCAAGGATTTCACAGTAAAGTTAGGAGGATATTTATCAGTTGATTTGACCCATATGTGTTTTAGGACTAGATATGGTACAAGGGTAACTGTAAAATCTGAGCCCCTTGCCAAAGATCACTTGGAACCCTATGGCCTTAGTGTTGTTAATGCCAACCTCACCTTCCATGAGGAAGAACAACCTACTGTTCATGAGAATCATACCCCAATCGAGAGCATTTCAGACCTATTTTTAGATGAATGGGCATCTGAAAACCATGAGGATGACCCTTATAAGAAAATGGAAGTAGCTAGGTTAGGAATCTATATGATTCATGAGAAAAATCGGGTTGTTCCTAACCTTATGAAAGGTGAAGAGCAGTAGAAATAGCAATATGAACATGTGGAAGATGACCTGTGGTAGCTATATTTTAATGGTGCAAAAAGAAAAGTAGGTGCAGGAGGGGGGGCTATGCTTATTTCACTAGAAAATGAGAAGTATTATACAACCTTTAGATTTGCATTCAGTTGTTCAAACAACACAATAGAATATGAGGCACTAATTCCTGGCTTAGAATGGGCTAGAAGGAAGAATATCAAGTGTTTGAAGGTGTATGGTGACAGTGATCTTGTTGCAAATCAGGTAAGGGACTTAAATGTCACCAAAAATGACTTTCTTAAGTCATACAAACACAAAGTATGGAATCTAATTGAAGATTTTGATGCTTTTAATCTATTGTATGTGCCTAGAAATCAGAACAAACAGACTGATAAGCTTGTAGCCATGGGGGCTAAATTTGATAACCCAAAGAAATCAGAAACACTAAGCAGCAGCAGTATGTGAAAGTGGTTGTGAGGCCATCAGTGCCTGATAATAATATACAGTGGTAGGTTTTTGAAAGTGATGATCAAATAGCAAATTTTCTCATTGAGGAGGCTGAGTTTTTATCTAGTAATCAAGAAAAATTACAGCAGCAATTTGAAGACCAGATTGTTCAATTAAAGACAAATAAGATGCCAGAAGGTTTGGTGACCTTGGAATCAATTTTCAATTCAAATGATCAGCTTAGAAAAGAAAAAGCTAGCATACTTATCAAAGAGGAACACTATGAATCGGTGGAGATTTTCAAGTCCAAACTTCTCAAATTGGGAAAGGTATGTATAGCTGAAGGTAAGCATGCTTTTGTGTTATTGTGCCAAGAATTTGATGATATTTTTGAATGGGAATACAAAGACCTCAAAGGTTTTAACCCTGAGCTAGCTCAATACACCATAGAGCTAGAACTAAGGGCAAAACTAGTGAGGCAAAAGCAAAGGACTCTTAACCCTAAGATGGAAGTGATGATGAAAATAGAATTAAATAAGATAATTCAAAGAGCATCATTTTCCCAATCAAACACACATCATGGGTGTCTAATCTAGTTCCTATCAGGAAGAAAAATGGTGAGATTAGGCTATGTGTTGAGTTTAGGGACTTGAATAGAGCATCATTGAAAGATCACTACCCATTGCCCTCAATGGAGTAGATTTTACAAGTAGTTTCAGGTGTTGAAAGGTTTTCTTTACTAGATGACTTTTCAGGGTATAACCAAATTTTGGTTAAAGAGGAAGACTAGTACAAGACAACATTCACAACTAAATGGGGTACTATGGCTTATCAAAATATGCCATATGGGTTGTTGAATGCTGGAGTAACCTTTCAGAGAGCCATGGATATGGCTTTTCAGGGCATAATGAATAAGTTTTTCTTGGTATATCTAGATGACATCATTATTTTCTCCAAGGATGCCAAAGATCACTTTTCTCATCTCAGACAGGTCTTTGAAAGATGTAGGGAATATGAAGTCTCACTTAATCCAAAAAAGTATATTTTTGTTGTTCATGAGGGTAAGTTGCTAGGTCACATTGTTTCCAAGCATGGGATAACAATTGACCTTAAAAGAGTAAGTGTTATTTCAGCCTTACCTCTACCAGCCCATAAAAAGAGGTTGCAAAGTTTCCTTGGGAGAATTAATTTTGTTAGAAGGTTTATATCGAATATTGCAAGTTTATTGAAGCCTCTAACTGCCATGTTGAAGAAGAATATTGGTTTCAGCTGGACTAAAGAAGGAAAGGACAGCTTTGAGGACATCAAAATAGCTATAGCAGCAGCTCCTACATTGATCAATCCTAACTTTTCAAAAGATTTTATTTTGTATGCCTATGGCAGAGTTGACACTATCTCTACTATGCTGACCCAGTAGAACATAGAAGGCTAGGAGCAAACAATAGCCTTTTTCAGCCAGGGATTAGAAGGCTATGAGAAAAGGTACACATTTGTTGAAAAGCATGTACTTGTAGTCATAAGAAGCCTCAAAAAATTTAGGCACATGTTATCAAATAACAAGATTTGGCTTATGGTTGCCCATCCAAGTGTGATTTTTTTTTTGTTGAGCAAAGATCTAGCATATAAAAGAGCTGGTTGGATAACTAGAGTGATGGAGTATGATGTCGACATCAAAGTTACCAAGTTGATTCAGGGTAAAGGACTATGTGAGCAGCTAGCTAAAACAATAGAAAATGAAGTTAAACTGCCAAAAGAAGTGGTTTTAATAGTTGATAATATTGGTGTACCTGTTGTTCTAGCCAGCAATACTAGCTAGACAAGAGATATGATACACTATTTGCAGACCGGAGAATTCCCAGCAGCACTAAGTGCAGAAAAATGAAGATATTACAGGCTACAAGCCATTCCTTTTGTCATGGTTGAAGATATCTTGTTCAAAAAAGACTACAATGGAGTACTGTTGAGATGTGTTAAAACTGATCAAATTGATAAAGTATTACATGAGTTTCATAATGGGTCAATTGGTGGTCACTTTGCTGCCCAAACAAAAGCCTTGAAAATTATTAAGGCTAGATATTACTGGCCATCCATTTTCAAAGATGTGCATTCCTGGGTTAGAAAGCATGTTAAATGTGCATTATTTGCAGGTAAAGAAAGGTTGGTATCCATGCCACTCCAACCTATTTCAGTTGATCAACCCTTCACAAAATGAGGCCTTGACTTCATTGGGGTAATTAATCCACATTCCAGTACTGGTCACAAGTGGTTATTAATAGTCACAGATTATTTTACTAAGTGGACAAAGGCAATAGCTTTGAAAGAAGCTAATGAAAGTGTTGTTTTGAACTTTTATGAATACTTAGTGGCCAAGTTTGGTGTACCAGATGCAATTATTTCAGATAATGCATTGGCTTTTGTAGGCCTAAAAATAACTGACTGGGCCATCAAACATGGCATTTAACTAAGCATTTCATCAAATTACTACCCTCAGGGAAATGGGCAGGCTGAATCCACTAATAAAAATCTCATCAGGATCATCAAACAAACAATAGAAGATAACCAGAGAACCTGGCATTCAAAGTTGAAATCAGCCTTATGGGTTGATAGACTAATTCCTAAGAGCTCAATAGGTCAATCTCCTTTTGTTCTAGTTTATGACAAAGAGGCTAAACCGCCTATCTCAATTGAGCTACCAGCCCTAAGTCTTATGAAAGAGCTTGAGTTTATGGAAGTTGGTCCTATGGAGGTAAGGCTAGCTAAGTTATTGGAACTAGAAGAGACAAGGAAACAAACATCTTAGCAATTGGAGATGTATCAGATGTAGATGAAGAGAACATTTGATAGGAGGGAAACATTTAGAGTTTTCAAGGAAGGAGACATTGTTCTCAAATGGGATGAGCTAAAAAGTAGACCTGGTAAGCACAACAAGTTTGATGCTATGTGGACAGGCCCATTTATGATTGTTGAATGCAAACAACATAATGCTTATCAATTGGCTACTATGGAAGGAGAGGTGTTACCCATCCCAGTTAATGGGATTCACCTCAAACACTTCTTTTAAGTAGCAAAGGGTTGCAATTGTATCATAGTAGAATAAGATTTTCAGTTTAATAAGTGTTGGTTGCATAGTAGTTTCAATTTAGTTTCTTTTTTCCAAGAAGTGTTGATGCATAGTTGGCCGGTCCTGTTTGGAGCCAGCGTTGTTTTGTTTTTGTTTTGTTTCTGCTGCTATTGTTTTTCTAGCAACTGAGTTTCAAGGAGTTTTATGAGTTGCAGAGGCTAATGGAAGACTCTATTGCCCAATGGACATAACAAGCAACTGGCCATAAGAGTTTTAGTAGGCAAAATTGGCATACAGAGGTTGCCAAAAATGTTACCAAATTGGGTTGTAACAGTTGTTTTCTAATGCTTTCAGGAAGCCATTGACTTCAAATGAAGTAGGAAGGAAGAGAATATCATATCAAAATAGTCAAGGGAGGCTTCAGCCTCTACATTTTATCTAACATGTTTGTTCACTGTGCAGATACATAAAGTCTTACATATAATATGAAGGGTCACATTACCCTTGGAATTCAAAAAAGAGCTATGGAAGGTGAAAATTATTTTAAATATATATATATATATATTGGTAACATCATAACTCCTCTCTACTTTATCAGAATTCAAAGTTTTTAGACTCATTAGAAAGATAAACCAATTATCTAGTTCAATTTGTAGGTTGCTAAGGCTAATACCAATGCTACCTCAAGGTGGTTTGCCCTGATTCTGCTCTGAAGGCCTCTGAAAATGCAATTTACTAAGATATAGAAAATATCAAAAAAAAATTATATTTCTAATATTTTCCAAAAAATATCATTCTGGACTTGATCAGAAGTCTTTCAAGTACACAAAAATACGAGAGGAGTCTAACTAAATTGCAGGATCATGCAAGGAGAGATATTTGGAGTTCTATTTTTGACATGACTATTTTTGGCAGTTTCTTGGTCAAGGACTTTGAGACTTGGAGTTTCGAGCTATTTTTTCTCATCTTGGAGGAGTTTTGGGGCCTAAAATTTAGGCTTTTCACTTGTTCTTGCCCATCAACTTGGAGTTACTTTTTCAAACTCATTCATGCATATATTCAAGTTTAGTTGAGCTGGAGTTGACTTCCCATTCATTTTTTTGGGGGACAGTTTTGTATTATATGAAAAAAAAACTTATGTTTTTTTTTCCTTAGTTCTTGCTTTTTTGCCTTTGCATATTGCAGAGGAGATTGTCTTGTAACTCAGCCATTTTTATAGTTTTCAGTAGAAATAGTTCATTTTTTTTCAGTAGCTTATTGTTATTTTGAAAATATTCGTTCCATTTTCTAATACAATCAGGGTTCTTCTATCGAATTTCAAGTGTCTTGTTATTTTGTGAGTGATTTGATAGGAATTTTATGTGTTTTGCTTCAAAACCTCTGAATTCTTTGTCTAATTTATTGGATGCAAGTACACAAATTTTAGTTTATTACAAGTCACAGTTTGTGCAAGATTATTCATGCCTTCCTGTGAAATACTTATGTGGTGAATTTGATCAGTTTGGATTGTAAGAACAAGTTTATTGGAGAATGTTTGTGAGCTATATTGCAGTTTTAAATCAAAATATTGGTGCATCACCCCCTTTAGATAGATTTTCTATTCAGTTTTTAGTTTATGCATGTTTTCTTCTATTTTTTTCCTCCATCAATTTATAGATCTAAAGGGAATTTAAAGGGAGCTGACTCTTCCATAGGTTTATTCATGAAACAGACAAACCCACAGTCTGAGAATGTTCCCATGTTGCATGGGATTTCCAAGCTTGTAAAGGCTTAGCATTCAGGGTGCATTCCTTTGTGACAACAGTCATGACACCATCAGATTTATTTCCAATAATATGATTCTCAGAATGATTTCTTTTGACATACTTGGGTGGAGCCTTTGGAGTAGATTTTGGTTGCTCTTCTTCATCAGCATCACTTTTCTCACTCTTCTCTTGTGATTCTTCTTTTGCAACTTCTTCTTTGTCATAAAAAGGAACCTTTGGAAACAAATCATTTCCATGAGACAACTAAGAGAAGTCTTCATCCACTCTAACATTCACACTTTCAACTATCTTTTGCAACCTTTGATTGTAGCATTTATAGGCTTTGCTTGTAGTTGAATAACCAAGAAATAATCCCTCATCAGACCTTGGTTCAAATTTGCTTAAGGTATATTCATCCCTTTTTATAAAACATCTTCTTCCAAATATCTTGAACTACTTCACAAATGGACATTTACCTGTCCATAACTCATATGGAGTCTTATCATGATGTACTCTTAACTGCCCTCTATTAATAATGTAGACAGTCGTATGAACTACTTCCTTCCAATATCTATCAGGCAATTTGGCTTTGTTCAACATTATTCTAGCCATATCCTGGGTAGTCTTGTTCTTTCTCTCAACAACTCTATTTTGTTGAGGAGTCCTAGCTATAAAAATATGTCTCTTAATCCCATGCTTTTCACAATATTGATCAAATTCATTGGAAGTGAATTCTCCACCTCTATCAAACCTTAAGCATTTTATCCTTGACTCAACCTCATTTTCAACCCTAGCCTTAAAGATTTTAAATCTTTCTAAAGCTTGAGATTTATCTTTAAGAAATGTTACCCATGTCATCCTTGAATAATCATCTATCAACAACATGAAATACCTTTCTCCATTGATGCTTTTGGTTCTGGTTCCTCCACACAAATCTATATGTATCAGTTCAAGAGGTTTTGAGGTTGAATAATCCTTTGACTTGAAATTGACTCTTGTTTACTTTCCTTCTTGACACTCTTTACAAAATGAATTTTTTGGCTTGCCAATGCTAGGAAAATGTCTGGTTGCATTCTTCTTGTTGATCTACACTAGATGATCAAAGTTGATGTGGCCCATCCTTTTGTGCCATAACCAAATCTCATCAGTTTGTCCTAACAAACATCTTTCACCATTCACCTCCTTCAGATGGTATAGATTGTTATTTTTTGTGTTTGCCTTAGCAACAAGTCTACCAGATCTAGCTTTTCTTATCTCACATCCACTCACATGAAATATGTAATATACACTCCTATTCTGATATTTTTTTATGCCAATTTTTTGTTTGTTTGTTTCATTTAGGGTGACTGCTGATTGTTTGGTTTGCTCAATGCTTTTCCTTAATACACTATGTTGCCAAATAATAGAGAAATATATTCATGCAAAGATACCCAAAAATTGAAATAACATAAACAATGCAATCAACAACTACCCATATTTTTTATTTAGCATGAACTTCAATGCAAGTACATACCCATTTCATATTTTTAAGATATTAAAGTCTGATACATCAAAATTAGTATGCTAAAACTATATATTCCACTCCAGAATCACCCAGATTTGTTATTTCTTTCCTTGGGATTTGAAATTAGTAGAAATATAACTCCAAATGCCCTAAAACATGCATATAAGTCTCTAGAATGAGGCACCTAACCTCCTACAGTGCTCACACCTTATGCTAAGGGTATGTAGCTTGTGTTGGGCACCATGGCGGCTAATGGATATCTCTGTTCTCCCAAAACCAGCTCCAAACAACTCAGAAAAGGGTACAGACATGCAACAATAATCCCCCACACCACAAATGGAGTAATAAAGACCTCACATAAACCATACAGCATCCACATGAAACGTATGACCTCCTTATGTAGTACAGCCAACATGGGAGGCTGCAAACACCACAAAACTCCTTCAAACTCACAAGTAAATCCTACAATACACTTTCCAATCCTTCTCCATAATTATCGTGGCAAAAAACTTGAAATATATCTTTGAAATCCCTTCCGTGACAACTTGTGAATGCTTTCAATCAGCTCAATGTAATCCCTAAAATGAGCTCACCCATTGTATACAAAAAATTTGGACAAAATGAAAAAGATAAAATAAAACAAGTGCATTTACCTCGATCCAAACCTTTCAAATACCTTAGATATCTCGAATGATAGATACATGCAAGATCGTTGATTGATTGAATGATTTGATATGTTGATTGCCCATTTTCGCAGCATAACGTTGAGATGAAAGATGATAGAAGAATATAGATAGATAGATGAGAAGATTGGAAGAATTTTGGTGGAGTGAGGATACTAGAAGAAGATGGATGTCAAATGGCTTGTGTGAGGCTAGATTTATAAGCAAAAGTTGATGGGATTCAATGGCCAAGATTAAAAGTCAATTATGTGATGTGTATGGCTAGGATTAAAAGTTGATTTTAGTGCCTATGACGCACATTAAGTGGGTTATGACATGAGGCTAAAATTAAGATGTGAGGGAATAAGTGGGATTCTTTTATTTATTTTGGAGGAAAAGATGTCTATGACGCAATGGGGCTAAAAAAGGAAGTGAGTGGGAATTTCATAATTTAAATAATAAAATTATTTAAATTATGAGAGACATGTAGGATGAGCCTAATTTAAATATAAAATTATTTAAATTAGTTGTGCATGTGAAGAGTTGTAGTCATGTGACACTTGTTGCAATGTGGCAAATGGTGAAGGATTAATTCAAATATTTAATTTGAATTATTTTGAGACATGTGAAGGGGAATTAATTAAATAAATGAGATTTATTTAATTAATTGGGAAGGTGATCAAGTGGAATTTATAAGTGGGATAAATGGGATAATGTAATGACCTAGGGTAAAATATTACAAGATGTTTTACAAGGTCATGTATGACTAGGTAATGTTATGACATGGACAATTTTGGGTGTCTACATTTTACCCCTCTTTGAGATGATGTTTGAGATGATGAGATGTATATCAAGTAACATCATTTCAAAGAAACTAAGGTATGGATGGAGGAAAAAAGATGATGCCCCAGCCACTCAAAGTGACAAGGGAGATGGATGAACAAATGGGATGATAGAACAATATGATGATGTAAAAGATATGAAGAAATGGGTTGATGATATAGGATATGATAATGATGATGTGAAAGATATGAGAAATGATGATGCCCCCTCAAGAGGATAGGCAAGTTGGACAAACATGGGTATACTCTCGAAATGAATGAATGAAATGATAAAGGAGGGATAAGATGAATGATACAAGATAGGAAGTGAATGAAAGAGAAGAATGACACGTTATGCTACAATAAAGTGAGCAATCATATGTTTGATATAGCACTAGACATTATGCACCAAGGTATAAGAACCAAGGTGACGATGTGTCTCATGCCCCAATGTAATACAACATTGTCTAGATACAAGATATGAATATTAGCTGGGAGTGATTTGGATTTGATGCAAATGCAAGATAAAAATGATAACACACACAAGCAAGAAAGCATGCATGCACAAATGATACAAAAACAAACAAGGTATTGCCCTTGTCAAGCTGTAAACTGATGATTGATTGATTGATTAATTGATGATGATAATGATTGATAATGTTGTTTATGTGGGAATAATTTATCCCGAAAACAATGTGAGGATTATGTTGTTGATATGGGAATGATATATCCCGAGAACAACACTAGGATTGAGGATAATAAATCCCATTGATTATGATGATGATTAATCGATTGAATTGGTTGACATAAAGATTGGAACAAAACCAAGGATGCAATTGGATAATTTAGCAAGATTGATTGACTTGAATGGTATGGATTAAATATTATTTGCATTCAAGTTTATTTCTTGGAATGATTTGATTGACTAGATTGAATTGATTCGATTTGAGTGGGATTCTTTTATTTATTTTGGAGGAAAAGATGTCTATGACACACAATGAATTGGGGCTAAAAATGAGATGTGAGTGGGAATCTCATAATTTAACTAATAAAATTATTTAAATTATTTGTGCATGTGAAGAGTTGTAGTCATGTGACACATGTTGCAATGTGACAATAAGTGAGGGATTAATTCAAATATTTAATTTAAATTATTTTGAGACATGTGAAGGGGAATTAATTAAATAAATGAGATTTATTTAATTAATTGGAAATGTGATCAAGTGGAATTTATAAGTGGGATAAGTAGGATAATGTAATGACCTAGGGTAAAATATTTCAATATGTTTTACAAGGTCATGTATGACTAGGTAATGTTATGACATGGACAATTTTGGGTGTCTACATTTTGCCCCTCTTTGAGATGATGTTCGAGATGATGAGATTTATATTGAGTAACATCATTTCAAAGAAGCTAAGGTATGAATGGAGGAAAAAAGATGATGCCCTAGCCACTAAAAGTGACAAGGGAGATGGATGAAGAAATGGGATGATAGAAGAACATGATGATATAAAAGATATGAAGAAATGGGATGATGATATAGGATATGATAATGATGATGTGAAAGATATGATGATGATGATGCCCCCTCGAGAGGATAGGCGGGTTAGACAAACATGGGTATGCTCTCGAAATGAATGAATGAAATGATAAAGGAGGGATAAGATGAATGATACAAGATAGGAAGTGAATGAAAGAGAAGAATGACACGTTATACTGCAATAAAGTGAGCTATCATATGTTTGATATAGCACTAGACGTTATGCACCAAGGTATAAGAACCAAGGTGACGATGTGTCTCGTGCCCTAGCGTAATACAACCTTGTCTAGATACAAGATATGAATATTAGCTGGGAGTGATTTGGATTTGATGCAAATGCAAGATAAAAATGATAACACACACAAGAAAGCAAGCATGCATGCACAAATGATACAAAAACAAACAAGGTATTGCCCCTGTCAAGTTGTAAACTGATGATTGATTGATTAAATGATTGATGATGATAATGATTGATAATGTTGCTAATGTGGGAATGATTTATCCTGAGAACAATGCGAGGATTGTGCTGTTGATATGGGAATGATATATCCTGAGAACAACACTAGGATTGAGGATGATAAATCCTATTGATTATGATGATGATTAATCAATTGAATTGGGTGACAACAAGATTGGAACAAAACCAAGGATGCAATTGGATAATTTAGCAAGATTTATTGACTTGATTGGTATGGATTAAAGATGATTTGCATTTAAGTTTATTGCTTCGAATGATTTGATTGATTAGATTGGAATCCCTTGGGTTTGGTGGAATGAGTGGAAGCTTTATGTTTAGACAATGTGTGCATTTGTTGGTCATGATTAGGATTTTTAGAAGATTTATGGGTAAATGGATAAGGGGATTGAATGATAGGGCTATTACGTGTTGGAAGCAATTGAGGTAAAGTGGATGGAGGGAAATTAGGAGTTGGAAGAAGTGGAGGTAAAGTGGATGGTGGAAGGTGTACGATCACATGCTTTTGACATTTGTAAGATGATGGAGGAGGGATGGAAACATGTCTTAGGAGTATGATGGGACTTGTGATGGAAAGAGGTGGACATAGGATGCATGGAGGAAGTACCAACATCTTTAGAATGTTTACCTTGGGGTGTGTATCCAAGGCCAAATGAGCGTGGAGGGACCTTGACATGGATGGGCTCCAAAATACCTTGTTCATGAAGGCCTAAACCTTTACCTTGGTAGTTCATGTTTTGGAGTATGTGTTGGACAATGGAACTAGGTGTAGTTTGAACAGTAGACACGAGCTCCTTATTGGATAGAGAAGATGAGATAGAGGATAATGATTGTTGTTGTTCTAAGGAGGAACACTCATGGATAAAGGTGGATAGACCAATAGGATATGATGGTAGATTTGAAATAGGGTCAATAGTAGATGTGGGAGGATCATTAGGAACATGATTATGTACATTTAGATCCAAGCTATTGGTTTGATCTTCTATGCTTGCTTGGGAGGCATGTGTCTCATCATGACAAGTGGATGTTGTGGGATTTTGGATAGGGCTAAGTGGAGGAGGGATAGGATCAATTTGGATATCTTGCTCATGGATGATCATGGGAGGAAGGATAGGTGGAGTGATAACCTCTTGATCATGAATTGCACAAAGTTTGGCTAAGAGGCTCATCGTGGTTTTCATGATCATATATAGAATCTTGATCATAAATGTGAGCATAAATAGGATTAATTTGGCAATGAATGGGATAAATTTTCTCATGAATAGGGTCATGATCATAGCTAATATCTTGACTGAAGGCAATATATAATCATGGATGAGTTAAACTTAGAGATATATTGATCTTGATTTAGATGAAGTCTTGATGTTTCCACATGCATTGGATTATACTCTTGACATAGCTCTTGTGTTGCTTGAATGGAAGAGGATGACTCTTGGATAGGCTTTTGGTCAACAAAATGAGGGTATGATGGGTCTTGATGTGGACTCATGGGGGAGGCTCTTCAATAGACTTGGATAGGATTGTAGGAATAAGCAAGGTGTTTGAGGGTTCTTTGATAGGCTCATGAATGGGACTTTGATGACATGGCCATGATTTATTCCTTACTAATAGCCAATGGATCACATCCTTTGCAAGTGTATGGGTGGTAGGCAATATAGTGGATGGACAATAAGGGTGGATGGTGTTGTAGGCTTAGGATTAGGACTTGTGGGATGGATAATGGGATTAGATGGACATGAACTTGGGCTAGATGGAGGGCTAATTGGATTGGATGGATTAGGACCAGGTGGGAAGATAATAGAATTTGGCATATTCAGATTTGAATTGGATGGAGGGATAATAGGATTGGATATATTTGTTAACTCTCAAAACCATACCCTTTCTAAGTTGCAAAACTTGGAATTTTGGAGTAACATAGAAACACTCTAAGGTTGTGGGTGACCTATGGTGAGAGTGAATCTCTAGAGCACGTTGGTTTCCCTAGAGGATCACCTAATCTAAATGACTTTCTAAGGAAAGGGTTTAGAAAGATAGATAAAAATGAAATTCTAAAACCTAACGATGACTCACTAAAATTTTAAAATGATTTTGATAATCTTACTCAAACAATTTCTCAAAAAACTTTAACTCTCACAATCTCACTTGAAACATATAACTCAACAATAATTCATATGAAGGCTCGAACTGAACACAATCATACAACCTAAACTATATGAAATTTTGCATACACACTGTAGAGTAAAATACTCTACATTTAGTATCAATTTATAATGCCTCTGCGAATGTTTTTAAATGTTTCTGAGTAACTGCGAGGGTTTTTTGCAACATCATGGGGGTTTCCACAAGGGTTTTATTTTGTTAAAAGTCTCAAAGTGCCGTGGAACTCAACAAGTGGTGAGCCCCAGTTTAACCCGCACTTTTGTTTTAAGTTTGCAACAAGTCAGCGGAGAGTGCCAAGTGGTAGTTTCTGTAAGTTTCAAAAGACTCTTTGTTAAAGTTTCAAGAGCACGGAAGGTGCCACGTGTCATTTGTGGAGACACTCTCTATTTTTGCAACAGGAAGGCAGATTGTGTCACGTGTCCCTTCTGGTTGTGGCGGAGAGCAACAGGTGTTGGCTTCCACATTATGGTTTTCCTTTTTGAACTAGAGTGAATGTAGTGGCGGGCCCCAGTGTTAAAGTTTCAAGAGCGTGGAAGGTGACACGTGGTGGATGCAGCACCTAGGTGAAAGGTTTTCTAACTTTGCCACAAGGTTAATAAAGATATATCAAATGATGTGAAAGTGCCATGTGTCTGCATCCGCATGAGTTTCAGGAGAGTTTCTTTTGTTTCAAAAGGAGCGCGAAAAGTGCCACGTATCAGTTCATAGTTGTAGCGGATGGTGACACCTGTCCCTATTTTTCTTTTTGAAGCTAAGTGAATGGAGAGGTGGGCCCTGGTTTTAAAGCTTCAGTGTTGCAGATCGTGCCAGATGTCATATGTGGAGTCCTCCAAAATATAAAGACACAGTAAGTATGAATGCAGCGGATAAAGACACGTATCAATTTCTAATTGTTGTAGAGCTTGCCAAGTGTCATTTTCCTGTGTCTCCCAAAGAATGAAAGAGTTTCAAGTGATAGGGTTTGTTATCTTAAAATGTGTGGAAGCCACCAAATGTCTTTTCTTGAATAGATGAAGTTATGCCATGACTGTTTGGTAACAACTAATGAGCTCACAGAAGGAGTGACTGTTGCAGATCCTAAAGATCTTGAAACTGTCAGAAACTTACAGTTCACTTCAGTTTGGTTAGGCTGTTGAGATTTGATTGTGCAGACAATCTAGGGCCGATCCTGTGCTATAAATATGTAACATTGGTAATCAGAAAAAGGAATTAATTTTAGATAGACAATTTTTGGCTAGAGATAGTTTCTATCAGAGATTCAAGAGAGTTTGAGACTTTTTGTTGTGACCAGTAATATCATTTTGCCTTTAATTTGATCTCTTGATTCAGAAAGTAATTATAACTGTGCATGTATCTGTGCCTCTTATATTGCTGGGAAACTAATGAGAAAGACAAAGTTACGTGCCTTGGTTGATATTTTGTGTCATTATAAATTGTCTGTTTGTGAGCCTTTGAATTTATTCATTGTATCTGTTTATGTTAATCATGCAACCTTTGCTCTTTAACATAACTGAATCTTAAGGCTAGCTTCACTATGCTAAGTTAAGAGAGATACTTATTATTCAGGTGCATCGCCATAGATAGATTTGTTTTATTGTTTCTGTAATCCTATTAAGTTTCTATCCTTTTCCCAAAACTCATTTAAAATAGAGAAGAGCTAGCTTCTTTAGAATCTGGAGGTTGCTTCAGGTAGCAAGTCCCACATTCCTGAAACTTCCCATGTTGGTGTTGGAACCTACACAATTTTACACATCAATAGTTTTTGGCACGCCTGGTGGGACCATTCTTGAAGTTTCTGTCAAGACTGTATGAACCAGAAAGCTACAAGGAGTCATAACTGCGGACCTCTAACTAGAGCCCAATCTGCTGCTAACCCAAGTATTCTTTTACCACCACTGGTAGCTAATCCAAGAAGAAGAGTGAATCAATTTGTAGCACCACCAAGAGCAAATATGGGAGCACCTATAGCCCCAAGGAATTATGCAAATTGGAACACTGGTAGCCCTTTGATTCTCCCAGTACCACCAGCCACTTGGGATCCCATTCCAACCAACGCCCTAAAGGCTCTGCCTAAATTCAGTGGGGATGATTTCAAGACACCTGAAGAACATCTGCAAGATGTATCTGATGTTTGTGCAATACATGTGATCACTCAACAGAATGTGGCTATAAGATTGTTAGCAGCTTCCTTCAAGGGGAAGGCTCTAGACTGGTATAGATCTTTGACCCCAAATACAATATCCACATGGGATCAGCTTGGTGATGCCTTCTTTAAAAGATTTAAAGAGAAATATGATACATCTTCTTTGTTGCAACAATTGATCATCATAAAAAGAGCACCACAAGAAGCTATGACTAATTTCAATTCAAGGTTTCAAAAGAATTGGGAGAGGATCCCTACCACAGCAAGACCATTACCAGGTATGGCTATTGTCTTTTATCTTAAGGCCCTAAACTCAGATATCTCAGTAATGATCCAGTCCCTTAGAGGACAGACACTACTAGAAGCTTATGAGTTTGCAGTTATGGCAGAAAATAACTTAATAGATGCTGGAAAGTTACCCCCAAGGCCTCCTATGCCCATGTTTCTAGAAATTACCTTACCTCTGCCTCAAGAAGTTCCTAATCCTACAACCCCACCTGTGTCCATGTATTCTTTTCCTCAGCAACCTGCTAAAGTAACTGCCCCTGCTCAATCTTCTGAGATGGATGATGTCAAGAACATCTTAAGAACCTTCTCAAATGAGATAATTAATCTAAAATGGCAACAGAATCCCTATCCAAAGCCTCCTTATCAAGGTTACCAAGGAAATAGACCTCCCTATCAGCCAAATCAATATCAAAGCTCTCAAAGGCAGGCTAATCTTCAGCCATCTAACTAGTTGGTTACAATCCCTACACCTTTGCAGACTGTTCCTCCTAATCCAAATAGGGAAATTGTTCCAGGGAAAAATAATTATGCAGATGGCACCAATGCTTGGTGTTTTCCTTGCAACAATGCCCATATGCCTAGGGACGGCCCTAGAGGAAATTTACAGCAAAAGATAGCCGAACAGAGAGTATCAGAAGGTCAATTTGCAGCCTCTAACACTCTGTCATATCAGTCTCCTAGTGTACAAAATGCAGCCCTGGTGGCTTAGATGCAAGGAATGTCTTTACAGCAGGAAGAGGAAATAGCCCCTAAGCATGCTTTATTTTCATGGATTGAAGATGAAGAGTCAGTGTTCTTAAATGAAGATTCTACTTCCAAGAAACCAATGGTCCAATCAGATTACTATACTAGAGGAAAGAGAAGAATGATGGAGTAGCCTAAAATCACTAATAATGAGAGCATGGAAGCTCCCCCTCTCCAAGGTCATTAGAATACAGTTTCTAGATAAGAAATGCCCCAGCCTATGCAGAATCAAGTAGCCTCAGGTCTAGTTCAAGAAAAGGCAAGGTACCCTTATTACTCAAAGGCCCAAACATTAGGACCTATCAATATAGTGGAGTAGCTAAAAAGAACTCTAGCACATGTATCAATCTAGGACATGCTAGCTATTCCTAAGTAGAAGACACTGTTGCAAGAAGCTCTGCAGGGCCAAGAGGTGCCTAAACATACTGGTGCTAAAGGAGGACCCGCTGATAAAGAAAAGCTGCAACTCAAAAATACTGTACCTCTACAGATGATAGCCATGTTGAACAATGCACCTGAGGTAGGTAGATCTAAACCAGATCCCTTTTATTTAACCCTGATTATTGGGAAGAAACTGTTGCATAATGCAATGATAGACTCTGGGGCTAGTACTACACTAATGCCAAAGCAAATAGCAAATGCTTTGAAGATAAAATATGAGCCACTTATTAGAGGAGTTATGCAGTTGGATGGGAAATCAGTGCAAACAATAGGGAAAATTAAACAACTCCCATTGCAACTGTACACTTGCCCTAATATAATTGTGAATCAGGATGTAGTAGTCATAGAAATTCCCCCTGTATTTGGTCTATGTCTATCCAGAGATTTTACAGCCAAGATAGGAGGTTACATGTCATTGGATTGGTCACACCTCATTCTAAGAACCAAGTATGGGATAAAGATGAAGATACTGTCTGAGCCACTATCGAAGGACCATATCACAAATGAACCAGCCCCAAAATTAGAAGCAGATCATGCTATGTTGAATAAAGATGAAAGAATCTTTGTTGAAGAGATAGGCGACTGGACTGAACATGACCAACAGGAGGAAGAGAATAATCAGTTGTTGACTATGATGCAAAGTGACCCCTATGGAAATTATGACTCCACTGGTTTAGGCACTTATGTTATATTTGAAGAAGATCATGAAATCCCAAATGTTTTAAGGAAAGAAACAGTACAGGCTCAAGAATTTGAAAAGGACTCAGAAATCTGGACTCTAAATTTTGATGGGGCTAGAAGTAAAAATGGAGCTAGAGCAGGAATTTGCCTTACTGCCCCAAATTGTGAGAAAATTTTAAGAGCCATCCATTTTCAATTCTTCTGCACTAATAATGATGCTGAGTATGAATCTTTGGTGCATGGGCTAATGTTAGCCAAGAAAAAAGGAAGTAAAGAATCTGATAGTCAGAGCAGATTCAGAACTAGTAGTGAAGCAAATCAGAGAAAAGGTAGTGGCCAAAAATGTAAGAATGAGATCCTACAGACACAGGATTTGGGATTTAATAGATGATTTCGAAGCTTTCAATATTGAAGTAGTTCCTAGAGCCCAAAATTCTGAAGCTGATAGGATGGCACAGATTGGCTCACAGTTTGATCCAGCAACTGATCTATTAGTCAACAATGAGTCAGTCAAAATTATAGTAAGGCCAACTATCCTAGACAATGATGAAAATTGGCAAGTCTTTGAAAATGATTTTCAGGTACTCTCATTTTTGCAACAGTCAGGGGAGTTTGTTGATCAATTGCAACCCAAAATTGAAGAAGCGTACGGGGACCAAATTATTCAATTAAAGTCAAATAAGCTCCCCAAAGGACTAATTACCTTAGAAAACTTATTTGACCCAGAAGATGTAAGCCTGGAAAAGAAAAGTTTTCAAGCAGATAAAGTAGATTATTCTGAAATACAAGTGAGTGAAGGGAGAAAACTAAAGATTGGCAATTCCACAACCCAACAGGAAAGGGAAAGACTAGTTGACTTGTGTGAAAGATATGACAGAGTGATAGCCTGGACCTATGAAGACCTCCATGGCTATGATAGGGATATTATCCAGCATACCATAGAGCTTGCTGAGGGATCTAAGCCAGTCAGACAAAAGCAAAGGCTAGTGAATCCAAGGATTGAACCTCTGATGGTGGATGAGCTATAGAAGCTCTTAGAATCAAAAATAATTTTTCCAATCAAACACTCAACCTAGGTATCCAATCTAGTGCTAGTCAAGAAAAAGAATGGTGACATAAGGCTATGTGTAGACTTCAGGGATCTAAACAGAGCATCCCTAAAGGATCACTATCCCCTGCCCTCTATGGAACAAATTTTACAGACGGTGGCTGGATCAGAGAGATTTTTTCTGTTGGATGGTTTCTCTGGATATAATCAGATTTGGTTGGCTAATGAAGACCAACATAAGACTACGTTCACTACTAAATGGGGAACATTTGCATATGCCAAGATGCCCTTTGGCCTTTCAAATGCTGGAGCTACTTTCCAAAGGGCCATGGATGTAGCATTTGGGGAGCTCATAAATAAAATCATCCTGATTTATCTTGATGATCTCACTATTTTCTCTAACAATGTTGTTGATCATTTTGATCATTTAGAGGCTATTTTTTAGAAGTGTCAAGAGTTTGGAATATCTTTGAATCCCAAGAAGTGTATCTTTGCAGTACCTCAGGGAAAACTTTTGGGACATATAGTCTCAAAGGATGGAGTCTCTATTGATCTAGAGAGAGTTACTGCCATAATGAACCTATCTCTGCCAGTCAATAAGAAAGTAGTTCAGTCTTTCCTAGGAAAGATCAATTTTGTCAGTTGGTTCATATTTGATTTTGCAGGTCTAATTAGACCAATGACACTACTGCTAAAGAAGGACCTAATTTTCAAATGGACTATAGAAGGGAGACATGCTTTTGAGGAGGTACAAAGGGCAATTTCAACAGCTCCAGTACTTAGAAACCCAGACTTTTCTAAGTCTTTTATAATGTATGTATATGGAGGTGAGTTCAGTGTTGCTGCTGTCTTAACTCAGAAAGATGACCAGCAAGAGGGAGAGCACCCAATAGCTTTTTTTTCTAGGACACTCAGGGAATATGAAGCCAAATACAATTTTGTGGACAAATAGGCATATGCCATGATCAAAGCCTTAAGAAATTCAAACACATGGTAACAGGGAATAAAATTCTGATATTAGTGGCTCATCCGAGTGTAAGAGAATACATTATGGAGGGAGAGATCACTAAGAAAAGAGCAAACTGGATAACGAAGATTCTTGAATATGATGTGGAGGTCAGACCCATAAAACTAGTCAGAGGCAAAGGACTGTGCCAATATATGGCCCAAGACATGGAGAGAATTGTGACTGCAGAAACAGGAAGTGAGAATGTATTGAGAATCCAAGAGATTGATCAGAATTCCTAGGTCACAAATAGGATCCAATTTATGAAACATGGGATTTTCCCAAATGAGCTCGCCCATGATAAGAGGAGGTATTATAGACAGCAAGGGTCCTACTTTGTATTAATTGACCATGTTCTTTTCAGAAGAAATACTGATGGCATACTCTTAAGATGCATAGAGAAAGATGAAGCCCAAAGAATATTGCATGAATTGCATCATGGAGTCTCAGGGGGACACTTTTCAGCAAGGACCACTGCAATAAAAATAACTCAAGCAGGATACTTCTGGCCCACTTTATTTACAGACTGTTATCAGTTGGTCAAAGAGTGTCAAGCCTGTCAGTTCTATACAGGAAAAAGAAGAAATGCAGCAATGCCCCTAAGCCCCATAATTATAGATGAGCCCTTTGCCCAATGGGGTCTTGATTTCATTGGTATGATCAATCCAGTGTTAAGTAGGGGACACAAATGGATCCTTATAGCCACCGATTATTTTACCAGATGGAGTGAGGCAGTGCCACTCAAGGAAGCAATAGAAAAGGTAATACTGGACTTTCTGGAAAGCATTACTGCTCGTTGTGGCCCTCCTCGTATCATCATATCAGATAATGCTAAGGCATTTTTGGGAACGAAGATATCAGAATTTGCAGTAAGGTATGGAATTTATTTGAAAACCTCTTCAAATTATTACCCTCAGGGTAATGGTCTCACAGAGTCTACTAACAAAAACCTAATCAGACTCATTAAGAGGATTGGAACCAATTATCAAAGAGAGTGGCACAAATTGCTCAATACTACACTATGGGCTGATAGAATTACACCTAAGCAAGTGACAAAGATGTCCCCATATGAGTTGGTCTATGGTAAGCCAACTATAATGCCACTAAGCCTGGAGATTCCTGCTTTATAGTTATGGAAACAAATTGAGATCAAAGAGAACAGTCCCATGCAAGTCAGACTTGCTGAATTGTTGGAGGTGCAAAAAAAAGAGAAAAGGCACATGAGTCACTGATGAAACACTAGAAAATAATCAAAGATTGCTTTAACAAGAAGACTTCAAATCCCCATTTTGAAGTTGGTTCAATAGTGCTTAAATGGGATGAGAGAGCTGTCAAGCCTGGTAGACACAACAAATTTGAGTCATTGTGGACTGGTCCCTATAAGATTCATTCCTGTAAGCAACAAAATTCTTTTGAACTTGAAACAATGGAGGGCAAACCTGAAAAGATTCCTGTGAATGGGATCTACCTAAAACATTTCAATTAAGCGGTGTCTCCTATGTACTATAGTTAGTTAGTTTCCTTTTATTTTCCTATTTTCCCGCTTCTTTTTCCTGCTTTCCTTTTAAATAAGTGTTCTATGAACACGTGGCAGTAGCAGAAGCCTCTTCTCTTTTTGGAATCCTCTCATTCACTAAGGTCGTCCCCAATCCCCAAAATTCCTAAAGTACGCACTTTTCGCAACCACTATCTTAATGTTTCTGACACATAATCCTATTTTGATTCGTAAAGATACACTAACAGTTTCTTTGGCGTAAATGCCATTTATGAGACTCAATGTGTCATTAAAGCCCCATTAATAGGAGTTAAACCTTAACTATAGCTCTCATTTTTGCCAAGTCTCCCTGCTTCATTTCCCTGGTGATCCTCTACAAATTTTCATTCCTCACAGGTGCTTTTGGCCGTGTGTCATTTATTGCGCAGTTTCTATTTGTTACTATGTTGAAACACTCACATTCTCCCCGCAGAAACAACCATGGCCGAAGCATAGTCTTCTTCAGAGGGACTTGGCATATATGAATCAATTGATAGACTCCTAAACAACAAATCATATGCCTCAATGCCAGCGCAGCCTAAGAAAACCTATCCAAGGATAAGGGTTCCTGAGGTGGGTCTTTCTGTTGACCCAGAAAAGGTTAAGGATTTCGCAGATAATGTTTTCGACCCAGCCCTTCAGAAATCTACCAAGTTGCTCCGTGAAGGGGCACATCAAAGATGCATCCAAAAAGCAAAGGCTAGACAGTCTAAAACTTTTGGGATGAGGATTTGGACTTCGCAATTGGCATAATTCATAGTCCCAAGTGTGCATTCGTGTCCTGACCTGGTTGATATGTGTGCAGAATTGTTTCATGCGCCTTCATGCACCATTCAACAGGGCCCCTTTATGATACAAATTACACCTAAGGCCATAAAAGACATGATGGCCATGTATCATGATCGAACAGCAACATTCCCCACTATCACCAAAATGCAAAAGACGTGGTCAAATGTCAACAATTGGCTTAGGTTTCTCAATTCAAAATTGCAGTTAGATGAGGAGAATACACAGATGCCCATATTGCCTACAGGAAGGGTACAATTTGCGTAGGCCAATCAAGAGGCACTGTCTATGATGGCTTTCATCTTTGGAATGAAGGAGGATATCACCATCTATGACTGGCAAATCACCATTTTATTCAGGCTAAGGACTGTGGATAAGTCGCAAGAATTTCAACTAGATTTTGCTGAACAAATTGCTTATTCCATGGCTAATCAACTCATCAATTTCAAAGCCACTGGTGTGTTCAGGTATTCTGCTTATCTTTTTCATTTGATGTTATACCAGAACCACAATGTTTTTGCACCAAATATGCAATTGAATATGTATGACCCAAATTTTGGGCAAAATAGAACAATTCCTATGTCTACATGGTCACATGTGCTATCTGAGACATCAGACCCTTATGAGTTCTAGGAACTCTTTGTTGCCCCTGTATTTTGCCATCTAAGCCCTGAACCGGTAGAAAATAGGTTGACACTGAGCATCAGGGGTTTCATGACCAACTGCCCAATCACATGTGACTACTATTTTGGGGCCCAAAATACCATCATTAGGGTCCATGGCTTCGATGATGAACCCATGTTGCTACCTAAAGTCTTGACTCCTAGGGTAGTGTTTCTGGAAGTGACCCGGCAAGTGTCTGTGGTTGATAATGAGTATGGCACAAAAAAGAAGAAGAAGAAAATGTATGATATTCCCTAGGTTAGAAAGAATATGACCCTAGAGGTTAGGGATGTAGAGCTCCTGTTGCTAAGGAAGCTTGGTGCCTTGGGTTTCCTTCTCATCGAAGACAAATGGAGATATGACCCAAGCAATTTCATAGCCTCTTGGGTTAAAAGCAACAAGGTTGGGGCTAAAATTGCTCATGAGGGTCGTCCCTTTTGGGAAGACAGAAGAAACCCTAAGGAAGATGCTCTTGACCTATATGTAGAACTGGCAGATTTGCCTTATGAGGGTCCAAGGCCATGGGAGACCTTTTATGTTAAACAAAGGGCCTATACCCTAAGATCAGAATGGGCACTGGATTGAAGAAAGCTTTATTGAAAGACAGGGAATGGAAACCAGACAAAATAGAGGCATATTGGGAGTACAGGGAGGAAATTTTTGAGTTGACTCACTCTTTTGGCAAGGTTGACACAGATGAAAAATGGGAGTCTATCTGGGATGAGTGGCATCCCTCTCCAGTTTCTAGCCCTGATACAAGTAGAATCCATAAGAAGGGTGAGGAGTCTGAAGAGGAGGCTGAGTCAACTCATGCAGTACAAGCTACAAGACAAGCCTCATCAACAGCCCCTGTATCTCCCTGGACCCAACCTCTCAGTACTCTAGAGAAACAAAAGGATGTAGCATCAGTTTCAGCTATTGGGGTTTCTAGTTTTGTATCATTACCACCATCAGTAGTGGTAAATGTTGTAGAGAAGGAAACAGAGGAAACATAAGAAAGGCCAAGGAAGCATAGAAAGCTAAACCTGCAGCCAGATTCAGATGAAGAGGCAGAGCCCTCACAACAGTAACCACTAGTCACATCTGCTGCTCCTCAGGTAACTGTTTCTTCTCCTTTTTCTTCCCAGTCTCTTTCTTCTACTATAGGGGTGGCAATCCCAATTGGCCCAATAACAGTATCCCCTGCCACCTCTACTGTGCTAATATCTACACCTACCCCACCTATTAATCCTCTAGCCATGTCATCACAGGCCACCTCATTGCCCTCCTTTTCCCCTTCAGTTCCTAAAAGAGTCCCTCCCCAAATTTCTCCTAGCCAACATTTGGCTATTCCCTATGGCTTACCACAAGGACATCCTTTTGTTGGTGGTTATATTGCCTCTCCCCCTACCTTCCAAGCTCAAGCTGATACAGCTAAGAAAGTTAGGGAAGCCCGGATGGACAAGAAAAGAAAGAAAGAAAATAAAAGTTTAGCTGTGCCACACATGAGGTCACTCTTTGACCCAATTCAACAGCAGCTGACTGTGACACATTTGTCACCAAATGTGATTAAGCGAAATGAGCAGATGCAGCCACAGGATTTCACAATGAGTGCAGTAGCTATGGATATGTCACTATTCAAACCACAAGACAGGGTCGAGCTGCTCAATGAAACCACTTCTGTTGTAGCAAATGATTATTTGAAAGTATCTAAGAAGCTGCAAAAGGTAGAGGCTGATCTGGCTCAAGAGAAGGCAAATAGTAGCAACCTCGCTATAGAACTAAAATCCAAGAATGATGAAATAGAGAATCTAAACAAGCAGTTGCAAAATACTATTTCCTGTCAAATTCATCAAGTGACAGTGGCACAAAATGCTTCTCTAAAGATGGAGCTGGCACAGGAGAAAGCTATTGTAAATGTTTTGAAGTAGGAAAAGGCCACATTAGAGAAGAGATATCAAGAAAAGATGCAACAAGCTACACAGTCTCAACAAAAGCTGCTGATTGAGCAAAATGTTGCTGCTGCAATACAGGCCCAACTCCAAGCTGAGCAACAAACAACAAAACAGTTGACACTTGAGTTGGCTAGCAAACCTCAGAATGTCGGAGTTCTGAACCTTGTCAAGGAGCTATATGTATCAGTGTGGAAAAGGATATCTGAAGAGATTATTCAACTCAGACCCTCCTTGACATTCCTGTTAAATGCCCAGCAATTGTGTGAAAAGGTGGAAACTTCAGTTTAAGCCACTCTATCCACTATTTCCTTGAGGGTATCTGACTCTCACCTATTGCTCAAGAAACTCTATGACACGATTGATGAAATTTTATCAGCGGCAGGGATTAGTGACAGGATGATAGCAGCAAAGAAGGTGAATGAAGTTCTCAGTTGTAATTCAGTTGCTACTAAGTGCCATGAGCCCCTGGATGTTGTCAAAGTAGGAGTCAAAGACATGAAGAGGCACATAGAAGATCTGGTGCAGTTGGGTCTTCCCTCCCCATTTCCTGATAATAATACTGTGTTAATGATTGATGAAATTAAGACCCTGTTGCTAATCAGGCAAAATGATCAATCAGTCTTCCAGGGTTTAACAGATTCTTCATCGGTACAGGAAGTGGAAGCCGTCCTGATCCCAATGGCCCAACTTGAGTTTCAATTAAAGGCCGCAGTTCAAATTTTGTAGACTTTCTCTCACAAGGACATTATAAACCTTGATTTTACTTTCCAAGATCTGTAGAATAAGCAGGGACTTTCTGACTCTGAATGGGCCGTTTATCAGACAGCTTTGCAGAATCTATAATCCTTATTGTATTTTAAATACTCATTCTTTTGCTACAATTTTGGATTCTTTTTGAGCAGGCTCAAAAGTCCTAGGGGTCGCCATGAACTGTAGGGTAAAATACTCTACATTTAGTATCAATTTATAATGCCTCTGCAAATGTTTTTAAATGTTTCTGAGTAACTGCGAGGGTTTTTTGCAACATCGCGGGGGTTTCCACAAGGGTTTTATTTTGTTAAAAGTCTCAAAGTGCCGCGGAACCCGACAAGTGGCGAGCCCCAGTTGAACCCGCACTTTTGTTTTAAGTTTACAACAAGTCAGTGGAGAGTGCCAAGTGGCAGTTTCTGTTTAAGTTTCAAAAGACTCTTTGTTAAAGTTTCAAGAGCACGGAAGGTGCTGCGTGTCATTTGCAGAGACACTCTCTATTTTTGCAACAAGAAGGCAGATTGTGTCACGTGTCCCTTTTGGTTGTGGCGGAGAGCGACAGGTGTTGGCTTTTGCATTATGGTTTTCCTTTTTGAACCAGAGTAAATGTAGTGGTGGGCCCCAGTGTTAAAGTTTCAAGAGCACGGAAGGCGACACATGGTGGATGTAGTGCCTAAGTGAAAGGTTTTCTAACTTTTCCACAAGGTTAATAAAGATTTCTCAAATGATGCGAAAGCACCATGTGTCTGCATCCGCATGAGTTTCAGGAGAGTTTCTTATGTTTCAAAAGGAGCGCGGAAAGCGCCACGTATCAGTTCATAGTTGTAGCGGATGGTGACACCTATCCCTATTTTTCTTTTTGAAGCTAAGTGAATGGAGAGGTGGGCCCCGGTTTTAAAGCTTCAGTGTTGTGGATTGCGCTAGATTCATAGGCGGAGTCCTCCCGAATATAAAGACACGATAAGTATGAATGTAGTGGATAAAGACACGTATCAATTTCTAAGTGTTGCGGAGCTTGCCAAGTGTCATTTTCCTATGTCTCCCAAAGAATGAAAGAGTTTCAAGTGATGCATGCGGACGCTGCCACCTGTTATAGGGTGTGTTATCTTAAAATGTGCAGAAGCTGCCAAATGTCTTTTCCTGAATAGATGAAGTTATGCCACGACTGTTTGGTAATAGCTAATGAGCTCGCAAAAGGAGTGACTGTTGCAGATCCTAAAGATCTTGAAACTGTCATAAACTTACAGTTCACTTTAGTTCAGTTAGGCCATTGAGATTCGATTGTGCAGACAATCTAGGGCCAATCCTGTGCTATAAATATGTAACATTGGTAATCAGAAAAAGGAATTAATTTTAGATAGACAATTTTTGGCTAGAGATAGTTTCTATCAGAGATTCAAGAGAGTTTGAGACTTTTTGCTATGACCAGTAATATCATTTTGCCTTTAGTTTGTTTTCTTGATTCAGAAAGTAATTATAACTGTGCATGTATCTGTGCCTTTTATATTGCTGGGAAACTAATGAGAAAGACAGAGTTATGTGCCTTGGTTGATATTTTCTGTGTCATTATAAATTGTCTGTTTGTGAGCCTTTGAATTTATTCATTGTATCTGTTTATGTTAATCATGCAACCTTTGCTCTTTAACATAACTGAATCTTAAGGATAGCTTCACTGTGCTAAGTCAAGAGAGATACTTATTATTCAGGCGCATCACCATAGATAGATTTGTTTTATTGTTTCTGTAATCCTATTAAGTTTCTATCCTTTTCCCAAAACTCATTTAAAATAGAGAAGAGCCAGCTTCTTTAGAATCTGGAGGTTGTTTCAGGTAGCAAGTCCCACATTCCTGAAACTTCCCATGTTGGTGTTGGAACCTATGCAATTTTACACATCAACACACACAATAACAAGACATAAAAGGATTCAGTATTTTGAATTACAATGACATTAAATTGATACTGCAAACATGAGACAAAATAGAAGGAAAGATTTGTTGTTTTATTAAAACTGAAGGAGTATGCCAGATCAAAATCTAAGTACAAAAGTGTTTACAAAGCTCTCTCTAGATGAACAAGAGAGGAAGAAATAGTATTCTAAATTGAGAAAAACTAAGTCTTTATCCTCTATTTATAGCCAAAAGGTTTCCAATATTGAGAATGGAAAAAAGTCAGTAAAAAACTCTCAAAAAGGCAACTTCCTATGCCATTTTTGAGCTGCAAAGTAAAGCCTCCAAAATAGTGCTCATACTTCCTTCAAACTGAATGGAAAAGCTGTCAAGATTCCCTTATCAAGTGGTCCCACCAAAAAGACACTAAAAATCAAGATTTGCTTGGCTGGAAACTGAAATAGAAAGTCCAGTTTGCCTAGCTTTTCTCTATTTCACCCAAAGGAACTCAACCTTAAAATAGGGAAGATTTTTCTATATTTTATTTGCTTTAACTACACCTAAATAACAATTATTTAAACCAATTTATAAGGACATTGCTTTAAATAAAGTTTACAATGATTTTTACAGTTTTAACTCTAATTTTCTACAAAAAAGAAAGAGATCCGATTTGTTTTAAAAAATACAAGGCTTTTAATGAAGTTTTGTGCCAAGTATTAGATACATTCCTATTTGGGTATTTTCATTTTTTACAAAATCTCAAAAATATTCTAAGGCATATTGAAGGTCTATTTTCTTTTCCAAGGTTGTAAAACAAGTCTAAGGCATAAAGCCTAGGCACATATGCAAAGGTGAATAAAATGCCACGAAGGTATTAGTGGGCACTTGATTTTTTAAGAGATGTGATAAAAAGTCCTATTCAAATTAGGGCGACTAGAAAGCCCTAAAACACAACCTGATCCCTAAACTTTTAGCCTCATTTACACTTTGAATTTTTGGAGAAGTTAGCTCTGCTATTGGCCACCACCATTATTAGGGTTTGAAGCTCAAACTTCTACATTCTTGTTATTTTCAGAGAGATTTTTATGAAGAATCCTCAGGAAAATACATGGGTAAGTCTTTCTAGCACAAACTTGAACAATATTCTCCATTTCAAAAATAGTCTTCTGGCCTTTAAGCCATGGCCATAGCATATTTCTGATGTATTTTGTCTTTGGTTTCTTCCTGTTGCTTTTTCCTCTATTTGTGAGGCTGCCACTGGAGCATTTCTGAGGTATTCACATAGTGGTTTTGAATGCATTTTGTACACAGCAGAAACTTAGGTAAGTTCCATCATTCAAACTCTGTATTTGACTTCTATTTTCTGTAAAAGAAAGTCTATTCTAAACCTTTCAAAATGCAGAAAATGATAAATTTATTTTTTCTTTATGTATATTTGGCATCTGAAACTTTCATCCCTATGGCTTTTCCTTGTTTTGGAAGCATTCTTTTTCTTAGTGTAGCAGGTTGTAGCCTTTAAACTTGAAATACAGGCCATGGCTTCTCTTTATTTCTAAGTGTTCCTTTGTGCTTGAACCACACTACAGGTCGTGGCTTTATTGCTTCTAGGTGCCTTTGATTTGCTATTTTGGAGCACATTCTCTTTTGTACTTGATGTGAATGATACTTTGCATTTGGCTGTCATGATTGTTCATCTTATAAGGTGCTCTTGTTCTCTTACCTTCATTGAAGTCTGTGGTCATTCATGCATTTCTGGGTATCTCTATAATTTTGTATTGGCTCGATGGCTTCCATGGCTCAAGACCCTTATACAATCTCTTTCATTTTTTGCAAAACTTGGGCTCAAAAGCCCTCATCATGGCATGAAGAAACTCAAAGATTTGTTTAACTTTTCCATGTTCTAAATCCTTGGCACCATCATTATGTTCTGCTATTTCTTTCAAGAAATGTATACTAGGCCTTCAAAAATGTATACCTTTTCAACAGAAATGAAAGCATTTTCTACTCCATTATGGGTTCATTTCATTTCTTGAGCTTCTAAATCCTCCTCATCTAGCACAACTCTTCTCTTTGTATATTTTATCATACACAGCCCTATGATGAAGCATTGGTACTTGTGCTTATATTGGGCAGCCTTCGTTTCTTGATGCATACACAGCCCACCTATCATTTACTTGTCTGGTAGAGTCCTTTCCTTGTTAACTCATTAGCACTTTGTAAACACTATACACAGGTATAATGTAAACCATCCATTCATCGTATTGTATGCTCATTTTACAATGCCTACATTTGGAAAAACTAAATGCATCTACAGATGATTGTAGCCATGTTCATTGTTAGTTGCTCCTCTTTATCCATACACTGTTCTTGTAAACTAAAGCTTGCTCCTATATGATATTCTTTGAGATCATTGTTGAGACTATTGCATCTTTGTTATCTCCTATTCCATGATGGATTTACACATACTGTAGGTTCTACACTTTGTGTTGGAAGTTATAGAATGAGTTTACAATACATGTTGCTCTCATTTGTATCTTCTGTAGGTAAACAAATGAAAATGAATGTCTCTGCTGCTCCAAGGCATATTGACTATCCTTTTACCCTAGCAAGGGTTGTCTTCTTTATTCATAAGTTGTTCATTCTTATCTAATGACCATGGCTTCACTCCTATCCTCTGTTGTTCCAAGGCATATTGACTCACATATACACTGTACCAAAGGTTGTCTTCTTCATTATAGGTTGTTCATACTTGTCATAAGAATGACTTTGGCTATAGTGACTCTGTGCTTATGTAGTCATGAATGCATCTAGAGGTGCATATTCTCCATTTCACGACTGTGGTAGTTTGATATGAAGACAAAAGAAACAATGAACTCTATGCTTATGACTATACCTTTTAAAATGATGCATCCTTATCTCTATTTTCATACATCCTATAGCATAAAAATATATTATATATATTTGTGTACCTTTCACTGAGGACATAATGAGTTCTCTTCATGATTTATTGTTCTTGTAATGCACTTCACCTGCTACAGGATACTTGTATGGTTGATCCTCTTGATTTCCATGGAATGCTCTCATATACATGATGATTTCTCTTTTATCTGCTAAGTCATACTCATCCTTGTAGGACAGAAATAATTGTCTCATTACTCCATAATTGTGGCTTTATCTGGTATATGCTATTACTATGACTATAGATGGCTCTTAATTCTTATGGTTACACATGTATCCTTCATTGCATTATCATGTAATGCATTTCTCTTGCTCCTTAAGGTTTCTCCACATACTTGATCTTGATGCCTTGTTATTTGGAGTTTGTATTCTTCATCTACTCTATGTATCTCATGTACTCTTCATCATAAGGCATGTTCTATTATGCTTGGAATGTTGTCATGAACTCCTTGTATCCTGCCCACTCAGGTGGTTGTCCCTCTTTGCATAGATGTAAATGGTACCCCACCTTGACTTGTACACTTATCTCCTTGATTTAAATGTATGGTGTCCTCTTTTGATTCAAAGGTATACTATATCTTCAGGATGATTGTCTTCCACCTATACCTTGCACTCTATGGTTGTGTTATATATGGTTGATTGCCTCACACTATGTGGATGCAAGCATTGTGGTTATTATGTCCTTCTTCACTGCCCCTCTTGCACTCATACTAGCTACTCCTTTTCATGCACTATACCTGTAGCCTATGGTTGTATCTTCATCTTGCAGAGGCAAATGATGATTATATGATGAATGAACTATCATTAAGGTGACTGTCCTATAGCTGATTACATGCTTCTTGATTGATGGGACAGTCACCTTAATGACTAAGTTTTGTCCTTTTATGGATTCTTAATGAATTCAATGGCACTTTTACTTTTCATTCACAACAAAAGGTGGTAAATACTTGATTTAAATGCTGCTCCATGATGCTTCTTAGGCTATATTTTAATTTTGTTGCTCCTTTTAGAAGTGATGTAACTATCCTAGCCTATTGTCCACCTTACACTAAGCATTATTTGTCATTATCTCTTGGTTCTTGATGGCTTCACTTTCACTGTATGACTTAAAATAACATGGACAACAGAAAACATGGTATATAGTAGCAATAAAACACAAAAAATATGATGACCATTGTCATTCAATGAGGCAAAATCATGATAGCATAAGAACTTGTATACAAAAGAACTCCTTTAATAAAAGATAGTGTATCTTAATTTAGATCTACATGTTATTTAATTACTTAGGTAATCCATTGTTTACTTGTGATCTTCACTCCATTGCTCTTTTGAAGTGACTATCATGGATGATCAATGCCTTTGACTCCTGAAGCCACTTCATGGATAACTCCTTTAGCTGAAAATGTTTCTATTTGAGCATTATGAATATGAGTTACTATATTATCCCCTCTTGAGATTCAGGGGCAGCATGCTGGGCTCAACCCTTGTGGGAGCCCATTTTTGCACCACATGCTATGATGTCTTCAGAAAAAGATCAGCAACATAATTTCTCCTAAACCTGTACAGTAAACAAACATGTTAGATAAAAATAGTGAAGCTCAATGCTCCTGTGATGTTTCATTCTTCAGGCTCTCTTACATATATCTGATGTTTGTTATTTGATATAGCACATCATAGGCAATGTATTATATTTCTATTGATAGGCACATAGGAAGACTCATATCCGAAGCTTGAACAAAATTTCCTTATCATGATATAGGTTCATTCAGAGATCAAGAGCGAGGAGGAGCTAGCTGCAATGAAGATCAACTCAAGACTCCAAATAGGCAATGATGGATCTACCTTTTCCTATATGCTCTTTTCCTTTCTTATCTTCAAATGCATAGTGTATTTCCTATGTTTGTACTAGTTTAGCTATTCCCACGGCTTGTGTGGAACACTTGATCATTTTTCTTTCAGTACAACACTTATGTAGTTTTGTGTATACCACTTTTGTAGAATGAATGAACATTGTAAAATGAATGAAAACAACTCTTTATAATTCATGTACTCCCTTTTATGCTGCAAAGCATTGAATGACAAGCTGAATGTTTTCTTTTTTTTCTATAAAACTATACTCTTTCCTTTTCAAGCACTTTAAACTATGCAATGGTCAAATATGTTAAGAACTTTTCACCTTAAAATGGGAACAACTCCTTCTACTCTGCTAATTTGAGTTGTAGGTGAAAAATTGGTAACAATATTAAGGTTTGGATTTGATGGAGGGATAGTAGGATTGGATATATTAAAAGGTTGATGGATCAATGGACTAGGGGTAGGATCACATAGTGGTGTTGGGATAGGACTAGTAAGCTCATGGATTGGCATTTGAGTGGATGGTGATGGGGGATTCTCATAGGATGCAAAGTTTGGATGGGTATCTCCCTTGTCAAAGGTTATTAGGTCTTGTAGCACAGGTGGACTTAAGTCTATTAGGTCTTGCTGCAAAAGTGGACTTGGGCTCACTTGATTTATGTACAAAGGGCCACCTGGAATTACATGTTCGTGTTGTGGGTGCCATTGATAGTCTTGTGAATGGGTTTGATGATGAGATGAAATGGTAGGATATGTAGGTAAAAGATCTTTGGGTATGAGTTTTTGTGGATAATGATTGATATTGGAAGAAGTAGGGTATGGTGATGTGGCATTTTTATGGGAAGATGTGAGATAAGGTGATGTGGGATTGTTATGGAAAGATATGGGATAAGGTGATGTAGGATTTTTATGGAAAGATATGGGATAAGGTGATGTGGAATTGTTATGAAAGGATGTGGGATAAGGCGATATGGAATTGTTTTGATAGGTGGATGGATTAGATTGATATGGAATGGAGGAAGATGCCACAGGAATGAGGTGGAATTGATTGGTCTTGAATGGATAGAGGATGATGTGCTTGTTGGGTTTGACAAGAGGCTATGAGGTATTGGGCTTGCATTATGAGATGTTTCATTTGAGGTGATTGGCTTTCTTGAGGTTGAAATTGTTGGATTATGCCTTGGAGCCTATGTATAGTTTGTTGGTCTAAGGGTTGTGGTGCTTGATAAAGTGATTAGAGGAGGTCTTGGAATTGGGGTGCTAGTGTTGGCAAGAGACACTATATGGAATCATGAATGTTGTCATTGATGGTAACAAAGGTTATCCCACACATCTACAAGACATGATGAGTCTCTACTAGAAGTCAGATTGAAGAAGTGTTATGATCCGGTAAGCAAGAATAGAGTAGTCAGCAAGGCCCGACAGTTAGGTCCGGATCTCTCAGAGGAAGTATTTTGGTGAAGTGCAGACTTGGTGAAGTCAAGAGGATTACCTTGACTAATATATTCCAAGGATTTATCCTCCGGTGATGGAAGGGTGAAAGATATGAGCACTTGAGTGTTGGGTTCCTATTTGACTGAGTAGACAGAGGAAGAACTATACTGGCAGAGTGTCAGACCCAAATTTGGAAGAGATATTGCTAATGACTAAGTTTCTTGAGGTATCATTCATAATTGGCTGACATGATTGAAGACTTCTACAAGCATATTCTTGATCCGCATTACTTGGTATGCAAGGATTCAGCCGACTGACCAGAGTTTGAGATAATATTGACTATTCCGATTGCTGACTAGAAAAGTGTTGAAATCACTTGTGCAGATATATATACAAGATGGATTTAGATGTGAAGATGTATTGTGTAAGTATTGAAGTGCGAATAAAAGCAGAATAGTATAAAAGGCAGAAAAATAGGTTCGAAATGTAAGAGGACAGTAGCACTTAAGGAGAGCAAGAATGAAGTGCAGCAGATCAGTCTATTGAGCTTAACTGGAACTGAACTTCAGCATGTGTGGATGCTTCTCATCAGTTCAAGTTTTCTTTGTGTATACAGTAAGTCTTTTGTAGGCAGTGAGCCTCTTATGAGCGGTGTGCTCAAGTAGTGAGCCCTAATTGGCAAGTGCCATTTTGTATCTTGTATTCTTCTAACAGAGAATAATATCTTGGGTTAATCACCTCGTGGTTTTTCCCTTAACAGGGTTTCCACGTCAAAATCATTGTGTCATGTGTATTGGTGTTATTTCCATTTCATGATTATGCTTGCTTATTTGATCTGATGTTGCATTAACTGTTAAGAAAGCACAGAAAGTTAAAATATTAGGATAACTAATTCACCCCCCCTCTCAGCTATCAACAATTGGTATTAGAGCCAAGTTCCTCCTAACAGAGCCTAACAGCTTGAGGAAGATCTGGGAATTCAAATGGATGTATATGGTATAAGGGAGCAACTCAAGGCTGCCCTTGATGATCTTGAACAATCAAACTCTAAAGTCAATGAATTGAAGGAAAGACTCAAATAGGCTGATGATTTCATAAAAGAACTAAAAGAGAAACTGAGTCTCTCTATGAAAAAGAGAAAGGAGCTACTTTGGCAATTGGCAAGTCAAGGTGAAGCCAATGATACAAATGGAGATCTAAAAGAGAAAACCAAGTTATGTGAAAAGTTATCAAAAGAAATCATCATGGTAAGACATGAAATGGAATCAGGAGTTATGAAGTTCACCCAAGAAATTGATGAAAGAAGAAAATCTGAAGATGATCTAAGACAATCTCTCAAGGAAAAATTATAAGACTGCCACAAGATGGATAGAATAATCAGACATCTTGTATCTAATCTTGAAGATGCTAAAGATAATGAAGAAAAACTTGAGGATCAAATTGTCTCTCTTAAAAGGGATCTTCAAACAACAAATGAATACAAAGAGAAATTCAAGATAAGCTCTGCTCAACTTGAAGTTCTTCTTGAAAGCCAAAAGAGGGTATATGACAAGTGTGGCCTGGGGTATGAAAAAGGTGAAAGCTCCAGATCCAGTCAGAAGAATTTTGGATCAGAAAATCCAAGGAACAGGCCTAGAAGACCTCCGCTAAGGCAGCCTAATGCTTAAAGATATCCATCCTTCAATGGATACTGCCACAACTACAATAACTTTGGTCATAAAGCTAATCAGTGTAGAAAGAGAATGAATCAGACTAATACATCCTTCTCTGGACAGTGTTTCAACTGCAAAAGGTATGGTCACAAATGTCATGAATGTAGAAATATGCAAATGAACAATTCATTCAATGGTAGATGATTTGCATGCAATAGAATGGGTCATATGGCTAATCAATGCAGATCAAGAGGATATCAATCAAATATGCAAAGAAATGTTGTTTGCCAAATTTGCAATAGATCTAGTCATATTGCAAAATTCTGTAGAAGCAAGAATCAAGACAAAAGAGGTCTGGTATATCATAGTCAGAATCAAGATAAGGGAAAATAAAAAGTGAATGCAGATGAAGTTCAAAGTGAGATGAACAAGATTTGGGTGAAGAAAAGTACAGAGAATGTAGGGGATGGATCCGCACCAGACTCTGGTGCTGATATTCCTTCTGAAAATTAAAAAGTGAGCTTTGGCTTAGGGGGAGACACAAAGAAAACCTTGTTCCCCCAGCCAGTCAATTGGTGCCGGAACTAGCACAAGGAGAGTTGCGGATTAAAGGGTTCATAAGAGAAACATCTAAATAAACTATGGTTAAGATTTGGAAGATCTGCAAGATGTTTAGATTTGGATTGATCTGATTCTTCAAGTCATCAGAATAAGGCAAACCGGAATGACTTAGGTTGAGCATTTATTGCAACTTGATATTAGGGTTTTCGGAGCAATATAAGGGTTTTCTCATTAAGCATTTTTTCATTCTGCATTCAAGAAGAAATGAAAAGAAGCTCTACAACAAAAATTCCTTAAGCCCATCAAAGATCATCTGCAAAATCTGATTCATCCAGCAATTGATCCAGCTCACTTCATGTAACCTAGAAGCATAAAAGGTATTTTCCACTCTTAATATCTCTCTGCAAATCTTTGAAAGATGGCTACTCCAAATGTAGTGAAGATTTTTGATAGGCCGCCCTAAATTTAAGAAGCATCCATATAAATCCCTAGAAGTTGATCCCCTAGGCACTTTGTCAAGCATTCTGCATGGGGTTTTGCATGTAGAAGATGTTAGGGCATATATTCATGTGAGTATTGAAGAATTTGGGAAATCCAAGTTGGTCGATATCTATCACAAGAAATTGACAGATGACTCATTCGAACTCAAAACCCAGTATAAAGCTATCCGGGATAAACATTTTGCACAATGCATTCATTTCCCCTATTTTCTGGAAGATGAATGGGTCCGGTATATTCTGAGCTAAATGTATGACAACTTCATGTGGTTGAATAGGCCATTTAAGATCACTAAGGATGCCATTAAGGCTGTAACTGGATTACACTCAACCGGTGAGATGTCCATTCTCAAATCTATCAAAACCAAATTGTAAGTGAGGCTACTGGATCAAAGTTTGATAAAAGAGCTATGACTATTGAGGTTATCACAAATCTGGATATCAAGTTTGCATCAATGATAATTGGATATAAGATATATCACTCCAGCAGGGAGAATTCAGTTTTCGGAACTGCTATATATACTGCTTATGAAATGTTGAGGAAGAATGTAGACTATGATCTTTGTGAGCTCCTTCTGAACCAACTATTGGAGAATCTACAGAAGATAAAGAAAGATAAGAAGAACTTCAAATACAGTGGTTTGATACTCTGTCTTTTCTTTTATTACATGAATGAGCTTCCCGGATCCAGTGGCTAGGTATGGCAAAATGATAGGCCAGTAGCCATTCAGATCAGAGATTATATACATGGGCTTGGTGATGCCAAGGCACAGAATACAGCTCTCTGGGGATATTTCAAGAATTTTCAGAGCATGATGCAAGCTAGAGAGAGAATTCCATAATCTCTAGTTGAGAAATACAAAGACACAGTATGCTTTATGGTAGAGACTGATCAGTGCCTAATGGAGGCAGTGGAACCAAGAATAGTGTGGATCATGCCAATGGGGTATGAGGTGGATGAGAAAATCGTAGAGCTGCATGTTCAGCACATGCTTAGTAAACCAAAGGATCCCAAGGTAGAAAGGTTTGGAACCTTTGAAGAATTGAGTGTGAAGATCCATGTTGAGCTAAGGCAACCAGAGATGAAAGAAAGGTAAGAAAAGAAGTAGAAAACATTGCCAAAAGCTTTGGCATCTCAAAAGAGGCACTTGATGCCAATAGGGAAAAGAAGGAAAGGACTGAGAAAGGAAAGAAAGAGGTAGAAAAGCAAAGTGTTCTGGTAGAATCCTCCTCCTGGACCAGATCTTCTAAGAGCTCTGCTCCTACCACTGATAAGAGCTCAAATAAACCGGAAGCAAAATCATCCAGTAAAGCAGAGAAAAGAACTAAGACAAAGGCCACAAGGTCTTATATTAGTCAGAAAGATGAAGAAGAGACAGAATCTGATGAAGAGATCAAGAAGATGAAGAAGAAGAAGAAAGTATCCGGTGCAGATAAGGTGGCAAAGGCAGAAGAGTTTGTTGAAAAGCCCACTCTATCCCTAGATGATGTAGTCAAAGCTGTTACTATGGATGGGAACTTGCAACCAATAATAGAATTCTATGATGCATATAATGATGCAGATAGAAAAATCTTGGAGAAAGCCACAGTTAAGTACTTAAACACATACAATAAAGCCTTGATTGAAATAATTTCTCTAATTCCTAAAAGTTTGGAAGAGGAACTTGAAATGAGAAAAGAAAATGCTAAGGCTAAGGACATAGAAATCAGAGAATAGATGGCTATTCAGCTCTACCCTTCAATTACTCCAAAACAAATGGATATGATCTTCAAAGATTGCAAGGATGAGTTCCGGAGTAAGACTAGAATGAATCAGCTCATGCTTGGAGAAACTAATAAAGTGGCAAAAGAAACAGAAGAAATCCTGCGGAAGGCATACTCAAGATTCAACATTCCTATTATAGAGGACTTGGGTGTTGATCCCTCGGCTACAAATGTTGAAAAAGAATCTACTGAGGCAATGACAGAAGAAGTAATGGACTTTGGTGAAGGTAAAGATAAGGGCTTGGAATCCTCTACTCCGGAAGAGGTGGCTCATGAACAAGCAAACATTACTCCTCCGGTTTCCCCTGCTAACTCCGGGTCCAAAGGAGAAGAAATAATAAAGGAGAAAGAAAAAGAAGTAAAGGGAAAAGAAGATGACAGCTCTAAGACTGCAGAAGAAAAGAAAACTCTGTCTCCGGCAAGAGACACTACAGAAATTGTCAAAGATTTCCTAAACAAAGAGACAATGGAAATTGATGAACCAGAACTTCTACTAGGACCATTTGATTTTGATTCTCTTTCCCCGGTACAAACAATAAAGATAGCTTCATTTGCTAATGCAAAGGCAAAAGAAAAACTCTTGAAGTCTCACATGGAAGACTATGAGCTAATAGAAACTGCATCCAGTGTGCTTGAAAATATCATGCCATCTTTTTTGAAGGATTCATCGGCTTCCTCATCAGGTAATCTTAAATCTCTTGTTAGTTCAGTTAGCACTCATTTTGAGTCCTTAGAGAAATCAGCTAAGGAGAAGGTTCGGAAAGAGTTTTTGGATAAAAGATTCTCTAAAGTACTAAGTCTAATATCAAATGATAGAAGAAATATGGATATAGGGATAAAGAGCTTAGAAAATGCTCTTAATGATGGCAAGGAAATATATAAATTTTGTCTATCATGGTCCAAAGCAACAATGGAGATTGAGAAGAAAATGAAAGAACAGGAGATCAAACTAACAAAACTTTCTCAAAATTTTGATCCACTTACCTCATCCATAGTAAATCAAGAATGTTAGACTATTGCAGTCTTGGATGAAATTAAGAAGCTAGAGAAAGAAAAGAAAAATAGAATCAACAGGTTAAATGAGCTTAGAAGAATAATCATTCCTAAGTTGGAGGCCATGCATGAGGCCCTAAGTGATGCTCAAACCACCACCAAGACAAATGATCTGACAGAGTTGAAGAAGGTAGAAGCTTTTACATTCCTATTAAGTGGTCACATATCAATTTTGGATAGGATGAAGCTGAGCTAGGCAACCGAAGTTGTACAATTGAAAAACACTTTTGCAGACATACTAAAGTATATGTAGAGTACAATTGGATGATATACTTATGCAACTAAGTATAGATTAACTTTTTAAATTTTTGGTGTGCAGACCCTTTGCCATTGATGTCAAAGGGGGAGTGATGAGCAGTGAAAAATGAGGAATCCAGCTAAGGGGGAGCTCCAAAAAATGTACATAGAGACAGAGCATCAGCTAAGGGGGAGTATAGTGTGACACTTAGTCATTTTTCACTAAGTGTTTCCATCAATGCCAAAGGGGGAGATTGTTGGCAAGAGACACTATATGGATTCATGAATGTTGTCATTGATGGCAACAAAGGTTATCCCACACATCTGTAAGACATGATGAGTCTCTACCGGAAGTCAGATTGAAGAAGTGTTATGATCCGGTAAGCAAGAATAGAGCAGTCAGCAAGGTCTGACAGTCAGGTCCGGATCTCTCAGAGGAAGCATTTCAGTGAAGTGTAGATTTGGTGAAGTCAAGAGGAGTACCTTGACTAATATATTCCAAGGATTTATCCTCTGATGATGGAAGGGTGAAGAGATATGAGCACTTGAGTGTTGGGTTCCTGTTTAACTGAGTAGACAGAGGAAGAACTGTACCGGCAGAGTGTCAGACCCAAATCCAGAAGAGATATTGCTAATGACTAAGTTTCTTGAGGTATCATTCATAATTGACCGACATGATTGAAGACTTCTACAAGCATATTCTTGATCTGCATTACTTGGTATGCAAGGATTCATCCGACTGACCAGAGTTTGAGATAATATTGACTATTCTGGTTGCCAACTAGAAAAGTGTTGAAATCACTTGTACGGATATATATACAAGATGGATTTAGATGTGAAGATGTATTGTGTAAGTATTGAAGTGTGAATAAAAGAAGAATAGTATAAAAGGCAGAAAAATAGGTTCAGAATGTAAGAGGACAGTAGTACTTAAGGAGAGCAAGAATGAAGTGCAGCAGATCAGTCTTTTGAGCTTAACCAGAACTAAACTTCAGCATGTGTGGATGCTTCTCATCAATTCAAGTTTTCTTTGTGTATATAGTAAGTCTTTTGTAGGTAATGAGCCTCTTGTGAGCAGTGTGCTCGGGTAGTGAACCCTAATTGGCAAGTGCCATTTTGTATCTTTTATTCTTCTAACAGAGAATAATATCTTGGGTTAATCACCTCGTGGTTTTTCCCTTAACAGGGTTTCCACGTCAACATCATTGTGTCATGTGTATTGGTGTTATTTCCATTTCATGATTATGCTTGCTTATTTGATCTAATGTTGCATTAACTATTAAGAAAGCACAGAAAGTTAAAATATTAGGATAACTAATTCACCCCCCTCTTAGTTATCAACAACTAGGTCTTCTAATGTTGGCATGGTATCACTTTTAGCAAATGTTTGATTAGGATTACGATGATGATTTAGAATGATTAGTATGTGATTACTTGAATGACTAGGATGATTTGGCTTGGAAAGATTGGATGATGTGGCAAATTGTTTATTGGTAGTTTGACTTGGGCAATATCAAACACAAGATCTCACATGTAAATACATGAACACACACACACACCAAACACAATGTTCAATTTTCCCTTTTAAGTTAAGCAAACACTTGAAGACACATCAATAAGCCCTAATGATTAGTCAGGTGGGATATGGCCAATTAGGTCTTAAGCTAGGATGCACGAGGTTGACTAAGGATGATTTGAAAGCAAAATCCTACCACATAGCTAGGAGAAAGGGGTAACCCACCCTTCATCTTCACTTCACAAAGGTATAAAGTTCTTTGGGGCTTAGCCAAGAGTGACAAGATTTCCACTCCCAAAGAGGGTGTCTTTTGATTCACACCTGGATTTGAGGTCATCCCTTGGAGTGGTGTCTCCAAGTAGGCCTCCTAAGAAGGGTATGACAAAAGTAAACCAAGTGAGGTGTTTTTGATCTTCAAGATCACATTGTGGTGTGAGGAGAGAGCATACACACATGCACTTGATTCATGCTCATAGTTGTTAATTGACCCTTAGAAATGAAATATGTGGCAAACAGTTCAAGCACTTGTTCTTTTTAGATCTAAAGCCAAATGTGGAGGAAGACAATTGTTCATTTTAACCCAATTTCAATGATGTGACAGCAAACAAGATTGATTTTTAGACCTAAATCCAAATGTGTAATCAAACAAGTTATTCTTTTTATGCCCCAAATTGAAGTGTGTAGGCAAGTAATGATTGGAGATGAAATATGGAATGTGTGTACCTGATTGTTTTCATCCTCAAATATGTTGTAGATGACTTATTCCAATGCTATTCCAGCTCCTTAGATACCCCTAACAGTCACCAAGACAAAAAGAAACACCAACTTGCAAGCCAAAAGGGGTTAGGTCAAAAAGATGTAATCTATTAAAAATCTGAGATAAATGATCTGCTATAGAAAAACAATTTTCATAAATAGAAAGTTTATAAGATTCTAATTAGTTTTTAAAAAAAAATTGTTGAAATTGGATCAGTTTTGCAAAAAATATGCTCAATTGAAGTTTAAAAAGAAGCTAAACTTTAACTATAAAATTACCTGATGAAATGATAGAATCACCTAAAAATGTTGATGCCATTGTGAAGTTGGGCAAACCATCTTTCCAATGAGTCCTTTCATATGAAAATCTAATGTCGTATGCTTCTGTTATAGTGAAAAGAAAACGTCCCCCCCTATGGCATGTGAAGAAAACAAGGATGACCTAATTGTTTGAAGGTTGACTGTTAATGATTTGCAAAATCTTGGTCACATGCACCATTAGCTATTTGAAGTTAAGTTTCTTATATTGGAGGTTAAAACCTAAACCTTGAATATGAAGTGCCAAATACCCAATACTAAAACCCCAAATACTAAAGTCAGAACCTAAAGATATGCATTCAAATGTTAAGTCGAAAGAGCTACTCAAATGTTAAGTTTCATTTTAGAGGTCGGCAGTTGCAATTTGGAAGCTGACACTATAAATAACAGACAAAGTTGACAAGGTTTTGAAAGCTGACATGGGCGTTCGATGGAGGAATGATCGATGGATTTTGGAGGCGGTGGTCAGAGGTTTCAATGGACAAATGAGGCGAGAGGGTTTAGATTTAGGTTTTTGCCTTTGCGTCAACTAGAAATGTTGACTCCTCATAGAACGGCAGTGACCAAAGTCAAATGAGTGGCAAAGGAGTCAGAGATCTAAATGTATGGCAGCAACAAGGGTTTTTCTCGGTGATGGAAAGGAGATTAGACAGAGGTCAACAAGCAAGGGTAGCGGCAAAATAAAGACTATGTTGAAGTCGGGGTCAGGGTTATTTCTTTCCTTGCGATTCAAAATTAGTAGTAATTTAATTTCAAATACCCTAAACATGCATATAAGTCTCTAGAATGAGGCGCCTAACCTCCTACAGTGCTCACGCCTTATGTTGAGGGTATGCAACTTGTGTTGAGTGCCATGACAACTAATGGATATCTCTATTCTCCCAAAACCAGCTCCAAACAACTCAGAAAAGGGTGCAGACCTACAACAATAATCCTCCATGCCACAAATGGAGTAATGAAGACCTTACATAAACCATACAACATCCACATGAAAGGTACAACCTCCTTAGGTAGTACAGCCAGCATGGGAGGCTGCAAACACCACAAAGCTCCTTCAAACTCACAAGTAAAGCCTGCAATACACTTTCTAGTCCTTCTCCATAATTATCATGGAGATAAACTTGAAATATATCTTTGAAATCCCTTCCGTGAAAAACTGTGAATGCTTTCAATCAGCTCAATGTAATCCCTAAAATGAGATCACCCATAAATCCTTCAAACTGAAATAAATCTTCACAAATAAACCTAGCTATGATTTCCATAATGAAACCACCAAGAAATCCTCTAGATTGTGTCTTTCAACAACATAGAGAATGTTGCCTGTAAGGGTTTTCGTCATCACAAACTTGAGATGAACCAAGTTCAATCTCCAGAACGAGAAGGGTTTTGATCAGAGAAATAGAATAATCTTCATAATCCAAATGAGCCCCTCAAATGCCTTTTTATACTTTTCTGCCAACTCTCCAGAAGCTTCTATTTCAAAATTCACTTTTTAATTAAAACTCCATTTTAGCTCTGAAAAAGAGCTTTTAATTAAAATAATTATAATTTGACACACAAGGTCCCTGTTTAATGTATCCATAATTTAAAACATTTCATCCTAGTTTCAATGAGCTATAACACTAAGGTGCTTTTTAAAATATTATAAATAATATTTAGCAACCTTAGTAAAATAATTAAATAAAGCCATTAATACACTCATTTTGTGGAAACTGTCAGAATGCATCGAAATCAAAAACTAATTGCGCTGGAGTGATCCTGATGAAGAATAATGATAAACAGAGCCAGTCAACTGACTTACTATAAATAGACACCCTCTCCAAGATTCTTAGAGAGCACACCAGAAGCTAGAAATCACCCTAGAAAGTGGCCTATGAGTTCTCTAGACCAACTGAGCTCATTGGAGTCCTTAAATAACCCCTCTGGTAATGTTAGCACACACCCACAATGTCAATCCCAACTACGCTACAACAGAACTTGAAAATTGGGACATTACAATCTACCCTCCCCAAAGATTGCTTGTCCTCAAGAAATGCCAAGGGTGTATGCTATGAGATAGTGTCAAATGACATGTTCCTCCATCTGCTCGCATGCCTAGTGGTCATACCAAACATCCATTGGTGGTTGCATCCTCCAAGAAGGAATGGAAGAATGCAATACAAAGTGAACTCCCATAGTTGAAATCATGCACTCTTGAGTCCCACCAAGCACCATCCTCCATAGAATATGCTCACAACCACAAGTGCCATGACCTCTAAATCTCCCAACATGCCACTCCGTGAGAAGAAATAGCAGTTCCAATCAAAAGTCTCGAAGAACATGTGATGAGAATGTGATCTCTGAAGTATAACCACAAGTCTCTAAACTTCTATTGCACCACTCTAATACAATCACTGGAAATGCTAGGTGAAATGTGAGATAGCCCACCAACACTCCAATGAAGTGGCATGTCAAACACACCTCCAGCCATATCCCAAACCATCATGTCACCACACATGTCAATCATGAAGAGAAGAAGACATCTCGCAACACTATCATCAACTCATCCTCCAACATTAGTTGACCTCTAATCAATGTGCAAAAGCCTCAGCCTAGGTACCATGAAGTGTAGATCAGCTCCTCCAAGGTGGCTGGTGTAAACCAAGATAGTGACCTTCCAACTAAAATTCACCTCCATATGGTTGTCAACAAACCTTCTGATGACATAGAATGATAGGGTATCATTGAAATGTCATCCTCTAGTAATGAAGAGGCAATCCATGCCTCTCCAAAGCACCCAAACCACTTATGTCCTTTGCGTACTCAATATGAAATCCATTCACCATGAAATAGTATCTCTCAACCCAATATGCAAAAGAATCGCATGTGCTAGGGTAGGAAGGTCAGTGACATCGTGCACATCTCCAACTCCAATGTCACATGTCAACTGTATAACAAACCCTAGTGCCTCCAAAGCAGAGATGAAAACAATATCATACCTCGATGTAGGAATCATCCATACCTCTAAACTATACTCCTCCAATGCAAGTGTCTCTGCAGACAAATATAGGACAACCTCAAGTACCACCAAAGAATGATGGAGTTGTATCATAGTATCACTCGACTCTGTACCTCCTCCATGAATGATCAAAGAACCATCCCTTATGACTCCCTCTTTGAGTGAAGTTTGGATATTAGTGCTTGATCCACTAAGTGCAGCCTCAACAACTCTACCAAGCTCCCAAGCAACTATTGTTTTCCAAAAATATATGCACCACGAAGTAGAACAGCCATCTCATAGCAAAGTATGGAAGAGATCCTCATGGACTAAGGTTGGAATATTAAGATCTGCATGTTTTATTCCAATCCCTATACCACAACCTAGCTGAAACACATGCATTAGCAACTCCAAACCCAGCATCATAGCAATATCTCCCTACCTCCTATCATGGTTCAGCTGCATCTTCATAGTAGGTCCAAGGCATGTCTTCTGTGAGAAATCATGAGTGTTGTTTGTCAAAAACTCAGTCCCATGGCTGCAAGCTGAATCCTCATGTGTGTTCATCCCTTCGATCTTCATGACCTCATTATAGGATGCTTCAAGCTCCTCCTCCATGACTCCACTCTTATCCCTCTTCATGTTGCATTGTCCTTTCTTGAGTGTGGCGGCCATAGAAGTCTAAAATTTTGATGTGTGTGAGCTCATCCACTATATCTTCTTCCCTTCTCAAAGAACTTGCATATATCTCGCACATTCTGAATAGATGATCTCTATCCTCAAGTAGATGCAAGTAGTTTTCCTTCATCATAGCCACAGCCTTTTGAAGCCTTTGAAACCAGGTGAGGTAGAGATCTTAGAAGTGTTCACCCTTACCTAGAGTTATCCAACACAAATCTTCCATTTCCTTATGTACATGCTCAAAATGATTTAGTAATCATAGGTTCACCTCCATTCATATTCAATTGCTCCTCTAAATGATGAGGCTTATAGGACCCAATGTCTTCATGCAACATACCCTAATCATGCCTCCACAAGTCAACTTCCTCATGGTCACCTCCTCCATCAAAGTAGTAGGTAGAGTTTTCTACCTCATGATCTTCCTCCATGGCTGGCCTAGAATATGTATACACCACTATGACCTCTTTATTTTGCAATTACAAATCAAACTTATCCAATCCACTTGGATCATTTCCCACTAAAATTTATGAATTGTCCTTATGACCACCATTTGATTCCATGCCAATATGATGCAAAGGTAATTAAACAATGCTAGTAACATCCAGAGAACCCATACCTTGATTTGACCTTGTAGGTTTGGAAATCTCCATGATAGCATGTCCTTCTTTCATGTGATCATTATGAAGCTTTTGATATTCATCTTTTGCAATATACGATGCTTCTTTACCCAAACCCTTACAATAGCTTGTAGGATGCAAATTATCCACAAGTATACCTTCCTCCTTCATGGCAGCATCTTCTTTAATCTTATCTTCATAGGGCTGAAGTGCATCGTTGGCTTTATCTTCCTTAGGGCTTGAAGCCCAATCTTCCTTATATATAGACTTATTTTTGTTCTCCTCATGATTATTTGTAAGCTGTAAATCTTCTTCCTTTTCTACCTTTTCTACCTTTTCTCCCACAAGAACTTTGAATTTCTAACCTTCTTTGAATTTTTTAGCTTCTTCTTTTTTCTTCCATCAATCCAACATTCTTTGTAGTCTTTCATGTATTTGCCAAAAAGATCTAGATGCATGGTTCCACTCTTCGTCCATGATGTAAGACAAACCCATAGTAACTCTTCAATCAAACCCTCCAGGTTGACAGCAACCTAGCTCTAATACCACTGTAATATACACCCTTGTTCTAATATTTTTTATGCCAATTTTTTGTTTTTTTTGTTTCGTTTAGGGTCACTACTAATTGTTTGGTTTGCTCAATGTTTTTCCTTAATACACTATGTTGCCAAATAATAGAGAAATACATTCATGCAAAGATACCCAAAAATTGAAATAACATAAATAATGTCAGGAAAATTAATGTTTACATTATATTTAAGGTGTTAGTAATTATGTAAATGTAGAAAGGTAATTACTATTGTAATAGTGAGGTTGTTAATAAACAACTCACTAATATAGGTTTGGATGGTTAGTCGTATATATTGTTGAAATAACAATATAGTTAGTGGTTAGTGTGTTATACCCATGAATGGTATTTTGGGATATTTGTTATAACACCTCCCTATTAAGTAGGAGGTGATTTGGCTATGTAAGTGGCTATATATTAGCCATGTATTGAGTGTGAGAATAAGAATGAAATATTATTATTCTGTGTGAAATATTCTATCTACCTCTGCCCAAAGTCCCAACATGGTATCAGAGCGACAGGTTTCATTGTTGACATCTAAAGTGGAGTGAATTCTCTGATATTTGGTTGTGAGGAGATCCAAATTGTAGAACGGACCTTATTGATACTGATAGTATTGGGATATCTCTAATGTATTGCAGGCATCTTCTGAATTCTATACGTGGGGTTGTAAGCTCTTTGTCGGGTTGCTAGCATCATCCCACATGGTCAAGATTTATGATGCCAATCTATAAGAAGTCTGAGGTAGCACTCGCTTCTACAGCATAGTGTGCCCAGGCACAAAGGTAGGCAACAAGTGCATCAAGAAGATCAAACTCATTCAGCCTTTGGAAGGTGTAGTCATTAGGATTATGTTACATATTTTTTCTCTTGGATTATTGTGTTGAACGAAACTCTACTTGTGCAACTGAGGCATGAGAAATTGCTCTCTTTATATTGGATTTTCAAATGCTTTCTATTTTTCTATGTTGTCTGAGATGGTTATGCACTTGAGTTTCTTGTAGTAAATGTAACTCATCATGTGTGGCTCCAAAAGAAGAAACCTTTTCATTGTGTTTGTCTCTTGTTGCACCAATCAGATCAGAAATGTGTGGATGATGATGTGGATGTCTTTGGTCTTTGGCATTCTAATCTTTACTGATAATTTAGTTTTTGTGGATACATGCATGGAAGCAGCGTCGGCCATAACAGAAAATTTTATCACAAAGAATGTTATTATCACAAAGAATGTTAACTGGCTCATGAAATTCCACCTTAATGTCTTGCAAGGTTTATTTCATCCATAATACTTGAGTACAAAAAGATACAGCACCTATATATTCAGCTTCAGCTATTGACAGAGAGACTAATTCTTGTTTCTTACAAAACCATGCTACTAATTTATCACCTAGAAATATTGCACCACCACTAGTGCTCTTTCTATCATCCACACAACCAACCCAATCTGCATCTGTATATGCAATTAAAGTAAAATCATCACCAACAGGATACCATAGATCATAGTCTAATGTACTCTTCAAATATCTGAATATCCTCTTCATAGTTTTGACATGTGTCTCCTTAGTAGCTGCTAAACTGAGTTGTCATGCAAATAGATTTCATAATACCAGGGCTTGTTGTTGTGAGAGACAAGAGATTTCTGATCATAGACCTATACAAAGTTTGATCTGCTAAGGCAAATTCGTCATCTTTGCTAAGCTTACACCCAGTGATCATAGGTGTACTAATCGGCTTACAATCTTCCATCTTGAATTTCTTTAAAATTTCCTTCACATACTTGGTCTGAGAAATGAAGATCCCTGTGTCTAATTGATTTACCTGTAGACCAAGAAAGAATGCTAATTCTCCTAGCATGGACATCTCAAATTCTTTCTGCATAGCATCAACAAACTCTTTACACATTTTTTCATTATCTCCACCAAATATTATATCATCAACATAAACAATGACAATCAACATATTATTACCTTCATGTTTAAAATATAGATTGCTAGAAGCTATACCTTTCTTATAGCCTTGCTATTAGAGATATTGTTGAGCCAGGCATACCAAGCTCGAGAAGCTTGTTTTAGGCCATATAGTGCCTTCTTCAATCTGCACACATCGTCTTTCCTTTCAGTCACTTGAAATCCTTCAGGATTCTCTATATAAACTTCCTCATCCATGTAGCCATTGAGAAATGCAGATTTCACATCCATCTAGTACACTTTGAAGTGTTTATAAACTAAGTATGCAAGAAACATTCTAATGCCATCAAGTCTAGCCACAAGTGTAAATGTCTCATCAAAATCTATGCTCTCAACCTGAGCATAGCCCTTGTAGACTAATCTGCCTTTGTTTCTAGTTATCTGCCCATCCTCATTTAGTTTGTTTCTAAACACCCATTTTATGCCAATGACATTTTTATCAGCATGCCTTGGAACAAGTTCCCAAGTTTGATTTTTCTCTATTTGTTTAAGTTGTTCCTTCATAGCCTCATTCCAACTTTCATCCTCATTAGATTCTTCATAACATTTAGGTTCTATTTTAGACAGAAAAGAATAATTTACCTGTTGTTGTTCTGCTAGCTTCAACTTTTCCCTTGTCATGACACCATCAGATTTATTTCCAAGAATCTGATTCTCAGAATGATTTCTTTTGACATACTTGGATGGAGCCTTTGGAGTAGATTTTGGTTTCTCTTCTTCATCAGCATCACTTTTCTCACTCTTCTCTTTGTTGGGAATTAAGGTGTCTCAACTTTGGTAATTCCTTGCATTATTTTGATTGTATTTATTTATTAATTGCCTATGTTGTAAATTAATTGTAAATTACATATTGTCATATTATGGGATGTGGCATGGTGATGTGTCATCCTACATGGAAGATGACAACTTGTAATTTTGTCCTCACATGAGGAGATAGGTGTCCCACTTTGTGGTAGAAATATCTTTCCATGTGTCAACATCTTGGATGTTGTGTAAGGGAATATTGACTGAAACGGTTATGACGGATTCCTATGACAGAATCTATGACATGTAAGAGTCAAAAATAGAATCTTGTAAGACAAATGAAGACATGTGTCATGAAGCATCTTTGAAAAAGGCATATTTGGGTGCCCCAAGGTGGACTATGATATGTTGTAAGAGAATATTCTATTTATAGCCTATGTATGATAGATTCTCTTACAGCTGTAAGTTGTAACCACTATGATAGATTCTATGACAGTCATAAGAGTCGTAAGAGCATCTGTCATAGCCCATTTTGGAAATAGGCTACCTCTTTGGAATGGGAGTTGTGGACAAGTGTTAGTAACATTCTACAATGTTGACCAAGTGTCCTTAGGTGTGGGTTTTGGGCCATGAGGCCAAGTTGGACGCCCATTCCAAGATAGAGGCAATTTTGCCTTGTATATTCTATATAAACAGGTGCTTCGAGGAGGAGATGTATTACAGGTTTGATAGGTACTATTATACTGCCAGTTTGCCTCTAGATACGAGTGTCGAAAACTCCTGAGAGCTTGCATTGCAAGTGTGTTGTAAACATTCTTTGTTTTGATAATACATTGTGCAGGTTTTGGAGTGTAGGGTTTTTCACCCGATAAGGGTTTTCCCCATGTATATCTTGTCTCTCTTCTTCTGTCTCACCTTCTCTATTATGTGTTTGCTGCAATATCTCATGTTAATTATTTAATGTTGTTATAATAGTTACGATAAATTTGAATTTGTACTCTCCTCCCCTCATTAGATTAGTGTAGCAAGTGATTTCCGCACACCTGGCTTCCTTTCAGTTGGTATCAAAGCCTAGCCAGTTTTGGTCTTAGCTGTTGGGTAGGGGTTTTTTTTAGCTAATCTTAGGTTGAGTGGGAGTCTTGTACAGAGTATTTTGAATCTTATTGCAGCAAGGAGATGGAAACCACATCCGAAAGGTTATAGGTTGAGAAATTCAATGGCACTAATTTCGAGTTGTGGAAATTGAAGATGGAGGACCTACTTATTGATTGTGACCTATGAGAAATGGTATCTAATGTGAAACCTATAGCAATGTCACAAGCTGATTGGGACCTTGAAGATTGGAAGGCTAAGAGTCTCATAAGACTCTGTTTAGCTGACTTTATCCTGTTGAATGTCCATGAGGAGAAGAGCACAAAAGATCTTTAGAAGAAGTTGGGTGATGTTTATTAGGCCAAGTCCTTGGTAAACAAACTTTTTTTGAAAAAAAAGTTGCTTGCTCTGAAGATGGAAGACAGAGGATCTATTGCAGATCACATAAATGCTTTCAACATGATCATTGCACAGTTGACATCTATGGGTGTGAAAATGGAGGAGGAGAATCGATGCATGACCCTACTTTGTTCTTTGCCAGATTTGTGGGATCATCTTGTCATGGCTATCGGGAGCACCACTACCACCTTCAAGATGGAAGATGTGGTATCTTCAATGTTATCTGAAGAGATGCGAAGAAAGTCTTTTGAGGCAACCAAAGAGGCTCTTGTGGTTCGTGGAAGACCCAAAGAGAAAGGGAAGACGAAGGACAAGAAAGGTGAAAATGGTAGCTCCAAATCCCGTGGGAGATCCAAATCTCCTAGAAAGTCCAAGGCTATTTGTTGGAACTGTGGTAAAATTGGGCATTTCCAAAATGAATGCAAATAGGAGAAGAAAAAGAAGAAGAAAGCTCCTGATGCAAATTCTGACAAGTCACAAGATGATGGTGATGCCTTCATTGTAGTCTTAGCCACCCATGCATCTAATGATGTGTGGTTGATTGATTCTAGTGCATCATTCCACATGACCTCACATCGAGACTGGTTTACCAAATATGAAAAGTTTGATGGTGGAAGGGTGTACCTTGGTGACGACTCTCATCTGAAGATTGTTGGTTGTGAAAGAGTCTCAATCTAATTCCCTGATGGATGAATGAAGGGGATCACTGGAGTTATGCACATTCTAGGCCTTGCAGGAACCTACTTTCTGTAAGTATTTTGAATGATGCAGGTGTGTAGGTTGTCTATTCGAAGGATGGATGCAAGATGACAAGAGGATCTATGGTGCTTGTGAAGGGTACTTAGAGGGGTACTCTGTTTCAGCTGGAGGCATGCACTTCATAGTGCAATAGTTCTTCTGACTAAAGGAAATGAGCTGCTGTCACTTCATCCCCACCATCTGAACATGCAGTGATGAAATCTATTGTAACCGGTTCTGATGGTTGTGCACATGCTTTGAAAGCTAAGATTCCTACTGAAAAGACTGTGTTATGGCATTTGAGATATGGCCACATTGGTGAGAAGGGTCTGTGTACCCTGAAAAATAAAAAACCTCGTTGAGGGGTTAAATGATTGTAATCTCAAGTTTAACTTTTGTGAACATTGAATTTATGGAAAGCAAAACTGTGTTTAGTTTTACTCTAGTTCTCACAAGTCTTCTGGTGTATTAGATCTTATTCATTCTAATGTGTTTGGTCTTGTTAATGTTCCTTCAATTTCAAAATCTATATATTTTACATCTTTCATAGATGATTACAGTAGAAGGACATGGGTTTATTTTATCAGAAGTAAGACTAAAGTCTTTAGTTGGTTTAAAGAGTTTAAAACCTTTGCTGAAAATTAGACTTGTAAAAAGATTAAGTGTTTGAGAACTGACAACAGTGGTGAGTTTTGTTCGGCAGAGTTCGATAAGTTCTGCAAGGAGCAAGGGATTGAAAGGCATAAGAAAACTCCATATACCCCATAGGAAAATAGAGTTGTAGAGAGGATGAACAGGACACTGATGGAGAAGGCTAGGAGTATGCTTAGTGGAGCAATCCTCGAACAAAAGTTTTGGGCTGAAGCTATTGCCACTGCTTGCTATCTGGTAAATAGATCTCCTACATCAACTCTTGTTGGCAAAACACCTATGGAGGTGTGGTCTAGTAAGAAGGCTTCGGTAAGGCATCTTCATGTTTTTAGTTGTGATACATATGCACATGTGCCTAGGGAAAAATGGTCTAAGTTGGAGAACAAGTATGTTAAATGTATTTTTATTGGCTATGGTGTCAGTGTGAAAGGATACAAGCTTTGGGATCCCATGACTGATAAAGTGTTGTATAGCAGAAGTGTTATCTTCAGAGAGCTAATACCCTCTTCCATTGTTCTATAGCTAGAATAGTCAGAAAAGAAAGAAGATGCGGTTCAGCTTCCTTCTACCCCTGAGAAGACTGAACCGACAAACCCTATGAGGCCTGATGATGAGGAGAACTCTAGCATCTCTGGAAGCGAAGAAGTAGAAAATCAACCTTAGCTATTGAGGAGGTCTACACAAACAAGAAAGCAACCTAATAGGTTTGGTTATTCATTACTTGATTCTAGTTGTGCTTTTGCTTTACTTTCTAACACTGATGAGCCTAGAACTATGAAAGAGGCTATGGGCATGAAAGATGCAGGTTCCTAGAAGGAGGCCATGGAGGATGAGATGGCTTCTTTGGAAAAGAACAAAACATGGGACTTGGTGCCTTTACCTAATGGATGGAAACCCGTTGGTTGCAAATGGGTGTTCAAGAAGAAATTCGGTGTAGATGGTAGTGTTGAAAAGTACAAGGCTAGATTGGTTGCGAAGGGGTACTCATAAGTGGAGGGAATTGATTATGGTGAAATTTTCTCTCCTATTGCAAAGCTGACATCCATTAGATTTTTGTTATCTCTTGTAGCTACTTATGATTTAGAGATAGAACAGATGGATGTGAAGACAACTTTTCTTCATGGTGATTTGAAGGAAGAAATCTACATGTCATAGCCAAAGCATTACATAAAGGTAAAGAAAATTTGGTTTTGCAAGCTTAAGAAGTCTTTGTATGGTTTGAAGTAGTCTCCTAGGATGTGGTACTTGAAGTTTGATGCCGGAGGATGAGATGGCTTCTTTGGAAAAGAACAAAACATGGACTTGGTGCCTTTACCTAATGGATGGAAACCCGTTGGTTGCAAATGGGTGTTCAAGAAGAAACTCAGTGCAGATGGTAGTGTTGAAAAGTACAAGGCTAGATTGGTTGCGAAGGGGTACTCATAAGTGGAGGGAATTGATTATGGTGAAATTTTCTCTCCTATTGCAAATCTAACATCCATTAGATTTTTTTTATCTCTTGTAGCTACTTATGATTTAGAGATAGAACAGATGGATGTGAAGACAACTTTTCTTCATGGCAATTTGGAGGAAGAAATCTACATGTCATAGCCAGAGCATTACATAGAGAAAGGTAAAGAAAATTTGGTTTGAAAGCTTAAGAAGTCTTTGTATGGTTTGAAGTAGTCTCCTAGGATGTGGTACTTGAAGTTTGATGCCTTTGTGTTGTCAATTGGTTATCTAAGATCAAAATCAGATCACTGTGTATATTACAAGTTTGATGGTGATCATATTCTCATTGTTGCATTATATGTTGATGATATATTGCTCATTAGGAAGGGTAAGAATATGATTTCTGATTTTAAGTCTCAGTTAGTAGAATAGTTTGAAATGAAAGATTTAGGGGCAGCCAGGTACATTCTTAGAATGGAAATCAGAAGAGACAGAACTAACAGAAAACTTTGGTTAAGCCAAAGTAAGTATGTGAAGACCATGTTGGACAGGTTCAGCATGGCAGATTATAGACCAATGAGTGTTCCTATTTCATTGGGGACAAAGTTGTCTATTAATGATTGTCTGAAATCTCCTAGTGAGGTGGAGGACATAAGCAGAGAATCTTATGCTAGTGTTGTTGGTAGTTTGATGTATGCTATGGTCTATCCAAGACAAGACATTGCCCAAGCAGTGGGAGTCCTTAGTCAGTTTATGGCTAATCGTTGATGGGTACATTGGGATGTAGTTAAGTGAGTGTTTAAATATTTGAGGGGTACTTCTGAGTATTCCATTTGCTATCATTGAAATGCTACAGGATGTCTGCATTCAGTTTGTATTCATGGATTTGTAGATTCTGATTGGGCAGGTGACATTGACAGCAGGAGATCCATCAATGCATATGTGTTCACAATGTTTGGTGGTGTAATTAGTCGGACGAGTAAGCGACAATTTGTTGTTTCTTTGTCCACTACATAAGCTAAGTATATAGCTGAAACTCATGCTTGTAAGGAATCCATTTGGCTTAAGAGATTGTATTTAGATATTGGTGTTAATATAGGTCAAATTACAATCAGTTGTGACAGTCAGAGTATAATTTTCCTTGCGAAGAATCCAACTTTCCATGCCAGAACAAAGCATATTGATGTGCAGTTTCACTTCGTCCGAGACATGGTAGAGGATGGGAAGGTAAATTTGGAGAACGTAGATACTTTGAAGAATGTTATAGATGCATTGATGAAGCCAGTGGGCACAAAGAAGTTCAGATGGTGTTTGGAGTCTATGGGCCTCTTGGCCTATAGTAGTTAAATCCTATTATTCTATTGGCTCTTACAAGGTGTTCAACAAGTGGGAGAATGTTGGGAATTAAGGTGCCTCAACCTTGGTAATTCCTTGCATTATTTTGATTGTATTTATTTATTAATTTCCTATGTTGTAAATTAATTGTAAATTCCATATTGTCATATTGTGGGATGTGGCACGGTGATGTGTCGTCCTACATGGAAGATGACAACTTGTAATTTTGTCCTCACATGAGGAGATAGGCATCCCACTTTGTGGTAGGAACATTATGCCATGTATCGGCATCTTAGATGTTGTGTAAGGGAATATTGACCAAAACGGTTATGACGGATTCCTATGACAGAATCTATGACATGTAAGAGTTAGAAATAGAAGCTTACAAGACAGGTGAAGACATGTGTCATGAAGCATCTTTGAAAAAGGCATATTTGGGTGCCCCAAGGTGGACTATGACATGTTGTAAGAGAATATGCTATTTATAGCCTGTGTATGACAGATTCTCTTACAGTTGTAAGTTGTAACCGCTATGATAGATTCTATGACGATCATAAGAGTTGTAAGAGCATCTATCATAGCCCATTTTCGAAATAGGCAACCTCTTTGGAATGGGAGCTGTGGACAAGTGTCAGGGACATTCTACAATGTTGACCAAGTGTCCTTAGGCATGGTTTTTGGGCCATGAGGCCAAGTTGGATACCCATTCCAAGATAGAGGCAATTTTGCCTTGTATATTCTATATAAACAGGTGCTTGGAGGAGGAGATGTATTACAGGTTTGATAGGTACTGTTATGCTGCCAGTTTGTCTCTAGATACGAATGTCAAAGACTCTTGAGAGCTTGCATTGTAAGTGTGTTGTAAACATTCTTTGTTTTGATAATACATTGTGTAGGTTTTGGAGTGTGGGGTTTTTCACCCGATAAGGGTTTTCCCCACGTATATCTTGTCTCTCTCTTCTTCTATCTCACCTTCTCTGTTATGTGTTTGATGTAATATGTTAATGGTTTAATGTTTCTATAATAGTTAGGATAAATTTGAATTTGCACTCTCCTCCCCTCATTAGATTAGTGTAGGAAGTGATTTTTGCACACCTAGCTTCCTTTCACTCTTGTGACTCTTCTTTTGCAACTTCTTCTTCTTCTTCATCATAAATAGGAACCTTTGAAAATAAATCATTTCCATGAGACAGCTGAGAGAAGTCTTCATCCACTCTATCATTCACACTTTCAACTATCTTATGCAACCTTTTATTGTAGCATTTATAGGCTTTTCTTGTAGTTGAATAACCAAGAAATATTCCCTCATCAGACCTTGGTTCAAATTTGTTTAAGGTATTTTCATCCCGTTTTATAAAACATCTACTTCCAAATATCTTGAAATACTTCACAAATGGAGGTTTACCTATCCATAACTCATATGGAGTCTTATCATGATATACTCTTAACTACCCTCTATTAATAATGTAGACAGCAGTATGAACTGCTTCCTTCTAGTATCTATTGATTAGGCAATTTGGCTTCGTTCAACATTGTTCTATCCATATCCTAGAAAGTCTTGTTCTTTCTCTCAACAACTCCATTTTGCTGAGGAGTCCTAGCTGCAAAAAGATGTCTCTTAATCCCATGCTTTTCACAATATTGATCAAATTCATTAGAAGTGAATTATCCACCTCTATCAGACCTTAAGCATTTTATGCCTAACCCAATATCATTTTCAACCCTAGCCTTAAAGAAGTTAAATCTTTCTAAAGCTTGAGATTTATCTTTAAGAAAAATTACCCATGTCATCCTTGAATAATCATCTATCAACAACATGAAATACCTTTCTCCATTGATGCTTTTGGTTCTGGTTGGTCCATACAAATTTGTATGTATCAGTTCAAGAGGTTTTGAGGTTGAATAATCCTTTGACTTGAAACTAACTCTTGTTTGCTTTCCTTCTTGACACTCTTTACAGAAGGAATTGTCTGGCTTGCCAATGCTAGGAAAATGTCTGATTGCATTCTTCTTGTTGATCTTCACTAGATGATCAAAGTTGATGTGGCCCATCCTTTTGTGTCATAACCAACTCTTGTCAGTTTTTCCTAACAAACATTTTTCACCATTCACCTCCTTCAAATGGTATAGATTGTTGTTTGTTCCGTTTGCCTCAGCAACAAGTCTACTAGAGCTAGCTTTTCTCATCTCATATCCACTGACATGAAATATGTAATATACACCCCTGTTCTGATATTTTTTTATGCCATTTTTTTGCTTATTTGTTTCGTTTAGGGTCACTGTTGATTGTTTGGTTTGCTCAATGCTTTTCCTTAATACACTATGTTGCCAAATAATAGAGAAATACATTCATGCAAATATACCCAGAAATTGAAATAACATAAACAATGTAATCAACAACTACCCATATTTTTATTTAGAGTGAACTTCAATGCAAGTACATACCCATTTCAGATTTTCAAGATATTAAAGTCTGAAAAATCAAAATTAGTATGCTAAAACTATATATTCCACTCCAGAATCACCCAGATTAGTTATTTCTTTCCTTGGGATTCGAAATCAGTAGCAATATAACTCCAAATGCCCTAAAACATGCATATAAGTCTCTAGAATGAGGCACCTAACCTCCTACAATGCTCACACCTTATACTGAGGGTATGCAGCTTGTGTTCGGTGCCATGACAGCCAATGGATATCTCTGTTATCCCAAAACTAGCTCCAAACAACTCAGAAAAGGGTGCAGACCTGCAAGAATAATCGCTTATGCCACAAATGGGGTAATGAAGACCTCACATAAATCATACAACATCCACATGAAAGGTACGACCTCCTTAGGTAGTACGGCCAGCATGGGAGGCTGCAAACACCACAAAACTCCTTCAAACTCACAAGTAAAGCCTGCAATACACTTTCCAGTCCATCTGTATAATTATCATGGAGATAAACTTGAAATATATCTTTGAAATCCCTTCAGCAAAAACCTGTGAATGCTTTCAATCAGCTCAATGTAATCCCTAAAATGAGATCACCTATAAATCCTCTGAACTGAAACAAATCTTCACAAATAAGCCTAGTTGTGATTTTAGTAATGAAACCACCATGAAATCCTCTAGATTGTCTCTTTCAACAACATAGAGAATGTTTCCTGTAAGGTTTTTTGTCCTCACAAACCTGAGATGAACCAAGTTCAATCTCTAGAACCACAAGGGTTTTGATCAGAGAAATAAAATAATCTTCATAATCCAATTGAGCCCCTCAAATACCTCTTTATACTTTTTCCACCAACTCTCCAGAAGCTTCTATTTTAAAATTCACTTTTTAATTAAAACTCCATTTTAGCTCTGAAAATGGGCTTTTAATTAAAATAATGATAATTTGACACACAAGGTCCCTATTTAATGTATCCATAATTTAAAACATTTCATCCTAGTTTCAATGAGCTATAACACTAAGGTGCTTTTTAAAATATTATAAATAATATTTAGCAATCTTAGTAAAATAATTAAATAAAGCCATTAACACACTCATTTTATGGAAACTATTAGAATGTATCGGAATCAAAAACTAACTGCACTAGAGTGATCCCGATGAAGAATAATGACAAATGGAGCCAACCAGCTGACTTACTATAAATAGACACCCTCTCAAAAATTCTTGGAGAGCCCGCCAAAAGCTAGAAATCACCCTAGAAAGTGGCATATGATTCCTCTAGACCAACTGATCTCATTAGAGTTCTTAAATAACGCCTCTGGTAATATTGACACATAGCCACAAGGTCAGTGCCAGCTACACTACAACAAAACTTGAAAATTGGGACATTACAGTCTGCCCTCCCCAAATATTACTTGTCCTCAAGAAATGTGAAGGGTGTATGCCATGAGATAGTGTCAAATGACATGTACCTTCTTCTGCTTGCATGTCTGGTGGTTGTACCAAACATCCATTGGTGGTTGCATCCTCTAAGAAGGAATGGAAGAATGCAATGCAAAGTGAACTCCCATCACTGAAATCATGCACCCTCGAGTCCCACCAACCACCATCCTCCATAGAATATGCTCGCAACCACAAATTCCATGACCTCTAAAGCTCCCAAGATGCCACTCCATGAGAAGCAATAGTAGTTCCAATCAAAAGTCTAAAAGAACATGTGATTAAGAATGTGATCTCTGAAGCATAACCACAAGTCTCTAAATTTCCATTGTGCCACTCTGATATAATCATTGGAAGTGCTAGGTGAAATGTGAGATGGCCCACCAACACTCCAATGAAGTGGCATGTCAAAAACACCTCCACTTGGATCCCAAACCATCCTGTCACCGTACCTATCAATCATGAAGAGAAGAAGACATTTTGCAACACTATCATCAACTCATCCTCCAACATTAGTTGACCTCTCATCAATGTGCCAAAGCATCAACCTAGGTACCATAAAGTGTAGATCAACTCCTCCAAGGTGGCTAGTGTAAACCAAGACAATGACCTTCCAACTAAAAGCCACCTCCATGTGGCTATCAACAAACCTTCTAATGATATAGAATGATAGGGTATCACTGAAATGTCATCCTCTAGTAATGAAGAGGCAATCCACGCCTCTCCAAAGCACCCAAACCACTGTCGTCCTTTGCCTACTCATTATGAAATCCATGCACCATGAAATAGCAGCTCTCACCCCAATATGCAAAAGAATCTCATGTGCTAGGGTAGGAAGGTTAGTGACATCATGCACATCTCCAACTCCAATGTCACATGCCAACTGTATAACAAACCCTAGTGCCTCCAAAGTAGAGATGAAAACAATATCATAACTTGGTGCAGGAATCATCCATACCTCTAAAGTGTACTCCTCCAATGCAAGTATCTCTATAGACAAATATAGGGTAGCCTCAAGTAACACCAAAGAATGATGGAGTTGTATCATAGTATCACTCGACTCTGTACCTCCTCCATGAATGATCAAAGAACCATCCCTTATGACTCCCTGTTTGAGTGAAGTCCAGATATTAGTGGTTGATCCACTAAGTACAGCCTCAACAACTCTACCAAGCTCCCAAGAAGCTATTATTCACCAAAAATCTATTCACCACGAAGTAGAACAACCATCTCCTAGAAAAGTATGGAAGGGATCCTCATGGACTAAGGCTGGAATATCAAGATCTAAATGTTTTCTTCCAATCCCTAAGCCACCACCCAACTGAAACACATGTATTAGCAACTCCAAACCCAACATAATAGCAATATCTCCATACCTCCTATCATGGGTCAACTGCATCTTCATAGTATGCCCAACAAAAGCAAGGGTCTCCTTGGCATGCATCAGAAATAGAGTCACTACATACTCGACCAAAGAGTCGTCAACATGATGGAGCTCATCACAAACAAACTCATCAAATGCTTCATGAAGAACCAAAGACCCATCGAAGGCTGCATCATGCAGGCCTCCCTCAATAGTCACAACACTAGTAGTTGTCCCATATAGTGTGTTCTCAATGATGTCATACTATCTCAAGATGTGAGCCTTCAAGGGGCTCTCCCAAAGAAATTTCATCAAACCCTCAAGATGCAAACAAGTAAAAGGTTATGTACCATACCTCAAATCTAATTACTCCATTTTCTTGGCCTCCATACAAGACTCATGCCACAGGTCATGCAGAACTAACTTGGTTCTCTTGGGTTCAAAATGAAAGCCAATGATAAGAGGGCTCTTCCCAAACTCATTCTCATGTGTAAGGGCTATCAACATATGAGTATACAAGAGTGAAAGACTGCTAACCCAAATAAAATCAAAACTCTTCCCATACCTTTTTGTAGTTCTTTTACCCTTCTCAAGCCTCTCCCTTATCATTGTTACATGTTCTCCATCCAAGGAAAATCCAACATGACTCTCTCCATAAAAATCACAAGCCTCAAGGCTAATCCCTTTGGCTGTTATGTCAAGACTGCTATTTCAACTCAGAAAATCAAGCCTTACCTTATGCTTTTGAGTGATGTATTGGTAAACCCTAATCTTCTCTTCCTCCATGATTGAGTGACCATCAACTAAGGCAGGTCCAAGGCATGTCTTTTGTGAGAAATCATGAGTGTTGTGTGTCACAAACTCAATCTCATGGCTGTAAGTTGAATCCTCATGTGTGTCCATGCCTTCGATCTTCATGACCTCATTATAGGATGCTTCAAGCTCCTCCTCCATGACTCCACTCTTTGCCCTCTTCATGTTGCATTGTGCTTCCTTGAGTGTGGCGAACATAGAAGTCTGAAATTTTGATGTTTGTGAGCTCATCCATTATATATTCCTCCCTTCTCAAAGCACTTGCATATATCTCACACATTTTCAATAGATGATCTCTATCCGCAAGTAGATGCAAGTAGTTGTCCTTCATCATAGCCACAACCTTTTGAAGCCTTTGAAACCAGGTGAGGTAGAGATCTTAGAAATGTTCACCCTTCCCTAGAGTTATCCAACACAAATCTTCCATTGCCTTATGTACATGCTCAAAATGATTTAGTACAATCATAGCTTCACCTCCATTCATATTCAATTGCTCCTCTAAATGATGAGGCTTATAGGACCCAATGTCTTCATGCAACATACCCTGATCATGCCTCCACAAGTCAATTTCCTCATGATCACCTCCTCCATCAAAGTAGTAGGTAGACTTTTCTACCTCATGATCTTCCTCCATGGCTGGCCTAGAATATGTAAGCACCACTGTGACCTCTTTATTTTGCAATGACAAATCAAGCTTATCCAATCAACTTGGATCACTTCCTGCTAAAATTTTTGAATTGTCCTTATGACCACCATTTGATTCCATGCCAATATGATGCAAAGGTAATGCAACAATGCTAGTAACATCCAAAGAACCCATACCTTGATTCGACCTTGTAGGTTTGGAAATCTCCATGATAGCATGTCCTTTCATGTGATCATTATGAAGCCTTCGGTATTCGTTATTTGCAATATACGATGCTTCTTTACCCAAACCCTTACAATAGCTTTTAGGATGCAAATTATCCACAAGTATACCTTCCTCCTTCATAGCACCATCTTCTTTAATCTTATTTTCATAGGGCTAAAGTGCATCATTGGCTTTGTCTTCCTTAGGGATTGAAGCCCAATCTTCCTGTTGGTTTTTTCCCAGACTGGATGCTTATTCCCAGATTTCCCTACAAGGTAGCCATCAATGATCAATAGGATCTCTGGGCCAGGGGCCAACAGTGTAGGAGATAGACCCTATATTTTATCTCCTCTTCTTCTTCAGGCTCTGCAAAACCTAGGGGGGTATTCCCTACTCAACATCCATGAGGATATACATACAAGGCTGGGATGCTGACAGAAAGCAGATAAGTCCTCCTGTAAGTAGACCAAAACTGTAAGATAAGAGCAAAGGGGCTAGCTTTGGGCCTATTTGCAGTTGTAGAAAGAGGACTAAGGATCCTAAAACTAATTCTAATGTCCTAAAGATTGTACTAAAGTTTGATTTTGATTTTAAGTTTGGATGCAAAGCTGGACATGGTTGTAACACAAACACAAAGCAAGATTGGTGCCTATCCAGGGCCTGGAGTCAATAGACATACACCTGTGAATGATCAGCATGAACAACTAAAACTGGATTTCAGGGGGATATACATGATATCTGCCTTACAAATATCTCCCAATACAGAGTGTTAAGATGTCTATACTTATGGCATCCCTATTGCAGTATACCCTTCCCAATGTTCAATCTGAGAACAATTTAATCTACCCCTTGAGCAGAAGTTAAGAGATCAGACATTCAACACAGGAATTCTATGTTCTAGAATCTTAGACATTCCTTGAATACCTAGACTCAGAAGAAAGATACATGTAAAATTGGAGACAGAATCAGCATAACACATGCAAACATAGCATTATTCATATAAGATCAACCATGAAATCAGTGGATTCATGCAAAAACGCACAACAGGAGATACATAAACTCACAGGTTTGCTATACAAAGCAACCAAAACGAACTGTATTGTGTTACAGAGCCAAATATTCAACTTTCAACAACCTGAAACTGAGTAACACTTCCTGCTTAAAACAGCCAGAAGGTGTACTCACAGAAATTAATTACATGATGGACATCAAAAAATGTCAGATACAGTCCATAGAAATGGCACTCATAAGTCATCAATGCAGTAGGCAGGAGAGTCGATAGGGGTGGCCTCGAGCCTTGTGCCACCATATGGAAGTCCTCATTCACAATTGAGCAGTTTAATCACTTGTACCGCCACCCATATCCCTGCTACAGTCGCCATTGATGGCCCAACCACCCGCAGCCATCGAGAAATCAGTCACAGCAATCAAAATGAAGCTCCCGCCAAAATGCGTTTACCACAGGTTCAAAAGTGTAGGGAAGTTAATCCCACATGCACGGTGCAAAGACCTCCTTAGTAGTTTAAAAGTAGGGCCACATAGATACCAAGTATCGATGCTTTTGCCGCGCTCGATGCACGCTCCTTCACCCAAAGCCCATCGCCTAGACCCAAGCCATCGGCCAACTCCACAAAACTCATCCCAACATCAATAGTCTGGCCGATGACCACAAACTACACTCTGCTCCCCCGTCGGCGTGATTCCCTCCATCAGAGCATCCAAAAATCCTCTGGCTGACCCATGTGTTACACCGATGAAGCCCATCGCAATCCCCTGTCGGCCAGACAACCACCATCGGCAGACCCAAAAGCCTCCCCACCGATGAACAAAGACTCACCGATGACCACTCCATACACGCCCATCGCCAAGACAAAAACCATCGGCCAAGTCAAACAAACTCTCACCGATCTATCAAGTCCCTCCGATGGCTAAGCAAAATACACCCTCTTCGGCAAGACATAGACCATCGGCACAACAAAATTGATGCTTGCCAATCTCAAAGGTCTTGCCGACGAACACCCCAATCTTCCTCAAAACTTCCCGTCGGCCAAGCAATCCACAGTTCACCTGATACACAAAGTCATGCCAACAACATACCACATCTAGGTCTTCGGTGAGACACGCCGATGACATCTCATCGGCCAAACCTACGCCGTCGGCACAACTCAAAAATCCTTCGTCGATCACACATGTTACGCCGATGAACACAACACCTAAATCATCATCGGCTAGACTTAGACCGTCGGTCTAGCATGAAATTCCTCTACCGATGAAGAGTGCTACACCCGTAACCTTCAAAACCCTCGTCGGCGAGACACACGCCGATGACTCCTCATCGGCCAAACATACGCTGTCGGCCCAACACTTGCCCGCTCACCTGATATTCAATGTCGTGCCGATGGCACATCAAAACCCTCACTCCCATCAGCCAGACACATATCGTCGGAGCAACAAAAGGAACCCTGGCCGATAGCACTAGTCACAGCGATGACCAACAAGCCTCACTCTGCCCCCCGTCGGCTAGACACATGCCCATCAGGAAACCAGAAAGAAGATACGCTGATGACAGAAGTCATCCTGATGGCAGAGCACCACCACATCGGTGGAACCAAAAATACTCCAGCCGATAGGCCAAGCTCTTGCCGATGGACAAGAAGACCTAGGGTTTAAATGAAGAAAACCTTCAACAAGCAAGCTTAGCCTCCAGGTCAAAATGAGCACCAACACTGGCTCCGTCTGGGGACGTGCAGGTGCAAAACTGCAGCGAGAACCAGATCTTTGGGATGCAGACCAGTCTTTATCCAATGGGCACAGAATAATAAAACTACACTAACCTGCATCATAGATCACATTTTCAAACATCACTTTGGAGGCCCCGGGCAGCCAAAAAGGAAGAACCATAATTTTTTCAAGTCAAATGCCTGATTCCAAATTGAATAATCCCAACCACAGCTAAAAAGATTGGCATAATCTGCCCATAATGTCATATGCTCAATTAGATATTCCACCACTTTTGAAAGCTTACCACTATCATTTTTATCTCTGTCATTCTAGATTTCAAAATTAGACATATAACCACACACATAATATTCTTCAACATTAGGCAACACATGCATGTTATATCCCTCAGACAGTACATCATACTGCCCTTGGCAGTCTTCATCACTGACCTGGCTGCTGCACATCATCAGGCACCTATCCAACTGATCCAAAAATTGAAAGTACTCAGAAAAAATGAGACCCCCAATACTTAATGATATTGAAAACAAATCCTGATCCACACACCCAATGTTGCACATGTCTAGATCAAGTGATGATGAACATCCATTATTCATAGTTTGCAAACCCATAGTATCTTCACAAGAACTGAAGATATCTGATTCATATGTCCCCTCCTCACAAACTGATGTAACACCAAGGTCAATAGTCTCTTTATATTCATCATCATCCTCAAAAAGAGGATTAATCCTGCACCACTGAAAGTCAAGATTCACAGCATCAAAGGCATCTGTAGACTCATCATAAAGGGGATTAACACTCACCGCAAAGGCCTCTGCTTCTTCTTCATGATACTCCAATTCTTCTTTAGTACTATCAGATCCAGAGTCATAAGAAGAACAAACCTGATCCATGAATTGATCATGGATATCATTTCTATCAACTGATTGCCCCATATACAAGATTTCTGTTGTTTCAATGCATTCTGAAGTTGAGCTATCTGCATCATTCTCCATCCCTCTAATACTTCCTGATGAAACTGATACTGACTGTTGATCCACATGATCACAACCTTGCACAACTGGATCATTTAAACATGATGGCTCTTTGATAAGGGCTGGTATGTAAATATTACTTGAAAAACCATTGTTTTCAACTTCATTTGTTGGGCAAAACAAGCCATCCTCCTTTATAACAGAAACATCATCAACTTGAAATGATGCAAAAACTGGGACAACAGGGGTGTGAATACTTTGACATTCATTGTCAACTCCTGAATTAAATCTTTCATTAACACTGGGGGCTGCAGGACAACAAAAATTTTTAGAGAAATAACCCTTTTGTATTCCATACCTCCAATTGTTTTCAATATCTATTGCAAACTGATGTGCCTGATGCAATGTGGTGGGCTCCTTATCTCTCAATCTATAACTCATTTTCTTATCAAAAGCTCCCAAATAGACAACTAAGCATAGTGCATCATTAGGTCTCATGCATTCTGGAATTCTATTCAATGCCCTCATAAATCTGAGGTTAAAGGCTGGGATCAACTCACCTTCTTCAATATGGATGTACATAAAATTACTATTAACTGCATATTCAGAGATTCTTTCACCATATTGTACTAGAAATGCAGATTTAAAACCATGCCAAGAGCTGACAGAGTGAGCTGGAAGGTAGGAAAACCAGTCCCTTGCATCTTCATCTAGAGATTGAACAAATAATCTCATGACCACATCCTCATGGTCAATCTCAAAGTCATCTATCACATTCATAAACTGTTGCAAGTGTCTCTCAGCTGATTCATCCTTTATACCATTAAATTTAGGCAAAAAATTTCTGATTTTAGGTGGAAAAGCATTTGGATAGCCACAAATGCCACTGAAATTTATGGGCTTGTATCTGTCTATGTTGAAACTTCTTTTATTACATTGTTGGGACTGACTACTATACATTTTTGCACTTGACACTTCACAAGGGTGCATAGGCTGATAATACATCCTTTATGTTTTTGCAACCCTCCTCTCTACTCAGATTTTCTACAAACAATGACTTTAGGCACTCAAAATTTAGACTGTTTTTTCAAACTTTCCTAACATCCTTTAAATGAGTCTTTTTAGCAACATTGCATGCCCTTTGAAATACAGAATAAGTTCTAATAAAAGCATGCAAGCTCTGCTTTCACCAATGTTTCCCTTTTAACCAGTGCTATCTCACCAAATAGGGAGTCTGTCAAACAATATGAAATACCTGGATATGTTGCAGGAGCTGCAAATTCTTCTCTGACTGATTTTGTTCTTTTATCAGGTTCTTTGATGCAGAGTCGCCACCTCCTTGAAGAGGAATGAGCTTCAAACAAGCTGAAGCTGCAAATTGATTTCTTTCTTTCTGGGTCATCCACCAGCAGAGTCACATATACAACCTTTTTCTCTGCTGCAACAAACACATCCAGGCCTAATTCTTCAATCTCGTAGACTCAAACTTTCATGGATATGACATTGATCTCCTCAGCAGAGTCGCCAATTTCTGTTGGTTTTTTCCCAGACTGGATGCTTATTCCCAGATTTCCCTACAAGGTAGCCATCAATGATCAACAGGATCTCTGGGCCAGGGGCCAACAGTGTAGGAGATAGACCCTATATTTTATCTCCTCTTCTTCTTCAGGCTCTGCAAAACCTAGGGGGGTATTCCCTATTCAACATCCATGAGGATATACATACAAGACTGGGATGCTGACAGAAAGCAGATAAGTCCTCCTGTAAGTAGACCAAAACTATAAGATAAGAGCAAAGGGGCTAGCTTTGGGCCTATTTGTAGTTGTAGACAGAGGACTGAGGATCCTAAAACTAATTCTAATGTCCTAAAGATTGTATTAAAGTTTGATTTTGATTTTAAGTTTGGATGCAAAGCTGGACATGGTTGTAACACAAACACAAAGCAAGATTGGTGCCTATCCAGGGCCTGGAGTCAATAGACATACACCTGTGAATGATCAGCATGAACAACTAAAACTGGATTTCAGGGGGATATACATGATATCTGCCTTACAGATATCTCCCAATACAGAGTGTTAAGCTGTCTATACTTATGGCATCCCTATTGCAGTATACCCTTCCCAATGTTCAATCTGAGAACAATTTAATCTACCCCTTGACCAGAAGTTAAGAGATCAGACATTCAACACAGGAATTCTATGTTCTAGAATCTTAGACATTCCTTGAATACCTAGACTCAAAAGAAAGATACATGCAAAATTGGAGACAGAATCAGCATAACACATGCAAACATAGCATTATTCATATAAGATCAACCATGAAATCAGTGGATTCATGCAAAAATGCACAACAGAAGATACATAAACTCACAGGTTTGCTATACAAAGCAACCAAAACGAACTGTATTGTGTTACAGAGCCAAATATTCAACTTTCAACAACCTGAAAATGAGTAACACTTCCTGCTTAAAACAGCCAGAAGGTGTACTCAGAAATTAATTACATGATGGACATCAAAAAACGTCAGATATAGTCCATGAGAAATGGCGCTCATAAATCATCAATGCAGTAGGCAGGAGAGTCGACAGGGGTGGCCTCGAGCCCTGTGCCACCATATGGAAGTCCTCATTCACAATCAAGCAATTTAATCACTTATACTGCCACCCATATCCTTGCTACAATCACCATCGATGGCCCAACCACCCGCAACCATCGAGAAATCAGTCGCAGCAATCAAAATGAAGCTCCCGCCAAAATGTGTTTACCACAGGTTCAAAAGTGTAGGGAAATTAATCCCACATGCACGGTGCAAAGACCTCCTTAGTAGTTTAAAAGTAGGGCCACATAGATACCAAGTGTTAAGCGCTTTTGCCGCGCTCGACGCACGCTCCTTCACCCAAAGCTCATTGCCCATACCCAAGCCATCGGCCAAATCCACAAAACTCATCCCGACATCAATAGTCTGGCCGATGACCACAAACTACACTCTGCTCCCACGTCGGCGTGATTCCCTCCATCGGAGCATCCAAAAATCCTCTGGCCGACCCATGTGTTACACCGATGAATCCCATCGCAATCCCCTATCGGCCAGACAACCACCATCGGCGGACCCAAAAGCCTCCCCGCCGATGAACAAAGACTCACCGATGACCACTCCATACACGCCCATCGCCAAGACAAAAACCATCAGCCAAGTCAAATGAACTCTCACTGATCTATCAAGTCCCTCTGATGGCTAAGCAAAATACACCCTCTTCGGCAAGACATAGACCATCGGCACAACAAAATTGATGCTTGCCGATCTCAAAGGTCTTGCCGATGAACACCCCAATCTTCCTCAAAACTTCCCATCGGCCAGAGATAGACCGTCGGCCAAGCAATCCATAGTTCACCTGATACACAAAGTCACACCGACAACATACCACATCCGGGTCTTCAGTGAGACACACGCCAATGACATCTCATCAGCCAAACCTACGCTGTCGGCACAACTCATAAATCCTTCGTCGATCGCACATGTTACGCCGATGAACACAACGCCTAAATCATCATCGGCCAGACTTAGACCATCGGTCTAGCATGAAATTCCTCTGCCGATGAAGAGTGCTACACCGATAACCTTCAAAACCCTCGTCGGTGAGACACACACCGATGACTCCTCATCGTCCAAACATACGCCGTCGGCCCAACACTTGCCCGCTCACCCGATATTCAATGTCGTGCCGATGGCACATCAAAACCCTCGCTCCCATCGGCTAGACACATATCGTCAGAGCAACAAAAGGAACCCTGGCCGATAGCACTAGTCACAGCGATGACCAACAAGCCTCACTCTGCCCCCCGTCGGCTAGACACATGCCCATCGGGAAACCAGAAAGAAGATACGCCGATGACCGAAGTCATCCCAATGGCAGAGCACCACCACATCAGTGGAACCAAAAATACTCCAGCCGATAGGCCAAGCTCTTGCCGATGGACAAGAAGACCTAGGGTTTAAATGAAGAAAACCTTCAACAAGCAAGCTCAGCCTCCAGGTCAAAATGAGCACCAACACTTCCTTATACATAGACTTATTTATGATCTCCTCATGATTATTTGTAAGCTGCAAATCTTCTTCCTTTTCTACCTTTTCTCCCATAGCAACTTTTGATTTGTAACCTTCTTTAAATTTTTCAGCTTCTTCTTTTTGCTTCCATTGATCCAACGTTCTTTGTAGTCTTTCATGTATTTTCCCAAAAGATGCAGATGCATGGTTCCACTCTTTAGCCATGATGCAAGACAAACCCATAGTAACTCTTCAATCAAACCCTCTAGGCTGGCAGGAACTTGGCTCTAATACCACTGTAATATACACCCTTGTTCTGATATTTTTTATACCAATTTTTTATTTGTTTGTTTTGTTTAGGGTCACTACTAATTGTTTGGTTTGTTCAATGCTTTTCCTTAATACACTATGTTGCCAAATAATAGAGAAATACATTCATGCAAAGATACCTAAAAATTGAAATAACATAAACAATGTTAGGAAAATTAATGTTTACATTATATTTAAGGTGTTAGTAATTATGTAAATGTAGAAATGTAATTACTATTGTAATAGTGAGGTTATTAATAAACAACTCACTAATATAGGTTTGGATGGTTAGTCATATATATTGTTGAAATAACATTATAGTTAGTGGTTAGTGTGTTATACCCATGAATGGTATTCCAAGATATTTGTTATAACACCTCCCTATTAAATAGGAGGTTGTTTGGCTATGTAAGTGGCTATATATTAGCCATGTATTGAGTGTGAGAATAAGAGATAAATATTATTATTCTATTTGAAATATTCTATCTGCGTCTGCCCAAATTCCCAACATGGTATCAGAGTGATAGGTTTCATTGTTGACATCTAAAGTGGAGTGAATTCTTTGATATTTTGTCATGAGGAGATCCAAATTGCAGAACAGACCTTATTGATGTCGATAGTATTGGGATATCTCTGATGTATTGCAGGGGTCTTCTAAATTCTATACATGGGGGTGTAAGCTCTTTTTCGGGTTGCTAGCATCATCCTGCATGGTCAAGATTTATGATGCCAATCTGTGAGAAGTCTTAGGTAGTGATTGCTTTACAACATAGTGTGCCTTGGCACAATGACAGGTAATAGGTGCATCAAGCAGATCAAACTCATTCGGTCTTTGGAAGGCGTAGTCATTAGGATTATGTTGCATATTTTTTCTCTTGGATTTTTGTGTTGAATGACACTCTACTTGTGCAACTGAGGCATGAACAATTGCTCTCTATATATTGGATTTTCAAATGCTTTCTATTTTCTGTGTTGTCTGAGATGATTATGCACTTGAGTTGCTTTTAGTAAATGTAACTCATCGTGTGTGGCTCCAAAAGAAGAAACCTTTTCATCGTCTTTGTCTCTTGTTGCACCAATCGGATCAGAAATGTGTGGATGATGACGTGGATGTCTTTGGTCTTTGGCATTCTAATCTTTGTCAATAATTTAGTTTTTGTGGATACATGCATAGAAGCAGCATCGGCCACAACAGAAAATTTGGAGAAAATAAATTTAATGATCTGAAGTGAGAGTATTTTGGAAGCGATGGTCACTTCTTCAAATGTTTCTCCATTGTTACAAAAATTTGCATATAGAGGTTAAAGATTCTTGAGGGAGGAATATATTATTGAAGACAAAGGTTAGTCATTGGTGCATTGAATGTGTTGTAATAGGTTTTAAAATAATTGTTATTAGTTCTTATAGAGATGTTGAATTAGAGAAGCAAGGTATACATAGAGCTTTGGTGTGTAAGTTTGTATTTTTTAAATTATATGGTATTTTGGAGTGCATGTTCGGTGGTACCCGACACTCCTCAATTATCACATTGAGGGGGGTATTTTAAAATTGAGTTTCAAAATCAATTTTTTTAAGTAGCAAATCTACTGGAGGATGGAGGCACCAGAGGCTAGAGGACAACCAACAACCTCTCATCAGTAGCCAATGACAGGGCCGCGCAACTGATTTGGTGACCAATGTGCAGTGTGTTTTCAATTTTTTGGTGTGGATCTTAGTTTTTTAGATTTTTAGTGTGGTGTGTAGATACTAGAAAAATGATTATATTATAGAGCAGATGATTACATAGATCCTCTAACTGTGGAGATCCTCTAAGTGGCATACTTCATTGGAAGATGGTCAAATGGTGAATACATTCACTAGCAATAATGGCCATGTGCAACAAGATCCAAACAACAAGATCTAGACAGTCGTATGCAGGATGGTATGATTTTCTTTTCAGTATTCCTGGTTGTGTGAATAAGTGGAAATTTCACATTGTGGGGGGAATAATAACCAATGTTCCATTCCCATTTCACACCAAAATGACTTAATTCAAGGGAAGCTTCCATTGGTAGTGGTAGTTGTCTATATTGTTCGAGATTGAGTGGCAGCGATCGATAACAGTGACTACAATTAAGAACACCGTGTTCTTATGGAATGTAATGTGAAAACTTTTCTAGTGTAAGTTTTTCATATTTATGATATGTATGTTGATTCCTATAAATTTCCCTACTGTACAAGCATAGTGGTGAACAAAAGCACCAAAGTAAGTAGTTAATGGATCTTGGAAGTGTTTGTGGGAGGATCCAGAAAACCACAGGAGGTTGACAGTTGGTGAGTTCCTGTCACATCAAGGTTTGTGGTAAGCCTATTTAAAACCATGGAAGGGGAGAGCCTTTCTTTTGGATCAAGGTCATGAGTCACATAGTTGGACATGCCACAAGGGTGAGCATACTGCAGAGGAGTGTGTGAATGTTTTTCTACCATGTAAACATTAAGGGGGGGAATGTTAGGAAAAATAATGTTTACATTATATTTAAGGTGTTAGTAATTATGTAAATGTAGAAAGGTAATTACCATTGTAATAGTGAGGTTGTTAATAAACAACTCACTAATATAGGTTTGGATGGTTAGTTGTATATATTGTTGAAATAACAATATAGTTAGTGGTTAGTGTGTTATACCCATGAATGGTATTCCAGGATATTTATTAAAACACCTCCCTATTAAATAGGAGGTTGTTTGGCTATGTAAGTGGCTATATATTAGCCATGTATTGAGTGAGAATAACAGAGAAATATTATTATTCTATGTGAAATATTATATCTGCCTCTACCCAAACTCCCAACAAACAATGCAATCAACAACTACCTAAATTTTTATTTAGCATGAACTTCAATGAAAGTACATACCCATTTCAGATTTTCAAGATATTAAGGTATGATACATCAAAATCAGTATGTTGAAATTATATACCACTCTAGAATTGCCCAGATTTGTTATTTCTTTCCTTAGGATTCAAAATCAGTAGCAATGTAACTCGAAATGCCCTAAAACATGCATATAAGTCTCTAGAATGAGGAGCCTAAGCTCCTACAATGCTCACACCTTATGTTGAGGGTATGCAGCTTGTGTTGGACACCATGACAGCTAATGGATATCTTTGTTCTCCCAAAACCAGCTCCAAACAACTCAGAAAAGGGTGCAGACCTACAAAAATAATCCCTCATGCCATAAATGGAGTAATGAAAACCTCACATAAACCATACAACATCCACATGAAAGGTACGACCTCCTTAGGTAGTACGGTGAGCATGGGAGGCTACAAACACCACAAAACTCCTTTAAACTAACAAGTAAAGCCTACAATACATTTTCCAGTCCTCCATAATTATCATGGCAATAAACTTGATATATATCTTTGAAATCCCTTCTGCAACAACCTTGAATGCTTTCAATTATCTCAATGTAATCCCTAAAATGAGATCACCTATAAATCCTCCAAATTGAAATAAATCTTCACAAATAAGCATAGCTGTGATTTCTGTAATGAAACCACCAAGAAATCCTCTAGATTGTCTTTCAACAACGTAGAGAATGTTGCCTATAAGGGTTTTCATCCTCACAAACCTAAGATGAACCAAGTTCAATCTCCATAACCACAAGGGTTTTGATTAGACAAATAGAATATTCTTCATAATCCAAATTAGCCCCTCAAATGTTTTTTTATACTTTTTCCACCAACTCTCCAGAAGCTTCTATTTTAAAATTTATTTTTTAATTAAAACTCCATTTTAGCTTTGAAAAAGACCTTTTAATTAAAATAATGATAATTTGACACACAAGGTCCCTGTTTAATGTATCCATAATTTAAAACTTTTCATCCCAGTTCCAATGAGCTATAACACTAAGGTGCTTTTTAAAATATTATACATAATATTTAGCAACCTTAGTAAAATAATTAAATAAAGCCATTAATACACTCATTTTGCATAAACTTCCAGAATGCATCGGAATCAAAAACTAACCGCACTGGAGTGATCTCGATGAAGAATAATGATAAATGAAGCCAACCGGCTGACTTACTATAAATAGACACCCTCTCCAAGATTCTTGGAGAGCACAACAAAAGCCAAAAATCACCCCGAAAAGCGGCATATGAGTCCTCTAAACCAACTGATCTCATTGGAGTCCTTAAATAACCCCTCTGGTAACATTAACACACACCCACAAGATCAGCGCCAACTACACTACAATAGAACCTAAAAATGGGGATATTATAAAATAACACATTATATCCCTTGTCACATATTTGATTGACACTAAGAAGATTATGTTATAATCCCTCCACATACAACACATCTTGAGCATTAGTTTTTTCATCTATGTATAGTGTACCCTTACCAACTATCTTCACAATGGTGTTGTCACCAAAATTAACAAAACCACCATCCCATTTCTTGAAAATGGAGAACTTGCTCTTATCTCTAGTCTTATGACTAGAGCATCCACTATCTATTACCCATAGATTTCCTTGTCTTTTGGCACGAAAAGCTACTTGGACTAACATAGTTTTTTCAACCTTCTTTTCTACCCAACGCCTTTTTGAACTTTTCTCCTTTTCCTCAGAATGCTTTGCTAGTTCTTTTTCCTAAGCAGGGGGTGTAGACTCTTTCTTGTGATGTGTAGAGGATTGTGTTTTTTGCTTCTTTTGTACAGAAGCACATGCAGGTCTATCTTGCCTTGGAGGAGTAAATCTCATTTTCTCCTGTCTAGAAGGCTATATAAACACACTTCTACAAAACTTGGCAATATGCCCATAGTTGTTACAATTATAATAGATATCATTCATATCAACTAAAGGAGCAAAAGTATTTCTACTTACAAAATTGTGCCTATCCATTCTCCTAGGTCTAATTTTGTAGTCTATTGCTTTATGTCCAAACTGATTACATGAAAAACAATAACCATGAAATGCATAAATGAACCTAGCTTGGCTTGCAAATTGATCTTTGAATCTCCTCCTTACATTGTGAAGTTTGATGAAACCATCATCTTCCTTTTTGAAATCTTTAGTCCTTTTATCCTTCCTGAATCCATCAGGCTTCATAGAATCAACATGCTTCCTAGATGCAACAAAGCTTGATTCGTCCTATTCTCTAACTACCTTTTTGAGGGAAGCAGTTTTCTTGGTAGTTTTACCTTCTATGTTCTTTTTAGAAATGACATCTTTGAAACTCTTGTTTTCAGAATATCCTAACCCAACTATGTTGGAGAAGGATCTTTGACAACCAATTATTTGATCAAGAATTTCTAAACTTTCTCAAACTTGAGACTTTTGTTTAATTGTTCATTCACCTTTTCTAACTCCTTCCTCAACATGACAACTTTAGCCTCTAATTTCTGACACTCATCTAGTTTGTTCTTCAAACTCAAATTAGTTACCTCTTCTATTATTTTAGACTCCTCTAACTGCAATTTTAGGCCTACAACAGGTTTATCAGATTCTTCAATCTTTAACTTGTATTTTTCCTTTTATTTTCTTTCAAACCTTAAATCATTTAGAGAAAAAATTAATTCACCTTCCATATCAACTTCACCCTCTCCTTCCTCATCAGAGTCTTCATGATAAGTTTTTAAAGGAGTATTTTCATCCTTTTTAATTTCATTAGCCATGAAATTAGTTTCATACTCTTCACTTGCATAAGAATAATCATCTGAAGAACTACTTTCTTTATCTACAAACAGACTCTTCTTCTTATTATTAATTTTTCTTCTTTTATACTTTGATATTTCTTAACTCCTAGAGTTGTCTCCTTTTTTTTTCACCTAAAGGACACTTAGAGGCATAGTGACTAATTTTTCCACAATTAAAGCATTTGAAAGGGAGTTTACCTTTGTATTTACTAGAGCCTTTCTTCATCTTTCTAACAAAATTTTCTTCTTCTTCACCTAAACTGGTACTTTGTTATAAGTCTACTTCAGTCTCCTTGGCTTTTGAAGTCTTAAATGTTGCTTCTTTCCTTGTTGATCCTGTATTTTCACTTCTCATCTCATATGCGGTAAGTGAACTAAACAACTCATCTAAAGTAAGCTTATCTAGATCTTTTGCTTCCTCAATTGTAGATACTTTAGAGTCAAATCTCTGTGGGAGAGATCTTAGAATATTCTTTACAATCACTTGATATTTTATCTCTTCTCTAATACCTATGATTGCATTCCTAACCATATCTACTCTGAGCATGTATCCCACAATATTTTCATCATCTTTCATCTTTAAAACCTCAAATAGGCTTCTATGGGTTTGCAGTTTTGCTTGCTTGACTCGATCATCACCTTCATAGATGTTGTGCAACTTATCCCATATGTCCTTGATAGATTTACAATGCATAACTTTGACAAACTTTGTGTTGGTTAGACCACACAGTATAGCGTTCTTCACTTTGGCATTATTGTCATAGGCTTTCTTCTCATTAGCAGCAGGACTAGATGATGGTGATGGTGGTTTGTAACCTTTTAAAATAGATTGCCAAATATCATATCCAAGAGAGGTTAAGTAAGTCTACATTATGATGCTATAGAAAGCATAATTAGATCCATCAAATAATAGTGCTTTATTTGAAGAAGAACCCTCTTGTCCTACCATAGTGTTCTTGAGACCAAATCTTCCTTAAGTGGTTAAACTTTTCTTCTAGTAACCCGAGACTCTAATACCAATTATTGAAAGAACACTAATACACTGAGAGGGGGGTGCATCGATGTATGTTAAAACTTTAAAATGCTACCAACAAACAAAAATGGAAGGCACATATAATAACCACACACACACAAGAAAACACCAGATTTATGTAGAAAACTTAGAATGGGAAAAACCACGGTGAGAATGTTTCTTGAGTCTACTACTCAAATCCAACCTCACAATAAGCACTAATTATATATATTTTGCAGGCACCAACCCACAAGTATATCAACACCCAAGAAAATGTTTTGAGGCTACCACCTACAAGTACATCACACACCTACAATGAGCTCCAACTCAATACCATGAGGCTTCAACCCCAATCTAAAACAGAGAGGCTATAACCCCTAAATTTTATAGTTTCATATATGCAATAATGGTTCTTCTATAACCTGAAATGCACCTTGTCACCATACAGTCACTCTGTGCTTTACATCAACATAGTTGTCTCCTTCCTCTATGCACTTTGCATTCTCTGCTCTCTTTCAAAATCTTTTTCCTTCAACACACTCTATCTATGAACATCAGAATGTTCATGCAAACTCTCCCCTTAATGCCTGTGAACAAAAATATTCAATTTGGTGAGTAACCCATTCACAACTGATTCAATGTGTATAAAAACACATTCATTTCAACAGGTGAACTGCCAACAACCACTCCAAAACTGAATATTGATAGTTTCACATCATTTCATAATAGACCAAAATTAGTTAAATTGCACACCTGACTCAAACTTTGGGCTCAAAAATATATAGTAGCAATATTTCTTGTCGACTTCACAGAACTTTAGAATAAATGTTCACCGTAATTCATAAGACCACTTCAAGTGCATCCACATTGAAATTCAATTAAATGTTGATATGGCTCTAGAGGTGTGACACTAGGAATTCTATTTATTAGCAAAAACTTAATCACCTTAGCCTTTTGATACTATCATCAACAATAGTTGCCAATGCCTTTATATGCCTTTTATCAGCAAATGTCAATTTTCCAGAACTAGGCTTTAATCGCTCTTTGTCGATGAAAACACAATTTCCCAAACTAAGGCTCCTTCCTTCTATCGACAATAGTATAGTTTTCCAAACTTAAGTCTTTTAAGCCTTTGTGACACTTATCGGTAAAAAGACACTTTTCAGAACTTCCTTTTTTAATGCTTTATCGACAAAATTACACTATCTTGAACTTACCTTTATTTCCTTTGTCATCGGCGAAATCGCAAGTATAAGACCTTTATCTTTATCGGCAAATGTTACTTTTTCAAAACATTGTCTTTTATGCTTCTATCGGTGAACTGCTAATAACTCTAATGTATGCTTCTAATGCCTTTATCAGCAAAGTGAACATTTCACTAACCATTGCCTCTGTCAACAAAAAATGTCTTCACTAAACTTCCTTTATTTACTTGCTATCGGGGAAATCTTGCTGGCACGAACTATCACTTTATTGGTGAAAGTTGAAACTTCTAAACTTGGCAATTTTACTAATGCCTTCGCTTTATCGGTGATTTGTTTAAATCTTGAACCTTGCCCCACATGATTCACATAGCCAAATAATGTCTAGTCATCGAATCAGCTAAAATGCTAACTTTCTAACTAGTTAGCCTTTAACACATTTTCTTGATAGCTGCTTCTCTAAGACTTTGCCTTCATATTGAAGTGTGTCAGCTTCTTAAGCCATAATGGCTAGTCGGCAAATTGGGTAAGTACCAAACTTGCTAACTAGTTCTAGAAATTAAAAGTTTCCCTGTTGTGCCTTTTGACTTAAGATTTAAGTAAGCTTCATTCTACATTGTCGGTAAATAAGCAAAAAGCCTAATTTTAAAACAAGTTTGCATTTTAAGAACTTTTCTGACAACACTAGAAACCTATTGAAATAAGTTGTAGTTAGTTAATCGGCATCGGCTAACCTCTAAACTAGCAAAGTAGTTCAAAAACTAAACACTTCACCGATATAACTTGACTTCAACTTTGTTCAAAGTTGTTGATAGGCTTCCATTTCTTAATTCGCTTATCTACCAAGTTGCCGATGACTTCTCAAATTCCAATGTGAAAAATAAACAAACTTTGACCTCGTATTTCTTCAAAGGTGCCGATAGAGGTTCAAACTGAGAATAGTTTTGCTGACTAAGTACATGGTTTGAACTGAAAGCATTTTGCTGATAACAAAACACAACATAGCTTTGACAAGCTTCATAACATGTCAAATGCTCTTTGACATAAATCATATTGAATGCCCTTTGACATCAATGACAACAATTCAATAGGATAATATATGTCGATAGGAAAAACAAACTGACAAAGGGATCATAGGCTAGCATCACTAAGTCTGGAAGTTCACAAACTAACTAACTTAGAAATAAGGTTCATGAAATTAGAAAATTGTCGATAAAAGGAAAAGGATGCTTTCAATTAAAGGATTTTCAAGATAAAAATAAAAACAAGGCAGACAACGTTTTATACTTAGCAAGAAAACAAAAAACTTGGGCAACGGGTATTCAAATATCAGAATAAGTGATCCATGATATATCATTGAATTGTCATTTATTGTCAATCTTGTTTGTTTGGATGTTTTAGATGTTGTCATGTGTTCTTGTTGTGTTCCTCATACTTAAAATCTTCAAATAACTTTGCTTAGCCTTGCATCACCTAAGACATACCTTTTAATTGAAATTCAAGTGATGGCCTAATGGGAAATGATGGCAATCACCTCACGCAATTAAAACCTTCATTTCTTCATTAATTCTTCTCAAGATTTCCACAAATTTGCATTTGAAATCCATGCATTAACTTCTCATTTTTTATTATTTTTGTGATTGTGACTCTAGCCCTGCCCAAACATCATGTTGATCTTTAAAAGCCATATATTATGTTGGATTATCAAAATCAAGGGACTCCTCTCAATGCATGCTCTTGTTGTTTTGATTATAATTCTAATTGTAACTAAACAATAAGAAAGAGAGAAATGTCAATCATTTCATATTTTATTAATGAACTTGTTTTATATGTTGCATGCAAATTTTTAGGTATTGTAATCCCACACTTACCATTTGGTTATTATCCATGCATGCTAGTAACTTATAAAACACCATTTCTTTTTGTCTTGGCTATTAAGAGAATAATCTCCTCTAAAGTAAGAGATGACATATAATTTGCATCAAAAATACCTTATCACATGTCTAGACTCTAGGTTTAGATGATTGCCTTGTATATGAAATAAATTGATAAGAACTTTGGATGAGCTTGCATGACTAGAGGATTGATAAATTATATTAACTAACATAATTAAGAAGCACAAATATTGCATGTGAAAAAGGCATGTCCAAATGGATAAAGAGATCCAAAGGGATGACATGTTGATATAGTGCATAGGTGGTTTTCACAACCATCTAAGGAGGTCAATATTACTCTCCAAAACTTTCCATTCTCTCAAAATCAACAAATAGTTCACGTTTAATCCCTTCTCAAAGTAGAAGTATGGGGGTTACCAATTGCTCTCATCTCCAAAATAATTTTTTTTTTAATGATATATTTCATCAAACCCAATCTCTCAATTATATTCATTATAAAAGTGTCATACTTACATGCACATAGATGATAAAACTCAATAAAACTTGCCCACCATTCCTAGTAATGAGAGAGAAATATATTCTCAAGGGGATTTCCTCTAATGGAGGAAGACCTCATGTGTCACGACTAACATTTTGTGCTCAAATATTGTATTTTCACATTATGTTTCAAACAACTAATATTGTTCATAGAATTTTGAAAAGGCATGATAAAGCTAAGCCTATCTTTCGAGGTAAGGATGTATGGGCAAGAGTTTATTTGGAATGATGAATTAAAATTTGGTATTATTAAGGCCTAGACAAATGGAAATCTTAATATCTTTTGGTAATCCCAAAACTATTAGTGGCAACAATTGGTTAGTATAAAAAAATTTATATATCCACCAAAAAGAGTTATGCAGCATGCATTTAGCATTTTTATGAGCTTCATATATTCTCTAAAAAGAACCACCTTAGATATGTTGGCAACTTGGTTGATCATGATGTTTGATAGTGTTTCCATTGATGGCAACAAGAAAAGGAACAAGGTTGGAATAGAGATTTTGGTCCGACAAAGAAGACTTAAGCATTTTGGCTAAGTGTTGGTAGTGTACACAAATAGTGACAAAGAAATAGTATTCTGATCAGCGTTGGTCCGCTATTGAAGATATGTTCTTGCAGTTTTGGTAAGATGTCTATAGTCCTTAGATGATATTAAATCCAAAGTTTCATATTTTGATCATCTTTGGAAGTGTACCTTCAAGTAACCTAAGTCTGGCATGACAGAATACAATACTGAATAGAGCAAAACACCTAATTATTTTTGTCTACATTCCTCTGGTAATAGATATTTTATTATGCAGTTTAAGGTGTTGTAAACACATATATGAAGTCTCTAAATCTAAAGCTGCAGAGTTTGAAGTCCATCGGAAAGATAGTTATGAGCATCCAAGTATTGCTACAAGGTTTGACCATGTTTAACTGAGACAGAGCATGTGTTCTAATGGTTTGCATTTGGCCGCAAGTAGATATTATGTTCTACGATTTTGGAGTTATGTTCTAAGATGTCTGAAGAGTCTTGGATATGAATTTGAGCAAGTCTTGTGGTCTTCATTGAAAGTTGTAATCTGATAGATGGACCGAACCAGTGATAAATAGAGTTTATGGTTGACCTGATACTTTGATTTGAGTATGGTAAAATCCACTGATTAGATTAATGTTCTAAGTGGTTATATAGTTTGCGGAGACATGTAAAAATATGTTTCAAGTGTTGAATTGGTTCACAAAGTACTTTCGTGAAAGGATTAGGCCGACAAGTTACACAAGGCATAACTACACGCTTCATCTCTGTATGCCGACCTAATTTGAGGATTGTAAATGTTACGGATATATATATATATGAGATCCATTTTGATGTTTGGTGAGTGTGTGTTGTGAATATGAAGAAGTAAGTGTGAATATGAATGTGTGTGTGTGTGTGCGACATGCAAAGTCTTTTGATTGTGTAAGGATGACAAGTGCAGAAGAAGATATATCTTATAAAAGCAGAGTAGTGTGACAGAGGAAGGTAGGATGAAGAGTTTTGAATTAGTTTTCTGAGCTTCATTGGAACTGTATCCATGCATTTGCAGATACAATTTTAGCAGTTCATTTTGGCAGTGAGCCTTCCTTCCTTTTCTTTCCTTAGGGTAGTGAGCCTGTATGTAGTAAGCATCTTTCTTTAGACAATGAGTCCTTAAGGGCAGTGAGCCTCTTGTAATTTGGTATTTTTACTACATAATATATTGTGAGCTAACTCTCACCATGGTTTTTCCCATTTTAGGTTTTCCACATAAAAAATTCTGGTGTCTATGTGTTATGTTTTGTGATTGATCATTCTATGTTTAACTTTCTTTAATGTTGTTGAATAGGTAAATGGATCAATGGTTTAATTAGTGAATGGTTTAAGATAATACTGATTCAACCCCCCTCCCCCCGTATTCTGGGTGTTCAACAATTGATATCAGATCCTGGTTCCTTGGAAGAAGTCTAACAGCTTGAGGAAGATCTTGGAGATTGAACACATGGTAGGTAAAAGGTATTCTACTCCTCCTGAAGAAATTGACTCAACTGAAACTATAGAAGAAGAATGCATGGTTTTCAATGAAGAAGAAATCAAAGTTGTTCTTGAAGATCTTGAAAGGACTAAAGTAGAAAACATGGATCTGAAAGAAAATGTCAAGGAAGTAGATGAGTGCATCAAACAATTGAGGGAACAAGTCAAGAAGTTCAAAGAAAAACATAAGGAAGTTAGTGAACAATTGAGATCATCAAATGAAATCTTGGATGATCTAAAAGTGCAAATTGAAGATAAGACAAAAGCTAAAGAAGATCTAAATCAACTGGTAAAAGGCAAATCAGAAGAATGTGCAAAGCTTGAAAAGGAAGTTGGGAACGTGAAATCAGATTTGGAAAAGGCAAAGAGTTATGAAGAAAAGTTCAAGATAAGTTCTGCAAAACTTGATGAGATGCTTGCTAGCCAAAAGAACTCTGATGACAAAGAAGGCTTGGTATTTGAGAAAGGTGAAAGTTCTAAAATAGGTCAAGAAAAGAATGTTGAGATCAAGGACAAAGGGAAGAAGATCCAGAACAAAAGGAATGAACCTAGAAAACCATCGGTTAGGCAACCAAATGCTCAAAGTTACCCATCTTTCAATGGTTATTGGAATCCATGCAATAAGTTTAGTCATAAGGCTACTTAATGTAGGAGCAGAGTGAATCAAAATGTTCCATCATTTTTCGGCTAGTACTTTACTTGCAATAAAGTAGGTCATAAAGCTAATGAATGTAGAAGTCAGATAAGGAATGGTTACAACAATGGAAGGAATGCTCAAACTTTTAGAGGTAACTACTATACATGTAAGAGATTTGGTCATAGAGCTAGTGAATGCAGAAGTCAGATAAGAAATGGCTATAACAATGGAAGGAATGCTCAATCTTTCAATGGTAACTATTTTAAATGCAATAAATTTGGACATAAGGCTAACCAATGCAAATCAAGGATGAATGGAAGGAACAACAGTTAGAGAAATGTTGTATGCTTCAATTGCAATAGGCCTAGACATATTGCAAGGTCCTACAAAAGCAAGAATATGAAGAAGGATAATCAGGCAGAGATGAAGAAACCAGCACAAAAGGTGGATCCAGAAGAGATCAAGAAGGAGATGAACAAGGTGTTGGTTAAGAAAGAAGTTATTGAAGCTAAGAATGAGTCTGTGCTAGACTCTAGTGTAGACACGTCTTTCGAGAAGTGAATTGGGAGCTCTGGCTCAGGGGGAGATTCAAGGAAATATTTTGTTCCCCTAGCCAGAAAAGTGGTGCTGGCAGCCAGCATGAGGATATGAGCTGAAAAATAGTATATCAGAACTTTTGGAGAAAATTCTGACAGAAAAGAACTTAATGCGGAAGATTGCGGAGCAATTTACATCTACTGTAAGTAGCAGAGATAGTGTTGACAGCTTTTTGGAAACAAACATTTATGGCAATTTAGGTTTTGATGAGAAGAGTTTATAAGTGATTTCATTCAAAGAAAGTTCACTTTGCATTCAATCTCTTAAGTGTCCAAGGAGATTTGAGCAACAAAGCAAAAGTGAATTCAAGCATTTGGCATGAAGAAACCCTAACCAGAAAGTGAAGAAGAAGGTACTTACAGTCTACTCTTTTGAAATTCTTTTGTTGAACTATAAAGATGTCTACTCCTCAAGTAGTTGAGATCATTCAAAGGCCTCAACCCAAATTTAAGAAACATCCATTCAAATCCATAGAAACAAATTTGAATGGTGTGTTTTCTAAAGTTCCTCATGGTATAATGCATAATGAAGATACTAGGGTTTATATCCATGCAAATTTGGAAGAGTATGATCATTTGAAATTAGGGCAAGTTTACTTGAATGAGTTGACCAAAGATAAATTTGAATTGAAGGAAGAATTTAGTGCTCTGCATGAGAAGAAATTGGACACATGGATCAATTTTCCAATTTTCTCTGAAGATGCTTGGGTTAGGTATGCCCTAAGCAAAATCCATGATGAATTCTATTGGCTGAATATGTCTCATATGATAACCAAGGATGCCATTGAGGTAGTGACAAGTATGTGTTCCACTACAATAGTTCCAACACTCAAATCAATAAAGAATGATAAAGTGATGAAGCTAACTGGTGTTAAATTTGACAAAAGAGTACTAACTATTAATGACATTGAAGATCTGGCAGTGGGATTTGTTTCCATGGTGATTGGGTACAAGGTCTACTTCTCCAACAGGGAAAACTATGTTTCTGCAATAGCCATCTACACTGCCTATGAGATGGTGAAGAACAATACTAATTATGACCTGTGTGAGTTGCTTTGGCAACAATTGATGGAGAATCTCAAGAGGACAAAATATACCAAGTACCCATTCAAATATGGTACTCTTATCATCTACCTACTATTCTACTTTCTGAGGGAATTACCAAGTATGAGTAATATTGTTTGGTTCAATCACTCTCCTGTAACAGTACAAATTAGAAATCATCTATAGAGTTTAGGAGATATTGATGCACAAAATGCTACTTTTTGGGGATACTTTAAGAATTTCTAAAAGAAAATGCAGGATAGGGTTAGAATCCCTAGAAAGGTGGTTGAGAAGTATAAAGATAATATTGTTTTTATGGTGACCAAAGAGCAATGTCTCATGGAGGCAATGGAACCAATAATAGTGTGGGTCCAAACAATGGGATATGAAGTTACAGAAGACATCCTGGCTGGCTTGGTAGATTTAATGTTGAGCAAACCAAAGGATCCTAAAGAGGAAATATTTGGGACTTTTGAAGAAAAATCTCTCAAAGTGCATCTAGAACAAAACTCAATTAGAATCACAGAGAAAAGAAAGAAAGATGGCAGAAGACTATGTTATGAGCAATGGATTCACAAAAGAGCAAATAGACCAAGCTATAGCCAAGGCTCAAGAAGAGAAATCTAAGAAGAAAAGGCTCTGGAAAGGCATAAAGTATAGACTAAGCAAGAAAATCCTACTTCTGGCACAAGAAAAAGAACAAGAGCCTCCTCTTCTACTACAGCTACCTCTGGGAGCTTTGGACCCCTTCCCATTGCTAGTGTTGAGAAAGAATTGTCTGAAAAGAAGCCTACAAAGAAAAAGGAGAAAAGAAAGAAAGCAAAGGCCACCAACAGAGTATATGTGAACCTTGGTGGTAGAGAAGAAGAAGAAGAAGAAGAAGAAGAAGAAGAAACAGAAATTGGTGAAGAGATAAGGGCAAAAAGGGAAAAAACAAATGAAGCCACTGCAAGAAAAGAAGTGAAGCCCTCTGGAGAAGGGAAAGACAAGAAGAAGAAAAAGGAAAAGAAAATGGAGATCAAGGAAGGAGAGGCCACAATGACCTTGGAAGCTATAGTTAATGCAATGGCTGAGCATGGGAACTTGAAGCTAATTGCTGATACATATGATGAATGCTCACATGCTGACAAGGTAACAATTGAAGCAGCTGTGGTAAGATTTTTGGACATGTTCAATAAGGCATTGATTAAATTTATAGGTGACTTATCGGACAGTTAAAGGAATATGTTCTAATGAAACTATGTCCAAGTATCACCAGTGAAGAAAAAGTCAAAGTCACTAAGAAGCTCAATGAGGAATTTAGAACCAAAAAGAGAGTCAATACTCTAATGTCTAGAGATATTGAAAAACTAGTGAAAGAGATCGAGGAGAAAACCCTGAATGTACTTCAAGAACTTCACATTCCATTTGTGATTGACACAATTGAAGAGGAACAAAATGTTGATATTGACAATTCCAATGCATTTCCTGAAGTGAATGTTGAATAGAGTATGAATCAAAATGAAATAACTCCTCCAATAAATAAAGAAAAGGATGAAGAATTAAAAGAGCCTATAGGAGAGAAGAACACTAAGGAAGCAAAAGTTACCCCTGAAGAAAAAGCCTCTAAAGAACAAGGTGAGAAAAGAGAAGAAGCAAATGTATAGATGACTAATAATTCTTCTCTAGAAACAGAGGAAAATGAACAAGAGGCCATTCAAGAAGACCCTCTGGAGAGATATGAAGCTGAAGTGTATCAAGATGAAGATAAAATAGACACTGTTGAAAAGGATTCAATTGACTCTTTAAGAGAATTTTGGGAGAAACAAAAGGAAACTCAGATTTTGACTGCACCTGAGTTATTACAAAGACTGATAAACCTAGCTACAATGTCCCCACTACAAAAACTGAGGCTAGGGACAATTTTTCAAGCCATAGCACAAGAAGAGATTTTGAAATCTCATATGGAAGACAGTGAGTTAATTGGAGATGCAATAGCAATGTTTGAAAAGATTATGCTTGGAATAAAGAAGGATACATCCTTGGCTCCTACTGCACAGTTGAAGAAGCTTATGGAGTCAGTCAATTCTCATTTTGAGTCCCTTGAGAAAGCAGCTGAGAAGAAGGTAAGGGCTAAGATTGACAATAAAATGCTAGTTGAGCTCAATGATAAGTATTCTCAAGAAAATGTTTGGTTAGATAAAAGTATTGAATAGCTAGAGTTGGCTATCAAAGAAGCTAGCAATTTGTATCAATTTTGTCTAACATGGCCTGAGAAAACCAAGGACCTAAAAGATAAAATAGATGGTTGGGAAGCCTAGATTACCAAAATATCTAGGACCTATGATCCGGCAAAAGATACCATAGGAAATAAAAGGGTAGAAGTTGAGACCATTCATTCGGTAATAAATAAGTTGTAGACCCAAAAAGAGGTCATCAAACATAGAATGAACCAGCTCTGGAGATTGCAAGTTTTAAGATTGCATCCATGACCAGGCTTGTAGCAGTAGAAAATAAGACAAGGTAAATCACTGAGACCCCTGCTACTATGAAGAAGGCAGAAAAGTTGGTGTCCCAAATCAATGGGCATATACTAGTTTTGAGTGATGCCAAGGTCAAATGGGATGAAGATGTGGTACAATTGAAGAAGATCTACAAAGATATTCTCCCTTAAAACCAGTAAGATATTTGATTTCATTTGTAAATATGAAGACAGTACAAATAGTTTTTGAGTTTTAGTCACTTGTACATATATATGTATCATACACCTTTGCCATTGATGTCAAAGGAAGAGAATGAAGAATAATGTGAAAAACATAGATAAGTGAAAATAAATAAGGAGAGATGCATGTAGTTAGGGGGAGTAGTTTAATGGTTTTTCACATCATGCATTGCCATCAATGCCAAAGGGGGAGATTGTTGGCAACTTAGCTGAGCATGATGTTTGATAGTGTTTTCATTGATGGAAGCAAGAAAAGGAACAAGGTTAGAACAGAGATTTTGGTCCAGCAAAGAAGACTTAAGCATTTTGGCTAAGTGTTGGTAGTGTACAGAGATAGCGACTGAGAGATAGTATTCTGATCAACGTTGGTCTGCTGTTGAAGATCTGGTCTTGCGGTTCTAGTAAGATGTCTATAGTACTTAGATGATCTTAAATACAAATTTTTAGTTTTTGATCATCTTTGGAAGTGAACCATCAAGTAGCCTAAGTCCAACATGATAGAATACAGTACTGAATAGAGTAGAACACCTAATTGTTTTGGTCTACATTCCTCCAGTAATAGATATTTTGTTATGTGGTTTTGAGGTGTTGTAAACACGTATATGAAGTCTCCAAATCCAAAGTTACAGAGTTTGAAGTCCACCGAAAAGATAGTTATGAGCATCCAAGTATCGCTACAAGGTTTGACAGTGTTTAACTAAGATAGAGCATGTGTTCTAATGGTCTGCATTTGGCTGCAAGTTGATATTATGTTTTGCAATTCTTGAGTTATGTTTTGAGATGTCTAAAGAGTCTTGGATATGAATTTGAGAAAGCCTTGTGGTCCGGATTGAAAGTTGCAATCTGACAGATGGACTGAACCAGTGATAAACAAAGTTTAAGGCCAACCTGATACTTTGATCTGAGTACGGTAAAATCCATTGATTAGATTAATGTTCTAAGTGGTTATATAGTTCAAGCTGACATGTAAAAAATTGTTTCAAGTGTTGAATTGGTTAGCAAAGTACTTTGGTGAAAGGATTAGGCCGACAAGATACACAAGGCATAACTACATGCTTCATCTCTGTATCTCAACCTAATTTGAGGATTGTAAATGTTGCAAATATATATATATATATGAGATCCATTTCAATGTTTGGTGAGTGTGTGTTGTGAATATGAAGAAGTAAGTGTGAATATGAATGTGTGTGTGTGCGACATGTGAAGTCTTTTGATTGTTTAAGGGTGACAAGTGCAGAAGAAGAGAGATCTTATAAAAGCAAAATAGTATGATAGAGTAAAGTAGGATGAAGAGTTTTGAATCAATTTTCTGAGCTTCATTGGAATTGTATCCATGCATTTGCAAATGCAATTTTAGCAATTCATTTTGGCAGTGAGCCATCCTTCCTTTTCTTTCCTTATAGCAGTGAGCCTGTATGCAGTAAGCATATTTCTTTGGATAGTGAGTCCTTAAGGGTAGTGAGCCCTGGACAGTGATCCCTAAGGCAGTGACCCTCTTGTAATTTGGTATTGTTACTACATAATATATTGTGAGCTAACTCTCATTGTGGTTTTTCCCATTTTGGGTTTTCCACATAAAAATCCTAGTGTCTATGTGTTATGTTTTGTGATTGATCATTCTATGTTTAACTTGCTTTAATGTTGTTGAATGGGCAAATGGATTAATGGTTTAATTAGTGAATGGTTTAAGAGAATATTGATTCACCCCCCCCCCCACTCTGAGTATTCTGGGTCTTTAACAAGATATCATCACAATCTTTGGAATGTACCGCACCAGTAAACTTCTTTAGGTTGGCTTGCATGAGCTGAGTAACACAGATGCACACTGACTGTTAGAGCACAATTCAACAACATGAACTTCAAATCACCTCAAAATTGGAACTAGCCATCTTCAAACATCTACAATCATATCCTCAAAATCACAAAGTAAAATGTTTCCATGAGGTGAAATGTGGAGTACTGGAACTCAGTCTCTGTCACAGTTAAACACTGTATGTTCATGTAGCGATACTCAGACACATTTACCTCACTCTCCAGAGGAATTCAATCTCTAAAGCTTTGGGTTTGGAAAGTCCAAGAATATGTCAATATCCCCTTAGAACTATAGAAGAAAGTATGTCATAATGGAGATATGTGGACCAAAACAATCAGGCACTTTGCACTACTTGAGGCTGCACTCTATTAAATCAAACTTCTTCAACAAGTAGTTAGCCTTCTGGATCACATAGGAGGATGAAATCCTAGAATTAGATGCTTCTAGTAGTCCTTAATAACATTCCAAAACCACAGACCAAAATCTTCAAACTGTGAGAAATGTGAACTAGAAAATTGTATCTTTGTGCACTTGGAAGAGACTCTGACACTTAGCCTTACTGCTCTAAACATTGTTGCCATCAATGACAACACTTCAACACTTCTTGACTATCATGCACTTTGGTATGCTAGCAGTGTCTCAAACACTAATATGTCCAACAATCTCGCCCTTTAGCATTGATGGCAACACATGATGTGAAAACCGTCAACCCAAATCTTCTGAAAGTTCTCCCCCTTAGATAGATATTTTCCACATCTACATCTCTTCATCAAAAGTACCTTTTTCACATCTACTTCTCTCCCCCTTTTTCATCAATGGAAAAGGATATGAACTTTTACTAGATCTCTTTTTGTCTTAGAGAGCATAAGTATATACAAACTAAAAATTGCTCCCTCTAAATAGATGATCTCCATATAAAGACCAAAATTTCAAAAAGATATCTCATAACCTTCTGCATATGCACATGAGAAATCAAGACTTACTGAGGTTTAGGAAGGATGTCTTTGTGGATAATCTTTAGTTGAGCTACATCTGAATCCCATTTGTCCTTAGCATACTTCAAAAATTGTACATGCCCATTAATCTAGGATAACATATCTTATGCCTTACCTGCTGTATCAAGAGCATCTGTCACTTTCCTGACCTTATCAACTTCATTGAACAGACCCATCATGGTAGCTATCTTCAAGCTTACAATTTCTCTTAGTTGGCTTGTCTGATCCTTTATAGACTCCTCTTAATTTTGCAATTGCTTTATACTTACATAGGCCTTTACTATCTCAACTCTTAGATCTCCACTTGAATCTTCCCAAGGGTCATAAATGTTGGAAAGCCTTAGAAGTTGTTTCTCAAGATTCTCTATCTTGTGCTTTATATCCTTTGCAATTATAGGCTAGGTTAAGCAATATTGATATAAGGCATTTGCATCATTAATTGTTGTCTTAACATACTCAATGCTATTATCTGACAAAATATGTGCCTTAGAGCACTTATCATTCAACTCTACTAACCTCTTGCTATCAAATTCTTCTTTAACTTTCTTCTCTACCACAAGCTCAAGAGACTCAAACTTACTATTCATAGAATCCATGACTTTCTTCATTTAATAAGATGGGAGTCAGTGAGGCATCTCTCTCAACATCTAGAAAAATTTTCTCAAGAACTATTACAGCTTCCTCTATCAACTCATTGTCTTCAATATGTGATTTCAATATTTCTTCCTGAGTTGTGGCCTGAAATATTGTTCCCAATTTGAGCTTTTGCAGGGGAGGCACACTGGCCAAGTTTATTTGACCATTAGTGGAAGGAAATGGAAACAAATTAGAGGCTGACAAATGTTGTAATTCTCTATGCTTGATCAAAAATTCTCTAATTGAATCCAATGGTGAAGTTGTTGAGCTTTCACTGGTAGTGTCTCTCCTTTCAACATTAGTAGACACATTTGCATCAGGAGCTTCTGGAGGATCTTCACCAGTAGGTATTTATTGTTCAGCATTTTTATCCAGACCAGAGGAGTTATCAACTTGTTCTAGAATGTCCTCATTTTGCTTGTCCTCTTCCTCTATAGTCCTCTCCTCAGTAGGCTCTCTTACTTCTTCATCATTTCTTGTGTTCTCTGGAGGAGGAGACACACCTTGATTCTCTGAGATTGTAGGAGGAGGTGAAGATTGTGCATTCTGTTCATCATCTACATACAGAATTGCACTTGAAGTACCCATGTCAGGATTCTACTCCTCTCCATTAATGTCTATGACAACTAGCATTTGAAGCTCATTAAGTACATTTAGAGTGATCTCTTTAGTTTCTTTCATCAGATTTTTAATTTCCCTTTTGTCTCCTGCCATCAAAGTGTTGATTCTTCTTTTTGTTCTAAAATATTTACGTAACCTCTGAGTGACTTTAATTTTCTCTTGTCTAGAGAGACTTGGACAAAACTTAAAATAGTTTCTTTTATTTTAGTATCCTTAGCCATAGCTTCATCCTTTTTAGAAGTTAAAATGTTGTCTAGACTATCAGGTAATTCATTAGTAATTTCAATCAAGGCTTTATTGAACATATCTAAATACATTATTGCAACAGCTTCAATGATGGCCTTGTCATTGTCAAAACTCTCATCATACAAGTTTGCAATAGGCATTAGATTCCCATGCACAACCACTGCATTGATTGTGGCTTCCAAAGTCATGGTAGCATTATCTTTCTTTTCCTTGTTCTTCTTCTTTCCCTTTCCTTTACCTTTACCGAAGGGCTCTCCTTGTTCTCTGAAAGTGCTATCTCTCTTCTTGAAAATAAATGCTTCATTCTCTTTATCATAGATGACTTCCTTTTCTGTAGTAGGTTTAGTTTTAATAGTAGGAGGAGGTCTCTTTCTCTTTCGGATCAATTTTCCTTCTTCTTCTTCTTGTTCTTCCTCCTCTCCTTAGTAGGTTCTCTTACTTCTTCATCATTTCCTGTGTTCTCAGGAGGAGGAGACACACCTTGATTCTCTAAGATTGTAGGAGGAGGTAAATATTGTGTATTATGTTCACCATCTACATTCAGAATTGCACTTGAAGTGACCATGTCAGGATTCTGCTCCTCTCCATTAGTGTCTGTGACAAATAGCATTTGAAGCTCATTGAGTACATTTAGAGTGATCTCTTCAATTTCCTTCATCAGATTTTCAATTTCCTTTTTGTCTCCTGCCATTAGAATGTTGATTCTTCTTTTTGTTCTAAAATCTTTACTTAACCTCTGAGTGACTTTAATTTTCTCTTGTCTAGAGAAACTTGGATAGAACTTCTTTAAAATAGTTTCTTTTATTTCAGTATCCTTAGCCATAGATTCATCCTTTTTAGCAGTTAAAATGTTGGCTAGACTATCAGGAAATTCATTAGTAATTCCAATCAAGACTTTATTGAACATATCTAAATACCTTATTGCAACAGCTTCAATGATGGCCTTGTCATCATCAGAACTCTCATCATACAGGTCTGCAATAGGCTTTAGATTCCCATGCACATCCACTGCATTGATTGTGGCTTCCAAAGTCATGGTAGCATTATCTTTCCTTTCCTTGTTCTTCTTCTTTCCCTTTCCTTTACCTTTATCGGAGGGCTCTCCTTGTTCTCTAGAAGTGCTATCTCTCTTCTTGAAAATAAATGCTTCTTTCTCTTTCTCAGAGATGACTTCCTTTTCTATAGTAGGTTCAGTTTTAATAGCGGGAGGAGGTCTCTTTCTCTTCTGGATCAATTTTCCTTCTTCTTCTTGTTCTTCCTCCTCTCTTCAACAAGTTCTCTTACTTCTTCATCATTTCCTATGTTCTCTGGAGGAGGAGGCACACCATGATTCTATGAGATTGTAGGAGGAGGTGGAGATTGTGCATTCTATTCACTATCTACATCTGGAATTGCACTTGAAGTGCCCATGTTAGGATTATGCACCTCTCCATCAATGTCTGTGACAACTAGCATTTGAAGCTCTTTGAGCACATTTAGAGTGATCTCTTCAATTTCTTTCATCAGATTTTCAATTTCCTTTTTGTCTCCTACCATTAGAGTGTTCATTCTTCTTTTTGTTCTGAAATATTTACTTAACCTCTGAGTGACTTTAATTTTCTCTTGTCTAGAGAGACTTGGACAGAACTTATTTAAAATAGTTTCTTTTATTTCAATATCCTTAGCCATAGCTTCATCCTTTTTAGTAGTTAAAATGCTAGCTAGACTATCAGGAAATTCACTAATAATTTCAATCAAGGCTTTATTGAACATATCTAAATACCTTATTGCAACAGCTTCAATGATGGCCTTGTCATCATCAAAACTCTGATCATACAAGTCAACAATAGGCTTTAGAGTCCCATGCACAGCCACTGCATTGATTGTGGCTTCCAAAGTCATGGTAGCATTATCTTTCTTTTCCTTGTTCTTCTTCTTTCCCTTTCCTTTACCTTTACTGGAGGGCTCTCTTTGCTCTCTGGAAGTGCTATCTCTCTTCTTGAAAATAAATGCTTCTTTCTCTTTCTCAGAGATGACTTCCTTTTCTGTAGTAGGTTCATTTTTAACAGCAAGAGGAAGTCTCTTTCTCTTCTGGATCAATTTTCCTTCTTCTTCTTCTTGTTCTTCCTCCTCTTCTGCATTTACACCATGGATGACATAGATTCCTCCAGTTGCTTGGCCTTTAACTCCCCTTTTCTTAGGTTTGGATGCACTAGCTTCTTCATTCTTCTCTATAGTAATAGTAGCAGTAGCAGAGGCAGAGGCACCGGAGGCCTTGGATGCACCAGTAGTGGAGGATGAAGTTCTTGACTTTCTTGTGTTGGGTGTAGGCCCTTTTCCTTCATCTTTCTCATTTTATTCCTCTGCATCTCTAGCTTCTTCATCTACTTTCCTCTTGGACTTAGCCTATTGTAATTGGTCCTTAGTTAATCCTACCTTTTCTGTAGATTATTACACTATCTTTTGTGCTTTCTTTTGTGATTGCTATTTGTTTTGCTCTAAGTGAATTTTCATAGACTTTTCTTTGAAAGTTTGAAACCTCTCTTTAGTAGGGTCATGATGTTTACTAAGCATTAGTTTAGTCAAACCAACCAAAGTGTCTTCCAGAACCTCATATCCCATTTTTGGGATCCATATAGTTCTAGGTTCCACAGCTTCCATCAAGCACTCATCTTTGGTTACCATAAAAGTGATATCATTTTCATACTTCTCAACAACTTTCTTAGGGATTCTAACCCTAGCTTGCATTTTTTCTTGGAAAACTTTGAAATAGCCCCATAGGGCTACACTTTGAGCATTAGTACTGCCAATTCTTTGCAAATGGTCTATGATCTGATTGCCACTAGAATATTTCTAAGCCATACAACATTTTGTGCTCTGGGTAGCTCTCTCAAGAAGTAAAACAGCAAATAGATTATGAGAGTACCATACTTGAATGGGTCCTTAGACTCCTTGGTCTTCTTCAAATTATCTAAAAGTTGTTGCCAGAGGAGTTCACACATATCATAGTCAACATTCTCTGTTACCATCTAATATGCAGTGTATATGCTGTGGCAAAAATAGAGTTATCTCTGTTAGTGAAATAGATCTTATACCCAATCATCATTGATGCATACTTAACTACTGGATCTTCAATGTCATTAACTGTTAAAGCCCTTTTATCAAACTTCACCCCTGTAAGCTTCATTACCATATCATTTTTCATAGATTTCAAAGCTAGCACAGTATCGGTGGAGGATAACCCTATTACGGCCTTAATGGCCTCCTTGTTGATTACATGTGGGACATCCAACCACATGAATTTATCATGTATCCTACTCAACACATATCTTATCCAAGCATTCTCATAGCAAAAGATAGGGAAATTATTCCATACATCTAATTTCTTCTTAGCTAGGGCATTGAATTCTATTTTCAGATTGTATTCATCATTAGTCGGTTCATTGAACCAAACTTGTCCTAACTTGACATGATTATACTCTTCCATATTCACATGAATGTAGGCCTTAATATCTTTATTATGTAGAATGTCATAGGGCATGTCAGAAAATGTGCCATCCGGATCCATTTCCATGGATTTCAATGGATGCTTTTTGAACTTAGGTCTAGGCCTATCTTATACATCAATCACATGAGGCTTAAACATTTTTGTTGCTTGAATTCTTGGATTAGGAGAGAAAATTTGTCAATACCTTGATAAACGCTTTCAATTAGGGTTTTTTCCTAAAAAATGTTGAATGCAATGAACTCTCTTTTGATGTGTTGCTCAAGATCTCCTTCTTTACTTGAAAGTTTGATTACAATATGAATTTCCATCAAACAAATTTTATTATATTCTCTCATTGATCAAAACCTAATTCCCCATAAATGCTTTGTTTCAAAAAGTTGTTGATACTTTCACTATAGCTCACAGTCGATTTAAATTTCTCTATAATCTTTCGCAGTTGAATGTTTTCTTCTATAGTTTTCTTCAAATGATCAAACATATTAATTCTCAATTCATATCTTTGTGTTGGCCTCAACACCACTCATTTGGTAGAGGGAGGAAAGATTTTCATTGATTCTCCCCTTGAGCCAAAGCTCTCAGTCTAGTTTCCAAAGGAAACATCTGCACCAGATTCTAATACAGATACATCCTTGACCTTTGTTGCATCCTTCTTTATCCAAATATTGCTCATCTCCTTCTTGTTTTCTGCTAGATCAACCTTTTGAACTAGTTTTTTCTTTTATGCCGATGTATCCTTCTTCATTCTTTTGCTTCTACAAAACTTTGTAAAATGTTCAGGACTATTACAGTTGTAGCGCACAACATTCCTTTGAATCTAACCATTATTCCTTACATTCATTCTGAATCTGCATTTATTAGCTTTGTGCCCAAATCTATTTCATGTCAAACAGTTGCCTTTAAAAGATTGAATCATTCTACCATTGTTATAACCATTCATCCTTTAACTTCTGCATTCAATGGCCTTATGACCAATTCTCTTGCATGTAAAACATTGATCAGAGAAAGATGGTACATTTTGATTCACTCTGCTCCTACATTGTGTATCCTTATGTCCAAATTTATTGCAAGAATAACAATAACCATTGAAAGATGGGTACCTTTGAGCATTAGGTTGTTTGACTAGTGGTCTTTTAGCTCCTTTCTTCTAATTTTGGTTCTGATTTCCATTGTTCTTTTTGTTTTCAAATTTTGATGCTTGTCCTATTTTTTAAGTTTCACCTTTTTCAAACCCTAGGCCCTTTTTATCATTGGGATCTTTCTGACTTGCAATCATCTCATCAACCCTTGTAGAACTTATCTTGAATTTTTATTCATAACTCGTTGCCTTTTCTAGGTCTAATTTTAGTTTCACAACTTCTTGTTCAAGCTTTGTACAATCTTCAGATTTACCTTTCATCATTGAGTTCAGATATTCCTCAATTTTTGCTTTTTCCTCAACTTCCACTTTCAAATCAATCATGGATTCATTTGCTAACCTCATTTTTTCACTGTCCTCCTTATGCCTTTATTTAAGATTATTGATTTTCTCTTTCAAATTTTTGATATATTCATTTGCGTCTTTGACATTCACCTTCATATCTATGATTTCTTCCTCAGTCCTATCTAGGTCTTCAAGAGCAATCTTGAGTTCTTCACTATTTATAGACATGCATTCATCTTCTAAAAATTCAGTAGCAGGAATCTCATTCAAAGGAGTAGGAGATTTTCTAGATGCCATGTGTTCAATCTCCAAGATCTTCCTCAAGCGGTTAGGCTTCTTCCAAGGGACCTTTCTTTGATACCAATTGTTGAACACCCAGAATACTGAGAGGGGGGTGAATCAATATTCTATAAAATCATTCACACATTAAATCTTTAATTCATTTCCCAATTCAATAATTGAAAGGCAAGTTAAGAATAGAAAATATAATCACAAAGCATAACACATGAACACCAAGATTTTACATGGAAAACCCAAAAAGGGAAAAACCACGGTGAGGATTAGTTCACAATATATTATAACCGGTTAAGGTATTACATAAATGCTCACTACAGGTGGACTCACTGACCACTGAGAAAGAAAGAGAGAAGAAAGAGAGAAATGGGATGGATCACTGCCATTGATGAACTGTTACATTTGCATCCACACATACATTGATTACAGTTCTAATGAAGCACAATCAGAATCCTCTTTCACTGATCTTAATCATAGTTCTGCTCTCTTCTATAATCACATGGTCTACCCTATTCTTTCTTAGTTCAAATCTGTAAGTACTCATTGCATCACATACATCCTTCCTTCACCCATCATCACCTTCTCTTTTCACACACCACCAAGGCATCAAGACAAATCTCTATATATGTGGTTGCTTCATTTACAATCATCAACTAGTTTGTCTCAAAAATATGCCTCAAAATTTACCATAAACTATGTGCCAAGATTCAAACTAGAAAATAGGTTAGGGTGGACCTAAAATAGATCTCACTTAACTCAATACATCATTTTTACTTTCCCTTTAGAACCTCTTTACTCACAATATCAAATAGGTCGGCCTTCTTGAGTGTAGCATGTAGAATAGCATAGGTCAGTCTCAAACTCCAATACGGACTAAACCAAAGCATAAACACATTCTCTTAGGTCAGCTTGACCTATAGAACCACCTTAGATAACATCACAATCTTTGGAATGCACCACACCAGTAAACTTCTTCAGGTCATCTTGCATGAGCTAAGTAACACAGATGCACGCTAAATGTCAGAGCACAATTCAACAACTTGAACTTCAAATCACCTCAAACTTGGAACTATCCATCTTCAGACATCTAAAATCATATCCTTAAAATCACAAAGCAAAATGTTTCCATGTGGTGAAATGCGGAGTACTAGAACTCAGTCTTTGTCACAGTCAAACATTGTTTGCTCATGTAGTGATACTTAGACACATTTACCTCACTCTCTAGAGGACTTCAAGCTCTGAAGCTTTGGGTTTGGAAAGTCCAAGCATATGTCAACAACCCCTTTGAACCACAAAAGAAAGTATGTCATATTGGATATATGCGAACCGAAACAATCAAGCACTTTATTAAACCGGACTTGTTCAACAAGTAGTCAGCCTTCTAGATCACATAGGAGGATGAAATCCTAGAATTAAATACTTATGTCAATCCTCAATAACATTCTAAAACCATAGACCAAAATCTTCAAACTGTGAGAAATGCAGACCAAAAAATTGTATCCCTGTGCACTTGGAAGACAGTCTAACACTTAGCCTTACTGCTCTAAACATTGTTGCCATCAATAACAACACTTCAACACTTCTTGACTTTCATGTAGTTTGGTCTGCTAGCAGTGTCTCTAACACTGATATGTCCAACAAATTAATGGGAACATTGTTCAAGGGAAAGTTTTTCCATCATAAAATTACTCTCCAATTTTGCTCGATTGATTATTAGGTGGCAAATATACTATGATCAAGGAGAACTAGGCTAGGCTCCCAATAATCACAAAAGGAAATTCTATATGTAGTATAACACCAAACCTATGTGCAATACCATATTCTCGAAATTCAAATCAATGCTTGGTTGTAAGGAGTTTCCATTGAGGGGGAGTGTGCATGATAATTACACCTCGAGATGTAAGACCTAAAAGGCATAACATAAGACCTCTAGGCATTATATATAACCCCTTTGGATACAAGACCTAAAAGGCATAAAGTAAGACCTCTAGGCAATATATATATACATATGTATAGTTAAATCCTTTGATGTAAGACCTAACAGGCCCATAACTTAAGACCTATAGGCATTATATAAGTCTTTCGGGCATATTGTAAATTCCTCTTTTTATAAATAATCCACTTGTAAAAGCATTATATTATATAAGATCTATGGGTACTATGTAATGAACTTGGGGGAGGCTAGTTGGAGGATTTGTAGGCTCCAATTAAAACATTATAAGACCTCATTTAAGCATCATTTTTTAAAACACTAGGATTTTGTGACAAGATGACTTTCATGTAGTTCGGAATACATGCACTTCATTTTGGCATATATTTGTGTCCATGTTTACCACTGTCAAAGAAGACCTACTTTATGAAGGTACTTCAATTTTTCTTTTATATAAATTAACATCTGATGCCCCTATTAACATTAAGGGGGAGTATTAGAACATAATGTTATTAAGGGTCATACCTGTATAACATTTATATATTGTTCTAATATAAGGTTATAAAGCATTATGTTTATTATATGCTTTATAAAGCATATATTATTTAATAATTAATAATATAATAACTATTAGATTATTAATTATTTAAAAATGGTTTCTTTGAATAGGTGTAACTAATACCCCTTCGAGTATTTTGCCACCTCTTCTATATTTAAAGAGGTTCTCTCTAATTGAGAGGTATGGGAATTTGGAGATATATAGTTATTTCTATCACTATGCACAAGAGCTATTATTGACCATGTGGAAGTAAGTAGAGAAGTGTCTACAAGGTCAGTCTATTTTTTAATACACTATTTTTTGTAAGTGTTTTATAGTATAAAAATGTTTCTTTATGGGATTTTTTACTAGAAAGAGTTTCCTCGTGTATATGTTGTGTAATGTATTATATCTATGCTTGTATAATTATCATTTTATTAATTTTATATTTTTTATAATGATTAGTATCTGAAGGCCCTAATTTCTAACAAATATGGACTATTGTGCAAAAGAAAAAGAAAGGTCCATTCAAAAAAGATGCAGAACCACACAACATGCTACTTTGTTCCCTTACTGAAATGGGCAAAACTATTTCAAGATTAGTATAATACCTCTAGCCTATGTGCCATCGATTATTAGATTTTACTTTTGGTAGGGCCTTTTTAAAGACTATTTATGTAGCTCTGCAAAGGTTTGTAGCTCCTTGGTTTAGTTCAAATGCACCTAGATTCATGGTTCTGATGAATAATATCTTTATTTTATCTTCTTTTTATGGTAACAATCCCCTAAACCACAATTCACTAACAAAAAAACTCTATAGGATTTTTTCTTTTGCCCATTTTGTGTTATTTTGTAGAGGAAAAAAATAGTCAAAAATGATTTCATATTATTAAAAATAAAACTATTATAGAATTTTTTTTAAAGAGAAAGGTGAAAAGCACCTATACCATTTGTATTAAGAACATAAAATATCTAAAAAGTGTTAGTGTAGAAGATTAATATTGTTATTACTTATTAAAGTAATTACACATGTATATTATATGCTTGGCATTATGCCATCTTAGGTGGCTATGTGGTGACTTGGAGAGTTGGTCAAACTTGTCCAAGGTAAGTGGCGCTATCTATTTTCCATTTGGAGGAGAAAACTTGCCACCACTAATGGAGTGTTGAAGTTAACTTTTGATTCGACTCAATCACTTCATGCACTATATGTACAAACCTCATTGTTCTTAATATTAATTAGCTCATCCTATTCATTTATGGCATTATTTTTCTTTTCAATCTCTGTATTTTTTGTCTAACTTTGCAAGGTGTGAGACTGTTTAACTCTTGTGGCCATTCTGGTGCCTACATTTTGTCTAGTCAATCCTCAACTCCAACATGGTATTAGAGCCAAACTGGTTCATCTAAGGGTCTAGTAATTGCATTGTTTAGTTTGAAACAGTATCGTATCAAAGCAAAATTGTGTTTTTCTGTGTGCCCACAAATTCTCTTAGTCCCCTGGTCATATGGGGTGGTTGCGACCAACTAAAGGGGGATTAACTCCATTTCTATTTTCTCCTCTTTCTAAATTTTTTGTGAATATTTTGTTCAAAAGAATTCATTTTTTTTTGAAAAGGTGTGTAAAAATTTTTCAGGCAAATTTTAAAATTAATGTAACTTTTGACTGGCAACTCATAAATGGGTGTTGTTTTTTCAAGTGATTAATTTTTTATGTCAAATCCTTTAGAAATGATATCGCACTAAAATTATGGGTTAGCCTATGCACTGAAATTAAAGTGCCAAACAATCTAGGGGGATAAAAATATTGAATTACAGGGGGTATTGTACCATGTCTAGAACACTTATGTGCATTTACTTCAACATTTTCTTTACACACTTCTAGATTTTTGCAACAATATTATATTAAGCAATGGAGTCAAATAATCCTATTAAGCCACTCACACCCTTTAATTATCATGAGTGGAAACTCAGTGTACAAATTGTGTTAAAAATAAAGGGTTGTTTAGGGTAACTATGGGCATTGAAAAATAACCCAATTCTACTAAAGATAATGAAAATGGTTTAACAAATGTGATCAATCCTTCAATTTTTTGTGTCTCAATCTATCTCCAGAACTACTATTCCATGTAGAAGCCTTGAAAACACCCAATGAAGTTTCGCAAGCCTTAGAAAAACTCTTTGGGTTAATAAACTAAAAAGTCATGAGTTAGAGAATGAGCTCATAGGTTTAAGCCCTAGATACTTTGACACCTTAGAGGATTATTTCACTTGGTTCAAATAATTAAGATTACAATTGAAAGAATGTGGGATAGAGAAAAAGAGGATCAACTCATCCTTTCTATACTTTCTAAATCAATGCCTTCACTAGATGACTTCATTGTCAACTTAAATAGGGAGCAAGACAAGTTGATACAAATGAGCACCATGGAGACTTCTAAACATCATGCTCTTATTGTTGGAAATGGGAAAAACAACAAAGGAGAAAAACATAAGGCCAAGGAAATCAAGTAAGATAAAAAATCCAAATCCTCAAAATCAAACATTGAAATCTTTTCAGATCAAGGGAAACCTATAAAACAAAAATCTAAGTGTGCATTTTGCAAAAAAGTTGGACATGCAGTGAGTAGAGATGTTTGAATAAAAAGATCAACCACCTCACAAAAGTTCTTGAAAAGAACAATATAAGAGATATTGAATCTAACCAAGAGTCCTCATCAACACTAGAAACATTTAAAGGCAATGCTCTTGTTACATCTATAGTCTCTGAGACTGGTAAATGGATTCTTGATTTTAGAGCTTCCCATCATATGGATTCTTCACTGACCCTATTATGTACATTAGAACCTACAAATACATCTAAAGTCCTAATGGCTAACAACACTTACATGAGCGTTTGTGGGAAAGGAACTATTGACTTGGGTGAAGGATGTTTCACTACTGTCCTTTTTGTTTCTGAATTGTCCAAAAATATCATTTCCATATATTAGATTACAAATAGTGGGATAGGGAAGATAGTAGAGTTCACATCAGATTCGATGATTATTAAAGATTTGTAGAGTAGAGAGGTTGTTGTAGTTGGCAAGGTTGATAATTACTCTTGTCTTTACATATTCTCACATTTTTCTCCTGATGATTCCTTCTCTATGATTCACACTCTTGCATCTAGTGTGGATAGTTCATTGGAGGCTCAACTTGGTCACTTGAACCTTCATGTTCTTAGGAAAAACCTAAAATCACCTCCACCATCACCTGTCGCTACATCAAAGTTTTGATTTGCTTCACAGTGGGCTTCCAGAGATTCCTTACAATAAGATATTGATGACAGTTCTTTTACTTCTATAGAGTTTAGAGAGGCTTCATACAGGGCTTCCAGAGATTCTTTATAGGAGGATTTTACATGGGATTCGGATTGTAGCCATATGGCATGCATTGGCACTCCACACATCACTTCTTTGGATGATAGCTTTGATGAAGTTGCATCACCATTATCACCTTTGAGTGTTTTGTATAGTGTCTAGTACACTTTCTCATTTTTTCTCTTTTGGAGGAAAGTTTTTTCCCATTGGGTTTTCTTTCTTTCTCCACTTTATGAGAGATTGCATTGTACATGGGTACCTCATCAGGCCTAGTTGTTGGGACCCATATTTCTTTGTACCCACCTAAGCTATGCTTAAGGGGGGTGTTAGTGTAGAAGATTAGTATTGTTATTACTTATTAAAGTAATTATGCATGTATATTCTACACTTGGTGTTAAGCCATCTTAGGTGGCTATGTGGTGACTTGGAGAGTTGGTCAAACTCATCCAAGGTATGTGGCACTACCTATTTGCCATTTGGAGGAGCAAACTCGCCACCACTAATGGAGTGTTGAAGTCGACTTCTAATTCAACTCAATCACTTCACACTATATGTACAAACCTCATTGTTCATAATATTAATCAGCTCATCCTATTCATTTCTGGCATCATTTCTCTTTGCCATTGCTATATTTTTCATCTTACTTTGCAGGGCGTGTGATTGTTTAACTCTCATGGCCATTTTGATGCCTGCATTCTATCTAATCAATCCTCAACTCAAACAAAAAGTACATCATGGAGAGCCCAGAACGACCAAGATAGGGCACAACAACCACCATTTGTAGAGAAAAAAATTAATTAGAGCTCTATTTTGGGGAAAAAAGTTACATGCATATAGTTATTTATCAAAATAGGGTTTTGTAAATCTATTTTGATGTAGATTTGATTTCCAAGAATCTTATTATTGTATATAGTGGACAATGGAATTTAGATTTTTATTAATTCTATAATGTATTTGTATTTGCCTAGGAATTAATTTTTTTCTTTTATTTCTATAATTTGTATTCTCTAATTTCTACAATCAAAAAATTATACAACCTAAAGGTGGCTTTGATACCGTGTTAGATTCTACAATATTTAGGTGTGTAAATTAATTTAAGCTATAGAAAATAATTGAGCAAGTAAATGAAAGGAAAAATAATAATGTTACATAGATCTATACAAAATTTATGGTGGGGAAAACCATAAAGGTGAAAAACCTCACAAATCATTTTTTTTATCGGTAAGAGGAGCTATTTCTAGCCCCACACTATAGGTCACAAGGGGGACCTCCTCCCCATAAACATATCCACTTAATCAAACTTAATCAACATAGAAACCACATAGAAACCACGTGTTACTTGGGGGATTCAAACTTGGATCTCCATCTAAGAACCTTATGGCCTTGCCATTTAAGTACAACCCCTTTCACGACACAAATCGTTATTAAATTAAGAAAACTTACATATTTATCTATATAGTTATAGATACAATAATCCCTTCCTTGTTCCGAATAGTCTTACATAAATATCTATGTAACATGGATTCTTACCAATTTAAATTCTCATCTCACACATTCAAAATCCCAAACAGGGTTCCCTAAAATATAGGGAGAAAATTTCAATTACACCCTTATGGGAAGTTGTTAAACTTTTTCATTAAGGACATTAGTATTATTTAATAAATTAATTAGCATTAAATATAACCCTATATATTAGAGTCTTTTAAATATTTATTTGAGGCTTGTTAAAATATAAACCCCTAATAAACATTATGCTCCAATAATGATTGATTGATTCAGGTGATTCATATCTCATGACTCCTTACAAAGAGTGGTTTTCTCATTTCAGAGCATATAATAGTGGTGAGACATTTCTTGGTGACAATAGTTCACATAGGACTGTTGGTTGAGGAAAGGTAAAATTGTTATTCAATGATGGGAAAGTGAAAACTCTTACCAATGTGTTGCATGTTCCAAGGTTTGCAAGAAATTAATTTCTATTTCTAAAAAGAATGATGTTGGTGTGCATGTCATGTTTAACAAGAATGGTTGCAACTTGGCTAGATAGAATTTGGTGTTGACTAAGAGAACTCAATGTAGAACCTTATTTAAGCTTAAAGTGTCTACATTTTCTAACTACGCTAGTGTAACTAAAAATTCTAATTCATGTATGTTGTGCCACCATAGATTAGACTACATTAGTGAAAGGATCTTAAGACCTTGATTAATAAAATTATGATGGATAGTTTATCTAGTTATTCTACAAATTTTGATTTCTACATGAGCACTATGTGTTTGGTAAACATAATAGAGTTAATTTTCCTTTTGGGAAGTACTAGAGCTAAGAGAGCTTTGGAAGTTATCCATAGTGATGTGTTTGGGTGTGTGGATGTGCCTTCCATTGGGAAATTTCATTATTATGTTTCATTATTGATAATTTTTCAAGAGTTGCCTCGATTTACTTTCTAAAACATAAATCTAATGTTTTCTTCAAGTTAAAAAAATTTAATGTTCTTGTTGGAAAATAGTTGGATAAGAAGATAAAGATTTTGAGATCATATAATGGAGTTGAATATTGCTCTAGGGAATTTGATGATTTTTTTAGACATACAAGTATTGTACAATAGAGAACTACTCTATTTATGCTACAAAAAACTAGAGTTACAAAACAAATGAATAGGACTTTGATGGATAGAGCTAGAAGCATGTTGAGTAGTGCTCAATTTGATTAGTGTCTTTGGGTTGAGGCTATAAGTATTGTTTGTTATTTGGTCAATAGATCTCCTTGCTTTGCTCTAGTTGATAAGATGCTATCAAAGTGTGGACAGGTAAAAAACCCTTTGTTTTACATATTAGTGTTTTTGGTTGTAAGGCTTATGTTCATTTGCTTAAATAAAAATGATCTAGGTTAGATTTTAAGGATAAAAAATATATTTTATGTTGGTTATGTAAATAATGTTAAGGATTATAAGTTTTAGGATTTTTAACTCTAAAAATGATTTATTCTAAGGATGTGGTTTTCAAGGAACGTGGAGTTATTTTTTATTTTGAACAACCAAAGGAAAAATAAAAGAAGATAGTGCATTTGAAAACCAAAGTTGAGAGTAGAAATATATACATGTGGAAGAACAAGAAGTTAGACTTGAGGATGGAGAGGTAGAAGAAGATTTAGGTGAAATCTCTAAAGATGAAGAATAGGTAGAATCTCTTACTCCACCATTAAAGAGGTCCTCATGACAACATAAATTAGTTAATAGGCATAGTCCACCAAATTTCAATTTTTTATTTGATTTATCTTGTATTAATGATGAACTTAGATCTATGAAGGAGGATTTTTCTTCAAAGGAGTTTATCTTACATGGAAGACATGCAAGAGGAGATTGTGTCCTTAGATTAGATAAGTGTGAGATTTGGGATCTAGTTGATCTACCTAAGAGAAGGAAGACCATTGGATGAAAGTGGGTGTTTAAAAAAAAGTTTTGAGAATATGGTAAGTTAAAAAGGTACAAGGTTAGATTGGTGGAGAAAGGTTACTCCTAGGTTGAGAGGGTGAACTTTGCTGAAATTTTCTCTCCTATTGCTAAATTAACTTATATTGGCTTCCTACTTTATATTGTTGTTGCTTATGATTTTGAAGTAGATAAAATGGATGTTAAAACTACTTTTTTGCATGTAGATCTTGAATATGAGATTTATATGAATCAACTTGATAGTTTTATGGTCAAAGAAAAAACAAAATATAGTTTGCAACTTAAAGTGGTCTTTGTATGGTTTGAAGCAGCCACATTGGATGTGGTATTAGAAGTTTGATGCTTTCGTATTGGATCTTGGTATTGTAAGAAGTGAGGTTGATTGTCATGTTTATTTTAAGTTAATTGATGATTAGTTTCTAATCATTGTCTTGTATGTTGAGAACATGTTGTTCATTGGGAACAATAAGGGGTTGATTAGGGAACTTAAAAATCAATTTTTTGGTGCCTTTGATATGAAATATTTAGAGTCCAAAAAATACATCTTGGGTATGAAAATCAATAGGGATCAGGTTAATAGAAAACTTTTCCTTAATAAGAGGTTGTATATTGACACTATTTTGCACCAGTTTCCTATGCAAGGTTGTAAGCTAGTGAGTATTCCTTTACATGTTGGTACTAGAGGATTTCTTAGGAAGAATGCACCAAGTCATATGATTATTGTGAGAATATGTATAACTTTCCTTATGCTAGTGTTGTAGGTAGACTAATGTATGCAATGGTTCATACTAGACAGAATATTCCCCGTGCATTGGGAGTTCTTATCAAGTTTAAATATCTAACCCTAGTAGAAAGCATTGGAATTATGTGAAAAGGGTGTTCAAATATTTTTGTGGGAATTTTGATTATTTTATTTTTATAATGGTACTAATGATGTGGGTAAGTTCTTGGACATATAGGTCTTTATTGATGTAGATTAAGATAGAGATTTAGATACTAGGACATCAACTAGTGGATGTGTTCACTCTATTTGAAGGTGTTGTTAGCTGGATCAGTAAGAGGCAACCTATGGTTAATCTTTCAGCTATAGAAGTAGAGTACATGGATATGACACATGCTTGTAAGGAGGTAGTGTGGTTAAAGAGATTGTGTTCAGGAATTGGCTTTAAGTGTAGGAAAGTGAGGATCGGTTGTAACAGTCAAAGTGTTATTTGTTTGACAAATAATCTAATGTATTGTGATTATATTGAGAATATATATGTTTAATATCACTATATTCATGAGATGGTTGAAGATTAAAGGGTCATGATTAAAAAGGTTGCTACTTTGGAGAATGTTGCAGATTCTCTTATCAAGTCAATGAGCACATAGTTATTTTGTTGGTGCCTAGAGGCTATGGATTTTTCACTCTTTAACACTTAATTCATTTTCTTGTGTTTCCTATTATGTATTTGCAATGTGAATATCAAGTGGGAAAGTGTTAGGATTGGGTGTTCTATTCACCTTACAAATCATAAGGGTCTAATTTTTCATGTCTAGACGGATAAATAATGTATGATCTCCAAATATCACGAAATGGGAAAGTTGGATGCCCATGTGAGGATGGGAACATTATCTATTTATTCTCTAGTGACTTGGAAATATTATTACAAGTGGGCATTAAATAAAGAGTTACATTGGAAAGGTCAAACTTGAGAGATAGTGGAGCATCTTCCTTATTTAGTGGGTGAGATGTAATTAGTGCTTCATAGGGGATTGCTTGGGAGTTAACATTGTCATTATGGTCACTTTGGTCAAAGATGCTTATGCATGGAGTTACTTTATATTTTGGAGGTCACTCTCATGTAGTGGGTCATGAGAACTTTCACCATGATATTTTGGAACCATGTTTGGAACCTATTGTCCACATTTCTAACCACAACAATTTTAAATGTTTTTCATCCATTAACTAGAACATGTAATCAAGTCATTCCCTTGAAAGTCATATTGGTCTTCCAGTCACCCACAAAGTCCCTCTACCACCTCAGATTGGTAAATTTAAAATGTCGATGTCTACATCATCAAGTCTGCATTCACTCAACATCTAATGTTGTTAGAAGATATTTCATGATAGTCAAAATATTTAAGGACATTCTCATTGCATTTGACAACTTGGCCATAGTTGTATGAAATCAAATACAAAAGAGGCACTACACATTTTTATTATTATACATCCCTCAACATTTGGAGATCCATTGGTTCTCTATTATTAATTCATGTGTAACTATTTTCTTTTGATGGGTTTCTTACAACAATACTCATGAATTATGAAGAGTTATTTTATCAAATTCTCTCATGATGAAGAAATAATGGATGATCAAGAGGAGATAGGATAGCATTTACAGAGAGCTAGGATACCATTGATATTGGATCTCATACACATCTTACACACATTATTTGGGTTCAATTAAAGCGCTATGCAAAAGCATGAGGAGACTTGTAAGTTGCAATAAATGAAATGGTTAGGTACATGTTTGTGGAGATTGATTATATCCATGAAGTGCAGAATGCTAAAAGTTTTACTTCCCTCTATGGCTTTGATGCAAATTACAAATGCTCCCTAAAGTATCAAAGAGTTGGAGGAAATAGTGATGAAAGAAGAGAGAACACCTCTAGTTATGGTTATTATGGAAAAGCTAAATTTGGGTAATGCTACTGAAGATTTACCAAGACTTTACTCATAAATATGTCCTCACAATGGAGTGGATGGATGGCATTACATTAACAAGGAAGGAACCAAAGATGCTAATTCAAACATAAAACAACTTGTGGCTCAGGGTGTCTATTTCTTCTTGAGATAATTACTTGAAGAGGGATATTTCCATGTTGATCCTCATCCTAGAATTCTTGTGGCTATTGGAAGTGGATCACTTGCTTACCTTAACTTTAGTATGACTGGAAATATTCCATGACAAGTATCATGTAGGTCTCATTCAAAATGTCAAGTGTGACTCCATGGGTTTCGCAAATGACTCTCTCCTTGGATTTCTTCTTGAAGGAAAAAAAATGCAAATTATTTCTGATGCTATGCAAGGCCTAAATTTGACGGTCAACCTTCCCTGTCAAGCAATTTGTTTATGACAGTTGTCTATTCAATAGTGCCCTTAAAATGCTATGACATGCCCTAATATAAGTAAAATTATATATAAACTAAATATATATATATCATCATAATCCTATATAGATTTTGATAATTTGTCCAAAATCTCTCCCTTCATATGATACAGTCTTTTAAAAATTTTGATTGTATTTTATGACAAAAATGCCTAAATACAGCTATACAACCATCAAATCTAGATATTGATTCTATGCAAGTGTCACCTAGTGATGAAGCAACAAAGTCGCAATTGGATTTCCAAAATTTGAAAATTCCTTTATTATCAAGTATAGTTTAGAATTGTAAATTTCAAAGACAAGCTCCATAGAACCAGTTGGCCACATTTATAAATAGTGTATGAATTACTGTTGCGGTATGTAGTCTCCACAAGCACGGACCCTAAGATTGCAAAGAGGTATATTGATCACTTCTTTGTTTTGAGACTGTTGAACTCATTAGATTCATAGGACCCATGGGAGAGAGAATATTTGTTGGAATATGAAGTCCAACCACCATAGCCTTTCAACTTCTCTTTTTGACACCCAAACGCATGTCCTTTGAGTTCATTTTGGTGACCTCTAATTTTTCATATGGACAATGTAATAAATAGTTTTGTATTGCTGAAGATAGTTGTTGTAGATGTGTGTATATCAAAAATAGAGATTAATAAAGATATTTCCCTGCTTCCCGTGGATGTAACCATTTGGTGAACCACGTAAAACTTGTGTTCTATTCTATGTTTTTGTTTCTTGCATTTGTGTAGTTATTTTCTACATTCTTGTTTCTTTTATCTGCTATCAATTCTCTAACAATTGGTATCAGAGCTTAGCGAAGAAGCTAAGTAGGAAATTGTGATAATTTTTGATGAAAATGGAGGAAGCAGATAAATGGAAGATTGAGAAATTTTCTAGGCAAAATTTTGGATTGTGGAAGGTGCAGATGGAGTCATTACTGATTAGAGGAGATCTCTCACTTGCGCTGGAAGGAAAGACCAAGAAGATAGCCAAGATGGATGATGAAGAGTGGGAGAGATTGGACAAGAAAGCAAGAGCAACTATTATCCTGTCACTATCCAGCAATGTCCTCTTCAATGTTACAATGGAAAAAACTTCAAAGGAATTAGGGACAAACTCAACGATATGTATGAGATGGCTTCATCTTTGAATAAAGTTTACCTCATGAAGAAGTTGTACAATTTGAAAATGAAAGGAGTTATCATGTCCAATAATTTGAATGAATTCAACACTCTAATCAACCAATTGATTTCGGTAATCATTAATTTGGATGATGAAATCAAAGCTATTTTATTAGTGTTCTCTTCCAAATAGCTGGGAAGGAGTAGTGATGGTGATCAGCACCTTGGTATCTAGAAAAAACAAACTCAAATTTGATGATGTTGTTGGAACTCTTCTTAGCAAAGATATGAGAAGGAAAAATCAAGGAACTGCATCTGGTGATGCCTTGATTTTTAGCAATAGAGGTAGACAAAAATAAAGAGGCAGAAATAACAATCGAAAAATATCAAAATCTGCAAGAAGATCAATGTCTAGGGAGAGAAATGGAGGTTGTTGGTTTTGTGGAAAAGAAGTTCATATCAAAAAGAATTGTTGGTCATATAAAAAGGTGCAGAATCAATCAAAGGATAGAGAAGTCAACACCACATATGAGTCAAATCAAGATGTTCTTGTCTTATCAACAAGTGAAACTATAGTAGATTCATGGGCGTTGGATTCCAGTGCATCATTCAATGCAACCTCATGCTAGGAAGCCTTCCAAAACTATCAAGAAGCAAAATTTGGCAAAGTTTATCTTGGGGATAACAAAGCATGTGATATCATCGGCAAAGGTGACATGATGTTGAAGTTGAAGAATGGAAATAAATAGTTATTACATGATGTCAAGCATGTTCCTGAATTGAAAAGGAATCTAATTTCCGTTGGATAGCTTGATGCTCAAGGATGTAGCATCACTTTTTCTTCAAACTCTTGGAAGGTGACCAAAGGGGCATTAGTGGTTACAAGAGGGAGAAAATTGGGCACTTTATATGAGCTAGATAGTCCTGCTGAAGTGGTAGCAATGATGGTTGTTGTGGATAGTGAAGAAGAACTATGGCATAGAAGGCTCAAGCATATGAGCAAGAAGGGACTCGAAATATTTCTCAAAAGGGATCATCTTCCCGGGTTAAAATATGTTGATTTGGACCTATGTGAGCATTGTCTAGAAAATTGAGGCAGATTAATTTCTCAAAGATTGGGCATGACAAAAATACAAGGCCATTGGAGCTTGTGCACTCTGACATCTTCAGTCCTACAAAGGTAACCTCTTATGGAGGAGAAAATTATTTTGTCACTTTTCTTGATGATTGTACTCAAAAAGTGTGGGTTTATATGCTCAATAGGAAGTCAAAAGTTTTAACCAAATTAAATATTTTTAAATCTATTATTGAGAATCAAAACGGGAACAAAATTAAACGTTTGAAAACTAATAATGGGGGGGGAGTATTGTTCTCTGGATTTTGATAGTTATTGTGTAAATAATGGCATTCAATGCATTAAGGTTGTATCTGTTATCAACCAGATATGCATCCTATGCTAAGTTATTCAACTTAACTATCTATTGACACATGGGAACACTCCTAGCCCTGTGGGTTGCCTAAACTTGGAGTGAACCACTAGAGTGAGCTGGTTCTCATAATGATTTTTCCTAATCTAAATGATTTCTGAGGAAAAAGGGAGAAGATGAACTAAAATGAAATTCAACCTTAAACAGAATATCTCTAGACTTTAATCTATCTAAATGCTTTCACTCACAAACAACTCCTAAAATAGGAACTCTCACAACTTCACTTGGACATACAATTCAAAAATGCTTTGTATGAAGGTTTAGTTTGGAACACAATCATACAACCTGAATCACATGAACAATTTGTACAACACTTTCACAATAATGAGATATGACAAATGATAAATTATTCATTATCACAATGAGACATCAAGAGACAAAAGAAGTGAAATAGAAGGGTTCTGTTGTATTAACTGGAAGGAGTACAACAAAAAAATATAAACTGAGTTAAAAATTTGTCTACAAACTCTTTGCATGTGCTCAAGAGAGAAGAAACAATGATCTCTACTGCCTAAAACCAAGTGCTTCACCCCCTTTTATAGACAAAAAGGCTTTCTAAAAATGAGAAAGGATGCAACAACTCAGCAAAATCCCAAAAACGCAACCTCCCAAGTCATTCCCGAGTTCCATAAAAAAGCATCCAAAATAAGGCCCAAAATGCCTCCAAACTAGAAATAATAGCTGTCAAACTCTTTTGTCAAGTGGCCCCCACAAAAATCTTCTTTAAAACATGCTTTTTCTGTCTAATTAAAGCTCCATTTTATCCTTATCCACTTTGTTTTAACTGCATTAAAAATAGAAATTATTTTAAAGCAATTTATAAAACATTGCTTTAAAATAATGCTTTACAACAAGTTTGTAGTTTTAATTCCCAATTCTCTCAATTTGATTTCTTTACAAGGAAAAAAAGATACAAGGCTTTTATCTTGTCTTATTTTGCCAAGTATATTACATTATATGGCATTGGATTTTTCTATAAAAAATCATAATATCAAGACATATATATGTTTGCAAAAAAAGAAAGCCTCTAAGGCTTATCTCCTATCTGACTCTACAAAAATGTTCTAAGGGCATGTGACCTATATTTAAAAGAGACCAATGGGTTTGAGGAATGAACCCCAAGAAAGGTATTTGCAAGGTTATCAAAGGCACTTAATCCATGACCTATCCCAAATGGCTAAGGGGTCTAAGGCATATTCATTTTAAGTCATGAAGACTTAAACATTCACAAGATGGAATAATACCTCAGGGTATTATATGAGACTTCAAATATTCATTCAATGTGACAAAATACCCATGCGACTTAGGGCATTATGAAACCCTAAAGAAAAAAGAATCTAAACCCTATCTTTTCAGGTTCACTCTCATCTTGCTCTTTTCGAAATGAGCTCTGCTCTCTCAACCGCCATTGCTAGGGTTCGAAGAAGTTAGCATTCATTTTTTGCTGCTTTTGGGCATGTTTACGAAGAATTCTGTAGGAAATCATCGAAGTATGACATCTTCTGGTAAAAAAATGAATCGTTTCATTATATTTGAATCTTCTTGAGCCATGGTACTAAAGTTTTCTAATGCATGTTTTGTTATCTCTACTTCTTTATGTTGATATGTTGCTTGTCTAAGGGCGCCATGAGGCCATTCCTAGAGCTTGCTCTATGTTATCTTTTACACATGCTCCTATGCAGGAATACAGGTAAGATTGTATCTTTCATCTATAGTTTACACTCATATAGCATCTACTCATTTCTTGTGAAATCTCTGCATGTTTTTCTATTAGAGACCACGACCATTTCTGAGTATTCTTTGCTTATATGAGTTTGGAAACTCTCTATCATTTTGTACCTTATGATTTCGCTTGAAACCCCAAAGTGGGTTCAACCTGCCATGAAGAAACTTACTCCAGCTTCCCTCTGGTCACGATATCTATGGCTCAAAAATGGTTTTTTTATATTCATTTTCAGTATGCAGAAAATAATGAATTTGCATTGTTTCCTTGCATTGGTAACTCTTGTCTATGGTCGCCATGTTCATTACTTTCATTATCTCCTTGGCACATAAGAGTCTGATAGGCTTTTTAGAGGCCACAACTACACATATTTTTGAGCATCTTTTGCTTGGATGGATTCAAGAAAACTGCACTTTCTTCTATATATAAGCTTGTAACCCGCAAGCTCTTCATTTTCTAAACAAAACAAAACTTCATTTTACTATATAGGTCCGCAGCTCTGATGGTATCTTCTGTGCATTTTCTAAGTTTTAAAACCCTTTATCTTACTACTGTATCTGCTTCTTGTTCCATGTATCATGACAAGGGTTTTGTAAAAGAACATGGCTTTGTTTCTCCATATACTTGATCTGAGTTTTTTGACATTATGTAATGATAACTATATTTCTTTGGCTACCGTTGTAAGAACATGGAAATGATTTCATTTATATTTCTCTTTTCGCATGTATCTGTATTTTGAAACTGAAACCCCAGATGGGTCTTGAGCATATCATATACACTAACTTTCTTTTGTCATTTTCTGAATATGTTATTTGACTGTACCTAAAATTGTTTATGTAAAACAAGATAAGGGTTTGTAGTAAATACAAATCTCAAATAACAACACATGGAATGGTATAGTCATCTTTTCTTGAATATTATTTTGAAGCTTGTTAATTTTTTTATGATAAGAGCTGTAGAAAAATGTACTATTTTTTCCTTGAACTCCATATGCAGAAAATGATAGTATCACACTTTTTCTATTCTAAGGATACAAACTTCCATAGTTACAAACTCATTACTCTCACTGAATAATGAAGCATTATTTCATTTGTCTTTCACTGTGTTCATTGATAACATGAACTAGGTTATTGAGATTCTACCCCTGCAGTCATCTTTTTTACTGTATCAAATGTTCCATTTATATCACCTCTTTGACATCTCCTGTAGATGGCTATGGATGTTGAAGCTTCATTATTACCACCATTTTCATGAAGTGCATTTATTGATCTTTGTATATACTTGACAATGTCATTTTCAATATGTGACTTATAATCTGTAGTCTATTTCATTGTAACACATTGAATGCACCTATATACTGATCATAATGTATGATGGATGCTCCTATGTACAAACTGCAACTATCATCTTAAATATCAAAGGCAATATGCTTCTATATCACTTGCAATTATGCCATCATGGTTGTCCATCTGCACTCTTCAGTTTGTTCAATCATGCATAAATGATACTCACTCTTGATGCAATACACATGCTATGACTGAAACATTCATAGATCCTTGAATGATGCTACTCTTTTGCAATTATGTTTAATCATTCACATAGTTGTTTTATTCCTGTAATCTCTGATGCCTTGGTTGCATGCAAACATTATAAAAGACACTTAAGACGATCATAGTTATGATGTACCTATCACATTGGTATTGAATGTTACATTTGATTAGCATAAGAGTACTCTGCTTTTCCTATAACAACAAATAGATGAATAATCTTTTCAATGCCCTTACTCTATTTTAGATATTAATGAACTGTTTCAAATGGCCTTTTTCTGATTTCTAAATTGCTATTGTAGCAATAATGATCGCTGCTCTCATGCATTGAATGTTGTCCTATATGAATTCAGGTCACTTTAATGCTTTCATTTCATCATTATTTGAACTATAAGCATTAGATTGATATTGTACTCCTTTAGTTGACCTATTTCAATTGAGCATTATGAATACCTGCACATGAAACAAACATGTTCGATAAAATCAGTGAAGTATAATGATTATTTGTTTTCAATCTCTCTTGTATGTGAATGAGATGTATCTGATTTAATGCACTATAGGCAATGTATTATGCCTCTGCTGATAGGCACATAGGGAACTCATAACTGGAGCTCTAACAGGTCTCTTCAAACTTTGCAGGTTATTATGAAGATTAGAAGAAAGGATAGAAGGCAACCTCAGAAATTGAAGACACTGATTAGGCAATGATGGCTATGATCCTTCCCCCTCCTATTTCCAGATGCATAGTATATTTCTTATATCTATACTTGTTCAGCTATTCCCACGGCTTGTGTGGGACATTTGATCTATCATGTTTTCATTCAATGCAATGTTTATTTCTTTCATGTATCTCATTTATAAACTGAATAATCATTGTAGTGAAATGAAATAACTTATCTTTTAAGCAACCTTCTGCAAATGAATGATGATTTGAAAATTCTTTTTCTCTATTGAACAACTAAATTGCAACATAACTAAATATCTCAAACACTCCAACTATGAAAACAAGATATCAGGCAAATGTTAAAACTTTCTCATCTAAACATGAATTGAATGTACTCCAGCTCTACCAATTTCAGCTGTAGAGAAAATTGGTAACATTTCTTGTGACTTCTACTATATGCTTGTCTGCTAAGCATCGGGATTAGTTTCCTTAAGCTGTCCATTGGGCATTGAGTCATACTCTGCTCATCTCAAACTTAGAAAACACTAAAACTCAGTTGTACACTACTCCATACAGCAATAGAAAACAAAAGCAAACCAAACTGAAAACAAACTAGAAGGCCCTCGTGGCCAGAAAACTTGTACAGCAACACTTAGGGAAACAAAAATAACTAAAAGAAAATGTGTAGAAAGCACTTAATAACTGAAAACACTAACTCTAACCTACTCTAACCAGCCAAAGAAGCTAGTCAAACAAAACTATTCACTGGTACAAGAAAATAACTGCCCTTCCTTTGCAATCTGTGATACTCCATAAGGTTGTTGGTCAGCCATATAGGGTGAAGAACAATCAAATCTTCAGCAAACTACCGCAACACCTTTCCAAAAAGGAAAATGTAGTCACTTACCCAGATAACTTGCTTTGCAAACTAATCAACTTGATACCTTCCTTGATGATCCAACTCAGTGCCACTAAGAGGCTAATCCTTTTTGTTGACTTCTAAACCAGCCAAATATCTAATAGGACACCCCCTCGACGGCTTTAAACTGGAGAGAAAATGATTTGAGTGATTGGGAACCATAGCATCACCTTCACTCTGCATAATATTTTGTCATGTTTCTTCTTCGTCCATAGTCAATGGGCCATCCTCCTCTGTCAGGGCTGCTAATAGCTCATCAAAACTGTCAACTCTTGGAAGGCTCCTAGTAAGAGTCGGAATAAACTCAAAATACTCATTTTTCCTTAAGGAGATACACTCTGTAGTAGGAGTCTCTTCTTCCATGAATGAAGGAAAGTGTTCTAATAATGAGCAAGCCTCTTTTATCAAGCTAACAATTTGCACATCAGCTTCAAGTTGCTATGTGAAACAGAAAGGCAGTTCCTCCAAATAGTCAATATTCTACTACAAGTTGGGCTGCTCCTTAACTAGTGATTTGTTCAAGAACACAGCCACTTTCTCCTCTTGTTCTTGTTGTTCAAGATAACCCTCTTCCATAAATGCTAGCATAACCTCTAAATGTGAGCAAAAAAGTTCAACTTCAGCTTGAAATAGATCTTCCTCAAGCTCTATACCTTTCAAATCAGGGCTGCTTTTACATATATGCTCTTGGCTTAGCACAATATCTGAATGGTCCTCATTGTTATGGTGGTCAGAACTTGATATAGCCATGCTATTTTCACTTTCACACTCAAAGTTAGGAAGCTCATCAAATAGATTAACAATAAACTGAGGGTCAACACCAATCTCTTGCACATTATCTAAGTCCGCAACAAAGTCTTTAACAAATTTTCTTCACAATCTTCCTGATTTTTTAATGATAACAAGATGTCCTTTACCTCATGACAGCTTCTAGCCAGTTGTGTAAGTCCTACGATAGGCTTACACTCTTCTTCTTGATCCAAGACCCCATTGTCATATTTCTTGGCTTCAATCAGCAATTCCTTGTATTGTTGAGGATCCTCTTGTTGTTCTAAAACTGTTGTCTTTGATATAAGCATGTTTCCTTCATCGGACTAAAAAACACCAAGTAATTGATTGAACAAAGAAATGGATTCATCCTCCACATGCAGTGCTTCCTCCAATGAAACTTGGGCTTTCAGTCCTTGCAACCAAAGACTTTCGCCTTCTAACCTCTATACCCTGCTTTCATGCATCTTATGAACAACATTAGAAAAAATTTCAAATGAATCAAAATTCAAAGGGTTCGGTGTCAGGTTTGAACCAACATCCTTTTCATATGCATCATGCTCATATTTAGTTGGGGATGTAGCACAAATAGCAGCAACCTCTCCATGTGAATCAGCCCCTTGCACTACATGATTTTCTGAACAAAATTTATCATCTTTTACAAAACAATGAAGCTTTTTAGTAGAAACATTGATAGATTCATTAGGAGTCTTCTCTTGTTCGATCTTATGCTACTCTAACTAATATTGCTCCATAGCCATATGCAGTAAATTTACCTTTCTAGCTTCCTTCATGGTGAATGAGTCATTTTGTAAGACAATAGGTCCATCCTTATAAAGGCGAATAGTGATAGGATAATCAAATTTTTCTGGTCAGGAAACTTGGGGAGTTTCTTGGATTTCTTGCGGGGAAAAATGTTGCTCAAGGGGCTGATCTACGACTGTACTTGGCTAAAAATGAGTACTTTCCTCAGCTTGCAAGGGGCAAAGGCTTCTAAAACTAGGTATTTTAAGCTTAAGAGGTTGACTTGAGGAATCAAGGACTTTATTCTGCTTAAAACTTAGAATCTCAGCATTATTGGTTTAATATGGCTGACCTAGAGATGGATAAGTGGCATTCTCATAGTATGGGGGTGGGTATATATGTTGGCTATGAAAATTTGACATTTTTACTCGTATAAAAGTTGGAAAATGGGATGAATAGATGATTTTTTGTAACATACTAGCACTTGATCATACCGAAACCTGTAGATCTTGATTCGAAGTTGCGAGATGTGTTGTTTTCTACCTCCAAAAGCTGAGATCACTAACACACCAAATATTAGTGATATATAAACATACTACTAAACTACAACAGTCCAACTTTGTCCTGATCTTGTTTTCATAAGCTGAATGCACTAGTTCTGCATGCAAGACCAGAAAAATTGAGTCACCAGGTATACTTGACAAAAGCCTCCAGAGGCTTGAACATTGCTGCATATACCAGAACAGTAGCTTTAAGAATTGAAAAACTTCTCTAAAAACACTTTTTAGAGCCCCACTGGGCGTGCCAAAAAAATTTATCAACTAGATATGCACCCTATGCTAAGTTATTCAACTTAACTATCTATTGACACATGGGAACACTCCTAGGCCTGTGGGTTGCCTAAACTCAGAATGAACCTCCAGAGTGAGCTGGTTCTCTTAATGATTTTTCCTAATCTAAATGATTTCTAAGGAAAAAGGGAGAAGATGAAATGAAATGAAATTCAACCTTAAACTAAATATCTCTAAACTTTAATCTATCTAAATGCTTTCACTCACAAATAGCTCCTAAAATAGGAAATCTCACAACTTCACTTGGACATACAATTCAAAAATGATTTGTATGAAGATTCAGTTTGGAACACAATCATACAACCTAAATCACATGAACAATTTGCACAACACTTTCACAGTAATGAGATATGACAAAGGATAAATTATTCATTATCACAATGAGACATCAAATCAATACTGTAATTATGAGGCAAAAGAAGTGAAATAGAAGGGTTCTGTTGTATTAACTGGAAGGAGTACAATGAAAAAATATAAACTGAGTTAAACTATCTACAAACTCTCTGACTGTGCTCAAGAGAGAAGAAACAATGATCTCCACTGCCTAAAACCAAGTCCTTCACCCCCTTTTATAGCCAAAAAGGCTTTCTAAAAATGAGAAAGGATGGAACAACTCAGCAAAATCCCAAAAAGGCAACCTTCCAAGTTATTCCTGAGTTCCATAAAAAAGCCTCCAAAACAAGGCCCAAAATGCCTCCAAACTAGAAATAACAACTGTCAAACTCTTTTGTCAAGTGGCCCCCACCAAAATCTTCTTTAAAACATTCTTTGTCTGTCTAATTAAAGCTCCATTTTGTCCTTACCTACTCAATTTCGCCTAGAAGAAAGCAAATCTAAAAAAGAAGGATCTTGTCATCATCCACTCTGCTTTAACTGCATTAAAAATAACAATTATTTTAAAGCAATTTATAAAATATTGCTTCAAAATAATGCTTTACAACAAGTTTGCAGTTTTAATTCCCAATTCTCTCGATTTGATATCTTTACAAGGAAAAAAAGATACAAGGCTTTTATCTTGTCTTATTTTGCCAAGTATATTACATTATATAGCATTGGATTTTTCTATAAAAAAGCATAATATCAAGGCATATATATATGTTTGCAAAAAAAGAAAGCCTCTAAGGCTTATCTCCTATCTGGCTCTGAAAAAATGTTCTAAATGCATGTGACCTATATTTAAAAGAGACCAATGGATTTGAGGCATGAACCCCAAGCAAGGTATATGCAAGGTTATCAAAGGCACTTAATCCATGACCTACCCCAAATGGCTAAGGGGTCTAACGCATATTCATTTTAAGTCATGAAGACTTAAACATTCGCAAGATGGAATAATACCTTGAGGTATTATATGAGACTTCAAATATTCATTCAATGTGACAAAATACCCATGTGACTTAGGGCATTATGAAACCCTAAAGAAAAAAGAATATAAACCCTATCTTTTCAGGTTCATTCTCATCTTGCTCTTTTCAAAATGAGATCTGCTCTCTCAGCCACCATTGCTAGGGTTCGAAGAAGTTAGCCTTCATTTTTCACTGCTTCTGGACATGTTTACAAAGAATTCTGCAGGAAATCATCAAGGTATGACATCTTCTAGTAAAAAAATGAATCATTTCACTATATTTGAATCTTCTTGAGCTATGGTGCTAAAGTTTTCTTATGCATGTTTTGTTATCTTTGCTTCTTTATGTTCATATGTTGCTTGTCTGAGGGCACCATAAGGCCATTCCTGGAGCTTGCTCTATGTTATCTTTTACACATGCTCCTATGAAAGAACATAGGTAAGATTGTATCTTTCATCTATAGTTTACGCTCAAATAGCATCTGCTCATCTCTTATGAAATCTCTGCATGTTTTTCCACTAGAGGCCACAACCATTTCTGAGTATTCTTTGCTTATATGAGTTTGGAAACTCTCTATCATTCTGTACCTTATGATTTTTCTTGAAACCCCAAAGTGGGTTCGACCTGCCATGAAGAAACTTACTCCAGCTTCCCTCTGGTCATGATCTCTATGGTTCAAAAATGGTTTTTTTTATATTCATTTTCAGTATGCATAAAATAATGAATTTGCATTGTCTCCTTGTAGAGGTAATGCTTGTCTATGGCCGCCATGTTCATTACTTTCATTATCTCCATGGCACATAAGAGTCTGATAGGATTTTTAGAGGTCGTGGCTACACATATTTTTGAGCATCTTTTGCTTGGATGGATTCAAGAAAACTGCACTTTCTTCTATATATAAGCTTGTAACTTGCAAGCTCTTCATTTTCTATTCAAAACAAAACATCATTTTACTATAAAGGTCTGCGGCTCTGATGGTATCTTCTGTGCATTTTCTAACTTTTAAAACCCTCTATCTTACTACTATATCTGCTTCTTGTTCCATGTATCACGACAAGGGTTTTGTAAAATAACATGACTCTGTTTCTCCATATACTTGATCTGAGTTTTTTGACATTCTGTAATGATAACTATATTTCTTTGGCTATAGTTGTAAGAACATGGAAATGATTTCATTTATATTGCTCTTTTCACCTGTATCTGTATTTTGAAACTGAAACCCCAAATGGGTCTTGAGCATATCATATACACTGAGTTTCTTTTGTCATTTTCTGAATATGTTCTTTGACTGTACCTGAAATTGTTTATGCAAAACAAGATAAGGGCTTGTAATAAATACAAATCTTAGACAGCAAAATATGGACTGGTATAGTCATTGTTTCCTAAATATTATTCTGAAGCTTGTTCATTTTTTTATGATAAGAGCAGTAGAAAAATGTACTATTTCTTCCTTGAACTCCATATGCAGAAAATGATAGTATCACACTTTTTCTATTCTAAGGATACAAACTTCCACAGTTATAAACTCATTACTCTCACTGTATAATGAAGCATTATTTCATTTGTCTTTCACTGTGTTCATTGATAACATGAACTGGGTTATTGAGATTCTACCCCTGCAATCATCTTTTTTACTGTATCAAATGTTCCATATATATCACCTCTTTGACATCTCCTGTAGATGGCTATGGATGTTGAAGCTTCATTATTACCACCATTTTCATGAAATGCATTTGTTGATCTTTGTATATACTTGACAATGTCCTTTTCAATATTTGACTTATAATCTATAGTCTATTTCATTGTAACACATTGAATGCACCTATATACCAATCATAATGTATGATGGACGCTCCTGTGTACAAACTGCAACTATCATCTTGACTATCAAAGGCAATATGCTTTTGTGTCGGTTGCAATTATGCCATCATGGTTGTCCATCTACACTCTTCAATTTGTTCAATCATGCATAAATGATACTCACTCTTGATGCAATACACATTCTATGACTGAAACATTCACAGATCCTTGAATGATGCTACTCTTTTGCAATTATGTTTAATCATTCACATAGTTGTTCTATTCATATAATCTCTGATGCCTTGGCTACATGCAAACATTATAAAAGACACTGAAGATGATCATAGTTATGATGTACCTATCACATTGGTATTAAATGTTACATTTGATCAGCATAAGAGTACTTTGATTTTCCTGTAATAGAAAATAGATGAATAATCTTTTCAATGCCCTTACTCTATTTTAGACATCAGTGAACTGTTTCAAATGGCCTTTTACTGATTTTTGAGTTTCTATTGTAGCAATAATGACAACTGCTCTCATGCATTGAATGTTGTCCTATATGAGTTTAGGTCACTTTAATGTTTTCATTTCATCATTATTTGAACTATAAGCATTAGATTGATATTGTACTCCTTCAGTTGACCTATTTTAATTGAGCATTATGAATATAATTTGCATTCCATCCCCTCTAAGGACTAGGGGCAGCATACTGGGCTCAACCCATGTGGGAGCCCACTTTACACCACATGTTGATATGTCTTCAAACAACTACATGACTTATCCTATACCTGCACATGAAACAAACATGTTAAATAAAATCAGTGAAGTATAATTATTGTTTCTTTTCAATCTCTCTTGTATGTGAATGAGATGTATCTGATTTAGTGCACTATAGGTTATGTATTATTTCTCTGATGATAGGCGCATAGGGAACTCATAACCGAAGCTCTAACAGGTCTCTTCAAATATTGTAGGTTATTATGAAGATCAGGAGCAAGGAAAGAAGGCAACCTCCGAAACTGAAGACACCGATCAGGCAATGATGGCTATGATCCTTCCCCCTCCTATTTCCAGATGCAAAGTATATTTATTATATCTGTACTTGTTCAGTTATTCCCACGGCTTGTGTGGGACATTTGATCTATCATATTTTCATTCAATTCAATGTTTATTTCTTTTATGTATCTCATTTATAAAATGAATAATCATTGTAGTGAAATTAAATAACTTATCTTTTAAGCAACCTTCTGCAAATGAATGATGATCTAAAAATTATTTTCCTCTATTGAACAACTAAACTGCAACATAACTAAAGATCTCTAACACTCCAACTATGCAAACAAGATATCAGGTAAATGTTAAAGCATTCTCATCTAAACATGAATTGAATGTACTCCAGCTCTACCAATTTGGGTTGTAAAGAAAATTGGTAATAGTACCATTCACACTCCAAGAGAATGGTGCAGCTAAGAGGTTGAATCGAATAATTCTTAAGAGGGCTCGGAGTATGCTCTCAAATGCAGGTTTGGGCAAGGAATTATGGGTAGAGGTGGTTAACATAGTAGTGTATTTAATCAATTGAAGCCCTTCATCTTGATTGGATTTTGATACTCTGGAGGAGAGATGGCTAGGAAGATGAATTTCCTACAATCATCTATGAGTTTTTGGCAGTGAATCTTTCATTCATATTCCCAAGGAGAAGCGAAAAAAATTGGATTTCAAATCTAAACAGTGTATGTGTATCTTTAATGGGTATGGAGAAGAACAATATGGCTTTAGATTGTGGAATCTACTTACAAACAATTTAGTTCATAGTAGAGATGTTGTCTTTAATGAAAAGGTGTTCCCAGGTCTCCAAAATAGGGGACACAAGTTAAAGAGTATGTGCCTGTTGACATTGGAAGTGGACGTGATCTACATTCACATTCTTTGCCTCAGAGTTCATCTTCTCTGCCATCTACTTCATGTTCAAGTATACAGTAGTCACCTCCAAATGTTGAGAGTTTAAATTTGCCCCAAAATTCTTTTGTCTTGCCTCATAACCTAGACCAAAGTGCTGCAACAAGATTGGTGCTGCAAGGTGAATCAGAGTTGCCTTCTTTATATTCAATACAACCTCCTTATGCACCATCCACCTCTTTATATCTACCTACACACCATCTGGATACTACCTCTTAGTATGTTTTGGATAGATATGGAATTTCAAAAATTAGTGTGCCACGCAACCTCTATTTACACCAACACTACCTTTAGACAACTCCATGCTGCCCACTTTGATTTCAACGTAGTTTGCAAATTTTTCAAATCAATGACCTATGGTAATATCTATGCCCACATTGCATACCCCTACACAATCCTCTTTTATCCAACATTGCCCTCTTTGACTAATTCGCAGCAGTTGCAAAATTCTAATCCCATGCTACCTCTAGTAAATCCCTCACTGCTTCTGGTAAATTATATGCAACCTATGAGGGATGTTAATAGTGTGCCATGTCTGGCACCAGAAAATATGAGTAGCTCGGTGATAGGAAATTTGAATAATGAAGAACATGGTAATGTGTAGGAATAGGCTAATTTGAGGGAACAAGCACCTCAATTATAGAGGTCTACCCGAGAGCTTCGACCTCTGGCAAAGCTTGAAGATTATCAATTGTTGATTTATGATTTAGCAGAGCCAATCACTTTCAAAGAAGCCTGCAATGATGTCAATCTTGAGAAATGGTTAGAGGCAATGCAAGATGAAATGTATTCACTCATGGCCAAGCTTCCACCTAATCAAAGACCCTTGAAGAATCGATGGGTGTGTAGATTGAAAGAGGATGAAGGAGGTAGAAAATGTTATCGGGCTAGATTGTTGGTGAAGGGATACGATCAGCAAAAAGGAATAGATTTCAATGAAATCTTCTCACCGGTTGTAAAGATGACCACCATTAGAGTAGTTTTGGGATTAGTAGTGGTATATGATCTTGAGTTGGAACAACTTGATGTGAAGACTGCATTTCTTCATGGCGACATTGACGAGGAGTTGTATATGCACCAACGTGAAGGTTTTGAGCAACAAGGTCAAGAAGATTTGTATTGTAGGTTGAGGAGAAGTTTGTATGGGCTCAAACAAGCCCCAAGGCAGTGGTATCTCAAGTTTGACTCTTTCATGGTTGAGCAACATTTTAGATGCTACGAATCTAATATGTGTCTCTACTACAAGGTATTGTATAATGGTGAGTTTGTTTAGTTGTTTTATGTTGACGATATGCTAGTTATTGGCACTAGCATGAGAGTTGTTCATGTTTTGAAGAAATAATTAGCTCAAAAGTTTGCAATGAAGGACTTAGGGGAAGCAAAGAGGATACTTGGTATGACAATAATCTAGGATAGACGTAAGAGGGAAATCAAATTGTCACAAGAAAAGTATGTTGACAAAGTCTTGGACAGATTCCACATGAAGGATGATAAGCCGGTGAGTACTCCACTTGCTGATCATTTTTGTTTGTCATCTAAAGTGTGTCCCAAAACACCTCAAGATCAAGAAAACATGATGGGTATTCCTTATTCATCAGATGTTGGGAGTCTCATGTATGCCATGGTTTGTACTCGACCAGATATTTCCCATGTAGTGGGAGTATTAAGCAAATTCATCACTTGCTGATCATTTTTGTTTATCATCTGAAATGTGTCCCAAAACACCTCAAGATCAATAAAACATGAAGGGTATTCTTTATTCATCAGATGCTAGGAGTCCCATCTATGCCATGGTTTGTACTCGACCAGATATTTCCCATGCAGTGGGAGTAGTAAGAAAATTCATGAGTGATCCAGGTAAAACTCATTGGGAAGTGGTGAAGTTGATATTAAGATACTTGAAAGGCACTTTGGATTATGTTTTGTGTTTTGGAGGGAGAGATGCATAGCTACGAGGTTATGTTGATTTTGATATGGCCAAATATTTGGACAAATGAAGGTCAACAATAGGTTATGTTTTCACATTTGTCAGGGCAGCAATCAATTGGGTTTCAAGGTTGCAATAGGTGGTTGCACTCTCCACTATCAAGGCTGAATATATTGCTCTCACTGAAGGTACAAAGGAGATGTCTTGGTTGCAATGACTGTTGGGAGAGTTGGGAATCAAACAACCTATTTTCACTCTTTTTTTGCGATAGCAACAGCATTATTCATTTGGCAAAGAACTCAGATTTTCATAATCAGACCAAGCATATTGAGTTACGATATCACTTCATCTAGAATGTACTTGAAGAGGGCAAACTAAAAATGGAGAAAATTGATACAAAAGTAAATCTGGTAGATGCATTGATGAAGATAGTACCAAGGGAGAAGTTTGAGTTTTGTAGGACTTCTCTCGGCATTGTCGAGATGTGACAATGATGCAGAGCACACAGTGGAAGCTCTCAAAACATGGGTGAAATACCCAACATACCCCAGTTCAAATAGATTAATGTTCAAATAGTTTTAAAAACCCACCAAAAAGACCACACATTACCAACCACATTCATTCAGTACCATCAGCATAGCTTTAAACCTATCTGCTGACATCGATGCTCTTACCAATATGCCTCAACTTGTATATGCTTTAGTTGACTTACTATCATTGGTTTCCTTCACCACTGCTACCGGTCGCCTCTTGAATCTGTCACAATGTATATACACAATGTATATTCTCAATATACATTCGGAAGATACATTTGAAATATGCATTCAGAGCATGCATTTAGAATATGCATTCGGTGGGACCAACCATTTGGCTTTCTTTGTATGCCGATACACTATTGGTCAGACTTCCAACATCGAAAGCTTTCAACCTTCTCTCTTTGACACCTTTTGTCCCCCCGATGCAGAACTTAACCATTCACAATATACTTTTGCGACACACACTCAATATGCTTTTGCGATATACACACGGAATGACTTTCGACATACATTAGCAATATACACACAGAGTGTATACCTGCAAAACAACACAAATCTTCACCTAACTTCCATGCAAGTCATGCAATGTATCTTTGGCCCAATTGTCGATTCTCCCCTGTAGCTCCGCAACTCCTGTAACTTCACAGATCTTTGACTTCACCAACCTAGCACATGAGGATGCTAGGATCTCTTAGAGCATAATGTACGCAATCCTGCAAACACGAATGAACAAAATGAAAAACATAAAAAATGAACTGTACAGCCATTCCACTGATTTTGAAGAAATATAACCGGTGGAATGGATTAAGAATCCATCTCAGCCACAAAACAGTAAATCAATTGCACAGAGAAAACCTAGCAAATCCAGAATGATAGAAAGATACACAAAATAGAACTTTGTTTATTATGCCTTTTAGAAATGCACACACAGATGCTCTGTTTCTCAATTACAAATCACACTAATCTCTGATCTCTATTACCTCTCAACTACAACTACTACTACTGATTACATTCGATGATCTTGGGCATTTATCTACTCGCCCTCAGTAGTACTGAATTAACTCCAAGCGGCTGGGAGACTAATCCAAGCGGCTGGGAGATCTATCAACCTCCAACTGCCTACCAACCTTTGTGATTGCAAATCGACAAGTGTCCTTGGGACTTACAACATAAACCTGGATACAAACTAAAATGACATGCATTGGTCAAACAGACCTTATTACATGAATGGTCTTATAGGACCTTATTGGAAATAACAAAAATAAACATTAGACACATCATGAAATTAAATACCTCATGGGGACCACTGTGAATTAGGTGCTCTTGCACCATACACCCCACTGACAAAAGAACTTATGCCCCATGAGTTAATTCTTTGTCTTGCTCTACCTTTATCCACTGTTGTCGCATGTCTTCCCCATGATCTCTGGACTACAACTTGCTTCCATAGAATCAAAGACTCATGCCTAGCATTGTAGGCTCTACTCATACCTTGCCATTAGTGACTGCTTGCCACCAGACCTATCCTTTGCTTGCCATTCTTTCTTACTGTCATCATTGTCTGAACTCCTGCATGGGAAACCTTGGTTAATGCTTCTTGTACTACTATTATGGCAGAATATGTTTGTCTTTCAATTCTTGTTGGCTCTAGAGGACAAACAATGGTCCCTACTATGATAGCATCCTTGTCTTTCTAATCAACTTGTGGTTGCTTGCAGACCTGCTCTTTGACCTTCTTTTGATCCCTTACAGACATCACCATCTGAGCTCCATCAATCAAAACTGAAATCACCTTCAAACTGTGATCCGTAGCAACCCCACTCCCTAAGGTATCCTCAACTTTCTTTGTGTCTTCTTCATTGAGCTTCACAAACTCTTTCTTACCCACCAAAATGACCTTGGCTGCCCTCTTTGCTTCAGCATTCTCCTGCAATGGTGTCATCACAAAAGTCCTCCCATCCTTCTTGATGGTGTAAGTGTTAGCATATCCATCATACAATGCTCTCCTATCAAATTGCCATGGTCTACCTAAAAGTAGGTGATAGCATTCCATGGGCAAAATATCACATAAAACCCTATCCTGATATTCTCCAATCTGTAAATCAACATATACTTGTTCATATACCAAAAGTGATTGACTATCACTTACCCAAGATGCTTTGTAAGGAGTTGGATGAGGAATCCTGTCCAGTTTCAACTTATCCACCATTTCTTGAGATACCATATTATCTGTTGAACCAGAATCTATTACTACCTTGCATATTTTACCTTTGCTTTTGCAATTGGTCCTGAAAAGTGCTCTCCTTTGTATCATGTTCTTGGATGTCTTCAAGAGTGTTGTCCTTAGCATCAATGCTTCTCCATCTAGAACTGGGCCTGCATTCCCAATTGGAGAGTTAACACTTTTATCTACCTCCTCTTCTTGCACATATTGAATCCTCTTTGTATTCCTCCTTTCATTATCACCGGATGTAGAACTCTGTTTCATTGGGCACTTATATGTTGTATGGCCAATCTCATTGCAATGATAACATCTCCCAGTGAAAACATTAGAACCTCTACCTCCACCTTTTGTGCCTCTAAATCCCCCTTGAAAATTAGAAACTTGGCCCTTACCTCTGCTTGTGTCTCCTTGGTCTTTTTGGGACTGATTTTTGTCTTCAAAACTGTCCCTATTTCTGCCACTTCTACCTTTGTTTAGTTGTTCTCTCTTTCTTTTTTTCTTCTCTTCTACTCTCAGTTCCACCTGGAAACATTTGTCCATGGTTTCTAGTGTCAAGATGGTAATCTCATCTTTTATACTATACTTCAGGCCATTAATATACCTGGCAACTCTTCCTTTCTCATCCTCAACATGTCCACACCTTAGGGACAATTTATGAAATTCCTCTGTATAGGTGGATACATCCATATCCTTCTGCCTGAGATTCTGCATTTTCCTGTATATCTGCACCTCATAATCTGCTGGAAGGAATTGAGCCTTGATCCTCTCTACCATCTGACTCCAGGATGAGATCATGCTCTTGCCACTCTTCACCCTTTCTCCCTGGGTGTAATTCCACAACGTGAGTGCAACACCCTTCAATTTCGTCTTTGCAAACTTGACTCTTCTATTCTCTGATACCTCCTTGTACTCAAAATAATTGTTCAAAGACTCGATCCATTTGATGACTTCTTCTGTGTCCATCTTTTCGCTGAACATCAGAATCTCCATTCTTGCCTCAGACGACTCCTTACCAAGTGATTTTATGGCCTCCAGAAATTGTTTCTGATCTGCAGATATATTTGTCTGTCCTGGGGTTGTTTCCTCTTCCCCATCTTCTTCTTCTCCATCAGACTCCTCGTCTGATTTCCTGCCTTTTCCCAAGGTCTTCAACTCAACTTGGAGTGCTTCCTTGACTCCAGTCTTTATCATCTCCTCCATCTCCTTGAATTTCTTGACCACTTCGATGGTCATTCCCTTTGGAGGCATATCACTAGCCCCTTCTTTGCTTTCTCTATCTGACATAAACATTCACCGACAATGCCAACACTTGATGCAGACCTTTCGTTAGCTCTGATACCAATTTGATGCAGAGCACACAGTGGAAGCTCTCAAAACATGGGTGAAATACCCAACATACCCACAGTTCAAATAGATTAATGTTCAAACGGTTTTAAAAACCCACCAAAAAGACCACACATTACCAACCACATTCATTTAGTACCATTGGCATAGCTTTAAACCTATCTGCCGACATCGATGCTCTTACCAATATGCCTCAACTTGTATATGCTTTAGTTGACTTACTATCACCAGTTTCCTTCACCGCTGCTACCGATCGCCTCTTGTATCTGTCACAATGTATATGCACAATGTATATTCTCAATATACATTCAGAAGATAGATTTGAAATATGCATTCAGAGCATGCATTTAGAATATGTATTCGGTGGGACCAACCATTTGGCTTTCTTTGTATGCTGATACACTATCGGTCAAACTTCCAACATCAGAAGCTTTCAACCTTCTCTCTCCAACACCTTCTGTCCCCCCGATGTAGAACTTAACCGTTCACAATATACTTTTGCGACATACACACTCAATGTGCTTTTGCGATATACACACGGAATGACTTTCGACATACATTAGCAATATACACAGAGTGTATACCCAGCAAAACAACACAAATCTTCGCCCGACTTTCATGCAAGTCATGCAATGTATCTTCAGCCCAACTGTCAATTCTCCCCTGCAGCTCCACGACTCCTGTAACTTCACAGATCTTTGACTTCGCCAACCTAGCACATGAGGATGCTAGGATCTCTCAAAGCATAATGTACGCAATCCTACAAACACGAACGAACAAAATGAAAAACACAAAAACAAACTGTACAGCCATTCCACCGATTCTGAAGAAATCTAACCGGTGGAATGGATTAAGAATCCATCTCGGCCATAAAATAGTAAATTGATTACACAAAGAAAACCTAGCGAATCTAGAATGACAGAAAGATACACAGAATAGAACTTTGTTTATTATGCCTTTCAGAAATGCACACACAGATGCTCTGTTTCTCAATTACAAATCACACTAATCTCTGATCTCTATTACCTCTCAACTACAACTACTACTACTAATTACATTTGATGATCTTAAGCATTTATCTACTCACCCTCAGTAGTACTGAAATGACTCCAAGCAGCTAGGAGACTAATCCAAGCGGTTGGGAGATCTAACAACCTCCAATTGCCTAACAACCTTCTAACTGCCTAACAACCTTTGTGATTACAGATCGACAAGTGTCTTTGGGACTTTCAACATAAACCTAGATACAAACTAAAATGGCATGCATTGGTCAAACAGACCTTATTACATGAATGGTCTTATAGGACCTTATAGGAAACAACAAAAATAAACATTAGACACATCATGAAATTAAATGCCTCATGGGGGCCACTGTGAATCAGGTGCTCCTACACTAGACAATAAGTCTGAAGTGGGGGATATCTTTGAGCAACCTTCTTGTAGCAGTGATTGAACTTCAAGTGGGAGATTGTTGGAATATGAAGTCCAATTGATGCAACTTTTCCAACTTCTCTTGTTGACGCCCAAATGCATGTCCTTTGAGTTCATTTTGGTGACCTCTAATTTTTCATATGGATAATGTAATAAACAGTTTTGTATTGCAAAAGATAGCTGTTGTAGATGTGTGTATATCAAAAATAGAGATTAAGAAAGAGATTCCCCTACTTCCCGTGGATGTAGCCATTTGGTGAACCACATAAAACTTGTGTTTTGTTATGTGTTTCTATTTCTTGCATTTGTGTAGTTATTTTTTGCATTCTTGTTTCTTTTATCTACTATTAATTCTCCAACAATATTTGAGAATAATATTACATTGCATCTATGGGAAGTTCATGGTGCATTACCTATTAGCACAGAGAATAATTAGCAATATATCATTTTATCATGGAAACTAAAAGACATAAAGGCATTGGAGGTGTTTAACAGAAATGCCTCAAAGAGAAGCAACCTCATGGAGTGCAACGACTGTAGGATTTATATAAAATTGATTTGTTGAAAATTCTTTAAAAACTTTGAAGTTAATGTTTTTCCACAATTTATTAGCTCCATGGAACCTCATCGGCTCTGAAAAAGTTCTTAAACACCTCTTTGAGGCCGCAACTAGTTCCTAATGATCAAGTGGGATTTATCAATTGAAAGTGTGGAGAAAGGAGTGCTTGATATAGATTCAATTTTTGGTATGTAGCAACGACCTGATGGAGATATTGAAATAGATGAGAGTTTTGAGAAAATAATTTTCATATTCCATCACATGTGCCCCAAACAAGGAATGCATTATCAATTTGAATTTGTCGACAAGGTTTTAGAAACTTTTAAAAAACTCATCGACATTTTGATTGGTTGGTTCTGTTGATGTAAAGTGCAGATAAATGAATAACAATTCAAACACAGAATGCAAGAAAAACACAGAACAAGAACACAAAAATTTATGCGGTTCACCAAATGGGCTACATCCACGAGAAGCAGGGGAAAAACACTTTATTATCTCTATTTTTTTGTACATACAATAGCATCATATATATGATGCTTATTACATTATCCACACTTGAAATGAAGGAAGACCAAAATTCATGTGTATAGGCAGGAGAAGGAAAAGTGCACGATGACTATTGGACTTCACCTTCCAAAAATCTCCCACTTGAAGTCTAACTACTGTTGTTCAGAGATGTTCCCCCACTTCAGGCTTATTGTCACATCTTGACAATGCCATGAGAAGCCTTGCAAAACTTGAGCTTCTCCCTTGAAACAATCTTTGTCAATGCATTAGCTGGATTCACCTTTGTATGAATCTTGTCTACTTTCAGTTTCCCCTCTTCAAGAGCACTCTAGATGAAGTGATACTTCAGCTCAATGTGCTTAGTTCTATTATGAAAAGTTGCATTCTTAGCCAAGTGAATAGTGTTGTTGCTATTACAAAAGAGAGTGAAAACATGTTGTTTGCATCCTAATTCACCCAACAATCACTACAACCATATCATTTCCTTAGCACCTTCAGTAATCTAGCAATGTATTCAGCTTCAGTAATTGAAAGTGCAACCACTTGTTGCAACCTAGAAACCCAACTAATCGCTGCCCCAACAAAGGTAAAATAGAACCAGTAGTTGATCTTCATTTATTCAAATTACTGGCCATCTCACAATCAATGAAACCTTGCATTTGTGCATCTTTCCCTCCAAAGCACAAAACATGATTTGAAGTGCCTTTTAAATACTGTAGAATCCAATTGACTACTTGCCAATGAGTTTTACCTAGATTTCTCATAAATTTGCTCACTACTCCCACTGCATGGGCAATGTCAGGATGAGTGCATACCATGGCATACATGAGACTTCCAACAGTGGATGAGTATGGAATTCCCTTCATATATTCTTGGTCTTCTTGTGTCTTGGGACACATTTCAGAGGACAAATGAAAATTATTAGCAAGCGGGGTGCTTACAGCCTTTGTACCACTCATATTGAACCTGTCCAAGACATTATTGATGTATTTATCTTGTGACAATCTGATCTGTCTTTTATGTCTATCCCAAATTATAGTCATACCAAGAATCCTCTTCATTGCCCCTAAATCTTTCATTGCAAACTTGTGAGCTAACTGTTCCTTCAATTCACGAACAACACTCATGCTAGTGCAGGTTACTAGCATATCATCAACATATAGTAGCAAAAGAACAAACTCACCATTGTCCAACACTTTGTAGTAGACACACGCATCAGATTCGCATCTGGTGAAGTGTTGCTCAGCCATGAAGGAATCAAACTTGAGGTACCACTGCCTCAGGCTTGTTTGAGCCCATAGGAACTTCTCCTCAATCTGTAATACAAATTTTCTTGTCCTTCTTTCACAAATCCTTTGCATTGTGGGTAAATGCACAAAGATGAGGGACCAAAATGGGTCTTAAGATGCCACTTTTTTTTCTAAAATTAGGAAAGACTGGTGTTGGATGAGAAATTGAAGATAGTTACACTCAAAATTTGAAGATACAATAAAAACAAGAGTTGTAGTGCTCTGAATCTAGTTTCTAAACTACTAATTTTTTTCAAAAATGGTTGAGATTAAGGGGTTCAGAAAGGGGAAGCACACAAATTAGTCCTATTTTTCTCAAAAAACATAACATAGCATCTAGTGTGCTCCCCCTAAAATGTTAACTTTTTTTAGTATTTCAAAAATCACTTCGGTGAGAAATTAGCTAACACCATGTAGTTTATCCCTAATTTTTCTGATAATTTTTTCATGAATAATTATTTTTTTACTAATTTTCAAAGTGGACACATCCTGAAAGACAGAAAATTGAGCATGCTCCCCCCTAAAAATTTTGAAAACTAATCAAAAATTGAAGTTTTTTGAATACGTGTAGAATGGAGTCTAGTTTCTAAAAATGTAACTTATTTGAAATTTCAATGAATGGTTAAAAAAAAGTCAAAAATACCAGACATTGGTTTTTGACAAAAAACTAATACACTAACAAAAGAAATTAAAGATGAAACCCTTAAATGCTCAAAACATGAAAAAAATTATATGGTTAGATAGCTAACAGAAAGCTTAAGATTATGGTGGTATTTTTTTCAACTTGTCATCAAAATAAGTGCAATCCTGATGGGGAGCATGCTCCAGATTATGTGAATTTTGTTACAATCTCTAAAAACACATCTTTGAAGGCAAATCCAAGCCTAAGGCTTGGAAATTTCCAAGGCAAAGCATAATGCGCTCACATTATGGTGAACTACTCTCTCTCTCTCTCTCTCTCTCTCTCTCTCTCTCTCTCTCTCTCTCTCTCTCTCTCTCTCTCTCTCTCTCTCTCTCTCTCTCTCTCTCTCTCTCTCTCTCTCTCTCTCTCTCTCTCTCTCTCTCTCTCTCTCTCTCTCTCTCTCTCTCTCTCTCCACACTTTACCCGCCACCCTCTCTCTCTGACCTATCCTCCTAGTTTTCCTTTTCCTTTCCAATTTCCCTTTAGATCCCACCAATTTTTCCCTTTTTTATTATTTTCCATCTCTCCTCTCATCATTCTTCCCATCCAATGAACTTTAGTTTTATCTTGTTTCCATTTCATCCTCCTAATTTATATCCTCATCCCTCTTTGCATGTCCTAGTTTTCTTGTTTCCATTTGCTTTGTCGATAAGGGGGAGGGAGAGGAAGGAAGAGGGAGAAAGGGTGGAGATGGAGGGGAGAGAGAGAGTCCTAGTTTCCTTGTTTTCATTTCCTTCATCGATAAGGGAGAGGGAGAGATAGGGAGATAGAGGAATGATAGGGGAGAGAGAGGCAAGAGATAGGGAAATAGGGAGAGATAGATAGGTAGAGAGAGGAGACAGATAGGGAGAGATAGAGGGGAGAGATAGGGAGATAGAGAGTGAGCAAGATGTCCAGAGAGATAGGTTGAGAGATTGAAATGTAGAGGGATGATAGAGATAGGGAGATAAGGGGGAGATAGGGAGATAGATGTTTAGGATTTCTCAGGTTTAGAGTTTAGGGGTTAGGGGTTAGGGGAACTATTTATGGTATAGGGGTATTGGGAGAGAGAGAGAGAGAGAGAGAGAGAGAGGTTTATGAGTTAGGGGTTAGGGTTTAGGGTTTATGAGTTTAGTATTTCTCAAGTTTAGGGTTTAGGGTTTAGGGTTTAGGGATTTAGGGTTTATGGTTTAGGGGTTAGGGTTTAGGGGTTTAGGGTTTAGAGATAGATAGAGAGAGGGGACTGATAAAGATTGGGAGAGATAGAGGAGACACAGGGGAGAGATAGGGAGATAGAGAATGAGGGACATGTCCAAAGACATAGGGAGAGAGATTGAGAGGTAGAAGGATGATAGAGATAGGGAGATAGGGGAGAGGTAGGGAGATAGAGGTTTAGGGTTTAGAGTTTTGGGTTTCAGGGGTTATAGTCATTATTTAGGGTTTAGGGGTTAGAGTTTAAGGTTTAAAGGTTTAGGGTTTAGAGAGAGAGGACCGACAGGGAGATATAGAGGAGATCGAGGGGAGAGATATGGAGATAGAGAGTGAGGAACATGGCTAGAGACATAGGTAGAGAGATTACGAGGTAGAGGGATGATAGAGATGGGGAGATAGAGGTTTAGGGTTGCTTGGGTTTAGTGTTTAGAGGTTTATGGTTTAGAGAGAGAGGACTAATAGGGAGATATAGAGGAGACCGAGGGGAGAGATAGGGATATAGAGAGTGAGGGACATGGCCAGAGACATAGAGAGAGAGAGAGATTGAGAGGTAAAGGGATGATAGAGATAGGGAGATAGAGGTTTAGGGTTGCTTGGGTTTAGTGTTTAGGGTTTAGTGGTTTGGGGTTTAGGGTTTAGGGGTTGGGGTTTATTGTTTAGGGGTTAGGGGTTAGGGTTTAGGGGCATTATTTAGGGTTTAGAGGTTTAGGGTTTCTCAAGTTTAGTGTTTAGGGTTTAGGGGTTTGGGGTTTAGGGTTTAGTGTTTATGGTTTAGGGGTTAGGGGTTAGGTTTTAGGGGCATTATTTAGGGTTTAGAGGTTTAGGGTTGCTCAGGTTTAGTGTTTAGGGTTTAGGAGTTTCAGGTTTAGGGGGTTAGGGTTTAGGGGTTAGGACTTATGGCTTAGGGGCCTCTCTCTCTCGAGAAAGGGAGAGATAGAGAGAGATAGAGAGAGAGGAAGAGGGGGAGATAGAGAGAGAGAGAGAGAGAGAGAAAGTTTTGGTTTTGCAAAATGTGCTCGCATTATAATGCAAGTCACATTTTGCAAAGGTATTACCGAGCCTTAGGCTCAGTAATATCAAGCCATAATGTGAGTGTGTTATAATGTGCTCGTGTTATGATTTGTATGGGACCAAAAAGTCATGTGGAAACTTTTTGGTCCCTCATATATGTGCATATACTCTTGTTGCATATATAATTCCTCATCTATGTTGCCATGGAGAAATGTAGTTTTAACATCAAGTTGTTCTAACTCGAGTTCATACACTGCTGCCAAACCCAAAACAGCTCGAATGGTGGTCATCTTCACAACTGGTGAGAAAATTTCATTAAAATCTATCCCCTTTTGCTGGTCATACCCCTTCACCACCAATCTATCTCAATATCTTTTCTTGCCTCCCTCTTCTTCTTTCAATTTGTACACCCATCAATTTTTCAATGCTCTTTGATTGGATGGAAGACTCACCAAGTCCCATGTGTGATTAGCTAATAGTGAATCCATTTCTTCCTTCATATCTTCCATTCATTTCTCATTGTTTGTGTCACTGTGCAGGAATCTTTGAATGTTGTTGGCTCTGCTTGATCAAGAATTAAAAATTGATGGATGAAGTCATCAAATTTCATAGGAGGTTTTCTCTCTGGTTGGCCTCCTCAACTAAGGAAATTGATTCTCTGTTCATGACTTTGGTATTGATCACTATTTCCCAGTCCTTACAAATTGCCTTGTTCCTCACCAAGAGGCTATGAATTCAATTGTGGATGTTGTGTGGGCAAAGGAGGCTATGTGGCACGCTACATAAGATTCAAAATAGACTTCATTGAATTAGAAAGAGGTTGTGTAATACTTTCCAAGGACTATGTGTGACATAAGGGAGTATGTGATGGATTAAAAGACTCTAAATTTACTCTATTTAAAAGCTACGTAGCATAGTTAAAAGGCTATGTGGCATTTTTAGGTGCCAGACTTGGAGTGTAAGGGGTATACGAAGGAGGTGTAGAACTTACAGGTGACTGCAGATTTGTAGTTGAAGTTTGTACCAAACTTGGCATAGTAGAAATCTAATTTCCCTATATACCTGTGAGGGATCACAACATAGAGGAAGAATTCTGATGCAGGGGATGTAGATTTTTAAACATATCATTGCCACTGCCAATATCATCAATTGACACATAATCTTTTACTTGTGCCCTTTGTGTTTTAAGACCTAGAAATACTTTTTCTTTAAATATCACATCGCAACTACACACTATCTATTTAGCAATCGGATCCCACAACAGGTAGACATACTGCTCTTCTCCATAGCCAATGAAAATACATCTTTTTTATTTTGCATCCATTTTTGTTGTCTTCTCCTTGGGAATGTGAGCAAAAGCCTTGCAGTTGAAGACCTGTAAATGATTGTAAGAAATCCTTCTTCCCAACCATCTCTCCTCTGGGATGTCAAGATCCAATCAAGATGAAGGGCCTCGATTGATCAAGTACATCATTGTATTCACTTCCCTTACCCAAAATTCCTTGCCCAAATCTATATTAGAGAGCATACTCCTAGCTCTCTCCAAAATTGTTTGATTCAACCTCTCAGCTGCACCATTTTCTTGAGGGGTGAATGGAACAATATTAATATGGTGGATGCCATTATCTGTACAAAAATTGTCAGACTCCAAAGAACAAAACTCTCCTCCTTTATTAGTTTTCAAACACTTTATTTTATTCCTAGTTTGATTCTCAACAATGGCTTTGAAAACTTTAAATTTGCTAAATACTTCTAATTTTCTATTTAGCATATAAACCCAAACTTTGCAAGATCAATCATTAAGAAAAGTAACAAAATAATTTGCCCCTCCAATGGAGGCTACCTCTGTAGGTCCAAACACGTCTGAGTGCACAAGCTCCAAGGGTTTTCTCTTCTTGTCATGTCTAGTTTTAGAGAAACCAATCCACCTTTGTTTTCCATAGATATAGTGCTCACACAACTCTAAATCAGCATATTGCGAACCTGGAAGTTGATCCCTTTTGAGAAAAATTTCAAGTCCTTGCTTGCTCATATGCCCTAGCCTCTTGTGCCAAAGCTCCACCCTACTGTCCATAACTACCATCGTAGCTCCCACTTAAGCGTGGCATTCTAGCACATACAAAGTACCTAATTTATTGCCTCTTGCAATGACTAGAGCTCCTTTGGGCACCTTCCAAGTGTTTGAAGAAAAGGTGATGCTACACCCTTGAGCATCAAGTTCTCCCGCTGATTAGATTCTTCTTGAGCTTAGGAACATGTCTCACATCTGACAACAGCCACTTGTTTCCATTCTTTAATCTCAACATCACATCACCTTTTCCAATGATATCACATGGCTCATTACCACCAAGGTAGACTCTCCCAAGTTTACCTTCTTGATAGTTTTGAAAGACTTCCCAGCATGAGGTTGCATGAAAAGAAGCACCTGAGTCAAATATCCACAAATTAGCTGTAGTTTCACTTGTTGCCAAGACTAAAGCCCCTCCATTCTCTACATATGTAGTGTTAAACTCATTGTCTTTTAGCTAATTTTGTGCCTTCTTATATGACTAGCAGTTCTTCTTGATGTGTCATTTTCCACAAAACCAACAACCTTCATTTCTTCCTCTAGACTTGGATCTCTTTGCAGATTTTGATCTTCTCCTATTATTTCTACCTCTTTCTTGAGATCTCCCTCTATTGCCAAATACCAAAGCATCTCCTGATGAGTTTCCTTGATTCTTCCTCCTCATGTCTTTGCTAAGAAGAGTAGCAAGAACATCATCGAATTTTAGTTTGTTTTTACCAGACACCAAAGTGTCAATTGCCATCACTACTCCTTCCTATTTGTCTGGTAAAGAGCACAACAATAAGATGGCTTTAATTTCATCATCCATCTTTATATCCATCAAAATCAATTGGTTGATTAATGTATTGAATTCATTCAAGTGATTCATCATGTTGCCTCCTTCATCTTTAAATTATACAATTTCTTCACGAGAAAAACCTTGTTAGAAGTTGAAACTAACTCATACATAACAAACAATTTGTCCCACAATCCTTTCATTATCTTTTCAAATGCAACATTAAATAACACATTGTTGGATAGAGAAAGGATTATTGTTGCCCTTGCTTTCTTGTATAATCTCTCCCGCTCCTCATCATCCATCTTAGTTGGCTTCTTGGATTTGCCTTCCATCACAATAGAGAGATCTCTTTGAATCAGCAACGACTCCATCTGCATTTTCCACATTGCAAAATTTTGTCCCGAGAATTTTTTAATTCTTCATTTATCTACTCCTTCCATCTTTTCAGAATTTCTTCACAAATTCCTAATTAGCTCCTTCACCAATCTCTGATACCAATTGTTGATGTAAAGTGTAGATAAATGAATAACAATTCAAACATAGAATGCAAGAAAAACACAGAAAAAGAACACAAAAATTTACGTTGTTCACCAAATTGGCTACGTCCATGGGAAGTAGGGGAAAAACACTTTATTATCTCTATTTTTTTGTACATACAACAGTAGCATATATATGATGCTTATTACATTATCCACACTTGAAATGAAGGAAGACCAAAAGTCATGTGTATAGGTGAGAGAAGGCAAAGTCTACGCTGACTGTTGGACTTCACCTTCCAATAGGTTCTCACAACCCCTCTAATTTACCATCACATGTGACCCAAACAAGGAATTCATCATCGGAATAAATAAGGTCCCAGCAATTTGAATTTGTTGAAAATATTTTAGAAACTTTTAAAACAACTCATCAACATTTTGACTGGTTAGTTCTCACAACCCCTCTAATTTACCATCATGTGACCCAAATAAGGAATGCATCATTGGAATAAATAAGGTACCAGCAATTTGAATTTGTTGAAAAGGCTTTAGAAACTTTTAAAACAACTCATCGACATTTTGACTAGTCGGTTCTCACAACCCCTCTAATGTACCATCAGATGTGACCCAATAAAGGAATGCATCTTGAATTCATTGAAAAGGTATTAGAAACTTTTAAAACAACTCATGATATTTTGACTAGTTGGTTCTCACAACCCCTCTAACTTACCATCATATGTGACCCAAAAAAGGAATGCATCATCGAAATAAATAAGGTCCCAACAATTTGAATTTTTTGAAAAGGTTTTAGAAACTTTTAAAACAACTCATCAAATTTTGATTGGTTGGTTCTCACAACCCCTCTAATTTACCATCATATGTGACCCAAACAAGGAATGTATCATTAGAATAAATAAGTCTCTACAATTTGAATTTGTTGAAAAGGTTTTAGAAACTGTTAAAACAACTCATCACATTTTGATTGGTTGTTCTCACAACCCCTCTAGGTGCCAAAACTATTTCTAAAAACAACCTTTTGGGCAATTCAGAAGTTTTGACAACCTCCTTCGGTGCCCCCAGGGCCTAAATTTGACATTTCACCTTGTCTGTCAAGCAAACATTTTATGAGGGTATAAATAAAATTATATATAAACTGTATATATATCAACATAATCTTATATAAATTTTCATAGTCCATATAAAACCTTTCCTTTCATGTAATATAATCTTCTTAAAATTTTCATTACAAAAATACCTAAATACGACCATACGACCATCAAATTTAGGCCTTGGGTGCCGCAACAAGTTATGGGAACCCTATAATTGGCCAACTGAATGGAATATGTCTATCACCATCACTGGAAGCAAGGTTTTGGGCACATAACAAAACATAGTTTGGAGTTGTCTTATTCCATGTTGCAGTCACAGTTGCATTGGTAGACATGTTTGCAAATTATGGACATAAGGAGAGGGCTCATGAACTATTTGACTATCTCTAAAGTCACAATAATTTGATCTTCCAGAATATGATTTCATATAGATTATCATTAGGTGGATGTGACAACACTAGAATTATTATTTTCTATAGAGGACCCAATTACAAACCCCCTTATGTAAAATCTACCTAGGAGCTTAACATTTCTAGAAAGGTCATATTTCATATATCAAAAGTGTAAGCATTTGTCCAGTGGTGCAACTGGGCATGGGCAATGGAGTGTGCCAGTCACTTTATGCTATGGCTCATATGAGGTTCGAAAGAATGCATTCTTACACAGAAAGGTTAGAGATGATTTCAAAATTAATGGAGGGTTGTTGGATGCTACTGATAGGTTTCGAATATTGAATGACACTTATGTGTTATGTTGTGCTTATATCACTTTTTGTTGTAAATGAGGTGTAAAATTGTTATCGATTGTTTGACCATTGAAATAGATGATGTTTAAGTAGAGCCGCCTATAAGCAGGCGCTATCTAACTTCTTTTATGAATGCCTATTGGTAAGAATTGGGTTATATTGTGCTATTATGCCTAATCGATGTTGGCTATAAAGTTTCAAGGGTGGTTTCAAGATAAAGTAGCAATGATGATTCATTTGGACTATAAGCACAAAGAAAGAATCAACTGGAGACTCTATGCACTCACAAAAGTTGGAGAAAGAGTTACTGGCATGGCATTTTGTGGCAATCAAGTGAGTCTTTAGCAAATGCAAGCTCAGATGGCTATGTTTGCATTTGGAGCATTACAGAAACATCTAGAAAAGAAGATGATCAAATAATGAGAGGGTAAATCTTGCTCTCTATACAAGTCCCAGGCAAGTGGGAATCTGTTTAACCACTTGTTTGCTAGCCTAACTAGGATTTGGTAGTTGGCATCGACAAATATATTTTAGCCTTAATTGCAGAGGAGTTGAAGAAGAATTTTGTATCTTCTAGTTTTGCATATGATGATCCCATGAGATGCCACATGAAAAATCTTATGAGAGGTATTAAATTTGCTGGTGTGCATGACCTTGAACTAACAGCTTTGGCAATCATCTCCAGGTGCCCCACTTTGATTGCCTCTACATCCAAAGATGGCATTGTCAGAATATGGAGAGATCAAGAACCTATTTCAGTTACCAGATTTGCACCATATGAAAGATTGCATGTTGACTTAGTTTTGTGGTTATCTACCTTTGAGAATGATCTGCATATGATCCTCACATCTGGGGGTCCAGAAAATCAAGAATGGGAGCTCTGGGTTCCCTTTGATTCTTCTTGTTTAGTTCTAGTAGAAGCTAATGGAAAATGGAAAGGCATAGAAAAAGTGGAATTTAAAAATTCTATAGATAGAAGGCCATGCAAGTTATACTTTAATAGGACATTCAGAGGCAAGCTTACTTATTATGGGTGGTACACAAGATAATCTAATGTGTATAGGAATAAAATTGAGATCGAATGATAATCAAAACAATAAAATAATCAACAACTTCAATCCTATAACATCAAGATAATGATCTAAGCAAACAACCAATTAATCAATGAATAATGCCAAAAACAATGAAAGCTTTCACCTAGATTGTATAGTTATCTTGGTTGAATGTGGATTGCTCTTCAAATTGTGAAACCATGTTTGCAACAAGTGGATGTAGATTGTGTTTGTGCTCAAAAGGTAGAAGTGTGCTCAACGATGTGATGAATGCTCAATGCATTGTATGGATGCCCGAGAATAAATGATCGAAGAGATCAAAAGTTAAATGATCGAAGAGATTTTATTATGGAGATGAGGGGGGGTTATATAGGTTTCAGACAAGATCGATCAATGGTCCAAATAATTTAATGGAATCAATGGATGAGATAAATCTAGAATTCATGATGAATGTGCACCTCACATGTGTCACACAAAAAGATATTTTTGTTTGAGTTAATTGATTGATTTGACATAAAAGACATGGAACAGACATATTTTTAGATTTCGTAAAAATAGAAAATGTTTTTTCTAATTTATGAGTTGGTGATAAAAAAATAAAAATGATTAAGTCAATTAACTCAACTTAGAATTTGTTTTTTGCTTGATTTGAGATAAATTAAATAATAAATTATTTAATTTTGTTTGCATGATGAACAAGATTTATTTTTAGAAGATTTGGAGATAAAAAAACAAATTAAATAAATAAATAAATTTAATTGTTTGTGCATGATAGAAGACATAGAATAGATTTGAAGATTTAAATAAATTAAACAAATAAATTGTTTTTAATTATTTTGCATGATGAAGGATAAATAAAATATTTTATTTTAGTTTAGTTTTAGAAGAGATATTCAATTTAAATAAATTTGAATGATTTATTTAAATTTGGAAGAATAATTGATTTAATTAAATAATTTAGAAATTATTTAATTATAGATAAGAGGATTTAAATGATAAATTAATTAAATAATTAATTTATTCAATTGATGTGGATTTGAAAATTGGAAGATGATAATGATTAAATTAAATAATTGAAATTATTTAATTTGGATGGATAAAGAGGAAATTTATTGAAATTAATTAAATAAAGAGAATTTATTCAATTAATGTTGAATTTAGGAGATTTGGAAGAATTTGATTATTTTGATGAAATTAATTAAATAATTTGATTATTTAATTAACGTTGAATGCAGGTGATTAGATGAAATGCAAGTGATGCGATGACATGGTCATTTTTGGGTGTCTACATCCAATATACGTGGTATATGTAGAATTTGCGCCCACCATAAACAGCCAGCACATTTCCGTACCTAACTATTTATTCATTTTTTTACTCCGTGTGACGTCAATTTTTGTTGTTGACCTACTCACTGTAATGCTTTGTCGATCAGTTTGTCAAAAAGTCTTCTGTCCAATGGATTTTGACTAACCGGTCATTTTATGTGTCGGTTGATTAAGCTTTACCTAGAATTTGAGGCCCACTCTACTTATATGGATTATTTATCTAAGTTTTATGTGGAATTACCCATTTTCTAACCTTACTGCAAGAAGTGATAGTTCAGGTGATGTGGAAGGGATTGTGGAGATATTTTGTGTACATGAGAAATCTATATAGTTATATGTACTTTACATAGGTCTTAATGTGCTCCTCTAGCACATAATGGCTTATCAGGTAATTTATCACCATCAAGGTGCTATTGTCACCCATAAGAGCTAGACTTGTCAGACCAACTTGGTTTCTCTTCTCCAGTAAATATTGACTATTGCATAATTAAAGTGGATGAGAAAGCAAAATCTTTATCACTAGTTTCAAGAACTAGCAATTCTCTCTCAAATCAATCCACAAGCTCAAGTTTTGAGATTTGGATTAAAGTCCCTAGTTTACTTGAACATCTAAAGGATGTTAGAAGTACTAGGACTACAGACTGTCTTACAAGATCAAAATTCAGCATGCTTAATCCAAATGAATTCTATTGCAATAGCTTCATTTTGTCAGGAAAATCTTGTTTTAGATCTGACCAAAAACACTTCTTTAAGGAAGAGCTTAACCAACCGTAACATTGTAAAACAACTGATTGGTCGAAATCAATTGATAAAATAGGTTTTTGAAAAATCAATTGACAAACAAAGGATCGACAATGTGGAGAGGAGTCAAATGAACTGGTTTGTGACAAAAGTAGATGATTGCAGAGGGAAAAAAAATTGGAAAACAGTTGGCACACAATGTGTCAGTTATTTACGATGGGCACTTCTTTGAAGGACATTAAATATTCTCCTATTGATTCTCTTGGAAAGCTTCTTAAGACAGAGGTTGTGACCAACTTCTTTACATGTAATTTTTTTCACGTTGTCACACCCCATTCTAAAGCACATGGTATCAGAGATACCAGGTTCAACACTTGGACCTTGGAACTCATTGCAAAGTTTTCACTGATTAGCAGATAAGCTAGCTAGCTTCAGTATTATTTTTGTGCTAGAATGGCATGAAAAAGAGCATGAAAGTGAGCTAAGAAAACAAAAACTAAGAGCTTGCCCAAAATTACTATGAAGAAAGAATCCCCTCCTGAAAACATTAGACCAATAAGTTATACTGGGTGGGCTTGGCTTACTGATTTTGAGACTCTTACCAACATGCTTAAGCACATCCGTCTTGAGAGACAAAAGCAAATGGAGGCAATGGAGAAGTCAATCGCCCCCATGGTTGTAAAACTTAGTAAACCCTCTGTTCATCATGGCATGTCCTTTGGGTGCAGTTGTGAGGTACCTACTATGGAAAGGGAGGTGGTGGTAGGGTACCTGCATGTACATCCATCCTCCCAGTTTGTGTTAAAGTAGATTCTGACAGGGAAGAGGAACCTAAATAAATTCCTCTATTTGATAGTGACATGTAGTCATGTTCTAAAGAGATATTTTGTACTTAAACAAAGATGTTTTGAATGCTTCTATGTGAATAAAGCAAATTTTTGGATTTCTGTATAACAATTATTTTTATGAAATATTATGAGCTTTTATATTATGTCCATGGAATGTTTATTTGGCAATTAAATGTTCCATTCTTAATATGTATTACTACATGATTGGAGGTATAGAAAAGTACCAGTATAGTATGCACAGATATTAATTCAAGAGGAAGCCAGGATGGCTCGAATCCTACAAAAAAGCCTATGGCTAAATTAGACCAGATTTTCTCTATCTTAAATGAAACCAAGGAAAGGTTGGGTGTTTTAGAACTTGAGATGAGAGGAGAAGAGGAAAACACTAAAGAGTTTAATCCTGAGAAAGGTGGGAATAACACTCATGAATATAGTTACCATAATGAACTCAAGGAAAGTAATCAAGATTCTAGAATCCAAAGTGAGATGAAGTCTCATCTCACCCATGAATTGGCCAGGGATATAAAAAATATTACACCACCTAAGTTTGATGGAACTGTAAGTGGGGATGCCACCGAGGCTTGGCTCACTGAGATGGAGAAATATTTTGAAATATGTAATTACTCTAAGATTACTAAGGCCGTTTGGGGAGCCTATCAGATAGCAGGAGAAGCGTCCACTTGGTGGATGAATAAGAAAATGGAACTAGGATTAAGTTCTTTAAGCCTGACTTGGGATCAGTTTGTGAGCATTTTTAGAAAAAGATGGTAGCCTCAATTGTATTTTGACAAGAAATTGACTGACTTTTGGAATCTTCGCCAAGGGGATATGATTGTTACAGAGTATTGGGAGAAGTTTACTAGGCTACTAAAATGGGTGCCTCAGTATCAAACAGTGATAGGTTCAAGATAAGGAAGTTCATTATGGGTTTGAATGCTCTGATTGGGGGAGAAGTAGATGTCCATGGATCAAGTTTTTGAGAAGGCCATTAAGCAAGAACAAAAACTCAAATCCATTTCAGCTTATCAGGAAAAATCCTACAAAAAATATAACTAGAACCGTTCTTCCCCACCCTTCGAGAAGAAATGTGGAAGCCAGGAGGGAAAAAAGAAAGAATTAAGGGAAGAGGTACAGAGATTACAAAAATGAACCTAGAGAGGAGAAAAAAGGATAATAACTCAAAGAAGACTAGTGATAATTCTAACCACTCCTTGGGAAAGAAAGGACCTCTAGAAGGATGCTTTACATGCAGAGGAGATCATTATGCCAATCAATTCCCTAGTAAGAATCAAGGAAACCAATATCATGGAAATCCCTTGCCATCTCAACAGATAGCTTTCCAGAAAAGAAATCATGTTGCCTTGGATAATTTCCAAGCAGAGTACTAGATTACTCCTATTGAAACTATAGGTACATTATTTGGAATCCCAGTTTTTATTCTTAAATAGAAACAGGAGAAACTGAGAATTTTGTAACTCCTAGAATACTTAATAAGATGCCTAGAAAAGTTGGTTTCATGGCAAATTCATGGACAATAGGGTATGCAAATTAGTCAAGAGCTCAAGTAGAGCAGTGTCTATTTGAAGCCAGATTAAACCTACCCACCTATTCCACAAAGGTCAACCTATATATAGCACCTCTGGGGTCTTATGATGTCATCTTAGGGATGAATTGGTTATGGAAACATAGAGCAAAGGTGTTGGCAAGAGACACTACTACACATGAAAGGTGTTGTCATTGATGGCAACTAAGTCTACCTTACACATCTGCATTGTATAATCGATTCATACTGGAAGTTAGAATGAAGATTTGGTTAAGTCTGAGTAGTCAAAAATAGAGCATGTGACAGGGTCTGGTATCTTGGTCCGGATCTCTCCGGTGATAATTCACAGTGTGTTGCAGATCTAAGGGAGTGATAAGAATTGTCAGGACTATCAAAATCTAGAGATTTAACCTCTGGTCATAAAGGATTCAAAAGTTATAAGGATCTGAGTATCGAGTTCCAGTCAATTAGTACAGCCAGAAGAAGAACACGGTAACCTAGTATTTGATCTTGGTCCGGATGCAGAAAAGTTGTTGGATAAGTAATTAGTGATAATTAGCGATATTGGCTGACATGATTAATGGTCTAGAAACATAAGCTTTTGGTCTGTGTTGATATTTGTGCATGGATTCAGCTGACAGAGTAGAGTGTTTAATAAATGTTCTAAGTTTTATTGAATCTGACTATAGTTGATTGAATTTGTTGATGCGGATATATATAGCTAATGGATTCGAGTGTTTTGGATTGAGAAGGTGTGTGATAATGAAGTGCATGCGAAAAAGGTAGATTAAGGTGTGAAAGAGAGGAGATCCAAGGCCTGAATTATGGCAGAACAGTAAAATAGGGTAGAATAAAGATGAAGTGTGTAACATCAGTATTCTGTGCTTAACCAAAACTGAATTCTTGCATTGGTAGATGCTACTCATCAGTTCAAACAATCTGTAATCCTTTTGTAATCATTCTTGAAGGTAGTGAGCCTCTTTTGAGCAGTGAGCCCAAAGGCATGTGCCTTCCCCTTTTGTAATACTTTTAACAAAGTATAATCTTTGTGGGTTAACCCCCATTGTGGTTTTTCCCTTAATCGGGTTTCCACATCAAAAAACTTGGTATCAAGTGTGTTCATTTGTTTCTACTCATGTGTTGTTGATTCATGCTTTAATGTTTACATCATTAATCTGGTTTAAATAGAAAAGAAGAATTAATTGCTGCAAGTATTAAGGTTTTTAAGACAACTGATTCACCCCCCCTCTCAGTTGTCTGCCCTAATTCCAACAATTGGTATCAGAGCAAGGTTCCTTGAAAGAAGCCTAATAGCTTGAGGAAGATCTGGGAAGGTATTATAATGGATTCATACAACCTCGAAGAACAACTTCAACTTGCTTTAGATGATCTTGACTAGTCCAGAGCAGAAGTCAAAGAACTACAAGAAAATCTTAAAGATGCTGAAAACTACATTGAGATCTTAAAAGAAAAATTGAGTAAATCTAATGGGAAGAGAAAAGAGCTACTTCTTCAACTAGGAAAACAAAATGAGGACAATGACATGGATAAGGCCCTGAAAGAGAAGACAAAGGAATGTGAGAAGTCGGCAAAAGAAGTTGTTGTTCTAAAACATGAAATGGAATCTAGGGTGATGAGGCTAACCAAGGATATTAAAGAAACAAAGAAGACTGAAGAAAAATTGAATCAATCTCTGAAAGAAAGAACTGAAGAATGTTGTAGATTGGATAGAATAATTGGGCATCTATAGTCTGATCTACAAGAAACCAGGGAAAATGAAGAACTTGAGAGGCAAATTGTTATCCTCAAATGTGACCTAGAAGTTGCAAATGAATACAAGGAGAAGTTCAAGATAAGCTCAGCTAAACTTGAAGTGTTGCTTGAGAGTCAGAAGAACGCTGATCATAAGCATGGTCTAGGATATGAGAAAGGTGAAAGCTCCAGATCTAGACAAAGAAATTCTCAATCAAGGAATGGGAGAAACAGACCTAGAAGACCTTTGGTAAGACAACCTAATGCTCAAAGGTATCCATCTTTCAACAGAAATTGTTTCAATTGTAATAAATTTGGTCATAGAGCTACTCAGTGCAGAAGCAGAGTAAATCAAAGTGGTTCATCCTTCTCCGGTCAATGCTTCAAGTGTAAGAGGTATGGTCATAGATCCAATGAATGCAGAAGTGTAATAATGAAAAATTCTAACAATAGAGGAAATGGCAATTCTTTCAATGGCAAATGATTTGCATGCAATAGATTTGGACATATGGAAAATTAGTGTAGATCAAGAGGAAATCAATCAAATGGGCAAATAAATGTTGTATGTTTCAACTGTAATCGATCTGGTCATTTTGCAAGATTCTGCAGAAACAGGAACAATGAGAGAAGAGGTCTGGTAAACAAAAAATTGGATGAGCAGAGACAAGACAAAGGCAAGGGCAAAATTGATGTGAATGAGATCCAGAATGAAATGAGCAAGACATGGGTCAAGAAAAGTGTTATGAACAATAGTAATGGGTCCACACCAAAATCTGGTGCTGACAATTCCTCTAAGAATTGAATTAGGAGCTCTGGCTCAGGGGGAGAAGCATTAAAAATCAAATTCCCCTAGCTAGTAAGTGGGTGCCTGAATCTAGCATGTTGAGAGAAAATAATTTGAGTTATTACAGATCATTTGAAAGGATTTCTGGAAGAAAAGAAGTGGATATGATAATCTATAGAGCAATTGAAGTTCAACTGTATGCAGAAATAGTGTAACCGGATGTGTTAGGGCAAAGCATTTATTACAAAGGCAAATTAGGTTTTGCAGAGCATAAAAAGGTCGTTCACTCTTCATTTGAATCACTTTGCATTTGAAGAGAGAAAGAAGAATAACGTCTAAGCTGAGATTTGAAGGATTTAAAGTGTGATCGGCGAATTTGCCCGCCAACCCTAATTTCGTGAAAAAGGTATTTATCTACGAAGCTTTGAACTTGTAATCTTTTGCAAATGGCTACACCTTTGAAAGGCCTCGACCCAAATTTAAGAAGCACCCACACAAATTAGTAGAAGTTGACCTATTAGGTGCATTTTCAAGTGTTCCATATGGTGTACTGCATGTTGAAGCTATTAGGGTTTATTTTCATGCGAGCATAGATGAATTTGGGGACTCCAGGTTTGTAGATTTGTTTGAGAGTCATCTAAGGGATGAAAATCATGATCTTAAACCCAAGTACAAGGCACTGAAAGATAAACATTTTATTCAGATTATAGGGTTTCCAACATTCGATGAAGATGAATGGGTCTGGAATGTTTTAAGCCAAATGCATGATGAGTTTTTGTGTCTGTTGAAACCATTCAAAATTACAAAGGATGTTATCAGGATTGTGACTAGGTTGAATTCTACCGGTGGTTTACCCATGCTGAAATCCATGAAGAACCAGACTGTAACTAATGAACCGGTGCCAAATTCTATAAAAGGGCAATGACTATCAATGATATTATTGATCTGGGTGTCAAGTTTGCTTCAATGGTAATTGGTTACAAAATTTATCATTCCATGATGCAAATGAGAAGATCAAATTCACTTCATAGAGGCATATTTCAAAACAAAGTGTTTCAAGTCCAACCTTGTCATACACCAAGATCCTCAACATAGCATAAAAAATTTGGGCTTTCACCTTTTTCTGACCTATTCAAGGCCACAACTGTGTTTTTTGTTCATCTAAGAACATTCAATCAACCAAACAACCAACCATTAAGGTCTGCCCTTTCATCTCATTATCAATCCTTCATTGACTGTCCTAAAACTAGTAGCCCTATTTTAGGGACTGTCGATGCATAACTCTTGATGTAAACCTCCATTCAAGACTGTCTAAGGGTTTTTAGATACCCATTACCCTTGTTCTCAACATACCAAAAGACTAACACAACTTACTTTGGAAGATATTACTAAACAAAAGACTATCACCATGCACATTAGGCCTATTAGGCATCAACCTACCAAGGGTTTATTGAAAATGGGTGTCCCACGACTCCCCACACCTTGCATGTGCTTGGGACACTTCACACCAGGTCTGCACATGCTCATTGATCCATAAAAATTCCATTCCCATCAACACTTTACCATACCCTAGGTCTAAACCTCTCAACTGTTCTTCAGTTCTATCTTTTTGGACTGTGACAGGAAAATGCAGTCATAAAACTAGATGTTTCTTCACATCAACCTTAGATCTTTGGTCAGAGACCTCAAGGACTTGAAAGCAAATACCACTACAATTTTTTTCCACCACGGGTTGATAACATGCAAATGACAAACAAGGAGAAAACACAGTTATTCATACCACTGTTCACCCTAAAAGAGGGTTTGGACTGTCAACACAAAAAATGCAATATCCTGTGCAAACGAAACCAAAATACATGCAACCAAATGCAAAGGGAAGGTGATCGATAGACCTTTCATGCAAAATCAATTAGAACTGATTCCCTGCCTGTATAGGGTCGTACAATGCAAGAAGACAGCAATTCTAGAAGAAAAAAACATAGAAAAATACTGCTTTTTGCTATTTCAACTCAAATCTCCCATCACCTCCTAGGTATTTTGATGTTACAAGGCCTAAATAAAGGCATTTCAACACTTGACTCTTCAGTTTCCAACTTCTCCAACGAAGGAAACTAACCTATGACCTTTGATATTTCCAAAACTGTCTTTTTAGCAACTTGACTGTTTTTTTTCAAATTTATATTGGCAATCTTCACATTCTTTCCAAACTTGACACAAAACATTAAATATTGTCCTCCTAATGACCTAGACACATGAACAATTAATCAATATAACCTTGATACAATGTTGAAGCATACAATTTAATCAAAATCAAAGGTTTGTCTAGGACAACTTTAATTTACCAAGGTGCTCCTGCACCATACTCCTCAGCATGAAGAAAACTCTTGTCCCAAGAGTTGTGTGGTCTACTTCAAATGACTTTTGCCTCTTTATGTCTTCAACCTTGATTTGATGCCTCCTCTTCTTCCTCTTTACCTTCCAACTGTGACTCCTATTAATGGAGTTTGACTGGCTGCCTCCAAGGTGCATCTCTATCGTCAGAAGTCCACTCCTTCCTGCTACAACAACACTCCTGTCCCTCACCTGGGAGTCCTCTCTTACCTCTCTTCCCAACACTTTTGGTGACAACCAATGGACCATCTCCTCTGGCCCTCTTGACAGACCTTCTTGTCTGCCTACTGCAGTGAGTGAACTTGCACCTGCAACCAAACATCTTAGCAAATAACGGTCACCAACATAACATATTCTTCAGTTCTTCACCTGCCTTCTCAGTGATAGGAACAAATACAACATCTCCTCCCAGAGCTTTTGCTAGCTCTGATACCAATCTAATGCAGAGGAGAAGATCAGATTCACTTCATAGAGGCATATTTCAAAACAAAGTGTTTCAAGTCCAACCTTGTCATACACCAAGATCCTCAACATAGCATAAAAAATTTGGGCTTTCACCTTTTTCTGACCTGTTCAAGGCCACAACTGTGTTTTTTGTTCATCTAAGAACATTCAATCAACCAAACAACCAACCATTAAGGTCTGCCCTTTCATCTCATTACCAATCCTTCATTGACTATCCTAAAACTAGTAGCCCTATTTTAGGGACTGTTGGTGCATAACTCTTGATGTAAACCTCCATTCAAGACTGTCCAAGGGTTTTTAGATACCCATTACCCTTGTTCTCAACATACCAAAAGATTAACACAACTTACTTTGGAAGATATTACTAAACAAAAGACTATCACCATGCACATTAGGCCTATTAGGCATCAACCTACCAAGGGTTTATTGAAAATGGGTGTCCCACAACTCCCCACACCTTGCATGTGCTTGGGACACTTCACACCAGGTTTACACATGCTCATTGATCCATAAAAAGTCCATTCCCATCAACACTTTACCATACCCTAGGTCTAAACCTCTCAACTGTTCTTCAGTTCTGTCTTTCTGAACTGTGACAGGAAAATGCAGTCATAAAACTAGATGTTTCTTCACATCAACCTTAGATCTTTGGTCAAAGACCTCAAGGACTTGAAAGCAAATACCACTACAATTGTTTTCCACCAAGGGTTGATAACATGCAAATGACAAACAAGGAGAAAACACAGTTATTCATACCACTGTTCACCCTAAAAGAGGGTTTGGACTGTCAACACAAAAAATGCAATATCTTGTGCAAAACGAAACCAAAATGCATGCAACCAAATACAAAGGGAAGGTGATCGATAGAACTTTCATGCAAAATCAATTAGAACTGATTCCCTGCTCATACAGGGCCGTACAATGCAAGAAGATAGCAATTCTAGAAGAAAAAAACACAGAAAAACACTGCTTTTTGCTATTTCAACTCAAATCTCCCATCACCTCCGAGGTATTTTGATGTTACAAGGCCTAAATAAAGGCATTTCAACACTTGACTCTTTAGTTTCCAACTTCTCCAATGAAGGAAACTAACCTATGACCTTTGATATTTCCAAAACTGTCTTTTTAGCAACTTGACTGTTTTTTTCAAATTTATATTGGCAATCTTTACATTCTTTCCAAACTTGACACAAAACATTAAATATTGTCCTCCTAATGACCTAGACACATGAACAATTAATCAATATAACCTTGATACAATGTTGAAGCATACAATTTAATCAAAATCAAAGGTTTGTCTAGGACAACTTTGATTTACCAAGGTGCTCCTGCACCATTCCAATAGGGAGAACTCTGTCTCTGGAATGGCCATATATGTTGCATACAAAATGTTATAGGAAAATGCAGATTATGACTTGTGTGAATTATTACAGAACCAACTAATTAAGAACTTGAACAAAATAAAGAAACATAAGAAAAACACTTTTAAATATGGTACATTGGTTTTGTGTTTATTTTTCTACTTTATGAATGAGGTACCTGGAGTAAAGGGTGTGCACTGGACTAATTACGAGCCAATTGCTATTCAGATCAGAGATCATCTACATAGCATTGGTGACTATAAAGCATAGAAAACTAAGGCCACTCAAACATATAAAAGCATGAAAAATGATGAAGAAGAAATTGATTCTGATATTGAGATCAAAGAGTTGAAGGCGTCAGGTACAAATACAGCCAAGATAACTAAAGAGAAGCCCTCTAGGCAAGAGGTAAAAGACTGAAATATTTGTTGAAAAGCCTACTCTCTCTGTGGATGACATCATCAAATCAGTCACTGTAGATGGGAACTTAAGACCAATGACTGAATTATTTGATTATTACAGTGATGTTGATAAGAGGGTCCTAGAGGAAGCAACTGTCAAATATTTAAACATCTACAATAAGGCTTTGATTGAAATAACTTCTAAAATTCCAAGAAGTCTTGCAGATATTATGGAGTTAAGAAAAGAAAATGCAAAAGGTAAATACATTGAGATTAGGGAGCATATGTTGATAAATTTGTGCCCTCAAATTACTCCAGATCAGATGAACATGATATTCAAAGAAGTCAAGGATGACTTCAAGAGCAAGAAGAGAATGAATAAACTCATGCTTGGTGAAATAGATGAGATAGTCAAAGATACTCAGGATATTCTCCTGAATGCATTGAAAAGACACAATCTTCCTATTGTTGAAGAAGAGATTGATGATAGGATTGAGTCCTCAATTCCAGTTGTTGAAGAATTGAAGATCAATGAGCAGTAAACGGAGTTAGATCACTCCTCTATTCTGAAAAAGGAAAAGGAAGATGAAAAGATGACAGATGAATCTGATGATGCAGGAGGTATTCAAACTCCTCTGGATCAATCCAAAGAAGATAAAAAGATGAATGTTGAAGGTGATGATCAAACTGAAGATAATTCATTAAAGAATATGTAGCATGCATTAGAAGAAGCTAAGGACAAAGAAGCAAAAAAGGTCAAGGAGAAGAATGGAAAAGAGGAAGAGATAGCAAAGATTAATTGTGAGCCCAAGCAGGACAACCTGGTTGACAATACCAGAAAGGATCAAAAAGATACATCATCATTTTGGGCAAGAGACACTACAGAAGCAGTAAAGGAAATTCTGGAAAGAGACAAACAAATTGAAGAAGATCAAGACATTATACAAGGTCCAATAAATTTTGATACATTATCTCTAGTGCAGAAGATTAAGTTGGCTTCTATAGCTCAAGCCAAGGCTAGAGAAGACATTTTGAAGTCTCACATAGAGGACAGTGAGCTACTTGGTCTGGCATCAGGAATTTTGGAGAAAATTGTGAGGCCGATTATTTCTCCTTCCTTATTTTGATCATTATGCATTTTAGTTGATGACATTATCAGACTTTTTAGAGACTATGTTTCATTATGCAGACTTGATTTTATCTCCTGATTATGATAGGACATTGATTAGACATATGTGATTTGATTTGATCATATTTGATGCTATTTTTTGATTCGACATATGAGATATATTAGATGATGTTTTGTGATGAGATTCTAGTTATTTATGTGATGTTGACTATTTGACATGTGATTGAAAAATGCAAGTTTAATTCAAAATTAGGTTATTGATGATTATTGTTGTATTATATGGCGTGAATTTAATTCCAGTTGCTTTGGCTATGATTATCATGATATGATTGACACTTGATCGAGATATGCAGGTTTTACATTCCCAAGCCACGGGAAATTAGAGGTAGAATTCACACCAATGTTATCCCCTGTAAAAAAATTGATCCATTCCCAAGAGGGATGAAGATCACGTTTGAAATTGAATGTGATTTAAGTGCTTGATTTAATTTTTAATCTTTTGGCCTAGTACCCTTTGTTTAAATTAATTAATAATAAGTGTTGTATAAATTTTATTTGATTTATACCACTTGGTATTTGTTTTATTTTTTGAGGCCATTTAAAGTGGATTTATGACCGCTTTATGAACCTTAGTGTCCCAAAAGTTACCCTAGGTGGTTGCCCATGGGTCTAGGGTCAAGTTTGACTAACTAACCATTGGATTAACTCACTTTTGGTCACTCTAAACTATGGTTTAGTCTAAGTGACAAAATTTGAAATTAGGGAAGGTGGGAGATGAGTCATGCTTTGGGAAAGACTCATCTCCCTTCCCAAAGTTTGGGAATCCTTTTCCAAGGAAGACTTGGGAGGTCTCCAAGACTCCCAAGTGTGTGGGATCTTCCTCCAAGACTCTCACACACGTGTGAGAGCTTCTTGGAGGGAGATGGCTCTTTGAGAGAATAAGAGGATGTCATATGGCATCCCTTATCCTCTTGGAGGTTTGAGTGGGAATGCCACCTCACCACTTCTCCTCTCACACATGTGTGAGAGCACAAGTGGATAAGGTGAGGATTGAGATGGAATGGGAGGATGACACTTGTCATCCTCACACTTCCTCTCCCTTGCAAGTGGCATTGGAGGAGGAAGGAGAAGGTGACAAGTGTCACCTTCTCATTCCTCAAGGCCAAAATGGATGGCCTATATTATCTCCTCTTGTTGAGGAGTGTGGGGGTTGTTGGATTTTTGAGTTTCTTGCTATTTTGGAGCAATTTGGGAAAGTTAGAGGAATTCTTGAAGATTGGAAGGTTTGGGAAAGCTTGGAGCTCTTCACCAAATGTGCTTCCATTATAGGGCTTTGAAGGTAAGCCTCTTAAAACTATGTTTTCTTCACCCTTGCTTATTTATTGTGTTGTGTTGTGTTTTTGGTTGTTGTTGTATTCTTTGTTTTTGTGTGGGATGGGAGTATGGTGAGAGCACCTCCATTTGAGGGTAAGGCTCAACTTGTTTAGGTAGGGGAAAGGAACCTCCTTGAGGTCACTTCTACATTGCATTATTTATGCCTTGAGGGCTTTTACTTGTTGAGGAGATTATTTGAATGGCAAGAGTACCATGGAGAGTATTTTGTGATTTTGTGGAGAGTGGTGGTTTTGGAGATTTTTGGCTTGAGGCCATGAGATTGGTATTTTATCATTTGGGTGGGCTTTGAAGTAGAGGGGTCCATTCCCAACCCTCATCAAACTCATTTTCATGAGTTTAGTTATGTGTTATCCTTGGGGTTGTTTTTGTGTTGTTGTGCTTGATTTTTGTTGTGGAGTTGTTGCACCTGTGTGAATCCCTACCTCCCTAGCTCAGGGGTGACCCTCTTGCGGGTCTATGGTAGGGAGGAGGGCATTTCGAAGTGGCTGGGTTGTTCCTTTTATTATGTTTATTTATAGGTTTTGAGTGAATAAATGAAGTGGATGAGAGCCCCTTTTTGTGCGGCTTTTATAGTATTTTATTCACTGTTGAAGCCATGGCCATTGTGGCCTTATTGTATTGTATTTTTGTAAAAGTTTGTCAAGATAATTTGCCATGGGGATAGCTACATTAAATGCTGTAAGAGAATTATTCTTGTTATTTTATTAGAAGGTTGTTTATTCTCTAAGTGGGAGTTATAGTTTGTGTAATGCATGTAAAATTATTTTTGTTGCTTCCATGAATTTTCCCTTCAAAAAAAAAAATATGTGTGTGTGTGTGTGTGTGTTGTTAAATGGATTGTATTGTAAACAAGAAAGAGAAAATTTGGGATTTATTATCTGTTTGTTGTGATGAGAGTCCTTTTGTATTAGTTGTTGTTGGAAAAAAATAAAATTAGATTAAAATGTATCTTCTACCTCAATGATGTTCATAAAAAAAAATGTATTTCTATATATTTTAACTGTTTCAAACAAATACATATATTTTTGTTATTCTGTGTTTCAAAAAAAAAAAGGGGGGGGGGGGGGGGGGGGGGGGTTAATACTAAGTTATCCATTTATTTTACAGAAATGAAGTATTAGTAATCATCAAAGAAAAAAAAGGAATTACATATAGTTAAATCTGAATGTAATTTTTTGTTTTAACTAGTGTTTTGTGTAGATAAGTGCAAGGTGTATATATATATAATTCTAATTGTTATTGTGTTATTTGAAAGCCAAGTTTACTATCTTTTTTTATTTACTGTGTATATGTTGGGCATAGAAGGAGACCCATAAATAATACATTTTCTATATGCTTATAATATACACTTATATATACATATATATGTGTACGTATATATAAGAGCATATATAAATTTATAAATAGTAACTGAAACTGGTGCTATACTGTGATAAAGTGTTAAGGCTGAGTATATAATTCTAAGTATATATAAATATATATATATACATACATACATATATGTATATATATATATATACATATATATATAATAAAATAGCATGAAGCATTTGATTTTCAACAAATAAATATTGAAAGGAAATAAATTACAGTGATTTCTACCCGCGGACGGAATGGAATTTAGAGCAGTTTCGCAGTAAGAAAAAAAAAACATAAACAAAAAAAATGTATGGAGAGGGGACTGTGGGCGGCGGCGCCCACAGCCCCCCCCCTTCCGCAGTTTTTGTAATGGTGTGGGGGGAGAAGATGCCTCCACCCCACACCCCAACCCTTTTTGCTCCACCATAGCTCCCCTTGGACCGCGCTCCACGCAGCACCCAACCCCCCTCGGCTCCCACATCTGTAGCAGCTCCCCTCCACGCCGAACCTCCCCACCTCTTCACCCTAAAACCCTACCGCCACCACTTACCACGCAGTTCCTCTGCCGCCACTGCTCTTTGCATCACGCCACCTCTCCACAGCGGAAACCTCTGACATACAATGTCGTTTTGCATTTGACTCTGCAACACATAAATAAATCTTATCACTAGCAATAATATACGTAATGATATAAACATATATACATTGAATGGACTTCTCTGTGTATACCTCCGGATATCTTCCATGGCCTCGATTGTGGCCTTCAAACCCCAACCTGCAAAACATGGAACAAGAACAAAACAAAAGAAAAAGAAGAAGATTAGGGCAACACCACAAGAGGGGATAATAAAATGAAATTAGGGTTCTCTTGAGATATCACATTCTAGAATGAAATTAGGACAACTTGAAAATAGAAAATAATATAATGGAATTAGGGCCTTATTTTATGAAGTGATAATTTAAGTGAGGAATATGTGAGGAAGGGGGTTTTATTTTTATTTTTAAACCTTTATTCATTTCCTGGCTTGTAATTTATCTCTTGGGCCCTTTTTAATTGGTTTCTAAATTTGAATGAGATATTTTTCATTTTGAATTAATTGCCTTGTGGAATAATTTTATCTTAGGGAATTAATTTATCTTATTGGGGAGAGAATTTCTCCCTTGCCTTTTAAACTTGTCCTACTTGAGATTTCTTTTTATTTTATTTTATTCTAATTTTTCCCCTTGCGGGATTTTACCATTTTCAATTATTGAACTATTTTATCATTATTTTACGGGAAGACTTATTTAAACTCTCCTCCCTTAAATTTTGAGTTAGTTATTAAATATCATGCCAAAATTATATTTAATAATGGACTCAGTTTTTCTTTTGGATTTATCTGACGTCTTGTCATTAAATTTTATTTTATTATTTTATTTTTATCATTTTGAAATTGTTCTTAAGTTTTAATTTAATTTTTTATTCTTAAATTTTATTTATTTCCTTATTGGTGATTCATTTTTAAAAAATTATTTCAATTATCGAAAATGCGTTATGCTGCCAGAATTTTCCTAGATTTCTAGGGTTTTAATTTCACAATCTTTTAGTATGATTCATTCCATCTTCCACTTCAATCATGCGCCATCATGCCATATTACTTAAATCACTTTACAATTTCTTTTGGACCTGAGTTAAGTTAGGTTTCGATGTTAGCGAAATCTTCATCACCTAGGAAACTTAGGGTTCAGATTTAAAATCAGTCTAACCCTAAAAGCAACACACTTCGTGTTGCATACCCCCTAGACAGCTTTCATCATCGCCATTATGTGGACCTGTTTACGCCTTATGTGTATTGCCACCGAGCACGCAGACGCGTGCGAGGGGGTTCCTAGGGATAGGTAGAAAAGTTTTTCGTAGTTCGTGTCATGACCACATGGCAAATGTGGACATGACACGTGTGTTGTGTGTCGTGACCGCATGGGAAATGTGGGCATGACAAAAATTGCACCCACTTTTCAGAAGGATTCTTCAGCATCTCCATCCGACCAATTGAAAAATCTATTAAACTCAGTAAGTTTTCATTTTGAATCTCTAGAGAAGTCTGCAGAGGTCAAGGTTCCAAAGGAATTCAATGATAAAAGATTTGATACTCTTAAGGGATTGATTGGAGTAGATAGAATGGTGTTGGATGCCAGTATAAGGAGTATTCAGAATGGTCTTATAGAAGGAGGAAATATATACAAATTCTACTTATCTTGTCCTAAAGTTATAGAGGACATTGAAGATAAATAAAGGAGTCTAAGCAGAAACTATTTGGTGTATCCAAATCTTTTGATCCTCTGACAATTTCAATGATGAGCCAAGAATGTCAAACAATCAGCCTGTTTGAAGAAATAAAGAAACTGATAAAAGAAAAAGACAATATTGAGACAAGGATATGTGAGCTCTAGGGACTAATTTCCCCCAAAATGAAAACAATGTTTAATTCTCTGACTGAAGCCCAAACTACAACTTAGTCAAGTGACCCCATTGATCTGCAGACGGCAGAGTCACAAGCATTTCTATTCAGTGGCCACATATCAATTTTAAACACTATGAAGAAGAGCTAGGATAGTGAGTTGGCACAATTAAAGAACATTTTTGGTGATGTACTTAAGTTTATGTAAATAAGACTTAAAAGATTGTTTGTACATATGCGGCCTGGTATGTAGAATTTTGGTGTAAATTTGGTTTGCGAACCCCACCCTTTGCCATTGATGTCAAAGGGGGAGTGAAGAGCAGTGAAAAATGAGGAATCTAGCAAAGGGGGAGTGAAGAGCAGTGAAAAATGAGGAATCTAGCAAAGGGGGAGCATCAGTGATCAGTGAAAAGCACAAGTGTACATAATAAGGAGTGTTCCAACACTTAGTCATTTTTCACTAAGTGTTGCCATCAATGCCAAAGGGGGAGATTGTTTGCAAGAGACACTGCTACGCATGACAGGTGTTGTCATTGATGGAAACTAAGTCTACTTTGCACATCCGCATTGTATAATATGTTCATACCAAAAGTTAGAATGAAGATTTGGTTAAGTCCGAGTAGTCAGAAACAGAGCATGTGACAGGGTCTAGTATCTTGGTCCAGATCTCTTCGGTGATAATTCACAGTGTGCTATGGATCTGAGGGTATGATAAGGATTGTCTGGACTATCTAAATCTAGAGATTTAACCTTCGGTAATAAATGATTCAAAAGTTATAAGGATCTGAGTATCAGGTTCCAGTCAATCAGTAAAGCCAGAAGAGGAACAGGGTAACCTAGTATTTGATCTTGGTCCGGATGCAGAAAAGTTGTTGGATAAGCAATTGGTGATAATCAGTGGTATTGGCTGACATGATTAATGATCTGGAAACACAAATTTTTGGTCTGCATTGACATTTGTGCATGGATTCAACTGACAAAGCAGAGTGTTTAATAAATGTTCTAAGTTTTATTGAATCCGACTACAATTGATTGAATTTGTTGATACGGATATATATAGCAGATGTATTCAAGTGTTTTGGATTGAGAAGGTGTGCGATAATGAAGTAAGTGCAAAAAAGGTAGATTAAAGTGCGAAAGGGAAGAGATCCAAGGCTTAGATTATGGCAGAACAGTAAAACAAGGCAGAATAAAGATGAAGTGTGTAAGATCAGTATTCTGTGCTTAACTGGAACTGAATTCTTGCATTGGAAAATGCTACTCATCAGTGCAAACAATCTGTAATCATTTTTGTAGGCAATGAGCCTCTTTTGAGCAGTGAGCTCTGGGCAGTGAGCCCGAAGGCATGTGCCTTCCCCTTTTGTAATACTTTTAACAGAGTATAATCTTTGTGGGTTAACCCCCACCGTGGTTTTTCCCTTAACTGGGTTTCCACATCAAAAATCTTGGTGTCAAGTGTGTTCATTTGTTTCTTTTCATGTGTTGTTGATTCATGCTTTAATGTTTACATCATTAATCTGGTTTGAATAGAAAAGAAGAATTAATTGCTGCAAGTATTAAGGTTTTTAAGACAACTGATTCATCCCCCCTCTTAGTTGTCTGCCCTAATTCCAACAAAAGGTTGATTGTTTCTCGAAGACAATAGAAAGCCTAGATGACATTGATAAAGTCGTCCTAATTCAAGGGATCCAGCGTGAAATAAAACTTAGCTAAATTTTTGCTATGCAACTAAAGAGAGCAAGGCGGAAGGGCTTCCAGATGTTTGCAGTTAAGATGGAAGAGTTAAATGAGGATGGAGAAGTGAGGGAAATGTCTAAGGAATCCTCAATGGAAGCATACCCTTTTCTCCATGACTTTCGGGATGTATTTCAGGAAGACCTTTCAGGTCTGCCCCCAAAAAGGGCTTTTGATTTTTCTATTGATATTATTCTTGGCTCCAAACTAGTGTCTAAAGCACCTTATTGGATGACCACCACAAAACAGATGGAGCTGAAAGCTCAGCTTCAGGAGTTGTTGGCTAAGGGGTTGATTAGACCTAGCAGTGTTTCTCCATGGGGAGTTGGGTAATAATATTTGTTAAGAAGAAATATGACACCCTACACCTTTGTATATATTATTGTATGCTCAACAAGACAATGATAAAGAATAAGTATCCTCTGCCTCGTATAGATGATCTCTTTGATCAAATGTGAGGAGCAACTATGTTTTCTAAGATTGACCTAAGGTTAGGTTATCATCAGTTGAGGCAGAAAGATGAACACATTCATAAAATTGCTTTTAGGAAGAGGTATGGGCATTACGAGTTCATGATCTTACCTTTTGGGTTGACCAATGCACCAGCAACCTTCATGAATTTAATGAATAGTGTCTTTGGAGATCATTTACACAAATTTTTTTTGGTGTTTTAAGATGATATTCTAATCTATTCTCATAATGAGGCAAAGCATTTTCAGCACTTGTGGATAGTTCTACAATGGCACAAAGAGCACAAACTATATGGAAAGCTATCCAAATGTACTTTCTTCTAGAAAGAAGTGCAGTATTTAGGTCACATCATTTTTGCAAAGGGAATTGTAGTAGACCCCTCAAAGATAAAGGCTATTCTGGAATGTCTATGCCTAAAAATGTGCATGAAGTGCGGAGCTTTATGGGATTGGCAGGATACTGTAGGAAGTTCGTATTAAACTTTTCTAGAATTTATCATCCCATCACTTCCTTACAAAGGAAGGAAAATCAATTTGAATGGTCAGATAAGTGCAAATAGGCCTTCAATATCCTCAAGGAGAAATTGACTTCGGCACCAATTCTTAGAGTGCTAGACCCAGAGGGTCATTTTGTTGTTATGACTAATGCTTCAGGAGAAGGGTTGGGTGGAGTGCTAATGCAAGAAGGCCAAGTTGTGGCCTATGAATCTAGGAAGTTGTGAACCTATGAGAAGAATTATGATCCCCATGATCTAGAATTAATGGTAATTGTGCATGCTCTCCAATTATGGAGGCATTACTTGTTGGGCAAGTGATTTGAACTAAAATCTAACAATCAAGGTTTGAAGTACATCTTCACGCAACCAAACCTTAATGCCTGGAAAAGAATATGGTTAGAGCTATCTATGACTATGATTTTGAGATTAATTATATTAAGGGAAAAGAAAATTGAGTGGTTGATGCCTTAATCCATAGAAGGCATATTGCGGCAATGGTGTCAATGCACTCTAACTTTTGATCTCAAGTACTGAAGAATTCAGCTAGAGATGAATATTATGAGCAGATTCTGAAAGCTCTATCAAAAAATCCCCAAGATGCAAGGTATTAAAGGTTCTATTTTGAACCCAATGGATTGTTAAGGTATGACAATTGAATTTATGTTCCAAATCAAGTAGATTTAAGAAGCATTGTGTGGAAAGAAGCGCATTCTATGCCATATTTAGGTCACCTTGGAGTGACAAAATTGTTGGTTAATTTGAAGCCATTGTATTTTTTGAAGGGAATGAAGAATGATGCCTCAAGATTCATGGCAGGGTGTCTAGAATGTCAGTGAGTTAAGGTTGAACATCTACATTCAGTAGTACTCTTGTATCCTCATGACATCCCTGAATGGAAATGGCAGGTAATCAGTATGTATTTTGTCTAGGGACTACCTATGTTGCATTATAAACATGATGCTATTCTTGTAGTGGTAGATAAACTTTATAATCTAGCATGTTTCATATTAGGGAACCTTACAGATGGGACAACCATAATAGCTAGGAAATTCATGCAAGAAGTTTTCAGATTGCATGGGGTGCCTGAAAAGATAATCTTGGATAGAGATGCATAGATGACCTCAAGGTTTTGGCAAACCTTGTTCGCAACACTGGGGACACAATTGAATATAAGCTCATCTTATCATCTAGAGATAGATGGTCAAACCAAGAGAGTTAATCAAATACTGGAAGATTTGTTGAGGATGTATTGCATGGATCAATAGTATAAGTGGGAGGAGTACCTTCCACTAGTTGGATTTGCATACAATAATTCTTATCATTTTGCAATTAAGATGGATCCATTCGAAGCATTGTATTACAGAAAGTGCCAAACTCCTATAAGTTGGGACAAGTTGGAAGATAGGATTTGTCATGGGCCAGAAATGCTATCATAAATAGAAGAGTAAGTAAAGTTGATCAAGAAAAGATTGGCAGAAGCAAATGATAGGTAGAAAATCTATGTTGATGCCAAGCGTACACCCTAACAATTTTTAGTAGGCAATAAAGTTCTCTTGCGATTTAAATAGCATAAGAGCCCTATCAAGTTTGGAAAGTTTTCCAAACTGGTACCTAGATTTGTAGGACCCTTTGAAGTCCTAGAGGTGGTTAATATAGTTGCTTACAGGATAACTCTACCACTAGCTCTTGCTAGAATGCATGATGTTTTCCATGTGTTAAATTTGAAGAAATATATACCAAGATTTAATCATATACTTGATTGGAATGCTCTCAAGGTGTAGGACCTAGGAGTGGTCATGATCGAGCTTCTAAAATTGCTTGAAGTACACAAGCTCCACTTGCATAATAAAGAGGTTACCCAATGCAAGGTCCAATGGGACTAGTACTCAGAGGACAATGCTACCTGGGAGGATTACAATGATTTTTATGAAATGTTTCTGCATCTTTTTATGAAAGCATGATGTAAAAGAACTTATTTGCTTAATTTTGTTTTTATATGGACACAATCATCAAGGATGATGATTTCTAAGGGAGGAGATATGTCACACCCTGTTCTAAAGGAAAATTTTTGATATTTCATGTCATGACCACATGACAAATGTGGGCATGACATGTGGTATTCGTGTCATGACCACATGGAAAATGTGGGCATGACACATACTTATCATTTTATTTCAAGCAGATAGATAGTTAGTCATTGAAATTATTATGAGTAAAGTAATGCTGTGCTAGATTAGAAAATGCATTTGATTTATATTATTTTATATGCAATGAATATTGAATGTGGCATTATTAATATGCACGTGGTTAAATGATGTAATGGACTAACTAATATTGTGGAACTAAGGTGGATGCAGGGAAAATGTTTTCCCCTCCCAGATAAGGAGGCAGAGAATCACCAGGGAGAGGGTGATAAGTCATGAGAATACTATGATCATTGTACCATCTGAGAACCACACACGCAACTAGTAGTTGTATTGTGTCGGTATGCTATTTGATTTTCATATTTTCTCCTTTTTTCATTTGGTGTCGACCTGGTCATGAATCTAGTTATGTAAGTCAATTTGATGGGGCACCATTGTCAATAATTTGCCTATCGATTGCATACCTAAGCATTTAAAATGCATTATCAATGTCTATGATTATGTGAACTAATTGTTTTATTCCCAATTATTTTAAAACATAGAAAAAGATTAATTACCATGTCTAGTTTGCTAGTAGAGGATAAAATTTAACAAGTTTTATGAGCTCTTATCTCCATCGTACCACCCTAGATTCTAGGGGGAGTGGAGTAAGGAACGACAACTCTATCTTGCTTGAATTAAGGCATGTCAAAAGAGAGCCACAGGTGGTTACAAAACAAAAGAAGTTTTATTTAAAAAAAACTTCACTCTTTTTTTGGGGAGGGCGAGTCACAAACACACCTGAGCCAAACATTAAACTGACAATGAAAGCTTGATCTTCAGTGTCAGCCTTTGAAGAGGGAAAGGACAGTGAAGAGGGAGACTCTCGCGGGTTGCAGGAGTAACCTTTGTAGAGACATTAGTGTTCAAATCCTCTAAGAGGAGGTAAGCATACTTCTAGATCATTAAAGTTTTCCTTCCTTATGTAGCTTGACATTACTTCTATACAGATAGTTTTAGAAGAATATACTTTTTGTGGCATCAAACTATACATACTTCCATTGTTTAGATGTAATATAATACATGTGCCTATGTTAAAAGCCAAAAGGCAGCTCCACATTACTTGTGCCTATATAAAGTTGTCTAATAAGTATGTAACCCTATGGTAGAGGACCGATAGATAGGTATCCCTTATGTATGCTTGTATAGAATGATGAAAATGTATTTATCTTTATGCCTCTAAGAGGCTAATAGGAAAGGTACCATTCTTGGTGTCACCAAACACCATGAACTTTGCATTTATTCATGTGCTTTCAAAGGCTGATAATATTATGTTAATTCACCTGCCTATAAAGGCTGAGAGCTAAGAATTTGCTCGTGTACCTATGATAAAGGTCAATAGATATATGTATAAACTCTAGCTTGGCAGTGAGTAGCTGACATCTTAACAAGTATTATAATAGCTTAGTTGTGAATAGTCGATAGTTAACATGTTCAACCTTATCTTGGCAGTAATATAACCTTTTGATATAAACATTTGACTTTATCTCAACAATGGCAATGTTAAGACCTCTAATACAAACAGTTACTTCCAACTTAGTTGTGATACAAGCCGATAACCATAAGTTTATATCTTTGTACTGGTTATGTTAAGACTGATAACCATAAGCTTATATTTTTATACTAGCTGAGTTAAGGAGGATAACTCAATATGAAGTTGATAGCATGGTATAAAGCCAATAGTTCTGTAAGCATTCAAATGGGAATGTAAAAGAAAATTATATCACATGTATGTTATCATTTGGTTCAACTTGTGAGGAGTATACCCTCTATGTATTGTATAAGACCCGATCTATAGAGAATGCTTCACTATTTTTCTTTTGTATAGATTCAGCCTATGGTAAGTGTATCAATTGTGTGTTGAATAAGGCTTAGCCAGTGCTATGAATATCACCTATACTTTGAATATGGCTCAGCCTGAGAAAGATTTGTCACCTATACAATATTATCTTATGTTGCATGTGGAGATTATATCATGGGTATTGTTGAAATTAGGACAAACAACTAAGAGGGGGGGTGAATCAGTTGTCACAAAACTTTATCTTTTGCTACATTTAATATTCTTTACCACTTATTAACAAATTAATGATATAACCATGAAAGCATGAATCAACAACACATGAGTAGAAACACAATCAACACACATAACACCAGAATTTTTACGTGGAAACCCAGTTAAGGGAAAAACCATGGTGTGGGTTAACCCACAAGATTTATTATCTATTAAAAGAATAGAACAAGGCACCTACCTTCAGGTACACTGCCCAGAGCTCACTGCTCCAAGAGACTCACTATCCACAAAAACATTCAGATGGCTAACACTAAAAGGTTGAACTGAGAAACAGTATCTTCTCCATGTCAAGGTTCAGTTCCATTAAAGCTCACAACACCTATACTCTGCCCCCAAACACTTCTTCACTACCTCTGTATATTCACACTCATCGACACATTTACATGACTTCATTACACTTATTTATACATGACATCAACTTTGGAAAGAACATCAAAGTAGGCCTTACAATAATCTATCTGGAACATTCTCCAAGATAGGCATTACAAGAAATTACAATCACAAGACTTGGCTTAATACAAAATGCTACATGCAGACCATTACACTTTCGGCCAAACATAGCTGGGACTCAAATCTTCCTCAAACAATATGCCACACTCCATAGAACCTCTCTTAGATCATCCACAACATGCACAAAGCATCCAGTTAGCCAAGACTAAAAAGAACAGCAACACCCAAGGAGAAATCTTCAACTACGAGCTCAATCCTCAATGTGGACCACCAACACAATAGGCACATGATCCATAGACCTCCACAAGCATAATGAAATCAACAAGAACAACTGCACCACCTCAAATCACCAGAATCACTTGCATCTTCATACAAGAACTTAAGAACACTAACTATCATGACTATCACACTAGAAAGATTACTTGCAGACCTCCAAACCACAAACCACTTAAGTTGTGGATAGACAACAACATCCCAAACATACCTCTAGAACCGTAGACCATAATATTCCAATGCGGAGCAATCCGGACCAAATTCTTGTCACTTTGTTACGTTTGAACAACTGCAAAACCTGATTCTACTTAGATGGCCATAACGTCACCAATCCTCCATGTGGACATCTCAAATCTTAACTAGAGCAACTTTAGACAATCCTCTACAAAACCCTTTAATCTACAGACTCTGATCTTTTTCTCACTAGGAATGCGGAGCAATCTACTTTACTAAACTGCACTGTCTTCACTGTTTCTGACAAAGAGATATGTTGACATCAATGACAACACATCATGGGCACATATTTGCAACAATCTCCCCCTTTGTCATTGATGGAAACATATGATATGAAAAACCAATTCAACCATCAAGATAAGGACTTCTCCCCATTTCTCTTATCACACCTTCAACCACTTTCTTCACTACTCCCCCTTTCACCAGCAACTACTTACTTCTGAGTTTTTCACATGACTTCTCTCCCTCTTTGACATCAATGGCAAAGGGAACATATTTGCAATCATCTCTCCCCCTTTTTCTTTCTTAGATAAAACCAAACTGAACTCCAAAATTAACATACTGAGTACTCCCCTTGAGTAGCATCCCCTTAACACCAATCCAGATCACAAGATATGACTGTGAGTTCCACCGGACTTATGCACACTAGTGCACCTTAGTTCTGAATAGGAGGGGTAATAACCCTAGATTCACTCTAAGATACTCAAAAGTGTCCTTAGGTAGAGGCTTATTGAAGATATCTGCAATCTGATCCTTTGAAGAAATAAACTCCAATTTGACTTCATTCTCATTTACCTTCTCTCTCAAAAAGTGCAACTTGATGGATATGTACTTTGTCTTTGAATGTAACACTAGATTCTCTGAGATGTTTATTGCACTTGAATTATCACAGAGGATTGTAATAGGCTCTTCAAACACAATTCTGATATCCTTCAACATTTGCTTCATCCACAAAACTTGAGTCACTAGATTCTCCGGAGCAATCTAAATCTGAGTTTGAGTTTGAACTTGCTTTCCTTTATTTGGACTTTCATTTTGATCTTCTGATTCATATCCACAAGACTTGGAAGGTCTCTCCTTGTTTTCATCAACCTTGACATTAGAACTTACAACAATCCTTTTCAATCTCTTGTTAAAGCACTGGTATGCCTTGCTTTGGTTAGAATAACCCAAAAATATTCCTTCATCACATCTTGCATCAAACTTGCCTAGATCTTCATCTCTCTTGATATAACATTTACTACTGAAAACTTTGAAGTATTTCATAGTAGGAGCATTACCAAACCACAGTTCATAAGGTATTTTACCAGTATTACCTTTTATCTGCACCCGATTAAGAGTGTAGATAGCAGTACTCACAGCCTTTCTCCAATAGACATGTGGATCATTTGCCTCCATCATCATGGTTCTAGCAACCTCTTGAATAGTCTAGTTCTTCCTTTCCACAACTCCATCCTGCTGAGGAGTCCTAGGAGCAGATAACTGTCTTCTTATTCCATGCTTTTCAGAAAATGCATTAAACTCATCGAAGGTAAACTCTCCACCTCTGTCAGATCTCAGACACTTTATCTTCACACCAATCTCATTCTCCACAATAGCCTTGAACACCTTGAATCTGTCAAGAGCCTCTGATTTCTCTCTCAAGAAGGTGACCCACATCATCTAGGAGTAATCATCAATCAACAACATAAAGTGTCTGTCTCCTTACAAACTCCTAACTCTGGCAAGACCACACAAATCAATGTGCACAAGTTCCAACAATCCACTTGAAAATTGTTCTTTACTTTTGAATGTAGCTCTGTTCTGTTTACCCAACTGACATTCCTTACACATGCTATTAGTAGATTTCACAAGCTTTGGAAGATCTCTCACAGCCTAAGTAGTACTTATCTTGACAATGTTATCATAGTTTACATGACACATTCTCATATGCCATAACCAACTCTGATCAATTTGAGTAATCAAACAACTTTTACCAGTATCACTTAAATGAAAGATATTACCTCTAGTCTATGTACCAGATGCAATCTTAGTTTCGGAGCTTCCCAAAATTTTGCATTTTCCATCCTTGAATCAAAGATCATACCCTCAGTCAACCAACTATCCAACACTAAGAAGATTATGCTTCAACCTTTCATCACTAGTCATATGATGGGAACATCCATTGTCAATCACCCATTCATCATTTTCTTCAACTTGAGTAGCCAAGACACTTTCCACATTCACACAGCTAGTAGATTCAGTAGGCACTGGATCTTCTTCTTTGATAGTATCGAACACCCATTCATTTCCAAAGGTACTTCCCATATCAGTTTCATCATTTGTGACTCATTCATCAGTAGGTTCTTGGACATAGTAGCATTTCTTCTGAACCCTAGGTCTATTAGGGTTTTGCTTTGAAACCTTCTCCGAACATCTTGAAGCAAAATGACCAATCTTATTGCAAGCAAAACATTTGAAAGGTAAATTTCCTTCATACTTTTCAGATCCTCTTGGTAATCTTTTGGCAACAAGGGCTTCAAGTTCTTCAAGCTCAGATTCATCTTCTTCAAGTTCCTTCCTTGCCTTCTCATATCTGGTTAGTCTTCTTGAAGAGCTTTCACCTAGAACAAATCTTGGATCTCTGAAAACACTGGCCTTAAATGTAGATTCTAATTTAGGAAGAGAATCATCAAACTCACTCATTTCAAATGTTGAAATCTTGCCAACCAATTGATCCCTTGTAACATCTGTCATAGTCCTAGTCTCCTCAATAGCAGCAACTCTATGCTTGTATGAAACAGGTAAGGATCTGAGCACCTTGGCAACAATCTCTGATTCTTCCAGTTTTCCACCAACACACCTGATACTGCACACAAGTTCATTCACCTTTTGCATGTAGGAAGTGATGTTTTCATCTTCACTCATCATGCCAGATTCAGGCACCCACTTACTGGTAGGGGGAATTAGATTTTCAATGCAACTCTCCCTGAGCCAGAGCTCCTATTTCAATTCTTGGAGGAATTACCAGCATCAGATTCCGATGCGGACCCATCACCATCATTCATTACACCTTTCTTCACCCATGTTTTGTTCATTTCATTCTGGATCTCATTCACATCTACTTTGCCCTTGCCTTTATCTTGTCTCTACATATTCTGGTTTCTATTTACTGGACCTTTTCTATCATTCCTGCTTTTGCAGAATCTTGCAATATGATTGAATCTGTTGCAATTAAAGCACGCAACATTTCTTTCCTCATTTACTTGATTTCCTCTTGATCTACATTGATTAGCTATGTCTCCAAATCTATTGCATGTGAAACATTTGCCATTGAAAGAATTGACATTTCCTCTGTTGTTAGAGTTATTCATCATCATACTTCTGCATTTATTAGATCTATGACCATACCTTTTACAATTGAAGCATTGATCAAAGAAGGATGGACCACTTTGATTCACTCTACTTCTACACTGAGTAGCTCTATGACCAAATTTATTGCAATTGAAACAATTTACATTGAAGGATGGATACCTTTGAGCATTAGGTTGTCTGACCGGAGGTCTTCTAGGTCTGTTTCTCTGATTCCTTGATTCAGGATTTCTTTAACTAGATCTAGAGCTTTCACCTTTCTCATATCCCAAACCATGCTTATCATCTACCTTCTTCTAACTATCAAGCAGCACCTCAAGTTTAGCTGAGCTTATCTTGAACTTCTCTTTGTATTCATTTGCAACTTCTAGGTCATGTTTGAGAATGACAATTTGCCTTTCAAGTTGTTCCTCATTATACCTAGTTTCTTGTAGATCAAACTCTAGATGGCCAATTATTCTATCCAATCTACAGCACTCTTCTATTCTTTCTTTCAGAGACTGATTCAAGTTTTCTTCAGTCTTCTTCCTTTCCTCAATTTCCTTGGTTAGCCTCATCACTGGGGCAGGAGCACCTACACATTTTGTCAAAAATTGATCACTTGAAGGTTGATAGGTTGGTCAGTAGGTGAGTCTAGGGCGTGTTTTGGGTCTTTTGGTATTTAATAAGGTCATCATAGACCATCATGGATATAATAAGGTTAGGAAAGACCAATTTGTATGTCTTAAGTCATGATATGTCAAATATTGTATGAGTTTGTAAGTGTTGTCTTCTCAACTCCTCTAATAATGCTTTAAGAACAAGATGAAATGGTCCAATAGATAGGTTTTTCAGTTAGGGACCATTGAAAACTACTTAAAACTTGTACAAATGCCTTATCCCAGATCGAGGAGTGAGTGTTGAAGACATTTTGAATCAAACTTGGCAATAAGAAAACCCTATTTTTCCATATTTCAGCATTTCTGCCCTGTTTCTTGCATCTGTATGGAACTGTACAGAATCATTAGGATCTAAAATTGATTGTGTTAGATATTGATTTGAGTCTTCTTCCAAATGCAAGTGGTTTGAGCAAAATTAATTAATTTTAGTGCATTTTATAAGCAATTTACTAAAACTGCCTGTGTAAAACTCCATTTCAAGGGTTTGAGAGTGTAAAATGAAGATTTAAGCCATTTCACCCACTGTAATTTGATGTAACTTGGTGTAATGGCTCAATTAGGTTTAGAATTCATGTGTTCTTGATTCCAAGAGCAGGGGAGGACATTTTTTATCTTTAAGATGATGCCCTAGGTGAAGAATTTGCATGTTCCAAGTATAAATTAAAGGCTAGAGGCTAGGGTTTGATAAAATCTTATTGAGACTGACAATATGATGAATCACAAATCATGTACAGACCTACTAGAGGGTGTGTAAAGTGTTGTTTTGGTGAGAGAGGGTTTGGAAGTGCTAGTTTCAATAAACCCTCATTAGGAGAAGGCCTATAAGGCAAAAACTAATTTTTTTGGAATTGGGTGCAATTGGGAAGGTACCTAAGGGTATTAATGGTGGATTTGATCCATTTGAGACCTAAGGGGACTTTAGGAATTGGGTTTGGCATTTGGGTAAATAAATTTGACAAGGTTCCTTTGTAAAGGAGACCTAATTGGCCATATTGCTAAAACAGGACAGTCCTATTTTGGAGGGTTCAGTCCAAAATAACCTATACTAATTTTTGGATATGTTATAGGACTCTTAAATGGGTATCTAAAAAGCCTTTTATAGTTTGGAGTTGAGCTCTCAATCTGGAGATATTAAATGACAATCCTATTGGGAGACCTACTAGGTTTGAGTGCTTGTATAAGGGAAGTCACCCTTAAACAGTGTTGCAAGTTCAAAGAGTGGTCAAGTCATGTTTACTTCATCATTTTAATCTTGTTAGATGCCTCATTGATTTCATGTAAAGGTTTGGAATTGTTTGTGTGAGTTGGAGCCAATGGAAGCTAGTCTCATTGAAGAGCCTTTGTGAATGTTTTGGGTAGTCTGTCAAAATCAAGTCTTCAAATCTTTGCATAAACCCAATTGGCTGCCTCCTACCTCTACATCAAAGTGGTATCAAAGCCTAGGTTCTGATTTGTTTGGGAAAAAGTTGAAATTTGTTGCAGGCTGAAGGATTGACAAGTAGAAGGTGAAAAGGCAAAGTTGCAAGGATGCCTCCAAAGAATAGTGGTACTACTAGAGAGTTGCAGGAGTTAAAGGAGAAACATGCTAAGTTGCAAGAGTCATATAATACTGTGATGGCTAGGCTTGAAGCCATTGAATCAAATCAGAGAAGAGGGATGGTGGTATAAGATGTTAGTAATGAAGAAGGAGAAGAGTTTCTAGAAATAGAAGAGGAAGAATAGGAGTTGGACCCTGAAGATCAGAGGTTTACTAGGCTTCTAAAGGCAGTCAAGGATGACAAACACAAGGTAAAGGTTGATTTGCCCACATATGGTGGAAATTTGAATGATGAGGAACTATTAGATTTGGTTGCAGCCATGGACAATCACTTTGAAAGTGAAGATGTACCTGATGATCGGAAGTTCAAGATATCCAAGACAAATCTTAAAGGACATGCCCTACTATGGTGGGAATATGAACAAACCAAGAGGAGAAAAAGAGGTAAGTCAAAGATAATCTCTTGGGACCGCATGGTAGCAAAATTGAAAGGTAAGTTTCTTCCTAAAGATCATAGTGTTCAGTTGTATAAGAAATTGCAAGGTCTGAAACAAAGAGATCTAGATGTTAAAACTTACACTGATGAATTTTATAAATTGAGTATAAGATCAGGTAGAATAGAAGATGAAGTTGAGAAGATTGCTAGGTATCTAGGAGGATTGAGAGTTAACATCCAAGATGAATTAGTTGTTGCTAATCCAAGGACTGTTGAAGAGTGTTTCCAATTGGCTATTAGGGTGGAGGAAAAGATACAAAGAAGACAAGACAAGGAAGTTAGAGGAAGAGGCAGCAACATGAGAGGAGGAGGATCATTTCCCACAAAACAAGCAAGTGAAAATCAGGATGATGTAAGCAAAGAACAAGGACAAAGTGCAGATTTCAGAGGTAGAGGTACAAGGGGCAGATTTGGATGTGGAAGAAGTTCAAATGTGTTTGCAGGTAGATGCTATAATTGTAATGAGTTTGGACATCTAGCCTACAATTGCCCTAAAAACCAATGTTCAAGATCAAGTAGTGAAAGGAAAGGTGAAAGAAGAGCTCAACTTGTTCATGAGGAAGAGGGTGAAAGTTCAAAGCCTCCATATATTGAAGTTGTTTTAGAGACAAGAGAGACACTAATGCTAAGAAGAACATTGTTGCATACACCTAAAGAGAAAGACATGAGTCAAAGGAGGAGCTTGTTCAAGAATACATGCAAATGTAGAGGTAAAGTATGTAAAGTTGTTATTGATTCAAGTTCACAAGATAACAAGGTGTCTAGGGAGATGGTAGATAAGTTGAAACTAGATAAAGTGCCTCATGTAGCACCATATAAAGCCTCTTGGGTAAATGATAGTCAGTCTCTTTTAGTGAATGAACAAGCATATGTGGATTTTCAGATTGGTGAATACAAAGATAGGGTCCTATGTGATGTCTTACCTATGGATTGTTGCCATTTGCTATTGGGGAGACCATGGCAATTTGAGAGGAGGTCAATGTATGATGGTTGGGAGAACACCTATCTTATCAAGAAAGATGGAAAAACATTTAGTCTAACACCTTTGCAGGAGGATGAGAAAGGGAAAGGTAAAACCAAGATTGTTATATTTGGAAAGAAAGCATATATGAGTGTAGAGGAAGACACAACGTTAGAAGTTGCTGACAGTACAAAGTCAGAAATTACCCTGACAGCAGATGTGAAGGTAAATGCAGGGTTGCAAGATAGAATGACAGGGAATTGGAAAGAATATGTCTTGGTGGGGACCATTGTGTGTCCTATGATAGGAAGTAAAGTTGTGAAGTATGAAGAAACTATAGGGATAGTGGGATCTAGGTTGTACAGTATAGAGGTACAGAAAGCTAACAAAACAAAAGGATTGAAGACAGTGATGAAAAGACAGAGTGCACAAGAAGTTAAGAGTGGATATGAGCATGGAGATGAGATAAAGGTAAAGACAGATCAAGGGAATACTAACAATTGTTTGTTTGCAAGTGCATATCAAAGAAAGCAATCAGATTTTGGAAGACAAATGGCAGGTCAGAAGGCATAGATAAAGAAAAATACATGTGCAAACACAGTCAGGAATGTTAAAGGTGCAGGGCAGATTACAAGTTCAGTGTGTATGAACCAATGAAGAGGATTTGCATATCAAAAAGCATCGGAGAAGCTTGGAAGAGTTGGTGCAAGGCAAAACTCTTGTGACAAGAGTTGTTTTTTTTTCTATGGGGGTGTATGGTGCAGGAGCACCTACACATTTTGTCAAAAATTGATCACTTGAAGGTTGATAGGTTGGTCAGTAGGTGAGTCTAGGGGGTGTTTTGAGTCTTTCAGTATTTAATAAGGTCATCATAGACCGTCATGGATGTAATAAGGTCAAGAAAGACCAATTTTTATGTCTTAAGTCATTATATGTCAAATATTGTATGAGTTTGTAAGGGTTGTCTTCTCAACTCCTCTAATAATGCTTTAAGAGCAAGATAAAATGTCCAATAAATTGGTTTTTCAGTTAGGTACTATTGAAAACTACTTCAAACTTGTACAAATTCCTTCTCCTAGATCAAGGAGTGGGTATTAAAGACATTTTGAATCAAACTTGGCAATAAGAAAACCTTATTTTTCTAGATTTCAGCATTTCTATCCTATTTCTTACATCTGTACAGAACTATATGGAATTATTAGGCTCTGAAATTGATTGTGTTAGATAGTGCTTTGAGTCTTCTTCCAAATTCAAGTGGTTTGAACAAAATCTATTAAGTTTAGTACATTTTATAAGCAATTTACTAAAATTGCCTCTGTAAAACTCCATTTCAAGGGTTTGAGAGTGTAAAATGAAGATTTAAGCCATTTCACCCACTGTAATTTGCTGTAACTCAATGGAATGGCTCAATTAGGTCTATTCTTTCTGTGGTATTGATTCCAAGAGCAAGGGAGGACATTTGCTATTTTTAAGATGATGCCCTAGGTGAAGAATTTGCATGTTCCAAGTATAAATTGAAGGCTAGAGGCTATGGTTTAATAAAATCTTATTGAGATTGACCATATGATGAATCCTAAAGCATGTACAGACCTATTGGAGGGTGTCTAAAGTTTTGTTTTGGTGAGAGAGGGTTGGGAAGTGCTAGTTTCAAAAAACCCTCATTGGGAGAAGGCCTAGAGGCAAAAACTGAGTTTTTTGGAATTGGGTGCAATCGGGAAGGTGCCTAAGGGTATTAATGGTGGATTTGGTCCATTTGAGACCTAAGGAGACTTTAGGAATTGGGTTTTGCATTTGGGTAAAGAAATTTGACAAGGTTCCTTTGTAAAGGAAACCTAATTGGCCATATTGCTAAAACGAGACAGTCCTATTTTGGAGGGTTCGGTCCAAAACAACCTATACTAATTTTTGGATATGTTATAGGACTCTTAAATGGGTATCTAAAAAGCCTTTTACAGTCTAGATTTGAGCTCTCAATCTTGAGATATTAAATGACAATCCTATTGGGAGACCTACAAGGTTTGATTGCTTGTATAAGGGAAGTCACCCTTAAACAGTGTTGCAAGTTCAAAGAGTGGTCAAATCATGTTTAATTCATCATTTTAATATTATTAGATGCCTCATTGAGTTCATGTAAAGGTTTGGAGTTGTTTGTGTGAGTTGGAGCCATTGGAAGTTAGTCTCATTGAAGAGCCTTTGTGAATGTTTTGGGCAATCTGTCAAAATCAAGTCTTCAAATCTTTGCATAAACCTAATTGGCTGCTTCCTACCTCTGCATCAATCACCTCAGATTCCATCTCATATTTTTGGACAACAACTTCTTTTTCCATCTTCTCACATTCCTTTGTCTTCTCCTTCAGAGCCTCATCCATGCCATTGTCTTCCTTCTAATTTGCTAACTGCTGAAGTAGCTCCTTCCTCTTTTCCATAGATTTGCTTGGTTGCCATTTTAAAGTCTGAATGAAATCCTTGGCATCTTTAAGGTTCTCTTGCAGTTCTTTGACTTCTTCTCTAGACTGATCAGGATCTTCTAAAGCAACTTGAAGTTGTTCATTAATGCCATCAGAATACCTGAATGAACCCATTGAAAACACCTTCCCAAATCTTCCTCAAGCTGTTAAACTTCTTCCAAGGAACCTTGCTTTAATATCAATTGTTGAAATTACAACAGACAACTAAGAGGGGGGGTGAATCAGTTGTCACAAAACTTTATCTTTTGCTGCATTTAATCTTCTTTACCACTTATTAACAGATTAATTATATAACCATGAAAGCATGAATCAACAACACATGAGCAAAAACACAATCAACACACATAACACCAGGATTTTTATCTGGAAACACGGTTAAGGGAAAAACTATGGTGGGGATTAACCCACAAGATTTATTCTCTGTTAAAAGAATAGAAAAATGGGAAGGCACCTGCCTTCAGGCACACTGCCCAAAGCTCACTGCTCCAAGAGACTCAGTGTCCACAAAAACATTCACATGGTTAACAGTGAAATGTTGAACTGAGAAACAGCATCTTCTCCATGCCAAGGTTCAGTTCCATTGAAGCTCACAACACCTATGATCTACCCCCAAACACTTCTTCACTACCTCTACATCTTCACACTCATCAGCACATTCACACGACTTCATTACACTTATTTATACATGACATCGACTTTGGAATGAACATCAAAGTTGGTCTTACAATCATCTATCTGGAACATTCTCCAAGATAGGCTTTACAAGCAATTACAATCACAAGACTTGACTTAATACAAAATGCTACATGTAGACCACTACACTATCGGCCAAACATAGTTGGGACTCAAATCTTCCTCGAACAACACACCACCCTCCATAGAACCTCTCTTAGATCATCTACAACACGCACAAAGCATCTGGTCGGCCAAGACTAGAAAGAACAACAACACCCAAGGAGAAATCTTCAACTACAAGATCAATCCTCAATGCAAACCACCAACACAATAGGCACACAATCTAGAGACCTCCACAAGCACAATGAAATCAACAAGAACAACTGCACCACCTCAAATCACCAGAATCACTTGCATCTTCATAAGGGAACTTAAGAACACTAACTGTCATGATTGTCACACTAGAAAGATTGCTTGCGGACCTCCAAACCACAAACCACTTGAGTTGAGGATACAGACCAACATCCCAAACATACCTCTAGAACTGCAAACTATAATATTCCAATGCAGAGCAATCCAGACCAAATTCTTATCACTCAGTTACCTCTGAACAACTGCAAAACCCTATTCTACTCAGATGGCTATAACTTCACCAATCCTCCATGCGGACCTCTCAAATCTTAACTAGAGCAATTTCAGACAATCCTCTACAAAACCCTTTAATCCACAGACTCTAATCTTTGTCTCACTAGGAATGTGGAGCAAGCTACTTTACTAAACTGCACTATCTTCACTGTTTTTGACAAAGAGATATGTTGACATCAATGACAACACATCATAGGCACATATTTACAATAGGGTATGATGTAATATGAGCATCTTATAGTAGTTATATTACTTATGTAATGATAAATGAATATCTTGTGTTACAAAGAGAGCAGTTTGTTCTCTATTTAAAGCATAAACTTGCCTTGCAAAATTGTGTATGAGTCTTTACCAGCATGGAGACCATAAGTAAGAGCCTTTTGTAAATCTATTTTACAAGGTGAGAACTATCTTTGGTACAAATCTCGAGTACCTCAATAAGAGTTGATAAATATTCTCTTTAATGCAAAAAGTAGAGATGTAATCTCTTTTGTTTAAGTAGAACAAAAGGAATAGCTCACCATGTATGTCTTTTGACTTATGTTTTTAAAGATCAATAGACCCTTGAGTATAGTGGTTATCAAGACGCTAGAAAATGTGATATGAGTTTAAGATAAGACTCACTTACCTTAGTTTGAGTCCTAAGAGTTATATGCTCATACACCACTGTCAAGACTTGAGAGAACAGAATTAGTTCTCAGATTTTTATAAAATGTCTATATAAGCTATTTGACTATGTTTTGAGTTAGAAAGATGGATTTGTTGACCTTTCAGAAGTTGATAGTTGTCATAGGCCTGAGATTGCGAGAACGCAAAGAGGGGCTCAATGCATGGTCACGAATCGACCAATCTTTATCATATGACTATCTAGTTTACCCTGTTTAAATAACTAACTATAGATAGAATATCAGTCTCCAAGTTGAGAAAGAGGTGTGTGAACAGTCGACTCATTGATATGAAACTTTGGCCAAAGTAATGCAAAATCACTACTTGCATTGTCAGTTTACTATGTTCTAGATTGTATGAACAGCCAGATGGGTTGTACATAGCTAGAGATAGACTAGAAGTTGTAAACCTGATTATTTTTTGTGAGGACACTGCACTAGTTCTTAGATGGCATATCAAATCAATTGATTCTCATTATATATACCCTCATGGAGGGTAGGGCCACTTCCAGTAGGAAGGTTTGCAAGGGATTGCTAGTCTATGGTTGGAGGTAAAGCACCTAGGTGATGCTTTCCCTCTTATAATTGACTGTCAAAGACTTGTGAATAGAAGACATCACATTATTGTACATGTAATTACATAAAATTTGTAAGTTGCATGTAAAGTGTCCATTAGCTAATGTATTATATCATGTAACTTGTAAATGCAAAATTACCTACTTTACTTTGTAAGTTTAAAAAAAAGAATAATGAAATTTTGGCATTTATTGATTTATTTTTAAATGTTTTTATTTAGCATTCAGGTATGGATGTTACACATGGTATCAGAGCTACCAGTTTCAACACTTGGACCTTGGACTCATTGTGAAGTTTTTGTTGATTAGTAGATAAGCCAACTTCAATATTGTTCTTGTGCCAGAATGGCAGGAAAAAGAATGCGAAAGCGAGATAAGAAAACAAACACTAAGAGCTTGCCCAAAACTATTGTGAAGAAAGAATCCCCTCCTAAAAACACTAGACTAGTAAGTTATATTGGGTTGTCTTAGCTTACCAACTCTAAGACTCTTGTCGACGCACTTAAGTGTATCTGTCTTGAGACACAGAAGTGGATAGAGGCAATGGCTAATTTGATCACCCCCACAGTTGTAAAACTTCGTAAACCCTCTGCTCATCATGACATGCCCTTTATATGTGGTTGTGAGGCACCTACTATGGGAAGAGAGGTGATGGTAGAGTACCTATGTGTACATCCACCCTCCCATTTTGTGTTGATAGATTCTGACAGAGAAGAGGAACCTGAAGAAATTCCTCTATCTGATAGTGATATGTAGTCACGTTTTAAAGAGATATTTTGTAATTAGATAGAGATGTTTTGAAGCTCAATGTGAATAAAGAAAATTTTTGGATTTCTGTATAATAATGATGTTTATGAAATATCATGAGCTTTTATATATTATGTTCATGGAATGTTCATTTGGCAATTAAATGTTCCAATCTTAATATGTATTACTAAATGATTGATAGGAGCAAAAAAGTATCAGTATGGTATGCACTAATATCAATTCAAGAGGAAGCCAAGATGGCTCGAATCCTACAAAAAACCCTATGGCTAAATTAGACTAGAATTTGTCTATCTTAAATGAAACCAAAGAAAGGTTGGGTGTTTAAGAACAAGAGGTGAGAGGAGACCAAGAAAACACTAAAGAGTTTAATCCTGAGAAAGGTAGTAATAACACTCATGAATATAGTTACCATAGTGAACTTAAGGAAAGTAATTAGGATTCTAGAATCCAGAGTGAGATGAAGTCTTGTCTCACCCATGAATTGGCTAGGGGATATGAGTGTTATAGAGTATTCGGAGAAGTTTACTAGGCTACTGAAATAGGTGCCTTAGTATCAAATGGATGAGAGGTTCACCTGATAAGGAAGTTCATTATGGTTTTGAATGCTCAGATAGGGGAGAAGTGGATGTACATGGACCCATGACCATAGATCAAGTTTTTGAGAAGGCCATTAAGCAAAAACAAAAACTCAAATCCATTTCAGCTTATTGGGAAAAATCCCACAAAAAGTATAACTAAAACTGTTCTTCCTCACCCTTTAAGAAGAAATGTGGAAACCAGGAGGGAAAAAGAAGGAACCGAGGGAAGAGGTTCAAGGATTATGAAAATGAACTAGAGAGGATAAAAAGGATAATAAGTCAAAGAAGAATGGTGATAATTTTAACCACTCCTCGGGCTAGAAAGGACCTCCAAGAGAATGGTTTACATGTGGAGATCATTATGCTAATCAATTTCCTGGTAAGAATCAAGGAAACCCATATCGTAGAAATCCCATGCCATCTCAATAGACAATCTTCCAGAAAATAATTCATGCATCCTTGGATAACTACCAAGCAGAGTACCAAATTACTCCTATTGAAACTACAACTACATTATTTGGAATCCCAGTTTCTATTCTTATAGATACAAGAGCAACTAAAAATTTTGTAATTCCTAGATTACTTAATAACATGCCTAGAAAAGTTGGTTTCATGACAAATTCATGGATAGTAGAGTATGCAAATCAGTCAAGAGCTCGTGTCGAGTAGTGTCTATTTGACGCTAGCTTAAACCTACCCAACTTTTCCAACAGAGGTCAACTTGTATGTAGCACCTCTAGGGTCTTATGATGTCATCTTAAGGATGAATTGATTATAGAAACATAGAGAAAAGGTTGATTGTTTCTCTAAGAGAGTAGAATGCCTAGACAACATTGGTAATGCCATCCTAATTCAAGGGATCCAACGTGAAATGAAAATTAGGAAATTTTTTGTTTGCAACTGAAGAGAGAAAGGTGGAAGGTCTTCTAGATGTTTACAGTTAATATGGAAGAGTTGAATGAGGATGAAGAAGTGAGAGAAAAGTCTAAGCAATCCTCGGTGGAAGCATACCCTTTTCTCCAAGACTTTTGGGATGTATTTCCTAAAGACCTTCCAGGTCTGCCCCCAAAAGGAGCTTTTGATTTTTCTATTGATATTATTCCTGGCTCCAAACTAGTGTCCAAAGCACCTTATTAGATGACCACCACAGAACTAGTGGAGTTGAAATCTTAGCTTCAGGAGTTATTGTCTAAGGGGTTGATTAGACCCAGTGTTGCATCATGGGGAGCCCCAGTAATATTTGTTAAGAAGAAAGATGGCACCCTACACCTTTGTATATATTATCATATGTTTAATAAAGCAATGATAAAGAATAAGTATCCTCTACCTCATATAGATGTTCTCTTTGATCAAATGCGAGGAGAAACTATGTATTCTAAGATTGACCTAAGGTCAGGTTATCATTAGCTAAGGCTGAAAGATGAAGACATTCATAAAACTACTTTTAGGATGAGGTATGGGCATTACAAGTTCATGATCTTACATTTTGGGTTGACCAATGCCCCAACAGCCTTCATGAATTTAATGAATAGTGTCTTCAGAGATTGTTTAGACAAAAAAATTTGGTACTTTTAGATGATATTCTTATCTATTCTTGTAATGAGGAAGAGCATTTCCAGCACTTGCAAATAGTTCTGCAATGACTCAAAGAGCACAAGCTATATGGAAATTTATCCAAATGCACTTTCTTCCAAAAAGAAGTGTAGTATTTAGGCCACAACATTTCTGTAGAGGGAATTGCAATAGACCCCTTGAAGATAAAGGCTATTCATGAATGGCCTATGCCTAAAAATGTGCATGAAGAGCGTAGTTTTATGGGATTGGCAGGATACTACAGGAACTTAATATTGAACTTTTCTACAATTGCTCATCCCATCATTTCCTTGCAAATGAAGGGAAAATAATTTGAATGGTCAGATAAGTGTGAAGAGGCCTTCAATATCCTCAACAAGAAATTGACTTCGGCACTGATTCTTAGAGTGCTAGACCCAAAGGGTCATTTTGTTGTTGCGACCAATGCTTCAAGAGAAGGGTTGGATGGAGTGCTAATGCAAGAAGGCCAAGTTGTGGCCTATGAATCTAGGAAGTTGTCATCCTATGAGCATAATTATGCTCCCCATGATCTGGAATTAGTGTAAATTGTACATGCTCTCTAGGTATGGAGGCATTACTTGTTGGGCAAGTGATTTGAACTAAAATCTAACACTCAAGATCTGAAGTACATCTTCATGTAACCATACCTTAATGCCCGACAGAGAAGATGGTTAGAGCTTATCTCTGACTATGATTTTGAGATTAATTATATTAAGGACAAAGAAAATCAAGCGGTTGATGCCTTAAGCCATAAAAGGCATATTACGACAATGGTGTCAGTACACTCTAACTTCTGAGCACAAGTACTGAAGAATTCAATCAAAGATGAATATTATGAGCAAATTTTGAAATCTCTATCAAAAAATCCCCAAGATACAAGGTATGAATGGTTTTATTTTGAACCTAATGGATTGTTAAGGTATAACAATTGAATTTATGTTCCAAATTAGGGAGATTTGAGAAGCATTGTGTGGAAAGAAGCACATTCTATACCATATTCAGGTCACCCTGGAATGACAAAATTGTTGGTTGATGTGAAGCTATTGTATTTTTGGAAGGGAATGAAGAATGATGCCACAAGATTCATGGAAGGGTGTCTAGAATGTTAGTGAGTTAAGGTTGAACATCAGCATCTGACAGGACTCTTGTATCCTCATGATATCCCCAAATGGAAATGGTAGGTAATCAGTATGTATTTTGTCCAGGGACTGCCTATGTCACGTTATTAACATGATGTTATTTTTGTAGTGGTAGATAAACTAAGGTAGCCCATTTCATACCAAGGAACCTTACAGATGGTGCACCCATAATAGCCAGGAAATTCATGTAAGAAGTTTTCAAAATGCATGGGGTGCCTGAAAAGATAATCTTGGATAGAGATGTATGGATGACCTCAAAGTTTTGGCAAACTTTTTTCTCAGCATTGGGGACACAATTGAATATAATTTCAGCTTATCATCTAGGGACAAATGGTCAAACCACGAGATTTAATCAAATAATGGAAAATTTGTTGAGGATGTATTGCATGGATTAGTAGTATAAGTGAGAGGAGTACCTTCCACTAGTTGAATTTGCATACAATAATTCTTATCATTCTGTAATTAAGATGGATCCATTTGAAGCATCGTATGGCAGAAAGTGTCGAATTGCTATAAGTTGGGACAAGCTAGAAGATAGGAGAGCATCACCTGAGTTCTTTACCTCCAACCATAGACTGGTAGTCCCCCACACACCTTCCTACCAGAAGTGGCCCTGCCCTTCACGAGGGTATATATAATGAGAATCAAATGATTCTATGTGCCTTCTAAGAACTAGTGCAGTGTCCTAGCAAGAGACAATCAAGTTTACAATTTCTAGTCTATCTCTAGAGCTATGTACAAGCCATCTGATTGTTCATGCAATCTAGAACATAGTGAACCAAAAATGCAAGAAATGATTTTGCATTACTTTGGCCAAAGTTTCATATCAATAAGTCAACTATTCACACACCTCTTTCTTGACTTGGAGACTGGCATTCTATCTATGCTGAGTTATTTAAACAGGGTAAACTATATAGTCATAGGATAAAGACTGGTCAATTCATGACCATGCATTGAGCCCCTCTTTGCATTCTCACAATCTCAGGCCTATGACAAATGTCAACTACTCAAAGGCCAACAAACCCATCTTTCTATCTCAAAACATAGTCAAATAGTTTATATAGACTTTTTTATCAAAATCTGAGAACTAATTTCATTCTCTCAAGTCTAGACAGAGGTGTATGAGCATACAACTCTTAGAAGGACTCAAACCAAGGTAAATGAGTCTTATCTTAAACTCTTAGCACATATTTTGGCCTCTTGATAACCACCATACTCAAGGGTCTATCAATCTTTAAATCATAAGTCAAAAGACATACATGGTGAGTTATTCATTTTGTTCTACTTAAACAAAAGAGATTACATCTCTACTTTTGTATTAAAGAGAATATTTATCAGCTCTTACTAAGGTACTCGAGATATGTACCAAAGATAGTTCTTACTTTCTATAACAGCTTTATATAAGGCTCTTACTTATGGTCTCCATTCTAGTAAAGACTCATACAAAAGTTTGCAAGACAAGTTTATGCTTTAAATAGAGAATAGATTGCTCTCTTTATAACACAATATATTCATTTATCATTACATAAGTTATATAACTACTATAAGTTGTTCATATTACATCATACCCATGATATAATCTCCACATATAGCATAATATAATATTGTACGGGTGACAAATCTTTCTCAAGTCGAGCCATATTCAATGTACAAGTGATATTCATAGCACTGGTCAAGCCTTATACAACACACAGTTGATACACTTACCATAGGCCAAACCTATACAAAAGAAAAATAGTAAAGCATTGTCTATAGACCAGGTCTTATACAATGTACGGAGGGTATACTCCTGATAGGTCGAACCAAATGATAACATACAAGTGACATAATTTTTTTTACATTCCCATCTATATATGAATGCTTACAAAACTATTGGCTTTATACAGAGCTATCAACTTCATACAGAGTTATCAGCCTTAACTCAACCAATATAAAGATATAAGCTTATAGTTATCGGCCTTAACACATCCAGTACAAAGATGTAAACTTATGGTTAGCGGCATGTGTAGACACCTAAAATTGGTCATTCTTCATCACATCCCTAATTCATTCCTAACTATCCCTATTCATCCCTAAACCATCACTAATCATCTCTAGACATCCCTAAATCACTATTTCTACCACATTAATTGAATAAACACATGTTTAGATGGTTAATTGATCAATTCCCCTTAAAACAATGATTTTACAATATTTTATTGTCAAAATCACTATTCATGTACTATTCACTATTCATCTATACCTGCATTAGTACCTACATCGGTACCTAACCCTAGCCTAAATGATTTATTAATCATTTATCCCCTTTCTTCATAATCCAAACATTAGATAAATTTAATTTATCTGTTATCCCCTTATCCCATCCCATGAATTAAATAAATATTTATATTTATTTAATTCCATATTTTCTATACTTTTGATTAGGTCACCTAAACCTAATTAACTAACCTAATCCCCCACTTGCACAACCTAAAATCTAATCTAATCATGGTCAAATCCTCTCCATTCCCCCAAATATACAAAGCATGGACTTCTTGTACATGTCCACATGGCCTTCTTACAAAAGGCATGGTCAAGGACCCATGTACAAAGGTTCTTTTGTCCTCCATCCACTATTCCTCCAATTTTAAATTGGGCATGTACCCATGCTCCCAATTTAAAATTTAAATCAATTCCAACTCATCATTTTTCCCCCATTTTTAAATTGGGCATGTACCCTTGCTCTCCAATTTAAAATTTGAATCAAATCCAACCCATACCTCCCATCTACCAAGACAATCTCATCCATCCATCTTCCCAAAGTCAAATCTCAACCCTTCATTCCTCCTTGATCCAAGGACATATCCTCTCCACCAATCTCATCATGACACTTGTCAAGCTCTCCTTGCTTGAGAGCTCTCAATAATCCTCATCCCTTGATCTCTCAATTCAATCTTGACCATCCATTTGAGCCTCCAAAAATCTATAAATTGGTTCTCACCCCTTCACAATTAACATAACTTCTTCATGCAACATAATGCTTTTTTATTTTCCTCCAAAAATTCATGAGAAGCAAGGTTATGATGCCCATTTAAGAATCCATCCACATCAACACATCAAGGAGCACATCTACAATCAAGGTTTGCATGTAGTTAATGGTTTTAACTTCTTGTTTGATGCATTCCTTTTGCTCAATCAGATGTAGATTAGGATTTGGGTGAAATAGGTTAGTCTTTCAACTTGTTTCTCATACTCATTTTCTTGGTTATACATTCTGGTACGCCCGGTGGGACCCCTGCCCTTCTAATCTAACATCCTTGTGAGTTTTGTTGCCATGTGTTGTCGTGCATGTTATAGTCACACCTATGACTACAGATCAGTGCCTACACCTCCAATTCAGCACCTATTTTAGGCCTTTTAGTGCTTCATTTTCCTCTATCAATGCCCTTTTCCGCATCAGCACCTAATTTTCCTCTGTAAATGCCTAATTTTCCTCTGTCAGTGCCTATTTTTCCTCTATCAATGGCCTTTTATATATCAGCACCCAATTTCTGCAAAGCAACGCCTAATTTCTACAAAGTAGCACCCAGATTCAGTATAGTAGTACCTAGACCTGTTTGTCAGTGCTCGGATCCTAGAAACTTCAAATTCTCATAACTTTTGCAAAACTTAATGAAATTTGATGCTTTTTTTAAATGGCTTAAAATTTCACAAGGAATCCAAATATCTTGTCTAATTTGATTTATCATTCCATCTAACATTTGGATTTTGTAGATTTTATCATTTCAATCTAACACACTTGTTTGTAGCACATCGTTGGTCAAAGATAAAATCATCATAAGACTACTAACAAGTTGTTGCAGCCCCTCTTATCCAAGGATCCATCATTTTTTCACTAAATCTAGGCACATTTCTTTTTGGAATTAAAAAGAACTTGTATGCTTTGTTTGAGTTCATTTCAAGGTATATGCTCTCTCCTCATGGCATTTGGTGATCTTGGAGATCAAAAGCCTTGATTTGATCTAATCTTTGTTATCATTGTTAATCCCAAAGGGGTCACTTCTTCACGTATGCTCTCCCCTTGCACTTCGTGCGATCTTGGGTGATCAAAAGTGGAAGTGGTTTCTTCTTAGGAGGCCTGCTTGGGGATTTCATCACCCCAAGGGATGACCTCAACCACATGTACCAGCGGGGTATATCAAAGGGGGGAGAAGGAAACTTGTACCCCAATCTAGTTGCATTGTCATTAGGACAACCTTGGGGCCCCAGGTGATTCCAGACACAAGGTGAAGTGGTGCTTGCTTAACCACTTAGTTCTACATCCCTTCAATGGACTAGTGTTCATGGTTTGGGCCTCATGTACCTTATGTATATCAAGGAATCCTTAGCAAGCTCGTACATCCTAGCTTAAGACCCTTCGGCCATCATATCTTGTGATGCACTGTTGTAGAGGGGAAGATGCTCACCATACCATTATACTTGAGATAGGATATGCTTTGGGCAAGATGAAAGTCTCCAAGGTGAGGGGGTAAGGTGGTCCATGACCTTATTTTCCCTATCCATCCAAGCTATAGCATTAAAGGTATTAGTGGGGGTGGGAATCTTGGTTCACTTTGAGTTGAGATTAAGCCATGGACACTTCATGAGATCCACAAGATATGTCACTCCCACTTGAATAATCTAAGAATATTGGTGTGTTTGGCGTGTCTTCATTGTCAAAACCCATGAATCCCCTCAATCCAAATCAAACCCAAATCCTTTGCAATAATTGTGCATGTATGTGTGTTTATTTTATTATAAAGTTGCTTAAGGTCAAGCACCTAAGCCATCCTTAATCAAATCTTAATCCATCATCCAAATCATCCTTTCCTCCTAATCCAAATCCAAATTATCCATTATCCTCATAATCCACATTATCCTACTCCAATTTCTTCCTAATCCACATTATCTCACTCCAATTCCTTCTAATCACTTATCCAATTATCCAATTTCATGATCATTATCCTAATCTAATCTCATAATTTGAGCTTAATTAATCCCTATCTTTGAGCTTAATCCCACCCTATCATTCCAATTACCTTCTAATCCAATCATTTATTCATCATTCATTTCCCTAATCATCCCCAACTCCATATCCTAATCCATTTTCCATTATCCTAATCACATCACTTTCATCCTAATCCAAGTCTTCATCACCATATTTATCCCATCTTAATCACTCTCTACTCCATTTTCCCAAATCACTTCATCCACTCATCATAGTCTAATCATCTCATCTTAATCCGTTAATCACTCCTAATCCTAATCCCATTAGTGAGCTTAATCTTTCATCCATTTTCCTCCTAATCCACATCATAATCTATTTTCCTAATCTAACTCTCCATCTTCATCCTAATTCAAATCCTAATCACTCCCTCATCATCTTAATCCAAATCCCTTATCCACATAATACAAACTCTCTTCCACATATAATCTAATCCATTATCCTAACCATCTTATCCTAATCATCTTTACATTTATCCACCTCATCCATTTCCCAATCATCATCACTATCTTAATCAATTCCCATCAATTGAGCTGTTTCCAATCCTACTATTTGAGCTTAATCAAGTCCCTCATAATCCACTTCATCCTTAATCATAATCCACCCACATCATCTAATCCTAATCCATTCCATCCCTAATCTTAATCCAGCCCATCTCCCTTATCAAACCTATCATCCATCCTAATCCAATCCCATCAATTGTCCTTAATCATCTCATCCACTAACCCCCTAATCCTAATCCCATTATTGGGCTTAATCCACTTTAATTCAAATCCCAACCTCATCCAATTATCCTTCATCCTAAATCAATCATCCATCATTCCTCTATCCATACCCAATCAAAATCCAATTCCACTCCTTAATCAAAAACCATCATTTGCAAATCTAAATTTGGTTAAGGACTTAACCCCCTTCAACCCTCTCCAAATCCTAATCATAGCCCATCCAACTTTATCCAATCCATAATCATTTTCATCCAAATCATCATCCAAATCACTATACAAAGGGCCCTTGGCCTAATCCTTAATCAAATCATCCAATCCAATCCAACCATTAAAGGGCCTTTGGCCTAATCCAAATTATCCCCAATCAATCCAAATCTAGTCAAGTGCCATATATCGTTGACCTTGACTAATCAAATCAAATCAAACCATCCTAGCATCAAGTGTCATATATCATTGACCTTGATCAATCCAATCTCAATCAATCCAAATCAATCCAAACCCCCCTTTAGTCCAAATCTAAATCAATTTCATCAAGTCATCCTACATCACATCATCCTAAATTCAAATCCAATCATGACTTCATATGATGATGTTGTTGAACAATCTAAACTTGAAATCCTTGATGAAATCATTGCAAGTAAGTTTGGAATAAACCACCCTCGGTCATCCATAAACATGCAAGCACCTTTTGACCAAGCATTGGCTAGCACAAGTTATGCCCCCATGCATAATTCCTTATCCTATGGTCATCCTTATGCTACCCTTGACAAGGGAAATCCATTCTATTCCCCATCCACATCACATCATCCATCCTCATATGAAATCCCCGTCATCTCTACCTCTTATCCACATCCTTCTTATATTTATCCCACTTATCCAAATATATCCTCTTCTTATTGAAATCCATCATATCCAAATCCCCCATCTCCTTATCTAACAACCTCACCATCTAAACCACTATCCAATCCCCCATCTACTCCATCATCCAAATCCCCTACTAAATCTATATCAACCTTTCTCCAAGGACTCCTCGCTAAGAGTGTTGAGAAAAATAATGACAAAAAACTTATGGAGTCATGTCATCCCACTCCTCCCCAATCACATGTGATGTTCATGACCCCATCATCCACCTCAAACCCATCAAAACCACATCACCATCCTCCATTTTATCCCGATTCCTATCCAAAGTATCACCCTCTCCTTTATCTACCCCATCCAATGAGCCTAGTCAAGCTACATGCTCCTCTCCCGTCACACCATCCATGCAAATTCAGCTATGTCAAGAGCCTAGTACAAAGCATGTTGAAACATCCATCCCCTTCCTACTCATGATCCAAGCACCCCATATATTCCCATTCCCAATCCCGTACCATATTCTATTGCTCCCCCATCCTCTCCCATTAATCATTTACCATCTCTCATCAAACCTTTACCATCACCTATCGAACCCATCCCAAATCCACTATCTTATCATCTTGATTCCACTACCTTCCTCCATGGTGGTTCTCTTGTAGGAGAGGAAAACATTTATTTCACTACTCATCCCCCTCCATCTAATAATGGACTCGCATCTTGTTTCCAAAACAACACCCCTCCCATCGTGCAATATATGCTCCAAAACATGAAATATCATGGTAAATTTCTAGGCCTTCATGAAAATGGCATTTTGGAGCCCATCCATGTCAAAATCCATCCACGCACACATGGCCTTGGATATACAACCCAAGGAAAACAATCTAAGCATGTTGGTATCACCCACGCTCCTCCCAAATCCACTTCTTCCAAACCCAAACCCGGTGCACCTCATCTCACCTCAAAATCAAATGTCACCATCCCTCCTCCATCTTATTTCATTCACCAATCCCAAAAGCATGTGACCATAAACCTCCCTAAATCCACACTTTCTCCACTACTCCCAACTCCTAATATTCCCATCCTCAAATCCCCTTATGCAGCCACCCTTAATATCCCCATCCATAAATCCTGATCCCCTAAAATTCCTAATCAAGATCAACCAAAGCACACATCACCCAAACATGAAGCTATCCAAAAATAAATCTTTGGATGCCTCCCTACATAAAGGAAAAAATCCATGAAATCCTAAAGAGTATCATGTCGTAGGACATCGATACACAACATCCAAGAGCAATCCATCTAAGAGGCTACATAAGCCAACACCTCCAAAAGTGAAAACAAAAATGGTGTGGGTCCCTAAGGAAAAAGAAATAATTCCAAGTGGAGCATCCGCATCCCATTCCATCCCCACATCCCAAAAATCTCGCTCCCCATCAAAAAATCCTCAAAATCCTAAGTTCGTTTGGGCCCCTGAATTCCCAAATCGACAATCCCAAAATTCCCCATCTCGATCCCACAAATCCATCATAAATCCTAAATCCCCATTGCTCCCAACTCCACATCCCAAATATAAGCTTCAAAATCCATCATGATGTGTGCAACCATTGGTCTTGATTCCCATCACAACATTCCCACATACCTTCATCTCCCCATAATATATCCATTATCCCACATATCTCCCCCATCACATCCCTATGGTCCATGTTTTTGCATAATCCCTCCATCATCCATCCATACATAATAAATATTTATTAATCTAAGCATCCACCCATTCATAATCCATATCATAATCCACTAATATTCATCCATCCATTCATCCATTCCATCTTCTACCAACATACATGTGCACAATTACACTTGACATGGTCCACGTGTGACATCCATCCACATGGGAAACTATCACCTTGCGATGGAAATAGATTCTTGAGTCCCCCTCATCCTACAAATCATCCTCTTCCTCTATCCAAATCCATCCATCCCATCCCATCCCATCCCAACATTCCAAAAGTCCCAAAAAATCAAAAAACAAAAAAAAAAGTAAAGAGAAATAAATCCATCCAATGGTGAAAACCACTTCTCGTGGTGTCTTGGGCAAGTATCATGATGAAAATCCCTTGTGGGCGTCATGCATAATCCCTTCTCCATTCGCACCCTACACTTGGGGGAAAATCTCTCCTAGCCTATCATTTCCCCATCCATCGCATATCCTCAACCTATCATCCTCTCCATCTACTTATCCATTAATCCCCTTCACTATCCCTATCCACTTATCCTATTATTTCCTATCCACCACATCTTCCTATTCATAATTTTGACCTCTCATCCTTCTTCCCCATTTGTAATCCTTTTAAGGATAGGGGAAAAATATGTGAAACATGCTTTGGACGCCTCTTGGCATACATCCTTTTGAGCATCTCCTATCATGTCCATCCATCCCCACCATCATAACACATGGGTCATGCATGACATATCTAGTCCTTGGACATCACCTTTGCACTCCCCATCCATCCATCCTACATCTTTCATCCTTTATCACTTACCTATCCTCTATCCCTCATCCCCTAGTCCCTTTGGTTGTTTTATAACATCACGTCTTCACACAACCTCAAAGTTCCCCAGCTGGTCAATCTATCCCCACATCCCTCCACCCACCACATCAAGTCATCCCATCATCCCACTCATCAATCTACCAAAACTACATACATCACAACCCGCATCCTAGTGTACCTTGATCCCATGGATAAAGGGTATGTAGGTAGTTTGGAATATGAAGGATGTATCCAGTATGCAGGCACACAGGATGCCACCTTTTCAAGCTTTTTTGGGTTTTCCCTCTTATCTGAGTTGTTATTCCACTAAGTCATGATATACATATATCGTTCCTCCATCTATCACCCCATCACTTCAATACCCTATCCACACCATCCATTATTCTTTCATCCCTACATCCTTTCCTTTTACTCCCTATCCATTATCCATTATTCATTATCCCTTTATCACTTCATGCCCATCCCCTAATCATGCCTTGTCGATAGACTTGGCTTTCCCTTGTCATGGGTATCTAGCTAAAGGCTACCTACATGCAAACCCAATGCAATTCATTCCTAGCAATCCAAATCCCCAAATATCCAAATCTCCCAAGAATCCAAATCGCAAGATCATCATTATAAATGCACATCCAAAGCTAAGAAGCATAAATCAAAATCATCTAATCGCATCCATGGTCTTATTCCTAGGCTTGTTGCAAGCCTTTGATTCAAATCATCCATCATCATCATCAAGATACATCATTCTCTATCCTCATGTTGTTCTTATTGTCAACAACACAATCAATCGTCATCAATCCATCAATCTTTGGCTTTTCATCTTGACCAAGGGCAACATCATGTTTGTCTTTGAATCTTTTTTATGCATGTGTGCTTGCTTGTGTATGTGCATTATCATATTATCTTGCCATGGGTCCTTGTAACCTACTTGCCACAATGGTATCATGGTCTTCCATATCATGGTGCTATACAGCATAGGGTTGCTTGTGACCTTATCAGTTGGCTTTTACGCATGGGACACATTGTCACCTTGGTTCCTTATACCTTGGTGCATAACGTCTAATGCCATATCAAATAAGGATGGCTCTCATTTATCAGTGAGGCATAACGCATAATCCATGGGGTCAAGAACTATCCTTGCTCCAACTAATATTAATATCTTGTGTGTGTTGGAATAGCTTTTTGCATACTAGTCATCCTTTTGCATCTAAGGCATTTTGTGCACCAAGGACTTATGCTCTAAGTTTTCTTCCTCACACATCTAGACAAGGTTGTATTATGTTGGGCATGTATATGTTGCATCCATTCATTTTCCTCTTTAATCCTTTCATCCCATCTTTCTATCCCATCATTTACCCTATCATTTATCCCCCATCACCCCCCTCTTCCAATTTCTTACACCCAATCTACCTATCCCCCAATCCATGTGGTCTTTCAAATTCCACTCTCTTTTTTTCTAATCCAACCATCTTCATCCTTTCAAGAGTACACCCGCGTTCTTTGAACCCACCTACCCTTTCGAGGGGGCATCATCCCTACCATCATTTCTCCTTGTCACTCTCGCTTTGAGTGGTTGGGGCATATTCATCCCTCAACCTATCACCTTCTTATATACCCTATCCAGCACTATGTTTTATCTTTCTTTGAAATGATGCTGCTTCACAACACCATCTCCAAGAGGAGCAAAATGTAGACACCTAAATTGGTCATTCTTCATCACATCCCTAATTCATTCCTAACTATCCCTATTCATCCCTAAACCATAACTAATCATCTCTAGACGCCCCTAAATAACTATTTCTACCACATTAACTAAATAAACACATGTTTAGATAGTTAATTGATCAATTCCCCTTCAAACCATGATTTTACAATATTTAATTGTCAAAATCACTATTCATGTACTATTCACTATTCATCCATACCTGCATCGGTACCTAGCCCTAGCCTAAATGATTTATTAATCATTTATGCCCTTTCTTCATAGTCCAAACATTAGATAAATTTAATTTATCTATTATCCCATTATCCCATCCCATGAATTATATAAATATTTATATTTATTTAATTCCCTATTTTCTACACTTTTGATTAGGTCACCTAAACCTAATTAACTAACCTAATCCCCCACTTGCACAACCTAAAATCTAATCTAATCATGGTCAAATCCTCTCCATTTCCCCAAATATACAAAGGCATAGGCCTCTTGTACATGTCCACATGGCCTTCTTACAAAAGGCATGGTCAAGGACCCATGTAAAAAGGTCCTTTTGTCCTCCATCCACTATTCCTCTAGTTTTAAATTGGGCATGTACCCATGCTCCCAATTTAAAATTTAAATCAATTCCAACTCAACCTTTTTCCTACATTTTTAAATTGGGTATGTACCCATGCTCTCCAATTTAAAATTCAAATCAAATCCAACCCATACCTCCCATCTACCAAGACAATCTCATCCATCCATCTTCCCAAAGTCAAATCGCAACCCTTCATTCCTCTCCACCAATCTCATCATGACACTTGTCGATCTCTCCTTGCTTGAGAGCTCTCAACAATCCTCATCCCTTGATCTCTCAATTCAATCTTGACCATCCATTTGAGCCTCCAAAAATCTACAAATTGGAGCTCACCCCTTCACAATTAACATAACTTCTTCATGCAATATAATGTTGTCTATTTTCCTCCAAAACTCCATGAGAAGCAAGGTTATGCTGCCCATTTGAGAAGCCATCCACATCAATACATCAAGGAGCACATCCAAAATCAAGGTTTGCATGTAGTTAATGGTTTAACTTCTTGTTTTATGCATTCCTTTTGCTCAATCAAAGGTATCTTAGGATTTGGGTGAAATAGGTTAGTCTTTTAACTTGTTTCTCATACTCATTTTCTTGGTTATATAGATTGTATCACAACTAAGTTGGAAGTAATTCTTTGTATTTGAGGTCTTAACACTTCCATTACCAAGATAAAGTCAAATGTTTATATCTAAAGGTCATATTACTGCCAAGATAAGGTTGAACATGTTAACTATTGGCTATTCACAACCAATCTACTATAATACTTGTTAAGATGTTGGCTACTCATTTCCAAGCTAGAGTTTATACATATATCTATCAACCTTTATCACAGGTGCATGAGCAAATGCTTAGCTCTTGACTTGTCATGCCCACCCTTATAGAACACTACAATAATGGACATGAACACAAAAATGGCACAAATTTTGTTTTTCTAAACACTAGTTGAACAAATTTTTAAGGAGAATTTTACCTAACTGCAGAAGTCTTTTATTGATGTCAAAATGTTTTAGTGAGTATGCTACTTGTTTGCAACTATAAAAAGAAAAGATTGAACTAATCAATTAAGAAAAACTAATACAATTATTAATCAAGAAACAAGTAAACTAAACATATGAATTAAAAACAATATAGATGTATTTATGAGGAAATACTAAATAGCAATTTACATTTTAACATAATTCTCTAACTTGTGATTCAGGAATAACAAATCTACTAACATGATAATGATAAGAATTTCATCAATAGAATAACCAATTTAAACTTGCTCATGATAGGAAATCATCCAGAGATAAATGCATTCACAACTTACATAAATAAAGAGATCTACCTAATATATATATATATATATACAACGATTCTTTTGTCATTTGATTCTTATAATATATATATAATGCATATATATATTACATATCTGAACAAAGTTTCTTCTGGTATATCTCTATTGTATGTAACTTATTGTTGTATACACATTGGTATGTATATATATAATTTTATACATATCTATGTTTTCTATTTAATATGTTTCTCAATTAAGTTCAGAGTATATATGAATTTATATAAGTGAATATATCTCAGTAAAATAAATTATGTATGTGTATATATATTCAGAAAGTGAACATGTTGTTAGTTATATAATGAGATATATATACATGTTTGTTGTTTAAGATATATATATATACACTTTCTCTCTCTACATTGTTATTATCTTAACTATTAGAAACGTATATTTCTTTTATAGAATCTTAGAAAAGAATACTTTCATACATTCAAAGTTTCAGATTTCCATTTCATTTGATAATGAAATGGAAATCTGAAACTTTGAATGTATGAAAGTATTCTTTTCTAAGATTCTATAAAAGAAATATACGTTTCTAATAGTTAAGATAATAACAATGTAGAGAGAGAAAGTGTATATATATATATTAAACAACAAACATGTATATATATCTCATTATATAACTAACGGCATGTTCACTTTCTGAATATATATACACATACATAATTTATTTTACTGAGATATATTCACTTATATAAATTCATCTATAATATATATATGTGTGTGTATGTATCGATATATATATCTATATATATAGTAATGAATATACTCTGAACTTAATTGAGAAACATATTAAACAAAAAATAGAGATATGTATATACAATTTTATATACATATATATACCAATGTGTATACAACAATAAGTTACATACAACAGAGATATACCAAAAGAAACTTTGTTTAGATATGATATATATATATATGTATATATATTTTATAAAAACCAAATGACAAAAGAATCGTTGTAAGTATAAGTGCGAGAGCAAAAATAATACACAGTGCAAGTCCTTGGGTCGTGGCATGGCTTGTAGGCCTGGCTTAGCCGAGGCCTTGCCATGGTTGGTTGGGCTAAGGCGTAGGGTTCGTGGACCCCCATGGCTCCCATGGCCCTTGGGGCCATGGTAGTCATGGATGCCATGACTTCCATAGGCCAATGGCCACTAAATTAAATGTTATACCTTAACAAATTAAACTTAGATTGCTCATTTTTATTTAATAAAATGTTTTCTAGTTTACCATATAAACTATAGGTACGATTATAAAAGGAATCAAATTCACATAGTATTTTATCCAACACCAGTTTAAATAAAATGCTTACAACAGTGAGCAAGATTTGTAAGCCAAAACAATTATGTTATTACTATTCACAAGGATTTTCCCAATTCTAAGACAACTTAAAAACAAGGTTCATTCTCATATGAATGACCAAAGATATGCAGCGAAACTCCTCTTTTGATAAAAAGTTTAATGACAATTTACAAAGCCAATATCTGGATACAAAAACATGTTTATTTCTTGCCTCTCTAGGGCATTCCACAGAAATACAATAAATTTCATACATTGTTATCTAGAAATCACTTATTATCAAGATGGATTTGTTCATCCATTTAACAAAGCAAGCAAGCTCAAAATTCCGTTGGCTGAAATCAAACCTGCACACACATGAACAGCCTAGTCCCGCTCTCCTCCCAACCGTAGGGCTTGGTTTCCAAGCCCACCCCTGAGCAAGAGATAAATCTCAAATGCCCAAATTGAAATTCACAAAAAAAAACATAAATAAAAACCAAATTTCACATAGGATGACTCACACACAAAGAATCCTTTTTGGATTCTTACAAAGGGGGAGAAAGGGGATTCCCTTCCCTCTTGGGGATTTGATCACAACAATAATAAATTTTTTCACATATATCATCATCACAAAAATCATCTCCACAACCCTTCAAACCCTCACTCCATAACAACCCATCAAACCCCCACATCCACCATAATGCAAATATACACAAAACTTCCCCAAGAGAGGCTCCGAGCCTTTCTCAACCCCACACAAGGGAGGCTCTCAACCCTCAAGTGAGATCCACTCCCTTATACACCCAAACCCCAATCACAAATCCAACTAGCAAATAACCAATAATTTGCAATAAAAACGAATTCTTTTGCACACATACAAAATACAAAAGATATACAGCAATAACCACATGATAAATTCACAAATTCTTCCATGAATCTAAAAGGAACAAATAAATTTCCAAACCCTACCTTGGCTATCCAAGTTAGGAGCAGCCCAAGAAATGGGTTCTAAATCTGAAATAAAACCCTCTCAAACAGAAATTTCCAGCCATTCTTTCCATCACCAACAATCTCCAACTAAAGAAAGAATCACAAATCCTTTTGCCAGCACAAGAATAAGAAAAAAGGAGAAAAAACCAAGAGTAGGCAAGCATAGCATGAGGAATGAATAAAATTCCTCTTCATAAATAAATTTCACAAACTCCCCTTTCATCTTCCAATTCGGAAGTTTAAAAGACAAAATAAAATAATACAAAATAAATACTACAACTTTTAAATAACCATTCTCAATAAAATGAAATAAAATAAAATTAATAACAACCATCAAATTATAAGTGCCCACACCATCAAATTTTAATCACATAAATAATTAAAATAAAAGGACCAAGATAATTAACCCAAATATCCCCGACACACAACCACTGGGTTTACCGCAACAAAATCTGGAAAATTAAATAAAATTGGGCATCTTGAGTATATCTCTGAACTAAAAGGATCTGGCCTATCCACCAGCAAAACTCAATTTTGAACATAATATATCATGGAAAAGATAGCTAAAGCAACATATAAATCTTAACTATCTAAAAATGTCTAAAATAAAAATAATTTATTAATTTTCATAATTAAATACAATATTCATTTTTGTGGAAATTAAATACATAATCATAAACATTGCATAATTAAAAACATTCAATTAAATTAAACATCTAATACCATCTATGATCCATAATAATGTCAACACACACATATATGTATAAAATATGCATATCAAAACACATAAGGCCATGATCTTGAAATAGCAGTATCAACCATATCCACATGTAATGACCCACATAGTCAACTATAAACAAGTATCACACCCTAGTCTTAGTGGCAGTGCTAGCTATGCCTCACATCCTCCCCCTCTAAAACTAAGCTTCCTCCTAGAAGCCCTCAAAGAGGTAAGGAAACAAAGACCTTGTATCCTCCCACATTGCAGTAGCCTCATCGTAGAAATCCCACTGGACCCTGACATGGTCCAACTATCATCCTCGTAGTGCCAACGTTTGACAATCCAATATGCAAATGGGCTCCAAGGTTAGTTGTTCGTCCTATGCCACATGTAGAGCATCCCACTCTAGAACATGAGACATATTAGGTACATACTTCTTAAGAGCAGAAACATGAAATATGTCGTGGATACGAGACAGGTTGGGTGGCAATGTTAAGTGGTATGCAATGGGACCAATTCTCTCCAGAATCTCAAAAGACCAACATATCTTGGGGCCAACTTGGAGCCCTTTCCATAATGGATAGAACTCTTATGTGGGCGAACACACAAGAAGACTATATCCCCAACTTGGAACTTTCGATCTACCCTCCTAGCATCTGCATACTACTTCTATTGGTCCTGTGCTATTTGCAGCTGCTCACAAATCTTGGTCACTTGTCTCTCCATCTCATGAACCAGCTCAGGTCCCACTGCAACATGATCCTCAAGATGATCCCAACTCAATGGCATCTTGCAGGGTCTCCCATACAAAGCCTCATACGGTACCATACCAAGCGAGCTATGGCACCTATTATTAAGGCAAACTCTACTAGGTAGAAGTACTCCTCCCAACGGGACTACTGATCCATGACGTACATCCTAAGCATATCCTCCAATACCTAGTTCACCCTCTCCATCTACCTATCTGTCTCTGGATGATAAGCAATGCTAAAATTAAGTTGAGTACCCAAGGCTTGTTGTAGGGCAATCCAAAAAGCTAAAGTAAAAATAGGATCTCTATCCGAAATGATCCTCCTCAGAACACCATGAAGTATGACATGATCATGCAAGAAGGCCCTAGCTACTGAAGCGGCATTGTAAGAAGAACTCATTGGAGATAAGTATGCCACCTTAGTTAGCTTATCCACAGTCACCATAATAGCATCGTGTCGTTGAGTAGTCATAGGAAGACCTACAATGAAATCCATTGATATGACATCCCACTTCCATTCTGGAATAGCATGAGGATACAACAATCCAGCCGGGTGTTGATGTTTAACTTTCACCCTCTGACATTCGAGGCAATGGGCAATGAACTCTACTATATCCTTCCACATATCTGCTCAAAAATAGAGTTTTTGAAGATCTGCATGCATTTTCTTGACTCCTAGGTGTCCTACATATGATGCTCTGTGAGCCTCTGCAAGAACAAATTCTATGAGGTTCCCCAAGGAAGGAACATAGATATGACCATAGTGTTTGAGCAAGCCATCATCATCGAAAGAATACCCCTCGAACTTGTCCCTCAAGGGACCCTGAAGCTAGACTATTTTGCTATACAAAGCATCCTACGGAAAAAGCTTGAAAATACGCCCCCTCAAATCTGTCTTCATTATCAATGAGAGCAACTCATGTCTTCGCCTACTGAGAGCATCTACCACAACATTCTCTTTCCCCTTAATATACTAGATCTCAAAGGCATACTCACATAAAAACTCCATCCACCAATCCTGTCGTGCATTCAAGTTAGGCTGTGAAAAGATGTACTGTAGGCTCCGATGATCAGAATGCAGCTCAAAATGATGCCCAAGAAGAAAATGGTGCCACTTAGTCAAAGCATGTACCACAGCTACAAGCTCCAAGTCATGAGTTGGGTAGTTAAGTTTGTGTACCTTCAACTTGTGAGACTCAAAGGTAGTCACACGTCCCTCCTGCATGAGAACTGCTCCAAGAGCCTCAATCGAAGCATCTATGCAAACAACAAAGTCGCTGGTAGGATCCAGAATCACCAAAATAGGAGCACTGATAAGTTTCTCCTTCAAAATCTAAAAAGGTCTCTCACATTGCTTAGTCCATAAAAATTTCTTGCTTTGCTTCTGAAGAGAAGTAATCAGATGCGTGATCTTAGAGAAACCTTCCATGAACCTTCTGTAGTAACCGGCTAGTCCCATAAAGCTCCTAACCTCAGCAACATTAGTCAGAGCAATCCAATTTAAAATAGCCTAAATCTTTGAAGGATCCACTAAAATCCCATCCCCTGAAATAATATGTCCTAGGTACTGGATCTATATCTGGAAAAAATTACATTTAGAAAGATTAGCATACAATTGGTTCTCTCTTAGGCATTGCAATACCAACCACAAATGCTCCTTATGATCCTCTATTGTGTAGGAATAAATCAAAATATCATCTAGAAAGATGACCACAAACCGATCTAAGAAAGTGCAGAAAACTCCATTCATCAGGCTCATAAAAATTGTTGGGGCATTAGTCAACTCGAAAGGAACTACATTGAACTCATAGTGACCATAGCATGTGTGAAATGTTGTCTTGTGAATGTCAACTTCTACTATCCTCAGTTGATGGTACCCTAACTTCATATCAATCTTTGAGAAAACCTACTCCCTGAATTTGATCAAACAAATCATCAATCCTTGACAATAGGTAGCGATTCTTCAATGTGAGCTTATTCAACTACTTGTAGTCAATGCAAAGTTGAAGAGACCCATCCTTCTTCTTCACGAAGATAACAGGTGCTCCCCAAAAAGAAATGCTAAGGTGAATATGACCTTTCTCCAAAACTTCCTCCAACTGCAACTTAAGCTCTTGAAGCTCCTGAGTTGTCATTTTGTAGGGAGCTTTAGAAGTAGGTTGCGCTCCTGGCACTAAGTCGATCTAAAATTCAATCTCTCGCCACAGTGGCATCCTGGAAAGCTTTGAAGGAAAGACATTGGTGAACTCCCTAAGAATAGGATGATCATCCAATGAAGTCTCTAACTTATCCTATGATCTGTTGTTGATAGAAATGGCAAAGAATTGGCATCCCTTCCACATATAGTGCTTAAGCTACATAGCTGAGATAATTCTGAGTGACGTTGGCCTTTGAACTCCTGAGATCTTCACCCTATTTCCCTCATCATCCAAGCACTCAATAGTTTTTTTGGGGCAATCAAGCTTAGCCTCATGAGCATTCAACCAATCCATACCCAAAATCACATCATAGGACCCTAAAGGAATAACCCGAAGATCTGCCAAAGTGGAAAAAGCTCCAAGTCCTAATTGACAATCCTTGACCAAAGAACTAATAGACATCCTAGCTCCCAAACCTAACTCTACATTCCATTTAGCATCTTGCTTAACAGCCACCAACCTGCACTTCTCCACTACTGACGAGGATATGAATGAACCCATCGCCAGAATCAAAGAGTATGGAAATAGCAATATTACCAATTTTACCAGGAGTCTCAATGACTGATGCCTGATGATATGCCTACCAATTATCTACTACTGCAAAAACCTGGTGGGCTTTCCCCACATCATCAACTGTAGGCTCAAAACCTACTACCTGATGACCTCCCACAACTAAATTGTTATGAAGACACTCTCAAACAATATGTCCCATACATCTGCATGTATAAAAAGGACCCTTAGCTGGTGCCTATGTCTGTGACTGAAAAGCAGGTCTACTAGAGCTAGCCTGACTACCTCTAAAACTCTATTGTGTACAAGTTGGCCCCACATACTATGTTTGTGGTTTCTAGTCTCTCCTCTGAGGTGGAGCCTGCCAAGATCTACATGGTCCTCCCTGAAAAGACTTAGTCTTAGACTAACCCTGTTGTTGTTGCTGTCGAGATGACCTAGCAGGAAAGGAGTTATCCCTAAATCCACTCCTATGAGGCATGGATGGATGAGAGAAGTTAAGGTTCTACTATGATTGGTTCCAGAAATTGTCTCAGTTATCTTGATGCTTGGGTTGGATCTCTTCTACAATAAGGGCCTTCTCTACGACCTATCTCAAAGTTGAGGGCTCAAACAATTGTACAAGTCCTATGATGCCATGGTTGAGTCCTCTGATGAAGTGATTGACCATCAATTTCTCATCCTGAATATAAGCAACATATTGTAGAAACTCTAGGAATTTGTTCTCGTACTGTGCCACTGTGAGTCCTCTCTGCTAGAGATCATGAAACTCATCAATTTTCCACTATCAGAAGTGTTCTGAAATGTATCTTTTCTTGAACAACTCCAAGAAGGTCTCCCAAGTAACAATATCTAGTGTCAAGTGTCCTTTCCTCTCCTCCTGATGCCACCAAGTAGTGGCATTATCTCTAAGCAAATGGATTGCCAACCTAGCCTTGGGATTACTCTCATAGGTTTTGAGTGCAAAGCACTTCTCAAGACCTAGAAACCAAGATTCAGCCTCTATACCATCAGTGGAACCAGAAAAGTTCTAAGGTTGAAGTGTTGAAGGCACAAGACAATTGAGAGCAGGGTTGAATCAGTTGTATCAAAACTTTAACTTCTCTTAAACAAAATCACATTCACATTCACTCATTTTAACCCCTTAATCTATTATGAAGATTAAACATGAAGTGCAGAAACAAAACTTAAACACATCAACATCATACACACGTGAGCACTAGATTTTTACTTGGAAAACCCTAAACAGGAAAAACCACAATGAGTGCTAGCTCACAATATAATATAGTAACAATATTGAACAACAAAAGAGGCTCATTGCCCAAAAGAATGCTCACTACAAAAAGGATCACTGCCGAAGGGTGGCTCACTACCAAGAGGGGTGGCTCACTGCCATGAATTGATATAATAGCATTTAAAACATGCCTGAGTTTAGTTCCATTGAAGTGCAATACATATCACCTTATGTGCCCTTACAACACAAACACTTTCATCTTCACATCCCCACTCAATACACAGATTCATTACATTTATTTATACCAATCATCAACCTTGGAACATACATCAAGGTTGGCAATACAATCTACAACCTTTGGAACAATCTCCAAGGTCGGCAAACATCCATAATTCAGATTAGGTCTAGACCTAAACAAAATTGTGAATCAAATGAATGAAATAACAACACTTCACTACTTAGCTTGGACCCAAATACATCTTCACACACTTGAACATGCTTCTACAATCCATGAAACACATCCACAAAGAGTGTTAGCACCCAGGTCGACCAAACTTGTACAAACACCTAAGAATACTTAGGCACATGCTTCCAAGAACTCAATCATAGCTTGTGGATTAAGAACATGCCTTTAACATAATCTAGAGACATCCATGAACAACATAAAATCACCTGGGAGCTGACAAATCCAGCTACAACAGATCTCAGTTGAAGACAACAAATCACTAGAAGACAGATCACAGACTGCTCACAACAAACACTGTCGAACTCTATTAATAAATAACTTTCTTTCCAAAGCACCAAATCATAAATCCTTTGGAATGAATATAGCTAAGGACCGTATAAGCATATGTCCAAAACTGCAAGACCCAAAAACAAACTGTGGAGAAATGCGGAGCAAAATACTTTTTCCCTATCACACTGCAAATCCTACTAATATATCTTCTACTGCACAATGATCCGAACCACCAAATTCTAGATTTAGCATCTTCAAACACTTCTCTAAAACATATCCAAATCTCATACTCTGATCTTCAACATAGAATAAATGCAGAGCAAAAACTCAGATAGTATCCCGTAATCCAGAATATATCTTCACAACTTTGTCTTTAATATGAACCAAATTTTCCCAAAAGCACTTGGAAACTCAATATCAGAAACATGTTCTTATCATCTTCAGCGCTTATACAACATAACACAAAGCAACCAACTCATCACAATCAAGTAACAAAATAAGAGCACAGTTGACACTAATGACAACACAAACATGTTGGCATCAATGACAACATCGATTAGCACATACTTGCAACAATATCCCCTTTGTCATTGATGGAAACATATGATGTGAAAAATTGAACAAGTTCCACCATCAAGAAACAATTTTGCATCAGAACTCCCCCTTTCTCTTTACACATCTGAACACTCTTTGATTACTAAATGCTTTCTTTTTCTCTGAGTTTTTCACATGAACTCTCTCCCCCTTTGACATCAATGGCAAAGGGCAACACATCTCTTTCCACTGCACATACTTGCACTTGTTCTTAACTGTCCTAAATGCTTCCTTTAGACTACAACATTCTCTAATATCACTACCTACTCCCCCTGAGAGGTAGCCTCTATCATCAGTCCAGAAAAGAATGACTATTGAACCATATTGGATTGATGCACTTCCACATGCATCTAGTTCCTAGAGGAAACATCTATACCAGAGGCTAGCACAGGCTTATTCTTGACTTCATTTATATCCTTTTTGATCCATGTCTTGTTCATCTCCTTCTTGGTTTCTACCAGATCATCCTTTTTCACTATTTTCTTCTTTTCTATCGAGTTATCCTTCTTCATGTGCTTGCTTCTATAGAACTTTGCAATATGTCTAGGCCTATTGCAATCATAACACACAGCATTTCTTTGACTATTGTTCCTTCCATTCATTCTGGACTTGCATTGGCTACCCTTGTGATCAAATCTATTCCATGTAAAGCAACTACCACTGAAGGATTGAGCATTCCTTTCATCACTACAACCCTTCCTTATCTGACTTCTACATTCACTGGCTTTATGACCAACTCTCTTGCAAGTAAAGCACTGACCAAAGAAAGATGGAACATTTTGATTTATTTTCTCTTACATTGAGTAGCCTTATGACCAAATTTATTGCATGAATGACAATAACCATTGAAACATGGATACCTTTGAGCATTTGGTTGCCTAACCAGTGGTCTTCTTGGTCCATTCCTTTGATTTTGTATATGCTTCCCTTTGTCCTATTTGTTCTGAGCATATACTATTTGACCTAATTTGGAGCCTTCACCTTTTTCAAATCCCAAGCCTTCTTTGTCATCAGAGCTCTTATGACTGTCAATCATCTCATCAAGTTTTGCTAAACTTATCTTGAACTTTTCTTCATAGTTCTTTGCCTTCTCCAAGTTTGACTTCAAGTTCACAACTTCTTTCTCAAGCCTTGTACAGTCTTTAGTTTTATCTTTCAAACATTCCTCAATTCTTGCTTTTTCTTCATTTGCTAACCTCAATTTTTCACTATCCTCTTTATGCCTTTGTTTAAGCTTCTTGACTTGCTCTCTTAAATTTCTAATGTATTCATTTGCTTCTTTGATATTCTTTTTTAAGTCTATGTTTTCTTCTTCATATCTTTCTAATTCTTCAAGACAATTTTCAGTTCTTCAATGTCAATGGACAAACATTCTTCTTCTGAAGATTTAATGTCATTACAGGCCTCAATCACTATTTTAAGTTCAACTTTAGAAATTAAACACAAGTTTATTTATTCTTCAGTAGCTCTGCATCCTTTCAATTCACATTTTCTTTTATCACTAATGATCTGACACTCTTTTTGTACTTCATCCTACATTTCCTTTTCTTCAATTTGTATTTCCCTATCTGAGTCTAATAAATATTTATTAACTTCTGAATATTTTTGTATGTCTTCATCAACCTTGACATTGGTACTTTCAACAATCTTCCCTAATCTCTTGTTATAGCACTGGTAAGTTTCACTCCAAGATGAATACCCAAGAAAAATACCTTCATCATACTTTACATCATCCTTTCCTATTTCTTCCTTTCTTTTGATAAAACATTTTCTTCCAAAAATTTTGAAATATTTAGCAGTGGGAGTCCTTCCATACCATAGCTCATAGGGAGTTCTTTCATCATTTGCTTTCACCTATACTCTATTTTGTGTGTAGACAGCTGTGTGAATTGCTTCTCTCTAAAATATTTCCAATAGATTTTCTTCCTCTATCATTGTCCTTGTTGCTTCTTGAATAGTCTTGTTCTTTATTTCCATCACTCCATTATGTTGTGGAATTCTAGGATCAAATATCTACCTCTTTATCCCATGATTCTCATAGAACACATTAGAAGTAATTTATTTTCCTCTGTCAGACCTCAAGCATTTGATCTTCATATCCAACTCATTTTCAACCATTGCTTTAAAAGGTTTAAACCCATCTAGGGCTTCTAATTTTTCTTTAAGAAAAGTAACCCAAGTCATTCTAGAATAATCATCAATGAATAACATAAAATACTTGTCATCATGGAAACTTCTTACTCTTGTAGGACCACAAAGGTTTGTATGAACCAACTCCAATAGTCCAATAGAGGATTTTTCTTCATCTTGGAAGCTTCCTCTTGCTTGTTTTCCATCTTGACACTCCTTGCAGATGATACTGTTAGGTTTTTTAATCTCTAGTAGATCTTTCACAATTTGAGCTGAACTTATTCTTACCAGATCATCAAGATTGATATGACACAATCTCCTATGCCAGAGCCAACTCTCATTGATCTGAGTCATAGAGAAATATTTATCACCTTCTATGAGATAATAAAGGTTTCCTTTTGTCCTCTTTACAGCAGCTATCACAATTCTAGATTTCTCTCTGATCTCAAAAACATCATCCCGAAATACAAGATTGTATCCTTTTCTACACAACTATCCAACACTCAAGAGATTTTGCCTTAAACTTTTAACATAAAGAACATCATTAGTAAGATGTTTTCCATTGAGACTAATTGATCCTCTTCCACATATCTTAGCAATACAGTTATCTCCAAATCTAACTGATCCTTCATCACATTTCTCAAAATTAATAAACTTACTTCTATCACCGGTCATATGATTTGAGCAACTACTATCAATAACCCAATAATGATTTTCTTGAAAAGTATCTTCACTACCAGGACATACCTCTAGATCATTTTCTTTTAGACATCCTTCAGGTTCAGCGCCATAGATGACATCCTTTGAATCAATGGTCAAGCAGTCATTATTGTCTTCAACATCATAAAAGGTTCTCTTAGGCATTCTGCTTTTATTTTCTTCTTTCTTCCTTCTCAAATTTCTCTTTAGACATCTTGATGCATAATGACCAGTCTTGCCACACTTGAAGCACTTGAGAGGCAACTTGTCCCTGTGCATTTTAGTATATGATTTTCTTCTTCTCTTAAGGTTAGCTTCCATATTACCAGCAATCTTCTGATCTATTTCCATAATCTCCTTAGGTTTACCTGTCTTATAGTTACAACTGGATTACAGACAACATATCCATGAAAAATCAAATAGCTTCATATTTCAGAGAACAAGTAGAGACACACCCTTCTTATGCAACATCTTGGATCTACGTTAAGTTGTTAGGCTTACTTCCAAGGAACCAAGCTCTGATACCAATTACTGAAGGCACAAGATAACTGAGAGGGGGGTGAATCGATTGTATCAAAACTTTAACTTCACTTAAACAAAATCACATTCACATTCACTTATTTTAACCCCTTAATCTATTATGAAGATTACACATGAAGTGCAAAAACAAAACTTAAACACATCAACACCATACACACATGAACACCAGATTTTTAGGTGAAAAACCCTAAACGGCAAAAACCATGGTGAGTGTTAGCTCACAATATAATGTAGTAACAATACTTAATAACAAAAGAGGCTCACTGCCAAAGGGTTCACTACAAAAAGGCTCACTATCAAAGGGTGGCTCACTTCCAAGGGGTTGCTCAATGCCATGAAATGATATAATAGCATCTACAACATGCTTGAGTTTAGTTCCATTGAAGCGCAATACATATCATCTTCTCTGCCCTTACAACATAAACACTTTCATCTTCGCATCTTGACTCAATACACATAGATTCATTACATTTATTTATACCAATCATCAACCTTGGAACATACATCAAGGTTAGAAATATAATCTACAACCTTTGGAATAATCTCCAAGGTTGGCAAACATCCATAGTTTAGATTAGGTCTGGACCTAAACAAACTTGTGAATCAAATGAATGAAAGAAGAACACTTCATGGCTTATCTTGGACCCAAATACATCTTCACATGCTTGAACATGCTTCTACAATCCATGAAACACATCCGCAAAGAGTGTTATCACCCAAGCTAGCCATACTTGTGCAAACACCAAGAATACTTACGTACACGCTTCCAAGAACTCAATCATAGCTTGTGGATCAAGCACATGCCTTTAACACAATCTATAGACATCCACGAACAACATAAAATCACCTAGGAGATGACAAGTCCAGCCGCAAAAGATCTCACTTGAAGACAACAAATATCACTTGAAGACAGATCACAAACTAGTCACAACAAACACTATCAAACTCTGCTAATCAATAACTTGCTTTCCAGAGCACCAAATCACAAATCCTTTAGCATGAATATATCTAAGGACCTTATAAGCATATATCCAAAACTGCAAGACCAAAAACCAAACTGCGAAGAAATACAGAGCAAAATACTTTCTCCCTGTCACATTACAAATCCTGCCAGGCACAGTCTTCAAACTGGTGAATATATCTTCTATTGCACAATGATCTAGACCACCAAATTTTGGATTTAGCATCTTCAAACACTTCTCTAAAACATATCCAAATCTCACACTCTGATCTTCAACATAGAAGAAATGTGGAGCAAAAACTCAGATAGTATCCTGTAAGCCAGAATACATCACAACTCTGTCTTTAGTATGAACCAGATTTTCTCAAAAGCACTTGGAAACTCAATATCAGGAACATGTTCTTATAATCTTTAGCACTTATACAACACAATACAAAACAACTAACTCATCACAATTAAGTAACAAAACAAGAGCATAGTTGACACTAATGACAACACAAACATGTTGACATCAATGACAACACCGATTAGCACATACTTGCAACATGAAGGCGGAGGAATTCTTTGATTTATTTACCAACATCAACTAGTGTTTCCTGTTTGATCTATGCAAAATGAGGAGGGGGTTCATAGTGTTCTGATTCACCCATCCCTTCCTCAACATGCTCTGCTCTACCTCTGTCAGGGCTTCTACTACACTCTCAGGGAACATAGTGATGCTCATCTGAGTGAGGTTGATCCTGGTTATGGGGCGGGTTAGTAGCAGGTAGAGGAAGTATATACTAAATGACATCTACCAGATGTTGCAGAGCTTGGAGTATCTAAGGCCCGTGATTGACATGTTCATCGAAATGATCTGATTTCAACGACGTAGAATGAGTGCACCTTCGTTAGGGAGGCATACTACAAGATCAAGCAAACAAGGTTATACAACAACAAAATTTCCCCAAAGTTCCCAAAGGGTGGCAACTTGGGCTTTGATACCTAATGTCATGCCTACCCTTATAGAACACTACAAGAATGGACATGAACACAAAAATGGCACAATTTTTGTTTTTTCTAAATACTAGTTGAACATTTTTTTAAGGATAAGTTTACCTAATTACACAAGTCTCTTACTAATGTCAAAATGTTTTAGTGATTATGCTACTTGTTTGCAACTATAAAAGGAAAAGATTGAACTAATAGGTTAAGCAAAACTAATACAATTATTAATCAAGAAATAAGTAAACTAAACATATGAATTAAATAACAATATAGATCTATTTATGAGGAAATACTAAACAACAATTTACATTTTAACATAATTCTCTAACTTGTGATTCAGGAATAATAAATCTACTAACTTGATAATGATAAGAATTTCATCAATAGAATAACCAATTTAAACTTGCTCATGATAGGAAATCATCCAAAGATAAATACATTCATAACTTACATAAATAAAGAGATCTACATGTGTGTGTGTGTGTGTGTAAAATGGAAATCTAAAAGTTTGAATGTATGAAAGTATTATTTTCTAAGATTCCATAAAAGAAAGATACTTTTCTAATAATTAAGATAATAACAATGTAGTGAGAGAAAGTATGTATGTATGTGTGTGTATATATATATATTTTAAATAGTAAACATGTATATATATCTCATTATATAACTAACAACATGTTTATTTTCTAAATATATATACACATATAGAATTTATTCTACTGAGATATATTCACTTATACAAATTCATCTCTCTCTATATATAGACAAATACATATATATATAGATTGTAATGAATATACTCAAAAGTTAATTGAGAAACATATTAAACAAAAAACAAATATATGTATATACAATTTTTAAATACATACATACATACCAATGTGTATACAGCAATAAGTTACATACAATAGAGATATACCAAAAGAAACTATGTTTATATATGTAATATATACATATACATATATATATATATATATATATATATATATGTGTGTGTTTCACACATAATATTAATATATATATATATATATATATGTATATTATAAAATTGAATGACAGAAGAATCGTTGTAGAGTAGAAGTGTGACAACAAAAATAATACACAGTGTAAGTCCTTAGGCCACGGCCTAGCCTGTGGCAAGCTTGGCTTAGCCGAGGCCTTACCATGGCCGGTCGGGCTAAGGCATGGGGGTCATGGCCCCCCACAGCTCCCACAGCCCTTTGGGCTATGGTAGCCATGGATGTCATGGCTTCCACAGGCCAATAGCCACTAAATTAAATGCTATGCCTTAACAAATTAAACTCATATTGCTAATTTTTATTTAATAAAATGTTGTTTAGTTTGCCATATAAACTGCATGTACAAATTACATCAAATTTTATTATAAAAGGAATCAAATTCGCACAATATTTTATCTAACACCAATTTACATAAAATGCTTATAGTAGTTAGAAAAAACTTGTAAGCCAAAACAATTATGTTATTACTATTCATGGGGATTTTTCCCAATTCATAGACAACTTAAAAATAGGGTTCATTCTCATATGAATGACCAAATATATGCAACGAAAATCCTCTTTTGATAACAGGTTTAATGACAATTTACAAATCCAATATCTGGATACAAAAACATGTTTATTTCTTGCCTTTCTACGGCATTCCATAGAAATACAATAAATTTCATACATTGTTATCCAAAAATCACACACTATCAAGATGGATTTGCTCATCCATTTAACAGAGAAAGCAAGCTCAACATCCATTTGGCTAAAATCAAACCTGCACACACATGAACAACCTATTCCCACTCTCCTCCCAACCATAGGGCTTGCTTTCCAAGCCCACCCCTGAGCGAGAGATAAATCTCAAATGCCCAAATTGAAATTCATAAAAAAAAACACAAATAAAAACTAGATTTAAAACCAGATTTCATATAGGATGACTCACACACAAAGAATCCTTTTTAGATTCTTGCAAACAGGGAGAAAGGGGATTCCCTTCCCTCTTGGGGATTTTATCACAACAATAATTCTTCTTTTCACATATAATATCATCACAAAAACCATATCCACAACCCTTCAAACCCTTACTCCATAACAACCCACATCACAACTCCACCATTCAACCACAACCATCCCCACAACATCACAACCCTTCCAACAGCATAATCCACCTTTCCACAACCCTTTCAACCATCAAACCCCCACATCCACCATAATGCAAATATACCACAAAACTTCCCCAAGAGAGGTTCCATGCCTTTCTCAACCCCACATGAGGGAGGCTCTCAACCCTCAGGTGAGATCCTCTCCTTTATACACCCAAACCCCAATCACAAATCCAACCAAAAAATAACCAATAATTTGTAATAAAACCCAATTCTTTTATACACATACAAAATACAAAAGATATACAGCAATAACCACATGATAAATTCACAAATTCTTCCATGAATCTAAAAGGAACAAATAAATTTCCAAACCCTACCTTGGCTGTCCAAGTTAGGAGAAACCTAAGAAATGGGTTCCAAATCTGAAATAAAACCCTCTCAACAAAAAATTTCCAGCCACCTTCCATCCATTCTTTCCATCACCAACAATCTCCAACCAAAGCAAGAATCACAAATCCTTTTGCTAGCACAAGAATAAGCAAATAGGAGCAAAAACCAAGAGCACGCATACAAGCATGAGGACTGAATAAAATTCCTTTTCACAAGCAAATTTCACAAACTCCCCTTTCATCTTCCAATTTGGAAGTTTAAAAGACAAAATAAAATAATACAAAATAAATAATACAACTTTTAAATAACCATTCTCAATAAAATGAAATAAAATAAAATTAATAACAACCATTAAATTATAAGTCCCCACACCATCAAATTTTAATCACATAAATAATTAAAATAAAAGGACCAAGATAATTAACCCAAATATCCCCGACACACAACCACTGGGTTTACCACAACAAAATCCAGAAAATCAAATAAAATTAGGCATCTTGAGTATATCTCCGAACTAATAGGATCTAGGTTGCCCACTTGCAAAAATTAATTTCGAACATTAGTGTATCATGGAAAAGATAGCTGAAGCAACATATAACTATTAACTATCTAAAAATGTCTAAAATAAAAATAATTTATTAATTTTCATAATTAAATACAATATTCATTTTTGCAGAAATTAAATACATAATCATAAACATTGTATAATTAAAAACATTCAATTAAATTAAACATCTAATACCATCTATGATCCATAATAATGTCCACACACATATATATGTATAAAATAGGCATATCAAAACACATAAGTCCATGATCTTGAAATAGCAGTATCAACCATATCCACATGTAATGATCCACATAGTTAACTATAAACAAGTATCACAACCTAGTCTTAGTGGCAGTGCTAGCTAGGCCTCACACGACCTTTATAGGCAGATGAATTAACACAATATTATCAGCCTTTAAAAGCACATGAATAAATGCAAATCTCATGGTGTTTGCTAGCCACAAGAATGGTTCCTTGTCTATCAGCCTCTTATAGGCATAAAGATAAATACATTTTCATTGTTCTATACAAGCATACATAAGGGATGCTTGTCTATTGGCCCTCTACAATAGGGTTACATACTTATTAGATGGCTTTATACAGGTGCAAGCAACATGGAGCTATCTTTCAGCCTTTAACATAGGCACATGCATTATATTACATCTAAACAATGGAAGTAGGTACAGTTCAATGCCACAAAAAGTATATTCTTCCAAAACTATCTATATAGAAGTAATGCATCTACATAAAGAAGGAAAACTTTAATGATCTAGAAGTACACTTACCTCCTCTTAGAGGATTTGAACAATGACGCCTCTACAGAGGTTACTCCTGCAACCTGCGAGAGCCTCTCTTTTCACTGTTCTTTCCCTCTTTAAAGGCTAACATTGAAGATCAAGATTTTACTATCGGTTCAATGTTTCGCTCGGGTGTGTGTGTGATTCTCCCTCCACAAAAAAAAGAGTGACAGTTTTCTTTTAAACAAACTTTACTCCACAAGTACTTGCGGTCTCCCTTCTTGGCATGCCTCAATTTGGGCATGATGGAGCTTGCCGCTCCCCTCCTCCACTCTCCCTAGAATCTAGGGAGGCACAATGGAGGATAATATTTCTTAAATTATTAGAATCTCTTCACAAAAGAATGAGGAGTAATTAACTCAAAAAAATGATTTATCCTCACATATACGTGGGAATAAAATAATAAATATAAATAAACTTGGAGCATAACTATAACAATAATAACTTTAAATAGTTATATCTTATGTCCAAGGGTCTCTGAAACAAGAGACATAAGCATTATACCTAGGCTCAAAAGATGCACGCCAAATGATAAGGTATCAACATTGATGCGCGACTTGACAACTTTCACAAGACAAACGTGACAAGAATAGTCGTAAGCTATAATCACGATTCAGGTCAACACCAAAATGACAAAAGGAGAAAAGCAATGGCATACCGACACAATACAACTACTAGGTGTGTGTGTGGTTCTTAGATGGCACAATGATCGATGTATTCTTGCGATCTATAACCCTCTCCCTCGTGATGCTCTCCCTCCTCATCTGGGAGGGGAAACACTATCCCTACATCCACCTCAGTTGTACAACAATAGTTAATCCATTACATCATTTAACCACATGCATAATAATAATGCCACATACATTATTCATTGCATATAAAATAATATAATCAAATACAATCTAGCACAACATTACTTTAATCATAATAATTTCACTAACTAACTATTTGTCTGTTTGAAATAAAATGATAAGTATGTTTGCTTTAGAATGGGGTGTGACATATCTCCCCCCTTCGAAATCACCATCCTCGATGATTGTGTCCATATCAAAATAAAATTAAACAAATAAGTCCTTTTACATCATGTTTCATAAAAATATGTGGAAACTTTTGATAAAAATCATTCAATCCTCCTAGGTAGCATTGTCCTTCGAGTACTAGTCCCACTGGACCTTGCATTGGGTAACCTCTTTGTTACGCAAGTGAAGTGTGTGTACCTCGAGCACTTTGAGAGGCTTGATCATGACCAATCCTAGATCCTGCACCTTGAGAGCATTCCAATCAGGAATATGTTTAAATCCTGGTATATATTTCTTCAAATATGACACATGGAAAACATCATGCATTCTGGCAAAAGTTGGTGGTAGAGTTATCTTGTACACAACTAGATTAACCACCTCTAGGACTTCAAAGGGTCCTATAAATCTAGGTGCTAGTTTGGAAAACTTTCCAAATTTGATAGGGCTCTTATGCGGTTTGACTCGCAAGAGAACATTATCGCCTACTAAAAATTGTCGAGGTGTACACTTGGCATCAGCATAGCTTTTTTGTCTATCATTTGCTTCTGCCAATCTTTTCATGATCAACTTTACTTTCTCTTCCATTTCTGATAGCATTTTTGGCCCAAGGCAAATCCTATCTTCCAGCTTGTCGCAGCTTATAGGAGTTTGAGACTTTCTTCCATACAATGCTTCGAATGGAACCATCTTAATTACAAAATGATAAGAATTATTGTATGCAAATTCAACTAGTGGAAGGTACTCCTCCCACTTATACTACTAATCCATGCAATACATTCTCAAAAAATCTTCTAGCATTTGATTAACTCTCTTAGTTTGACCATCTATCTCTAGATGATAAGTTGAGCTTATATTCAGTTGTGTCCTCAGTGCTGATAACAAGGTCTACCAAAACCTTGAGGTCATCTATGCATCTCTATATGAGATTATATTTTTAGGTATCCCATGCAATCTAAAAACTTCTTGCATGAATTTCTTGGCTATTATGGGTGCCCCATCTGTAAGGTTTCCTAGTATAAAATGGGATACCTTAGAAAGTTTATCTACCACAACAAGAATAGCATCATGTTTACAAAGCGACATAGGCAGTCCCTAGACAAAATCCATACTGATTACCTACCATTTCCATTCAGGGATGTCATGAGGATACAAGAGTCATGTCGGATGCTAATGTTTAGCCTTAACTCGCTAATATTCTAGACACCCTACCACAAATCGTGCAGCATCATTCTTCATTCCCTTCCAAAAATACAATGGTTTCACATCAACCAACAATTTTGTCATTCCAGGGTGACCTGAATATGGCACAGCATGCGCTTCTTTCCACACAATGCTTCTCAGATCTCCCTATTTTGGAACATAAATTTAATTTTTATACCTTGACAATCCATCAAGTTCAAAATAAAACTGTACATACCTTTCATCTTGGGGATTTTCTAATAGAGCTTTCACAATCTTCTCATAATATTCATCTTTGGTTGAATTCTTCAGTACTTGAGCTCGAAAGTTAGAGTGCACTAATACCATTGCCACAATATGCCTTCTACCGCTTAAGGTGCCAGCCACTCAATTTTCTTTTCCCTTAATATAGCTAGCACTTGCACCCTTAGGAGGTTCAAGGAATATGCCGATAGGAACAACCGACGAGTTTAGAAAACTTTTCGACGTGAATTTTTTTACGGCATGAGACAATTCCGAGCACTATAATGCTCACATATAAAAGCCTATCAGCTAATTAATTTCAAAATCATAGTCAGAGATAAGCTTTAACCATCTTCTCTGTCGAGCATTAAGGTTTGGTTGCGTGAAGATGTACTTCAAACCTTGATTGTCAAATTTTAGTTCAAATCGCTTGCCCAACAAGTAATGCCTCCATACCTAGAGAGCATGTACAATTGTCGCTAATTCCAAATCATGGTGAGCATAATTCTTCTCATAGGATCCTAACTTCCTAGATTCATAGGCCACAACTTGGCCTTCATGTATTAGCACTCCACCCAACCCTTCTCTTGAAGCGTTAGTCACAACAACAAAATGACCCTCTAGGTCTGGCACTCTAAGAATCTATCGAAGTCAATTTCTCCTTGAGGATATTGAAGGCCTCTTCACACTTATCTAACCATTCAAATCATTTTCCCTTCCTTTTCAAGGAAGTGATGGGATGAGCAATTCTAGAAAAGTTTAATACGAACTTCCTGTAGTATCATGTCAATCCCATAAAACTACGCACTTCAAGCACATTTTTAGGCACGGGCCATTCTAGAATAGCCTTTATCTTCGAGGGGTCTACTGTAATTCCCTCTTTAGAAATGATGTGGCCTAAATACTGCACTTATTTCTAGAAGAAAGTGCATTTAGATAGCTTTCCATATAGTTTATGCTCTCTGAGCTATTGCAGAACTATCTGCAAGTGCTAGAAATGCTCTTCCTCATTATGAGAATATATAAGTATATCATCTAAAAACACCAAAATATTTTTTTCTAAACAATCTTTGAAGACACTATTCATTAAATTCATGAAGGTTGCTGGGGCATTGGTTAACCCAAAAGGTAAGACCATGAAATCGTAATGCGCATACCTCATCCTAAAAGTAGTTTTATGAATGTCTTCATCTTTTAGCCTCAGTTGATGATAACCTGACCTTAGGTCAATCCTAGAAAACATAGTTGCTCCTCACATTTGATCAAAGAGATTATTTATACGAGGCAGAGGATACTTATTCATTATTGTTTCTCTATTGAGAATATGATAATCTATACAAAGGTGTAGGGTGCCATCTTTGTTCTTAACAAATATTACTGAGGCTCCCCAAAGTGAAACACTAGGTCTAATCAACCCCTTAGCCAACAACTCTTGAAGCTAATCTTTCAACTCCATCAGTTCAGTGGTGGTCATCCAATAAGGTGCTTTAGACACTGGTTTGAAGCTAGGAATAATATCAATAGAAAAATCAAAATCCCTTTTTGGGGCAGACCTAGAAGGTCTTCAAGAAATACATCTCAGAAGTCATGGAGAAAAGGGTATGCTTCCACTAAAGATTCCTTAGACTTTCCCATCACTTCTCCATCCTCATTTAACTCCTCCATCTTAAATGCAAACATCTGGAAGCCCTTTTGCCTTGCTCTCTTCAGTTGCATAGTGGAAATTTGCCTAGTTTTCATTTCACGCTGGATCTCTTGAATTAGGATGGCATTACAAATGTCATCTAGGCATTCTACTCTCTTAGAGAAACAATCAACCTTTTCTCTATGTTGCCATAACCAATTCATCCCTAAGATAACATCATAAGACCTTAGAGGTGCTACATATAGGTTGACCTCTGTGGAATAGGTGGGTAGTGTTGATGATTGTTTTTACACATTCATAACAAAAGTCAAAATTCACAAAATGAACCTAACTATCTTGAAAGATAAGAAGAAATCAATTAAGATTACTTAATCCCAAGTTTCTGTATGGTCAGGTCTTGACCTTGTGGATAACTCAGTAGGTTGATGTGAAGTTGTAATATGCAAGGGGCCTTACTTGATTTAAGATGATTGATGACTTACTGGACTCGAATTATGCAAAATATCACAAATATCAACATTTCATTCATTTCTTTGCATAAATTTGTTACTGTATCACAAAGCTTTGTATGATTTATAATAAAACAAGTTTTTCTTCCAAATCAATATGAAAATTGTCAAATATTAACTCAATTGTTCATGCTTTCTTCTGATGTAAGACAATTTCCTTTAAATTTCTGCGTTTAAGCTAAGTATTTCAAACGTTTGGGAAAAGTTAGAGAAATTTAAACTGAACTTCATTCTGCTACAAGATCTAAATGCTTTGTTATTCATGTTGTAAGAAGTACAGCAAACTTGATTAAATCAACAGACTAAACCTTTAAATGTAAAGCCTGAGTATTTTCATGAACATACATTCAAGATTGCAAGCTTTTGAAGAGATAATATTTCAAATACAAACAAGAGCCAGAAAACACTCTAAAGTGGACGCAGAATTCTAGATGTATTTGTATTCAAAATATACAGTCACATATGATTTACAATGTATGAATGACTCTTTGCTTCATTAATCAACTTACAGAAAACTTACAAAATGTCTTACAGATACAGTAAGGAAGCTAGATGCTCCACGCATTCCTTAATGCAGACACAAGTGACCTCCTCTAAACTAAAAATGCTCTTCTACTCAAAACGTTTAAACAACTACAATTGCCAGCTATCTCCTAAAAAATCCCTATATAATTAATGTACAAGTAGCAAAGTTCCTTATATAGATTTTGAAACTTCCCATTGCTACGGCTACAAACTTCATCTATGGTTGAGATCCTTCCATTATTGATCAATGGTGCACATTCATCTCTAACCGTCTATCAAAATATCTAAACGGCATCTTTTCCTTCTTAAAGGATGCTATTGGAATCTTTTCCAAAAAATAAGATTCCCCCTTTCTTTGAATTCTACCCGCTGATATTCTTTACTTGACTTTTCCCAAAACCGCTACCTCCTTTGTCTTTTCATTCCTTTAAGTATGTTTTGAAATTATTGATCACGCCTTCTACAAAAGTGTGGTCCCCTCCTGGACTCTTTGTCCCTATATACTCCTGTAGTGCAACTCCTTTTAATTTCTTTTCTTTGTTCTCTGATCCTTCACTCCTTTTCTTGTACTTCTTCATTTTAGCACTTCCTTCCATTAATGAATCCATCATTTGTTTGCTCATATATGCTTCAATATTTTCTATGCATGGTGTAAAAATGGCATTAAACTCTGTTAAGGCCCTTTCCAATTCGTATACTGGTATGTCCATGCATTCATGATCTAAGAGTCTTTCTATTATCTTCTTGTGCATTCTAATCATTTCATCTGCTTTTTCTTCTAAATCCTAGGCAACTGTTATACACTTTCTAAGATTATCTTCCTCAAATTTAAGTTCTAATCTCTCTTGTGGCACTTGACTTGCCAGTGAAGGGGTAATTACTCCTTCATTGCTTAACTCCTCTGCTCTTTCCTCTATTTATGTCAACTGTTCCAGTTCAGACCTGCATTCCTCTCTTCTAAATTGACAATTATGTACAAGTATAATGCATTTATTCTTTTCTCTCGCAACCTTCTCCCAACTTTTCACCGCTTGTTTTATTGTCTGCCCATCTTCTTGTATAAAATCTTTAAACCATTCATCAAAAATATTAGCCTTGAGCCTTTTATTTTCCATGTCCCTTATTTCTTCTTTGGATACAATTGCTATGTCACTGGGTAGTTCTGGGACTATTGTATTGGGATCAAATATCCCTCTAATAAATTGTTGCAGTTGGACAATGTGTCCTTTCAAATATTCTTACTTGTCTTTGTCTTTTCTCAGCATCTCTGTTGTCACTTGGTGCATATCTTCCCACTCATTTATGTGTTGCTCCCGTGTAGTATGCCCAAGATCAAAATTTAGTATCTTATACTCTTCTAAGGTTATTTCACCTTTTGCCTTTTCTTTCTATGGTATTGCCAGGTTCAGCATCCTAGATCCATCTAGACCTCTTTGTATAGCTGACATTGTTTTGGTCTTTCTTCTTTCTTTCCTTGGTGTGTTATCACCTAACAAGCTCTTAATGTCAATTGGTACCAATTGTACTTCTTTCTTTTCCTTCCTTATCTCCTCTCCTAACCATGCAGGAATCTCCTTGGTGTCTTCTGTAGTTTTAACTTCATCAATTACCTCTTCATGAGGTCTCTCTGTTTCTACTTCTCCTTGTTGCTATTGTTCATGTTATTGTTCTTGTTGTTGTTGCTGTTGTTGTTCTTGTTGTGGTTACTGTTGAGGTGGAGGCTCTTGTACCATGGAGTCATTTTGCTGTTTGGACTCACCCTCATGTTCTTCTTCTTCAATTTTTATGTTTCCTCCAGCCTTATCTTCTTCTTCAGGACCTTCCTCTTTTGATGTTTCTTTTTCTTGATCTTCCTCTTCCTTGTGTGTTTGTTCTACATTTATTTTGTTTATATCCTCTGCTGGATCTTCAGTTTTACCCTTTTCAACATTTTATGTTTGTGTTTCCTCTCCAGGTTTCTTGGTTGCATCTTATGTACTGGTTACATCTCTTGTATCTTCACCTTCCTTCTATATTTGCTCTGTATGCGCAAGGGATCCTACCATTGTATATTTTTCTTTTACTTCTTTTTCTTGTTCTTGTATGTTTTCTGTGTTCTTCTCTTCTTCGCTTTGTTCACCATACATATTCAAAATATTCAAGACATCTACACCTGAGGTGCCAGCTTCTGTTTCTTCTTCTGCTTGAGCATGCTTTTCTATGATTATCTCCTCAAGTGCCTCTTCTTTTTCAGATTCCTCAATTTTATGTGCCTCCTCTTGCATATAATTAATGATTTCAGGAGGGACTAATGTGCCAAATGGATCTACTGCTCCCGCTTCTTCTTGTACCCTTTCCTCTTCATGCTCTAGGCCCTGTTCAATTTCCATTTCAGCCTAAATGCTTTGTTCCTCCTCTTCACTTAAGAAATCACTAGATTCTTATTCTATTTCAATTTCCTTTCCAGCATACATTCCCTTTTCTTCACTCTCACTAGTATCACTCCCAATGTGGACAGTTTCAATAGTTTGTTTGGCCTTATGTGCTTGTGACTCTTGCAGCATTTCCCCAGCCAACTCTGTCTTCACTTGAACATATGTTTGTCTTTTTTCTGATGAAGTGGAGGCACTAGGTATATTACTCAACTTTTTACCTACTTGTTGTGCTCCTACTACCTCACTTGCTTTAGAAGGCTCCCCTTTTGATAAACTTATTGGTATTGTCTTTCTAATTTGTTGTCCTGCTACCTCTTTGGAAGTTTGTGCTTCCTCTACACTAACCTCATGACTTAGTGACTTTGCATCTACAAAAGTATCTGATGCCACTGCTACTGTTATTCCTAATGCATAGGGATCCATTAGAGTAGCATTCTTATCTTTTTCAACAATCTTAGCCTCTACAATTCTTCTTTTCTTCTCATAAAAGCATTGGAGATCCTCATTAGGCTCTCTTACTCTTTTTCTCCCTTTCTTCAGATAGGTGATTTCTTTTCCTTTAGCTTTGAGTTCCTCAATTCTATCCTTTAACCATGTCTTTGAAAACAAAATAATTGGTTTGGACAATATGTCCAAAGATGTGTTCCAAGGCTGTGACCAATCAGGCTCTGTAATAGGAGTCAGCCTGGCCTCTGCATAACTATGATGCAGTAGTTTATCATCCTCTTAAACTTTTGGAGGAACATATATGTCACCCATGGACCTCATTTGCTCAATTGTTAATCTTTTATGGGCCCTTTTCCTTGCCTCCTTATCATTTTTGCAATCGGCCCAAAAATCTTCAATATGTATCTGATGCTTATATTTTTTGTCAACTATATTCTGGATCCTATGGAAAGGATCAAATCTCCTGGCTAAATCAAATTCCTGAAAGCCATAATATCTTAAGTCTTGCTCTGAATATCCTGCAACCTCTTCACTGTAACAGGAGTATCTATCAATAGCCCAAGGCAACTTCAAATTTCCTCTATTGAACTTCCTCTTATACATTTTAAAGGCATTCAAATTTTGCCTTGAAAACTCCAAAACAATCAATTTATCAAAAGGATACCGAGGTAGCATAAAGGGTTTTCCTTCAAACCCTTTAGTCCTGATATAAGTAAAATATTCAAATTGAATGAACCAAGAACTATGCAATCCAATTGCACCCTCTGCATTTTTAGACAATCTTTTATCTAGTTCCTCTCTCAAAATTCTCACCATGTAAGTATAAAACACATCATTAATTAAAGCAAACTTCTTCAATGCATTTTCCTCTTGTAGGTCAGGGTAGTGCTCATATACTAACTTCTAACCAAGACCATTCCCTAGGGTTCCCACCCTTTCTATTCCATGCATGTATGGTCTAATCTCTGTTGCACATGAATATAACAAGTATGAAGATAGATAAAAGGGCATCATCTTTTGTTTTCTTAGCATAGCCTGCTTCCATATAGTTGTGCTTATTGCTTTGGCCCAGTGAATTTGTCCTTGTTCTTTTCCTCCTTCCCTCATGAATTCAATAACAGTAAACATCCATGGCTCACATTTTGTGCCATCTCTTAGTCCAACCAATCTACTCAGCATTGTGATCATCAAATAGATTTCTTCCTTGAAGTATATTCTCATCAAGTTCTTGTGCACTCTGGCTACAGCCTCGGGTTTATTTTCTGGGCTATATCAATTCTAGAATATCTTTTCTCTACAATTTCTCTCATTTGTATGAAAATCCTCATTATATTGATCTATATGAATATTTCTCATTTTCTCGTTGATTTCCAACCCAAATGTCCTCGCAATCCCCTCTGTGGATAAATCAGCAATAAGTCTGTCATAGAACATAATCTTCCTGGTAGCTAGATCATAAAGATATATGCAATCCAAACACAAATCTCTAGCTTCCATAGCTAATGAAAAACCTACAGCCTTGTACAGCCCACTCTCCCATATACATTTCATATCTAGTGAAGCATCTACAGCAGTGATTTTCTATAAAACATCATCTGCATCATAATTTCATATTTTTGTATATGTTCCCACTCCACTCATACTGAGGGATGGATATCCTCTGTGCAAGGGTAATTCCTCTTTTTCTATCTCCTTTCATGGTTTCCTTTCCTTTTTCACCTCGCCCCCTGTATCTACCTTTTTCTACTTCGGGGCCATCCTGTAGAAAATGCATCTTTTAACTTTCCATTTTACCTTTTACCTAGGGTTTAACTATGAATTTCCCTTTTTTACCATTTTAACCCCACCTAGTTTGTCCTTTTTGTTTTGACTTTCACATTTGTTAATCCCTACCCAATTAATTAACAGTTAAAACAATGATTTAACAAATGCCTACGTTTTATAATGAAATTACTAAATTTTAGGTGCATTTTACCAACTGAATCGTAACGGTGTTTTGAGGATAAATACCTATATATCTTGACCACTCAACTCGTCGTTGACTTACTTTACCATTTTGCTTCTGTCTAGCTGCTGTAATCCCATCGCCTTGGTGAATTCTGCTCAATTTATGTAGCAATTCTCTTTCTTTGTAATTTTAATTCTTAACAATGTATATCTGAAAGCAAAATAACGTTAAATTTACCCTAACTCTCCTTGAATTTTACTCTTTTTGAGTGTTAGATCAGCATTAATTATAGCAATTAATGCGTCAAAACTTCGGCCTTCTATTTCAGTGTTTGTGTTTTTAAACTTTTTTACCATTAGTTTAATTTTGCCATACATACTACATTTCTTTGTATTTTCCTTTGTATGTTTTCTTTGTATCTTTTAACATACAAGCATTTATGCAAGAAATCAAAACTAAAGTTCCTTCCTTTTTCAGTTTTTCCGTACATGATCTTTGCTTTGTATATCGCCTTTTGTATGTTATCTTGTATGAGCGCATATACAAGCATCCTATACAAACCCTCTCTTTACCTTTTATCTCCCGTGATGCCTTTTATTTCTTTGTATCTAAAATATGTATATCATAAACATACAAGCGCTCCAAACATACAAAGACTCTTCTGTATTTAACTTCCTTTTCGCATCCGGTTTGTATCTCTTATTTGCATCTTTTCTTGTACATTGGCTTGTATATCGAAGATATACATTGTTATTATACAAGCCTGACATGCACGCGGTGGGGCCCACTTTACTTTTCACTTGTATTTCCATGCTACAACAATAGTTGTATCGAACCTTTAGATACAAGTCTAGATACATACAAACTCATTTGTATCTCCTTTTCGGACCTCTCATTTTTATAAACCACAGTTTACCTACTTTTCGGCTCCGACATGTATATAAAGTGAAATGAATCTTTCGATATCTGTTAAGGTATGATGCATCATTTATACCAAACTTTAACTTCCTTTGAGTTCCACGTTGTATGTATACCGCGATGTATGTTTCCAAAACGTACACATACAAAGAATGAAACATACCTCAATAAAACCTCATTTCATATTCTTTTTGGTTCCGCGATATGTATATACTATTGTATATCACCTTGTATGTTTCCTTTTGCCAAACATACAAACTTAAAATACATCCGACAAACTTAACCGATTATTCTTTTTAACTATGAACTCTGCCGGGCCCGACTTGAATGTAAGGATAAAGTGTTAGCGAAATGCACACAAGTATAATGATGTAATAAACCCGATAACTCCCTTATGCAACTCATACAACAACACAACATACAAATTACTTTGTATATGCAACATATAAACCTTCCTATAGTACATTTACCAAAAAACACACATATCTTGCAAAATATTGGGAATTTTAAAATGGTTCAAAAAATAACCCTTACTCATTTTTCACAAGGAATTCACCCTTATTCTGCTCTGGTACTTAATGCTATTTTTCTTTATTTTCAACAAGGTTTATAACATTCACTTCCTTTTCCCTTTTACCACCAAGCAGACCCACACACAAGCAAAAGCCACAGCCACAGCAAGGGTCCTCATTTTGCTAAGAGGTAAAATGGGACATGTTGTGAGCACCACAACAGGTAGGTTTAATCTAGCTTCAAACAGACATTGCTCTACCCGAGCTCTTGATTGATTTACAAACTCTACTATCCATGAATTTGCCATGAAATCAGCTTTTCTAGGCTTCTTATTAAGTATTCAAGGAGTTACAAAATTCTCAGTTGCTCGTGTATCTATAAGAATAGAAACTAGGGTTCCAAATAATGTACCTATCTTTTCAATAGGAGTAATCTGGTACTCTGCTTCGTGGTTATCCAAGGCAGCATGAATTCTTTACTAGAAGGTTGTTTGTTGATATGGCAAGGGGTTTCCACGATATGGGTTTCCTTGATTCTTACTAGGGCATTGATTAGCATAATGATCTCCGCCACATGTGAAACATCCTCCTAGAGGTCCTTTCTTGCCTGAGAAGCAGTTAGAATTATCACCATTCTTCTTTGAGTTAATATCCTTTTTCTCCTCTCTAGGTTCATTTTTGTAATCTCTGAACCTCTTTCCTCAGTTCTTTCTTTTTCCCTCCTATCTTCCACCTTTCTTCTTGAAGGGTGGGGAAGAATAGTTCTAGTTATACTTTTTGTGGGATTTTCCCAATAAGCCAAAATGGATTTAAGTTTTTTTTCCTACTTAATGGTCTTCTCAAAGACTTGATCCATGGTCATTGGTCCATAGACATCTACTTCTCCCCCTATCTAAGCATTCAAACCCATAATGAAATTCCTTATCCTGAACCCCTCATCCATTTGATACTGAGGCACATATTTTAGTAGCCTACTAAATTCTCCCAATACTTTGTAACAGTCATATCCCCTTAGCGGAGATTCTGGAAGTCGGTCAATTTCTAGTCAAAAAATAATTAAGGCAGCCATATTTTTCTAAAAATGCTCTCAAATTGATCCCAAGTCAGACTTAAAGATCTTAATCCTAGTTCCATTTTCTTATTCATCCACCAACTGGATGCTTCTCCTACTAACTGATAGGCTCCCCAAACGGCCTTAGTAATCTCAGAGTAATTACATATGTAGACGCCTAAAAATGTCTTCACTGACTAACCATCTTCCGACATCATCCATCCCTCTTCTAAATAATTAATTAAATTTTTATTTAATTAATTATGCCCCCAATCCTTGTTTATTCACCTTCTCTTCATCACTTCATCCTTAAAATTGAATTAATTTAATTAATTCAATGGTTACACTTACTAACATTAGCCCAATTAATCAAATAAATATGCATATATTTATTTGGTTAATTTCACCATTTCCCTAAACCTAATTAATTAGATAAATCTTACTTATCTGATTAATCAGCCATATTAATTAGCCTACCCCTATCCTAGTTGATTAAATACCTATTATTTAATTAGCTACTCTAGCCTATGTGACCCCTAGACCTAAAATTAATTAAATGAACCCTTGTTTAACTAATTTTAACTCCAAATTAATCCATTCACTAATTTACTACAGCCATATTAATTAAACTAATCCCCTTGATTAGTTTGGTCAAACCCCACTTAACACTCACCCCCACACCTCACAAATAAAAAATTAACCTTTATTCCACATTAGGTAATTTTTTAATCTAATTTCTCCTACAAACCCATTAATGAGCTCTTACACAGCTAACTTGTCATACTTCATATTTAATAGAACTCTTCCCCAAAAGAATTAAAAATTCACTTCTAATCCTCCTCATCTAACTTCATTAATGCACACCTCTTCCCAATGTGAATTAAAAATTCACATTTAACCTCATCCATTCAATCTTCTTGATCAAATCTAAGCCCTTCATCCCATAATCATCCTCATCCATTGATCTCCACAAGCATTCTCCACCCTTGGATCAAAAACCTCCCTCAAATGCCTATAAATACAACCTCTCCTAAGCCATTTCATCATCCAAGCTTTGTGTATTGTTATTGTGCCAAAATCTCCCCATCATCTTCCCATCTTGAGCTAGGCTTTTAGTGACTTGCATATGCATTTGAGAGTATTTCACATTGAAGCCATGGGTGAAGCTAGAGAGTAAAGGTGCACTCTCTCTACCTTATCAAGGAGGAGGATCACATTGAAGGTATAAACTTATCTTTTGTATGCATTTTATTTATGTTTTTAACCTTATTTATTTTCCTTGACTTCATTTGGCACGCCCGGTGGACCCCATGGTCCCAAGCTACTAATTTTGTTTGAGTTTTTTGTGAAAAAAGATGTGTTTTGCAAGGTTTAGTGCTAAAGGCTCTCTATTTAGTGCCAATTGGTCTCGTAATGGTGTCATTTCCCATATTCTTGGCGCCATTTCTGACTATTTTGGTGCTATTTATCCATGGCCTTTTAAACTTTTGTTAGGTTTAGGAAACTTTTTAAATGTGTTTTAAGCTTATTTAGAGAAACTAGAATATCTTGCTCTCTATTTTCCACAGGAATACATAGGTACAAGGGGAGATAATGCCAAATTTTCTCTAAGATGCTTAAAATATGTCTTTTTGTCTAACCCTAACTTGTTTGGCCTCACATTAATGCTTTTTTGTGCTTAAATCTGACATTGGGTGTTTGTAAACAAGATAAGAAACTCTCTAAAGTCCTTTTGAGTTGATATTTGGAACTAACAACCTCTTTTGACAAGGTTTTAGAGACACTATGTTATTTTGGTGCTATCCATACATAGTTTGGCACTATCAGGTTCAGTCAACAAGGTAAACACAGGTATAAACACCCCTTGATGCCATTTTTTGAAATTTTGGTGCCATTTTTGTAGATTTTTGGCGCTATCTGTAGGATTGGCACCATTCAGTTTATCTGTGGCGCCATCTTAAATATCTACTCATTTTTCAGTCTGAACTTTACCTGTTAGTTTTGTGACACCATTGACTCTGATTTTAGCACCATTTCTCTAACTTATGGTGCCATTACTATCTATTTTGGTGCTATTTTAGGACTAACTTTGGCTTTTGTGCAGGTGTTTGGCAAGGTTTTGCAAGGAAAAAGAACGCTTGTTAAAGAAAAAATCAAAACTACTAACATTTGCTTGCAGGGTTTTTGTTAGCTTAGAAACATTTACTTTGGTGCACTAAAATAAACTTGGGCGTTTAGCATAGAAAACATTTTGATTTGGTGTACTTAAAATGAACCTTGTTTGCTCAAACATTAGGAACACTTCATCTTGGTGCCTAAAAAGAACATAGATTTGTTTGGCATGTTTGGTGCATTTGCACGTATTTGTCAAATAGATCCCAAGGGATAGAATCAAAGTATCCTCTCCCCTCGCCTTCATAAGGATCTTGGGTGAAGAAATGGTTCTATTCTCTTCTTTTTCATTTTTGTAGAAAAGGGCATGCCTTGGTGGGAAAAGAGGTACTCACCCCAAGGAATGACCCTAAGTGGTACTTTTGTTCAGTCCGCTATATAAAAAAGGATAATGTGAAAGCTAAGTCTAACTGGTATTAGCGCTTACCGTACAGTGCTAGTTTTAACGGAGGTGTACCTTGTGTATATGAGACTCCTAGTATGACTAGTTAAAGCCTTAAGTGGCTTGCTGGACACTCGAAATGTGTTGGTCCCCCGAATATCCCCCACAAACACCTTTAGATTAGAAGCCCACCCCTTTTTAACCCTATGGTGATTTATTCAAGGCAAGAGGACACATAATCCTCTCTAGATTCTCACCATATGGCTCCCTAGAGATGAGATGGGAATCCTCATCTTAGCATAATCTATACATAGCTTTCCAGGGAAAGGGTGATTGGGTCATCCTTCCATTCCAGGAGGCCCCTATCCATCCTCTCTCACAAAGACAATATAATGTGTACACTTGCTCATTAGTGTGCTGACATTTGAGTCAGAGATCCCAAGTTGTGGGCTTGACAAGCCGCTATTCACCTTGACCTTAGGTAGATTAATCATTGTCTTCAAGTGTTTTCATTGTGTTTATACCCATTGAAATTTGGGTCTTGAGGGGCTTCTTGAACATACACATCACGCTTGTACTTCCTATCAAACCTTTGGCCATTGTATTCTCTTGTTTGGAGTGTTTGTATGCTTGCCAAGGAAACTATCCTCGACGCTACATAGATCATTAAACCATTGAACATTTGAACCTTCCAAACCAATCATTTGACCTTAAAAATCCAAACATTTGAGACCAAAATCTTAAAAAAATCCAAAATTTTCCAAATACCTAAGCAAAATCTCAGACACTATCACACTTTGGTGCCAAAACTTCTCTGTTTGGTGCCTTAAAATTCATCTGTGCCACCATTTTCTCTGACACCTTAATTCACTATTTTGGCACCATTTGTTTGATCCCTGGTGCCATTACCCTCTATTTTGATGCCTTATCCCTAGAATTTGGCACCATCTAGAAATCAAACTGCATAGATGTCTAAAAATTTGTTTTGGAATCCTTGAGTCTTGCCTAATCATAATCCGTGGTCATCTTGTCAAAATCTATCAAAACCCTAATTCACCTTGTCATGCCCACATTTCCCATGTGGTCACAACATGCATCACACGTGTCATGTCCACATGTGCCATGTGGTCATGACACAAAATACCAAAAAAAATTCCACTCTTCCCTAGAAATCCCCTCGCACACATAGGTGTGCTTGGCGGCGTACGCTTAAGGTGAAAACAATACAGTTGTCGGTGACGTACCAAATACATGTGCGCACACCCTACGCAAGGAAACGCGTGGTTTCCTGACTTAAATTAATCTCATGAATTATATTTGAACAACAATTGTTTTAGGTGATAGATCATTTTTCAGCAAAGCACAACATCTGATTCTTCTATCCATTTTCTGGAATTTAATATTAATTTTTCCTCCTTCAGACTTAGCATTTTCAACCAAGCCTGTTCATTTGCCCTCTCTTCCTTCTCTTAGAATTTAGTTTTGATTGTATTTCTATCACATTCATTTTACCATTTCTTTGAAATTTAATTTTGATTGTATTTCTATCTCATTTCCCTTCCTATTGTGCAAGATCTTCTTATGTTATCCTATTTTTTTTCTTCACGTTCTTTATCGAACAACAATAACACTACATCCTTTACATTATTCCTAATTTCTTGGTAAACTAGATCACTTACATAGGGTTGGTTAACTTCCCTTGACTCAGTCCCCCTAGGGTTCCGTTCTAGGTTTTAGTTCAATGTTTGAATTAATTTTAATACTCAACCTGTTCCTAAACAGGATTAACGGTAGGTTAAACTTACTTAGTTCTCTTAGCCCTGTTCAGAAATGTCGTGCATCTTCTCCTCTTTATTTTTCAAGGTTAGCTGTTCTTTCTCTTTCTCTCTTTTTTTTTAATTAGACGTTTATTCTCTAAATCTACAGTTGAGTTTAAAATGGCCACTCATGGAATGCCTGTGATGGCTTGTTTGCATTTATTTTCAGTGTCCTTTGTAAATGAAGAGATCATACTTTCCTCTTCATTTTCCTGTCATTTAATTTAGGATAATTGTTAAAACTTCTGAGAAACTCTTCCTTAAAATTAAAATATATTTACCTGTGCTCTTTTTAAATTGTAATTGTATAAATAATGTATTTCTGAATTGCAACTCTGAGTTTAAACATCTATTCAATTCGTATTAGACATTATGCATAAATAAATCCCACTTTCCTCAATTAAAATTTCTAATTCAAGTCAAATGTTTTAAACTACATATAGTTTGCCTTCAATGAATAGTGAAAAGTGAATAGTAAAAGTAAATAGTGAATAGTAAAAATGAATAGTGATTAGTGAATAGTAAATAGTGAATAGTGAATAGTAAATAGTGAAAAGTGAATAGTAAAATGGTCCCCATCCTAGGAAGAGACCCTCAAGGTGGCGGTAATTTCAAAAGCAATACTGCAACCCAAATTTCATTTCTTTCATGGTAGCAAAATTACAACTTGACTTATAACAAAATTTAAAACTAATATTTCTACTAAGCTTGCACAGAAATAATACTTTTACAAACTTAATTAAAACATCAACTAACTCACAACTTTGCAAGTAGAAGAAGAAGGAACTAGACGAGTCTAATATCCTTTTAAAAACAAATTTTCTCTTCCTTTCCCCATTTTACAATGGTAAAACTTAATGAACAATAGAAATACAAACATCAACCCAAAAACAGAGGATTTCTTCCCAACTTCAAAATACTAATTTATACAATAATAGGGAGATAACTTTCTCCTTTTGACAAATCAACCAAGATGCAGTCACTAATCCTTAAGAGTAAAGGAAAATAAAATATTTTTCCAACACAAGAAACTTCTCCAAACTTCACAAATAGCTCCAAGAATACCTGCATAACACACAAGGGAAGAAACACCACACAAGTTGCTCTCCTCCCTACCGTAGACCTGCAAGAAGGTCACCCCCGAGCTAGGGAGATTATCCACATACCTAAGGAATCCAAATCCACTTCACAACAGGTAAAAAAAACACACCGGAACACACATACACCCATGGATATTTACACAACACAAAAACTCAACAAAGGTGAGTTTACAGAGGGATAAGAGAGTGGACACACTCAACTCTAGAGTACCACCCTTCACAAAAATTCAACACAATTTTTCTCATGGCCTCAAGCCAAACAAGATCATCAGATTTCAAGAAATATCATATTTGGCTCTCAAGCCATATAACCAATTTTCTCAAATTCACACAAATGCCCTCAAGGCTTTCAACATCTCAAAATAAACAAGTCATGCACTCGAGGAGGATCACTCCTCCCTTACCCCACACTTGATGAGCATTTCTCCCAAGTGGAAGACGCTCTGTCAACACCCCATAGTTGATGAGCATTTCTCCCAAGTGGAAGAAGCTCTGTCAACAACCCAATAAAATTTTCCCACAATAACAAAATTTACAACACAAGTAAAATAAATAATTTTCACACATCCTTCATGTAACAAATAAATAATTTTCACACATCCTTCATGCAACAAATAGAAATACATAAGAAAAGCCATGAAATCCAAATAAATAATTTTCGCACATCCTTCATGTAACAAATAGAAATACAAAGGAAAAGCCATGAAATCCAAATAAATAATTTTTGCACATCCTTCATGCAACAAATAGAAATACAAAGGAAAAGCCATGAAATCCAACCTTAAAAAGCCCTTTAATGGATGAATTTGATGAAGAGCTCCACACTTAGTCTCTTCTCCCAATCTCTCCTTCTCAAAAAAAATAATCTCTCTATGATCACAAGCAAGGGATAATGAATGGAGGATATATGATGGCTAGAATAATTTCGGCATTATGAGGCTATGAAGAGGAGAATAGAGAAGGAATTGGGCATTATGAGGATGCCAGAAGAAGATTTCCTAGAGGAAATTAGGCATGATAAGAATGCAAGAATGAAGTCCCCCTGCAAGAATGAAGTTCCCCTGCAAGAATCAAGTTCCCCTGCAAAAATCTAGTCCTCTCTAATTGCTTAGAGAAGGGTCTTATTTATAGATTTTCTGAAAAGGGAATGGAAGGTGAGGATCAAGAGTTGAGATCAAGAGCTCACATTATTTGTGAATTTTAAATTCATAGTGGATGAATTAAAAATTCATTTTTTTGGGAAGAGTGGATTATGACATCAAGGGCTCACATTATTTGTGAATTTTAAATTCATAGTGGATGAATTAAAAATTCATTTTTTGGGGAAGAGTGGATTATGACATCAAGGGCTCTCATTATTTGTGAATTTTAAATTCATAGTGGATGAATTAAAAATTTATTTTTTTGGGAAGAGTGGATTATGACATCAAGGGCTCTCATTATTTTTGAATTTTAAATTCATAGTGGATGAATTAAAAGTTTATTTTTTTGGGAAGAGTGGATTATGACATCAAGGGCTCACATTATTTGTGAATTTTTAATTCACATGTGAGGACAAAAATGAATTAAAGATTGTAATATTTATGAATTTTTTAAAATTGTAATATTTAAATAACCCCACTCATTTTTCTACTATCCCAAGTGGAATTAAAAAAAAATATCCCCACCCATGAAGGACCACACCACTTCATGGGGATTCTCACCAAAAGTGAGGGGACAAAAAGATAAGCCCCTCCATTATTGGTGGACCATGGAGTCATTTCAAGCCTTGGAAATGGAGAAAGGATGGGCTTGAGTGTTGATCCCACTCATCCTATCCTTCCCATGCCTCCAAATTCGTCACTTAACTTCACTGTGAAGTTAAGGTGACCATACAGAGGTTAACTAAGGGTTACCCAAGTCAAAAGTGACCCTAGACCCATGGGGTATAACCCAGGGTCAATTTAAACTTAGTTAGGACACCCAGGGTCAAGTTAAGACACAAGAAAAGGGTCTCAAAAATTTAAATTAAATAAATGAAATTCAAATACAATTCTTACAACACAAATCATAATTCAATTTTACAAAAGGGTATACCTAACCCATTCAACCTCATGCAAGACAATATTACAACATTACAACATTGCACCAAACACAGAGTTGATCTTGGTTCCTCATGGAACTAGATCGGCTTCACAAGGGATTACGACATTAGGTGTGGAATAATCTCATGTATCTATGGTTTTGTTAGAAATACCTGCACACTCAATCTCAAAGTTAATTCCACATATACATATCATAGCTGAAGCAAATTTAATACATGCATTTCTAAAGCATACCACAGTTCTTATAAACATAATGAAATCACATGACAATTTTCTATCTAACCTCACCCAATTAGTTTTCCTGTAATGTAAATATTAATCGGACATCACCCAATTAGTTTTCCTAATAGAATAAATATCTATATAACATCACCCAATTTGCTTTCTCTTAAAGCAAACATCTAACTAACATCACCCAATTAGTTTTCCTTTAACATAATAAGGTTTAATAGTTTAAAAATCTGATAACAACATTCCCATAAATATAAAAATACCAACAACAGTAAGCTAAATAGTCACATGTACGGAAATAAAAAAGTGTAGGCCTCACACACCTTTGACCCTAGCCCACAACAATCTTGTCCAAAGATTCATCCATACACCCCCATTTTGACCTTAGAGAAAAATCATCCTAGTTATTGGACCCTTCATCTCATATCATTAATCAATCACTAAGCTTAACCATAATCTCTCTTTTCCATCTCCATATAATCCAACCTAACTTTGCATTTTGGTTTTCATTTTTTGGACCTTCACTTCATCCATTTCAAAATTCATCCCAAATCTGACAATTTCCCAACCTTATCCAAAATCCTATCCACTTTATGCAAAATCAAAATCATCCAAAATCCAAAATCAAAGCTTCAATCAACCTCCAAAGCCATATCCCCAAATCAACCTTTGAGAAAGGAATTAAATCTAGATCTTATTATCCTTTTAACATCCCACTTCGCTTGTTGGTCAATAGTCTACCTACAAGTAAATAATCATCCTCTTTTTTCCTAAGGTCATAAGTTTATCTTAAGTAAAATAAGAATCCATCTTGTAACCCAAAGTTCTAGATTTATTTAAGCTTACCATTGATTTGAACATCCTCCCAAACATCATCAAATCATCCAAATCACCTAAGGTTTTCCTCAATCAAGATTATCATCTAAAATCCATTTATCTAAATCAATCTAAGGTCTTCCTTGGTTGATTATTATCTAAACCTTAATCACATCATCACACCCCTTTTTCACATTCATCCTAAAATTATTTATATTGCTCCATCTACTCCCACCATCTCCTTTGGTCCAAAATTTTTGAAAATCAAATTACCCATTTATCTTTGAGGTCCTAACCTCCAAGGTTTATTATCCATACATACTATCCTTAGGTTTAGAAATTTTGAGATTTTGTTCTCTAAAGCTAAGACCCTATATCTTATCATATCATATCCATATCACTATTCACCCTTAGGTTTAGAATTTTGGGATTTCATTCTCTCAAAGCTAAACCTCTATTCACCTCTCATCACATCTCCATCACCACCTATCTTTGGGTCCAATAATTTAAATCTATTCTCTAAGGTCTTGATCTTCATCCACCCAACCAAATCCATAGCCAAAACCATTGCATGCCCATGCCAAGATCCCAAGTTAAGAAAAACAAGGACATGGAGCCTTTTAGAATCAACTTTGGCATGGGGATGCCCCCAACTGACCAAAACAATGTCCCCGTAGTCCAACAAGTACCATCATTTGATGCCAATGCTATGTTAAATCCTTTTCCCATCCAAAAGCAATTAAGTAGATCAAGATATCCTAGACTTCATGCAAGACGTCGATTCCATGCACATACTCGATAGAGTCCTAAAATTAGATCCTAATAGATATCTCGAATTCCTCCTTAAAAATGGTGCTACCATACCTAATGGCACCACATCATCCCAACCATCCACAACCCATACCATCCCTAACACATCCCAAGCTTCTAACATCACAACATCTACAATTCCTACAAACTTGAAAATTACCACATCCACAATCCCCACAAATACATCGACCACACCAAATGTCTCAACCATATCAACATCCACCATCACAACATCTACACCACAAATCACCCTAAACATCCCCAACAACACCACACACCCAAGAATTTTACAAGTGCCCCCAAACTCAACACTAACACCATAGCTTTCATAACCCACTTATTTTCACAACCACCCCATAACACATCCAACACTAACCCATGTAACAACCCTTCATCCAATTTCACATACATACAAAATCCAATTTCCCAAGCACCCATCACCTCGTCCATTCAAACCATGCAACAAAACCCCAACCAAAATCAACAAATCCCACCACATGTTCTACAACAACTCCTCGCATACCAACACCTTGCTCTTCAAAATCAAATCGCCCAAAACCAAACCTTACAACACCAAAATCCACCTCAAAATCAAATTCCACCTTTCCTCCAACAATTGATCCAAAATCAACAAAACTACATTCCACAACCACCACCGTGCAAGATTTATCTAGCATTGTCCAAACATTGATCCAAAAGGTTGACAACATACAACATGGAAATAAAAGAAAGCAATATTATTTTGAGGATATTTTCCCATATCCATTTGATAGAACATTACACATGCCTCCTTTTCCCAAAAAAATTGAAATGCCTAAATTTGATAAATACAAAGGAAAAGAAGACCCTAAGGAACACCTTAGGGAGTTCTACATAGCTTGCTTAGAAGTATCATATGACGATACCTATTTGATGAGACTATTTCCTAGAAGCCTCGGTGGTCAAGCCACCGAATGGTTTGCTCACCTTCCCCTTGGCATTAAGACATTCCATGAGCTTGCAGAGAAGTTTGTGAATCATTTCTCCTACAACTTTGAGCATGAAATATCAATTACCAACCTATGCAACACAAAAAAAAAGAGTGGAGAGTCCTTCACCACCTTTTTGCAAAGATGGAGAGGCTTAGCAAGCAAACTCCCATGGCCTATTCCCGAGAAATAACTTGTCACTATGTGTGTGGCCAACCTTAACCAAGAAATGGGGTTCCATTTACAAATACAATGCGCATCAACCTTTGAGGAGGTTATCAACAAAGGAACCACCATTGAAAGATTCATCTTCGCTAAGGTCTCCATAAAGATTTACAACAATGATTACAAAACCAACAACAACAACATAGCAATGACGCACCATCAAAAGACAAACCTCGCTTTTGAGGAAAGAACAAGAACACTCTCAACGACAGCATCACTGATGTGAAAGCCATTCAAAATGTACAAAATCCAACCCCACCAAGCACATCCGTAACTAATAATGTCAATGTTCCCAAAGGACTACCGAGACAAAATAATAACCCTAAGAGAAAATTCACACCCTTAGGAGAGCCCATTGAAAATGTTTTGAACAACCTTGTGAAGGTGGACTTAATCACCTTACCCCCTATTAGACCCTATGATGAAAATCAATTTAAACCCTCTTGGTTCGATGAGAACACCTTTTTTGAATACCATCGCATGAAGGGACACAAGACATCTAACTGAATGAGGTTAAAACATTGCATACAAGATCTTATTGATAGGGGTGACATAACCATTGATGAACCACCAAAAAAATCACCAAATGCTAACTTAGGAGAATATAAGGATCCTCTTCCCAACCATAATAAAGGAAAAGCATCCTCTTCCAATCAAGCATACAATGTCATACCACATCCCTCTTCTTTCAAATCCTTCGTGGGACGAATAGAAGATTCTTCCAACCACATCAACACTATCACTATTAGAGCCAAAACCCCAAATTGCATTGTTACTACTCATCACGGCCGTGTTTCTATTTGTGGGGCTCCCACCAATGATCAACCCTCCACATCCACACCTACCAATCCACCATCCGCTCACAAGTACAACCTCTTGGACCATCTCAGGAAAACCCCCACACAAATCTCCATTCTTGAGTTGCTCCACAAATCTCCCCTCCATAAGGAAGTCCTCGACAAAGCCTTAATGGAGACACAAGTCCCTACCAATTTGAATGTGGATCAATTCCAAGCCATGGTAGGCCACATCTCCTTACCTCACCATCTCACCTTCTCCGAAAAAGATCTCCCCACCTCTAACGATCTACATAATGAAGCCTTACACATCGAAGTGCACATCCACAAGCACACCATAAAATGAGTCTTAATAGATGGTGGCCCTAGCCTAAATCTTTGCACTCTAAAATTATTAAAACATTTGGGATACTCCGATGTAGTTGTGGATGTTAGTGAATGTATAACCATTAAAGGATATGATGACCACGAGAGATTGTCTGAAGGCACCATCAAGCTTCCTATTCAAGTAGGACAGAAGATTTTGGAAACCAAATGTCAAGTGCTTGATCTTGACCTTCTCTATAATATTCTTCTCAACCAACCATGGATTCATGCCATGCAAGCTACTCCTTCCACCTTCCATCAATGCTTGAAGTTCCCCCATAATGGCATCGAAGTTACTATCTATGCCGATCCCTGTCCTTTTCAATATTGTAGTTTCTTGGAAGGGCATGACCATACTTTCTGCCCCTACAACAATGCCACCAATAAATCCCCCTCATAGACCAATCCTGCATCATCTGCTTCATACATCGATCCCTCTAACATCACGACTACATCGCAAACATCTCCTCCACCCGAAGTCAAGATCAAGCTAAGTGACATGGGATGTGGTGAATATGACCTACATGTCACCTTTTATGTGGGACTATTGTCATCTCCTAAGACATTTGGTGCTCCTAGGGAAGAGGAATTCTCTATAGTGATCATCAAGTGCAATCCATCACCTACCTTTGAGAAGAAGCACCTCCTTGACCAAGATGTTCTTAAAGATATATCTTCGTGGTTATACAAAGAAGAAGAAGTAGAACAAGAAGCTCCTACTATCCCAACTGAGATCTATGGAGAAGGTCTTGAAATTGTCAAGTATATGGGCTACAAAGGACAAGGCAGCATATGCCTTCATGAACAAGGAATTGTAGAGCCCATCCAAGCGACAAGAAATCTGCAGCTTCATGGGTTAGGGTATGGGAAACAAGAGTCTACCTCCGCTAATGATGAATGTAGCTTAAGTGAGTTTGCTAGGACCTTCCCCATAGTCGACAACATCAACCAAGAAGACCAAGACTCTTTTAGTGACTTCGCTGAATTCTTTGAATCATCCATATGCACCATCTACACCTTAACCACTATGCCATCCACCTCCAATGACCTACCTCTTGTTTACCCCCAACTCATAGATTGGGACCAACAAGGACCTCCCGTCCTTGATGTTGCACAAAATGATGAAGCAATAGCCGAAATGATGGGGGTGAGAGACCACTTTCCCCTTGGAGATCATAGAGTCGGTTATATCATGGAACTAAACACTTTAGCATACTTCAAGGAGACAACCCAAACTCTTAGTCACAAAAGTATGAATATAAAAATATCATCCCCTAGTGAAAACCACTTTGTGGCACTTTTGAATGATGAAAAAATCAAAATAAAGGATGTATCACCTAGTGAAAACCTCCATGAGGTGCTAGGAGATGAGAGGATGGACCTCCCCGAAGTATCCGAGTTGTATCAAGAAAGATTGCTAATCCTAGTTGAAGCATCATAGGAAATTAATCTTGGAACAGAAGAAATACCCAAAATCACATTCAAAGAAGAGTCCCTCACAACAAAGGAACAAGAGAACTTCTTAGCCTTTTTCAAACAGAGAATTCACAACTTCACATAGACATATGCCAACATGCAGGGATTAGATCCCACCCTAGTTGTTCACCACCTTGCGGTACACCCTGATGCGAAGCTAGTGAAGCAAAAGCTAAGGAAAATGAATCCCCAAATAACGCTCCTTGTCAAAGCAGAACTCAAGAAACTCTTAGATGTGGGGTTTATCTGCCCTATAGACTATCCTGAATGGGTATCCAATATTGTACCAGTAGCCAAAGTCACTGGGGGCATCTGTTGCTGCACTGATTTCAAAGACCAATAAGGCTTGCCCTAAGGATGACTTTTTGCTACTTAACATCAATATCATAGTAGATCTCACTATTGGTCATGAGATGTTATCCTTGATGGATGGTTTTTTAGGGTATAATCAAATCAAGGTTGTCAAAGAAGATCAGCATAAGACATCCTTTATATGTCCGTGGGGGACATACTGCTGGATCGTGATGCCTTTTGGCTTGAAGAATGTAGGAGCTACATATTAGAGGGCAATGACCATCATCTTCCATGATCTCTTCCACAACATAATGGAAGATTACGTAAATGATCTACTGGGAAAATCCAAAACTAGAGAAGAGAACTTAAATGTGTTGGCTAAATTTTTTGACAAGCTAGAACAGTACAATGTGCGGCTGAATCCAAAGAAATGTGTCTTTGGGGTCACTTCCGGAAAGCTTCTAGGATACATTGTGTCGAGAAGAGGAATTGAAGTGGATCCCACCAAGGTCAAGGCTATAGTGGAGATGCATCCACCCAAGACACTCAAGCAACTTTGAAGCCTACAAGGGAAACTCCAATCCATCTGCCGCTTTATAGCACAACTTGCCGACAAGTGCCAGCAATTTCAACATCTTCTCCGCAAGAATACAACTTTTGTGTGGGATAATCACTGTCAGAATGCCTTTGAACAACTGAAAGAATATCTTGCTAACCCACCTATCCTTATTCCACTGAAGCAAGGGGAACCCCTCCTTTTGTATATTTCAACAACAGAAATAGCTCTAGGGGCCTTGTTAGCACATCACGATGAACAGGGAAAACAAAGAGATATATACTATATCAATTGCACCTTGGTGACCTATGAGCTAAACTATACTTCAATAGAATGAGCATGTCTTGTCATTGTCTTCACTTCACAGAAATTAAGACACTACATGCTTAATTATAAGACTAATCTCATTGCCAAGATTGATCCACTGAAGTATCTACTAACTAGAGCAGCCCTTACAAAACAAATGGCAAAGTGGGTTATGATCCTGAGCGAGTTTGACATTGAATACATAGAAAGGAAAGCCATCAAAGGATAGGTAATTGCTGATCAATTAGCTGATGCATCAATCCTAACAAAACAACCACTGGTTGCAAAATTTCCATATGAGTCCATATTGACAATAGCACCGATAGCAGATACATGGAAAATGTATTTTGATGGATCCTACATGCATTGTGGCTCAGAGGAAGGCATCTTGTTTTTCACCCCTCAAGGAGACACCATCCCTAAATCCTATAAGATCACATTTCCATGTATGAATAATGTAGCAGAGTACAAGGCTCTCATCACAAGACTCTGCATGGTGATACAATGGAAAATTGAGAAGCTGATAGTGTATGGAGACTCCCAGTTAGTCATCCGACAGTTGATGACAAACTCCTGCCCTACAAAACAATGGTTGATGACTTCAAAGATTATTTCCATGATATCCATTTTGAGCAAATTCCAAGATTGAACAACAAAGTAGCGGATGTTATGGCTACAATAGGATCCTTGGCTGATATGAAAAAGGATAGTAAGAAGTGTGAGTTCCTGCTCGAAGAACTTCTTGTACTAGCTTATGATGTTCTGCAATCAGAACTAGTGTGCGACATTGTTGGTCCCTTATCTCCCTGGTATCAAGAGACTTACATGTACCTTCACGATAACATTATCCCACCAAACCTATCATCTACACAATGCAAAAGCTTTATTCGTCGAGCCTCTCGCTTTACCCTTATAAGAGACACCCTTTATCAAAGAAGTCTTGATGGTACTCTTTTACAATGTCTCGACTCTAGGGAAGCTGAAGGGGCCTTGTAAGAGGTGCATGAAGGCATTTGAGGGGTGCACTCTAGTGGACCTACCTTAACGAAGAAAATTTTGAGGACAAGGTACTACTGGCTGACCATGGAATAGGATGCTTACAGATTTGTAAAGAAATGTTTACCATGTTAGCAACATGGGGATCTCATCCATGCACCATCACAAGAGTTGCAGTTGATAACAAGTCCTTGGCCTTTTTCACAGTGGGGACTCAACCTTGTAGGTAAGATTCACCCTCCATCATCTAATGCCCACAAGTTAATCATCACTGCCACCGAGTACTTCACTAAGTGGGTTGAAGTCATTCCACTCACTTTCACCACAGGCATCCAAATAGCCAAATTCATCCTCCATTACATAATATGTCATTACGGCATTCCCCATTCCATCATCATAGATAACGAGAAACTGTTTAAAAACCAGGAAGTCTACACCTTGTGTGAGAAGTTCCATAGCCAACATCACTTTTCCACACCCTACTACCCCCAAGGTAACAGTCAAGCTGAGGCTTCTAACAAAACCATCTTACGCATTCTGAAGAAGACGGTTAATGAAGTTGGTCATGACTGACACCTCCAACTCAACCCCGCCCTATGGGCCTACCGCACAAGTATCTGCACACCTACAAGAGCCACACCATATTCCCTAGTATTCAGTTCCAAATCTATTTTACCTATTGAAGTCGAGCTCCCGTCACTCAGGATTTCATTACAGAATATAATCACTGAGGAAGAGTATCGAGTTGCATGGCTAAATGAGCTAGAATTATTAGATGAGAAATGCTTGGATACTCTCAATCACCTTCAGGCCTGCCAAAATCACCTAAGCAGGAGCTATAACAAGAAGATCAAGAATCGCAAGTTTGAGGTAGGTGATCTTGTCCTTGTGGAGAATCAAAAAAATCTACAAGAGCGCACCAAGAAAGGAAAGTTTAAGCCTAATTGGTTAGGACCATATATCATCATAGCCAGCTATGGGTCAGGGGCATATCAGCTTGCAACACTTGAGGGGCATCTTCTAGATGAACCTATGAACATCATGCATCTGAAAAGGTTCTACGCATGACTCATCGAGTATCCCAAATTAGAAAAGTACAAAAAAATTTAAAAAAAAAATTAAAACCTGAGTGCAATAAAGTCGTCCAATGGTGAAAATTACTTTGGTGATGCCTATTAGATCTAGGGCAGACAACTGAGAGGGGGGGTGAATCAGTTGTACAAAAACTTGCTTTTACTTCAAACACTTAATTCTTCTTTGTTAGTTAATAATATATCAGTTAACCATTCAAGAAAGCATAATGCATAAACACAAGAGCAGATAAACATCAACACATTGGACACCAAGATTTTGATGTGGAAAACCCGGTTAAGGGAAAAACCACGGGGTGATTAACCCAAGGATTATTCTCTGTTAGAAGAATAAGAAAAATGAATGGCACATGCCAACTAGGGCTCACTACCCGAGCACACTGCTCACAAAGAGGCACACTGCCTACAAGAGACACATTGTCTACAAAGTGATAAGAATGACAAACTTGAACTAGAGATTGACATCTTTACCATGTCTGGATCAGTTCCATTTAAGCTTGAGAAACTTCTGCTCTGCCCTTCACTCTTTCACTATTCCACACTCATCCGCTACTCAACACCCTTTGAAATGAACTCACAAACCTTTATTTATACTAGGCATTGACTTAGGAACTATCATCTAAGTCGGCAATCATCCATGAGAGCATTCGCAAGTCAGCAATCATCCACAAGAACATTCGCAAGATGAATAACTCATCCGGTCGGCCAGTCTGAATAAGAACATCTTCATCCGGAAGAATATCTTCAATTCTAGGCTTTAACACTCATGCAGATCGACAACACAACCTCAACATGATCCAAGAACCTTCACAAGCTTTCCTGAATTACTAGATACATCCGCACTCCCTTTTTCTACTAGAATCTCTTCTCCTCTTCTTCCGAAACTTCAAGAACACAGTTTGTCGTGACTGTCAAACTAAAACAGGTTCTTCTGGACCTCCAAACTATGTACAAACCGAGATGATACATCACAAGGACATCTTAAGCACTCCTTCCAATTTGTAGAATCTGACAATGCACTTCCGGATCTCATCAGACCTTTTTGTAACACTCTGTTAGTCCGGGGCATCTCCCAGAACCGGTTCTACTTGATCGATCACAACTTCTTCACATCTCCATGCGGACCTCTGAAATCTTAACTAGAGCATCTTAAGAGTCATATCTACAAACCCTTTAATCCGCATCCTCTTAATCGCAACCTATTGAGTACTTTTGCTTTCTTCTCATCACTGTTCTTCACTGTTCCTGAGTGAGACTAATTTTCTCAATATCCTCAGCACACAGCTCATTCAATCCTTCTTATCAATGCAATATGAGTATGTTGACATCAATGACAACACTGGTTAACCTCGTACTTGCAACAATGCCTTGGATAAGTACCATGATGAAAACCTATCTTAGGCGCCATGTGTAGTGGCCGGTTCTACCATCTAATAAGTCCTCTTCCCATCATAACATTCCACATCATGCACATCCCATGGCTTGGAATTCTGAAACACCCACACCACATTACCCCACCCAAAGCTAATCCGTGGAACAAGGATCCATGTATGCTTCTCTTATATAGCTTAAAACTCTAAAAAACCCAAAAACATTAGAAAATCCACAAAATCCAAAAAAACAATACAAAACTCAAAAATCCAAAAAAATCACAAAATTACAAAAAATACAAAAATAATCCCACATCATCATCCTATGCATCATCATCTTCCACATCATCACATCCATGCCGAGCCATTCCCACATCATCAAGTCATACCAGAACTACATATTCATCTCACCTGCATCTTAAAATACTTTGATCCCGTGGACAAAGGGTATGTAGGTAGTCTGGAATACAAAGGAAGTATCCAGTACTCAGGTATATAAGATACACCCATCCAACCCGTTTGAATGGTCCCTATCTTTTGAGCTTACTAAATTCCCCAAGCACTACACATGCTACGCATACTCTAAAAACATCGCATCATACGCAAAAATCATCAATTGACAAACCAACCATAATCATCACATATGGCCTAACTATCCTTTTGCCCACCTTTTGAATTTTATCCAACAACATCCAACTGATTCTTGCCTTAATAGATATATCGTTCCTACAATAGGCAGAATCTATCATCAACACTTATCTTTGCAAGAGAATACAATGGTTGTTTGTGTATTTTGTTGGTCCTTTTGATTATTGATTTTTATCTTTTGTCTTGTTCTAGGAATCATTTCCAAAACTACCTTGATCTCACTATATCATGGTATGTGGAGGAAAAACACCCAGAATAGACATAGTCATTGTTTCTATATGCTGTGTTTGTGGGATGATTTCATTACTCCAAGAATAGTATTCATATCTTGAAGATAGGGTCGGTTCTAGCATAGTGTTCCCCTCCTACATATTAGATTAATCATACCTTCTATGTACTAAAGGAACTTATGTTATGAGTCCCCTTCCCTCATCTAGGCAAGGTTATACTATCTTGGGCATGCATGAAGTCAACCTTTTGCTTGTGAGTCTAGTCCATGGAAAGATGGATATAAATCATCACCTTGGTCCTTTTATACTCTGGTGAACAATATCCATTTTGCTATAATAAACCTAGAAATGCTCTCACTAATAAAATGCAAGTACTTTGCCTAGCTCTTTCATCTCCATTTATAAATCATCACCCATTCAACATAAAATCTGGACTTAGGATTTGAAAATGATCCCCCCCCCTCATCCATTCACCTTAACACAACTCCCCCCATCTAACATATCCCCCCCTCCACACATTTCATCTCATCCCAATAAAGCCCCTCTAGTGGTGTGGCGTCTAGTGATCTAGCATTCCCTAAACCTATCCCAACCATCCCTAAACCTATCCCAACCCCCTTCCCCCTAAAAACATCCTAACCACCTAACTCCATCGCCCAAGGTTACACGACTATCACATGTATCATGACATCAACCTATGACATCAACCCATCCAATTTCCCATCTCATTATCACTTGTCCATTATATCTATCATTATCATGTCATTAATTATTTGTCCATTGGCATTATCACTTATCATTTTAACATTACATTATCATTATCACATCATTAATCATTGCATTATTCAACCATTTCATTAATCATAACACATTTGTCCATTTCATAATATATGTTTATTAATTTGAGTATATATTCATTTCACATCCATTTCCATTTCATTAATCATAACACATTTGTCCATTTCATAATACATGTTTATTAATTTGAGTATATATTCATTTCACATCCATTTCCATTTCATAATAAATGTTTATTAATTTGAGCATATATTCATTTCACATTCATTTCCATTTCATAATATATGTTCATTAATCTGAGCATATATTCCATTACATCGCATATATAATCCACATCATAATCCATAACACAATCCAAATGCATCCATAATCACATAACATTCATAACATACATTCATCATAATCCACAATCATCCATGTACATCATCATAAACACCATCATAATATCATCCATAATGCATAGCATAAACCATCACATCATTGTATTAATTATAACATACATGATTCATCACATATCCATAATGATCATATGCATATCATAAACAAACATCCATACATCATATCATCATCATAAACATCCATAAAACCGTAAATATCCATAACATCATATATACATTACCGCAAAAATAATACATCGCTCAATGTCATGGTACAAAAATGCCTCAAAGGGCCAAAATACATCAGTACATATAAAACATCAACCCTGGGCTAATGATCCCCTAGTAGAATCAATAGGAGACCCAGGTTGTCATTGGGGTGGTTGTTGTGGCTGTTGAGGTGGCAGTGGTGGAGGTGCCATGGGTTGTTGTATTGACTGGATAGACCTCTTGGATCTGTGTGATCCAGACATCCTCAACCCATTCCTCTCACTGTAACTAGGTATCTGCTGATCTACAGGAACCGTAGCACAATAGGCACCATAATAGTACTCCACTCGTGCATGCTGCTCTAGGAGCTGGCCCTGTATTTGTTGGATCTGAGCCTGAGACTATGAGTATGTCTAACTTATGTTGGAGCCTAATACCAAACCCTATAACTGCATTACCTAAGCATCTGTTGCGTGACACAGGGCTCTTTCTGCATCCCTCTCTATGGTAACACTAGCTACTTGAGCCTATAACTATGTCACCTATGCATGTGCCTGTGCTAACTGTGCCTACAGTGCACTAATCTAGCCATCAAATCCACTACTCCCATCTAGCAGGGTGGCTAATCCCTGCAGTTGTACTAGCTCCTGCCTCTGTATTGTGTCCTCTAGGCTCGCAACCTGGGCTCGTAAAGTATCTGCATCCTTTTCATCATCCACCTAAGTGCGTCGATGTGACATTCACCCACTAAGAATAGGCCTCGGCCCCACCCTTGAACTCCCTGCCTCTGTGGCCCCAGTCCCTGTGAATCTCATCTCAGTCTCTAGAATGTGACGCTGCTGCGTCTATAGCCTCACCTGTAGCTAGGGTGTCTATTGTGGAGGGGAATGTCTCTGTCCCTATTGATGTAATGGTGCCTGGGGTGGTGGCATCTGTCCCCTCTGCACTCCCTATGCCTGTTGCACAAGCACTTGCTGTTGTGGTCTCTGCTGTGCATCCTGTTGTCTTAGCCTCACCTGCTGCTGCCCAACCTGTGCCTATTGCACAAGTACCCATTGCCCTCACCCTTGTCCTCTCCTAGCCTGATATTGCTCTACTGCTACAGCAGCTAGCATCCCAATGGTGTCATCCTCATCTACCTCTGCCTCCTCCAGCACAACTATCTCCTCCACCTCATCCTCACCCTCCTTTACCGTCATGTCCAACTCCGCAGCTGGATCCATCAAACGGATCGGCCTCCATATCTCCCACCACTGATCATAGGCCAGGGTAGTCCCTGCATCTATCATCTGGCTCCCCCAATCCCACTATTGAGGTTGCAATCCTACGAAGTCATTTATCGCCACTTAGGGCACTATGGCTAGTGGCCACCTAACATCTTGAACTATCCTAGCAAAGACCACCATCGCCTGTGGAAGGACCTGACGTAATCCAAACTGCCTCATCACTTGGGAGGGGAGATACCTATCTATCATATGGTCCCCTCGAACCATCAAATAATGTGGTTGAAATGTATAAGGCATGTGAATGTGATCGTCAAGCCACACCTCTACTCCAATATACAGCCGCCAGGTAATCCAAACCAGGTCATCAAAGATGCGACGCCAGTATCATAATTGTCCAACATATGAGTACTAGAGGGGCTACCTATATAGGAAAACATATACCTCAAACTATCTCTAAAAATATGCTCCCTATGGCCTCGTGATCTCAATATGCTCAAAGGCCCACACATGCAGTAGTGTGACCCCAGTAGACAAAGCCAAATCATACAGATATACCACGGTATGCATCTCATGGTATAGCTATCCTAGCATGCATAGTCCCCATGTGTACACCATCTCATCCAACACCATCTACTCAATCACCTCTCCCCAACCCAAAGGGAAGCCCTGTGCACGGTGATATGGCATCACCAGACCCCTAATCACTACACAAAGTACCAAAGTGAACTCATCTACTCCTGATACCAATGTTTGATCATAACTCATCTCCCGACTGTCCCTCGTCAAAACCAGGTGGCCTGGGTAAAACGCTCTGTCTAGCGCTGCTCATCCTCTACCAGTGTCATAAGTCACCTATGCTCCATGAATGGGCAACCTCAGAATGTGATATACATCCTCCAAAGTGATAGTAATCTCACTTGTCGGAAGGAGGAAAGAGCATGTCTCGGGATGCCATTGCTCCACTAGGGTTGTCATCATTGCCCTATGTGCCTATATGATGGGCATCTCAGCCACTATCCTCAAACCCAACCTCCCTAACCTAGCTAGTGTAGATCGGTCAAAACCACATACCAACTGCATAATGGTGGGAACACATCGCTCTCATGAAGCCACAATCCCCCCCATCAACCTGCATCCGCAAACAGTGAGTCAAAAACTTGACATTTTTTACAAATCAGTGATATAGCGCTAATTTTTCCCCTTTTGGTGCCAAAAATCCATTTTGGCACCAATTCTCCCTTCCATGGCGCTAATCCTCGGGATAGCACCAATCCTGCCAGGTATGGCACCATTTCAGAAGATGGCGTCATTCCTTCCCTATATGGCACCATTCGAGAGAATGGTGTTGATTATTCTGCTTTTAGCGCCAATCCAATGCCTCAACATCAAAACACATTTCATCTGCCTAACCCTAGGCACCATTCACCACCAACCCTAGGTATGGCACCATTCCAAAGAATGGCGCCAGAGCGCCCTGATATGGCACAAATATGCTCAATGGCGTCATTCTATAGAATGGCACCACAGTTGCCCTGCATAGCGCCATTTCGATGAAATTGCCCTAGCGTGTATAGCACCAAACCTAGTGATGGCGCCAAAAAATTAAGTTTTGGCACCAATTATCCCCAATTTCTCCTCTGGCTAATGGCACCATTCCAGAGGATGGTGCCATTCCGGCCTCTGATGGCGCCAAACATGTCCCCGATGGCACCAGAACCCTAGTCTACCCATTTCTCAATGTAATAAATACCTGAAATTAAAAAATTGACAAAGTCAAAGTCAGTACACATACCCAATCGCTAGCGAGTGGTGATCTCATCTAAGAACGCACGTGCTCTGATATATGCTCATAATGTGGGAAAAGTGGGTTCGCCATTTCGTCTCTTCTCTTCTCCTCTTGTCCAAGTGGCTCAATGAGTACAAATGTGGCACTTTGGGCCCACTTTTCTATTTATAGAAGGCCATGTCATCTTCCAACAGACTTTTTCCCTCCCAAGGTGCAAATCTTAACCTTTTTCACTCATTTTTCTTCCTTTCAGCCTATTTTGTCATCTTCTATTCATTTTTCACCTTCATTTCCTCCTTTCGAGAGATCGCCTAAAAAGAATTTTTATTTTTTCCACCCGACCTCTCGAGGGGGCATCCCTCATACATTCCATTCCTTCCCGGGGTAGCTAGGGCAAATTCTTTGACTTAACACCATATCCCTGCTAGGTCATGATGCCACGTCAAAGAGGGGAAAATGTAGACACCTAAAAATGTCTTCACTGACTAACCATCTTCCGACATCATCCATCCCTCTTCTAAATAATTAATTAAATTTTTATTTAATTAATTATCCCCCCAACACCTATTTATTCACCTTCTCTTCATCATTTCATCCTTAAAATTGAATTAATTTAATTAATTCAATGGTTACACTTACTAACATTAGCCCAATTAATCAAATAAATATGTAAATATTATTTGGTTAATTTCACCATTTCCCTAAACCTAATTAATTAGATAAATCTTACTTATCTGATTAATCAGCCCTATTAATTAGCCTACCCCTATCCTAGTTGATTAAATACCTATTATTTAATTAGCTACCCTAGTCTATGTGACCCCTAGACCTAAAATTAATTATAAGAACCCTTGTTTAATTAATATTAACTCCTAATTAATCCATTCACTAATTTACTACAACCATATTAATTAAACTAATCCCCTTGATTAGTTTGGTCAAACCCCACTTAACACTCATCCCCACACCTCACAAATAAAAAATTAACCTTTATTCCACATAAGGTAATTTTTTATTCTAATTTGTCCTACAAACCCATTAATGAGCTCTTACACACCTAACTTGTCATACTTCATATTTAATAGAACTCTTCCCCAAAAGAATTAAAAATTCACTTCTAATCTCCCTCATCTAACTTCATTAATGCACACCTCTTCCCAATGTGAATTAAAAACTCACATTTAATCTCATCCATTCAATCTTCTTGATCAAATCTAAGTCCATCCCATAATCATCCTCATCCATTGATCTCCCCAAGCATTCTCCACCCTTGGATCAAAAACCTCTCTCAAATGCCTATAAATACAACCTCTCCTAAGCCATTTCATTATCCAAGCTTTGTGTATTGTTATTATGCCAAAATCTCTCCATCATCTTCCCATCTTGAGCTAGGCTTTTAGTGACTTACATATTCATTTGAGAGCATTTCACATTGAAGCCATGGGTGAAGTTAGAGAGTAAGGGTGCACTCTCTCTACCTTATCAAGGAGGAGGATCACATTGAAGGTATAAACTTGTGTTTTGTATGCATTTTGTTTATGTTTTTAACCTTATTTTTTTTCCTTGAATTCAACGTATTTCAAAATATTTCTCCATCGCAGTGAGCCAAGCCTCGGCGGCATCCCCACTTATAGTTCCTTTGAACTTAGGTGGTGTAATCTTTTTCATATCCCTGGCCAATTCATGGGTGAGACAAGACTTCATCTCACTCTGGATTCTAGAATCTGGATTACTTTCCTTTAGTTCACTAGGATAACTATATTCATTAATGTTATTCCCGTTTTTCTCAAGATTAAACTCTTTAGTGTTTTCCTAGTCTCCTCTCACCTCTTGTTCTAAAACACCCAACCTTTCCTTGGTTTCAATTAAGATAGACAAAATCTAGTCTAATTAAGCCATATGGTTTTTTGCAGGATTCGAGTCATCCTAGCTTCCTCTTGATTTGATATGTGTGCATACCATACTGGTACTTTTCTGCACCTATCAATCGTATAGTAATACATATTGAGATTGGAACATTTAATTATCAAATGAACATTCTATGAACATAATATAAAAGCTCATAATATTTCATAAACATCATTGTTATATAGAAATCCAAAATTTTGCTTTATTCACATAAAAGCATTCAAAACATCTCTGTTTAAGTAAAAAATATCTCTTTAAAATGTGACTACATGTCACTATCAGATAGAGGAATTTCTTCAGGTTCCTCTACCCCATCAAATTCTACTAACACAAACTAGGAGGGTGGATGTACATGCAGGTACTCTACCATCACCTCTCTTCCCATAGCAGGCACCTTGTGACTACACCCAAAGGATATGTCAATGAGCAGAGGGTTTACTAAGTTTTACAACTATGGGGGTGATTAACTTCTCTACTGACTCCATCTGCTTTTGTCTCTTAAGACAGATGTGCTTAAGCGCGTCGGCAAGAGTCTCAAAGTCGGTAAGCCAAGATCACCCAATATAACTTACTGGTCCAGTGTTTTTAGAAGGGGATTCTTTCTTCACGGTAGTTTTGGACAAGCTCTTATTTTTTGTTTTCTTAGCTCACTTTCGTGTTCTTTTTCCTACCATTCTGGCACAAGAACAATATTGAAGTTACCTTATCTACTAATCAGCAAAAACTTTGCAATGAGCTCCAAGGTCCAAGTGTTGAACCTGGGAGCTCTGATACCATGTGTAACATCCATACCTATGTAAGGTCACCTAACCCACTCATTTAGTTCAACTAGAGATCTAGATTCAGGTAAAGATGTATGTGTTAAATATACATTTGAATTTTGAAACATAGGAAAAGTTTCTTTAGATGTTAAGTTTTATTTATTAATTTATTCTTGCTGAGCATTTAAACTAGCTTTGTAATTAAATTAATTAATATATAAAGATGGTTTTAATTTACCATTTAAGACTTTATTATAAAATAAAGCAAGAATAAGACTAATAGAGAAAATAGAGTTTTTATGCTTTATTTTATGGTATTTAGAATAGATTAAAATATATGTATAAATATAAATAAATAAATAAATAATTTATTGAGATTTAGTGTATTATTTAGTTGAATAATTTATTAGTTAAGAACTATAGTAATAATTAGATTATATAGTTGCATTATAGATAAAGGCATTCTTTTTCCATAAAACTACTAATTTTTGAGTTGCCAAATCTTTTTAGGATTTTACTTCTTGCAGTTCCATTTTATAGTTGGACTTAAATTAGAAAGGAATTATGATTGTTTATTTTCTTTTATTTTATGGTTTAGTTGAAAAAAAAGATTTTGGAATCAAATAAAAAAAGATAGATATGCAGAATAGTTGGACTTAAATTAGAAAGGAATTATGATTGTTTATTTTCTTTTATTTTATGGTTTAGTTGAAAAAAAAGATTTTGGAATCAAATAAAAAAAGATAGATATGCAGAATATTTTGGGAAATAAAGGATAATCACTAAAAGGAAGTGATGGAATAAAAGAATTTTAAATAGAAAAATATATATTTATACTTTATTCTATTTTTCATTAATTAATGTCAAGAGGCATTCTACAATGGCAGAAGGGGTGGAGTGTAATGGTGTGAGTGTGTTTAAAAAACTATTACCTTTTACCTTAAAATTGACAGCGATTTACATGTCAAATTATTAATATTTAGTAATAAATATAATTAATGTTGAGAGGCATACTACAATGGCAACAAGGGGTGGAGTGTAATGGCGTGAGTGTGTTAGAAAAAACTATTATGTTTTACCTTAAAATTGACAGCCATTTACATGTCAAATTATTAATATTTAGTAATAAATATAATATAAATCTAAAATAAGATACAACTTTGGAATTTTTCTCATTTTCAAAGTAAAATAAAACTCAAGAAAAATATTTTTAAAAGTTTATGGGTTAAGAAAGAAAATATTTTGATTTCTTAATTTGACATTTTTTAAAATTTGTTAATTATAGTTGAGAAATTGATGGACATAGGGTTGAGTTTTTTTAAAACTTTATGGGTTAAAAAAGAAAATATTTTAATTTTTTAATTTGAGTTTTTTTTTTAATTTGTTAATTATAGTTGAGAAATTGATGGACATAGGGTTGAGTGAAGAAAAAAATGTCAACATATATCAATTTTAAGTAAAATAAAATAATTTAAAGTAAATAAAACAACTTCAAATTAATATCTCTTGGTATTTAATATTAATATTTAATAATAAACATAATATTTCCAGAGGTAAAACAAAGATAATCATCAACACTAGTATGAAAGAAAATAAAACTTAAAAAACTATTAGAAAATTAAAACATTACTTTGTATAAATTAAATGAAAGAAAAGGGTTGTAATTTTCTTAAAAAAATGTTAGAAAATGGAACATTACTTTGTATTATTAGTTCCTACCTTTGGTAGGAGTACTAATGCAATCATCTGATGCATTAATTCATTTCAGTGGGACATTAAATTCATTTGCCAAAATCTCTAATTGAAACTTAATTTTTTTATTATTGATTTAATAAATGCAATTTATCTCTTGTGCTATTGGTCAATTCTGTGAACAGTAATGGTGAAAAGTAATTGTTTTTTAAATTATTTGAAACTTTAGTTGGCATTGTAAATATTCAATGCAGATGTAATAGATAAGTACCATGTTGGCACTATCTTGTACTCACCATTAATGGAAACAAGGCTTTCAGGTACAACTATACTACAAACCAGTTCAAAAGTAACACCCTCATCGATAAACCCTTCCCTGCATGATTTGTTTGGCTTTGTCATAGTATAGTAAATACATGAATAAGTTGTAAGCACCGATTACCAAATTTTAATTTAGACAAACGGGAAAAATATTTTTGAATTGGTTGATTGTTAGTGATAATTTTACCTAATTTCAGAATTTAAGGGTGGAGGACGGATTGTTTTATAATATTTTAGTTTTATTTGCAACATTTAGGGATTAACTTAATATCTAGATAAATTTTCCTAATGTTTTCTATTTCCACAATTAATTTTTTTTTTTTACTCTAGATTCTCCTGTTTTATATATTTTTATATACAAACATGTAATTTTTTTACTCTAAATTTATCTTCCAATTATCAAGGTTTAATATATTAATTATTAATTAATATTCTTTAATAATTATTAGACAATAGTTTAAATATAATAAATATTGTTTAAATAAAATATTATATATTAATGATAATTATTCAATGTATTATATATTTAATAATATAATATATTTAGTTTGCATTAGTTTAAAGATTTAGTAGCAAAAGGAATTTGAAATTTTGACAATCAATTTTGTTAAAATAGATTACATGTTTGTTTACCTATTTAGTTTATACAATTATGTTAATAAAGTTAAATGGTTTACGAATTAAAATTTTCCCACAAAGTTCATTTTTAACACTAAAACCTTAAAAATTAAATTTAATCCCTAAACCCTCAACGTTGAACCCTCCATCATAAACCTAAACTCTAAACCCTAAACACTATACACTAAACACTAATCTCTATACCCTAAACACTAATCATTAATCTAAATGCTTTTGCTACTAAATCTTTAAACTTATTATTGTTAATCTAAATGTTATTGCTACTATAAAATGAATTTGAATAATGTAATTAGAATAATTGAATTATTCATAAATTTATTATCAATTTCAATTATTCATTTTATTCAATTATTCTAATTTATTTTATTCAATTACATGGTATGTTCTTTAATTATTCTACCTACAATGTCATTTTAATTATGTTAATAAAGTTAAAATGGTTTACGAATTAAAATGGTAGTCTATCTACAATGTAATTCTATCTAAAATGTTATTCTATCTACAATGTAATTGTTATGTTAATAACAATGTTATTCTATCTACAATGTAATTGTTATGTTAATAACAATGTTATTATATCTACAATGTCATTTTAATTAGGTTAATGATGGTATGTTCTTTAATTATTCTATCTACAATGTCATTCATTGTAAACCAATTACAATGTCATTCATTTTATGACGCAATGTGTTGTTGCAAATATGTGCCTAAGCAGTGTTGTCATTGATGTCAACATATCCTTGTTGCCATTAGTGTCAATTGTATCTTATTTTGTTGCTTGTATAGAAGACTAGATTGTTGAGGATATTAAGAAAATTAATGTATGCGAACTATATGGATGAGTAGAGGATTGTCTGAAGAAGCTCCAGTTAAGTTTTGAAGGGTTCGCATGAAGATTTGAAGAAGCTATGGCCATCTGAGTTGAACTAGTTTTGCAGTGTTCAAAAGAGACAGAGTGACAGGAAAGAGGTCCAGACTATTCCAGATATGTCAAATGATGATCTACAGATCTAGAGGCATGTTTGGGAAGTCAGTGTGTATCATCCATTCAAGTGGTTCGTGGTTTGGAGGTCCGTAAGCAATCTTTCTAATGTGACAGTCATGGCAGATAGTGTTCTTGAGGTTCCAGAGGAAGATGCAAGTGATTCTGATGATTTGGAGGAGTGCGGATGTTTTTGTTGAATTCAATGTGCTTATGAAGGTCTCTGGATCATGTGCCTGCTATGTTGGAGGTCCACATTGAAGTTTGAGATTGTCAAAGAAGATTTCCTTCTTGGTGTTGTTGTTCTTCCCAGTATTGGCCAATCGGATGATTCAAGCGTGTTGCAAATGATCTAAAAGAAATTCTATGAAGCATGGCGTGTTGATCAAGGAAGTTTTGAGTCCCATTTATGTTTGGCCGACAGCTTAGTGATTCACATTAAGTCAATTGTTTGTAGTGCCGACCTTGATGTTCATTCCAAGGTTGATGAAGTGTATAAATACTTGTTGATGAGTTGTGGAAAATCATCCTTGTGCGAAAATAATAAAATCAAAGAAAGGATCAAAGGCCGAGCAGAGCAGAGGAGAAGCAAAAGAACAAGAGATGTTTTAGAGAAGAAATATTTAGGGCAGAGCAGAATTTTTGCGAGCATTCAATGAAACTGAACCAGGCATGAAGTAGATGCTATTTATCAGTTAATTCTTCTTGTATTAAAATTCTGTAGGCAGTGAGCTCTGGGCAGTGATCTCGAAGGCATGTGCCTTCTCTTTTTCTAAGTACTTTTAACAGGGTACAAATCTTGTGGGCTAACCCCCATCGTGGTTTTCCCTTAACCAGGTTTCCACATAAAAATTATGGTGTTATGTGTGTTCAATTTATTTCTGCTGTTATGTTTTTGATTCATGCTTTAATGCTTATCTGATTAAAATTTGTTAAAGAAAATTAAAAAGTAGAAAAGATTAATATTTGTGGGACAACTGATTCACCCCCCCTCTCAGTTGTCTAGACTAATTCCAACAATTGGTATCAGAGCCAGGTCCTCTAATAGAAGCTTGACCACTTGAGGAGATCCAGGATATTGACCTACAAAAAGGATAGTCCAAGATTTGATGGAACAAATTACTCTATTTGGAAGAGTCGCATGGAATGCCATTTACAATGCATGGGTGATGCTTATTGGGTGATAACCAATGATGAGTATAAACCTCTAGAGAAATGTCCTTCAACTCAATATCAAATTAAAGATGCTAAAAATAACCTTTGAGCTAAAGAAGCCTTATTGAGTGCCCTGACTGATTCATAAATATCAAATGTCTTTGGACTAAAAACTACTCATGAAATTTGGAAGAAGTTGGAGAATCTTTATGAAGGTGATGAATATGTCAAATGTGCCAAGCTACAAAGTATGAGAGGAAAATTTGAAAATCTGAGGATGAGTGAAGATGAAAATATCACAATCTACATGCAAAAGATAAATGAACTTGTGTGTGGTATCAGGTGTGCTAGTGGAACTTTGGAAGAATTAGAGATTGTGGCAAAAGTACTCAGATCTTTACCTGATTCATACAAACATAAGGTTACTGCTATAGAAGAGATCAAGACTGTCTCAAAAGTTATAAGAGACCAGCTGGTTGGCAAAATTTTAGCTTTTGAATTAAGTGAGTTTGGTGATTCTCTACCTAAGTCTGAATCTACTTTTAAGGATAGTGTATATGGAAAACAAAGATATGATCCAGGTGAAAGCTCTTCTGCAAGATCAAACATATTTGCTAAGGCAAGGAAGGATCTTGAAGATGATGAAATTGAGTGTACAGAACTGGAAGCTCTTATTGCCAAAAGAATGCCAAGAGGATCTAGTAAGTATGAAGGAAAGTTGTCATTCAAATGTTTTGCTTGTAATAAGATTGGTCATTTTGCCTCAAGATGTCCAAAGAAATTTTCAAATCCAAACCCTAATAGATATAAAGGTCAGAAGAATTGCTACTATGTCCAAAAGGTTGGAGAAGGAGTCATAGATGATGAATCTGATCATGGAGGTGCCACTGAAGATGATTGGGTATTCATTGTTATCAAAGAAGAAGATCTAGTGTCTACTGAATCTACTAGCTGTGCAAATGTGGAAAGTGTCTTGGTTGCTCAGGTTGTTGAAAAGGATGAATGGGTGATTGAAAGTGGATGTTCTCATCATATGACTAGTGATAAAAGTAAGTTTATAAACTTTAAAAAATATGAAGGTGGAATTGTGAAATTTGGAGGCAACTCAGCTGGTAGAATTCGTGGCAGAGGATCCATCTCTTTTGATGGTAAGAATAACACAAATGATGTTATGTATGTGGAAGGGTTGAAGCATAATCTTCTCAGTGTTGGATAGTTGGTTGACAAAGGTTATGATCTCCGATTCAAAGATGGCAAATGCAGAATCTTGGAAAGCTTTAGAACTGAAATTGCATCTAGTACACAAACTAGAGGTAGCATCTTTCAATTAATTAGTTCTGGTAAAAGTTGTTTGATTGCACAGACAAATCAGAGTTGGTTGTGGCATACGAGAATGTGTCATGTGAATTTTGATAACATTGTCAAGATAAGTTCTACTCAGGCTATGAGAGATCTTCCAAGACTTGTGAAACCTAATAGCATGTGTAGAGAATGTCAATTGGGTAAACAGAACAAAACATCATTCAAAAATAAAGAATAATTTTCAATTGGGTGATTGGAACTTGTGCATACTGATCTATGTGGTCCTTCTAGAATTAGGAGTGTGCAAGGAGATAGATATTTTATGTTGCTGATTGATGATGACTCCTAGATGATGTGGGTAACTTTTTTATAAGAAAAATCAAAAGCTCTTGACAAATTCAAAGTGTTCAAAGTTATGGTGGAAAATGAGATTGGTGTGAAGATAAAGTATCTGAGATCCGACAAAGGTGGAGAGTTTACCTCCAGTGAGTTTGATACATTCTATGAAAAGCATGGAATAAAAAGACAGTTATCTACTCCTAGGACTCCTCGGTAGAATGGAGTTGTGGAAAGAAAGAACAGGACCATTCAAGAAGCTACTAGAACCATGATGATGGAAGCAAATGTTTCACAAGTCTATTGGAGAGAAGTTGTGAGTACTGGTATCTACACTCTTAACTAGGTGCAGATCAAAAGCAATTTTGGTAAGACCCCTTATGAACTATGGTTTGGTCATGCTCCTACTATGAAGTATTTTAGAGTTTTTGGTAGTAAGTGCTATATCAAAAGAGATGATCTAGGCAAGTTTGAAGCAAGAAGTGATGAAGGAATTTTTCTGGGTTATTCCACTCAAAGTAAAGCATACCGATGCTTTAACAAGAGGTTGAAAAAGATTGTTGAAAGTGCCAATGTTAGAGTTGATGAGAGGAAAGAAGGATATTCCAGGTCGTGTGGATATGATTCAGATGATCAAGATAAAAATCCAAGTCAAGAAAGGCAAGTGCAAACTTAGATCCAGATTGATCTGGAAAATCCAGTAATTCAAGAAGATAGCGCAGAAGTTGAGGAACAAGCTCAAGAAACAGAAGCTCAAGCAATTCCCAAAACTCCCAAGTTTGTAAGGATGAATCATCCTGAAGATCAAATCATAGGAGATAGAAACAAAGGTGTTTGAACTAGGAGAAGAATTGTTGAAGATCAAGAAGAGATTTGTTTGATTTCAAAGATTGAACTAAAATCAAGAAGTGAATCCTACAATGATGAAAACTGGGTAAAATCAATGGAGGAAGAATTAATGCAAATTGAAAAGAATCACACTTGGGATCTTGTTTCTAGACCTAAAGACAAAAATGTGATTGGAACTAAATGGGTCTTCCAGAATAAACTAAATGAAGATGGTGAAGTTGTAAGAAATAAAGCAAGGTTGGTATACAAAGGATACTCTCAAGTGGAAGGAATTGATTTTAAAGAAACCTTTGCTCCGATGGAAAGAATAGAGGCAGTCAGATTGTTTCTTGCTTTTGTTGCTTTTAAAGATTTCAAAGTCTATCAAATGGATGTCAAGTCAGCATTTCTAAACGGAGAGTTAGAAGAAGTCTACATTGAGCAACCGGAAGGATTTCAGTTGTGGGCGTTTCATTCATTCCGGTTGGTGTTTCATGAAGGAATTCGGAGAGAATATTTGCCTTGGGTTTGCAGGGTTCAAACTGTAGCATTCACTTGTTCACCTCTATTGACCAGCGGCCCACTATATATCATATTATGACACGGTGAACTCACTCCGCCGCTTCCCAGACATCTGCTAGCGATGAATTCGATTGCGCCATGCAATAAATCATTTATTTGTATGATGAAGAGAGCGAGAACGGCTGATGATCAGAAAGACATGGTCTGCAGATTAAGGAAAGCATTATATGGATTCAAACAAGTCCCAAGAGCTTGGTATGCAAGATTAGATAAGTATTTGCTAAAGGTAGGATATAACAAAGGCACTGTTGACAGTAATCTTTACTTCAAGATTAATCATGAGAATATTCTGATTGTTGAGGTATTTGTTGATGATATCATTTTTGGTGGAAATGAGAGCATGTGCAAAACATTTGCTGATTAGATGCAAAGTAAATTTGAGATGTCCATGTTTGGTGAGATGAATTTCTTCTTAGGTTTGCAAATCAATCAGTCAGATAAAGGTATCATTATATCTCAGTCTAAGTATGTGAAAGAATTGTTGAAGAAGTTTGGAATGGAAGATTCAAAGCCAGTAGGTATGCCTATGGTAACCAAATGTAAGTTGAGTAAATATGATGACTCCCCTAAGGCAAATTAGAAAAGGTATAGATCAATGATTAGAGGACTGCTCTATCTGACTTAGACCAGACCTGATATTATGAATGCAGTTGGGATGGTTGCTAGATTCCAAACTAATCCTAAAGAATCCCATGTTGTAGCAATCAAAAGAATCTTCAGATATCTCAAAGGAACACTTGATTATGGATTGTGGTATCCAAAAGACAATGACTTCACTCTTTATGCATATACAGATGCTGATTGGACAGGAGATGTGGATGACAAGAAAAGTACTAGTGGTGACGCATTCTTCTTGGGAAGAAGATTGGTTTCTTGGCTAAGGAAAAAGTAGGAGGCAATATCCCTATCTACAGCAAAGGCTGAGTATATAACAGTAGCAAACAATTATACTCAAGTTATGTGGATGAAGCAAATGTTGAAAGACATCATAATTGTGTTTGAGGAGCATGTCACAATCTTCTGTGATAATTCAAGTGTAATAAGCATCTCAAAGAATCTGGTGTTGCATTCAAAGACAAAGCACATATCCATCAAGTTTCATTTCTTGAGAGAGAAAGTAAATGAGAATGAAGTCAAGTTGGAGTTTGTGACTTCAAAGGATCATATTGCGAATATTTTCACTAAGCCTCTTCCCAAGGATACTTTTGAGTATCTCAGAGAGAAGTTAGGGGTTATTACCCCTCCTGATTAGAATTAAGATGCACTAAAGTGCATCAGTCCGGTGGAACTCACAATCATATCTTATGATCTGGATTGATGTTAAGGAGGCACTACTCAGGGGGAGTAGTCTGCTTGCAATCTTTGAGTTTGGTCTAAAACAAAAATAAGGAGAAAAGACTGCAAATATGTGCCCTTTGCCATTGATGTCAAAGGGGGAGAGAAGTTCATGTGAAAAATTAGTTCCTGATGAAAGGGGGAGGAGTGAAGAAAGTGATTGCAGAAGTGATAAGAGAAAGGGGGAGAAGGTCTTGTCTTGATGGTCAAATCAGTTTTTCACATCATATGTTGCCATCAATGACAAAGGGGGAGATTGTTACAAATATGTGCCTAAGTGGTGTTGTCATTGATGTCAACATATCCTTGTTGCCATTGGTGTTAAATGTATCCTATTTTGTTGCATGTATAGAAGACTAGATTGTTGAGGATATTGAGAAAATTAATGTATGCGGACCATATGGCTGAGTAGAGGATTGTCTGAAGAAGCTCCAATTAAGTTTTGAAGGGTTCGCATGAAGATTTGAAGGAGTTATGGCCATCTGAGTTGAACTAGTTTTACAGTGTTCAGAAGAGACAGAGTGACAAGAAAGAGGTCCAGATTTTTCTAGATATGTCAAATGATGATCTACGGATCTAGAGGCATGTTTAGGAAGTGAGTGTGTATCATCCATTCAAGTCGTTCGTGGTTTGGAGGTCCGCAAGCAATCTTTCTAATGTGACAGTCATGGCAGATAGTGTTCTTGAGGTTCCAGAGGAAGATGCAAGTGATTTTGATGATTTAGAGGAGTGCGGATGTTTTGGTTGAATTCAATGTGCTTGTGAAGGTCTCTGGATCATGTGACTGCTATGTTGGAGGTCTACATTGAAGTTTGAGCTTGTCAAAGAAGATTTCCTTCTTGGTGTTGCTGTTCTTCCCAGTCTTAGCCGACCAGATGATTCAAGCATGTTGTGGATGATCTAAAAGCAATTCTATGAAGCATGGCATGTTGATCAAGGAAGATTTGAGTCCCAATTATGTTTGGCCAACATCTTAGTGATTCGCATTAAGTCAGTTGTTTGTAGTGCCAACCTTGATGTTCATTCCAAGGTTGATGAAGTGTATAAATACTTGTTGATGAGTTGTGGAAAATCATCCTTGTGCGAAAACAATAAAATCAAAGAAAGGATCAAAGGCAATGTAGAGAAAAGGAGAAGCAGAAGAACAAGAGATGTTTTAGAGAAGAAATATTTGGGGCAGAGCAGAAGTTTTGTGAGCATTCAATGAAACTAAACCAGACATGAAGTAGATGCTATTTATCAGTTAATTCTTCCTGTATTAAAATTTTGTAGGTAGTGAGCCTCTCTTGAGCAGTGAGCTCGAAGGCATGTGCCTTCTCTTTTTCTAAGTACTTTTAATAGGGTACGAATCTTGTGGGCTAACCCCCATCGTGGTTTTTCCTTAACCAGGTTTCCACGTAAAAATTCTGGTGTTATGTGTGTTCAATTTATTTCTGCTCGTGTTTTTTATTCATACTTTAATGCTTATCTAATTAAAAGTTGTTAAAGAAGATTAAAAAGTACACAAGATTAATATTTGTGGGACAACTGATTCACCCCCCTCTCTCAATTGTCCAAACTAATTCCAACATGTGTCTCTTTTTAAATGAAAGAAAAGGGCTGTAATTTTTTTGTGTACTGTGAGAAATAATTTCAACGAAAATTTTATACATGTTTTAGGTTTGAATATTAATTAATTTATATAAAAAAATGTAGTAGTGTAATTTAATTAATAAAAAGTTTAAATTTGATTTGTAAATTAATTTGATGGGCAAGCTATAAATCATAAATAATTAACTAAAATTATGTATGTAGTAAATAAAATGGTTCGAATGTCAAGTAAATAAAATAGCTTCAAATTGATATCTCTCGGCATTTTTTAGATAGATGTATTTAAGATATCTATACTAGTTAAATAAATAATAAGATATATGCTTTAAAAGAGTTTTAAATAGAAAAATATATATATTTTATTATTTTCCTAATAAGATTTATTCTTTAAATCTTTAAAGAAAACGTATGATTGGGAGGAAACTAAAAAAAGATAGTTTTTATGCTTTTGAAGAGATGGGGATAAGAAAGAAATGTTTAAAAATAAACTGAAAGAAAAGAGGATAAGTTTAAAAAGAATCCCAAGTAATTTTTTGGGGAAACTCTTGCAAAAAAGAAGTTTTTTTTAATTTAGTCTTTACGTAAAATAAGTAAAGTTTCCTTTTCATTCTTTATGTTTTATGCTTTAAATCAAATCATCGTGGGATAAAAGAAAAAAAATATGGATTTACATTGGGAAGGAGTTAGAAGAAAAAAATAATAATTTTTTGTTTTATTAAGATTTGATTTTAGATTTAAAAAAGGAAAGAAATTTTAAAATATTAGATAAGGATATATTTATGCATTTTTTTTAATATCTTGGAGGGCATTCTCTTTGCTATGGAATTTCAGGTAATTCAGTGGCTGCAGAGTCCTTTTTTTTGGATTTGACATCAAGAAGCAGAGGATCTTTCTGAATGAGCATATATTGATTTCAAGTTGAGCTCGCCTGTGGAGATATTCGTCAGATACATCTCTGTAATGCAAATTTTGAAGCTTCTTTTGATTCAGTGGTTTACATTGAATTTAGAAGGAACATTAGATATAAATAAATAGAGAAAAAAGAAGGGATTGGGAGGAGAAAATGGAGGTAAGTTTTCATTTTGTTGAGATTTTTCCTTGTAGGATCAAAAATAAATTGTATTAGGTGTTTGAAAATTGGAGGGGGGAGATTTTTCGAACGCGAAAGTTCTGTCGCATTTTTGCTCGCCATTGTCTTTGATTCATTTGTGTATTAGTTGTTTAATTATATTAATTGCATGAAGAGATTCTATGAGCATATTTTGATTGATTTGTGTATTAGTTGTTTAATTATATTAATTGCTTATTTTGGATAAGCAACTGTGATAATTCTTGGGCAATGTTCATTTCAAGGGATTGAAAGTTTGAGATCTTCATCAAATTTTAGAAGAAAAAAAAAATGAAAGAAAATTATGCAAGATTATAGTCATACAAAGATGTAGATAATAATTATTTTTTCTATTAATTAATGAATTTAGGTTTTTTCTTAGAAGGCATTGAATTTTGATTATATTGTGCTTGAGTTAAAATTTGTCCCTACAAAAACTAGTATGTTTCTCTTTCAATAAAATTCATTTTAGAAATTGGGCTCTTCTAAAAATTTTAGGAGAAGTGTGCCATTATGTTGTCTAAATCATATAAAAATATCAGCATACCCAGATTCTAAATTTTGAGATATAAAAACATTTGTGACTAGATGTGTGTTGTTATCAAATTATCCTTAGAAAAATTTGTTTGTTGCTTCTTTAATAAATTCTATTTTATAAATTGAGTTCCTTCAATATTTTTATTGATCACTCAAAACCTAGTTTTATAAATCCTGTCAAGAATTCAGCCATACCCAGATTCTCAAATATTAGATATGTGAAATTGATTAACTATCTATCTATGTTGTTGCTATGAGGATTATATATATATATGATTGTCTTTTTAGAAAATTATATTAAAGGAAATTATTATTTAATTATTCATGATAGTTTTAGATCTCTATTGTACCTTTCTAATACATTTAAATATTAGAAAAAATATTTTATTTTAAGAAAGTTATGGATTTCTTAATGAGAGCTATTTTTATGTGAATTATACAAAGTAAATTTCTAGCATAAAAGTAATGTAATAGTTTAATTCCTACCTTCTTAAATTAAATAAAATATCCTTAACTTGAGAATAAAAAAGAAGATCGACATTCTATTTTAAAACTATGTCAAGAATAGAAATTAAAGTATTTAAATTTAAATTTATTGTTTTCTTACTGTCTAAAAAATATATATATAGAATTTCCATGTCATGAGATAACAATGAAGAGAATTAATTTATTTGAGTTTGAATTCAAAATAGTTAATAAATGTCTTATCTTAGACTTGAATACTTATGATCTTAGATATTGACACTTTTAATTCATATAATATAGGGCCATTGACTTGGTTGAGGTTAGGAAAATCCAAATGAAGATAAACACAAAGAAATTCAATGAAAAACACAAGGTTATACCTTCAAGTTGAAATCCCAACTCCTTGCTAAGGTGGAGAGCCTTGCACCCTTAGGCTCTTGCTTTACCCATGGCTTGCATATGTGAAATGCTCTCAAACTAACAAGTCACTCAAACCTAGCTCAAGAGAGATTTTGGTATAATAAGTTTGCTCAAATTGTGGATAATAAAATGGCTTGGAAGAGGCTCTATTTATAGGCTTTTTGGAGGGGGATTGGATCCAAGGGTTGAAATTTATTTGGGAGATCAATGGATGAGGATAGATGTGAGGTGGAGGGCTTAGATTCAATCATGGGAAATGGAGGGATGAGAATAAAGATGAATTTTTAATTCATCTTGGGAAGAGAAGTGAATTAAATGAGGTTGGGTGAGATGGATTAGATGTGAATTAAAAATTCACATGGGGAAGAGAGGAGGATTAGAAATGAATTAAAAATTTATTTTGGGAAGAACTCTAATTAATGAGTTATGACATGTGTAAGGGGTGTAAAAGATTATTAATGAGGTTTATGACAAATGTGTATAAAAAATTATTTTATGTGGCATAAATATCAATTTTTTATTTGTGGGATGTGGGGAGAGTGTTAAACAAGGTTTGACCAAACTAATCAAGGTGATTAGTTTAATTAATATGGTTGTAGTAAATTAGTGGATGGGTTAATTGGAGGTTAGGATTAATTAAATAATATTTAGTTTAATTAATCCTAGGTCTAGGGTCATGTAGGTTAGACTAGCTAACTAAATAATAAGTATTTAATTAGCTAGGGTAGGGATAGGTTAATTAGAGAGTTGAATTAATTAAATAAACATGATTTATTTAATTAATGAGGTTTTATGAAATGGGTGAATTAATCAAATAAGCATTTTCATATTTATTTGATTAATTGGCTAATGTTAGTAAAAGGGTGACTATTGAATTAATTAAATTAATTCAATTTGAAGGGGAAATGATGAATAGTCAGATGTTGGAATGAATAATTAATTAAATAAAAATTTAATTAATTGATTGGAAGGCTAATTGGTGATATTAGTGATGTCGGAGGTTGGTTAAGTGGTAAAGACATTTTTAAGTGTCTCATTGGTATTGCATTATATTGCATAATTAATAAAATTTATATCTTATAGCTATATAATTTGCTTGCTCCTATGGAAATTTTTACATGTTATTTGGGAGAATGGATTAGTTTTTTTTATAACTTCTCTATTATACCATTAAGGGATTGTAAGTAAATAGTCTGTTTGATGTCATTCTGCATGGCCTCCAAGGTACTTATGTGACATAGTAAATGCTTAGTGTATTCAACCCTGAAATCTAAGGTTATTTAGGTGTTGTTATGTCATAAAATGTACCCCTAGGACTTTTACCTCATAAGTCCCCTTAGTTTAATCATGCATGTGTAAAACTTGTCCCAGAGCAAATTCCCCTGAAACCCATGACAAATGGGGCTTAGGGGCCCACTTCAATGTTGAATCATGACTAAAAATAGGCCTCTAAACTTAGGCGTCTGCACCCTAGTCCAAACCTATTTTGTCATGACCCAAATTTAGAAGTGTCATTTAATGACCGTTAAAAGGTTTCCCTTTGTCAGCCTTTTCAATTTGAATTACGAATGTTAGCAGGAATGCATATATAAACATGTTTAGGACTTCATTTTAAACTAGAGCTAATTAAGGTGAACTTATGATCATCAAGCAAAGAGCATTCAAGACATTCATTGTGTTGCAGAGCATAATTGTGTTGTGTTTGTTGCAGATTTGGCTCCATCAACTCATTTCCTCATGATTTGAAGGCACTTCATCTCCGTGAGGGTTTCACCTCCAAGGTGATATCTATTTTATGTTTCAATCAATCTATCTTATCATTTAATTTTACCTCTGTCCACCAAGGACATGCACTTTATCTAACAACGGTGTTGGAAGGCTTGAATGCCATCTCTGAGGCTTGACTAAGGCAAGCTCTTAAACACCACAACCCCCAACCCCTCTCTTGTGATTGCAGGTTATAGGTGCAGTGTGAAGCCCACATTTTTCACTTTTGTTCTTGTGATTGTATACCGTACTATTGCTTATACTTTTATGTTGGGGGACTATTAATCCCAAAATTTTGACTATTAAACCTAATTATTTTTAAGGAGGAAATTGTGCAATGTTAGATAGATGTTTGCTTTCAAGAGAATAATGAGTGGGTAATATTAGAAAGAGAACTTAATGTGATTTCAGTATGTTTTTGGAATACATGTATTTAATTTGCTTTGGCTATGATATATATGTGGGATTAACTTCAAAATTGAGTGTGCAGGTATTTCTAACGAAACCACAGATACAAGAGATCATTCCACACCCTATGTTGTATCCCTTGTAAAGCCGATCTAGTTCCACGAAGAACTAAGATCAACTCTGTGTATGGTGAAATATTGTAATGTTGTAATGTTGCATGAGGTCAAGGGAATTAGGTCTACCCTCTGATTTACTTGTATTATGATATGTGTTGTAAGAAATGTTGTTATGAATCTTGTTTAAGTTTATTTCTTTTAGACCCTCTTCTTGTATTTTTACTTGACTCTGGGAGTCCTAACTAGGTTAAAATCAACCCTGGGTTATACCCCATGGGTCTAGGGACTCTTTTGACTAGGATAACCTTGGGATGACCTCCATATGGTCACTTTAACTTCACAGTGAAGTTAAGTGACGAATTTGGAAGCATGGGGATAATAGGATGAGTGGAATCCACACTCAGGCCCACTTCTAAGTCATGGAATGACTCCATGATCCACCAATAATTGAGTGGTTTGTCTCTTTGTTCCTCACTTTTGGTGGGAGTCCCCCATAAAGAGGGTGGTGTGTCATCCACTCCCTCTTTAATTCTATTTTACTTATTTTATTTTATTCCTCCATGTGTTCGAAAAAGACTATGGTGGGGGACCTCATGAGTGGGGTTATTTTTTTAATTCCAATAGGGATAGTGGATAAAGAGTGGGGTTAGTTTTTTTAATGCCACTTGGGGATAAGAGAACTTGGGGAATTAGTTTTAAAAGGAGGAGGAGGGAGAGTGGAAGTGGGGGGGATTATTGTGAAAAGAAGGAGAACTTGGAGGAGGAGACTAAGGGTGGAGCTCTTCTTCAACTACATCCATAATAGGGCTTGTAAAGGTTAGTGAACCAGTTTACTCACCCTTGTATGTTCTGTTCTTGTTTGATAAATGTGGATTTGCAAAGGTTGTCTATGTGTTATTTCTGTTATTTTGGGTTTGTGATGGGTGTTTGAAAGAGCTTCTTCCAGTTGGAAGACAATGCTCATCATGTATGGGGAAGGGAAGGTGTGAACCTCCTCGAGTGCATTCTTGTTTCTTGGTATATGGAAGCCTTGAGGGCATGTTTGTGGTTTTGAGCCAAGATGGCTATAAGTCTTAAGAGCCTATTTGTGATATCCCTGGGATTTTGGTTATATGGTTGGCTTGAGGCCATGAGAAAGATTAATTTTGTTGGCTTGAGGCCATGAGAAAAGTTGTGATAAAATGTTGTGAAGAATGACACCTTAGAGTTGAGTGAGTCTACTTCCCTACCCTCTTTAACTCACCTCAGCTGAGTTTTTGTGTAGTGAGTAAAACCATGGGTGTTGTGTGTTGTTTGTTCTAAAGTTGTGAAGTGTTTTTGGTCTATTCTACCCTAGGTGTGTGGATGATCTCCCTAGCTCGAGGGTGACCCTCTTGCAGGTCTATGGTAGGGAGGAGAGCTAGTTGGTTGGTGTATTCTTCCTTGTTGTCATGCAGGTTTCTCTTGGAGCTTATGGAAGAGAAATGGGAAAATTTTAATGTTTGGGGAAAATGCAACTCATCTTTACAGGCAAGGAGAGTTTGGTTCTTTGAGTTTTTTCCTGGATAAGTTCCTTTTAAAGAGGAGAGATTGCTCCCTCTGAAAGTTGTAAAAAAAAATTGTATTGGGAGAAGAAAGTAATTCCTCCCTTAGAGTGGTTGTGAGTTGTAAAATCTTACAATTGTTTATTCTTGTTTATCAAATTTGTTAAGTTGTGACAAAGTTGTTAAAATTGTATTGTTTAGTGGGAATGTTGAAATTAGTAAATTGAGTAGTTGAAATTTGGACATTTGAAAAAGAAAAGAAATTATGTTTTGGTTATTTACTTTTATTGTTGAGAATAAATGCATATGAGTATTTATTTCCTTGTTATATTAGATGCTATTAATCTTAGATTGAAATTAGTTACTTGTAATTTAATTTCAATTAAAAGGAAAAATAGTTTTCTTTGAATATCTAATGTTAACACTAGCTTGTATGAAGCTTAATTTCATAGTTGCAATTGATAATAAAATTGTAAGGAAAATAAGAAATAAATTTATATATTATCTTGCCTACGATAAATATTTGATAAATATATATATATATATATATATATATATATATATATATATATATATATATATATATATATATATATATATATACATTTATATATAAAAATAGTTTTCTGTGTTAATGATCAAACTGTGATTCTAGGTAATATTGTGTATATGGAATGCTTCTGTGAAATAAAGGAATATACATATATATAAATATATATATATATATATATATATATATATATAATTTAAAAAATGAAATTTTAACGAAAATAAGCAATGGAGAGAAAATTTTATGAAGTCGCAGATTGTAATGGAAAAATGCAGTCAAAATTTTTAAATACAACAGTGGTGGGGGAAATTAACCCCCACCGAATGATATGTATTGTGGGTGTGGGGAGGGGTGGAGCCCCACCCACACCCCACGCCGACTGTGATCTTCACCTGCCACTTCCTGCGCGGCTCCAAACTGCCCACCCCTGCCTTCCTCTACCGCCACCCTCTGCGGCCACCATAACTTCGCCCTCCGCCAGTAGCTGCGACCCCATCTCTGCCGTTGGGCCTCCATCGCCACCGCCGCCTCATCTTACCCTGCAACACATCAAATGAGACACAAAGAAAATTAAGGTTGCTCTTCTCTCAATAACATGAGGTTTGTTTATAACAATACACTCTGTTATTTGAGTGGAGCACAACCCTAAATGTTTTATAAATAATAATTTATATATAATGTATATATATATATATATATATATATATATATATATATTTATATATATACTGATTGTTATTAAATGTGAGGTTTCATTTTAACAAGAAAATTATATAATAAGTTATGTTTATGTAAATGTATATATCTAAATATAGACATAAATGGATGTTTTGTTTGAGAATATATATATATATGTATGTATGTATGTATGTATGTATGTATGTATGTATGTAAAATGTATTTAAATATGAAAATTTTTAATTGATCATTGCACTCACTTCTTTTATAAAAAAAAATTGTGTGAGAGGGATTTGGTAATATTTATATTTACAATATGCTATAGCAAAAGGATTAATGGAACAATTTTAGTAAACGTTAAATCATAAAAATAGTTTGATCAGCATTATGATTTGTGAGTTCAAAGTTATCATATGCCCAAATGAAATACCAAGGAATTGAAAACATAATAAATAATTATTTAAATAAATAAGTTAATAAATTCGTAAACGAGTATAAAAGGAGTAGTTACTTGTTAATATTGTTCTAGACTAAGAAAACCAGTTAGAGGCCAAATTATTATCAAATCAATTTTATACGTAAAAAAAATAGACCAAACGGAAATATAGTGAACGTCGTCAAACAAAATAGTAAGTCCAAATAGAGAATGCACACGTGTGTAAAATATTCTATTAACAACAGTATCATTGACGACTTAAACGTACGCACCTGAGCACGCTTACGTGTGCGAGGGGGAAATATAGAGTAGTAAGGGAAAATTTTTGACAGTTCGTATCATGACCACATGTCGCATGTGGACATAACACGCGTGGTTGCGTGTTGTGACCGCATGGGAAATGTGGGCATGACATGCAGGATCTTACAGAGAGGAGTTATAGGAGATCAAAGTAGAGGATAAAGATTTGGGACCTAAAGAAAAGAGTGAAGAATATTCCCTTTTGTACAAGGGTACCCACCCCTGTGTCATCCAGATTGTCATTGTAGGAAACTCTAAAGCAGGTTGCAATCTTCATCACCTTACAGTTCCAGATTTAAAGAAAAAGTTGCTCGTTGGACTAGGACGCCCACACTAGTGTCCCCAAAGTTTTTGCTTTCTAGAATCTGAATCCTGGTATGTTTCTAATCTGTATTTAGTGCCTTCTTGTGCAATCATTTGTCAAGTTTCGTCTGTCTGTATACGATTTCATATAATTAGGGTTTAAGGCTTAATCATATTAGGGTTTAATAAATTTATCAATACATTCTAACTTTCCTTATCATCTCAAAGTGACACCAAACCTATTCCTAGGTCCTCTTGTAGGAGAAGTGACTTAACTCAGTTTATGTCCTTGAATGATTATATGTGAAAGGAGGGTTTGATTGAATCTATCTAAAACACTACCTCAACATCATCATTCCCACTTTTCATATATAAAATTTTGGTGAACCTATGTTTTTACTAAAATTGCATCTTGCTGAGTGTTGTAATTATATTTGCATTAATTCATCTCATATTCATCAACATACATTCAAAAATCTTGCATAAATTTGAAAATCTTGAAAAAATAAGCATTTTTTTTGCTTACATTAAGGCATAGTTTGCACTGTTTTCCTTGAATATTATTGAAAACATTTAATTTTATGATATTTGCATAAGATCTGAGATAAATTACAGCAATTCATCATTTCATGATCATCTACCTTGCATTTACATACTTCATTTGCTAGGGTTTTGCTTGAAATTTTGCATGTTTCATATAACCTAGTAATTCTAAAAGCTAGGGTTTATAGCTAAAATCTTGTTTTAGATTTTACTACTCATATAAAAGACTCTTTCAAATCTAATTTGTACTATTGTGTATCATCATTGTGTGTTTTTCCATTTAGATTTCAAAATTTTGCATTTACACATTGTGTATTTCAACAAAAATAAGCATATTCATTCGTCTTTCCTTAATTTTCATTTTGCATTGAGCATTGTAGGATCTTTGCATCCTTTTTACATCTTATCTGAGTTATTTTGCATATTAAATCTGATTAGATCTCATTCATTCATTATTTTGCATATTTTCATGGCTTAATTTCACTATTAGGGTTTCAAAAATCCTTGCATTTTTCATACATTTGGCTAATTTTTCACATAGCATTGCAAGATTGGTGTGTTATGACAAACTTTGTTGCATTATTGGACTGATTAAAGGATCTTAGGTTGTTGTACCTTATCATCCTCTTAGTTTCATTACATCTTTTGTACATTTACATTGGAAAAAGTGATATATTTGAGCATTTTAGGTGCATAAACAAGCATAGATTTGTATTGTTTCATTGCATTTGTCATAAATATCTTGCATCCATATTCAATCATATATTCATTTGTCATTTGAAAATTTTGCATAATTATATATCATTGTGTGAAAATTGTCATATTCTTAATTACACAGTGTGTATTTCAACACTAAGTGTTTACACACCTCATTCATATCTTTTTGATTAAAACCTTTAAAATCAATTATTTTGCCTTGTTGTGTAGTACTCTTTCCTCCTATCCATTTTTTTTGTTGTGAACTCCTTGTGTCTTTTAGTACCCGTTTTCCTCAAACAAGTGCTTTGGTGTGAAATAGTCTCATAACATTTCAATATTGTTTGTATTTGATAAATAAATAAATATTATTGGAAATTATTGTTTCAATACATTTAATAATGCCATATTCATGTTATTCCTCTTTGAAATCTTTGCATGAGTATATCCTAGATTTTGAGAATTTCTCTAAATTCACTAATGAGAATCCTCATATTCTAGAGCACACAGCATTTGTAAATGATATCGATGTCTCTAAATGTTCTACACATGAACTTAAATTACTCTGTTATATACATGATTTTGATAGCTTCACAATAATCATGGATGTATATCCTTTGATAGTAAAAGACTTAACCAAGTTCATCTATATGAATCCTCATGAGAAAAATGAGTGTGAAAATTCTTCTTTTGTTAATGCCTTGGAACTAATAGCTAAAATATATGACAACAATGATGATGATTCCATAAGTTATCCTATTCCTCCTCTAGTTGAATGTTCAAACACCTTGGACATCACCAAGGAAGTGAAAAACTTTGATCTTTCTCCTTTGGATGAATGTTCAAGAACCTTGGATATCTCTCAAGATGAGAAGACCATGGATAGCTCTACTTTGGTTGTAAATTCAATCCCCTTAGACATCACTAATGATATTATCATCACCAACCTCCTTAACAACATTGTACCTTCCCTTAGCCCCGATGCTCTCCCTTCAAAAGTCAAAGCATTGGTGGAAGAGAAAAGGTCTCTCACATTAAACCATTTAGGGATAGATGTTGAGTATAATCAAGAGGAAAACAATGTCAATTCAATCTTCATTAATAGATTTCTTCCACCCACTAAGGGGTTACTAGATAAATGTAGCAATGTTCCTAAGATGATTGTGGGAGGGGCATCTAATGCACCTTCTTTCTTAAAACTGATGATTATAGTTCAAGGTGATCAAAAACCACCTCAACCCCTGGATTACATTCTAAATTGTGCAAGACAAATCACTCGAAGAAATCAAGGTGTTCAAAATGTGTCCCAACAACCACACTACAGTGTGATTGCTCACATGTACAACACCCGTAATAATAAGCAAATTAAGCAAGCACCATGTGTGCCTGTCTCTCTTCCATGTTCTCAACCTATGCTCCCTCCACCACCTCGCCTTACTCATAAAAGTGGTCAAGAATATGATCCTATTGAACAGCTTTGAGCTACTCTAGCTAAGATCTCTCTTTGGGATTTAATACAAACATCACCTACATACCATGGAATGCTCCAAGAAGCTTTACAAAAGGTGATTATACCACCTGCTGTTAAGTCGAATGATGTAGCAGCTCTGTTAGAGTGTATGCATGCAACAAAAATAGATATTCCGGTTCAACAATATGAAATACCATCAATTAAAGATGAATATGATCCACTTATAATATTTATCATGATAGATAAAAAGTTGATAAAGCGAGTTATGATTGACAATGGATTGGCTATTAATGTTTGTGGCATTGACTTGCTATGCAGAAGTAAGATCGACACTTCTTTAATCAAACTGGATAGGATTAGCATTTGTGGCTTTGATAATGCTGGTAGACAATCCCTGGGTACTAGAACTTTACCTGTAAAGGTTGGACCCATGACATTATCTACCCTTTTTCATGTCATGCCTGATTTGTTTTCATATAATATGATTCTCGGTAGACCATGGATCCATGCCATGGGGGTAGCTCTGTGTACCCTTCATCGATCAATAAAGTTTATTTATCAAAACAAGCTCTACACTGTGGAAGTTGATCCTGACCTGAATAACTATTTACATATAGAAATGACAAAACAAGTTAACAATCATAAAAGTCTAAACAACTTACAAGTTGATTCATCAATACCTCTTGCCATAGATAATTTTGTGCAAGACTCTAAACCATCAAATACACTTTTTGGTGATGATTGGGGTTCATTATATTTTACTCCCTCCTTTATAGGGAACTATAAACTTAATAACTCTGACACATCAAAAGTTGCATCGATCTCATCTAAGCAATCTTTGGAAACACCTAAGAAACCCAAAGTCTCCTTGGTAGAAAACAAAGACAATACTCTTACTTATACTACAGACTATGAGACTTATGAGGCCTCACCATCTTCTAAAGAGATGGACTCCCTCTATGGTCATGGATTTCAGATTTTGTACAAAAATAGCGACTATGTAGGTAATGATTGCGGTGTAAATCAACAAGGAATCAAAGTACCTTTACAAGTTGCTAGAATTAATCACACGACCGATATCAAATACCGTTCTTTGAAGCCCACCAAAGCCTCTCATCATCCCAAACTCAATGTTAATATAATATAAACAAGACCAAAACTACATGCGAGATATCCTGAGCTAATAGACAAGGATTGTCCACCAGGAAATATCCCATTGAATCAGGTAAGTATTTCTCCCTCCTTAAGCCACACTTTTTGTAGAACCTATTCTAGTTGCTCTCAAGAGTGGCCTCCTCCTAGATATATATGTTGTTATAATTGCATTGTGCTCCCCCATGTTGTGCTATAAGTTGTTTAGGTCTCTTTGGATGACCCTTGATACTCTTGTAAGGTCAAGGATAAAAGGAGACCGCCTTTGTTGTGACCATTCTTCTATTTGTTTCATCATTCTTCTCCTCTATTTTATTGTTGTGTGTTGTGCCTTAGGGGCAAAGTGTTGTGGAGGGTGTTTTGGGAGCATCCTCCTACGTGGTGCTCCTAAGGCACGTGTTCTTCTCTCTCATTTTAGTGTTTACCTTCTTCAGTGATTCTACCTAGTTAGCAGATGATGAAAACAAATAAATACTAATACGGACCGTGTGTCCCTTCAGCAAGAAAGCAAAAATGGACCTAGTCCATATATGAAGATGGGGTTGATATATATATATCCGACGCTTGACTAGTAGAATCACTCTGTGTGATGTATCGTCTTATGGCATTTCTTGTGACTAACATTTTACAATCCACTCAATCTGCTCTTGTACACTTTGATTGGTATCTCACCTTGTTGTTACACTCAGTTTCAAGGTACCTGCAGTATAGCCCAATGGTTATACTTGGGTCTAAACCTGTGAGTATAGCATTGGTCCTTGATGTGACTATTTTCATGCATAGCTTTCATGATTTGATCTTGTTGTTTTTCTTAGCATATTATTTTAATGTGTTTGTGGGAACATTCGGTGATCGTGAGCACGTCAGCTCGAGGGCATGGGCTTTGCGAGAGCTCTTTCTCCCTTGCATGTTTTCTTTCTACCTTAATGTGCTTGATATCGGTAAGCGACATCAACCACCTTAAGGTGGAGGCATATATAATGGTATTTGTCTGATAATTTTGGCACTAACGAAGCATGTTTGTAAGCCCTCTCTGCGACATGGGATGTTGTATCTCTTGAGCTAGTCCACATCCTTCTCTAAATTGCAATCAAAAAGCCCTCTCTACAAGGTGGGATAACATATCTCTTGAGCTAGTGCATATCCTTTTATACAAAGCCCTTCTGCGGAAGGCAGGATGGTGTATCTCTTGAGCTAGTGCACATCCTTTTATACAAAGTCGTCATCAGGAGGCAGGGTTGGATCTTGAGCTATCCTCCCTTAAGCATCTCTTTGGTGGTTGTTGTGGCATAAGCCCAACTGTCAGGTGTGTCTACAGCATGTTTTAGATGGTGGGACTTAGCAATAAGCTCCTTCCATCGCTTGTGTTTGCCGTGTATAAGATGTATAGTATATCTATGACATGCTATACGACACTCATGTATTCTATGTGTCTTCTTTATGTGTCTTCCCCTGTGTGTGGTATCAAGGGTGTAATGATGAGCTTCCCCCACACTTGGGTTTGTTTGGTGTGTCTTCCCTCGTGTGTGGTATCAAGGGCATAGCGATGATCTCCCCCCACACTTGAGTTTTGTATGACACGTTTTCCCCCTGGTGTAGTATCAAGGGCATAGTGATGAGCTCCCCCTACAATTTGGGTTTTGTATTGTGTGTTTTTGGTAGTTTCAAGGGTGTAGCTATGAGCTCCCCTTGCCCCTTAGGATTTTATTTCATATATGAAAATGTTATATCAATGTACTCATCATATTTTGTGTGACTGCTCTTATGTCTTCATCATGTTTTGTGTGCTTCCACTATCTTCATTGTGTCTTGCATGTCTTTAATAGTTCCTTACCTAAGACTAGGGGCTAGAAATAGTTCCTCAATCTTTGTGTATGCCTTAGCTTCATGTGCTTGGCGTGTTTGATGTGTTTTCAACCGTACTTTAATGCATGTATGAGTCGTAAGATCATACATATACATTAAACTAGGCCCGCTAAATGTTATGTCGTAAAATGTCCCCCTAGGACTTTTACCTCCTAAGTTTAGCTCCTAGGTCCCCTTAGTTTAATCATGCATGTGTAAAACTTGTCCCGAAGCAAATTCCCCTAAAACCCATGACAAACGGGGCTTAGGGGCCCACTTCAATGTTGAATCATGACTAAAATAGGCCTCTGGACTTGGGCGGCCGCGCCCTAGTCCAAACCTATTTTGCCAAGACCCAAATTGAAAAGTGTCAATTAATGACCGTTAGAAGGTTTCCCTTTGTCGGCCTTTTCAATTTGAATTACAAATGTTAGCGGGAATGCATATATAAACATGTTTAGGACTTCATTTTAAACTAGAGTTTATTAAGGCAAACTTATGATCATCGAGCAAAGAGCATTCAAGGCATTCATTATGTTTCAGAGCAAAATTGTGTTGTGTTTGTATGTGTTTGTTGTAGATTTGGCTCTATCAACTCATTTCCTCATGATTTGAAGGCACTTCATCTCCATGATGGTTTCAACTCCAAGGTGATATCTATTTTATGTTTCAATCAATTTATCTTATCACTTGATTTTGCCTCTGTCTACCAAGGACATGCACTCTATCTAACAACAGTGTTGGAATGCTTGAATGCCATTTCTGGGGCTTGACTAAGGCAAGCTCCTAAACACCACAACACCCAACCCCTCTCTTGTGATTGCAGGTTACGGGTGTAGGATCATGCGGAGAGGAGTTACAGGAAATTAGAGCAGAGGATAGATATTCAAGATCTAAAGAAAAGAGTGAAGAATATTCCCTTCTGGACAAGGGCACCCACCCCTGTGTCCTCCAGATTGTCATTGTCAGAAACTCTGAAGTAGTTTGCAGTCTTCATCACCTTACAGTTCTAGATCTAAAGAAAAAGTTGTCTGTTGGACTAGGGCGCCCACCCTAGTGTCCCTAAAGTTTTTGCTTTCTAGAATCTGAATCTTGGTATGTTTCTAATCTACATTTAGTACCTTCCTATGTGATCATTTGTCAAGTTTCGTCCGTCTATATACGATTTCATATAATTAAGGTTTAAGGCTTAATCGAATTAAGGTTTAATAAATTCATCAATACATTCCAACTTTCCTTATTATCTCAAAGTGACACCAAACCTATAGTTGGGTCTTCTTGTAGGAGAAGTGACTTAACTTAGTTTATTTCCTTTAATGATTATATGTGAAAGGAGGGTTTGATGGAATCTATCTAAAACACTACATCAACATCGTCATTCCCACTTTTCATATATAACAGGTGTATGTATAATTAAGTTGTAAGTTGGTAATATGATCAAATGAGGTAAGGTTATGACTAAATCATTTAATATCTCTTTTTTAGTAATCTGTCCCTACTCACCTGAGTGGGTGGAAACTGACGAGGACCTGTCTAGGGGAGCTAAACCCTAGAAAGGGTTGTGTACCCACTTGAATAGTTTCTTGTGGTATCAATTTTGTTGATAGTGTGGTGACCTATTTATGAATAATTTTGTGATACATTTAATTGTACTTTAGGTGTTCTATCCTTATAACACCACACTACAAAGTGAATCTAAAACTCTTGTTTCAAAACTAGTTAATGTTTCAGGTTGACCAAAATTGTATTATGTTGGACAACCAAATTGGTGAAAGTCCAAGTTGGCAAACTATGGAGCCTCTGATCACGTTATGTAGGCAAGACCATTTAATATGAGCCCTCGAGGCCTAGGTCTAGCTCTTAGGTCTTGTTTCTTTTCTATATCATGCATTGGAAATGTAACATGATAACTTTATTTAATTAAAGAGACTAATTGTTACTATTAGTGTTGTAGAAATCAAAACTTCATAAGAGTACAGGTGCTAGAGCAAGGCAATATATTTTGGAATGGTGCAGCATGAAATGAAAGGTATATGGTAAGATAAGATCAATTAATCATATTAATTATCCTATTTGTCTAAAGCGTGGTAGATTCCTTATGGATATATCTTACAGTTAGATGAAAGGAATCATACATTTAATTTCAAGCTCTTGAAGTGCATGATGGTATTTTATACAATAGCTAATGCACCATCTTAATTTGATACATTGTATTTATGTTAAATATTTTGTGTAATTTGTTTATGTATTTCTTATTTAGATCCAATAAAAAAAATCAGTTCTTTCAATAGAACTACTCTTTCCCTATCCTAATAGTTGGTAGTTTGATATCATATGAGTGTGTAGGTGAATTATGTTCAGAGCTCATTAAAACTTAATCTATCTTTTCTTACGAAGTTAAACATTATATTTTAAGTCTATGCATCTCAATAAACAAATTAGTTATGTTTTATCATAACACTTGTATTTAACTAGATTTTATGAGATGAATTAATGATTGTTTGGTGAGTTGTTGACATGCTCTATTAAAGTACTTGCATTGCAAACAAAATTTATGTGAGATAGTTTCTTAATTATAGACCATTGTGTGTATTTGTGTTCAATGCTTTAGTGTAATAGCTAGGGCTTTACAACCTGAATGATAAATAAAACATTTAAAATTAAAAGCAATAAATGCCAAAATTTTGTTATTCTTTTTTTTTAATCTTACAAAGTAAAGCATGTACTTTTGCATTTACAAGTTACATGATATAATACATCAGTTGATGGTCGCTTTACATGAGACTTACAAATTTTACATAATTACATGTACAATAAAGTGATGTCTTCTCTTCACAAGTCTTTAGTAGTCAGCTGCAAGAGGGAGAGCACCACCTGGGTGCTTTACCTTCAACCATAGACCGGTGGACCCCCCCACACCTTCCTAATGGAAGTGACCCTACCCTTCATGAGGGTATAGATAATGAGAATCAACTAATCCTATGTGTCATCTAAGAACTAGTGCAGTGTCCTAGCAAGAAACAATCAAGTTTACAACTTCTAGTCTATCTCTAGCTATGTACAACCCATCTGACTGTTCATGCAATCTGGAACACAATGAACCAGCATTAGTTTGGCCAAAGTTTCATATCAATGAGTCGACTATTCACACACCTCTTTATCGACTTGGAGACTGGCATTCTATCTATTGTGAGTTACTTAAACAGGGTAAACTAAACAATCATATGATAAAGACTGGTTGATTCATGACCATGCATTGATCCCCTCTTTGCATTCTTGCAATCTCGGGCCTGTAACAACTATCAACTACTCAAAGGTCAACAAACCCATCTTTCTAACTCAAAACATAGTCAAATAGTTTAGATAGATGTTTTATCAAAATCTGAGAACTAATTTTGTTCTCTCAAGTCTTGATAGCGGTGTATGAGAATACAACTCTTAGGAGAACTCAAACCAAGGTAAATGAGTCTTATCTTAAACTCACAGGACATTTTATGGGCTCTTGATAACCACTATACTCAAGGGTCTATTGATCTTTAAAAACATAAGTCAAAATACATACATGGTGAGCTATTCCTTTTGTTCTACTTAAACAAAAGAGATTACATCTCTACTTTTTGCATTCATTTATCAACTCTTACTGAGATACTCAAGATATGTACCAAATATAGTTCTCACCTTGTAAAATAGATTTACATAAGGCTCTTACTTATGGCCTCCTTGTTGGTAAAGACTCATACACAAGTTTGCAAGGCAAGTTTATGCTTTAAATAGAGACCAGATTGTTCTCTTTGAACACAAGATATTTATTTATCATTACATAAGTAATATAACTACTATAAGCTGCTCATATTACACCATACCCATGATATAATCTCCACGTGCAGCGTAATATAATATTATACAGGTGACAAATCTTTCTCAGGTCAAGCCATATTCAAAGTACATGTGATATTCATAGCATTGGCCAAGCCTTATTCAACACACAGTTGATGCACTTACCATAGGCCGAACCTATACAAAAGAAATACAGTGAAGCATTCTCTATAGACTGGGTCTTATACAGTAGACAGAGGGTATACTCCTCACAAGTTGAACCAAATGATAACATGCAGGTGATATAATTTTCTTTTACATTCCCATCTGTATGTGAATGCTTACAAAATTATTGGCTTTATACTGAGCTATCAACTTCGTACAGATTTATCAGCCTTAACTCAACCAGTATAAATATATAAGCTTATGGTTATCGGCCTTAACATATCCAGTATAAAGATATAAACTTATGGTTATTGTATTGTATTATAGCTAAGTTGGAAGTAATTATTTGTATTTGACGTCTTAACATTGCCATTACCAAGATAAAGTCAAATGTTTATATCAAAAGGTTATATTACTACCAAGATAAGGTTGAACATGTTAACTATCAGCTATTCACAACCAAGCTATTATAATACTTGTTAAGATGTCGGCTACTCAATGCCAAGCTAGAGTTTATACATATATATCGGCCTTTATCATAGGTGCATGAGCAAATGCTTAGCTCTCAACCTTTATAGGCAGATAAATTAACACAATATTATCTGCCTTTAAAAGCACATGAATAAATGCAAAGCTCACAGTGTTTGTTGACAACAAGAATAGTTCCTTTCCTATCGGCCTCTTACAGGCATAAAGATAAATACATTTTCATCATTATATACAAGCATACATAAGGGATACCTATCTACCGACCCTCTACCATAGGGTTACATACTTATTAGATGGATTTATACAGGCATAAGCAATGTGCAGCTACCTTTCAGCCTTTAACACAGGCACATGCATTATATTACATCTAAACAATGGAAGTATGTACAATTTGAGGCCACAAAAAGTATATTCTTCCAAAACTATCTATACAAAAGTAATGCCTATGCATAAAGAAGGAAAACTTTAATGATCTAGAAGTATGCTTACCTCCTCTTGGAGGTTTTGAACATCGACGCCTCTATAGAGGTTACTCCTGCAACCCGCAAGAGTCTCCCTTTTCACTGTCCTTTCCCTCTTCAAAGGCTAACAGTGAAGATCAAGCTTTTACTGTTGGTTCAATGTTTGGCTCGAGTGTGTGTGTGACTCTCCCTCCCCCAAAAAAGAGTGAAGTTTTTTTTAAATAAAACTTCTTTTGTTTTGTAACTACCCACGACTCTTTTTTAACATGCCTTAATTCAGGCAAGATGGAGTTGCCACTCCTTCCTCCACTCCCCCTAGAATCTAGGGTGGCATGATGGAGATAAGGCCTCGTAAAACTTGTTAAAGTTTATCCTCTACTAGAGAACTAGACATGGTAAATAATCTTTTTCTATGTTTTAAAAATAATTGGGAATAAAACAATTAGTTCACATAATCATAGACTTCGATAATGCATTTTAAATGCTTAGATATGCATTCGATGGGAAAAGCATCGATGATGGTGTCCCATCAAACTGACTTACACAACTAGATTCATGACCAGGTCGACACCAAAATGACAAAAGGAGAAAATATGAAAATCAAATGGCATACCAACATAATACAACTACTAGGTGCGTGTGTGGTTCTCAGATGGCACAATGATCATTGTATTCTCGCGATCTATCACCCTCTCCCTGGTGATGCTCTCCCTCCTCATCTAGGAGGGGAAAACATTTTCCCTGCATCCACCTTAGTTGCACAACAATAGTTAGTCCATTACATCATTTAACCACGTGCATATTAATAATGCCACATACAATATTCATTACATATAAAATAATATAAATCAAATGCATTTTATAATCTAGCACAACATTACTTTAATCATAATAATTTCACTGACTAACTATCTGTCTACTTGAAATAAAATGATAAGTATGTTTGCTTTAGAATGGGGTGTGACAAATATAATGTCTTGACAGTCATATGCCTGCCAAGTTTCAGCGAGGGCTCAATATTTAATTGTAAATTCATTATTATTAGTGTTTGGAAATCATTTATATTAAGGGATACAATATTACATGCTTGTTCTTGAGCTAGACAAAATATTTCAAAATATTTTGTGAAGTCCTAAGAGCGGGTGGTTATAAAACAGTTATGAGTTAGTTACGAAAGGGAGAGCTATATATATGAGCTAATTCTAATTGTAAGGGGGGTTTCTTTCCTTCTTCTTGGGAAAGGGTGTAATGCCCCTCGCTTTTTTATTTTGATATAGATGCTAGTTTCATATTTCTCTCTGACAGTTCTGAGACAGTTGATAGTCTTTTGTTGCATATTTACAGTTTCGAGACATTGGACTAGTATGTTATGGTATATGTTCCTTTTGATCTTGATGGACCATATTCAATGGTTATGAGTGATGATGACATTATGATTACTTCAGTTATGATGTGTTGGACATGTTTAGTAATGGATTATTATTTACATGATTATTAGATTCATTGATAATAGATTTGAAATGTTGTGATTATAATCTTGTTTAAGAGCAGGGACGATGCAGCATTACTCGCTTTGAGTACCCTGTTGCGTCGCGATTCTTTGACTCTCTGTGTGCAGACATATATGTATTTGATCGTACAACAAGTTGTTTGGATGCAGGCTGCAGGTACCGAACCTCGACTCCACCTGATTTAGCAGGTTTGAGCGGGTTCTTTCACCAATGGATATTAGTGATGGGAGATAACACGAGGTCTATTCCACTAGGCCGGTCATTGTCTTCTGTTGTGGTCTTGAGTCGTGTTGTGGCACTTGGTCTTGCCTTGTTATGTTAGTCATCTTGTGTCGTGATGCATAATCGAGTTGTGTGTTATAATGTTTAAATTATGTTCCTGTGTGGTTGGAAGATTCTTTAATGAATTATTCGTTATTAATAATACTCCTATTTTGTTATTAGATAATTATTGAATTAGCTTAAAGCTTTGAATGACACCTTGGTCAAATTTTATAATAGTTTGGAATTAAATTATATTCTATGTTAAAATAATTATGGCATTTATGGAGTTCAGGTAATTAATGGTTATTTGGTACAGAATGATTTGGATATGCGAAATTAATGCTTTGTGTTGTCAATTTCGAATTTGGAAGATCTGGAATCTCTTTCTATAGCAAATTTTTGAAAATTCATGGAGGAGTGGGTTGTTGGGTAACGGATGCATGTCTGTATTTATTTTATGAGTTGAATTATTTTGAGAAAGAGGAGAGAAATTGGAGAAAGGACAAAAAAAATTGGTGGCGAGAGTTGGAGAAATTTGGGAGGAGGAACTGGAATCCGGGTATGTGACTTGGTTCTCTCTGTAAAATTTTGTAAGGGATGTAGCTTTATTTTTTTTTTTTTTTTGTGAAATGTACTACTGCATATTATGTGGGTGAAGCTTGCATGTTTCTGTAATCTCTATGGCTTGTTTGTCTTGTGCCTGTATGGTCGAATGTCGCTCCACTTTCAACAGATTCCTCCAAGATGTACTTTTCTGGTGTAGTTTTTGCCTAAATCCCTCTTGAAATTTTGTGCCATCATTTGTAACTCTGTATTGCATTTCAAACCAATGAAAAAAGATGACTCAATGTTAAACTCTTTCAATCTCATGTCCCTGTCATTTTTGCATTTTATTTCTCATTTGCATTTCCCTGATTGAAGTGAATGCAAGTAGCAGTGAAATGGTCCGTTCATATATATTCCCTTGTCACCTTGCAATGCCTTGCATTAATCTGTATGGACCCTGATGAAGATCTTGTGCTTCAAATATGTATATAAATAAATAAATGCTTTGTGTGAATCTGACTCCCTCCAACACTTCCACCCTGAAGATACTATTTTGCATTCATGTCTTGATAATTTGTGTGAAGACTCTTTGCAATTTCTTCCTTTCTGCAAAAAAAAATTCTTTCTGGCTATGTGCCAATGGTTTAATACCTCATTTGAATAAGAAATAAACTCAGCTTGTAGCGAATAGGAGATTATTTATGTTGGATCGCATAGGTTTTCTCTTGATTCAAGTTTAGGAATTTAGAGCTCCTTATGGTAACCTTCCAATTCTACCTCCTAGATAGCATGCAGACATTCCTTCTCCGCTACCACTGTTGACCAGATTCTATAAAGGATTTATAGTAAACTGTGTGTTAGAATCATCCTTGGACAATGGTGTCGCGTGGCAGTCTAGTTGTTTTGCTCAGATAGAATGTCTTAGGGCAGTGGAGTGGTCAGACCTTCTTCTGTGTCTTGTTTTAGACCCGCGAGCTGTGAGGGAGTCGTGGGTTAAGGTCAAGGTATATGCTTGTCTTTGGTCGCTAGTAGTTGTCATGGCCATCACCAAGTTTAGTATCATCGACCAGCGCAACTAGGTTTCTGTCGTCGTTCCATTCTCTTAGTTTCGGCTCAGACTCCTTAGTCGCTGGCTTTTAGAACCTACTATCGATGCAGTGTAGGGTTAGTCAACAACCTTAGTATAGTCGTTGTGAATCCAGTGGGAGGGTGGCTGTGTAGTAAGGAGTTGGGTTTCATAGTAATGTGTTAGTCAGATGTTCAGTATAGGGGCTTCATTAGTGGGTCGAAGGGTGCCCCTATGAATAGGATTCTATGCTCACACTTTCTTTTATTATGATGGTTAGTAGTTTAATGAAGTAGTGTTGGTTAGGATACCCGCAATGTTTGATCATGGAGAGTGGTATTATATTAGTAATTATTTGTTCATAATGCTTTGCATAGGATTTATGATTGGTAAAATGCTAGTTAGAAACCCTTCGTATAGGAAGATTTGCAAGGTTTCATAGTTCGATTGAAATTTTGTAGGATAAAAATTAAGCTTTTTGAAATTTTTGTATATTGAAATTTTGGAAATTGCGGATGGTAGTGTATAGGGTTATGCCTATCGAGATTTTGATATTTATAGTTGTCTTTAGATAAAGCTTATTAGTTTATTCTACCACATTGTTGCTAGAAAATTTATTATTGGGTTAATTGAATTATTTCGGTTTCTTGAGTAAAATTCGGGTGCGAGTCGAGTAACGTCTGTCTTGTTAGTCTTATAGATAAATTCTAGAGTAGTTGTGTCATTATTCTAATTTTTCTTGAGGTATCAATTTTGTGCTAATCTGGTTTCATTTACCTTGTTAATGAGAGAAAATAAAAACTTAGTAAATTAGATATCTTTTGGAAATCAAGGTAGTGTGATTGTGAAATAAAATTGTTTTATCATGGGAAGTGTTTAGTTAAGGACTTAATCTATATCTTTCTTGTTTTGGATTGGTTGAGATTTTCAGATTATGGATTCCCTGTTCTTTGTGTCTTTAATTCCTTGAGGTTTAAAGTTGTCAATTGAGATATCGTTGTGTAAATTGGTAATTTGTCATGAACCTAAACGTTCTTATAAATTGTGTTAATTCTCATAAGTTGTTTTCATGTTTGAATCTGGGAGCACATGGAATATCTTATGTTTGTCCATCCGTCTGGGTCATGGTTTTATGTTTCTAATGAACCGTTGTGTTCGCCTTGGGAGGAGTTTAAGTCCTTATTTTTTTGTTAATTGTGATGTCATGTTTGATGGATGTCAAATGCGGAAGCATAGTTCCTGACAAATAATGGATACCCTTCTATTTGGTTTTATACCTAACTCCGGAGGGTGGTGTCTGGGTCCTTGTACTTGAGAGTGGTATGTCAATGCAATGGGAATTGTTTTGTCAAGGGCAACTGAATGGCTTAAGTATTGGGTAGAAGCTGTTTTGTATCTTATCCTTGTCGTGATGACTTGGTTGTTTGTATAGAGTTTGCTAAGGGAGTGGCTTCTATGGTGGGGCCGATGCCTAGTGGGAGGCTGCCTAGGTAACCCCATGGAAGTTGTGATCTGGTGGAAAACTTAATAACTTATTAGGAGGGTTGGAGTAGTAAACACTTAACAAGATAAGTAAGATACCTCACCCATGCCTTGAGTGCTCTCGCAGGCTAAGGATGGGATGAGAAGGCCTGGTTGGCAAGGCTGACCTCCTCGTCTCTATGAGAGGACTGTTAGATTTCTACCCAAGCATACAAGTGATTGAGAGAAAGCAAAATAGAAATCAGATAGGAGCTAAATAAATTGTATTCAACTCAAGAGAATGCAAAGCATTACAATAGAATGGGATGCTCATATGAGAGCAAGAGGTGAGTATATATAGGCTATTCCACCCAAGAAACTCAATGCACAACCAATGTGGGATAAAGTGAAAAAGTCCCTAAGTAAGCTTAACCTAGTGTGAAAAGAGCTAAGGTGGAGAACAAGCTAAGAAAGAGCTAGATAGCAAAGTAACCCTGTTCACACTAACAATCCCCCTTAAGTGCAACTTAGGGGAAATGGGTCCTGGCATATCAAGCCTGATGAGGTACCCATGTACATAAAATTCCCCCCAAAGAGAGAGAAAAGCCCCCGCTCAATGTAGAGAGAGTGAAAGAGACTATGAAACCCCCCCACAACAAAGTAGCTCCTGTGCTAAAAGAGGATGCCCATATATGAATGCTGAAGATGATCCATTTGTGATAAATGACATTTCTCCCCTTAGGAAGAAACAACTCCAATGGTGAATGTTGAAGTAACTCCCACTTAAAGAAGCAAGGTGAGGAAGGAAGTCTCAAGATGTATCCTATCTCAGAACTCTGCTCAAGTGTCCCCATGTGAATATCAAAAGATGCCTCAATACATGAAGGTAGAAGCAATCCAATCCCATGTGTACAACCAGGAGGTACATGATCCAAAGACAAGGAAGATGGGATAACAGTGATGAAATGACTATCATCAAAGAGGAGTTGAATGTCCTCAAGAGTGTCATCTAAATCCAAAATATGAGACTCTACAAACAAATAAGAGATGTCTAGTAGAAATTGGTCCTGATGAAGTGAATACAAAAGACAAATATGATCCTACTGCAAAGAATCACTAGAAGCCCTCGAAGAAGCCGCTCTGAACTCTGTAGTAACAACAGGTGCAAGGACAAAATAATTGTCATGAAAGAGGAGAGATAGCCCCTCAAATGTGTCCTCCAAATCTGAAATGTGAGATTCCACAAACAAAGATGCAATGTCTGATAAATAGGAATCCCAATTAGGAAGACTGTAATGATCCTGCTGCAAAGAATCACTAGAAACTCTCAAAAAAGCATCTCTGGAATCTGATGAAGCAACATGTGTTGTATATGAAGATGGGGTATCAATGTATGTCACACAAGATAGGGTAAAAGAAGACTTAGTATCATCCACCAGAGCCTGGTCATCCAAGGAAACATCACTATCAGATGAAGATCCAAAGTCTCCATACAACTGCTGGATGATGGTCCAAGCAGTGAAAGGGCACTCAGTGTGCTCTATGTGATGTAGATTATCCTCAGAAATAGTAATACATATTAGTCCATAGACCATGTCATTATTGTTAAACCATGCATTCTTCTGTTCATAGTCACTTGGCTCAGGAACGAGTCCAAAGAGATGGGGCAATAGATCTTGCTCAAGGCAATGATTCTTTATCCCTTGTTTCCAAGACAAATAGTTCTCTGAGGTTAACTTAACAATAGAAGGATGGAAATAACTGATATCCATGATGAACCCCCAAAATAATTAGAATAACCCCATAAAAGATGTGACTCAAAGAGAGCACATAAGACACCCCCTTTTCCACTCAATCAAAGAACCCCCCAAGAAAATATAATTTGGCACTTTATATTAGTGCATTTACAATGGCCACTAGCAAGAGAACGCTGAGTGGACTTAACTTCAATGCTTTTACAAATCCTCACAAAATGAACATATACTGAAATTACAATTTTAGGACAAACCCAAATGAAATTAGAAGTACCACTGTGAAGTACACAAAAAAATATGCACTTTCAAAAAAAAAATCACCTCGATCCAAGGTTGTATGCAAAAGTTATGCACTTTTGAAATTCCCAAAAACGGGAACTACGCAGAGTCACGTGTGAGAATATGAGATTACTAAAAAATTTATACACTAAAATCAAAAAACGATTGCACCAGCATGTAGAGCACAAAAAAATAGCCAAAATCAAAAAAAGAAGCTCGCAAATCCAAGGTCGAGAGCCCGAGTTACGGCCTTTGGAAGTTGAACTGCAATTTCCAAAACGCTAATGGAGAGGGGTTTTGCTGTAGCTTTCTGACGTTGTTTCTACAAAATATATAAGTTGTATGCAAAAACTAACAGATACCCAGATGGTTTTTTGGTGCTGTGAACAAACCCAGAAGGCGTTTTTCTCTGTGATCTACAGAAAATGTGACTCTAATTGAAAAAAAAAGTGTTTTGCACCAAAAAAATGGCATACAAAGACTGAATCAGCTACCTAAGACAAACAAAGGCATGCTGCAACCTGCAAGATTGATCAGAATAAATAAAATGCAAGCCGATTGTTAGATTTTAGCTCAAAGAGTCTTGAGGAAGCTATGAAAAAAATTGCAACTGGCAAGTCAAAATATGAACCCCCCCAGAAACTAGAGTTTTTTTCTCCACACTTTTCTGTTTCTCCAGATCATTCGAAAATGCAAGAGAAGAGCATACTCATGTGCTTCGAAAAATACAACTCACAATCTAGAGTTTTCTCCACACTTTTCTGTTTCTCCAGATCATCTGAAGATGCAAGAGAAGAGCATACTCATGTGCTTCGAAAAACAACTCTACACTCTCATATTTCTAAAAAAATGCTAACCCACAACTCGCTCTGATACCATGTTAGATTTCTACCCAAGCATACAGGTGATTGAGAGAAAGCAAAATAGAAATCAGATATGAGCTAAATAAGTTGTATTCAACTCAAGAGAATGCAAAGCATTACAATAGAATGGGATGCTCATATGAGAGCAAGAGGTGGGTATATATAGGATATTCCACCCAAGAAACTCAATACACAACTAATGTGGGATAAAGTGAAAAAGTCCCTAAGTAAGCTTAACCTAGTGTGAAAAGAGCTAAGGTGGAGAACAAGCTAAGAAAGAGCTAGATAGCAAAGTAACCCTGTTCACACTAACAAGGACCTATTGGCTTCGCATGTGTCACCCTATGGGACCAGTGCCTAGAGAGAGGCTACCAGGGTAACCATAGATGGGGGCCGGCTTCTGGTGATAGATAGCCTGGGTAACCCATGTCAGGACCATGCGATGACACTCTCCTACGCAACTCAGCTTCATCCTCTTTATTTGTTTGTTCCCTCTGGAGTATAGTCTTGGCTTCGTGTTTGATCTTGTTTGGATGTTGGTTCTGGTTGGTGGATTACTATTTGTACCTGGGCAGTCTGGTTATCTTGTATGCCTGTGAGGAGACTGTATCTTACTGTTGTCTCATTGTTGTAACTTTGACCTAGTGGATCCTCGTTGTGTATCTCCTAGCTCAGAGGGGTGGACCTCAGGGTTCCACATGGTTGGGAGGTAGAACTATCCATTGGTATTCTTGGAGATTCAGATCGAGCCTTGTGCGGAGCTATACCAATTCTAGTTTGCTTTCTATCTCTAGTAGTGTTGTATACCTTCATATGTATTCTTTGTAAACCGACATGATCGGTCTTGTAATCTTGTAATCATGTAATCCTATACTGAGACTTTGTAATTAAAACTATCCTGCTATTGTAAAAGTTATTTGTATCTATTTCAGCAGTGTAATGGTTATCACTTTTGTGGTTTTACTTTTATTACTAATGCAGTTATGTTGCCCTAGAGTTGTTAGAAGAGTAATTTCTTTTATGTTGTGTAATATGGTATGTTTGGTTACTGCTTTGCACTATCTTGCTTTCAAAAAAAAATTATTTCTGTAATTTTTGCACTTTTAGTCTAGCACTCTAGGGTTGCATGATGGGGCATTACAAAGGGTTATGAATTTTGGAATGTCACAATTTGTACAAAGATTTGAAGAAACTTTGAGGTCTATCATTTTGGAAATAAAAGGAATATTGTTGAACTTTGTGTCATTGGGGTTGCTTATGTTGTTGAATATTCTTATGTTAAAATTTGTAGCACTTTGCAAACATTCTCTATCTAATTGTGAATACAATCAATTTTGTGATTGAGCTTTATATTTCATTATATTAAATGAGAAAAGTAATTATTTTCTAAACTTTGTGTTAGGAATCTTTGCCCAGAATATATCTTATCTTAAGTTTAGCTATATTTTTTCTCTTTTGTTCAATTGCACCATTCTCTTAAACTTGTACAAACTCTCTTTGGAAGGTATAAGACTTTGTGTTTATACATTATACAGTGATATCTATTCTATTTTCTTGAGAAACTAGACTTAATGCTTCATGTCAACCTATCTAGGGTTTCTCTTTTCTTTTCCCATTTGTAAGTTTTCTTTTACCTTTCATACTTTAAGGTTAAAATTACACAAAAAAACCCCAAAACCTCTCATCATACAAGGGAGTTGCCCCTCTTCAACATAAAGGAAAATTGCCAATCCAATGGAGATTTCTGTAGCTGTTGTGAATGTTTTCCATTGCTCGTTGGGTGAGCCAAGCTAATTTTAGTAAAAAATCATAGTGGTAAAATATGTTTACCAATAGACCCATGGTATTAATTTTATGCCAATTTTCTCAACCTCCTTAAGTTTGTATTGATGGCTTGACATGGAAGTTCAATAATGCATGTTAGAGTAAGGTTATTTTGTTAGAATATGTGTTGATGTACTAACCATTTTTGGATTAATACAAAATTGTGCTCTCTTTAGAGGTGGGGGTTTTACCTGAAAGGGTTTCTCCCACATATACTAGTGCTCTTGTGGCTTGCATATTTTTATTATTGCTCTTGTTATTTTATTTCATGGTTTATTACTATATGTTAATTGAATTTGATTGTTAAATGTTAATGTTTTCATTATGTAGTTTACCAAATTTCTCAACATATCTTTCACATTTCTTCCATCCTACTTTATTTGAACCCTTTATTCTTTGCCTTGAGTTTTATAGAGTGTTGCTCTCCATGCTTATTTCAAAGCCTATCGATGTCCCTTTTTGTTGGATTTTTTGTATTACAGAGCTATTTAGCAGCACTATGTTCTTTTGGTTGCTACACTCAATTAAGAATTTCCTTCCAAAAGGTTTTGTTTTGGCACTTTTTCATGTCTTCTCAGAAGTTGCAAGAAATTCAAAAGAAAAGACATAGCACACTAAAGAACTATTCGATCATTTCCAAGGATCAACGACATGCGCAACATTTTGGAGTTGTCAATCTAACAACTCTAAAGGGTTGTTCTATTGGATGCACATCATTGAGCTATCACTAGTGGGTCTCTTTTATTTCATTGGCCACAAGTAAAATAAAAATAAAAAAGAGAACGAACATACAAAATATTTCTTGCCACATTACAATTTTTTACATCTTGAAAGAGTTTTTAGTATGTCAATGAGTTTCAATTGCACCATTAGCCAAGAGGTAAGGTAGTTGTGATGGTGGGTCCCTTCATTCTGAAGTTATATGTTAAAAAGGCAAATATCCCAAATTAATTCAAACCGTTTGATCATTTCCAAAGATCAATGGTCCGTGCATCATTTTGGAATTGTTAGTTTGACAACTCCAAAACATTGTGTTATTGGTTCATGCAAGAACACATGAGCATTCAATGATCCCACCACTCAAAAGGAAATAACCAAAAGTTGATTCCATAGAAGAACACTAGGTAGCCTTACATTCAAATGCTTGATTACCATTTTGACAATTCTCTCTAGTTGCACTATTGGTGGAAGGATATTAAAAGAATGAACAACTGGACTTCTTCAAAACTATCCAAATTCAATCAGGATCTTTTTATTTGATATCCAAAGTTTTCCTAAGAGAAAAATCAAGTTTATGACAAATAGAAGCACGCCCATTATTCTAAAATTCTAGAGCAATGTAATAAAGAGTCCCACTTCCAGTGAATCACAGAGCATGCCAAAATCTTAGAATGACATTCCTTTTTCAATTTTAGATATAATTTAATCATGTAGATTATAATAAGTAAGCAATAGTTATTTTAAGTTCAGTAGGAGATGGTGCCAAATTTTTTGGGTAGAGGGAGTTTAAATAAGAGTTTGATACTCATTTTTAAGGGGGTCAAATATACTTGTGCCAAACTTCAACTCTATATGATTTTGATCCAAATACTTTGTCAATATCTGTAAAATTCTATATGTTAGAATTTTTAAAGTAACATTTGAATTCAAATCTATGTAACTCTATCAATTGAATACATGAAGTCATGATTTATTGTCTCCCTAAATTATTCGTATTGAAAGACTTTTAGAGAATTCATTCTTGCTGAGTATATATTTCTTAGATATGGTTGTGCAAGAAAGTGTTTTTAGCAAGGAATAATTTTGTCCAATGAATAGTAGTAGTTGTTCATTTAAATTAATTCTTAGTTTCTCTTTATTTCTTTCTCTTTTCTTGCCCTTATTCATAAAGGATTGATTTGAAAATCATAAGAAAAGTCAGCTTCTAAAATCCTAGAGGCTATTTTGCAAGCCATGTCTCATTCTTGTAGGCTTCCCATGTTGGTATAAATTTGCATTCAAGTGCAAGTTCGATTATCAATAGTTCTGGCACACCCTGTGGGACCCAAGGAACTAGTATAGTTTAGTTCTATCCAATCTGTCATCACAGCTAGTTCCTATATATTTTTTCTTTTATGAGAAAAAGGCCCATAATGATATCCTTCTCAACCACTCACCCTCAAATCCTTGTTTCACCTCTTGTTATATTACTCTGAGGAGAAGAATTATCTAGCTTAACCCACTATCACCTCCTCAAATGGTGGCGGCACAAACCCCAAGAATTTTATAAATTGGAATAATGGTAGCCCTCTAGTTCCTTCAACTCCTCCTACTACTTAGGATCTCGTTCTTGTTAATGCTCATAAATCTCTTCCAAAATTCACTGGACAAGATGTTAACACTCTCACAGGACATCTTTAATATGTCACAAACATATGCATGGTACATTATGTTACAGAACAAAACATTGCTCTAAGATTGCTCGCAACTTCCTTTAAAGCAAAAGAACTAGATTGGTACTGCTCATTAGCACCAAAATCTATTGCATCATGGGACTAGCTTTGAGATGCCTTTTTTGAAAGATTCGAAGAGAAAGGAGATAAGTCCCCATTACTGTAATAGTTATCGCAATAAAGAGGGTGCCTCAAGAATCAATTTCTAATTTCAACACTAGGTTTAATAAAACCTGGGGGAGGATACTTGCTTCTACATGGCCACCAGTTGAGATGGAATTTGTCTTCTACTTCAAGGCTTTTAATTCAGACATCTCTGTGATTATTTAATCATTAGGAGACCAAAGCCCTCCTACAACATATGAGTTGGAAGTCAAAGTAGAAAATAATCTAATAGATGCAGGAATCCTTCCTCCTAGGCCACCCATGCCAATGTTTACTAAATTTTCACTCCCCCTACAAGTTGAGGCAATGAGCACAAACCATTCTCCACCAAATGCACCTCGATTTCCTCCTTGGACATATATATCTATCCAACTAATAATGCATCCACATCACAAGCTACTCCAGAGATAGATGATATGAAGAATATATTGTAAAGTTTTTCAAATGGGAATATCAACTTGAAGAGACAATAAGTGGCATATACTAGGCTAACATACCAAAATAACCAAGGCCCAACGCACTAGTATCATCCAAATAGATACCAAAATCAGAATAACTAAGGACAAAATCAACCTCATATGTAGCCATTGAATCACATTGTGCTAGTAGAAATGTCATTGCAACATATTTTGCATAATTCAGTAAGAGAGTTGGTTCTAGGGGAAAATGACTTCATTGATGACATCAATATGTGGTGTTTTCCATTCAATAATGCTCATGCATCCAAAGTCAGTACAAGAGGAAATTTGTAACAAAGGTGTTCAAGCAAAGATAAACTTTTGCTAGGCTTGGGATAGCAACACCAAAGGCTCCATATCAATCTCTAGGGGTTCAAAATGTAGTTTTAACTTCTCAAATACAAAGTATACATCTCTAGAACAAGAAGGATAAATTGCCTCAGAGCATGCATTATTTTCATGGATTGGAGAAGAAGAGACAATTTTTCAAAATGATCTAGTTGCTTCTAAACCTCCTTAATTGCAATCTAATTATTTCATGAGGTCTAAGAGAAGAATAGTAGAAAGCCAAAATCCTAAATCATATTGGGAGCCTTCGATTTAGAAAGTCTCAATTGTTCTGAATTACAAACCCGTAGTTCCAAAATGAGATGTGGAAAATATAAAGTAATAGTTGCAAATTGTTTGAATGTAATTCTCAAAAGTACCTAATATTGTAGACAAAATATTAAGATATTAAGGCAATCTAAGATATTCTATAAAAGCTCATATTTCTAGTCCATTCATGTGGTGGAACAACTAAAGAAAACAACTGTGAATATATCTTTGTGGGATGTCCTCTCCATCCCTGGATAAAGGAATTTGCTTTAGGAAGCTTTGAAGATGCAAGAAAATTCAATTAAAATGGTGGGACAAGCTGTCAATGATGGAATAAATGTAGTTGAGCAGTGAAAAGCGATCCTGGCTAATCGTCCTATTGCTTTTGATAATATTGGTGCAAAGGATAATAAATCCAAGCCTATGTCTTTTTATTTAATATTGATAATTGAAAAAATAATTGTTATAGAATTCCATGATAGACTCTAGTGTGAGCACCAAAGTTGTGCCTAAAAACATTGTTGATGTGATGGGGTTAGCTTATAAACATATGGGAAAAGGAATTATGCAACTAGATGGGAAAAAGGTACAAACTATAGCGATTATAAAAAATCTTCCTCTTACTTTGTATGATTGCCCTAATATCATTGCTCCTAAAGATGTCATAGTGATTAATATTCCTCCAATCTTTGGCCTATGTTTGTCTAGAGACTTTACTACTACAATAGGACGTTATCTTTTCCTAGATTGGTTGTAGCTCATTCTTAAGACTAAATATGGTTCTAAATTGAAATTTTTGTTGGAACCTATTTGTAAAGACCATATTACTCATGAAGTAATGGTTAATTTTGAGCCTACTCATCCTATGATATCAAAGGAAGAAAAGGTAAACCTTGAAATTTTAGATGGGCAAGAAAACCATAGCACCTATGACATAGATCAAATGGATGCATGGGTAATAGAAGGTTGTCATGCCCACATTTTCCTTGTGGTCACAACACACATCGCACGTGTCATAGCCACATCTGTCATGTGGTTATGACACGAGATATGAAAAACTTTTCTCACACTGTCCTAAAAACCCCCTTCGCATGCGTACGCATGCTCAACGGTGTTCTCTCATGGCGAAACACTACACTCTTCGGCGGAATACAAGTACAATTGCGTGCAACCAGAAGCATATAGATCAACAAGAGGGTCTATACAACACTGCTAACGTCATTGCAAGAGTGAGATTACCAAAGTTCTTAAATCGAACCCTCGGCAATTTTCGGTAGCATAATGCCTTACGGCGTTAGTGGGAATTACGCTGCACTCATTTACGCACGTGGTTCGCTGATAGAGGAACAACTTCCCACGACGCCTTGTTCCGACTAAACCGGCTAGTGATCTCCCTATTTAGTCATTTTTCAGCCAGGCACGGTTGTCTGTCTTCTCTCTTGTTTCCTGAAACATACTCCTCCTATGACTTAGCATTTTCAACAAGGCGGTTTGGTTGCTCTCTCTTCCCTTTTCACAAGTTCTTAATTTTGATTATATCTTTATCGCCCTTACCTTAACTATTTCTCAGTTAATTTAGTGTGTTTATATTTCGGTCTCTCTCTCTCTTTCGTTTTCTATGCTTTCTTTATGTGCATCCTGTCCTTTCTTCATGATTTACGTCAATCAGGGTTATCACTGCAATTATTGTTGATATTAAACCTAATTTCAGGATGATCTAGGTCACAAAGGCTGGTTTACTATTTCGCTGGACTCGGTCTCCTAATCTTCCCCGATCTAGGTTCCTCCTCTTCGTATATACTTAGTCAACTTGTTCCTAAGCAGATTTGGCAGAAGGGTCCGTCAACTTAGTTCTCTTATCCCATGTGAGAAATGTCGCGCATTTTCTCCTCTGTGTTTTCCAATGTTAGTTTTTCTTCTTCGGACCCTCTTACAGGTTTACTTATGAGGTCGTTTGCTACAGTTGAGATTAAAATGGCCACATGGATTGTCAGTGGTGGCTTCTTAAGTTTATTTCCAGTGTTCTTTTGAGCATGGTGATGTGTAATTTTCCTCTTCATTTTCCGGGTGATTATTAGTACGTTGATAGTTGAAACTTCCGAGAAACTCTTTCCAGAGTATCACTGAATATTCCTAAACTCTCTTTTACATTATAATTTTATTTTCTCTTGTTTAGAATTACTGTTGTTACTATTACTATTAATGACGATTCATACACTGATTGTGACTCGTATAACGTTGTCAATAGATGTAGGTGGTTCACCACTTTATAAAACTCTGTTCATGGTAATATATCTTCTTTGGTTGTTGTGTTCAACACTTAATAACATCTACTGTGAGAATATAATTTGTTATATTTTTTTTTTTCTCTATATCCATGAGACATAGTTTATAACGATTTAAAACGAGGGCCCAATAAAATGGTTCATAGATTTACTCCTATGTATATTATATATATATATATATATATATATATATATACATATATATATATATATATAATATATTTATTTTAATGTTTATGTATAGGACGAAATTGTTTTACCACTATATCTATCTATATCTCTATGTATATATATATATATAAATATATAGATATATATATAGATAGATATATAATCATTATTTTATTATATATATAGCTATATACATAGACATATATAGTATATATATATGCCTATATATAGAGCTATATAAAAACTGTATTTATTTTCCAAATAAACCAATCATATGTTAGGGCCCAAGCCCTAACATTTTATTTGCTTTAGATTCCACAGCCGACGGCGGCCATGGGCGGCGGTGGCCGCAGTGACAGAGCGGCGGACAGGGTCGGCGGTGGCCGCAGTGACAGAGCGGCGGACAGGGTCGACGGTGGCCGCAGAGCGGCGGGTCTGTGCAGGCCGCGGGAGGCATAAGGGAATGGGGGGATGTGGAGTGGGGCGGAGCCCCACCCACATTCCCACGACGTGGGGTGTGGGTGGGGCTCCGCCCCACTCCACACCTCCAAATATATAAAAGAGGGCCTGCGGTGGGGATTTCTCCCCACCGCCCATTTTAAACCGCGGCTGTGTTTTCGTCCGCGGCTTAAACTTTGACAGTCATTCTTATGTGCGATTCGTTGATTTCTATCAACAATAAAATATATTTATATATATATATATATTCATGTATATATATATATATATCAATGATATTATATTTAAATATATATATATATATATATATATTTCATATATATATATATACATATATATCTATTTTTATATTGATATATAACATTCAATCTCATAAAAATGATAATTACTTTCAATTTCTCTATTATTCTATAAAATGATAATTATTCAAAAATGTGAAATATATATATATCTCTATATATATGTATACATTTATTTATAGAAAAATATTCTTATATGTATTTATATAATTTCAAATCCTAAATTTCTCAATTTCACTACTTTATGCATTTTTTTTTTTTTTATCAACCTGTTATAAAGATAATGTCATAACAATTATATATATATATATATATATATATATATATATATATATATATATATATATATATATATATATATATATATATATATATATATATATATATATCCCAATTTCACTTAATCGGTAGAAATGGTAAATAGCTATCCCCTTATTATAAGTATATATTTCCATTTTCATAAACATTTAAGACTTCGTAAATTTACAAACAGAATATATATACATGCTAGATTTCCTCTAATCCTTCTAAATTAACAGAATCCACTAAATATGGAGAATAACTCAAACATTTAAAACTGTCTTTTCCATTTTAACATTGAACTATAAAAACTAGCATTTCCACTAGTTAAGCAATTCCAAACTTTCAAATGTAAACAACTCAGATTAGATTGCAAAAATGAACTTTTCCTTTCAGTAATACTTGAAACACAAAAATTGCTATTGAACAAAGTTTGCAAACATCAACTTAACATTTAAGCACAGTCATATTACAGCTTCTCAATCATGAATACCACCACTTAACTTCCCAGATATGAACTTTCTTCTCCCAAACAGTACACAACTGATAACTATGACAGCCAAATACAAGTCCAATAATAACAAGATCAGGGAGGTGATTTTCTTCGCTCCCAGAATATCATTAATTTACAACAATAACAAGAGAGGTGTTCTCTCTTCATCTCTAAGAAATGAACCAGGCCTAATTCTCATGACAAGAAGATGAACTGTTTCTTCATAAATAGCCAACCAGAAGCTCCAAGAGAAAAACCTGCGTATCAAAGACAAACAAAGAAGACAAAACCACTCATCTAGCTCTCCTCCCTACCGTAGACCCGCAAGTGGGTCACCCCCGAGCTAGGGAGACCATACTCACACCTGGGTACTCAAACACTCCACTTCACAACAGAAACAACAACAATCCCAAAGCACACATACACCCGTGGGTATTTTACACAATACGGAAACTCAACTACAGTGAGTTTCATAAGGGGCAGGAGAGTGGACACACTCGACTCCAGAGTGTCACCCTGACAGATAAATGAACTAATATAAATTTCTCTTGGTCTCAACCAAGTGTGATCACAATTTTTAAGTAATCTGTATAGGACTCTCAAGTCAAAAATACAGTCACAGATACATGCCCTCAAGGCTTTCAACATCCCAAAAGATGGAAACAGGTATGCACCCGAGGAGGATCTCTCCTCCCCTACCCCAAACTTGATGAGCATTTCTCCCAAGTGGGAGACGCTCTGTCAAACAACCCGACAAGAACCCCACAGAAAACAAATCTAAACACATATTTCACACACATTTCATACACATTTCAGTTCTACAAAAACAAAGGTAAAATTCAGACCAACCTTGCAAAGCCCTCCTGGAATGAAGCTGTTGCAGAGTCCACGGAGTTCACTTCCAACCTTAGCCACCAACTCCCTCTCCCTTCCCTATCTTGCAAACTAACTTCTCTATTTTGGTAAGGCAAAAATGAAAGTTTTCCCAAAATTCAACTAACTCCCTCTCATCCCAAAATTTGAAAAATAAATAACCCAAATTCTCTTTCTTTTTAATTTTGAGAAATGGGGAAGTGACACTTGTCACCTCCTCACCTTTCCCCAAAACCACTATTCTGTCCAGGTGGCTTATGTCACTCTCCATTCCCAAGGGTACTCCTTATTCCTCTCATGTGACTCCACTTTCTCATGGGAGAAATAAAAAAAAGAGTTAAATGGGAACAAGACAGGTGACCCATGCCTCTTTCTCCTTTCTTCACATGGGTGTCCCCATAGTACATGGGGGAATCTCACTAAAGAAGAGGTGACTTTCACTAATGGATGGCATCTCTTATCTAGGGGAAAGTAGAGGGGATGGGTTGAGTGTTGGTACAACCCATCATGTCCCCTCCTACCTCCAATTTTCGCCACTTAACTTCAGGGGGAGGTTAAGTTGACTAGATGGAGGTTACTCAAGGGTTACCCATGCCAAATGGGCCCCTGGACCCATGGGGTATAACCCAAGGTTAACTTTCACCCAAACAAGACACCCCTGGTCAAGGTAAAGCACAAGAAAAGGGCCTCATAATTTAAATAAATAAGGAATTTCAAATTCAATCTCTTTACAACACAAATTATAAAAAAAAATAATGTTACTTGAGGGTAACCTAACCCACTCGACCATACGAAAGACCACATTACATCATTACATCAAACACAAAGAGATCTTGGTTCCTCGTGGAACCAGATCGGCTTACAGGGAATAACAAAGAACAAGGTGTGGAATGATCTCCGAAATCTGTGGTTCGATTAGTAATCCCTGCACACTCAATTACAAGATCAGTAACCACATAAATTCATCATAGCCGAAGCAACTTAAATAAAACATGCATTCTCATGCCCTAGTACAATTTAACATAATAAAAATCATATTACAATTTTCCATCATCACCTAATTCATTTTTCTGAAAAGTAAACTTATCCAAACATCACCCAATTAGTTTTTCCGAAAACATAATAAAGTTAAATAGTCTGACAAATTCTGGGAACTGCTATCCCACAAATATGAAAGTAACAATAACAGTACTGTAAATAGTCATAACAACAGTAGTAAAAAGGGCGGTCCTCACAAAGGTGATTTGATTCAACTGGTCTTGGAATTTATGTCATATATGATGAAGATCAAATCATACCTAAAGTGAATGTTCTCCAAAAACCAACTACAGATGAAGGAAAGGATACCCCAAAGTTATGGGAACTTTATTTTGATGGCACTAGATGCAATAATGATTTAGGTGCAAATGTGTGCTTGATTTCACCATAAGTAAAATTCTTTAAGCTTTCCACTTTCAATCCAGTTGCACTAATAACATAGTTGAATACGAGTCATTGATACATGGACTTACTCATGCAAATAAAATGAATATAAAATAACTACAAGTTTTAGGGGATTTTGAACTTGTTATTAAACAAGTCAAAGGTTCAGATGCTGCTATAAATGTCAAGATTGATGGAAATATGCAGCCATAAAGACAATTTCCTCATAACCTTATGAGAGATTAATATGCAAACATAGTATTTAGAAATCCACATGCAAAAGAATAAGCAAACATGCCATCAATGTGAAACAAGATATACCCTGAGAAAACCCTCCATGAGGGAAAAACCCATCCTCCAAAAGCATCCATACTCAATGTATTAATCAGCAATGAAACATTACAATACACTCTCAGAGTCTCATGGACACCCTTGAAACATCAAGTTCCTCTAATGCATCCTCCATGTGTCCAAGTATATATCCATAATGTATCCCATGCCATGCTTCACAAAATGCACTCACAAGAGAAACTCAATACAATGACAACCTCTCACACAACCTACAACCAAAACAACCAACCCCAACTACTAACCATGTGCTTGTTTTTTATAGAACCAAGCTCACACAAATACAAGATGTAGTATGGAGAAAACCATGTGTTCCAAAACCATGGATACACAAAACCATTGACCCGTCATTTAATATTTGCAACTAATTTTTTACTTTATACCCAATATTAAATAATTTCCCAAATAAATAAATAATTATTCTATGTTTCCCCCACACATAAAATAACTAACCCAATGTTACATACAACATTTATAAGTGGCACCCAAATAAATATCTAACGTGGCTAAACACATCAACTAAGATGCACCACAAATAAATATTTATTTTACATAAATAAAAAATAATTAATGTTATGCAAGGTGTACAACACACCTATTTCCTAACAAAGATAAGGTCTTACTGCCATAGAGTGTGGGATCTTCTAGAAGGTTTTGAAGCCTTGATTTTTTAATTAATTTGATGAGTATAAAATTTGGAAGTAGACTATATGGTAACAATTGGATCCCAATTTGATCCAGCAAAAGAACTTCTGGTCAATAAGGATCATGTGAAGTTAATCATTTGACCAATAATTCCAGATAATCAGGACCACTGGTAATAATTTGGAAATGAAGCCTAAATAGTGTTATTCCTTCAACAATCTAAAGAATTTGCAAAAGAACTTTAACCTAAGATAGAAGAAGCATATGAAGATCATATTCTACAGGTGAAATCTAATATTTAAACTACCAAAAGGCTTGATCACCCTTGAGAATCTTTTCATCCTTGATGATGTAAAAAGAGATAAGAGAAAGTTTATTGCTAACAAGGGGGATTATGTAGAAGTGGAGATATCACTTGGCAAAAGAATAAAAGTTAGCAAGGTATGTACCCAAAAGGAAATTGATATATATGGATTCACCTTTGTGTAAAGTATGACAAAGTTTAGCATAGAGCAATGAGGAATTAAAGGACTATATAATAAAGACGTGATTCAAGATACTATAGAACTCTGTACAAATCCAAAGCTGATAAGACAAAAATAGTGAACCAACTTGTCAGTCCAAAGACAGAGCCCTTGATGAAACAACACTTGACCAAGTTAGTAGATTCTAAAACCATATTCCTAATTAAACACTCAACATGGGTGTCTAAGCTGGTGCTGATAAGGAAAAAAGAATGGAGAGATTAGATTTTGTTTATACTTTGGAGATTTGAACAAGGCTTCTCTTAAGGATCAGTATCCTCTCCCCTCAATGGAACAAATATTATAAATAGTGGCTAGATCCAAACACTTCTCTCTATTTGATGGCTTCTTTGATTATAAGTAGATTTGGGTAAGGGAAGAAGATCAATATATGACAAGATTTACTACCGAGTGGGAAACATTTGCATATGCCAAGATGCCCTTTAGTTTATCCAATGTTGGTGCAACTTTTCAAAGATTATCTTTAGTGAGATCACAAACAAGATCATTCTAATAAACCTCAATAATCTTATAGTGTTCTCCAAAAGAAAATAATATTATTTAGAACATCTTGAATAGGTTTACTAAAGATTAGAAGAATTCAAGATTTCCCTTAACCCAAAGAAATGTATCTTTGGGGTTCCTCAAGGAAGACTCCTTAGGCATGTTGTATCGAAGGAAGGGATCTACATTGATCCAGATAGAGTCCAAGCTATCTTAGAACTATCCTTACCAGTGAATAACAAGGAATTTCAACCTTTCCTCAGAAGATAAATTTTGTAGGGATTTTTATCTCTAATTTTGTGGGAACAGTGAGACCTATAACCCTCATTTTGAAGAAGGATAAGGAATTTAAATTGACTTCATAAAAGAGAAAAGATTTTGAAACAATCAAATAGTCAATATCAATAGCTCCACTGCTAAGAGATCCTAATTTTTCAAAATAATTCATTATTTACATCTTCGAGGGAGATCATAGTATAACAACAGTCCTAACCCAAAAGGATGATGAAGGGAGAGGTGAGTATCCAATTTATTTTACTTCAAGAACCCTTAAGGAGTATGAATCAAAGTATAACTATGTGGAAAAACAAACTTATACATTGGTCAAAGGGTTGAATAAATTCAAACATTTGATATCAAGCAACTAAGTGACGACATCCATTGTTCACCCAAGCATCAGAGATTAGATCATCGAGGGTGAGATAAGGAAAAAAGAGCAAATTGGATAACCAATATCCTATAATATGATGTAGATATCAAGCTAACTAAATTGGTGATAGGGAGAGCATTGTGTCAACATATTATTGGAGATTTCAAGTTGAAAACTGCACAATGTTTAGAGTTGGAAACAATCCTAATTAGTGAAGAAGAGGAACCAAGGTCATAGATCAATGAAAGAGTTTGATTCATGGAAATTGGACAATACCCAAGTGGTCTAACTTCTATTAAGAAGAGATTTTATTAATTACAAGGAGTATCCTATTCTTTAATCAATGAAGTTATATTCAGGAGAAGCTTTGATGGGATCTTGCTTAGGTGTGTCACATGGAGTGCAATTAAAAAATTATTGCATAAATTTCATCAAGGAATGTCAAGTGGAAATTTCTCAGCCTAAACAATGGCCATAAAGATAACCTATGTAGGATACTACTAGCTTACAATATTTACAGATTGCCACAAATGGGTCAAGAAATGCCAACAATGCAAATTTTATATTGGCAAGAGAAGGAACATTGCACTTCCTCTTAAACCTATATTTCTAGATGAGTCATTTGCTCAAGGGGGTTTATACTTCATTGGAATGATCAATTCAATCTCAATACTGACCATAAATGGATTCTTACGGTCACTGATTATTTTACTAAGTGGACCGAGTTGATAGCACTAAAAGAGGCTACAAAAATGTCATCATCAACTTCTTAGAAGATATTGTTACTAGGTTTTGGGTTCCTACATTATAATATCAAATAATTCAAAGGAATTTTCAAGACCAGGGCTTTCAAAGTTTGCTCTAAGGTATGGTATGTATATGAAAACATCTTCCAATTACCACCCACAAAGGAATGGACTAACTGAGTCCAACAAAATATTGATTAGAATATTTAAAAGAGTTGGCTTTGAGTACTAGAGGCGATGGCATCAAAGTTTAAAAAAGATTCGTGGGCAAACTGCATCACTCTAAAGAAGATAATTGGTACATCTCCTTATGCTTTAGTTTATGGCAAAGAAGCTTCCCTACCTATATCCATAGAACTCCTAGCTTTGCAATTAATTAAACAACTAGAAGCACAAGAAAGTGGGGCTATGGAAGTTAAGATTGCTAAATTTATAGAGTTAGAAAAGAAAAGAGAAACCATAAAGAATTTAATGATTGGGAATTATCAAGTTGTCAAGTGATGGTTTGATAAGTGCTCTTTAGAGCCCAATTTTAAAACTAGGGACTTAGTCCTTAAATGGGAAGAGAGAATGGCTAAATCAGAACACCATTCCAAGTTTAATTCTCTATGGAGTGGACCATACACCATTACAAATTGTAAGGACTATAATTCTTTTGTTCTTATGAATGAAAAGGGAGAGATTTTGGATATCCTAGTCAATGGGGTATATCTCAAACACTATACCTAGAGCTTAGTTGGTAACCTTCTATTTATGTATCATATTATTTTCTTTTTCTACTTAGTGTGTTTTCCTATGGTAGTTGGTTTTGTTTTGTTTTAGATTTTCTTCAGCCTTCCCTCTTTTTCTCTTCTTGGTCCTAATGGAGATGGTTGTAAGTTCAGGCTTTCATGCCACCTTTTTTGAACAAGATTGGTATGTGGTAATGGATTGCAAGGTCAGAAAGATGTCTAGTCATTATGGTAGTAATGGGGTGATTAGATAAGAAAGGTTATAGTTCAAGTGAGTAGTCACACTTCACCTACCTTGCAGCTCATTGTCTCATTAGTTTTAATTCCTTATATTTCGAATATGAAGTAATGATTTCTAAAAAGGAGTGACTTGCCTAGTTGAGGAGATTTAATAGTGGGTCATCATTAAAAAGGAGGTAATTATATAAAAAATATGCCATACATGGGAATTTGGTCACATCATGCATGCAATTTTAGTTATTTCATGTCTTATCATGATCTATACCAAATCTTTTTGAAAAGGAAAGTCAAATCTTAGTAGGAAGGAAAGATTACACATGTGTGGGAATTAAATCTTAAGTGTGAGTTCATTAACTCACACAAAGTGACCCATAATGAGTGAAGCCTCTTTATCATGCATCACCAATAGATAAGGCTATCAATCATCTTCAAAACATTGTCAAGCATTCACAACTCCATTGTAATTAAAGTTTATTGCATCTAAATTATGTGTTATTTGTATATCTTCCTAAGCAAGAAAGGTTTGAATAAATGAAGGCCACTCCTGCAAAAGATCATGCTGAAATGTAAGAGATATAAACAACCCTAGAAAAGATATGAATTGCCTCCTAAACTCGGGAGTAGAAAATCTTATGCTTTGGCACTCGCTCAAGATAGACCTTTGACCTCTTAAGGAAATGTTGAGATAGTAAAGAAAGGAAAATGATCTAGCCCTTCTTTCATCTTTGATATCATGGACAACATATTCGACCTGGTGCTCCGTAAGACCACCAAAAATCTTTGCGAAGGCACGCATGCAAGAATGTTGGAGTGCATTCCATTGGGAGAGTCATAAATGTTTAGAATCAAAGTCTAGAGCTCTACTCTAGCTTAATATATGGTACCTCAAGTGCATGCTTGTCTTGAATTAATCTAGGATTATATGGACGATTATGACCCCAAGGCCAAGATGGTCCAAGGAAGGAGTATCCAAATATTGGTTAGTGTAAAAAGCATTCATGAGATGCTACAGATCCCTCATTCAATGGAGGTATTTTATTATAGTTACAAAAATTTAAAGAAGACCTAGGATACCAGGAAAAATCAATCTAGTTTCTTGAATAAGGAACTTGATTTGGATAAGGGAAATATAGGAATGCCAACTCTCCCTCTTGCCATTACACAATTCAAGTTCTATGTTTAAGATGCTTGTTCGATGTTAGTCTTCATTTTTAGTATGGATAATGATTTAACTATGCAAGATATTCAACTATGAGCCCTTCATAAGCTAAAGATCATTACAAAGGAGCAAGTCATTTTGTATGGCTTTGCAAAAGTTATAGTTGACACCATGCACAGTCTATAAAGCCTCTTCAATTCACATTGAGTTTTTAGGTATTCGCCTTTTCTTATATATATTCTGATGTATTAGAATGCCCAATTCCTCCATGCATTAACTTAGCTAAATATTATGGATCTGAGTCTTTCATATCCCTAAATGTTGTCCCAATTTCATCTTGGACTCATGTGCTCTCTAGAAGGTCTAAAGCTACTATGATATCATCAAGATATTCCTCACCCTTGTTCTTGGTGACCTTAAATATGATGATATCACCCATCTCAATAAGTGGCAATGAGGATTGTTGATAAATATTATAATTCCTTGTGATTAGTATTTTAGGGAACATCATACAATGATTTGCTTCCATAGATTCAAAGAGGAAATCTTTTAGCTCCCCAAGTATGTCACTAGTAGAGTCTTGGAAATTGAATTTTCCCATCAACTAGATGCCATTGATTTAGAGTTTGGTGCAAGAAAGAAAAAAGGAATTTTAGACATCCCCTTTTCCTTTAATGGGATCATAGTAAATAAAAGAGGTGCAGAGTGAATTCTCACTCTAAAATTAGTTGAGCAAGGGCTTAAACTTGTGGATGATTAATAGATATACATGACCTAGATGACTTTATGGCCAACTAGGTCAAAAATCTCAAGACTAAAAAGTATGTTCATGAATTCCAAGAAGAGATTGAAGCCAAGAAACATCATGCTAGAGATTCCCCAAATTTCTATATAGAATTATATGAGCTTCCTACAAAACACCTTCTAGATGGGAGAAATTATACATGCTTGTTTGCATCTTTGACTCTAGAAAATTAATGACACATGGACTTTTCAAGACACTTGTGACTCAAGATTGGACTAAAGCAAAGATCAAATCCTATTGGAAATATAAGCAAGAAATTGTGGAGCCTAAATGCACATATGGCCAAGTCACAACACACAGGATATGGGAAAGACTTTGTGATGAAGCACATGACTCCCCTACATCTAATTATGATATGAGCAATATACAACAAGGATTACAAGGGGAAGAAGAGGAATAAGAGGAGAGTGACCTACCTTTAGAATCTACTATTGGATTGGTGGAGGAGGTTCCTCCATCTCAAGTGCCTAGTCGAACTCCATGGCCACCATCACTCTCTACCCTACAAGGGCAGTCTTCATAGGACCCCACCCACTTAACTCAAATAGATTCGACATCTAGAAGCCTTTTAGGCACAACTCTACCAGGTCCATCAAATAACACAAATAACTCTTCAAGAGATGGAGAAGTTTTAGACAAGTCAATAGTCGTATTCATTTGAAAAACAAGCAACAAAGGAAGCAATAGCTTCAGTGGTATCAACATTAGCAATGGAGCAAATTGAATTGATTACACAAGCACCTCTAAGAAAAGACTTGGAGCAACCAAGTTCCACCAAATAAATAAGGAGCCCGGTTATACAAAGGGAATCTAATTAAAAGGGATCAAATATTGAAGTGCCAAGACAACAACAATAAGAACAACTTTGAATTGATCTTGCATCCTACATAAGTATTTCTATCTCTTCTCCTAGCACTCTTTCTATTATTGCGATCCCATTTTCATTACCTTCCATGCAATCATTAACCCTTGCATAATTAGTGCCCTTGTCATAGGTGTTAATTGAGACAAGTTCCTTTAGCACCAGTGCTTTGATCTCTACTGCTTTGTCCACTTTAGCTACCTCAGTCATGACCGCTTCACTTTTCACCCGCCTTTTCTCTCCCATTTCTTATATAGAAACAACTTCATCTCATCAAGTAAGGTCTAGTCTAGGAATCCATGTTACCCTATTATTTACACAAGAATTGTTGCAGCACTCAACAATGCTTGGTGTACAAATCTCTATGGAACAAACCTTTCACACTTCACTAGTCAATCTTCTGCTTTCCCCACTTCCCCATATATTTCCATCCCAATTCCACAAGCTAATCATCTCAAGATTGGTCTACCCCCTTTTCTCTGTCTATAATGATGATACATTCTTCACTACCTCCCAGGGTAATATTGCCCCCCCTCAACAAATGGTAACCTTTCCCATATGTGGCGCCCCCAATTTTCCCATTTATGGGAGGCTTCATTTGACATCCTTCAGAATTGAACTAGTAAATAATTATAGCTAGCCAGATGTATGAAGTAAAGATAGAGAGATGGAAGTAGAAGGAAGATGGAGCCTTGATCTCAAGTCGTATGCAGTCATTGTTTGATCTAGCTTAACAATATTTGATGATTGCACATATGATCCCTAATGTTGATAAACCATAGGGCTTAATGAGGCCAAATGACTACTTTATTCATGTAGTTGGAATGAACCTTACACAAGTCCAACCAGAAGATAGAGTGGAGATGATGGAAGAGACATATAAGTTAGTTTCTTCTAATTTCATTAGAATTAATTAGAAATTGGAGAAGAGAGAGGTTAAACTAGTTAATACAAAGAACACTTTAAATCAGATCAGGGCCCAAGTTAAAGCATAAGACCAATAATTGCATAAAATATACAAGGATCTCTAGTCTTGAGTGGTAGTTGACCAATTATAGGCAAAGAAAGAGAAGTCTGCAAACTTGTAGATGGATCTTGAAAAGGTACAACTCACATTGGAAAGTCACTACTAGAAACTCCAAGAGGTTAAAGAGATAGATCAAGCAAGAATCATTGAGACAACAGAGCTACATAGAAGGATGATAGAATTGTTGGAATCAAATAATGCATGAGCATAAAATTTCTTCCTAAGATCAAATGGTTCAACAATTACAAGTGGAATTGGAAAGTGCCAAGTAATCTTTGGGTGTCATTCCCTTAATTCAACAACTATATGTCTCATACTAGTCTAGAATTGTACAAATGGTCATGGAACTTAGCATTGCATTGAAGTTTATAGATTCCACACAAACTCTCAAATCAAAAGTCAAATTGGAGATTGAAAAGGCTTTGGCCCATCTTTCTCCAAAGATTATTGTAGATACCTAAAATTGACTTGCTCCGCAAACCAATTTCCCATACCTCTACACCACCAATTATCCCTCCTATTAATTAAATAAATTTATTTTATTTAATTAATTTATCCCTAATCATCTATCCTTAACCATTTATCCATCCTTTGTGATCAATTAATTCATTTAATTTATCACTATACCTTACAACACTGCCCTCATTGATTAAATAAATATTTTCAATATTTATTTAGTTAATTTGTCCATCTCCCTAATCCTTATTAATTAAAAAAACCATACTTATTTAATTAATCTACCCTATTAATCAACCTAAACCTAGCCTAGTTGATTAAATAACAATTATTTAATTAGCTACCCTAACCTACCTATCCCCTAGACCTAAATTAATTAAGCTAAACACTTAATTAAACCTTGCTTAACCTCTTCTCCCACACACTTTGAATAAAAATCAATTTTTTATTCAAAGGGTTGCATCTTCCTCTTACACATGTAAGTGTACAAGTGTCCTTGACCTTACCACTTGTCTTAGTCTCCATTAATAGAAACTCTTCCCCATGTGTGAATTAAAAATTCACATCTAACTTGTCATATCCAACTCTTCCCCCAAAATAAATTTTTAATTCATTTTAATTCTCATCACCCTTCCCCAAGTGAATTTAAAATTCACAAATAATGGGAGCCATCTAATCTCATTGACCAAATCTTAGCCTTTGATCTCTCTTACCCAACCCTCTTGTGATACTTGTCACAAGACTACAACTCCAATGCAAACCCTAATCCTCAAGCATTCCTAGCCATTGATCTAAACTTTCAATCCTCATCCTCCATCCTTTTATCAAAAATCTATAAATAGAACCCTCACCCAAGCCATTTTGGATAACTTCTTCATCCTATCAAAACTATGCCAAAATTCCTCCAAATCATCTTTATTTTACTATCATAATGCCAAAATCATTCTAGCCTTTCATATCTCATCCTCATCTCTACCAAATCCTTCATCAAATCTATCATCCAATCCTCATCTTATTGTGTTGAAAGCAAGGAGCAATCCACATTCACATCACATCAACTTGGGTAAAGCTAGGAGCTCTTGGGTGCAAGCTCCTCAACCTTATCGAAGGAGGAAGAAGACTTCAAGGTATACATTTGAGTTGTTTATGCATTTCATTTGAGTTTCTAACACTTTGTAGTTTTCTTTGCTCTCAATTATATATGTCTAAATCTTTGTGCAAAAATTGTATGATTTGCTTGATGAAAAGTTAATTGTAGCCAAGATTGACAACAAGAGGGTCATTGCCATCAAGGTTAACAAGGTGCTAAGAAAGGATAAATCTGCTCATAAGTGTAAGTTCCAATTGACAACTTTGGAATTGGTTGTGCAAGGAATGAGGAAACATATTATTTTGCTTATACAACAAAGGCTTCCATCCCCATTTGTAGACATCTGACAATATTGTGATAGCTGAAGAAAAAATTAAAGCATTGCTTGTGCACAGACAAGCAGACCCGACATCATTTAGGGGTTGGGTATAGACATTGAACATTGTCGAGGTTGAGGCAATTATTTTCCCTTTAACATAGGTAGAAGTTCAAGTCAAAGCCTACAAGTATTAAAAAGTTGCACAAACCTACATGACAGTTTGATAATGAGCTAGAGTCCTAGTCATGTACATGTAAGCATGCATTATATATACCTCTCAGCAGTTTCTCTCTTGGCAAAATATTTTCAAATATTTTTCTCTTTGTTTGTGCCTCCCTAACCTTCAAGCTAACCTTCTAAGGTCCTGCACACTTTTTTGTTGTCCACTTAACTCGTTTTTGGCAAACCACCCCTGTCACTTGCCAACCCTAACAACATAGGTGATCCACCTCCCAAGAGGGGAAATTCACTTCCCTAAGGGGATTTTTCATCATTCATTCTTCTATGACCATCTAGTTGACTTTCCAAGGTCTCCTGTACCTCTTAACCGCTTGTCCAAACCATTCTAGCTGGGTCACCCCTATGTCTTGTAGGATCTCCTTAGGTGACCCTACAGCTAAAGTGGGATCTCCAAGGAAAACCTACCCTACTAAAAGGGGTGACCCACTTTTCATGTGTGTTCTTCCTCATTTCAGACCTCCAAAACCATTTTCAAGCCTCCAAGACCACATTTCCACCTCCAAACGACCTATCCAAACCATTTGGCTTGGGTCACTGCTATTGTCTTTAGGATCTCCCTGGGAAACCCTACAACTTAATTAGGATCTCTAGGGGAGACCTATCCTGCTAAAAGGGGCGATCCACTTCTCGAAAGGGGTGACCTTGTTGTATTTTTCGTGCATGATTTCATCCAATTTTAGCCTAGTTTGACTCCATTTTTGGTTTATGATTGCGAGTGCCCTCCATGCACAATTAATTGTTCAATTCCCCTAACTATTTCTAAACTCCCAATCATTCTATCCTTATCTCTTAGTTAGTTTATTGTTATATTTCAATCATTCTTCTATGATATTCTCTCCAACCTTTGTTCACTTCCAATTAGAGCTAGATCACCCAGTTCCTGTAAACTCCCCAATCACCATCACTTTTGTGTGGATTTTAAGCCTATAAATACCCCCCTCCTCTATACATTTGAAGAGACAAATTTAATATTGCATTCTTACTTTTTCTCAAGTTTTTACAAATAGTTGCCCCCATAGCATTTTTATGCTCGTTGTAGGACCTTGTGTGCCTTTTATTTTCAACCATAGCTTCAAATCTCAAGTCATTTGTTTTTTCATAGCATACATATGCTCAATTCAATTTTATTTCAATTTCCATAGCTTTAAAGCATATAGCCATTTGCTTTTCATATCTCCATTATTGTCCCTATTGTCAAAAGGAAGACCCTGCTACTACAGAGGAAGGAACGATTACCAAAAGGGATCTCTAAGGACTCATGCCAGGCACTACCACCCAATTCATATAGGTTTTTCAAGATTTAGTAGTAATTAAATCAAATCTTTCTCTTGGGAAAGTAAAACACTATTTGCTTTTCTCTTGATAGGTAGTTTTAATTTGCTTTCTTAGAGTAATTTTGCATTAAAATTACTTAGATTAGTTTGAATTGTTTTCTTAGATTAATTTCATTTTGTTGCATCTAGATTAATTGAAATTAGATTACATTTTCAAAATTGATCCATGAAAACAAACAAAAACATAGTTTAGACTACATACAAAAAACATATAGTTTGCATACATTTTCCCTTTCTAGGTAATCAAATCATTTGAAATTTAGAAAAAAAATCAAAAGTTATTCTACATTCATATAGGATTGCATTATAAAAAAATACCAAAAACATTAGAAGACACAAAAAAGAAATAAGTAATCAAGTCAAACCCTTGATTTTATCATGAGGTCAACAAATTCAACAAACTCAATCAAAACAAATGAACGCAAACAAACATTCCCCCTCCTGTCTAGCATTCGATGTGCCTATGCATCAGAGAAGATTGGGTAAAATTAATCCTAGATGAGATTAGGGAGAACTTCCCTCAAGTAATTCTAATTCAACAAAACATAGAACAAATAAGAGAGGAGGAAGAACATCGACAAAGAATCATTGATCAACACGGGCTCATACAACAATGCATTCAAAATGAACAAAGGAGGCTGGATCATCTCTGCATCTTAAATGAGCAAAATAGTCTTTGAGTCGAGCTTAAAAAAATAACCCTTTGGGTCATATCATTATCACAATAATAACAACCATTGGACGCTTTCATCAACATTATAATTCATTCATAAAAATTTCCATCAAACATACACAAATACACATCACACAAACAACCTAACCGTGATCCATAATATTTTGCTTCTCTGTGAATAGAACAACCCCCTACTTATACCTCCACTCGATTAGATCTTGTCATGAAAGAGTGAGTGACTAGGCAATCACCCATAGCAAGGATACAATTCATGTGCCACATTAGAGTCTGACTGACTCACGTTGTGTATGATTCATATTTTAAACAACACAAAACCATAATTGTAGACTTGAAAATTATTTATATAAGGACACCATCTAGCTAGATAAGGCTTTTGAAGCCTTCAAAAGAAAAAGGAATTATGACAGATTTGGAGTGGACTCCACTTTCATCTACTCTAGAAAGGATGTGATTTTTCTCTCCTTATGGCATGCTGCATTTTTGAAAATTTGAATCCCCTCACTTTTCTCTCTACCAAAGAGTTGATATCTAGTTTCTTTTATTTCAAGCAAGAAACCCATAAGAGGTCACCAGAACTATAGAGTGTTTCTCTCCATGCTTATTTCAAAGCCTATCAACTTCTCCTTTTTGCAAGATTTTTGTATTGTGACAGTATGTAGCAGCACCCATGTTCTTTGGAAATTACCACACTCAATTAAGCATTTCCTTCCAAAAGGTTTTGTTTTGGCGCTTATCCTTGTCTACTCTAAAGTTGCAAGAAATTCAAAAGCAAGGACCAAACACACTTAAAAACCATTTGATTATTGCCAAGGATCAATGGTGCGTGTAAAATTTTAGATTTGTCAGTTTGACAACTCTAAAGGATTGCACTATTAGATGGAAATCATTAAGCTATTGTCGATGGGCCACTTTTTTTGTTAGACACATGTAAAAGATAAAATAAAGAGAGAAGGAACAAATGGAACAATGCCAACCACATGGCAGATTTTTGCATCTCAAAAGAGTTGTCAATCTGACAATGAGTTTGGATTGCACCAGTCACTAAGTGGTAAGGCAGTCATGATGGGGGGTCCCTTCCATATGAAGTTATATGTTAAAAATGAAAATGTCCTAAATCACTTTGAATCATTTTATCATTTCCAAAGATTGATGGTTTACACATCATTTTGGAGTTGTCAATCTTACAACTCCAAAACATTGCACTATTGGTTTGTGCAAGGACCCATGGGCATTCAATGGTCCTGTTAGGTCTCAAAAATGCAAGGTTGTAAACTTTAAGAGGATGCAAAGCTCTTTGGTAACGTTTTTGGCTAACGAAACGGGGTTAATTGATATGGTTGAGAACCCCCTGCACTTTAGGTTGTGCTAGACCTAGGTGGGTGAACCTTGATAACTGATGTGGATCTAAAGGCTGTGTGATTAAGTGAATTTAGGGATCTATCCACACTGGCATGTAAATGTGAAATAGATGCAAACTTAATAGTTACTCCTACTCCTAATGTTTGAATTTTGAATATGTGAATAAAGTTTAAATGAAGTATTGTTTTATAATGAATATGACCAGTGCTTTTTGGGCAACAGAGTCAAGATATATATGATAGATGTGTCCTCCTTTCTGGCTTAACTCAAATTATTTGGCACTTTTCAAATGTTTATACCATGTATAAATGTACAAATTTGTTAGTTATTTGTGCTCTTCTTACAAATCCTAGTGATATCTTCCCAAGTTACTGTGATGTTTGAAAGAATTTTTAATTCTAGTGTGAAGGAAACCAGTTAAGATAATCAATTCAAAAAGGACTTTAATTCTGGGCAGAAACCTATTTAAATTTGATTCCTTAAAAGTATTTTAATTCTCTCCTCACAGAAACCAATCAAGGGAATCACACAAGTGCAACAAATGTGTCTTGACAAGTTAAATATATTTTGATATACTTAATTTGAATAACAAAGAAAGACCACTCCGGAGACAACACATATATCATATATGAATAAATATCAACAAATAAATGAACACTAAAAGATTAGCCACCAGATTATAATTTTCTTTCTCCATTTAAATTGCTTTAGAAGATTTTACAATTCATGCTTGGAGGTCTTCATTTTTTGGTATATTTCATCTACTACCTAACCTTCCTGATTGCTCCTACTCATGCTGATGATTAATCTTTGATTTTCATCTGTCATTTATACATTATATTTCCAAGGGTTATGACCCTTCACATATCCGCCCAATGCAACTTTATGTTAATTATCTTTGGCAAATTAAAATATTTTAATTTTAATCTTCCTTATCTTAGCATCTCGTGAAATTCAATTTTAATGATTATCATTATTCTTCCTTTGCTGGAGATTTTCACTTCACCTTTACATGTATGCATTTTCACTATGCTCCTCGGGTAAAATAATTACCCACTCCTAAATGTCCTCCATGAAAATATTTTATTGCACTTCACCATTAGTGAAATTTATTTTCCCCAAGATAATTTTTTATGTGGTGACTTTAATATATTTTCCCTAAAAGTGTTCACCACACTTTAATGCAATAAAATTTGTTTGTTTGTTTGTTTGTTTTTTTTTTTTTTTTTTATGTTTCTCCATTTTGCTCCAGTGCAATTCATTTTATTAGAGGGACTCTTATTTTGTTCTACCGATATTTATATCTCTCCCTGATGAACGCTTTGCATATACTTTTCAGGTGTTTGGGAATTTCGAAGGGACTTGGAAATCACTCATTCTGATATGTCAAACTCCTCCTGATATAATCTTTATTTAATATTCACTTGCATTGGCGGTGAGGTATTGTGTCGGAGGGACTCGTATTTTTGTTTCGCCAATGTTTATTTCTTCCTCCAAAAAGACTTTGCTTTGCAACGCTACATTGATTCCTCTCGCACTTCCATTGACAATCAACTTGATCATATGCCATCTGTAGGAGGGATCCATCGTAATCCCACTCTTTACAGAACTGATGTCAAACAACTGTAAATCATGGCTCTATGAGCTTTACACAATCCATGCCCACGTTTTGATTACTAGCAGACAAGTGACTAGCCTTCCTAGTCTTCTTAACCCCTTGTGAACTCAAACCCACTAGACAATGATGTCGAGGACCCTGAAACAAATTCTTGAAATCTGGACTGCTATTTGAATAATCACAATTGGAATTTATGTTTCCTTGTAGGTCGTGATTGGAGATTTGCATCATTATTGAGATCAAAGTTTGGACTTAAATTAGGGTTTCAATTCTGATAGGGATTGGCATCACCATCGCACTCGGGGTTAGGGTTCGTAACAGGGTTTGGATTAAAAATAGGTTTTTCTCTAAATCCACTCATGGAATTGGCAAGAGAATCAGGATTGGGTTAGGGTTAGGGTTTGGTTATGATTTCCTCTACCTTTGGGAATCCAGACCCTGCACCCATTAATTCCATGTGAGTTATGCCTACCATTGCTATTAGTTAATTCCACATTCTCTGTGCTAACACCAATGTCCATACTGATTAAACCCAAACACCCTATAATAATGGAATGTGTATATTTGATTGACACCCACTTCTTCTTTTCATACCAATCTTCCATAAAGTGTGCTATAGGTTGCTTAATTAAAAAGAAACGTCAAGGCTTTGCTTGTTTCCTACATATGGGTTCTTCTGCTTTGTATTGTAGAGAAGTATTGTAAACCCTACTTGTGGGCTAGTAAGTGAGTTTCCATTTTAAAACTTTTATCAATTTGACTAGCAGAAGCCCACCAAATGGCAACATAAAAATGAGCTTTACTTTGATTCCCAATTTATCCTTTGTCTGATGCAATGATGGCAAACCACATTTCCTACACAATAAAACTTATTAACATTCAAGTTTGGTAGTAGATTGAATACACCCTTTGTTTCAAGTGTCCTTGACATCCCTTAGTAGGTGTTCTACACCTATTTTCTCAACTTCATGGGCAACAACCTCTGATTGCACGTATATAAGCACCTTTTGGCTTTTCTATGTTGCAGTCTCTTTGATTTCCTCAACAACATAATAGGCTTCCCCATTGATCTTTAGAGAGCTTCACGAACCCCTGATTAGTACATACCTCCAAAATATGAATAGATCTCTATGCAACTTGACAGGCTTCATTATGATGCTAGAGCTTGCAATATGTTTGTCATGGTTTAGTGACCATAACATCATCTTTAAAGTATATTAGGTATCCAAACTCCTTGAATGATCTTTATCTCCCTCTTATAGATCACTCAATAATCTTGCAAAACTGGACTGTGTTTTCACCATATCCAACCTCTTGAACCAATTGGATAGAAGCTTCCTCGAATTGTGTGACACATGTCGGGTTCCCTTGTGGGCCCGACTAATTTTTTTTGTTTTGAAACAAGTTTTTTGTTTTGAATTAACCTGACACTGCCTCAATATGGATCTGGCATGAAAAAGCAAAATGGGTAACAGTCAGAATCTTCTTTCTGGCACTTTGTATCTATGACCAAAACAAGTCAGATGACCTCCCGAATCTCCCTGGAAAATTGGTCAAACAGTCTCTTGGAGCCATGAAAATGCATAGGTATGTAGACATTTGATCCAACAATTCATTGCAACAAACAATTTGGTAAGACCCATCCAGATGTGAAAAATATTCAACGTTAAAGTAGCTCACTCAACCTTTTCTGGAACTGCATCTACCAAAAACCAATTAGGGCTCACCAAGTCACCATCCCGAAAAAATACCAAATCACCTCCTGGGAAGTTACCACTGGAAACACTAGATCATTTAGGTTCTTTGAGCATGTGTGCAAAGGGGTTTCTTTCCAATCCACTTCTTTCATGAAATATTAAAAGCCAAAGTTGACCCCCTAAAACTTTTTTGGAAATGCAGTCATCAAAACAGTGAAAATTCAATTTGCTTTTGATTTTGAAAAAATAGCAAATGAGGTGCTGGGGCCTTGAAAATGGACATGGAAGTAGATTATCATAGGGCAAATCTGGGACACCAATTAATTTTCCATAAAAATCATCTAGTTGCTAGATATTGGCTTTGAAAGTTGACCTCCTAAGTAGATTTAACACTGTGCAAACAACAAAACTTTCTAGAACTCTTCAACTTGGCGATTCGAATCCTTGTCAAATCAGATGATATGGAGCTAAAATCAGGTGGACACACTTACATATGGTAGATGAACACATTTGCAAAGTGGTTTCACATAAGAGTGAATAGGTTTCAAGCTGTAAGTTTTCAAAGTGGGCTTCTTGGGATAGGTTTTATAGGTGCATTTCTGAATGTCGTAACCAGTTTTTTCATCATGGGCATGTAAAATTTTGCCAAAATTTTACAGTGCCAACAGGTCCTACCATTAGAAAGGAAATAATAGAAAAAATTATTAGATGTAGTAGAACACTTGACAACCTTGCACTTGAATGCTTGGTTACCAGTTTGATAGTTCTCTCTAGTTGTGTTATTGCCAAAAGGATATTAAAAGAATGAGTAAATAGACTTCAATTTCAATGGTATCTTTTTATGACAAATAGCAGCACATCCGCTATTTCAAAATTCTAGAGAAATATAATAAAGAGTGCCACTTCCAATGAATGGTAGAGCATGCCAAAATCTCAAAATGACATTACTTTTTCAAATTTAGATATATTGTAATCATGTAGATTTGAATAAGTAAGCAACGATTATTTTAAGTTCAATAGGAGACAGTGCCAAATTTTCTAGGTAGAGGTCATTTTTAAGGGGGTGAAATATACTCATACCAAACTTTAAGTATGTATGCTTTTATTCCAAATACTTTGTTAATATCTATAGCCTTCCATATGTTAGAATTTTTCAAGTAACATTTGAATTTGAATATGTGCAACTTTATCAATTGAATACATGAAGTCATGATTTATTGTCTCCTTGCATTATTCATATTGAAAGCCTTTTATGGAATTCATTCTTGCTTAGAACATATTTCTTAGATATGGTTATGTAAGAAAGTATTTATCACTTCCTCACTTTTTCTTCTTCTATACATCTCATTTATGTCTCTCATCTTCTTCCTTATCCATTTCACTACCTTTTACTAGTTCTTTTAGTATTACCTATCAATCTTATTTGCTTGGGAGTATTCCCTACTTTCTCTTTGTTGTGACTTGTCTTCCCCTTGGGGGCATAACCTTGGTTTCATCCTCTTTCTAGTTTTATCTTATTGCTCTCCATCCTCATCATGACATTTAACATTTATTGTTCAATTGAGAGAATTACCTTAGTGTTCATTTATTCCCCCATTCGACCCTCCTCTCTTATCATTATTTAAGGGAAAAACTTCAATGTTCCCCCCTCTTTCATCCACTTATTTTCTCTTATCCTCTAACAAAATCCTTGACAATTTTTCCTTTCTTCCCTTAACCACTTTACCTTAAATGGATTTGCTCTTATCCTTTCACTCTTTTGCTAATTAATTAAAGGGGCACATATAATTATACATCTCACTCTCGCTCCTATTTACTTGACCTTGATCATGACCATGACAGTTAGCTTATCTTATCAGATTGGGATTGTCTTGACCACTTATCCAATTAGGGTGGTTATCACATAACTATTGACGACATCGTCACTTTTACCTTTTTCTTTTTTTGGCCTAGCTTGGCTGCATTTGGGGTGGCAACTTTGTACAACCAAACATTTGGAGGTGATAAACACATATAGCTAAGGGTAACAACCACATAATCAACTTCACTATTTTTTTGTTGATTATTCTCATCAACTCCTTTTAATATTTGGCCTTGCTTGGACCTATCTTGGGTGGCTACCTTGCACTGCTTATCATCATGACCATTATCCAATTTTTAGTATCTAATTTTAATATCTGATTTCTAATATCCAATTTCTAATTCACCTATGCCAATGTGTCTTCTTCGTTGCTCCTAGCCACTTTTCTTCTCTCTCCTTACTTCTTTTTTAGAGTGGATCTTCATAGATCTCTCCCCAAAAATGGAAAGGTTATTATTTTTTTGCATTTATAACATTCATGATGTGGAAACATATTTTTCTAGTCTAATCTTAGATAAGCATGTTTCCTTGTGTTTGAGTTGTGTTCCCTCATTCCCATTATGTTTCCATTTCCTATGTATGGATTAGTTAGCATTGCTCTTGTATATGTACAATGACTATTCTCTATGCATGCTTTGCAAGTCCAGATATATGCACTTAAATGAAGATCAAAGACAAAATGGAAGATTTGTATATCTCCTATGGTTTTGTATCCTTGATATTTACATGATTATATATGCTTTATTATACTCTTACTTTAGTGTGCTTCTTCTCTCTTAGTTGGTCATCAACTTGCTAAAGCAAGGACAAAATATAATAACATAAATTACATACTCTATAATTTCTTTTATTATGTTTTGCACTCATTTTAGTGTTCCTACTTATTATGTGTTTTTACCCCTTATTTGACCCTAGTTTATCCTTAACCCTTTGTGTTTCCCTTCCCATGTGTTCCTTAGTCCTAAAGTAATAAGCCTTATTCACTTTTCCCAGGTGATCTAGTTATTCTCTCCCACCAACATTTAATGTTTTTCTTACCCTTGTCACATGCAGTAGATCCTTCCCATTGTTTGCCTCATATCTCACAATCCATAGCTCTAATTCACTCCAAATCACCACCATTCATCCTCATTACATCTACCTGTCCTTCCCATGAGATTTGAGCTTCCTTGGGTGAAGAATCAAATGTGTCCCACACATTTGACCTTTATTTTTTTGGCCACAAAAATTTAATGTAAGGATCTTTGATGTTGACCTACTATGTTTGCACTTGAACTTTGTCATATTTCCTCAAAAAATCCATAAACTAAGCCTCCTTTCCCTCATTTGATACCACACTATCATATTATGCATGCATCCTCTTGCATCTCTTGCTATCACTTTGCAATCTTGAAGCTTTGGAGTCTTGGAGCATTGCTAGCTTGTTGAAGCATTACTTTGGAGCCTTGGAGTTTTATTTAGTAGCATTTTGGAGCTTTGTCCTAGCCTTTGTATGGTCTCATCCCCTTCTTCCTTCATTCCATCATGTTATCCACCTCTCCCTTCCATTTCCATTAGGGTTTTACCCAATTTGCACCTAATTCCCTTCATTCTTCCTCTCATTTCATCCCGTTCCATTTTCAAGCCTTTTCCCATTCTGCTTGTTGCCATTTGATCCCTCTTGTCCTTCTCCCATTGTTTGTTTCACTTCCTAGTTTCCTTTCTCCCTCTTGTATCCAATTAGGGTTTATATTATATGCTTTCATGTCCATGTTTGTCCTAATTTAGGCTTGATTATATTGTTTTTATATTCATGTTCTACGTGGATCTATGCTTGAATACCTAGTAGAGGGTGGATTGAGGTACGTTTTCCATTAACCTTTCCATTTTATAGGGGTTTCAACATAAAAATTATGTTTGTAGGTCAAATATAGAATATGAGCATTTCTAATAGAGGTGCTAGTTATAAAAAGTGCTTAGAATATAGTGATGAGCGTCTCATGAATTTTTCAACCAATTTTGAGCACACATCAATTGTGCCCCCAAGGTCAAAATCTTGTGCTCAACACAATTGACCCATCAATAATCCTACACCCGACACATTTGACCTTGGCCTAAAATAGCTCCTATAGGTCCCATATTTCACAGGGAGCTTCGCATAGTCATTTGCAGCCTACCCAGTTAATTTCATTAGTTTTTGTTAGATGTAAGGGTTTTTATTTTTATGTTTCTCTCTCTTATGTGTTGGATTATAACATAGGTTTTTCTTTCATATCTCTCTTTTTATTGTGAATCCTGACAAGTGACAGAAGGAAGAAGTGATCAGGAGTTCATTACAAACATCTGTAAAAAGTTTTAGTCAATATGGATTTGAAGTCATTAGCGATCCCCCACACCCCCTAAGGTCCTTAATGCCCCCTCTAGCCCCCCCTAGGGGGCACAATTGTCTTGACCTATGATTGGTCCAAAACAATCACCACAGGTTCTTTGTATTTTAGGCCTTTTTCATAATTGCACAGTCGGATTCAGGTGTATCTTGAACCCTTTATGTATCTTGAACCCTTTATTTCACAAATTTTTGTTTTGAACTCGTAGTTTACATACATTTTCTTGTTTTCAGTTTCCTAGGTCTTATCTTTTGTTAGTCCCAACTTATGTGTCCAAATTAGTTCAAATTAAGACTCTTTATTTGCTTTTACAAGTCCTTTGTTTGATCTAATACACAATATTTTAATTTTTTAAAATCAAATGTTACTAAATTTAAAAATTTGATAATCTTAAAAAAAAAGATAGAATCATACCCGCAAGTGAATTTTTTATAATAAATAGCTACCTCTTAATCCTGAAGTTTAAGCCGAAGAAGGCATAAAATTTATACACACCCTATACTATAATTGCTAAAATGACATTTCAAAATCCTCCAATAAAAATGATCCTTAAAATACTAAACATACCTTCTTTAAAAAGGAAAATATCAGACTTGATATATGTACAACTGTAAAATTTTTTACGGTCTGCAAAAAATCTCCTCTTTCATCTGATTCAGTCTTCCTAAAATTTTGATTGTATTTTACTGCAAAAATCCATAAATACGGCCATCAAATTTAGCTGTCTATTCCAATTTATTTGGAACACTTTTTTTCCATATCATCCGACTCTCTCCTGGTTTTAGACCCTGAAGCGCCCTACTGGGCTATGAAAAAAGAGTAGTCCGCTAACTCAAATAGAGAGGAAATCGGAACGTGAAAGTGAATGTAAAGAAGAAATCTGGTGTTGGAATTTGGCAAAAAAATGGCGAAGGCTGCCAGTGATATTTTGGAGGAAAGCAGAATTTCGATGGAGGACATCATCGCCAAAATGCTCTTCATTAAGAAGGAAGGCAAAGGGCGAGCAGACCTCAGGGACCTCATCACACAACTCTCTGTCTTATTTCTCAAACTTCGCCAGGTTCGGCTTCTTTTGGATAGCAAATACGTTGTTTAATCCTAGGGGTTAGGATTTTGCTTGGGTGAATGTTAAATACATATTTGCTTGCGTTGAAAACATTAATGTAGCTTATTTTGATTTATCTTGTTAGATTATACTCTAGCTTGAGGGTTGTAAAATTTTGAATCCTCTATAGAAAGAGCTTGAAGTTGAAGTGGACTGGAATACTATGCCCAAGTTTTAAGTTTTAATCTTATGACGGCAATGTTCTTTTATGCTATCTTTGTTGGAACTAGGGTTTTGTTTTTGTTATGGGGGCATTGTTATCTTGATATTATTGATCTTGTATTGTAGAAGTCGTGGAAAATTGCAGTTGAAAATATTACAGGGTGTTATCGAGATACATGATATGTGCTTGACTGCAAAAGTATAAAATCTTTAACTCTTGTTTGTGTTCTCATTTGAGTTTGAAAGTTGGATGAATTATCTACCACCCAGTTTTGTTACAGGAGAAAGTGTCTCTCTGCCAGGCTAATAATAGTTTTCCTTTGAAATTATATTGAGTTGAGTTCCTATTGACATATACTTGAACTAGTGGTCACCCTGTTAGTTTTGTTAGTTCAACATACAACACTGCACAGCATAGCTTCCAGACACATCAATGGTAGGGATATTCGATTCAACCATTGCAGGTAAGCCCTTAGTTTTGGGTAGGCAAATCGTCTTGCCAGGTATACAGAGGATGGCTCGGAGAAACTTGGTGGTTTTGTGGTTAGGGGGATTCAAAGGAAGTCTTCAGTTTGGGGTTGTTACATGGTGTAGAGTGGAATAATGGTGGTGGCTAGGGGAAGGCAAAGAAGTCCAAGAGACAACACAAAAGGAGTGCGAGTAGGAGATAGTAACAGTTAGTGTGTTTGACTGGTGGTGAGGAGGAAGCTCTTTAGTACCACAAAGAATCTGAAGACAAAAATGATGACAAGAGGATGTGGAGAAGATTGGTCAGGTCAGAAGTGATAAGAAAGAATGGTGCTCATTAAAAGGCTTTGGAGATGGAGGAGGCCTCGCAAGCCAGAGCCTTTTTTGAGGACCGACTTAGCAGAGAGCATATAATTTTATCTGAATATCCTGATATATTGTCCACGTGTGTAGGCAACCTCTGGGCACACACCAATCATTTACTTTGGAGAAGTATCCTCCCATATTTGGAATTGACAACGGCTGTAAAGAGCTTGGAGTTATGATGCTCTCCTTTGTGGTGTTGGCATGTAACACATTCTGCAACAAGTTTTTTGATATCATTTTTCATACGAGCCCAGAAGAAGGTTCATTTTGTTCTTTCATACATCTTCAAGAAGCCTGAATGCCCTATAGAAGGGGATGCATGTAATTCCTATTGCAATTTGTCCCAAAGAGGAGAATTCACAGAAAGCACAATTCACCCTTTGTAACACAAGTATTGACCATCCCAAGTGTATTCCAGCTTAGTTGTGGGATTGGTTGCTAGTTGATGAATAAGCTGCTGAATCTGCACATTGTGCAACTACTCTTGTTGGACATCCTGCAACCAATCTGGAGTTGGTAAGGATAAAGCGCATAATGTCCCCTAGTCTTCAAATTTCCAAGATAGGGCGTTTGCCACCACATTATCCTTCCCCTTTTTGCAATAACTTCTAATAATTTGGTGACCCATTTTTGTTATTTTGGCTGATTGACTCGATTCCAAGAAATACTTATAGTTATGGTTATGCTGGTTTGTCTTGATGTAGAAATGTCGCCCCAAAAGATATGGCTGCCAATGATTCACGATATGAAGAATTGTTAACATTCATGATCTGACCAAATTTCTACCTACAAGTGCCTTGCTAGTGAATGTTAGAGGTCTACCTTCTTGCATCAATATTGCTCCAATCCAAACCTATGAGGATCACTTAAGTGACATATGGTCTTGAGAAATCTGGCATGGCAAGTAGTGGTGTGGTACACATGTCATGTTTGAGAAGGGCAAAGGCACAGCTTGCTGCGTTGGACCACATGAATGCATTTTTTCTTAACATTCTTGCTAGAGGAATTGCAATTTTATCAATTTCAGCCAAATTTGTGGTAAGAACCTACGAGACCTAAAATCCCCAAAGATTTTTAACAGTGCAATTTGGCTCAATTTTGCATGTTAATTTTCTTGGGATCAACCTTAACACCTTCAACTGAGACAATATGGCCAAGCTATTCCACCTCCGTTGTACCAAAAGAATGCTTAGAGCACTTTGCAATTAATTGATTTGATGATAGTATTTGTAGGGTTTGGTCCAAGTAAGTGAGATGTTCTTCCCATGCCCTGTTGTAGACGAGAATGTCATTAAAGAAGACCAATTTGAATTTCTGAAGGAGTGATTAGAAAATTTGGTTCATCAAACTTTGGAATGTGGATGGTGTATTTGTGAGGCCAAATGGTATCACCGAAATTTCATAATGGCTTTCATGAGTGTGGAAAGATATCTTAGGATATCTTCATCTTGTAGACTTGATATTTCCACAGTCCATGATGATAGTGCAAGTGATTTCTGGAAAAACTGTGTTTGCTTTTTTGTCTCAATGTTTCGGATCACACTCCATGATCCATCATCAGGAGGAAAGGAAGAGAATGCAAATGAATATGATGGTAGCCAGATTGTAAATTGATCTTGGAGAAGAAATGGGCCCCATGCAACTCATCTAACAATTTATCAATGATAGGGATAAAGAACTTGTCAATCTTATTGAGCTCGCGAAAATGCACACACAACAACCATTTGTCATCTTTCTTGTGAACTAGGAGCATTGGGGAGGAATAAGGGCTAACAATTGGCCTAATGACCCCGACAACGAGCAATTCTTGGACCATCTCAATTTTAGTTTTCTACATAAAGGGCAGCGACATGGGTGAATGTTTTCGGAATTAATTAGATGACATGATCTTGCGAGTTTTGTGGTGGTAATCCTTGGGTTGCTACAAATACCCACGAATGCTTATTAAGGAATAAGTGCAAGTCTAGAGATTTAACTAAGTCAATAGTTGTAATTTGCACAGCACAAAGTTGAGCCACGACTCCTTGAGACCCCTTTCCTAGTCACTTCTCCATGTGATGTGAGCTAATAAATTGGGTGGGTCTTGCTGTCACACCCTTTAGGGTATATTGTTGCCCATTAGCAATAGCAAAGAATTGCATCCATAGTTTGGCGAAATCCCATGGGATGGTTCCCAATGGGCAAAGCCACTAAGCGGCCAAAACTATGTTGCACCTGCCTAACAGAAGTGCAAACATGTTAGATTGTAGAGTGTGATCCCCCATTGGCAATTTGGCAATCATCACCTCAAAGTTGTTGCAAGGATACACATGACAAGTTGCCTCCTTGGCCACTCGAGGGTCAATGAAGTTATGAGTGCTGCTAGAATCAACGAGGATGGTTACATGATGCCTTTTGAAGTAGCTCAACACCTTCATCATTTGGGGTGCGGTGATCCTTGCTAAGGCATGCATATAAATTTTAGGGGTTGATTCATCACTCAAACTTGTCTCTTTGAGTTGTTCCTCAATGTGATTGTCTTTTGAAGCATCCTACGTGTTAGACAATAAAGGTACCTCAACATCAAGGAGATAGAGTTCTGTTTATTGCATTTATGACTTGAGGCATATTTCTCACCACAATCCCTAGCTTGGTGAGTGGCCGTTTCCTCATGAGTTAGGTGCTTGACGGGTGGTGGTTGGGTGCTTGGTGTTGGGCAAAATGTTTGTTGAGTGTTGGTTTGCAGTGATTTATAGGGATGGTGATGGGTGGCAAATTTATCCTTATATAATTTTAGCCAATCTGAGAGCTTCCATCAATGTGGCAAGTTTAAAGATTTTGACTTTTGCATGAATGTCTTCCCTCAAGCCACTGATAAAATAACTTTTGAAGAAGTTATCATGTTCACTTGTCCGATTTGCCAAATTTTCAAACTAGGTTTGGTAGTCACAGACATAATGAGTATGCTATAATATAGTTAATGCCCCTGTGAAATCCTTGTACTCGCCCAATTGGACGATTAGTTACTCACAAAATTGATTCCATGTGAGGACACCATATGTTTTTTCCAGCCATTGATACCATTGGATAGCTTCATGTTCCAGGTTGAATGAAGCTATGGGGAGTTTTTGAGCTGTGAGAATTTGATTGATTGCAAAATACTTCTTTGCTTTGCACAACCAACTTGCAATGTCGTCGCCATCAAAGCTTCATGTTCTAGTTTGAATGAAGCTATGGGGAGTCTTTGAGGCATGAGAATTTGATTGATTGCAAAATACTTCATTGCTTTGTACAACCAACTTGTAGTGTCATCACTAGGGAAGTCTAGTTTAGGTGTACATTTGAGTCCTGCCAAGATTTTGCTGGTTTGGGGGAGTATTCTGTTCAATGTGAGAGCTTTGCACCATATATTACTATCCACTTTATTGGAATTGTTGGCTCATGGAGTCATATTTGGTAATAAGGCCAATCAATCGACTGCGAAGATAATCAATTCAATCTAACTTGTCCAACTTGGACAGTTGTTGAACTATAGCGGGCTTCATTGACTATATGTGTTTGATTTCCTTAGCCAATCTTTCCAAGGAAAGGTCCTACAATTTGCAGCCACTAGCCATATTGGTCACCCCAGGTTGTTGGAGGGTTACTGGAAAATTATACCAAAATGATTAGCACAAAAAGAGGATCAATTTGTGGGATTGTTTGCAAATGGTTGAAAATAATTTGGCCTAGACTCAACCAAATTCCTCCTAGTTTTTGAGATTTTTGTCCTGAAAATTTGAGACTAGTGGACTATATGGGACTTGAACACTTGAGACTAATCGACACAATACCTTTGTTTTGGATGTTGCGGTGCACTAACCCATTGTATCACTATATAGATCTGCTTGGATTTGGGCAAATTTGACCAAATATGCCCAAATTTGTTCACGGCTAGGGTTTAAGTAGGAAATTTCTAGGCTAAGGTGTGTCTAGTCTGAAGGCTTTTTGAATTACTTTTCCCACTCTTAAATAGTTAATTGACCCAATATTTCAGAACTCTAGCTATGGAGGATTCCATTGTCCTGTAGCCACATTATCTTGTCTCTGAGGTACAAAGAGAGTAACTTCCAAGAGCTAACTGCTTACGACTCTATGAGTGCATCACAAATTTTAGACGGCCAATGGCTTTCTAAGGCAAAGTTTCTTCTAACCCTAGAGGGTCTTCCAACATACTTGAGGGTATGTGAAAACTCAAGTCCGTCTAGAAATGTTGTTTGAGGCTTGGGTATTGGTGAGTCCTTTCCCACTACACTTCACATGCCGAAACATGCTTAACCAAGAATGATAGCTCTCTGCAATATTTTAAAACCTCAACATAGGGTTCCTAACCTAGACCACTACTACAGGGAAAAAACTGCATCACATACTTAAGGGTATGTGGAAAACTCAAGTCTGTCTGCAAATGTTGTTTGAGGCTTTGGTATTGGTGAGTCCTTTCCCACTTCACTTCACATGCCGAAACATGCTTAACCAAGAATTATAACTCTCTGTAATATTTTAAAACCTCAACATAGGGTTCTTAACCTAGACCACTACTACAAGGAAAAAAATGCAGCAAAGAATGCTTAGTACCCCACTACTTTCACCACTTTTTGATCACCAAGGTTCTGTAAGGGCGAGGTGAGAGCATATGGTGGGTAGTTGCAATACGCCACTAAACTGTTGGTGTTGTTGCAAAATGCGGCCTTGTAAAGTGCTTTGTTACCACTTGGCATGAGCTTTCCTACAAAATATTATCAAATAGAAGCAATAACATGTGAAAAAAACACAATGCTTGGAAAATAGCTGCAAATATGCTTATATTCATGAATTTGGAACAAGTATCACATGCCTCTTTGTTGGGGGGCGACCTCCGTAAGAGCAAAGCTCCAATATAGAATATTTTCCAAGACGATCTTCTCTTCATTACAAGACAAATATGTAAGCATAAAAAAGGTGACTTGTGAGGTACAACCCATGTGGGATAAATCCACATTTAATATGAGCACATTACACGATTACAATTTCATGTGGTGCATGTGGGATAAGTCCACACAATGTAATATTAACTAAATAATTAAACTATGATTACTACGATGCTCATACGGTTAGGACTTAAGGTTCCTAACACAAAGCCTTGAATTCTACACACTTGGCAACTATAGGTTTTCTTCTTTTAAGTTGTATTTATTTGAGAATGATCATTATGGTTAAAATCAATGTCAAGCTGAGGAAAAATTATTCCTTAAGGACTGTAACTGATATCAAGCTTTATATCATAACTAGGGTTGAACAATCTTGTTTCCTTCTTGGATAGGCCACTGAGATTGCAATAAAAGTTACACATCCAAAAACCTTAAGAATGCCTGGTCAAGGATTCTTCCCAATGCTTACACGGTACCACCTATAATTTAGATCAAGTTACTCATTAAGATCAGGTCACAAAATGCTGTCAGACTTCAATAAGGATTTAGTTTGCATAGTCTAATATCCTTTACATTCAATATCTAAAATCAATGTACCATAATCATGCTGGCAACTTAGAGTTATCTCTGCCTAGCTGACCCATGCCAGCTCTGCTTACAGTAGCATGAACTAGGTGACATCTTTATACAATATTTACTCATCACAGGTTACTTTCAAGCCCAGACTTACAATCATAATTTAATGCCTAGTATGACACTACAAGCTACAAAACCTCTGCTCCATTTAAAGAGTATTTGGCAGATCGTGGATTTAAATTAGAACATCCTCAATGCAGTACCGCTGAAGGACTGATGCAAGATCACCCTGCTCTCACATTGCCACTTATTTAGTGGCTAATCAATAAAATAAAAGCATTATGTTCATAACAAAACATCATGTTTTAAGAAGTCTATCATTGCTAAATGAATACACTTAGGTTACCCTGTCTTGTCTATTGACAAGGTCTGCACTGATCTCAGGTTCTAGGTGTTACCTCGTAGAATACCTACTACTAAAAGGATGCACTTGGACAGATGCGTGAAGGCATAATTCAAGATTTTATGTTCAATGGCAAATGTCAAAAATGAAGAAAATAATTATCCAGTATGGACTTTAAACATGCAATTCTATTAGATTGTTCCATCATGCATTCATTGCTCAAATTACTAGAATAATTCAGTCACTAGAGTCTAGAAGAGTGTAAGGATTAAAAAATAGTTACTAAAGTTCATTCAAAGTTAAATCCATCTCATTGCCCCTCAAGGTGACTGTCATATACATCAATGTGTAGTTTTACTGTAACAAATTTCTCAATTAAAGATATGTCAAGTTCATTTCATTGCTACTCACTGTGTAGCTTATATATCACTTTAAGTCCCAAATGCAGACAAGGACCCATAACCATCATATGCCCATGGTCAAGACAGGTTGTTAGATGAACTAGAATAACAACACAACATGCAATTCTGGCTGTTCTTCTCTAAAGCAGAGTTTTGAGATAAGGACCTGGTCTAAACCATTCAACATGGCAAGTATCATATGCTACAACAGTCTTTCCGTCTTCATTTTAATACACTGTTATAATTGTTTTCGAAGAAACGAGCCCTTTCGAGGACCAATACTTCAATCTACAGAACATGATAAAACTGATATAAGTCTACAGAAACGGTTTTTCTTCTTTTCAGATATACATATAATTTCCACTCCCTCATTTATTGCAACAGTCAACTGTCACTGCAAGGATGCTGAAGTCACATGTTAAACCAGAATGATGGAGAGATCATCCAAAAAGTATTCTGCTGCAAAACTTCTCTCTCCCTCTTTGCTTCTCAAGGTCAGTTGGCATGTTTAGATCTTGAAAAATGAAAGAGGGGAAAGAGGGCATTATATAAGTGCTTTATCACCATCGACAGAGCAATTGGGGCAACCCCTCATTATATCCATTCCTGGACGTGCCCCTGCTCTTCATGGAAGGCTTCAGTGGAGTAGACCATAGGGAAGAGGCATATAGATAAAGATGATGTGACAGTTACACATAATGAAATCAATTAAAGATATGACTACAATGCAAGTTGCTTTTGCCAAAGACTTAATAGCATTTAATACTAAGTTGGGGTAACTTGTAGGACCCACATTAGACCTCAGTTTTGCTTCAAACCTTCTTAATTAGGTTTTCTGAACTTTCTTAAGTAGGTCTTCGGAACAAGGTTATTCTCTAGCCTTCTCAAATAGGACCTCAGAATAATTTGGTGACTCCACCATCCTTGGGTTAGGATGTTTAACTTATCTACTTCCTAATTTCCCTACAACCCTGGTACCTTAAGGTTTATGCTAAGGACAAGCTTCCTTATGCACCTACATTCTTGTTATTGTAGGGAAATGGTGGAGCTAACAAGATGGATTGAGAAGGGAGATTGACACACTCACTAACCTCTCCCCCTTGACTAGTTATACGTGGGAATCTATAGTGAGCTCAATCTCCCTAATTTCTGAATAAATTGCCAAGTGAAGTTGGTGAGTACCAAAGTCTCACCTCTTCGACCTAGGTCTCATTACCAACTCTCTATTCCAACTAAATCTGTTTAACCACCAAAAGGTTTGTTGTTCTTCTTGATTTCTGCTAAAGTGTAGGCCATTGCTGATTCCTATGAATCAAGGGTAACCTCCTTTGGAACGTCAATTCTTAAATTAAAACCAGGAAGACCACATCTACGGTTTGTCCTACCTCTCTATTACCTTAAGTTTGAAACAATTAAGGGAGAATACCCACAACATGAGGCACTAACATAGCATTCTGCACATGCATACAATAAACAACTCAAGCAATCAAACACACATAGACAACAGAAATCACATCAAGTAAATTTACATAGAAACAAAATTGGTGACTGCACAAGGGTTTATCCATTGCCCAAGACACAATTGCTTAACTCCTCATCCATACCTTAGTTGAGATCTAAGGTGGGTGAAACGGAGGCAAAACAATGGAATCACGGGCAGACTGGTAAAGCTCTTTTAAAACACATACTCATCATTCAAAATAAGCAAAATAAAATGAAACGTGAAAGCCTAACCTTGTTCTTGATTGGTTACACAGATTGCTAAGTTGGGATTCAAACTCTATGATCCACTTTCAGCAGTTTTCACTCACAATCTCTTCTCTTTCCCATGTTTCTTTGTGCCATGGCCGCTGCATACATCGCTATAGATAATGCTACTGCTATTACAATGAATGGTGGTGCTATCTTTGTAAACCAATTCTCTTTTTTAAACATGAATGCACTATTTCTACATTTGCAGTGCAGGAAATATCCAACCCAAAAATGGATGTTACTATCAATAATTCTCTTGAAACTTTTCCATACCATCCATTTCTTTTTGAGAACTTCAGCTCCCACTAAAATTAGATTGATAGGCTTAAATTAACAAAAGGTTTCAGGATTGCATGACTGACTGCAAGCTACAAAAGCTTGAAAACAGTTGAAGGTTACTGAAACTCTCTTTTTACAAGATTAGGGTTTAGGTCATTGATGTGCCTTCAAAGTCAACTCCAATAAAATCTTTTAACATCTTATTTTTGACTTGTGGCCCATCAATGATTACCAAGTCAAAATTTATTAATGATTTCAAAGGTTTTTTCTAAGATATGATTTCTCTTAAAGTGGATAAAGCCCCTTAAGTATTGCAATTACAATAAGTCAATAACCCTAACATCCTGCCCCAAGGTGGTGGTTTTTTCCAACTAACTAAAGGCCATTCAAATACAATCCAGACCATAATATGAAAACATCCACATATGTCAACCACATTAACCTCAGACTAAGTCTCATGTCAAATGCACAAGACGGCTCAATTACATGAATAACATAACGAACAGCAATCATGCAAGTAATCAATAATTAAGTGGTGCATGCAACACCAGTTTTATCAAATCCCCTATCCATTTCACTTTAATCTGTTGAAAATCTCCTCCCATATGATACTCTTATTCGATATCCTATGGTGTGTACCTAGCATACATAGGCCAGCCAAAAGAACAAGGGGTTAGTAAATTAATCATCAGTACATTACTATATAATGATTAATTTACTAACCCCTAGATTTTAATTGAATGTCTATCAAGCAAAGTCTGCATAATCAATGATAATCTCAATGTCAACATAAATCAAATTAGTGTGACATCCCATAATTACCAAATATAGCAATAAAATAATTTCAGTTTTGGCGGGGGCTAACATCATGTCAAGGAGGGATGTCCTATTGTTTACCTAGGCATATGATTTTATGATGCATGTGGGATTCTGGAAATGCTGTGTGGCATACATCACATTAGTCCGTTATATTGGGTCAAATGGGTAACTTGTGGAATTAGTTATATAATATATTGGATAATAAGTTGTCCTATGTTGGGATTGTGGGTTTACCCTTCTCATTAGCATCGGAAGGAAGTCTTGTAGGAGGTGAATATTATTGGGAAATATGTCAAGTAAATGGAGAGTATTCTATTTTGATTGGATCTCAATTTGGAGATCTTTCATGGAATGGCTTGTCTCCCAAGGAGTATTGTTGTTTATCCCAAGGAAGCAAAAATCGTATGGGAAAAAAATCGGCAAATCAAAAGTATAAGATTTTTTCAAAAAATCGGGAAAAAATCGGATCTCCAAAAAAATGTAGAAAAATACAAAACCCTGTTGTTTTGTAAATGATATAAATTTTATAATAGAATAATAAATATTATATTTTAATAATATAATATATAATTATTAATAATATAATATTAAATATAATAATATTTATAATATATTATTATATTTATAATAAATATTAATATTATAATATATATAATTTTATATTGTTATAATATATTAATGTAAAAAAATGTAGATTAATTGTATAAATATTATATTATAATATTATAATAGAATAATAAATACAAATAATATTATATATTAATGATATTAATATTATAATAAAATAATAAATATTATATTTTAATATTATAATATATAACTACTAATAATATAATATATAAACATCATAATATATTATTATATTTTAATAAATATTAATAATATAATATATAATATTATATTATTATAATATATATACTTAATAACATAAATATTATAAATAAAATAATAAATACTTATAATATATAATATATTTAATAAACCATATGAGACTTTTTCACTCGATTTTAACAATCGACGAGTTTAGAAATTTTAAGAACCGATGAGTTTAGAAAATTTTCCAGTGTGAATTTTATTATGGCGTGAGACAAATTTTCAAGCACTGTAATGCTCTCAAATAAAAAGCGGCGTGAGATAAATTTTCGAGCATTGTAATGCTCTCGAATAAAAGGCTTTTTATTCGAGAGCATTACAGTGCTCGAAAATTTGTCTCACGCCGTAATAAAATTCATGCCGGAAAAGTTTCTAACTTCTAAACTCGTTGGTTGTTCTCGCCAGAAAAAATCATGTGAAAACAGTCTCAGGTCGTTTAAATATCGGCGGAATTACGGGATAAAAATACAGAAACCCTAGACGCATACAGCAAGCGAAATGAATACAAAAAACCCTAGACGCCCGCTAATCATTGGAAAACCCTAGACGCCTGCGATTTATACAAAAAATCGGGATTTTTTAGGGTAAAAATCGCCTAACTTGGCAATTATCGCGATGTTTTGGCGATTTTTGCTTCTATGGTTTATCCTATCTCAAGGGTAATATGTGGCATGCATCCCCGCTAATTAACTATATTGGCTCAAATATATTGGTTCAAATGGGTAACTTGTGGAATTAAATATATTGGGTAATGAGTTGCCCCATGTTGGGATTGTTGTCACTTGGATTTGCACCCTATGTTGAAGCCTGTTTGCTGCAATAATCCAGTGAAACATGGGAGTGATCTCAAGGTGTGGGACCCTGCAAATGAGATCAAACCTCTATAGAAGGCTGGTTCCTCTTTCTGAATATAAGATTCAGAGAAAACTAAAAGATTAAACCTAATCTAACACTACTGGGAAAATGGAAGGAGAAAACTGAAAGGGGAAGGTGATACACCAGGTTTAATGTGTTTGGCTCTCAGATTAACCATTCATGCATAGAATAATATCAAACAATAGAAGTGCATACACAACTCATAAACTATCTACAGAGGTAAAGAAATCTGATTGAAACCCACCAGGAAAGAAACATTCACAAAATGGAGATTCAAATGCCCATGCTACACAGTGCAAAAAATTTGTATGAGAAGGTAAAATCTATTGTTTATTTATCGTGGAGGCAAGATTACAACTGATACAAGATGTGGCTTTTTTAAGAGCAACAACCAACAACAATACATCTGATTTACATGTATATATAGCATTTCATACATTGACAAAAGTCACCCACTGCAATAAATTCGCCCATGGGCTTGTTAGAAGATATTTCTACAAAGGGGATGGTCCACCTACATCTGTTTTGCAAAACATAAATGCAGAAAATATCTTGATCTGGTCTGCAACAATAATTATGAAAAGATCTGGAGGATCAAGTAGCTGAAGAAAAATATTTGTTGCATTGAAGACCAGCATTTGAATCATCCACCTGCACAATAAATGCACAACAACAACTTCTAGCTAGGAGTTGACTTGATCCTACAATAATGGCGAATTGAGAGAAGATGGATATTTTCAAAATGTAATATTCCCGCCAAAAGTTCTTGTGCAAGCTTTTACAACACTTTAAAATATTTTAAATTTACTTTAAAATATTTTAAAGTACTACATTATTTTACATGCTTTTATTTACATTGATTTTCATTACTTTACTTCCGACTTTGCCTTATCGGCAAATCCTGCCTATCGCGAACTTTGGGAGCCATCCTTTCTCCTTCATCTTTCGCTTCTCTGTCTTCTTTGTTGCTTTCCTTCCTTAGTCGGCGAAATCTCTTTTTCGCGAACTTTGCCTTAGCCGATTTGCTCTTTTCTACTCTATCGGCGAAATTTCCATTTCGCGAACCATCCTTGTGTTCTCCTTTCCTTCCTTCCCTTTGGTCGGCGAAATTCCTTTTTCACGAACCAATCCCTTGTTTGTCTTTGTTCTTTCCTTCCTTAGCAAGTTCGCCAACCTTAAAATTTGCCGATAGTTTGTCCCTTTGTTTTGTCTCCCTTTCGATTTACCCTTTCCTTAGTCGGTGATTTCACCGATTGGCAAACTTAAAAGTTCACCAAACTTAAACTTTGCCTTGCCTTTGCTTCTTTAGTCGGCGATTTTGCCGATTGGCAAACTTTAAGTTCGCCAAACTTAAACTTTGCCGACTAAGGCTGAAAAGACTAAGGCAAAAACTTAGAAAAACTTAGAAAATTTTGGGTTTTTTTAGGGATTTATACTTAGGATTTTGGGGATTTTTACAAGGAGAACATTCAAACTTGAAGAACACAATATAGGCACTTAACCAATTTGACAAGATTTTCAACATTTTTAAAACTAGGCTATTTGACTCTGGGAAGGGGGAAAATAGGTCAACAGGAATTATGGGTTTACCCTCCCATTAGCAGTAGAGGATCTATGTATAGGAGGTGAATATCATTGTGAAATATGTTATATGGAGAGTATTCTATTTGGATTTAGTCTAGTTGAATATCATTGTGAAATATGGCAAGAATTGGAGAGTATTTTATTTGGATTGGATCTAAGTTGGATATATTGCATGGAGTAGCTTCTTTCCTATGGAGTATTCTATTTGACCCTACCCAAAGGGTAATTATTCTATTTCTGTGTATATTAGATATTATAGCACTTAACCCGCAAACATCTCTTACTGTTCTGTGATCTCTTTTCTATTTCTACTCATTGTTCCTCTTATTTGGCATATATCTATTATTAGATGTGTGAATGTTATCAGTTTATTTCTTCCTCCTTTTACAATCAATCAAGAAAGGAACATTTCCATTTGAATAACTTTCTAGAATCCAGCCCCCTGTAATTTGTCTGGATTGTATTTCTACCGTACCAATCTTTTAACTTGCCAATCCCTTTTAAACTGCAAAAATACCACCCAAGCAGTGATAGAAGGCTGTCCAAATGAGATAATCTTATTACATTAATGAAGGCTTCCAGTTCCTTTCAAGGGTTACCATACCTTGTCAGCACTAGAAATAGGTGTAGGGATCTCGCTTCATCAGAACCATTCATTTGCATCTTCTTCTATTTCTCAATTCAAATATAGACTTGTCATTGAAGAACAAAGTCATATATTACCAACGTACTCATCATTACTTATTCCATCTCACAGGCCTCTGGTCCACTAAAATAAACAAATAGAGGAGATGTAAACAAATAGACAAAAGGGCAAATATTTCACGATATAATAAAATGATACCTAAAAGTAATAACCAATGTTTAAAATCAATGCTTCAAATTAACAGTTGGTCATTTTTAAGGAGTGCTTCAGAAGTATCAACACTGTGGAAGGTAAAACTCTCAACTGTGTATAGCTTACAGTGTAAGTGTAATTCTTATATAGGCATATGCTCTAACTGTTACTACCATTCGAGGAGAAGGAGAAGGCTATTTGCTTGCAAAAACCATAGTTCAAAAACTTGGACTTACTAAAAATTCAGCAGCCCAAAAATTTGATCCTGACTCAGACTCAGTGAAAAACCTTGCAAATAAAATAAATGACATAAATACACAAAATAAACTTAAATAATGCATAAGAATCATAAAGAATGAATTTAGAGAAGTCTATTTTGATCATACGAGTATTACTTGGTATCAGCACTGATTTGGCAAACCAAAAGTATAAATTGAATTCACTTACTCTAGATTTAATTGAAAAAAAATCAGGAAACTAAAAAATGCTGAAATATTCATAAAAATAGGGAAAAATGCTGTTATTGTTATTTTAAGCCTAATAAAGGCAAAAAATGCTGCTTTTCCATCTGGCACAGTCAAAGACAATTTTTATTTTTTGCTTTTTAAAACCAGAGCAGGAGTTCGGGAGCAGCCGCCCCCAATGGGTTCGAGGGACAGTGCCCCTCATGGGTTCCGGGGGCGGCATCCCTGGTGCGTTATCTATTGCAATATAGGGTGGGATTCAGACGTGGAGCCCCTGCTACCAAGCCCAAATTAAGGCTTTCGAGGCCACAGGAACCTTCATGGCACATGGCACATGCCATTTTTCATAATTTTATTGCTTTTAACCAACTGTCAATAAATCCTTCTAATTACTTGACATCCTGTCGCTGAGATCTGAATTGCTGAAGACAAAATGACGAAAATTGACTAAAAATAAGGGTTTTATGCAGTGGTTGAGTTCTTGTCAAACTTGCTGAGTCTGAGTGATGTCCGTAGAGATTCATCAAGTCACTTGCGAGTTTCTGGAGCAGACTTGGATTTTGAACACTCATTCAAAATTTTATTGTTGTCATCATTTGTTTTACTTGCAGATACAATAGATATGCTTCTTTTCACCTTTGCTAATTTTGTGTTGATGATTGGCGGGGAGAAAGTGGGAAAGTGGAATAATTTGTGTAGAGATTAACTTAATAGTAAATATTAATTCTGCTTTTATTTACCTATCATGACTGGTAAGTTATTTTGTGGTTTCAGGCAAATCGTATTATCCTTCAAGAAGAAGATCGTGTCAAATCTGAAACTGAAAATGCAAAGATACCTGTAGATTTTACAACTTTGCAGCTTCATAATTTGATGTATGAGAAAAATCACTATCAGAAAGCTATCAAGGCATGCAAAGATTTCAAATCAAAATATCCAGATATAGATCTAGTATCCGAGGAAGAATTTTTTAGGAACGCGCCGGAGGAACTCAAAGGAGATCCATTGTTGAAGGACGACCCACACAAGAGGATGTTACAAAGACTTAACTTTGAGCTTTACCAAGTGCTCTCTCTCTCTCTCTCTCTCTCTCTGCATGTTCTGTTTCTGCCAAGTTGTGCATTTTATTACAATTATGAAATGCTTTCAATGTGCAGCTTTTGGTTATCTGGATATTCTTAGTAAGCTACAAATTATTAGAAAAATAACAACATGTGTTGTCTTTAATAAATTCTCCAGTATTATGAGATTCTGGAATTTAATCTTGAAACTTAACTGTTAATTAATTTGAAACAATTACTACAAATGTCGAGCATTCAAAATGTATTTCGAGGCACAATTTAACCTCATATATTGATACCTTAAACTAAGGGGCTCACACACACACAAGTGGATGTTACAAAGACTTAACTTTGAGCTTTTCCAAGTGTTCTCTGTGTGTGTGTGTGTGTGTGGTGCCTAGTTGTGCATTTTATTACAATTATGAAATGCTTTCAATGTGTGTTTCTGTCTCTGTGCATGTTCTGTTTCTGCCTAGTTGTGCATTTTATTACAATTATGAAATGCTTTCAATGTGCAGCTTTTGGCTATCTGGATATCCTTGGTAAGCTACAAATTATTAGAAAAATAATGACACCTGTTGTCTTTAATAAATTCTCCAGTATTATAAGATCCTGGAATTTAATCTTGAAACTTAGTTGTTCATTAATTTGAAACAATTACCATAAATGTCAAGCATTCAAAATGTATTTTGAAGCAAAATTTGACCTCATATATTGACACCTCAAACTAAAGGGCTCACACAAATTGTACTTTAGTTTTATTAAATTAAGCTGTGTTCTTACAATATGTTTACTCTTTCTATCGCTATTGTTGAGGTTCTTCCTATTTGGTTAAATTTTCTTGACCAACATTGAACTTTTTATTTTTCTTGGTGCCATCCCAGGCCTGCCATTATTAACTGGTGATTTCTCTTTTTTCCTTTGAATAATTTTGTTACCGTTGATATGAGGAGTGCTATGTGGAGTATTTTGATACCATTTGGCATTGAGGATTATTCTTCAAAATCCTACCAACCTGAGATGCCCATCCAAATAATATGCTTAGGCTAATCCTTTGTGATTATTTGATGGATAGTGTTATAGATAATCTCTTGATGTCGAAGGAGTTTAACTTTTTCTCTTCTTCCTTTGACACTGTTCTTTGGCAACTCTTGCCCTCAGCCCCAGTGTACTGGTAGGTATGGGTATAGGCAATGATATGCATACTGGTATATTGGAGTTCAAAAAATGGGTATTGTGCTCTGTACAAGGTTAATTTCAAATGTCACATGAGTTCACATAACCTCATTGAATGGCAATCACTCTGATTGCAGTCCCAACTGCAAATTGCTAGTGGTATTTGTTGTGACGTTTTCACACATCGCCCCATTGCAAATGGGGACCCCCTTTTTTTTGCTTTAGCTCTTAGGGTTTATTGGTTTGATAGTAGTTTTGCCCAAGTCTTGCAGTTTCTTGCTCTGATCCATGAGGCTCGGGAGGAGTTTCAACACGCTTAGCTCACAAGGAATATGAAGAATGCTTGAAATAGTGAAGTAAAAGATTGATTTTCCTAAGGATCAATTGAGGCCCTAACTAGAAATGATTCCTCGATCAAATCTTGTCAATCCATGTCAGAGGTCCATCATTCCATAGGAAAATGTCTAAGTCCTTCACTCTGACCATAAAAATCCATGACAGATAGGCTATCCCTCTCCAAAGTCCGGAAGTTATTGTCCGAAGTTCAAAGGGTAATTAAAGGTCCAAAAGTCTATCCAAAACCCTGTTCCAGAGTCCAATCCAGAATCTTGTCCATGGCATTGGAGTTTGCACATAATAAGCTTGGGAGAATGCTTCGCATTCCTCTGCATTTGAAGGTTTGGGAGTTTGTCAAAGACATGTATGAAGGTTGTATGTTCCTAATTTCAGAGCTTGAAGGTTAACACAGAAGATTCTAGAGCTCGCAGAGTGAAGACAGTTGTTCAGAGTTGTTGCAGTCAGGATGTGTTTGGGAAATGCTCCACATTTCTCTGCTTTTGAAGTTGAGGTTTTGTGGTTTGAAGGATGATCATTCATAGATGAGAAGATGGTAATATTCAAGTTTCAGTTTCTAAGGTGTATCGCAGAGGTTCTCCGGGGTCAGCAGAACAAAGACACATCTTGCTGCTGATTAGAGTTGTCTGGAGGAGAAAGCAGGAGCCACCACATTTCACTGTAGTTCATCGTTTGGCTTTGGTGTTTGGAGGATGAGTTCAGATATTCAGTTTGATGGTTCAGTTCAGGTTTTAGGTGCTGAAGTGCACCGCAAGTTGGTTTTTCAATGCTATATCTCAAGACTATGTGTTCAGTGTTCATTTGTGATACCAGGCTCAGTTTTTGATTGTTTGCGCCAGAAAGAAAACATATATTTCAGAGGAAGGTTTAGTTGAGCAGGGTTGTGTAAGTCTTATGTTGCTTGTGTAATGATCTGTATGATATTGATTGATCCCTTCGGTACCACTTTAGGTCTGGAGCTATTGTGTGGAATAATAAATGTTTGTTGGGCCGACTTCATGTGTTTTGATGTTCTCGCCAAATGATTTGAAGTGTGCGTCTGCTTGGAAGAATGTGATGAAGAACCGGTCCTGGTTATCACTTGGCTTGAACCGCATTGGTTTTCTACATCTTTTAGATGCCGACTTGGTGTGGCCTTGCACGTTTCATGAATACACATTTCATCTTGGGAGAAAGATTTTGAAATTTGCGGAAGGTATAAATGGAAGATCTTGTTTGTTGAGGAAAGTAAGAGAGTGTGAGAATGTGCGAAGATGTGTGAATAGAAGTGAGTATGTTTGTGAAGGTGTGTTGAAGGTAGCAGTGTTGACAGTGTAGAGTGTAGACACCTAAAATTGACTCGTTTCCAGATCATACATGCACTTGCCATACTTCACTTTAATTGAATAATTCTTAATTATTTGATTAAGTTCATCTATTGATCACCATCAATTTATCCTCCATATTAATTAAATAATTTTGATTATTTAATTAAGTCAATTTTATCCTCCATATTAATTAAATAATCCTGATTATTTAATTGATTCAATTTATCCTCCATGTTAATTAAGTAATTCTGATTATTTAATTAAACCAATTTATCCTCCACATTAATAAATAATTCCAATTGTTTAATTAAATCAATTTATTCCTCCATATTTGATTAAATAATTTTGATTATTTAATTAAATCAATTTCCCTCCAATTCAAATAAATAAATTCAAATTATTTATTTAATTAGTCTTTTTCCTCCAAAATAAATTAAATTTAATATTTAATTTATTTATCACGTGCTCATGAAATTAAATAATTAATTTATTTAATTTCCTATTATTCCCTCTCATCCATAATTCACTCTCAATCAATTTAGATAACTAATCAATCAAATTAGTTAACTAAATCAATCAAATCAGTTAACAGGTTAGTCAATTTAGTTAACTAGTCAATCAATTTAGTTGACTAGTCAATCAATTGAGTTCACTAAGCAATCAATTCAGTTGACTGCCCAATCAACCCAGTCATCTGATCAATGAATTCAGTCAAGTCCTTAATCAAATTTGTTAACTCCTTTGATGCATGAGAGGACAAGGACACTTGTTCTCTGATTCGGGCTTATTCTCTAAACCATCCTCAACCATTGATCTTTCTGATCATCTTCAACCGTAGATCTGTGGTCTCACGTGTCTATAAATTGAACCTCATTCTCCATTTCTCAGGATATCTCTTATTTTAGTAAACTTATGCTGTTATTTTCATTCCTTGGGAGATCAATATTTACGTTATTAGCAAATAGAGCAATCCACATATCAAGAGCAAGGAGCAATCAATTGAGTTTGGGTGCAACTTCAATTCGCTCGATCAGTGTAGGCAATTTGTTTGTGCAAAAGGAAGGTAACTTGTACTTGATTTTGTTGATCTTTCGTTTATGTTTGCATTGCAAATTTCACCTATCACATAGAGAAAGTGAAGTTTTCTGACAAAGTGAAGTGTGCAGATGATGCAGAGGTGTTTTGTCCTGTAAGATCTATTGGGTGTAATGTTCAAAGGTTGTAGCCTCATTCTATAAGTGCTATTGTATTGTATTTCAGGGAGTTGCAGCTTCCTTTGAGTTGTGGCCCATAAATAATATTGTAATCATGTTTTCATTTGTGAGGCTGAATTTGGACAGTAGATCCAAGCAGCTTGCTCACCGTGGTTTTTCCCTTCTTGGGTTTTCCACATAAATCTGGTGTTGTGGTTGTGTGTTCATGTGTTGTGCTTTTAATTGGCTTAATTTGTTGATCTTCTGATTAAAACAGTTAGAAGTTTTGATTGACAATGTTAAACTGGAATAAGTTCTGATATATACTGATTCACCCCCCCTCTCAATATATCCTTATGTCTTAACAATTCAAACTTGCAAAGCTACTATTTTAAAATTGTTTTTGGTGTGTAAACACTTCTGTTTTTTGCAAGCAAAATTTGCTATTTTTATAGCTCAGATGTATTAAAAAGTCTGCTATTTTCTATATTTACATTGTTATTCTTTGTTATATCCATTTTTTAGGGTCAAGATGGATTCATTTAGTGCCAATGATGACCTTGATTTGGGTGATGAAATTGAAAGGGAATCAGCTGAGGGTAGCCAAACCCCATTCACAGGCACAATTAGTTCAATTGGGATTGCACTGCAATTGGATTGCCCTTCCGAGTTGTTGGCACTATATGCTAAAGACCCATTTAACAAGAAAACTCCGTTGTACTAGTTTGCAACATTGCTTGACACAAACATAGTAGCTAATTCAAGTGGAAATCGGCATTGGAAATGCAACATTTGCCCAGAGGCCCAGAAGGGCAACATTACGAGGGGTAATGCACACTTTTTACATACCCCTGGTAAAGGTGTTGGGCCTCGTGGCAAATTCACCATGAGGAGAGGGCTAAGATAATCAAATTATTTCATGGGGATATCACTGCACAAACAATTTTTTGTACACCACGAGGTTCTAGTAGATCACCTTCGGCTTCATCATTTGAGGTGAGTGCAATGGTCAAGGGGGAACCATAAAGTTGTAGGTGCATCATCACCTAACCCAATCATAGATATGCTAAATGTGCAAGCAAGGGAGGTTGTAGATGAGGCCATTGCCAATTTCTATTTTGGTAATGGCATTCGTTTTCATGTTGCTTGATCTCCTTTCTACAAGGAGCTTATTGACAAGGTAGGTAGAGCTGATCCTAGTTATGTGGGTCCTAGCAAGACTAGATTGGGAACCATTATCTAGAAAAATGTTATTCTTGTTGATGAAAGAGAATAAGGCCAAATGGATAACACATGGCTGCAACATAATCATGGATGGATGGATGGATATTAGATGCTGTCCACTAATTAACATTATAGTTTCATGTAGTGATGAACCTTACTTCTCGAGGACAATTGATTGGTCAAGAAAACACAAAGATGTTGAGTTTTAGTTTCAGATATTGAGATAAGCCATTGAAGAGGTTTGTCCTCAAAATGTACTGTAGGTGATTATTGATGCAACATATGTTTGCAGGGTAGCAGGAAGATTGATTTAATCTACATATAGGCACATCTATTATATCCCTTGTTGCATGCATGCTATGAACAATGCACTCAAATACATTGGAAAGATAGAGTGGGTGAAATAGTTGCTGGTGGATGCAAGGGAGGTGCAAATTTTCATTTGTAACCACCACACCTCATTGGCATTATTTTGGACCTTTGTGAGGAAGAAATTCCTCAATCCAACTGAGGCTTGATTTGCTTCCTATTTCATTCTACTACAGAGGATGCTTGAGTTACAAGAGCCATTGCAATATATTATTATGACACATGAATGGAGTAGGTGGAAGGAGTCAAAGACAAACTAGAGGAAAAGGGTAAGAAAATTGTGGTTAGTGATACTTTTTTTGGTTGAATGTGAAATACGTCACATTTTTTATACAACCTATTTTCACCGTCATTAGATTTGGGGATTTTAATAGTCCTAGTCTTGGGGAGATCTACGAGTGCATTGATAGCATGCTTGGCCAAATGAAGGTTGCCATTCGTGAGAGAGGCCCCACCCTATAGTTATACATTGAACATATTCACCCCATTATCTAGAAAAAGTGGGAGAAGTTGAACACCCCTCTACACATGGCTGCATATGCTTTTTATCCAATATGGTATGTGGAAAGCCCTGACAAATTTCTTCCCATTGTCAACCATGAGGTGAGGAATGGCCTCACGAAGGCCTTAGAAAAAATGTATACTCCAAAGGAAGCTTCATTGATTAGAGTTGACTGGGTTAAGTTTACAGAGTTAGATGGCTACAAGGCTTTGGCAAGGATTGATAGGCACACTTTGGTATAGGCCAAGCGAGTTAGTTGGTGGCAAATCTAAAGACCTCTAGGATTGTTGCACAGTTACCATTTATCTTCTCTCAAAGGTTTCTAGTTCCTTTGTTGTTGAGAGAATTGGACCACGCATAACTTTATCCACTCTTGAAATAGGAACGAACCTACCTCTATGAGAGAAGAAAGCTTGTTGCAGTGCATAGTGCCTTGTGTCTCATTGCTGGCAAGACACCTTAGTATAGGCATGGCCTAGCAATATGGTGGGGTGTTAAGCTCGAGGAGCCACAAAAAGTTGATGAGGAGCAAGATGTGCAAACAAGATTGGATGGCATTGAGAGCATATTGTAGGATGAGGATATAGTTCCTTCTAACAATTCCAATGATGAGGAGTTTCCTAGACATCTAGTTGATGACGATGACTCAGATTTTTGTGCTTGTTGCCCAAACAAAAATAGCTATAGATGTCTTTTTTGGCAATCTTATTTTGTCATTTTGATGCTTGTCACTTGTAGACTCTAGTTGGTACATTGAACTTTCAGCTCATTTGTAATGGATTTCAATTTTCATCTACTTAGATCATTGATATTCAAATTATTACGTTTTGATGTATTATTCAACAATTGGCATTGCCTAGTTGCTATGTTCCACGATGTTTTGAGAACGGGGATGGCAGAATGATGGGAGTGTGTTTTGGGGACGATAGTTTGGGGGCCTTGTTTTGGGGATGGCAATATAGAAATATATATTTTATATAGGGATACTCAGATTTCTACAAGTTTAACTATACATGCCATCAAAATCAAGATAATGACAACAATATATATAATTAAGACAGTGACAACAATAAAATTATAAATATCTATGTTCCACCAAGTTTCTGGGATGGGAGCATGCGTTTCTAACTTTCCGGGATAGATGTTTTGGGAGGTCATTTTTTTAGGGGACAACTATTAAAAAATAGAGAAAAGTTGGAAATATAGGAAAATTTCAAATATTCATATGATACATTGATAAGGCATTCATCATATACATTATAGAACCTTAATACATAACATTAGAGCTAAGTTGTCGGTTCTGGTGCGGGTTCGGGTTTGGGTTCGGGTTCGCGGGTTCGTCCAAAATTTTTTTGGGGGTTGGGTTCGTTTTTATATATATATATATATAAATAAATATATGTATATGCAAAAAAATTAAGCATAGAAGCAAGAATTAAGTGTAGAAATGCAAGAATAAAGTGTAGAACACCACATAGCATCATATAATCAACATAACCACCAACTTGAATAGCATAAAACATAAAACTCGAACTTCAAGTTCAATAACAAGATTCAAAATAATAATATCATGTTCAACAATCAATTTTCATTGTTTCAATGTCAAATGACAAATGTCAATCATCATATGGATTTGCTAAATCCTCCACATCATCATCATCAACTTGGACATTAGCAGGATCATTTGAAGAACCACAACCAACACCACTGCCACTCGCGGCACTCGCTGAAAAAGTAGGAACAAGTAGGAAATGAGTAGGAATGGTGGTGCAATAGATTTCCAACCTTCAAGATTCAATCTTCAAGCTTCTTTCTTCAATCACAAAGAAATTTTTGAGTTCAGCCACAATGGAGAGCTTTTGGAAAGAAATGAGTTGAAATGGCAAAGCTTTTGTGTTTATAATGTGTTTTTAGGGTTAGTTTTGCTTTTTAGAAGAAATAAAAAATCATAAAAGTGACTTAAATGTTTAAAAAAAATAAATAAATAAATTCTTTTTTGGCGTTTTTAATGCCGGGTGCGTCGTGGGTTCGTCGCGGGTGCTGTTTTTGCACCTCGGGTTTGAACCGGAACAGCCTGGGTGCGTTCGGGACGCACCCATCTCCATTCTGCAGCACCCTGTCCGCATCCGCAGAGGTACCGGATCGCACCCCGCACCCGGATCCGGCCAGGGGGCAGGCGAACCCTGCAACTTAGCATTAGAGTAAAATTGAGATTTCACATGAGAGTTGACAAATGAATTAACAAAATTCAATTGCTTTCATTGTCAATGTGCATATATATTGTATAAAAATTACAACATGCCCAAATGTTGCAAGTTTCAACTACAAAATGACACAAACATAGAAAATACGCCGCTGCCCCTAATCAACATCTGCTAACATTGCATCAAAATCAGAGTCTAAGTCTAAGTCACTGCCACTATGAGGGACTGCCTCATCCAATGGAACCCCAACCAATCCCTCTTGTGTTTCCTCCTCATCAACCTATGTGGCATCTTTGGGATCAACATCCTAGCATGTGGTTGGAGTTTGATGATACTTAGGACTTTGTCGATCTTGAAGTTGCAAGGTGCTATGCACAACCACCAACTTCTCCAATTGTCAATAGGTAAGCCTATTCCTCTTGATTGATCGTATGAAGTTGAAGGGAGTCAAGGGGTGGAGCCCTCGCCACCAAGCCCAAATTAAAGCCTTGACCACACAAACCTTCAAGGCGTATGCCATTATTCATAATTTTATTGCTTTTAAATTAGTGATTTAGTTTTGATGCTCTCTTGCCTTCTTTTCACTGCCATTCTCATCTCTTCTCACAACTATTCTTTTTCTGTCTTCTTCACAATATGGAAAATGGTGATATGAGTTTTTTTTTTTTTTTAGTTATTAGTGTGGTTTTTTGGGTTTTGGGTTGATGTAAAGGGGTGTGGGGGTACTTGTGGGCCCCCCAACCCTTTTCTTTTAGTTTTGTGTTTTTTTAATTTAAAAATTGCATTTATGTTGATTGGGCTGTAGCCATCCCCGAGATGGGACGACTTGCGTTTCCTGTCTCAAATTGGCTATCCCTGAAACATTTCCTTTTTTTTTTTGAAATTGGGTATGGGGTGGGGACATTTCCTACCCATCCTAGGTTTTGGCAAGAAAAAGCAAGGGTTAGTTTAAGGTAAATTACTAAATACAAAAGAACATTGATATATATCATGCACAGAAGATCAACAAAAGTGACATGAGCTATTCCTGCAAAAGAGAAACCTAGTTAGCACTTCTGATTGAGTTTCATAGTTTTGTACATTGTTTTGTATGAAGAATTAAGTTATCGATTTTGTATATGGCTTAAGCACATCATATTACCTGAGTATGCAGAGCAATGATTAGTAATTTGCAGTTTTTATATCTACAAAAAGCTATTAATTTGATATGAAGCATTCCCCCTTTGAATGGTTTTATCTGTTTGAGAGGAGAAACTGAAAAGCTAGTAGGTTAGAGTTGTGTTAGTAGGTTGCATGTTCTAAATCTATTGGTTTAGGTGTTTGTAAGTAGGCTTAAGCACCATTCTTGGTTTTGTATTTTGATTTAATTGGGAACTATATTGTGCTCAGAGAAAGGAGCTTTGCAAACAATGGGAAGAACTAGAGCAGCGCAAAAAAATTCTGCAGGATACTATTGCGAATCGTAAGAAGTTTATCTCAAGTCTTCCTTCACACTTGAAAGCTCTTAAGAAGGCATCATTGCCTGTGCAACAGCAACTGGGTATTCTTCATACAAAACGAATGAAGCAGCATCATTTGGCAGAGTTGCTTCCTGCCCCTCTCTATATTTTATACTCTCAGCTGTTAGCACAAAAAGAGGCCTTTGAGGAGTCTATTGATGTAGAAATTGTGGGAAGTACAAAAGATGCTCAATCTTTTGCTCGCCAGCAAGCCAACAAAGATTCAGGTCTACTCAGAACTTCAATTATTTCTTTGATGTTCTATCAATGTAAATCTAGTAAATCCTGATTTCTGTTTTATCTTTGTGCTGCTGTAGCCCTGGATTATAATGTTATGCCCAGTGGTCCATGGTATGTTACAATGACTCTTTGAGGTGTGCATGTGCTTCTGCAGGCTTAGAGGAAGGCAAACTGGATGATGATGTGCCTGAAGAAGAGGACGATTCTCAGAGACGACGGAAAAGGCCTAAGAAATTACAGAGCAAGGAGAATGTGGATGCAACAGGGATTTATCAAGTTCACCCTCTGTCTGTCATTCTTCATATCTATGATGATGAAACAACTCATGGTGCAAAGCTAAGCAAATTTGTCACTTTAAGATTTGAGTACTTGGTTAAGCTGCATGTTGTTTGTGTTGGGATTGAAGGGTTGCAAGGAGGCAATGAAAACAATTTTCTTATAAACTTGTTTCCAGATGACACTGGTGTTGAGCTTCCACATCAAGTAATTCTGGTGCTTTATATTATTTATTTATACATTGTCTCCTTAGCCTTTGGAAAGAATATTGTTACTAAGGTTATTATTTCAATCCTACATTTTGCATGTTATTTTCTTTGTCTTCTATCTGACATGAACTGGTAAACTCTACAATGGACATGTACAGACAGCTAAACTCTCCTCAAATATCAGCTTTTCATTTGATGAGAAAAGAGCACAGAGACCATTCAAATGGGTTCAGCACTTGGCAGGCATTGATTTTTTGCCCGAAGCTCCTCCACTGCTTGGTGATAACGTGCTAGTAGGTCATGATTCTGCAGGAGGTGGATCTACTTTGGCAGGGCTAGCTGTGTACCGTCAACAGCATCGAGTGCAGACAATATTGCAAAGAATTCGTGATCGAAAGAAGTCTCAGCTGGCTCTTAAGTGAGTCAATCCACTGTGAGGAATTAACAGACGTGCTATATCTCAGCCAGAATCTTTATTTAATTGTCTTGTTTTAATGGATATATATATGGGGCCTCATTTGTTATAATTATAAAACTGAACTGTGACTTGGTTATTCTGTGGACTCCAATGTTTTTGATGCCATTCTAGAATCACAACTAAGTATTGTTGACACTTTCTCTTGATTCTTTATCCTTACTGATTGTAATGCCTTTTTTTCTCTTTTTAAGTCTAGTCTTTACCTTACCGATATGTATTCTGGCTCCTCATGATTAAATAAATACTGATTATATTATAAATCAACTTGTGTGTGTTTGTGTGTATGCATGTGTTGGATTGTGTATGTTAAAAAAATGTTATTTTAGATACATGTAGTCCTCGGAAAGGATAAGTGAAAATAAGATCATATTTACTATTATACATGAAATAATAGTGGAGTGCAATAGATTAAAATGCTATTTGTTCACTTTATTTTGAATTTTTGTGTGCAGTATAATATATACTTCAAATTGGGCATTCAAAAAGCAAGAACCAGCTATTTGGATTGTGCAACGTTTAGCACATTGACTGATATTGTAGTGTAATTATTTTCTGCCAGTATGCCTATATATATCAAGAGGACCACGATGACCATTTAGAACTAGCTATTTGAGGATGCATAATGTCTTTTTGTCACTCTAGAATCAATGTTGGAAATATAGGTTAATGATGTAACCAAATAAATTACCTGAATAGCATTTGAAGGAATTTTTTAATGATAAAGAGTAATTACATCTGTTGGAGAAACTGAAATATATATGCAAATTATATTCATTGATGGTTACAAGAACAATAGAAAGACTCAACAATAGAAAGATTCTATTTTGAAAAAGATTTCGTAAGTGGGCAAACTTGAAGTCAAAATCCATTTTAATTGGTTTTTTGACTTGATAATAAAAGATGAAGACACGACAAATTACAAGGACATATTGTCACCAGACTAACCGTAGCGCAAGAATGAAATATATGTTTTCAATTACCATAATACCTGTTTTAGAACTATTGAGTTCAGAGTTTAACTAACACACCATATAGAATCAAAACCGGGCCTAGCATCTGCACTAATACTAAACATCGTAAGGTTTCTAAGAAGTCCAACACCTTGCTTTAACACCTGGTCTATATTAAAAGAAAAAAGAGATGAAAAAGTAAATAGTGCATCTACAATGGTCCTTTAAGCCTAATGAGATTACCAATAGGCTGTGTCTAATCCCCTGCTTCATCTTCTACTGCTTCATCTTCCACTGCTTCAGCCCTCCACATCTCGAGCAGCATTATGAAAACAAACACTTCCCCTTTGCCACACCACCTTTCCTCACTCTAGACAGATCTGCAGTTTCTTCCTCTTCCTCTGCTCATGCTTACTTTCTGGTTTGCTGTTCTCTTAGCTCCTGCACACCTGGGCTCAAAATGGTTATATGATCATTTCCAAATCTTCCTTGATAAGATAAACCTAGCTTCCAACTCTTCCCTAATAAGATTTGGTTGTATATAAATATCTGGAAGATCTTGTGGCTCTTCGAATTGAATTGCAGGTGGTGGATTCTCCCTTGAACAATCATTAAGGCGTCTCATGCTCCTTCTTTGGCTTCTGGATCTTTTGCTTTGGTTAAGAGGCCAAAGATTGCCTTAGAACTGGTAATGGCCCTATGCTTACCACTGCAGACTCTCCCCCTATTTCAGTAACTTCAAGTCTCAAATGTATTTTTATAGATAGTTATAATGACTTAGAGATGCTTCATGGTGCCCTTGCAAGGACTTTAGCTTCATGAACCAGTGGGCCCAATTGTCCACAAATCCTTCATCAATTCAGATTTTGTCTTTACTGTTTACAGTCACCACCACCTCTCCCCCGGACAGAATTGCTTGGTTCTTAAGACATGAGCTACCACCTAGGAGCGTAGGGGTTTCTTAGGGTTTAGAACCACCCACCTTTGCACAAAATCTGCTTCTATTGTTGCCCTTGTTTTCCTTTCATCCTCTAAGCCATACTCTAAACAAAGTGGATCATTGTTGCCATATCCTCTATTTCTATTGAACTAATTTGTTAGTTTTCTATCAGATATTGTGCTCGTCTATGCCATCTCCTTTCTATTCGTTATTTCATGAGGTTCCATGCTTCTTTGTTTCTACACTATCTAGCTTAACTCCAATACCACCCAAAACACATACCACTATCACATCAGCCTACCACAGTGATAAAGCAATTATGGATGATTATGTATTGTTATGTGTGTAGCCTATATTTTTGAAATGTCAAATTTACTTGATCTTGCTATGTGTATGCTATCCATTGTGTACCCATACAATTTTTTTTCATATCGAATCAAATCTCAAGCCAAAACTGGTTGTTTCTTGTTTATAAGCTGTTCTTGAGTCCTCGTCTCTAGTAGTTGCCAGTGTTATCATCATCATTTTTAGCTAACACCTTTGTAGGGCCAAAGAAAAGAGTTATCCAACGCATCAGACAAGGTGAACACAAAAAGGTGGATGATGATTAACACTTGTTTCCATTATTCCGACATTTGGAGCAGTCATCGTGGTAACCTTATCATTTCTTTCACTCTTCATCCGAGGCACTTCAAGATGGATGATTTGTCATGAAAAAAGATTTTCATCATAGGCAAGGTCCAGGGTGTGTTGGACACTGAATTTCAAAAGTTTTTGAGGAAGGAAACTTCTTCAGAGGATCCACCATGGTCAAGAGGGAGAAGTTTCATCAGAATCAGAGCCAACTCTCAATTAGACTGGGTATTTTCAGCCCTTGCTATTTTTGGGAGATAGCTATTTCGAGACGAGTTTTTGGAAGATCTATTTATAGACATTCTATTTTTAGACAACTTTTGAGAATGTCTATTTATAGAGATATTTGTTCTTATAAAAAATTATTTGATTTAGAGATTGAATTTGCAGACCAAATTGTATAGTGAGCTTGCTTTGTGTGCAAGCAAACTATTTATAGTTGAGGAGCTTCAGTTAGCTTTTGATTTATTTTTTCATGCAAACTTTGTAAACACTTATAAATAAGTGCCATTTGCATTTAGATTTTTAATGGTAATTGTTACACCTATTTTCTCCTGAAATTATTGTTCAAGTTGTCTTATGTAATCTTGTGTTTGGTCATTTGTCAAATTGATGGTCTTTCTTGAAAAGTACAAGCTTTGTATTGCATGTTTTCAGTGAACAAGTTATTGTGGCTTTTTGTATATGATAACATCTAACTGGTTTGCTGAAACGTTTTTTTGTTTTCAATTCAATTCTTGTATCGTACTCACGCTATCTAGTCTCTACTTTTAGCTAGAGAGTGTTAGCGTTGTTAACTATTGTAGGTGTATATTTTCAAGAAAAGATACAAAAAGCTCTTGTCTTGAGTAGAAATGAAGCCCTGTGCCCTTACTTGAGAACAAAAAGACAAGCAATTTCTTTAGTTTGCTTGTAGTGCATGTTCAAAACCCCAAGATTTAACTTGTACAAATTGTAAAAATCTAGAGGTCGTTTCCTTAGGTTCTAGGGTTTTGTCTTGTTTCCTATTAAGGGAGCTTCCCCTTTTAATTCAAAGGAAGGGTTATCCTTACACGTTCCGTTTTGTATTTAACCAAAAGGTGTGAATTAAAATGGCAAGAGTTTTTTGTGCCCACGATGGGACACAAGAGAAAGAATTTCAGCACCTATCTGCAATAGTGAATGACGATTTGTGTTGTAGCGTACAGTAGATAACAAAGGAAAGCAACTCTTGTTGATCTTGTTTTTGAATCACCAAATTGTTCATCTCCAAAAGAAGGTTCTTCTACATATGTGCCAGAGCTTGTTGAGATATTTTCAGCTTTAAGAAAAGAACCACTTCAAATGATGGCTAATCAGGAGGACAACAACAACAATGATCTGCTTCCTCTACCCTTGCCTTGGGGAGACAATATCGTTCCATTGGCTCTAGCAGCACATCATGAGCTCCCTTGTGGATCACAAAAGGGTTTTCCTAATTTTTTAGGTGATGCTAGCCAACAACTAGATGAGCATATTTTAGCATTCACAATATGTGGTATTTTGGGGGTAGCTCATGAAGATGTTGTTTGTTTGTTTGTAGAGACTTTGGTCAGAAGTGCATCAGATTGGTTTCATCATCTTTCTGTGGGATCAATCACTAATTGGCAATCTATGCATGAGAAATTTTTGATATGCTTCAAACCAACTAAGGATTGTCACATCTTATTTGCTCAACTTTCATGTGCCAAGAAGGATGATAATGAGCCTATGAGAGTTTATTGAACACTTCAATTGCTTGGTCAACAAGATTAATACCACTTTGAAGCCCTCTCTAGAAATTCTTCTAAGTTGCTTTATCAATTCTGTATCGCCTGATATTGCATTCTTCGCTAAGACAGGTCAAGTAGATGATTTGATGGATGTGCATGCACATGCAATTGAATTAGAAGACAACATGATTCCTACAGGGATGATAAGGAAGGACTCAATCGGACCAATCATTCCAAGTTCAACAAATCCATTTTTGCAAAGAATGTGACAATTATGAAGAGATAGATGCTACAAATCATGCCTATTCAATAGTATCAACCTCCTCTAAGGAAATGTAATTTCCCCTCATTTACTAATAGGTCTCACTTGCTCTATCAACAAGGCCAACTTTGGAAGCACCTCCTTCAATTTATACTTATTGGAAATTTCACGATATTGATAAGCATGATGGAAGAAATTGTCCGGAAATGCAGAGGCTCACAACTTTTGGCAATTTCAAATATAGATCAAGGGACTTCGATTGACCCACAATGTCTATTAGATGAACTTGATGGTGACTATGTGATGGGATATATTTCAATATGAACTTGATTTGATAAAGTAGTGAATGATCTACATAGTCATGTGTTGGATGCCTTCATGTGTTCACAAAATAAAAAAGATGTAGAGGAGAAAGTGCGGATGGAAACACGAATGAATCAACAATATTCTCAAGAGAGAACTTCATCCCCTATATTAATAAGTTATGGAAAAGATGAGATTTTGCCTGCACCATAGGCTTTGCTCAAGTTTTTTGAAATGAATGAAGTATTGTTGACTAAGAAATAGCATATTCTTGGAGATACAAACAAAATCACTTTTGTATGCAAGCATCTAAAGATCAAAGAGTTGTTCCAGTTCTTACTATTGTGCAAAAAGAGCTTTGTTGCATAAGGGTTGATGAGTCAAGATGCTTTTTCTCTTCATTCAAGGGACTGTTTTGAAGAACCTTTTACACAAGCTTTTTGGTCCGTATCTTCTTTGGAGATGGAGAGTCTAATGCAAGAAGCTGAAGTTATGCTCCAAAATCTTGATATGGTATCACAACCGAATGATAAAGATGATCTCTTTGAAGATGATTCAGCCTGCAGATCCAATAGTTTCCATGTGCATCAAAGAAGAGGTATGTATTGAAAATTCAGCAGTTTTTATTGAGCCTACGCAAGAGTGTGTTATCATGAAAATTGAAGAATGTTAGGGGAGTGAGGAGGAGCCAAAGCATGAAGTTGTAACCATCCATGAAGACAAACAACATTAGACTTCCACAGAGTATATTTGACAGGTATGGATGGATGGTTTCTATTATACTGAAGACTTTCCCATTCATCTTGAGCAACAAAACAAAGATCAATTCTCACCTATGCTTTCTCTGCAAGAGCTTCAATGTCGTCTTGAACCCTTTTTCTCAACAGATGTTTCTCACAGTTCTCAAGGTTGCTAGCTACCATGATTGCATTCTCAGCTTGTAAGGAGGGGTTGTTACTTTTTTCAACTTGTAAATGGTTTCATGTAACTTGTTTTGTTTTCCCCCACCTACACTTGTAAATAACTGTTTTTGTTTTTGTGTCATGTTAATGTTGTGTTGTGATGCATTTCCCCATTCATAATGTGTTCTGATGTGTTTCCCCATTCTGTAATGCATTGCATGTTCTGGTTATCGTTGTTTAGGTGATCTAGCAATAGCTTGACACCATGCTCAACTAATAAGACATTGGTCTAGTGAATATTTTGTTGAGATTCACCTACACCATAACCACCAAGATCACTTTCAGCTCCAACAAAGTTTAGAGGTTGACAAAGAGCTCAAGCATCAAAGAAGATGGATACATATGGCATAGTCATACAATGGGACAACTAAATACATGATGTCAAGTACTTGTGATGCATGGTCCATGGACATGGGCACCATCATGGCTTAGACCATATATTATTTTCAACATAACAAACATTACAACCAACACACTTCAAACTTTGAATGGTACTCTTGATGCCCATTGTGACCCTTTCTACCTCATTCCCTACATCCCTAGTCTTCCCAAGATCCACCTCACTTAGACACTCTCCTTTCTATATGATAGTCCCATATCAGGTCAAGAGCACTGTAGAAACGCACTTTCAACATTTCTATCTCACTTTATCTAGCACTTGTTTTCTCTTTGTGACTTCCACTCCACATTATGCCTAGAGCTCCATAGATCCATTTCAATGCCATCTTTTGACAATGCCTTGCTTCCATATTGTACTTACAATAATGTTACTTATTGCCTACCTCATGGGGCATGTAGTCTTGACATTATTCCTTACCAGAACCTTTGCGTATGATTTTCCTATAGCATAGTCACATTGCACCGATCTGCATAGTCTACTCTTGACTTGTTATGCTCTTTCATAGACCTTCAGTTTCTAAGTTGTCCCTCAACACATCCTACAACAGCCTACACATTCCTCCTACCTCATTCTACTTTGAAATCCTCATCTTTATCTATCTGATGGTGGTCTAGACTATCTCCAACTCATGACCCACCACTTTCAGATATCCAACACATGTTGATAGTTTATTTGTACTTCCGTTTCCATCTCTTGTTTACCTAACACATCCAACTGCACCTGGATGCGTCCACCTTACCCATTCTTTTCAATCTTCACACCTTTTTTACATGAGTTTTGCAGACACAGGTTCATAGATACACTCTTAGTAGCAATATCCAACACAACTATTCGCAACGTCTACAAAACACACCGTAATTTCGGTGCGTACACAATCATTTTCTTTTTCACTCCCCTATGTTTTCTCTCATCACAGCCCAAGTGGCACTTCTTGTAGCACTCATGATCACACATGATAGGTTTGGTCGCAATTGAATCTGTCCTCTGCACCTCTAGCATTTCACTTGCATACTTTCCAACATTTAGCCTAGGGTTCATAACACCACACCCACTTGCAGATCCTTTTGATATGCTAGTGTCACACACTGTGCTTTTTTGGTATAGTTCATTACACTTAGTTTACTACCTTACCACTTCATCTAGGGAGCACCACACTTACATTCTGACATCATCACACACTCACTTGGGACATCTTACAAATTCACATACATAGATGCATTACAAAATACCTACATGGGGGCACACACATGTTCACATAGCACATCCCATCAACATTTTATCTTGCGGGTATGGCACCTTAGACTTTATGGCACTATATTACATTCATACACATGATTCTTCACACCACACATGTTACTTCTCTTCATCAACAGATAAATAAGTATCCATAGGTATGTACATTTACATATTTTAGCATATTTCCATGCTGTACTTTAATTTCTATTACATCTAGTAAATTTCCTGTCAACATTTATTTTTCTTTTTCACATTTCTTCTTCAAGGCATATATATATATATAGAGAGAGAGAGAGAGAGAGAGAGAGAGAGAGAGAGAGAGAGAGAGAGTTATTCCCCTTGTGTTGACATCCTGGCAGCATTGCTTAGTGTGACAATGTGGGAAATGGGTGATTGGTGGCCAGACTCTAGGATCTTTTAGGTCACCTTCATAATCTCCTAGTCACACATACCCTTGTCATCTCGTGGCACATATTCCTATGTTCTCCCTCATATCCTATCTATGGCTGATGGGTTCGACCATACCCAAATTTTTCATTTAGGATGCGTTTGACTGTGGCTGACTTCATCTCATCCTAACTTAGATCCATATATATAGGAGATCACCTAGTGGGCCTAGGATACTGGGTCTCATTACAACTTACAACACTAGCATATTGTACACTACTTTTTTCTGCTCTATTTTCTCTCTCTAACTTCTCTTTCCAAGGTTACAGGCTTTCAAGGACAAGCTTTTGACAATCCTTGCAATATCACTATTCCTTCTTGCTAGGGATACTTTGTACACTTGAAGAAGTTGCTTGAGTTTACACACATATCTCACTCTCAGCTAGTTGTCTCCTTAGATCTTGGTCGATCTGGCTATCTAGGTGGAGATTGTCACATGGAGGCCTGTCTTTATCTCTGTTTTGAATGTTTTTAAAGAATACATGTGCAAGTGTGACAACAAACTTCAGTTAATAGGGTATGTTACTCTTATCTCCCTTTGTCAATATTCTACATTCTGTTGTAATTGTATAGCTAGACTTATTTTTGAGGGTTCACAAATCTAGCTATATATGGAGTCCATAGTCAAAATTTTCCTGCTAGGCCATTTTCCATTTCAGTCTTGCTGATTAAAGACTTCTCATATCCTATGCTTACTTTATAGGTTCTCTTGACTTGTTACTAGTCTGACTTATTTTCTCCACACTAGTTTCCAATGGCATACTTTTTGTCCTCAACACATATGATGAATGTTTTTATTGTCTTCCATGACCTAAACTTGAGAGGAACGTTTTCTTTCTCTCTTGAAGATGTGTAATTTCTCAAGTCTCAATGCTTCTTGGAAGTGTTTGGATGTTTATATTGCCCTACTTGAATTCAACTTCAAATTGACAAATGAGAATGCAATTTAGTTCTAGAGATTGTGTTCTAAGTTTGCTGGAATGAACCATATTATAGTTGCATGAAACAAAGATGAAACAATAGATGCAAAACTTGCAAGTCGAAATGGCTTGTGAGTTACTCATGCAATAACTCAGTGCCAAGTTATTCAGAAAAACTCACATGCAACTTGGGAAAAGCTCGCCAAAAACTAACGGTTTCTGTTTGAAAACTCAAACTGCGCTTGGATAAGACTGTTCAGCACAAAAAAGTGATTTTTTTCATCATTTTGGACTGTTTTTTTTAGCAGTGGTGTTTGAGTTTGCAGGCATTTGGGAACAACAAATTGGCTCATATGCATGTTTTTGAAGATTTTTTTACAAATTTGTGTTTTTTTAATGTTCAGAAAATTTGTTGAGATATAGCTGAGTTTCTCTGAGTTTTTGAATTTTTTTGGGTTAGCGAAGTTATTATCAAGTCCGAGTTTTTCAACTATGGGTTAGCCAAGTTATTGCCAAGTCCAAGTTTTTCAACTATGGATGAAACAGCCACAGAAAACAATAAAGTACAACAATCACCAGAAGTATGACACAAGAAGTTTCAGCTTGGCAATCCCATTGTGGGGAAAATCACAAGTACGACACAAGTGTTAGCTTGGTAACCACACTGTGGGGTTCACACAACTAGAAGTGGCAAATGATCAACTTCTTTTCATTTGGCCAAGATAGTTATTAGAGAGCCTGGATAGAGCATATTCAACAATTTTTCTATTGCCATACTCACTCTACTACTCTCTGTACCAACAAACTATGCTTCTACAACCAACTAGTAATCACTAACCCTCTCTCACACTCCATTATCTTACAATTGGGCTAATGCCCTGTACAAATAGGAATGCTAGGGGTGCCCTTTAATGCACTAAAGGACCTCCAAATACCAAGGAAATTTGAAGAGGGATAGCTTTCAGTCATTATTCTTGTCTTGTTTGAAACATGTGAAGCTACCGAAGACATCAAGATGAAACTGTGATGCCACATACCCAACCGCAATAGCACATATGCAACTACCATGTCATATGTGGAACTGCCATGACACATTCAAAACAACCTTGTAACTAATGCAACTGTCACTCTACTATACTTGTTGGCTTTTTCATTGTACACAATGCTATCTGTTTTCTCTTTTGTGCTGATTAAATTGTAGATTGTTTGATGGAGAGTGAATTGTTTTATGGATCCTTATTGATGTAAGAGCATCTAGGTTCATGAGCAATCTTGCATCACCCAAAAACAAAATAAAGGTAAGTTGAGAAGATTTTTGGTTTTTTTTTTGTGTGTGGGTTTTAGGAGGAACGACATTTTTGGATAAACTAGGAGATGCAAAAGAATGTTCTACCTGATTTTGGCAGCATCAGTTTGTGTGACATTGGCAACATCAACTTGAGTCACTTCGACAGCATTAGCTTGTGTGACTTTAGTAGCCTCATGAATTCACTTTAGCAGCAAGATGTGAACGATTGTTGGCAAAGACTTTGATGACGTGGATCCCAAAGGACACTTGGCCTTCTCTTCTGTTCAGATCAACTTCTTTCAAACCTCCAACTGTCAATAGGATTGCATGGTTTTCTTGATTGGTATTATTCTCCCCCAGACATTTCATCAAACACTCAGGCAGTTGTTAAAGCTTCATTATGGTTTTCATCTGGGATCAAGCAAAGAAGATGGGGAGTTGTAAACAAGGACATATCTTGGATAAAAAATGCCCCAACAAGAATCGAGCCATTATTATAGGTGCCCAAATTGCGCGACATGATGAAATCGTTCTTGCAAGTCATCATGTGGTGTTTAGGGCAAACGAATCAACTCCAAATCCTTGCGAATAGGAAGATGTGGATAGAAGAATGCAGGCAGGTTGTTCTTGGATGAGGACATGCCCTAAATCTTGGACAACTGAGATCATTCATGTAGAGGAAAGGAAAAAACAAGGTACATCGTGAGGGTGTAGAGGCTGACCATCTGAAGCAATGTGGCATTGGAAAAATAGGGGAAAACTAGAGAATAACCAGAAGAATGATAACCAGATTTTCATCCATCTAGAGTTGTAGAACAATCGTATGCCATTTTTTGTTTGTGTAATAGTTAGGGTATTTCTCTTAGCATGATTGTAAGCCTTTGAAGACAGATTTCTATTTTAATACATGTGAATTTGTTGTTGTTGCCATTGCTTGAGTATCATTTAGGCTGTTTTTCAATAGACCCCTCTACCTAGATTGCACCACTTATGCATCAATCCTCTCCTATTTAGGAGGCTTGTGGTCTTCATAAAGCATAGTAGTTTAAGAGATGTGGGACGATTTTTCCAGTTCTCATAGAATTACCATTTTGCTTGTGTTGTTGTCTTTCACTAGATGTTGCCTTGCTAAGAGTCGTGTGATCCTCTTCTAGTCTCTCTGACCTTTTGTAACAGTGTCCTACAACAACTCTCCTCGATCATCCAAGATTAAGTTTTCAATAGAGTCTGGTAGTTTTCCTCTTTCATCCAAGATAGATGGCTCATATAGATGCAAGTTCTCACAATTGAATATTGAGCATCCTCATAAACTAAGGTAGTTCAACCCTAAAAGCATCCTCTCAAACCTGCTGGAAGATGATGAGTGCTCTATATGTTTGTGGTTTGAGCTTCCTAGCTTGTCCTTGGAATCTCATTTTGCTCAAGTAAATTCATACCTTGTCTCCAACCTTGAATTTGTGTTTTCGAGGATGCTGGTCATGTCTTACCTCATACTTTATTTGAGACTTCTCCACTTGATTTTGCATTTTGAGATGGATTTCCTTAACTTTCTCAATGAATTTGTCCACCTTTGTTACCTCTAAGTTTAGTTGTTCCCCTTATTTTTGCTGTTAGAATGCAACGTCAACTGGTCTAGTAGGCAAATAACCCAAACATGCTTTTAAAGTTAGTGGATGCATGAACCGCCCTATTATAAGAATGTTGAATGTATGCCAAGGATTGATTGGATTTTCATCCTATGTCCTTGAATGCTGCTTGTTATGAAGTTCAGAAACGTGGACTCAGCTGAAACTTGGCAGCTCAAAAATTTGACTTGGAATTGGACTCAGACTTAGCTAAAAATTTGACTTGGAATTGGACATAAAAGCTAAAAACTTGGCAAATAAAATAAATTACATAAATACACAAAATAAACTTTAAATAATGAATTTAGAGAACATGTTAAGTCTATTCTGATTATCAATTTGTCATGAACCAATGATTAGATATGTCATATCCCTCAAAGGCTCAAAATTTGAATTTTCAACTATTGTATTATAGCCTACAACTGCTTCTCCTTCCTAGTAGTTTTCAGCTTCAAACTAGAAGGTAAATCTGGATTATCCCTCTTATGAGTGAGTGAATCCTCAAGTATGTCATCTTCTAGTGCTTTCACAACTGTTGCTTCTTGTTTAAATTCAACGAGATCTTTGTCGGTGAACAGTACATCCACATCTTTAGCAATCCAATCTAAATATGTTTTGATGTCATTCATGTCAATGGCATCACGGGACTTCTTCCTTTGCACCTTTTTGGTGTGAATCAAAAGGTTGTATTAGACAAAGTCAAGGTCATTGAGGCACTCTTGGGTCAACTTGTTCACTCCCATTGCGCTCACATCTCAAAGTGCTACAGGGTTGGCACAAAATATAGATGGCTAGCCTCTGAAGATTTGATGTTTGAGCACCCTAATCTTTCCACCTCAAATCTACAAATAAAATTTTAAAACTTTATAAGTATTAAATAAAACTTTTGTAGTATTAATCTAAAATTGCATTTATCAGAGAAGTGTGTGGTTAAAGGACTCAATTTATTTTATGTGACTGTCAGGTTACCCTCCTTTGAATGCATACAATGGGTATGACTTATGTTCATTGGGGTACAACAAGGCAGCTTGGGGAAGGAAGAAAAAATTGTCTGGATTGATTCTTGGAACTCATACAACTCTCTTTGAAGGCCTGATCTCAAGAGCCTCCAAGAAAAAATGGAAAGTGATGGACTACCTAACATGGTTGATTATCTCACCTATGCAAATGAAGGTCATTACTGGAACTCTGAAATCTTCCAGTCATATCAAACAGAATTTCCACAGGCTATGAAATAGGTAAAAGAAAAGCTTAATAATAGAGAGTTTCTTTTTGCAGCAAGACTAGACAAACCTGTTTGGGGGAGAATAGCACCAAGGAATGTACAATAGGGTCTTCTGTAATGTTCCCTTTTTATATTTTTTGTAATTTTTTTTTGTATTTTCTGAATTTTTGAACAAATGAAAAACTAAAAACAACATACTGGAAATGAAATGGAATGCTGGTTACCACAGTGATTGACTGAAAATTATTATATCAAACCCTCAATTTCAATGGACAAAAAAAATGAAAGCCTCTTGTTGAAATTAACCAAATCTGAGAATAAAATTTAATAATATATTGCTGGAAAAATCATGACAGCAGCATACAACATCTTAGGAAACCCTAGATCTGATATTTTATTGAATTGCACGAGTACAATGCCGATGTAATGATGCTGGAAATAATTTGTAGAATTACAACAATGACAATTTCCACTCACAGCAGATGAAATGACTGAAAATTGAAGTCAAGCTGAAAGTATGGCACCCTAGTGTGCTGGTATAGCAAATGTACGGCCTGCAAATCAATGTGGGAGTGCTAGATCAGATTAGTATGGCTGTGGCTAGGGCTAGAAACATGCAAATTCTGTCCTTCAAGTGTTGGCGCATGAAATGGTGACCCCAAAATGTAGATCATAGCAATCAACAAGGTCAACTCGCCTTCAAAATGTGTATGGCTCCTTCCCAAATTGTTGTAGGATGGTATGGTGCTTCAGTTCAGCAAAATGAAAATAATTTGTGATGTCGACCTTCAATTATGAATGAAATCAGCAATAATTAATGTTGTACGGCTCCCTTGAATGCCAAGAAACCTCCCTAGATGCTGGCACACTCCAGATCTGCAATGAATACTAGGCGAACGACAACAAAGTGTGAACAAACCCCTGAAATCAGCAATGTAGGATGATCACATTCAAGATGAAATATGGCAATGATGTGGAACAACACCCAATGACTTTGAAAATCAGCGATCCAAATGATTTGTTTGCAAATATTAATCGCCTAAATCTGAAAATATGCATGAAGATCAACAATTGTAGCTCATATGCAATTCCCAGATAGAATTGCCCTTGAAGGAGATGAGGATTTTCGTCCCCAAATCCGTAAATGGAAATCCAAGAGGGTTTTCGTCCTCCAAGAACTTCGAACAACCAAGGGTTTTCGTTCTTGGATGCGAAGAATGAACCAAAATGCTCAAACTCATAAAAGCGTAGAATGCCAAATGAGCTCTTGATAATCCAAATCAACCCAAGCACCTCCTTATAAAGCTTTCCAAATTGGGCCCTTGAATTAAAATCCCTCCAAAAGTATTTAAAAATACTTTTTTATTATTAGTGTTTAAAAACACTTTTTAATTAAATAAAATAATATTATATTAAGTTGCCTCTTAAATATAAAATTATTGGGCTCAACTTAAAAATAATATTATAATTTATTTCCCTTGCTTTTCACCTTAGCCTACGGGAAATGAGGATAGGATAGAGGTCTTCTCCATGGCTCTAATTCGAAAAAGGGGACATGACATTTTCCTATTCAATCTTAACCAAATACAAGCAAACACCAATTCAAAAATGTAAGGCAATTTAGAATGTTTGCTCCTGTACTTGGCCAAAAAGCAAGCACTTCTTATGGATTGCAATCTGCAGAAAAATCTTAACTACATCCCTCTAAAAAATGTTTGGATAGGCTGCTTGGTTTTTCCAAAGGACTACCATCTTTTTTGATTATGCCCATTGGCATGTGACATTTGTCAAGCAACTGCATCCAGCTTTCAAGTCAACATCCACATAGCCTTAAGGGTAGATAAACAATTGAAAATATGGAATAGAAAGGTAACACATTTGGATCTAAGTTTGTTCCAAGGCCTAATCAGACTTGCCCCAGGGTTCATTTTTTGGCATGTTTGGAAGGAGGGGAACGAAAGAAGTTTGAAAATATGATAAAATCCATTGGCCCTTCTAAAAACAGTTGTATTCTTCTTCCTCATGTGGTGATCTATTAGTTAATTGCATCCTTAACCCCTCCCACCAAACCCTTTTTTTGGCACCTTGAATGTCGTGTACAATGTTGGATTATTTTAATCCCTTTGCTAGCAATTGCATTGCACTTTAGGTTGCATCCAATTTGTTTGAGGATATTTCTTATTCAATGTTATTAATGAAAGGATCTAATAGTGATACTAGTTGATGGCACATAGGTAAAAAAATTGAGCAAAATTACCTTTTTCAAACTCGTGAGCTCAACGATCTGACAAAGGCCCACAACCTGTGAGCACAATAGCTCAGCGAAGGCACACATCTTGCAAGCACGTTAGCCCAGTGGAGGCACAAGGCCTATGAGCTCAGCAGCCCAGTAGGGGTTTGAACCTTGGTGGCCGCCACAACAAAGTTGCTACTTGACTACCACACTATGCCCTTATCAGCTATATATATATAAAAGCAGGCGTGATGTCATCTCTTTGATTATTCTTTCCACTCTAGCTTTAAAATCTCTTGCTATGTGACACCAATAGGACATTCTTGTCCAGTTGGTATTGCTCAACACACACACACACATATAATTATACACCAATAGGACATTCTTGTCCAAGTTGGTATTGCTCAACACACACATATATAAAAATTTAAAATATAATAATTAGAATTATGTGTGTGTGTGTGTGTGTGTGTGTGTGTGTGTGTGTGTGTGTGTGTGTGTTGAGCAATACCAACTGGACAAGAATGTCCTATTGGTGTCACACAACAAGAGAATATATATTTATATATGTGTGTGTGTGTATTGAGCAACACCAACTTGGAGAAGAATGTCCTATTGGTATCAAACAAGAAGAGATTTTATAGCTAGAGTGGAAAGAATAATCAAAGAGATGACAACACTTCTGCTTTTATATACATATACATTTACATAGACATACATACATACATACATATGTATGTGTGTGTGTGTGTTGAGCACCAACTTGGACAAGAATGTCCTATTGGTGTCACACAACAAGAGATTTTAAAGCTAGAGTGGAAGGAATAATCAAAGAGATGACATCACTCTTGATTTTGTACTTAATATCCTAGGATGCACAGCTCAGCTATATCTTTGTAGGAATTGCAATAAATTCAAATGATTTTATCATATTCTTGATTTCCTTATGCTCGAAGTGCCATTTGATTGCAAAAAAGGATGAGCAGCAATCTGCTGCTTAAAAATGCTATAAAAGGAGACTTCTAGTATTCCAAGTGCAAATGCCTCCACTACCCTTGCTCTATGCTCAACATGTATAAGAGAAGAAAACCAGCTAAGAAAAACATGCAACCAACCAAGGGTCAAACAAAGGGTGCAGACACTAACAAGCAATCTCAGCCTATTAGTGTGGAAGAAAAGGAAGCTGCAACACCCCTGAATCCTCAATGTATGGTCCTTTTTCGGGGCTCATGTCATAGCCATTCCACCCCTCAACACTTCTGGTGTTCTTCATGTATTTAGGAGAAAAGGAGAATATATCAAGCCAACACAAGTTTTATCACTAAGAGAACTATTTCTAGTCCTTGTCACCATAGTTCGAAAACTTGTCGGCAACCCAAAATTTTGACTCAGACTCGGGACTCGACCAAAAACTCGGCAAAACGTGGCAAAAAACAACTCAGAATTACACACAAAAAAGAAATTAATGCATTTAGAGAACACAAAAGTCTAATTTGACTATTGATTTGTCATAATTCAAACATTACATGTCATTGATCCTCAAACTCTTAAAATTGAAATTTCATAGTTTTAAAGTCGAACAATACACTGTAATACAACAAAATAATAAATAATAAATGTATAACAGCACTATAACTGTTTACATATGATGACATGTCAAAAAACAACCAAATACAATCTACATTGTCTTCTTTCCCCTCCTAATCTAACTTAATTTTTCAGGCCTCGAACTAGAAGGTAAGTTGGTATCAAAATGATGATAGATTGTTTCCTCAAAAGTGTCTTCTTTTTCCTCCATTGCATCCAATTCTACTGCTTCTACTACTCCTCTCTCCAATTCTACAAGATCTTCATCAGTAAGTAGGACATCACTTTGTTCTTCAATAGTCCATTCAACATAAGGATCAATGTCATCCAAGTCGATGGCATCATGAGAAATACCCTCCACCTTTTTGGTTTGAAGGCGAAGGTTGTATCAAATGAAGACAAGGTCATTGAGGTGCTCCTGGGTCAACCTGTTTCTCTTCTTCGTGTGTATGCTCTCAAATAGGCTCCAATTGTGTTCACACCCAGAAGCACTACAGGTTGAGACAATATAGATAGCTAGCCTTTGAAGATTTGGTGTGCCAGCACCATAATTCTCCCACCATCAATTGACAAAAAACATTTAAAAATATAAGAATTAAGTAAAAAATTTAGAGCTTGTTCAAAGTTCAAACTTTCCACTTCAAGTTTCTAGTTTCTACTTGTAGTATTGAGCTAAAAATTAAAGGAGTATTTTTTTATTTGGCTGTTGTTTTTCCCTCCTTTGAATTGCTTGACTTGAAGAAAAGAGCCTCCCCTCCGCACCCTTGTAGACCTCCAACTCATCAAGATCTTTGTCTCTTATCTCATTGTTTGGCACCATCTTATTAATGCATGAAAGAACACTTGCCATAACCTCCTCATCGGCCTTAAATGTATCAGAGAAGTAGAACTTTGGGTTCAGGTAGTAGGCAAGGCATGTATTGGCTGGTGGAGTTGGTTTGTCCATTTGCGATCAATGATGCGTACAAATGATTTCATATTTTCTTTTGTTTCCACCATAGTTATGCAAAATGGCCTCTTTGGCCTTATCCATGGCCTCATAGAGGAAACCCATCAGCATGCCATCCCCATCCACCGTACACAGAACCTTGACCAAAGGTTTTGTCACCTAAAAATTTGAATACAAAATTGAAATTATTACAAAATTAACCCCCCCCCCCCCCAAAAAAAAAAAAAGCAAATAGATCGTATAAAGTTTATGTTTGTATTTGTTTCTTACCTTGATTAACTCCTCTCCATTTTTGTTGAATAACTCATCAAAAATTGTTTTTGCAGTCTTCTCCCCGTAGACTTTTTTGGAATATGGAAACTCCATCCAAGCATTAGACACAAACATTTGCTTGAGAGAAAGAATTGCGGCAAGAATGCTTTGCAAAGTGAGGAAGTGGCTAGCAAATCGTGTCACTCTCGGTTACACAAGCTCCTTGCCATTTGTGTGCTTGCTCATCAAAGAAAGGACCCAAGTATGGTTGTAGATAAATTTGGTAATTTGTTTAGCATCTTCAACCACACTTTTGACCCATCCAATCTTCCCATTGTCCTCTAGCATCAAATCCAGACAATATGTAGTACAAGGAGTCCAAGAAATAGTAGGATGCCTCTCCATAATAAGTCTCCTTGCGGCTACATATGCTGCTACGTTGTCCGTGATAATTTGGACAACATTCCCAACCCCATCCTCCTAGATCACCTCATCCAATAGATTGCACAAAGTCACAACATTTTTGACTTTGTGCGAGACATCTACAGACTTCAAGAACACCAATGTGCCATTAGAAGCCACTAAAAAGTTAAGGAGAGTCCTATTCCGCCCATCTGTCCATCCATCTAATAAGATGTTGCAATTATTTCTCCGCCATACTTTCTTTTGATTATCGACCACAAACTGTGTATTTTTTACGGCTTCCTCTTGCAATGGCCTACTCAATTCTTTAGTTATTGGAGTCTTAAACCGCGTACCGACAACTGTTTCACCAGCCCTTCCCAATATGGGTTGTTTGCCACATTGAAGGGTAAATTATTGTCGTACCAAAAGTTTGCTGCTGCCATCTTAGCCTCATGGCATTTTTCCTTATTCCAAACGAATCCTTCAAGTGAGGGTTGTGCTCTTGGAACATTGTGGGGAATAAAGAACTTTGGTGATGATGAAGAAGGAATACGGCTAGAAATAGAATCCTCAGGAGTCTCACCAATAGAGGAATGAAGATGATGAATGTTTGGGGCAGCAAAGGAATTCGTAGATACATTAGGATTGGCATTCATCACTGCTGCCTTTGCTTCCTTTGTCCTCTGCTTTTCCATTTTCTTCATTTCAAAACTAGCAAGTAGGGCTTCCATCTCTCTTGTAATCTCTTTGGACACCTTAAGGCATGCCTTCATATCATGTCCAGGTATTTTAGTAAGGTGGTATTTTAATCTATTAATTCCTTTTGTCGTAAGAAGCTTGCATATAGTACAAATGACTTGGTCCTTGATAGCAACCGATGTCCCATACTTCCATGTAAGGTCTTTTCTAACACTCATTTGTGTTGAACTCGACGTTGCTGATTTTAACATAGAAAAAAAAATCAGCAGGGTTTTGAAAAAAATCAGCAGCAAGCAAAGAGACAAACATTTATAAAAAAATAGATTGCAAATACAAGCTAAAAACGTTAGAAAATAAGGGGTGAGGGGAAGTGGACAACAGTTCCCCTAGTTTTTCAATTTTTTTGATTTCCAAATCAAAACAAGAAAAAAAAAACTATACTTACTAGTTTGAATCTTTGAAGGTGACTTGAAATGTCCTTCCAATCCCTTCTCAACTTGGCTAGGCAAATGAAGGCTAAAAATCTCAAAAAAAAAGATAAAAAGTGAAAATTGTGGCTGTTTTTTTTAATTGCGCCGCTAGGAGAGTTCACAGTCCAAACTCATGAGTCTCAGGCAAAAACTCGGCCGAGTGCTTAGCACAACTTGGCTCGCGAGTCACTTCTACTCAGTGCGGCGAGCAAAAGGACTCGCGAGAAATGGTGAGTCAGCCGAGTACTCGGCGAGTTGTCAAACTATGCTTGTCACCAAGAATGTGCAAATTAGCATTCCCTCTCTAATTAGTCATCAACTACCTAGTCTTCTCATGAATTACCCACGGAGACTCTACTACTTATAACCATGCTGGCCATCTGAATGAAAATAATACCCGCAATGCTGCCCCCCTTGCCATCCCAATCCATCCTTCAAACCTTCACTTTGGAGGCAATGGCAATGTCAATGACTAATCCTGCAACTAGTCAAGGCTTTAGATGCTTGAGCCAAAGATAGGATCTGCATAATAGTTTGATTAAACTCCTTGTCAATGGCCTATATTAGTAGTCTGACTGTAGCAAGCACTTGCAAAAGAGCAATGACGAGCCTGCAAAACATGAATGAGGTCATTGAGTCTATTTTGACTTTTGAAAGGTAGAAGCGACAACTCTAGGATTCATGCAGCAAGCTGCTACTCCTACTAGGCAAGCAGTGGCCTCTAATTTTATTGAACACTATGTTCAGCAAAGCGAAGCTCCATTGAAGCTCCATACTGCCTGTTCAATCCTGCAAGGCCTGTAAATTCAGTTCGGATAGTTGTTTGCAAGGAAGATGACCCTCACAATAATGCTTAGGAAGCTATAGAGGACCCTTGAATTAAGAATGAACCAAAAATTCCCCATATGCAGCGCTTTGTTCTATGTCACATTAACAGTTTATCTTCTTGCTATCAGGTGTCTAAGTCACATCTTCTTTTGGTGCTTTCCATGGTTCTATGTACTCAGATGCTCCTTGGATCTTTGTTCTAGAGTGCCTCCGTCTGTGTTCTAGGGTGCCTCTGTCTGTGTTCTAGGGTGCTAATGCTTTCCGATACATTTCCAGGATATCCCTTCAAAGATGTGCCCCTGCGACGCAATGATTAAGCCCATGGTGTTACATAGTTCAAAGGTTTGGGGTCCTTGTTTGGGGTCTAGTGATTGGGCTTAGGTTGAGAGGGTTTAGACCATTATGCTTTAGCGTATGATCCGGTTCAAAATGACGGTTCCTCAATCTATTGTGCATGCCAAATTTTCTGCCCAACCCCTTCACCTTGAGAGTATCTTCTTACTCAATTGGTTTATACACAGGCTTTTATCTATGGCTGTTTCTGCTTCATCTCGTGGGAGGTATACATTATTGGCACATTGTTCCTCTGAGGAGATTGGATCTTTGGGCCCCTCCGGACGTTAGCATTGCTGGTTTTTTAAGGTCTGTTTGATCTTCCAATCTGTCAACATTTATTTGGACAGGTTGCCTCCTTTCAGGTACTCCTTAGGTGTCCTTTGTCACCTCCTTCCTGGGAAAGAAGTGCTCAATTGATCCATCGTAGAGGACATTTACCATTGGTACATCCAGGTCACATGGACCTCCCTTTTGGTTTTTCTCTGCCTCAAACTAGATTTCTACATTGAGCACTTCTTATAGGTTAGATGGGACCATTGTTTGGCCCAAATATCTTCAGCATCACTGGTCTTATGGTTTGAGGACGCCCTTTGGCTAGTTGAGACTCGAGAGTGCTTCCACCAGTTTTGTGGAGACTGACCACCATATTTCACAAAGTGAAAGGGTCTGTTGCCATCATTCTCTCTAGGAGATGGAGACCGAGGAGCATTTTATTTTCCCGTGTCTTGTCTACTTTGAAATCTATGAGAGGTACCATTGTTTATAATTATATAGAGATTCTGGTATACATCAGAGATGCTTGGCACTTTGCAGTAGAGACCCCTCCTTGGAGGTCCAAGAACTAGTAGACTGATTAATTTCTTCTTTCAGCCATCAAAAATGCTGGAGGCATTAAGTGCCCTTGAGATACTATTGATTCATGCACAGAAGTAGGCAGATTGTGAGACATTGCTCATCTTTGTGGTCTACTATTGCTTGTTCTCCTCAACACCTTAACTTTCATTCTAATGGTTGTGGTTCTATCTCCTCTTGACATTGGGGGCCCTCTAGCACTCCTCTTTTACAACGGGCCCTCTAGAACTCCTCTTTTACACTGCAGATCTCAGGGGCAAGCTCACATTACTGGTTTGTTTTTAATGCCATCAATTCTTTGGTCAGGGGAGGTTTTATGCAGAATCGACTGTCATGTAGGATTGTCCAACTTGATCCTCTTACCTTGGACTCTCCCAAACAAGCATTCTCATATTTTGCATTGATACTACAGCAGTGATTGATGATAATATTGTTGTCTCCTCCAATGCATTCTAGAGTACAAACATATAACGATTTTGCTTCTTACCAGAGTTGCCCGTCTTCTTCTCCCATAAGTGTGCGGGGTCCTACTTTCGTACTTATATTTATACTTGTACAGTTGTACGTTTCTCAGGGTTACCATTTTAGGTTTACCCCCACTTGTCAATTTGTTTGTATTTCTTGCTTTTCTTTGCCTTTTGTGTTTGCTTTGAGTGTAGAGCCCTTTTGCCCTAGTATTTTGCTATTTTATTTTTGACAGATGTACGTTTCAGTCCCTTTGACCTATTCTTGGTAACTCATGGACATTAATATAATTTCTTTCTTTCTTTCTTTGTTTTAACCATAATTTTTGTACTTTAGGGTTGCTTTTCTTCTATCACGCAGTGAACAGGGTTATGGCATTTTGTAAAAGGCAGTCTTTTTTCCAATTATATATTCTCTTTTTATAAAAGAAAAGAGAGTTAACCAATTTGGACAGCTTTGTTTTTTATTATGAATTATAAATTCTAGTTACTATTGAAACCTCAGCATTCTTGAATGCTTTGAATGGAGTTCATATAATTCAGAGACTCAGATCTATATGGTGTGAAAAGTTTGAAAAAAGAGTGATAGTACTTGCTACCAAATTTTGCCTTGTGATTATTGTTTTTTTGTGTCCTGTTGATGGATTGTGAGAGTCTCCTATGGTTCTAGAATATATCGTAACTTGTCTATGGTGATACTTAGCATGCCAAACCATTAAAATACCCTTGGATGCTATGTCTGACATATATCATACATACTGTAGTGGTGTTTCTTGTTCTTGTTATTTTATCCTTACATTTAAAGATGCAGCCATGCTTTCAGTTATGTAGATTTCCTTACCTAATTTTATGTTCTTTGACATGTTTTGGGAAAATTTCTTAAAAAGTTGGATGAAACTATCTCAGCTTAATGCTTTTATTGCTGTACAGGGAACAGCTTGACTCGTTAGCAAAGCTGAAGATGCCATCTCTAACATTCAAAGATGTGGCATGGGCAACTCACAAGTTTAAGTGTACTTTGCATAGCTGGTCTGTGGTAGAAGTTAGAGACAATCACATTTCAGCTAATTCTCTTGGTGGTGAAGAGCCAGGTACTGATCCATCACTTTCTTTGGATGGAGAGGGTGTTTCCCTCAAAGGAGAATTTGAGAGTACAAGAGAAGATGGGGAGCTTCCACCAGGAACACACAGTTTGGCCATAAATGGAATTAATGCGTATGGGGTCAAAACTCCACTGATGAAAGATTCTCCTTTTGACAACTCTAGCCGTCTTGCATTAATTTCAAAAAGTGCAGTGCCCAGCAAGGGGAAGTCTGAACAGCGTAGAGGATTTATTTATGGTAGCTCAAAATGTGGAGACACTTTAGGTGAGGAAGTTGGGGATGATCTAGCATTGGTTCTGGAGATTGAGAATGATGAGAGTGAATTGGCACAAATGGATTTAGATGCAGATTCTGCATCAGATGTTAGATCTGACAGTAAAGCTGGAATGCCTTGGGAGGATTTTGCTGTTAGAGAATTCTGTCTAATATACAGGAGGGAAGATGCTTCTCGACAAAAGCCAGTTGATCTGGAAGCAAAGGTAGAGATTATAAGTTAGTTTAGTCTCTTTTTATGTGGAAATTCTATATCTTACCCTTTTTTTGACAGGTGAAAATAAGCATGGAGTATCCTCTTAGGCCACCCCTGTTTCAATTGCGCTTGCTTTCGGATAGTTTAAAACCATCTCTTCCAGACACGAGAGTAGGTGTACTTGATGTATCTGATGCAACAGTAACTGAAGCTTCAGGTTTTGAATGGTACAATGAGCTTCGGACCATGGAAGCCGAGGTAATAAGATTAGAATGAAAGATTGGTAAATGGGTTATGACATCTAATTCCTCATTTTTATGCTTATCTGATATTCAGATGCACATTAAATGCCCATTTCTACTGAGTTCTGATTGATTGATAAGATGTTTATGACAGGATAGTCTCTTGAACTACTATCCCATTTTCTCTTTGAATTTAATCATCCAGTGACAATGAGGATTACAATGTTGATACATTGTTGACAAACTCTTCACTCTCTCAACAGGTGAATCTTCAAATCTTAAAGATTCTAACAGAAGATGAGGATAATCAAATTTTAGGGCACCAAGTAAGTTTTCTAGCAATGCTGTTTGATGTTCATATGGACCATGAACTTTCTTGCTCTCATGTCAAGGACACGACAGTGACTGATGTGGGATTATCTGAACCGGTGAGTGGAAGTATCCTGTCAAGGTCAATTAGGGGAAGAGACAGGAGGAAGATGATTTCATGGAGTGATAAGACACCGTTAGATGACTAAGTCCATGAGATTCCTTTAATGATTAGGACAATTAGCTTACATTTATCCTGTTTACTTGTAACATGAATCCTTGGAAGTTTTGTTGGTTGTTTTGCTGAAAATGTCTATGGATGTGGTCAAAGTTGAGAACTTTGCATCAGTTAAGTGGATGGCTGTAAAATCAGTCTGAGCATTTCATTTGTTTTACCAGATGAAACCAGCATCCACGAAGATTTTCATGTATTTTTCAATGATTTTCTACTCCATTAATTTATATTCAATATAAAATTAGTTGAAGAGGATAATAGAAATGCTTATGTCGGTATTGCAAGGTGCACTGTATATATTTTATCATGCAGTATTAGTTCTTCGGGTTGTTTTCTGCGATACTTTTTATAGGCATCGTTTATTCAGTATGATGTTACACATTTGGTTGATAGCTGACATTAAGTGTATTGGGAATTTAAGTCTTTCATGGGATTTACATTGAAAATTTTGAGCAACGGTAATATATATGTTGTGATGCTGCATAAAACTGAGACAAAACGCACAATGCTAATTTCAATGGCCTTGAGTATTTGATATTATACTTCTGAGTTCAATTGAGGCTCAGAATTTGCTTTCAGCTTTTTGTGATCTTTTGGTAGATATTGTTTTTTTGGCAAAATTGAAATGTTCATGAGTAAAAAGCTTCTGGTAGAACTGCATAAAAATGATAAAAATGATAAGAGGATTGCATGTCTAGTTCTATAAATAGTGAGATGCCAGGGGGAGTGCAGAAAACAAAGGAAACATTCCATAATAATCAACTAGAAATGATGATAAGGGTCACTAGAAAAATAAGACAGTATCAGTAGTGGTTGTGGTGGTGGTAGTAATGATGATGATGAAAATTGAATAGGGGAATAAACACATGTAAAGATAATGTTAGAACACACAGATATACTGAGGAGAGGGGGGGAATTAGTATATACCAAATTTTACTTCATCTCTACCGCAACATCAAGATCTTTACTACACCAATCAAATTATGTAAGAGTTATGCAAACATAAGCACATCCACACATTCACACAAGAGAACACAAGATTTACGTGAAAACCCAGAATGGAAAAACCACGGTGAGAAAAGCTGGTTGGGTCTACTGCCCAAATCCAGCCTCACAAAATCAGTCAATGAATTACATTTTTTTGTAGGCACCAACCCACATGAATTTCAACCTGAGAAGGACACCAATTCTTTTACAGATTTGCAGGCACCAACCTACTAGAGACTCTAATCCCCTTTTCAAATTGAGCACCAACTCAGAATATTGAGCACTAGCTTCAAGAAGTAGACATGATGATTGTTTTTAGACAAGTCAACAATAGAGTAAAACACTAAGTCTCTCACTCTTTCTTGAATAAAGCTCTTCAAAGGCTAAACTGTGTGATCCAATGAAGCAACTCCATGGTTCTTTTTTTTATAAGTTATGGTGAATAAACTCAACGATTACATGTGATCTTGTTGGTTATCACAAAGGGACTTACGTAGACTTCTTCATATTTCACTTAGCTTATCTCTCATTTCAATGTGGATGATATATATACAAGGTTTCAATAACAAAGAAAAAAAAAACGTAAAGGTTTAAAGAAACTAATCTAAGGTCAATGAACAATGATGATGCAAGAATAGACAAACTTCTTTATTAACCTAACTCCACTTCGCTAAGGTTGTCTACAACTACACGAAGCTGGTGCAATTTCCTAAGGATAGCGAAAGGTTTTCAAATCATGAAGACTCATACGAACACCCATTAAACGACGCAGATTAAACAAGCATCCATAATCGAATTTAAGCAAATTACCATGAAGCTCAGACTAATTTTACACAACACTTTACTAATGATGAATGTTAAAAGCATGAGCTAGGAGTTGATCCAATATCTAATACAGACATACATTGCATCAAAGAGCTTTTAATCTATTTCTAATCTACTTGAAACATCTCTCCATTTTATCAAGATACAAGAAACCATGTCATTTCACAAGACAACACTTAAACACCAAACAAGCTCCAATGTCTTTGCATTAATCTTGAGAAATATTTACAACAATCTCCAAGTCCTCTCAGAGAATTTCGAGTCTCTTCCTACTCTATTCTAATTTCTCCCATCACTAACTACTGATTTACAAATGAGGCAACAAGGCCTTTATATAGAAGTCCAGATGTACAATGAATGGCTAGGATCGATTGGCAAAGCCAAGGGCCAGGATCATGCCATCTCAATAGGTAGTTACAACAACTTGCTATTTTTAGTACATAGGAGAGGCAATGAAGGCACGTTTTCCAAGAAGATAAGGATAAGATGGAATCTTCTAGAGTATCTTCCACATAGGCGTCCTCTTTGGCTTCTTGCTTTATTGAATGATGTGGCGAACTGTGATTGGTGATGACGAAGCGCAATGCCACGTAGGTGCCACCTTAGCAAACTTGTGGATTTCAACTGTTTATTCACTTTGCCTTGTGGGCATATTCCCAAATTGTATCATTTGTGATGTCTTCGAATGTAATCGCTTTGAATGAACTTGTATGTTTGGGAATACTTTGTTGATTTCGCCTTGTTCATCTTCTTGCAAACTGGATATGTATGATAGATGTTGCTTATTTGTTTAACTCTGTGATTCTTCTTTTGCAGGGTATGTGAATGATCTTCTTGGATGATTCTTCATATAGAGTAGTAGGAGATGATGATGAGACTTGATTCATGAATAGATGATGAAGCTTCATTGATGACATGGAGTAGAAAGCTCTTCTCAAGGACTTTTAAGGATGAATGCCTTGAAGTATGCTTCATGGAGTAAGAGACTTCTCGGAGACTTGAAGATTGAGAGAACTTGAAGTGTGGTGGATGAATGTCTTAGACGAAGGAGTTGATGAAGTGGTCTTGAATGATGAACTTGATGTGATGCTTTAGAGCAGCTACATGATGTCTCCTCCTTAGTAATGGCCTTCTAACCTTATTCTTTGCTTGTTGCTGGTTCCAAGTGTTTCGTTCCTTGAATATCTTCTCAGCTTTGTTGATGTTCCTACAAGACAAGAGAAACAATATTAATCACTTTTATAACACAAGAATAATTTTAAACATGTAATAATCCTACTTCAAATCTAGGCGCATATATAGGTAAAAAGAGGAGCCAAGGGCGCCTAGCACAAGTTAGTTCCATATTTGCCATTTTAGATGATTTCAAACAATTGTAATAGCTTAAAATGATCCCTTGTCTCAAGGCGCCTACTTTTGGACATGGATTTAAGTGATTTTCCTTAGGGTGCAAATCTAGTTGGCATGGAGGTGAAAGGGCGCCTTGATCAAATTGGGCTTTATTTGCTACTTTTATGTTTCTGAATGATTGCACATGTCTTAAGTGATTCTCTCTCTAGGCGCCCATTCAATGATGCAAATTTAGGTGTTCTTCTCTAAGGCGCCAATCTGGATTGTAGAGGTAGAAATAGGCGCCTAGAACACTTCATGCTTGTTGCATAAGCTCTAATGACTTCAACTTCATGTTTAAGACGTTTTAAAGACTTTCCATCTTAGGCGCCCATTTAGGTGGTCATGAATCATGCTTCCATGAGCTAGGCGCTAGATCTAGTTTATATAGACATGAATGAGCACCTAGGTATCTTTGACTTAACTCCTTGGCTTTCTAAGACTTCCAATCATTCTTTTAAGCCTCCAAGAGATCCACTCATGCTAGATTTCAAAGTTTCATTGCTTCCTTCATTTAAGGCGCCAAAGTGGATGTTCTGAGTAGGAAATAGCGCCTTAGTATGCTTAGCTTATTTACTTGAACTTTTAATGATTCTAATCACTTGGCTTGCTCATGAGGGGTTCTAGACACTCAAGTACCCTCTAAAAAATCAAAGATTCAATCATGTTTTGCTTAGGCACCAAAGTAGAGTTGCATAGAGGTAAAAGTGCGCCTAGACTGAATTAGGTGTTCACTTCAAGGTTTTATGATTCTAAGTCGTTGTGAAAGTTCAAGGGAAGCCTCAATAGTCTTAAAACTTATGAACTCAAGCATTTTCTTCTTAGGTGCTCATGATGATTAAAACCATAGGAAATGGCGCCTAAAGTTCAAAAGGTGTTCATTTCCATGTAAGGCGCTCTTTGATGATGATTTGAACATGTATAGGCGCCTAAGGTTTAATGTGGTGTTTACCTCCAAATTTCATGATCTTCAAACGTTGTATAAACTCCTATGAACTTGTTCAACTTCAATGCATTCATTATTAATTGATCCCAACTTGATTCCTCTTATAGGCACCAAAATGATATTGAACATGGGGAAACTAGCGCCTCAAGCTATGATGCTCAATTGGATGCATTTACTCCATTTAGAAGCTCAAGGTAAATTGATGGTTTTAAAACACCACTTAGTCCTTCATTTGCATTCTAGGCGCCACCTTCTATTGATTTAGACACTCCCTTCATGTTAAGGCGCTAAAACTAGGATGATATCACTTTGGGCGCAATTCTTATTGAGTTTGGACTTTATTTTACATCAAGGCACCAAAATGAGGTTGAATAGAGGCAAAAATGCGCCTAGCACAAGATAAGGATTTTGTGAACTTCAATCACTCACAAGAACTTCAAAGGTCATCCTCCCTTAGGCGCAACTTATCATTGATTAAAACACTCCTTTCATGTTTAGGCGCAATTTGAGGTTTGAAGCTTAGGTTTAGGCGCACCTTTGGGTTGTTGATGAGTGGATTTGCGCCTAGACTTGTTAGAGTCATTTCTTGCAAATTTTCAAAGTTTAAGGCTTTCCAATAGCAATTTCAGTCAAGGCGCCTTTGTTTTAACTTCTCCTTACTCAAGGCGCTCATTTGGGTTTCTACCTTAGGCGTACATTTGGGCCTCAATCTTAGGCGCCAAAATGAGTTTGCAGAGGTGAGAAAGCGTGCCTAAGTTCCTGGAGCAAATTCGTGCCTAGAAAATAGAAGTCCCCAGGGTAAGGTATATTAAAAAATATATTTAAGTATAAGTTTCTTATACTTTAAATATTTTTCAATATACCTTTCAGGTTGTTTGAAATAGGTCTCGAATCCACCAGATTTAACATGCAGATTCTAGATTTTGAGGGATCCACTAGATTTTAGACTAAGCCAATTTTCAGGATTTTCAGGACATCAGACTTAGTCATTTTTCAAGATCTCAGAACATACATCAGGATATCAGGACATTAGGGGACTATTGGACTTAAACACTACCGACTTCATCATAAAATAAATCTAAGACATCATCCAAGACTCAATGCAAATCATCAGAACTCAAAAAAAGGGGGGTCCCCATTTGCAATGGGGCGATGTGTGATTAGGTCACAACAAGACAACCGGATCTCGATTAATCCACACTAAGCACCAACTTAGCTATGAAGCACCAACTTCATCTGACTGAAACAAAATCAAGTTCATTCCAGACAGAGCATCGACCTTGCCACTGAGCACCAGCTCATATTCTGAAACATTAATTTTCATACACCTTCAAACATGCAGCATCACACACTTCTTAATATTTCTCTTCTCCAGATAAAACAATATGCTTATACCAGTACTAACACAAATTGTGTGAACTCCGAATCATCTTCTATTCATGCTCTTCACACATTACTTACACAATGTACTGCTTACCTTTTACCACACATCACTCATAATTCAAAACAACTTCAAGTCACTTATATATATACCATTCGCGGCTCTTTCTAGATCATCTACGTCGGCTACAAGGTGGTGCATAACTCTATGCCACATGAGACACATAGTTGACCTTGCATATACACTTTTATCTCAAATCAAATGCGGTAATGTAGGAATGAAATATCATTACACGCTTCATATCAAAAAGCTCTTCCATATCATCTGCGTTGACTTAGAACCACTTAACATCTCTCTTCAAGACAACTCATGTCACCCATGAACCCTTAATTCATGTAACATGTAGTCAATTCGACTCCAAACCCTATGCGGTAACATAGGAGTGAATTCACGTTATGCGCTTCATTCCATGAGCTTTTTTGGTCCCATGCTACCTTCACATGCTTCCTCTTGCTGGCGCACGTTTTCTTTATCTGGCGCATGCTCTTAAACATACATACACTTCATCTTCTTGTAACATTGTAACATTGTCTTCACACTGATACTTCAAGATACCTTTGCAATAACTCAAATAATCTGAAACTTGAACCAAACTGACATAATGGCCAACTAAATCTATCTTCCAAACTGCACAACCATATACCCAAATGCGGTAGAATGCGGTACGTAAATGATGATAGACCTAATACAACTTCAGATCAACAAAACTCAGAACTCCACCACAAACGCTACCAAACTTCCACATAGTAATCATCCAAAAACAGTTGATTCCGGTAGGAGTCCTTTCTCTTTTGTTGCTTATGTACCAAATGATAACATTAACATTCTGCAATAGTGCATATACTTGCCGCAAACTCCCTCAAACAATTTATTAGTTCGTCTTGACATGAACACTTTAACTCGACGTCAATGACAATATTTCCATTGATCTCCTTGACATCAATAACAACAATCTCCTTGACATCAATGACAACATTTCCAACAATCTCCCCCTTTGTCATTGATGGCAACACAAACATAATTCTCTTCTTTTTCATTGCTCCTTACAATATCTCTCCCCCTTTCTTTAACTCTCCCCCTTTGACATCAATGGCAAGGGGATGTAAAATACTTAACATACTTATGATGTGATTCTCTCTCTTTTCTGTAAGGCTCCCCCTTTCTGTAGAGCTCCCCCTTTTTAATAAACTCCAGGGATTAAGAATAAATCTTTGAGATGTTCCCCCTGGACACATGCTTCATCTATTCAATTAAACATGAGAAGGAGCCATCACTCCTAGCTTCTGCCTGAGATACTCAAAAGTCTCCTTAGGAAGGGATTTTGTAAAAATATCTGCAATCTGATATTTTGTGGTGACATACTCCAACTTTACCACCTGATCTGCAACCTTTTCTCTTAAGTGATTCTTAATAGATATATGCTTGGTTCTAGAATGTATCACTGGGTTCTTTGATATGTTGATGGCACTCATATTATCACACAATATGGGAATGGACTCATCATATATTACCTTGATATCCTTCAATGTCTGCTTCATCCACAACACTTGAGTACAACAAGATACTGCGGCTATGTATTTTGCTTCCGTTGTTGACAGAGAAATTGAATCTTGCTTCTTGTTTAACCATGGAACCAATCTATCACCCACGAAGAAAGCTTCACCACTTGTGCTTCTCCTATCATCAATGCTGCCAGCCCAATCTGCATCTGTTTATGCAATCATAGAGAAGTCCTTTCCCTTTTTATACCACAATCCATAGTCCAATGTGCTCTTCAAGTATCTGAAGATCCTTTTAACAACCTTCACATGTGTCTCTTTTGGATCAACTTGAAACCTAGCCACCATACAAACTGCTTGCATAATATTTGACCTTGATGCAATCAAGTATAATAAGCTTCCTATCATAGACCTATAAATAGTCTGCTCAGCTTGAAGTGACTCATCATCCTTTCTAAGATGACAACCTGTTACCATAGGTGTACTTACTGGTTTGCAGTCATCCATACCAAACTTTTTCAACATCTCCTTTCTCAGTGAAATAATTTCTTGTTCCGGTTTTAAATACTTATCTGATTTGGCTTTGAGGTCAGTGTTCACGATGTCTGCAATCCTTTTTCCCTCTTCAACTTGAATCTTCAAGCTAACAATCATTTCCTCTGATTCTTTAAGCTTTGCCTTTTGTTCTTTGTTTTGTTTCCTTACTAATCTCAAGTCTTCAAGAAAAGAAATGAGTTCACCTTCAAGATCAAATTCACATTCTTTTTCATCAATGACTGTCATGTCTTATTCATCATTATTAGCAATGCTGTTTGAGTTGTCCAAGACTTCCATAGCCATGAATAGGGCTTCTTCCCTTTCACTTTCTGATGAGCAGTGATCTACCTCTCCTAATGAGCTACTGTCCTCTTTTGAGTAGAGGCTTTTATTGTGTTTGTTGAAGTTATTCCTTTTAAAACCCTTAATGCTATTTTCATTTTCTCCAAAGGGACACTTGGATGCATAATGACCTACTTTACCACAGTTAAAGCATTTGAAAGGTAACTTACCTTAGTACTTGCCGGAGGCCTTATTTAATTTCCTCACAAAGTTTGCTTCCTCATCATTAGATCCATTGCTTAGGTCAGATTCATCAGTCTTGTCTTTCTTAGATGTTTTGAAAGCAACTTCCTTCTTTGATGTCTCCTTACTCACATTTCTCATTTCATAAGCAGTAAGAGATCCATACAAATCATCTATTGTAAGCTTATTCAGATCTCTAGCTTCTTCAATAGCATAAACTTTTGGATCATACCTTTGGGGAAGGGATCTTAGGACCTTCTTCACAATTACTGATTCTTTCATTTCTTCACCAAGTCCTCTAATAGCATCGACAATTTCGTCCACCTGAAGCAGATTGTCAGCGGTGTTTTCTTCTTCCTTCATCTTCAAACTTTCAAACTTGCCTCTGTATGTCTATAGCTTATGTTGTTTTACCTTATCACCTCCTTTATAAATACTATGAAGTTTTTGCCAGATGTCCTTAGCAGACTTGCAGTGCATGACCTTAACAAATTCAGTGTTTGTCAACATAGTATTGCATTCTTAGCTTTAGCATTGTTCTCACATTCTTTCTTATCAACTAGATCTATTGGAGGAGTTGCCGGAGTAGTATAACCATTGACAACAGATTGCCAAACATCAAACCTTAATGAGGTTAGATATGCTTCCATCCTTATACTCCAAAATGCATAATTTGTTCCATCAAGCAGTGGCGCTTTGTTTGAATAAGATCCTTCATGACCTGCCATGTATTCCAATCCAAGATTACCCTTCGCTGTTAGGCTGCACTAAGGAACTTTGCTCTGATACCAATTGTTAGAACACAGATATATTGAGGGGGGGGGTGAATCAGTATATTCCAATCTTTACTTCAACTCTACCGCAACATCAAGATCTTTACCACACCAATCAAATTATGTAAGAATTATGCAAACATAAGCACATCTGCACATCCACACAAGAGAACACAAGATTTACATGGAAACCCAGAAGGGAAAAACCATGGTGAGAAAAGCTACTTGGGTCTACTGCCTAAATCCAGCATCACAAAATGAGTCAATGAATTATAATATTTTGTAGGCACCAACCCACAAGAATTTCGACTTGAGAAGGACACCAATTCTTTTACAGATTTGCAGGCACCAACCTACAGGAGACTCCAATCCCCTTATCAAACTAAGCACCAACTCTGTCTCTGAGCACCAACTCAGAATATGAAGCACCAACTTCAAGAAGTAGACAACCGGATCCAGATCAATCCACACCGAGTACCAACCCAGCGATGAAGCACCAACTTCAACTGACTGAAACAAAATCAAGTTCATTCCAGACAGAGCATCGACCCTGCCATTGAGCACCTGCTCAGATTCTGAAACATTAATTTTCATACACCTTCAAACATGTAGCATCACACACTTCTTAATATTTCTCCTCCAGATAAAACAAAATGCTTATACCAGTACTAACACAAACTGTGCGAACTTCGGATCATCTTCTATTCATGCGCTTCGCACATTACTTACACAATGTATTGCTTACCTTTTACCGCACATCACTCATAATTCAAAACAACTTCAAGTCACTTATATATACACCATCCGCGGCTCTTTCTAGATCATCTGCGTCAGCTACAAGGTGGTGCATAACTCTATGCCACATGAGACGCGTAGTCGACCTTGCATATACACTTTTATCTCAAATCAAATGCGGTAATGTAGGAATGAAATATCATTACACACTTCATATAAAAAAACTCTTCCATATCATTTGCGTCAGCTTAGAACCACTTAACATATCTCTCCAAAACAACTCATGTCGTCCATGAACCCTTAATTCATGTAACATGTAGTCAGCTCGACTCCAAACCCTATGCGGCAACATAGGAGTGAAGTCACATTATGCGCTTCATTCCACGAGCTCTCCTGGTCCAATGCTACCTTCACACGCTTCCTCTTGCTGGCGCACATTTCCTTTATCTGGCGCATGCTCTCAAACATACATACACTTGATCTTCTTGTAACATGGTAACACTGTCTTCACACTGATACTTCTAGATACCTTTGCAGTAACTCAAATCCCCTGAATCTTGAACCAAACGAACATAATGACCAACTAAATCTATCTTCCAAACCGCAAGACCATATACCCAAATGCAGTAAAATGCGGTACATAAATGATGACAAACCTAATATAGCTTCAGATCAATAAAACTCAAAATTCCACTGCAAACACTTCCAAACTTCCGCAAACATAGTAATCATTCAGAAACAACTAATTCCAGTAGGAGTCCTTTCTCTTCTGTTGCTTATGCACCAAATGATAATATTAACATTCTGCAATAGTGCATATACTTGCCGCAAACTCCCTCAAACAATTTATCAGTTCATCTTGACATGAACACTTTAACTTGACATCAATGACAATATTTCCAACAATCTCCTTGACATCAATGACAACAATCCACTTGACATCAATGACAACATTTCCAACAGATAAAGGATAGAGTTGACAAAAAGAAATGGCAAAACATGGGAAGGATGTGAAACAAAGAAGTTGAGAGAATAATAAGACACAAATTGAGGGATAAAACACCTAAATCATAAATTCAAGATGAGAAGCAATGCAAAGAAAGCAAGGGGTGAACACAAAAGTTCCACAAGGACAATTGAGGGAAGAGTCATTAGTAAACCATGTAAGAAAGACATTTATGTTGTAAGATAAAAGTAGAGGTGAGAGGCAAAAGTGAAAGGCTAATGAAGCATGCTAACAAGAACCTAAGAGGAAAAGAAAATGAAAGAAAATTAAGTGGTGGCCAAATAACAACACATGTGAACAAATGAAACAGAAACCAACATAAGATCACAAAAGGGAAATGTTATTGTTTTAAAGGGAGTTTAATATAGGATGCTACGGGAGGCCTTGTAATAATTGCATGCATGTTTGCCAATTTCGACTGATTCCCTTAAATTTCTCTTATAATAATTGTCTTCCTTTACAGGCACCATGGCAGCCTTGGAGCAAACATTGTGTCTGGTATTGAACGAGTTCTCAGATAGAGCAGACATTCTAATTCGATCAATGCTTGATGCCTGCATCGTGTTTGATTCTAGTCCAAATAAAGCAACTCATTTTGCTGACATATGAAGTTCTACATGAGAATTCAATACTATAGACTCCAAAGTAGTGAAGTAGATCTCTTTGAACCATGAGGGAAAGGATCAGATTCATGACTTTCTTATCTGTTTTGAAGGAAGTTTTAGTACCTCTTTTTTCTAAAATTTTGAAAATCTTATTTGATATGCTTTCTATGCAAGGGAGAGAGGCCATAGGGATATCATTTGAGTTACCTACTGTCCTTTGTGTATCAAGATATTATTTTTTGGCTTGTGTGAACACTCTAGGAATATGTTTATCTTGTAACAATTCATTTTAAATACTTTAGTCATGGGGGAGATTTCATTGTCGGTATAGGTCTCACCACAAACTCAAAAGCCTCGTTGAAATAGTTTTTAAAACTCTATTTTTTGGGCAAAATGGGACGAAGCATGCAAGTTGAGGAAGAGAAACACATTTGATTTATATTTACTGCTTAAAAAGATCCAAGTTTGTTAGACAAGAACAACCAAATTCATTTTCCGTGGTAGGAAAATCTATTCAGGTATCTTTTCTTAATTGCTTGTTCATACCTTAATTTTTTTAGCTTATTAGTATGTCTCCTATGAAAATGTTGAATGTCTTATTAAATTAGAACTACTGATTTAGTGAATTTAGTGTTGATTCCCTCTTGGGCAGTGGTGGTTTTCTTTCTGCTTATAAAGATGGGGTGATGGTATCGAGCATTGTATTACTTCGAAATTTGGCTTTGGGAGACATGTTATGTTAACTTGATAAGCTGCTATAATGCCCTTTGGAAATTTGTTGTTTGAAATCTATCTTTTTGAGGTACTCCATTTTAGGCTGGAAGAGTTGATATTATTGTTGTTGAGCATTTTGTTGTGGATTCTACCTTTGAGGCATTTTATATCTGAAGCTTTTGATGTAAATATGCATTTCATTCTTGATATTTGCCTTCGGAAGACACCTTTGTGGAAGTTGAATGATTATCTTGTTGGTTTAACATTGCTTTTAAAGGTATTTTGAAACATAAGTGATTTATAATCGACTACAAAACTGTGCTTGTGTAAATTAGCGGTCAAACAAATTTTAATTCATGCTATGCTACTTGAATTTCCATTCAAATAATAGTAGTATTCTTCACAATTTATAATTGTGTACAATCAAAATGCGAAGATGAACACAAATAATCAAAACCATCGAGAGACAAATTCTATCTTGAAAACCTCAAGATGAGGAAACCAAATTGGATTGATGGTTGTACATCTTCTGAGTATTTCCTTTGAATAAAAAAAAAAAAATTATAAGTATGAGAAAGTCACTCCATGTGTTTTCTATCTTTCTAGTGGTCTTTGGCTTCGAATGCTTAAACAACATGAGTTGGTGTAATCTGCATGGAATTCTTTCCTCATGTACTTTTTTGTGAATAAGTTTTATTGATTGTTCATAATCCTCCAGTTGATGGTGCATTCACTATGGAATGTCTTCCATCGATCCAATCCAACCTCCTTTGGTCCTTTAACAAGTGTTGGAGAGTTGTCATACACCTTATAATGGGAACTGGAAGAGCAAATGCTAAATTGTTCACTTCAAATTCTCATATGTTGTATTAGGACAAAATCACCACTTCATGCAAATTGGTAATTTTGTAACTGCCCCTTTAGGGCATCAACGGTTTCAAAAGTCCCTCTTGTCGAAACTAATGATTTTGCATTATTGGTCCTTGGGGTACATTTTTGTGCCTAAAAATCTAGAAGTGACTCCATTTGGTAATGTATCATCTTTTCCTAAATCCTTATGGATCACACCTCCCTTCTTAAAGAGGCTTTTGTTCTCACAAAAGTTTATTATGAAATAATTTCTTTTTTTCTTCTTCCATCTTTGAAACTTCTATGTCCATATGTGTTGGAACAAGAATCCTTCACATCACCTTGTTCATTCTCCGAGGTGTTTCTCAACACTAAGGTGCTTTGAGACAGAATATAGTGGCGTTATGCCACATTGTGAAACTTGTATCTATTAGAAATTGGTGTTTCCTTGGTATCTTTTCCATGGTCTTCTCAATGGTGGTTACCGCCTCTTGCAACTCTATGTTGTCAATTATAACTTCTTTTTAATGCTACAAATCTTGTGATACACAAAACATGCTACAATGGTTGCCATGTATGTTTTCCTTTCTACTAAAACATATTTTACAGTGAAGGTCATTTGTTATGATAAATGTGTACAATATACTTGAATTGCATCTAGGTATGCTACAACAATTAAAACCATATGGATCCTCATACTACAACTATGCACATGGAACATCTGATAATTTGTGCAAAATATATTAATGGTGGTCATGTGACCCCATTAATGTGACACTCTTTTCCTTTGCTAAAAGTGAATTTCCATTCTCATGCTATTCGAAGCTTCGTCTCTTGGAGTGCTCTATTTCTTCCACCCTACTTGCTACACACAAGAGGTGAACAAATTACATGCTACAATGACAACATTGCCATGAAAATATATGCATACTTACAACATTGGAAAATGTCAATACTCTTGCCCATGCTTTTGATTTTGCTAATTTTGCTTGAAGTGATGTAACTTCATGCAATACCACTTATCCTTCCTTGCTATGCACAAGTGGATGTGACCACCAATCACCAATGAAAGAAATGTGAAGGCTTAAATTGACCCATCACCTCATACATTTTTCCTTTCTTGTCCCTCCTTGGCTTTCAAGTGGACATGCTCTTCATGCTCAGTCATGGTGAGTGGATAATCCTCCTTGTTTGTTCTACAAGTGTAGTTAGTATCTTGAAACATAACTAGATTTAGGAGTACTTGGAGTGCTACTCGTAGTTATTATGTTGTGAGAGTTTTCTCTCCTTGATCTTGATTTTTCTATGCTTCTCTTCACCTTTTCCTAGTGGTTTCTTATTCTTTCCCTTGGCATGTTTTGGGTGAAGCTCTTTATGGAGCCTCCAAGAATTGTCATTTCAAGGCCCTTCAATCTTGTAATGAGAGCAATAGTTGTGCGATTTACACATGCTCAAATCAACGGGCTTCTCACCTTCTTTGAGTGTGACTTGACTTTTCTCTTCCTTTTGTCTTAGAAATGGATTATTCTCTTTTCATCCTTGCTATGGAACATACACTCCTTAGTGGTATTTGTTTTGCACATTAACATGTAATCGTTACTTCTCCCACAACTAGCACAAGAAATAAGACATCCACATTCTTGTGCAACATCTTACAATTGCTATAGAGATGGGCTTTTTACCTTTGGTATACCTTCTTTAATTTCCCACATGGTGACTTCCCTCTTTCATAGAGATGGGATTTTTACCTTTGGTATACCTTCTTTAATTTCCCACATGGTGGCTTCCCTCTTTCATAGCCCCGACTAGCAGTGAAGTAGGTGGTGTATAATCTCTCCATTTCTTCTTTGCATCTTTTCAACCTTTATTATCTCAAGGATTTTGTCTTTGAAGGTTCGTCTCTATTCTCTTGAGGTAGAATCATACTCTTATCTATTTCTTTGATTGTTACTCATGCTTTCGAGACAACCTATAATCATGTCGAGGTTTCACTAATGGATTTTTTTTACCTTCCTTGAGTTGTCTTTGGTTTGTGCATAGTGCAGATTCCTCCTTTGATTCATTCATCAATCTCCATGCTTCTATATTCAAGGCCCTCATATTGAGGTCTTTCTTGAAATATAATGTGTTTGAGTATTCCTTGACCTTCCTTGTCAAGTCCTCTTCCATCATAGCCTATCCGTGTTACCATCTTAGAGCTTCTATCCTTGGTATGATTTTCAATCTTGCTGATGGATTTATCATATTTAATATCTTGAAAGAAAACACGCTCATGAGTGCCCTCTTTGCACACCTTATTCACTATTTGTTCTTTTGGAGTAGAGGCTAGTTCATTTCTCTTCATAGACTCCTCTTTTCCGTTCTCCATCATATTGGAGCTTTGGCAATAATTCATTTTCACCATCAACTCTTGTATTTTCTCAAGGATTTCAATTAAGAATGCTTGATCCTCCCAACTAGCTTGCAATTCTTTGATTCTTTCTTTTGAGTGATGCACTTCCTTCCAAAGAGCTCCATTCTCTATTAACACCTGCCCATGGGATGCTTGGATGTCCTGAAGCTTCTTTAATGGCTTTGTCATGGTTTAACCACACAACTAAAAATACCTACAACACCTTGTCAACATTATGAAAATATGGTTGCGCACAAATCTCTCAAACCCAAGACTCACTAATATTGTAAAACATATTTTGGGAGCATCATGATGGGGTTGCAGACTAGAGGCTAGGTAAGAATTCATACACATTAGGAAAAAATCCTAACAAAGAGGATATGGAGCCAAAAATGGGAATTGAGGGATATTATATTCTAGGGTTTTCTTCAACAAATCACAAAGTGAGCCAACTCGAGTATAGTGTGCACAACCTCTAGGTTGATACAATCAATATCAATCACCAATTGGATGAGATCAAGCAAATACTTGATCAATTGTTGAACTTGCAACTGAATCCACTATATCAACCACCAACCACTAATACACAACCCTATGAAATCCTAAAATATCACAACCACTACCTTTAGTTGGTACCCATTCAGAATCATGTAAACTAATGCCAAAAGTGGAAATGTGTAAGTTTGATGGGGAAGGATCCAGTAACTTGATCCAACCAAATGGATAACTTTTTTGATCTACATTAGATCCAACGTCGACAAAAGGTGGTAATGCCATCTTTATGCATCGAACTAGAGTAGTTCATTTGGTATTAATAGGCTTTGAGCTTAGAAGGAGGGTCTCAACATCAATTGGTTATTTTTTATTGATGATTTACAGTTGCACTATAGCGATGATGTGGTAGAGAAATCCTTTATCCAATTAGCAAAATTACGCCATTATATTCATTAGTTCCAAACTCTATCATTGTGAGTGGAAACAATCACAAAAAATTGAATGACATTTTTGGGAGGGCTCAGGGGTCACATCCAACATGAGGTGTGCACATTTAATCCAAGTTCTATATCAAAGGCTATTGTTATAACACACAAATCAGAGGAGAGATTACTAGTCACCAAAAGGCAACCATTCACAAGTATAAGAGAAAGAAGTACTCTTGCACAATCATTTCCTTAGCCTAGTAGATTGACTCCCCAAAAAATTGAAGAGAAGAGAACAAAAGGGTTATGCTTTAATTTTGATATCAAGTACAATCAAGGACATAAATGTAGAGAAAATAAATTGTTCCACATTGAAGTTGCCACTAAAGAAGAAATGGATGAGGACTTGGTAGGGGATGCCGACGAGGAGACAAGGGAAGAAACTGAAGAAACTCAACCAACTATTTCTTGCCATGCACTGTTAGGCATTAGCATTCTACAAACCCTCAAGGTAGTGGGTTTTTGAAAAAATAGAAGGTGACAATATAATTTTGACTCAGTTAGTACTCATAATTTCATCAATAGTTATTTAGCTATACGCTTAAACTACTTTGTCTATCTAGCTCCAACATTTCAACTCATGACTGTAGAAGGTGGAACAATCAGTTATTTTAGAAAATGTCATAGTATTAAGCTTTCCATGGGAGAATATCAGTTGGATAGTCCTATTGTTGCCACTCCTATGCATGGAGTTGACATTATTTTGGGAGTCCAATACCTTGGGAACAACTGAGATGAACTTCCAAGAGCTTTTCATGAGTTTCTAGTCAACGGGTAGAAATTTGAGCTATGTGGGCTACATGCAACATCACCACAATTGGCAAGTTCTCATTTGATACATAAGATTCTAAAAAAAGGTGGATGGATTTGTGGCTCAATTATTTTCCATAGAGGTGCAACCAACAAAGGGGTTTACACCATCGATCTTATAGGCTATTGTAGAGAAATATTCAATAGTCTTTGGAGATATGCCAAAAGGACTTCCTCCCAAAAGGGATCATGACCATGCCATTCAACTATTGCTAGGGTGCCAAACACCTAACTAGGTAACCATATGTTTGGAAGAGTGAAATTGAGAAGATCGTATAAGATATGCTAGTAGGTATTATCTGTCATAGTTAGAGTGCTTATTCCTCTCTAGTGGTAATGGTATGTAAGAAGGTGTAACACACCCTAAAAGAAACTAGATTTTTTTATTTAATCTAATAGTAAAACAATACATATCCCATACTAAGCATGTTGTTAACCGTAAGAATAAAGAATACATCTCATTACTATGAAAATCTCACATGTACATATTAAGTACTATCAAGGAAAATAACATCATTACACAATCAAGATATACAAAGGGGTCCAATACTTCAACCCAATCAATGATAAAGAATACAATAAGCCATAAAGCCAACGCCACATATGCAAAGTGACTGTACAATGTACATCATAACACATATCCCAAGGGCACCAAGATCAACTTTGTACATTAATACCTCTAAGCTGTTGCTATTGATAGGGAAGGTTTGAACCCACCATGAGGATGTCCCTTTCATCCCCAACCATCAATTTTGTAAAGAAGTATCCAACCATAATCCAAGAGTAGAAATTACAAACACACTAGTGATTATCCATTAGTTCATTTCCTTGTTTTCACATACTCATCCATAGAATCCATTATCAGACACAAGAACACACCATTATAACACTCCAAACACTCACACAATCCAATCATTTGTAATACATCACTTAATTATAAAAATACACATAAAATACAAGTACACCATACAAGGAAAGATCAAAACAAACAATAATACTCAAATATAACAAAAGGCTACACATTCACTATACAAACTCAATGTCTCGAGAACCCATCAAAACTCATCTCCCAACAATGCAATTTACCTAAGTACCACCACCTCATATATGATAAGAATGTTAACTATACCAACCATAGAGCACCTTACCCAAAACAAAAACAATATGAATACCAATAAATAGGTCACATGACTTAAATTTAGAGATCTCCTAGCTACTACTGATGGATGGGTTCAATAATGCATAATCAGCCTGTGGACCTTTTGCCATCGAGTGCACTAGAGCTTAATTGTGATATGGTGCCTATAACAAGTTGAGAAACTCAACCTTGACCAACTTACTCAAGGGGATATGTCTCAATGTGTTGGGAAGTAGAGAAGATGATGCCAAGATGTCTCCATCTAGGAGAAGGACATATAACCTCTCCTACTCCTTTAATCCCATCACCTCTAACAAAAATCAAGATAACAACCATCCTAGCCCATAGGATAATTTAGGTGTCAAGAAGCTTCAGGGTAACTCCCATAACCACTACTCATATAACCACCTCCCTACTCTGATGAGGAGAACTGGGACACAATAAAAGTCACAAAACAAAAGGTTCAGCTCACTAAGGAGAAAATACATTACCAACCTAAGCTGGATTTATATAAATATAATCAAGATAAACCTATCCTACACCTATAGTTAAAGAAATCATTGTACAACAAAATCTATTGACTCCAAATCATTAATACAGTCAAAATACAATAATATAGATATATAAGAACAACTTGCAATCTTTAGATCGAGCAATTAGTGTAGATGACAATGCAACTTTTGGACATTAGCGCACTTTTAAGACTACAATGTAAAAGTTGGACATCCACACACTTTAGACACAACAAATAATTTTCTTGGATGACAATGTAACTCTTGGACTACAATGCATTTGTGTTGTGTTCCAATTCCCATGCTCATGTTCAACTCATACTTATATGGCAAACATTGCCCAAAATTTAACCAAGTTTATTCCAATCCAACTTATATAACAAGTTTAGAAGGATGACACTTCTAGAAAGTTGTACAAACAAAAAAATGTTCATATAAGTCCAAAACTTGAACCACTTACATGTTTAGATTTTAACTAAGAATTTAATTCAATTCTAAGGTCATGTTAGATCATTTAAAGTCACATTTTCCCTAGTAAAAACTATTGAGCATATAATTCACAAGAAAACCCTATTTTCAAAGTTTTCTAATACATTTCTTCCTAGACAAGAAACTATTATTTTTCATTCTCTAAAACAAAATTTAGATAATACAACAATCTAATCAACCAATTGATTTTTTTCGAATTCCCAAATAATCTGAGTTCCTTAAAACCTTTTCTAGAATACCTAATTTAATGAATCGATAATTTCTCTAATTCTTTATTTTTGCATAAGAAATTAGAATCATAATTTCTTTCACAAATAACCTACATTCATTATCAAGCCAAAGTTTTTTTGTGTTAAAGTATTTCATGATAAGAATCCTACCTTATTCCTTGTACAAAATTTGATAATCAATGGGGATGAACAAAAATCTACAATAATCCCTCAAATTTCATAAAAAACACTTCCAAGAATTATCAAGCTTCAAAACCTATACATTTCTTTCTCTAGAATGCAATATATCAAAATAAACTAAATCTCTTCTTTTTTAATAATTCTCTCATTTCCCCTATTCATGGGGACACTGGAGTGAATTTTATATCTAAGAAAAGAAAAAAATAAAGTGGTAGCCACCACCTTGTGGCTGGATAAAATTGAACTTCGATAGAGCCTCGTGTGGGAATCCAAGATAATCTGGACTTGGATGCATAATAAAAAATTTAGATGGTAACTTCATAGCTACGACGCCAATGGAAATTAGAGAAGGAATGAACAACAAGACTGAGGCCTAGAAAATCAATAGCATTCTAATGCTGGCCTAGCCTTACATCAACTCCTTAAATTCCTTAACAATTGATCACACCTACAGGGAAGCTAATTCTACTATAGATTACCTTGCCAAATTTGCCTTTGGGATGATCAAAGAAAATAAAATTAGTTTTATCTTTAAGGAATGAGATGATCTAAGGTCACATTTAAATCTTAAACTATAGTTTTCCACACTCATTATAAGACATGATCGATAAGGATATAGAGTACATTAAATTTATATTGAGGCTAGGAGGATCTTGGATTATAATAGCAGGTGATATTGACACGAGCCTATTGACATTGCAGATTAATGATATCTCAATTACCATAATGTGACAACATGGAGAATAAGGTTTTATCTCGATGCAAAATGGTTTCCAATACATTCTTCTATTTTGATCTGCCACTAAAACCATGGATACATGTGTAAGGCTGACCTGCAATGACTTCCATATGGCTTTCCTCGATGTAATCTCAAAGTTGAGGCTAAAGAAGGTATTCAAAACATAGTCTAGCTTGCTCTTTTATGTGGGTCAATGGGTGTTAAGTGAGGAGTTTCTAGTCATGGAGCATCATTATAGGGTGAATACCAACATTTCTTCCATGTTCGTGGTAGTAATGTTAGACTTGGGTGAAGAAAAAGAAATGGTTTGGGCTATAGAAAAAGTATTAGTAAAAAAGAAACTGTTAGGAGGTTTAAATGACATTCTATTGACTATTAGGATTAAGGTGCCATCAACCTTGTAAATCCTATGTATTTAATTACTCTTAATATTGTTTGTAAACCATTCATAAGGGATGAAGTATTCACCTAGTAGTGATCTTGTTTCAGTCGCACTTTGGGTCCTTGTATCAACTGGGGGGGGGAGGGGGTGTGGGGGGGCTTGCCCCTCATTACTATCGCTAGGGGGTCCAAGGGGCAGCAACAACTTCCTAGCCCCTTTGGTGGGGGTTTGGGGGCAGTGCCTTTGAAGAGATTTTTTATAGAAAATTACCTTGTAAAATATTGTAATTTCATAGTCAATTTAGACCGTTCATCATTAGGTCACAGATTTGATGGTGGAGGTTTATGTTAGGGTTTCTTGCCCTAGAAGACAACACTCTTTTAAGAGGATATTGTATTACAGCTGTGGATGTGCATTACAGGTGTTGCAAGATTGAAGAACTAAGAGGAGATTGTTAGCGTTGTATTGTAAAATCTATTGAAGTTAATACGGATTGGTGCATCTCTTCTTGTGTGGAGTTTTTTCCTGAAAGGGTTTCTCCATGTAAATATTGTGTTATGTGTTTGATCTTCTGTTCCATTATTTCTTTATGTTGATTCCATCCATCTCCATTTTGGTTTTGCACAATTAAAATCTATATTACAGTTGTAATCAGCTTTTTGATGATAGTTGTTTACCTTCATTTCTATATTTGGTATCAGAGCCTAGCCAGTTATGTGTCTTGGGTAGAAGTGTGAGGGTTTTTTGAGTTGTAGTGGGAGTTCTGGTTGATTTTATTTTGTAGATTTGTGTAGAAACCATGGATGCATCCTCTTCCTGATTAGATATTGAAAAGTTCAATGGAACATGTTATGAGCTATGGAAGATGAAAATGGAGGATCTCCTTGAAGAAAGATCAATGGTTGACTGCAGCAAAAGAGAAGAAACCCGATACTATCAATCAGGATGAGTGGGACAAGATGGACAAAAAGGCAAGAGGAACAATCTAGTTATGCCTTGCAGATTCTGTCCTATTGAATGTCTTTGTTGAGAAGACTACACATGCATTATGGAAGCGGTTGGGTGAAATCTATCAAGCCAAGAGCCTGGTAAATAAACTGTATCTCAAAAGAAAGTTATTTTCCCATAAAATGAAGAAGGGTGATTCGATAGCCGAGCACTTGAATACATTTAATTTGATTATGTCAGTTAGCTTCTATGGATGTTAAGATAGAGGAGGAAGATAAGTCTATTATGCTTCTTTGTTCTTTTCTCGAGGCTTGGGATAATTTCATTCTTGCTATCACTGCTAACCTCGAAAATCCAAAGATGGATGCCCTTGTTGCAACTTTGTTGTCACAGGAAATGAGGAAGAAGGCTATGGATAGCTTAGTGGATGCTCTTAATGTCAAGGGGAGGTATAAGGAAAGAGGATCAATAGGAGATTAGAAGGGGCCTAAGGAATCAAAAGGCCAGTCTAAAACTCCTATGAAGAAGAATAGAGTTATGTGTTGGAACTGTAGTAAGAGGGGGCATGCGAAGAAAAAATGCAGAAACCCAAAGAAATAGTGGGACTCCTCTACCAAAAAGTACTCAAATGTAGATGATGAAGTTTTACTCTCTGCATGTAATGTTGTCTAATGAATAGTGGTTGATTGACTCAGGTTGCTTGTATCATATGACTCCTCATGAGGAATGGTTCTCCACATATGAGAAATATGATGGAGGTAATGTTTACCTTGGGGAAAACACTACATATCTGATTGTTGGCCATGGAAAGGTACAGTTGTGTTTTAGTGATGGGAGGATTAAAACCCCTTGGTGTTTTACATATTCCTGGATTGGCTAGAAATCTTATCTCTATTTTAAAGTTGAATAATTTAGGAATGCATGTAACATTTAATAAGCATGGTTGCAGATTGGTGAGAGGAATCTTGGTGGTAGCTAGGGGAGCAAGGATGGGAACTCTATTTAGGCTTGAGGCCACTACAATTTGTAGATGCACTAATGTAACTGAAACTACTGAAATACATGTATGTTGTGGCACCGTCAATTGGGCCACGCAAGTGAAAATGTTATAAAAAAAATTATGAATAAAAATTTGTCGGATGGTTTCTCCTATTCTGATGCGCACTTTGATTTCTGTGAGCATTGTGTGTTTGGTAAACAGAACATAAATTCTTTTCCTTTAGAAAGTAATAGAGTGAAAGAGAAATTAGAAATTATTCATTCAGATGTGTTTGGACCTTTGGACAATGATTCTATTGGAAAATCTCATTATTTCTTTACCTTAATTGATGATGTATCCAGATTCACATGGATTTATTTTATGAAGTATAAATTTGAAGTTTTCACTAAGTTTAAGGAGTTTAAAGTCTTAGTAGAGAACCAATCGGGACTTAAGATAAAAATATTAAGATCGGACAATGGAGGGAAATATTGCTCTAAGGAATTTGATGAGTTCTGTAAGCATGTAGGTATCATAAGACAAAAGACAACTCCATATACACCACAACAAAATGGTGTTGTAGAAAGGATGAATCGAACAATAATGGAAAGAACCAGAAGTATGTTAAGTGATGCAGAATTGGATAAACGCTTTTGGGCAGAAGCTGTGAGTACCGCTTGTTACTTGTTAAACAAATCTCCTTGTAAGGCTCTTGATTTGACACATTATGAAGTGTGGATAGGTAAGAAACCTTCTATTTCACATTTAAGGGTTTGTGGCTGTGAGACTTTTGTTTATGTGCCTAAGGAAAAGTGATCTAAGTTGGATCCAAAAGCATGGAAATGCATCTTAATTGGATATGGTGAGAATGTAAAAAGTTATAAGCTTTGGGATCCTCTAACTAGAAAAGTTATTTTTTCTAGAGATATGATTTTCAAGGAACTTATAGCCATTTATGATCCTATACAACCATCTAAGAAAACGAAAGGAAGAGGATAGTACATTTTGATTTATGGCAAGAAAATGCACATTAGGAAGAACAAAAGGATGGATTAGGGGATGGAGAAGAAGAAGATTCAAGTGAAAGTTCAAATGAGGAAGACTCTGTTGTTACAGAAGAAGTTGAGCATATAGAAGAACATGAGGAAGAATCTCTTACTCCACCCTTGAGAAGATCCACAAGATAATAGAACCTAGTTGATAGGTATAGCCCACCAGATTTCCATTGTGTATTTTCTTTATTGAGTAATGACAATGAACCTAGATCCTACAGGGAAGCTATTCATGCAGATGATATGAGTCTTGGCAGCTAGCCATGCAGGAGTAGATGATGGCTTTAGACTCGTGTGACACCTGGGATCTTGTACGTTTGTCCAAAGGGAGAAAGGCCATAGGATGTAAGTGGGTCTTCAAGAAGAAGTTTGGAGTAGATGGTTCACTATAGAGGTAAAAGGGTAGACTGGTAGCTAAGGGCTACTCCCAGAGAAAGGGAGTCGATTTCGATGAAATTTTCTCTCCTATTGCTAAATTATCTTCTATTAGATTTCTTTTATCCAATGCTGTAGTCTATGATTTAGAAATTGAGCAAATGGATGTGAAGATTGCATTTTTGCATGGAGATTTGGAAGAAGAAATTTATATGCAACAACCTACAAGTTTTGAGGTAAAATGGAAAGAACACTGGGCATGCAAGTTAAAAAGATTTCTTTATGGTTTAAAATAGTCCCCTAGAATGTGGTACCAGAAGTCTGATTCATTTGTTTTGAAATTGGGCTTTATTAGAAGTGAAGAGGATCACTGTGTCTATATTCAATGTATTAATGATCATATTATGATTATTGCCTTGTATGTGGATGATATGTTATTTTTTAGTAACACTAAGGGTATGATCAGTGAGTTGAAAGCTCAACTTTTAGGTGCATTTGACATGAAGGATCTAGGGGCAGCCAAGTATATTTTGGGAATGGAGATCAAAAGGGATCGAGGTGATGTAGTGGCATCCACGTAGGGAGAATTTTTTTTTTAATTTTGAGCATTTTTTTCATTTTCTTTTTGACTTGCTCTTATTCTGAACGCCTTCCGCAGTCCCTGTCAGGCTTTAATTTCCACTTTTGCCTGTAGTCATGCATGGCAGAAATGGACATGCTGCTGAAACTATTTTTATTTCATTTACTATTTTTTGGTTTGAACATTGTGGAGGATTCAAGTTTGGGGCATTTTCTTTTGGTGGTGGCAAAAAATGATGGAAGGACCTCTATTTTTGGGTGCATCGTGGGTGAAGGAGGAGTGGGAGTCACTCCACTCTTAAGCTTGTTTATGACACACTTGATGGTGGGGGAACGTAGGTTTTAGGGAAGGTTTGGGCATTTTGTTTTTTGGGTAGCTGCCTGAATAGATTAGAAGGTGAAGCAATAATTTTCTTGATATAATAGGCTGGGTGTGTTATTTTGGGGGATAGTCTAGTGAAGGAGGTTGAGTTGCAGACCAAACCATTTCTCATTTAAGTTTTTGTAATGAAAAGCTAATAAGCTTGGCTAGCTATTTGTAAAATTGATTTTAAAGTTTAATGAGAATTCAAACAATTTTGTTTTGCATATGTTCTATTATTTAACTTTGTTTGATTTGCTTAGTTTTTGGAATCCTTCTTTCTCTATACTGCGTTAGTGGTATAAGAACAGGTTGTTCCTGAGTCTATAGGCAGATCACCGAACGTGAGGCAGCTTGTAGTAGGACCTGTGAGTAGTGGGTTGTGATAAAAATATATGCAATAGGAGCTCCACGTGGTTGGGGTAGAGTGAGAGCTAGAGATGGAGGTAGAAATCCTCTGGGTGCTAATCATGTTGATGATTTCAGATACTTGAGAAGGCAGGTTGAAGCAATGCAAGAAGAAATGAGAAAAGTTTTTGCATAGAGGAGAGAACTTGTGAGTGAAGAAGATGAAGATACAAATGCAAATGATACAAGTGGTGAAGAGGATGAAGCAATGGTAGTAGCTATGAATGATCCTTTGGTGAGAGCAGTGACAAAAAATGGAAAGAGACCCAAAATTGGCGTTCCTACATTTAGTGGGAATTTGAATCTTGAAGAGTTAGTGGACTGGATCAATGACATGGAAGAGTATTTTGAATTTGAAGAGATTTAAGACCCTGATAGAGTAAAATTTGCAAAAACCAGATTGAAGGGACATGCTTCGATTTGGTGGAGAGAGGTTCAACTGGAAAGAGGAAGGAGAGACAGGGAGAAAATTACCAAGTGGGATAGAATGGTGGAGAAGATGAAGAGACAATTCATCCTAGTAGATTATGAATTAGATTTGCTCAAGAAAATGCAAGGTTTAAAACAAGGAACCAAAACAGTGAAGGAGTATATAGAGGAGTTTCATAGGATCCTGATTAGAGCAGGACATGTTGAAGCTACTAGGGAGAAGGTTACAAAATACATGAATGGTCTGAGGCCAAGCATACAAGATGAGATGGATTTGGTGAGAGTTTACACAATGGAGGATGCATATCAGTTTGCACTAAAAGTGGAAAAAAGATTAAACAAAAGATTTGAAAATAAGCAAAGAGGAAGAGATCATGGTGAAAGAACTAGAGAAAGATCTTATGGAGAACAAGACAATAATCAAAAAAATCAAAAAAATATAGACCAACACAACCACAAAACTTAGAGGTATGAAGACTCATATGGCCCTAGAGATCAAAATTGGAGAGGTAGAGGAAGATCAGGTAGAGGATTTGGAAGAGGAGGTTTTCAAGGAACATGTTACATGTGTAGAGAAGAGGGACACTGATCTTATGGCTGCCCTTATGAAGAGGAAAGACAAAGAAGGAGAGAAGAAAACCAGAATAGAGTAGCAAACATCAATGAAGAAGATGCACACTCGACACCTTCTAAAGAGGTAGAAAGTGGAGAAGTACTTGTTACAAGAAGAGCCCTATTGAACGAAGGAAAAGAACCAGATCAAAGGAAAACATTCTTCCGAACAAGATTTAAGTGTGAAGGTAAAGTATGTAATGTAATTTTTGATGGTGGTAGTACTGACAATCTCATTTCTGAAGATATGGTGAGTAAATTGCAGCTAGAAAGGAGAAAACAACCACATCCATATAGGATAGCTTGGCTACAAGATGACAAGAAAGTTTTGGTCAACAAACAATGCTTGGTAAAATTTAAGATAGGAGGTTATTTTGATGAAATCTTATGTGATATTATGCCTATGAATGTTTGTCATATGTTATTGGGAAGACCGTGGTAGTTTGAAAGGAAAGAAATACACAATGGGTTTGCCAATACATACATCTTGACAAAGGATGGAGTTCGACACAAGTTGAAGCCCTTGAGTAAGGAAGAAGGTAAGGTATGTAATGATACTGGTAATTGTTTGACTAATGGAGTTAAAAAGTTAGTGAAAGAGGGTGAGGATGAAGATTATGATTTGCTAATGCAAGTTGCAGTAGTGTTGATTGCATTCAAGAGGGGTAGAATGAAAGTTTAAGTGGAGAGAGAAAAAGAGGTAAAATCTAATTTTTGTAAGAATTTTGTTGAACCTGATTTATTTGAGGATGATAATATTAGCAAAGGGAAGGATATTGCAGAAATAGACACATTGGAAAATGAAGGTACAAGTGAGGAAGAAGATGAGCAGGTGAAGGTTGAGTTGTTTGATGATCTCTTGATTGATAAAGAGATTGTTGAAGATGAAGATCTTAAAACTAATAGCTTGTTGCAGGATGGGAAATATGAATCCCTTGACTATTTTACTAACATAGATGTGACTATAGAGGATAAAGAGTTTGTAGCTAAACCTTGTCTTTTAGAAACATAGCGAAAGAGTAACACAATGTTGCAAAAGAGGAATATGATGGACAAATTGTTGTAGCAGTTTCAAGGAAAGAGGTCATGTATAAATTTGATTATTTTACTGAAGAGGATGACATTGAATCTTATGATTTTCTAAAGTTTCCTAGTGCATATTAGTGGTAGTTAGATTATGTGAAAAGAGGGAGAAGGAGAGGAAAAATGAAAGAAGGGACATTAAATTCTAGAGAAAACTAGTAAAGCATATTCAGTCAGATAAGACAGAGAAGTGGATTCCGAAAAAGTATAGGACTTATAAATGTTTACGAGTTTCACTCATGAAACATTTCAATCTACCTTGGGTGTCTGGTGCAGTGGCATCCACGTAGGGAGGATTTTTTTTAAAATTTTGAGCATTTGTTTCATTTTCTTTTTGGCTTGCTCTTATTCTGAACACCTTCTGTAGTCCCCGTCAGAATTTAATTTCCACTTCTTCCTGTAGTCATGCATGGTAGAAATGGACGTGGTATTGAAGCTATTTTTATTTCATTTACTATTTTTTGGTCTGAATGTTGTGGAGGATTCAAGTTTGGGGCATTTTCTTTTGGTGGTGGTAGAAAATGGTGGAAGAACCTCTATTTTTAGGTACATCGTGGGTGAAGGAGAAGTGGGAGTCGCTCCACTCTTAAGCATGTTTATGACACACTTGATGGTGGGGGGACGTAAGTCTTAGGGAAGGTTCAGGCATTTTGTTTTTTTGGGTAGCTGCCTGAATAGATTAGAAGGTGAAGCAAGCATTTTCCTGATATAGCATGCTAGGTATGTTATTTTGGGGGATAGTCTAGTGAAAGAGGCTGAGTTGTAGACCAAACCATTTCTAGTTTAAGTTTTGTAATGAAAAGCCAATAAGCTTGGCTAGCTGTTTGTAAAATTGATTCCAAAGTTTAATGAGAATTCAAACAATTTTGTTTTGCATATGTTTTGTTATTTAACTTCATTTGATTTGCTTAGTTTCTAGAATCCTTTCTTTCTCTATACTGCATCACAAGGCAATAGAAAGCTTTGGTTATCACAAAGTATGTGAATACTATTTTGCACAGATTTGGCATGCATGATTGCAATCCAATTAGAATTTCTTTACCAGTTAGTACTAAGATTTCATTAGATATGTGTCCTAAGGATGAAGATGACTTAGAGGATATGTCTGATGTGCCATATGCTAGTGTTGTAAGAAGTTCGATGTATGAAATGGTTTGCAGTAGACCAGATATTGCCTAAGCAGTGGGAATTTTGAGTAGGTTTATGTCTAACCCTGGTAGACAACATAACATTGGAATTATGAAAAGAGGGTGTTAAGATATTTGCATGGTACTTATGATAATTGTTTGGTTTATTATGGTACTAGAATAGTGTGGATAAGATATTGGACATACATGATTTTGTTGATGTAGATTGGGCAAGTGACTTGGATAGTTGAAGGTACACTAGTGGCTATGTGTTTACTTTGTTTGGAGGAGCTGTGAGTTTGATGAGTAAAAGGAAGCCCACTATTGCTTTATCCAAGTCACCAAAGCAGAGTATATGGATGCTACTCATGTCTCTAAGGAGTAGTTTGGTTATGAAGATTGTGTACAGGTATTGGTTTTGATTGCAGGATTATTCAGATTGGTTGTGATAGCCAGAGTGCAATATGTTTGGCCAAGAACCCCATTTATCATGCACGGACTAAGCATGTGGAACTTCAATAGAATTTTGTTCATGAAATGATTGCTAATGGACATATTGAGTTGAAGAAGGTTGACACTCAAGAGAATGTTGTAGATTCACTTACCAAACCTGTGAGCACATAAAAGTTTAAGTGGTGCAGGAAGGCCATGGGCCTTGTTCCTAGTGCTTAGTTGTTTTATGTTTTCCTATGGATGTATTTACAATGTATGATGTCAAGTGGGAGAATGTTAGGATTAAAGTGCCATTAACCTTGTAAATCCTATGTATTTAATTACTCCTAATATTGTTTGTAAATCATTCATAAGGGATGAAGTATTCACCTAGTAGCGAACTTGTTTCAACCACACTTTAGATCCTTGCACTCGACCGGGGGGGGGGGTGGGGGAGTGAAATTTTCCTAGCCCCCCTTGCGAGGGTTTGGGGGTAGCACTCCCGAAGAGATTTTTTTTACAAAATTGCCTTGTAAAATATTGTAATTTCGTAGTCAATCTGGACCGTTCATTATTAGGTCGTAGATCTGACGGTGGAGGTTATGTTAGGGTATTTTCCCTAGAAGGAAACACTCTTTTAAGAGGATATTGTATTGCAGTTGTGGATTTGCATTACAGGCATAGCATGATTGAAGAACTAAGAGGAGATTGTTAGTGTTGTATTGTAAACTCAATTGAAGTTAATACAAACTAGTGCATCTCTTCTTCTGTGGAGTTTTTTTCCTAAAGGGTTTCTCCACGTAAATATTTCTTATGTGTTTGATCTTTTATTCCATTATTTCTTTGTGTTGATTTCATCCATCTCCATTTTGGTTCTGCACAGTTAAATATCTATATTACAGTTGTAATAAGTTTTCCATTGATAATTGTTTACCTTGATTTCTAACATTGACCGCAACTCCTAGTCTTAGTTTCCCTGTGGATGGTGGTGCTTCCTCATCCAATGGCTCCTCAACAAAGGATTGGAAGCTATTTATTATCATTGGTAACCCATCAATGGAGGCTTAGAGGTGATGCAAGGCTAAAAAGGCCATATATTTCCTAAAATAGGTTGTGGAATTGAGCGAGGAACTAGGAATAAAATGGATGATCTTTCTACTTATCGATAACTCTGAGGAGGATGAATAGAGAACTAGTATTTTCATAATTATAGATAGTAGCTATATTGATACATTGCAATAATTTCATACATTTTTATGTTGCTAGGGCATTTTGGCTATATGCCCTATGATTGAGGGTTGAATGTATAAATTTTTGGTGGTTTGTAGAACTCATAAGGGTTATTTTGTTTATAAACCATGTAGATGTATTGGTCCAAAATTTTGTCTATCTGAAACAAAAAACTTTGCAATTTTCTCTATATATTTTAATTAAAGGGACTGGTCCCCTAGACTGTATTTATCCAACAAAAAAAACTCTCTTATTTTCTTCTAAATCCTAAATTTAAAACCTAAAAGAAAAATATAATATTTTTATTCCTCTAAAAATAAAATAATATTAAAATATCTCATTCCTTCTCATGCACATCCTATTGAAAAAATATAATATTAAAATACTAACTTTTCAAATTTTTATTTAATAAAAGAATTCACTTTAAAACTAATATTAGGAAATTATATTTTTCTAATTTACAAATAGGATAAATATGACAATTTATTTCCTAATTTATTATAATAAACTTGCACATTTAATACATATTTAAGTTAACAAATTGAAACAATTAAACTTATTTCTTTTCCAAATAGAAACTGATTATCAAAATAAATAAATAAAAAGAAATGATATAATGCACTCATAATTAACCAACACTATTTATTTATTTATTTTAGATTAAATTATTTAATCTTAATTTAATTAACTAATTTAACTTTCCCACATAGTTGGACCATATGATGAGACACTTCATCCCCAAGACCTAGTTCACCTTCCCCATTTCCCATACACAACACACTTTGCCACACAAATCCTTAGTAGCATTTATTAATTCAACATATATATAATAAACCAAAAATGACATTTAATAATTAATTATGCCATCCACACGTATAATGCAAACACACACACAATAGTAAGTGAATACATCACAATTCTACATAACATTGACCAACAAGGTCAACAATCCACATCCAAACACCATGGAATGAAAACATAGCACATCATAGAAAACATATAAAAAGAGGTCAAGTGAGGGATGTTACATCCTCTCCCCCTTAATAGCATTCTTGGCCATAGCATAACAATCAAATGAATAAACAATTATCATAGAGTATCATTAGAAGGTTTCTCATAACAATCAATCATAACTATGTAGCATAATATAAACTCAAATAAAAAGATGAGGGTACTCCTTGCAAAAGATGTCCTCATCTTCCCAAGTAGCACCTCTCTTACCAAACTCCTCCCATATAACCTTCCTTGCATGATTGTCCTCTTGCAAAGTTTGACTTACTTGTGATCCAAAATCCTAATCAGATTCACGTGGAACTTCCCTGCAAAATCCACCTGAAGCACCTCCTAGTCAATCATATGTAGAGGATCATATATATTTATTCAACAAAGAAATATGAAACACATCATAATCCTAGAAAGAGATAGTGGTAAAGCAAAATGATAAATAATGGGACTAATCTTCTCTGAGATATCAAAAGGACCCATGAATTGTGAAGCCAATTTGGAAGCCTTCCCAAATTTTATATCCTTTTTGTGGCCTAACTTTGACAAACACGTTGTCTCCCACCTTGAACTCCCTAGGAACTATCTTTACATTTGCATAACTATTTTGTCCATTCGATGCTTCCTTCAGCCTCTCTCTAATGACCTGAATCTAGATATCATACTCCTAAATTATATACGACTCAAAGATACTATCCCAACCAACATGAGTCCTACACTTCCATCCATAAAAAGCTTCAAATAGAGAAAATTTTAGTGATTCATGATAAGAACTATTGTAGATGAACTCCACTAAAATAAAAAACTCTTTCCACTTCTACTGATCCATGCAATACATCCTAAACATGTCCTACGTTACCTAATTGACCCTCTCAATATGACCATTTGTTTCTGGATGATAGGAAAACTAAAGTGTAACTTCAAACCAAAAGCTAACACAAGAGTGCCCCAAAACCTAGAAGCAAACATCTTATCTCTATAAAATATAATCACCTCTATAATTCCATACAATCATATCTCCTCTTTGATGAATATCCTCACTAAGGTCTGTGCATCATACTTAACATTTCCTGGAATGAAATGTATAACCTTAGTCAACTTATCCACTACCACTAAGATATAATCATGCTGACTCCTAGCCTTAGGTATCCCTGTGACAAAATCAATCAAGATTATTGACAATTTTTGAAATGGTACATCATGAGGATATAACTCTCCACTAGGATGCTTGTGCTCAGTCTTAACTCTTTGATATTCTAAACACTTATCCAGATAAGTAGCTACATCCTTTTTCATGTCACTCTAGAAATATAAATTCTTAAGATCTTCATAAATCTTGTTCACACTTGGTTGAGCACTATAGGGTGCATCATGAGATTCTACCAAAATGATATCTTGCAAACCGCCCTCTATTGGAACACAGATTCTTCTCTAAAATCTCAACAACTTATCATTATCTAATGAAAACTCTAGATACTAATCCAAATCATCTTGAATCATTAGAGCCTTGGGCATCTAAACTAGAATTTCTCAAATCTACCCAAAATTATGACATACCTACTATGATTTGAACCCTCCTACCAAGAGCATCTACCACTCTATTATCTTTCCCCTTTACATTTAAAATGTCATTCTCAAAATTACTCAAAAATTCCAACCATCTTATTTTCTATGCATTTAGCTTAAGATTGAGTAAAAAAATATTCTAACCCTTTATGATCCATCTTTAGTTGGAAAAGTCTACCCATGAGAAAATCTCTCCACACCTTAAGTGCATGAATCAATGCGGCAAGCTCCAAGTCATGACTAGGATAATTATTCTTAGGATCTTTAAGATTTGTAGAATCATAAGCACACACTTTGCCATCTTGCAGAAGAACTCCCCCAAACCCCTCCAAAGAAGCATCTGTGCAAATAATGAATTGTTTAGGAATTGGAACTTATAACACTGGTATAGTAGACAAAACAATCTTAAGCTTATGAAAAGTTTCCTTACACTTTTCAACCAAACTTCTTACCCTTATTCTACAAAGAAGTAATAGGATAAACCAACCTGGAAAACTCTTCTACAAACTTGTGGTAGTATTCTACTACACCAATGAAACTACAAACATCTGCAACATTCTTTGGAGTTGGCCACTCCATAATTGGTTGAATCTTTTTAGGATCCACTACAATTCCTTTTTCTGAAATCAAATGTCTAAGATGGTATATCTCAGATTCAAAGAAGGAACATTTACTCAAATTACCATATAGGTTATTCTTTCATAGCCTTTACAAAACCAATTTAAGATTCTCTTCATGTTCCTTCTATTCCTTGAATGGATTAAGATGTCATGAAGGAACACTAACACAAAAGTATCAAGCATATCATGAAAAACATGACTCATTAAACACATGAAAGATGATAGTGCCTTGGTCAAACCAAAAGGTACAACCAAAAAATCATAATAAATATACCAAGTTCTTAATGCTATCTTTAGGATGTCCTCTTCCTTGATCCTTAACTGATGATATCCTGATCTCAAATCAATCTTCAAGAACACTACTACCCCTTTCATTTGATCAAACAAAGTATCAATCCGAGGGAATGGATAACTATTCTTTATGGTCACCTTATTAATCATTTTGTATAAATGAAAAGTTCTATCCTTCTTAAAAAACAACACTAGTGCATCCCATGGGGATACACTTCGCTGAATGAGACCCTTCTCCAACAAATCATCTAGTTACATCTTAAACCTTTTCAACTTTTTAGTATTCATCTTGTAAAGATCCTTAGATATCAAACTTGTTCCTAGAACAAGATCAATAGAGAAATAAAACTTCCTCTTTGACAACAACCTTGGTATGTCATTTAGAAAAAAAACATTGAATTCTTGCAAGATTTGGTGATTTGATAGTTTTAGTTTCTTCTCTTCTTCTGTTTTTGAAACTTTTACGATGAACCCTTACAAATTGCTTTCTTGGTTTGCATAGCCAAAAGAGTTCTCAAAGCTACCAGTCTATGAATTCCTTGGAGAACCACTAAGTTCCCCAAATCATCTAAATATTCAATACTCTTGGAAAAATAATCAAAATTTTCCTTGTGAGGCCCAAACCAATCCATGTTGAGTATCATGTCATAAGAACGCAACTTAGTGACAAAAAGACAACACAAGTTGTCAAAGGTCCTATTTCAATTTTATCTTTTCTTAGGCAATGATTTATTACTTGCTTCTTACCCAAACTAAACTCTACCACCATGCTCTCTTTACTTAACTTATTATAAGGAATTTAACATTTTATACTAATGATGGAGAAATAAAACTATCAATAGGTCCTAATTCATCCTAAATAGAATCTAAAATACCATGGAAAGTACCTATTTATGATTAAATTTGCATCTAAGTACCAACAATGCCTGAAATCTCATAAATGTGGGACTTGATTCATGAGACAACCTCTGGATTTTAAAGAAGCTGGCTCTTCCTTGAATCTTTGAAATATAGAAGAAAAGGGAGAAACAATGAATAATAAACAATTGCAAATAAAATCTAATCTATGGTGATACTCCAAAACATGATCTCACACTTAAATAATTAAACATGACAAAGAATTCATTTATCATTTCTAGGTTAAGCCTTTCATCTTTTGTGATCATGGCATAAGTTTCTTCAAAATTTACCATTACTTCTTTAGTAATGTGTTCCTTGTGAAGTGGTTTTGACAACACTTTCATCTTAGAGCCATATTTGGTTCTTAAAATCAGATGAGACCAACCTAAGGAGAGATAACCCCCAATCTTGGCTATAAAATCTCTAGATAAACATAAGCCGGAGACTAGAGGAATATCTATTACAAACAATTCTTGGAGTATGGTGATATTCAAACATGCATATAATGTGAGTGGGAGATCTTTGAAAAATCCCATTGTTTGAACCTTATTTCTATCTAGTTGAATTACCCCCTTTTTCATAGGCCCATATTTTATTTGAAGGGAATCAACTATTTGTTTAGGCATTACAGTGGTGCTTGCACCTAAGTCTATCATTAAATTATGTAACAATTTTCTACCCACTATAAGGGTCAAATAAAAGGGCATAGGTTTAGTTTGCCTACCTCCACCTTTGAATCTACAAGAGCAGCTACTAGATGTGATTGATAGATTTTTAGTTTTTCTTTAGTAAATCCTTTGTCTAGGTTGGTATCTCCTGAGTGAGTTGTGGTTGTTGCTTTCTCCTTCTCATTTAATGCTTCCTGAAGTCTCATCTTTTGCGCTAGGATAAACAACATCCCATAACGAAACATTAATAGGTGCCTTCTTCAACTACTCCACTACGTTCAATGGCTTGGGCATTATGATCTCGGGAGGTATCTAGAATATTTCATCTTTTTGGCTCATGGATTTGGAGCCCCATAATTTGGTGTTATCACAACATTATCTTGCTTCTGCATTTGTGGGTGAATGACTTGAATCAATGGATTCTTCTTGAATGTAGTGTTTGGATGTAATGAGATTTTTGGAGTTTCCACAATATTTCTTTTCAACCATGTATAATAATCAAACTGCACTTGTGGAGCCTTTGAAGTTGAAGCATCATTTGCAAACACTTCTTCTTCGACCCAGGAGAAAAGTACATGTTCTGGAAATATTTCCCCTTCTTTCTCTATGGACATACCTTGAATTTGAGCTACTAGGACTGTATTTTGCATGCCAAGTGATTGATACTGATATTGCATTGGTAGTGTTTCCATTTCCATTCCCTGTCTCTGTTGTTCTGCTATCTTTTGTTGCAAGTTTCCTTTGGGACAATCTTTAGGCATGTGGGCATTGTTACAAGGAAAACACCACACATTTGACTCCTTGCCTAAATTGTTTTGACCAAAGACTAACTCCCTATGAGACTTAGGTGCGATTGCTTGCAATGGTGTTGGAATTGAAACAATCTAATTTGATGGCTATGAATGACTAGACCTTTGGGGTCCTTGATAATGATTAGGCTAATGAAGAGGTTTAGATCCTTGAAATCCCTGATAAGGAGGCCTTGGGTAAGAGGCCCATTTCCTTTTAAGGTTTATGATTTCATTTGAGAAGCTCTATAAAATATTCTTCATATCTTCCATCTCTGATGCTAGAGGCATTGATACTAAGGTCACTGGAATTTGAGGTGAGGGAAAGACATACAAGGGAGGATTGGCTTGCAGCAGATTGGGAATATCTCCTTGAACCGAGATTGATAACTCAGGGAATACAGGCATGAGAGGCCTTGGAGGAAGCTTTCCAACATCTATCAAGTTGTTCTCATCCCTTATGGCTAAATCATAGGCCGCTGGAAGAGTCTGTCCTCCTAATGATTGAATCATGACTGATATATCTGAATTGAAAGCTTTTAGGTAAAATATAATCACTATACCTGTTGGGGGTCAGGCTACGATTGGAATCCTTTGCCAAGTCTTTTGGAATCTTGTGTTGAAATCTATGATGGCTTCTTGCGGAGCTCTTTTAATAGTAATCAATTATTGTAGAAGTGATGATCTATCTCCTTTCTCATTGAACCTACTAAAAAATGCATCCCCTAATTGGTCCCATGTGCTAATGGAGTTGGGCTGAAGAGACCAATACCAGTGTAGAACCTTTCCCTTGAAAGATACAACGAGTAATTATAAAGACTTGTTTTGCTTTGTTACATGATGAACGATACACACATCTACCACATCCTGTAAGTGTTCAGATGGAGTCTTATTGGGGAGTGCCTTTAGAGCATTGGTCAGGATTGGATCCCATGTATCTAGGGCTACTGGGGGAATAAGCGGGCTACCATTATTCCAATTGACAAAGTTCCTAGGAGGTGTTGGTGCAACCATTTGTCTTGGTAATGTGCATGATCCGGTCACCTTTCTTCAAGTGACAATCACCAATTTGTTGATGGGTGTTTTAGTACCCAACAAAACAGGTAAGATGTTGGGTATCTTACCTCTCTTGAAAGGAATCTTATCCTAGTAAACCCAGAATAAGGCTGCCCCAAGGTTTCTAATGTCAGTTCTTGACTTGTAGGACAACTCAACGAATATGTATTTTGGTATTCCAACCAAGGGGTCTTACATGCAATGTAGGGTTTGTGATATATGATAATAATTACTATTTTGAAACCCTAAGATAATGCAGACTGTAATGTTTAAAATCTATCAATAGATGAGTAATGTAATACTGCTTAAACCCTAAATCTACCAACTCATATAAAGGAAATGCAAAAGGATTGAAGGGTAAAGAGATGATAAATAAAACCTAAGGACATATCACAGATAGTTTAAATGCTGTAGATAGACAAACACCCTAAATAAACTAATTTCTACTTAACTAGGTCACAACCACAATGCTACAGAAATAGTGCAATCTCCAATGGTATTTTAAGATTTTCAAATCTCATACATTCATTAAACACCCAACTACTGGCGCAGTTTAATTAGTGTTATGCAATCGAACTAACTTCATTTAGTGGGTTCAGACTAACCATGAAGACTTACTTATAATCAACAAGAAACAAATGGTATGAGCCAGAGCATTCATCAAATATCCAAGCATTCATTCATCACTGCAATTGTACTTTATCTAAATCATAATGGAAATGAACCACATGAAATCCAAAATACCATAACACAAGAACACAATATACAACAACACCTGTAATCATGCTTTGTATAGAATCAAAATTTTGGTAGATTCTCAACAATTCATGTTTCCAACCTTACAATGAGAGAAAATGGCTGCCTTTTTATAGATGGGCAGGCATACTGAGTTTTTTAGTGGATGGTGGAGAATAATTCATCACCAAGGGCTCAGATTTGATATCATTTAATATTGGACAGTGGGTAGTTACATTCCTGAATTTGAATTTGTCTTATAGGAAAAAGATGAAATCACAACTTTTCATATCATTATAATAAGACAAAATAATCACTTTTTGAGTCATCTATAAAGATAAAACTCTTCTCCAATGAATAAAGCAATAAAAGAGATACATGGCACATTTTCTGGAGGTGGTGGTGGCCTAGCTGGACTTGGCATTCGACTTATGTGCCTACTGAGTCAGCTTGCTACTTATCACTATCGTCTATGACCACCTTATTCTTTTCTGCCTTCTTCTTTCTATACGCCATTAGTGCCTCCAATGCTGGATTTATCTCTGCTGGAGCTGGGTCTTTAACAAAATATGTTCTAAACTTGATGGTGTCCACTGACCTAGATAGTTTATGGTATAATGCTGATTTGACCCTTCTGCTTTTTATGAATTCCTTGATCTGGGCTCTTAGATCACTCACCCTATCTAGATCTGTAGTGCAAAATAGTGAGGAATATCCCTATATTACTATCCCAAGCTGCTTCTTGCATTCTTGAATACCTATGGGAGTGGTATCATTGAGGTATAATTTGGTAGAGGCTCTTAGTAAATCATTAAGACTGTATATCGCCTCCAAAAGTTGAGCCTTGATAAACTCTACTTCTGTTCTTCCCTTATCAAAAAATTCTCTTCTAAGCTTCAACATTTCTAACCAGTGCTCTGGCAAATGTAATTTATCCTTTGGCAAAATGTTCTCTTCAATGAGAACTTCCTCTGACAGTTTACTCATAGCTAGTACTCTCAGATGAATATGAGAATGATAATCATCATAGTTATTGCAATCTCTAGATACTTCCTCCCATTCTGATTTAAGAGCACAAAAATATTTATGGACCTCAACAACCTCTTCTATAACCTCACATCCATCAACTAATATACCTTTGACCCATTCTTCTGTTATTGAGGTAGTTGCTCTAATGTTGTCAAAATCTTCCAATTCCTCTTTCAAGAGAATTGAAGGAGTGATTGTAGTCCCATCCTCTGAATGCATGGGCTTAATCATGTATCTAATACATGGCATTAATTCCTCATGCTATTTCTTGAGTTGTTATTTAGTCAACTCATCTTTGTTTAGCCTGTTCAAAATATTATAAATTGAATCCTTAAATTCCTCCACCTCTTGCACTCTGGAGTCTAGGCCAAGATTAATTATTGACACAGTATAGTCCTCTGGCCGGATATCTTCCTTATTTACCTGTGCAGGTGGCACTGCAACCTCTACCACTCTGGAGCTTGAAGCATCTTTATAGATTTTGGATTAAACTTTTTATTTCCTTTGCTTCTTTGGCTTCTCTAACCTTGCTGAGTTGTCTAGATTTATTTCCACAACTTCAGTTTGAGGTGGCTTATTTTGGAATCTTTGTTGCAGCCAATTAGGTGTTGCTAAAAAATGAATAGGAGAGCCAATTTGGCTTCCTCCTTTATTCAAAGAATCTAAAACAAATATTTCACTTGCATCTCCCCCTTTATTTACCTCATCACTCCCAAAAGTTCCTGCATCTGTCCTAGGAGGGGAATTGGCTTGTCCCAACTGCTGTAGCTATTTTGTAGTATCCTGTGCAACACTATCTAACACAGTCATCTGTATTGTCATTTGTAGGACTCTCATCAATATTCACTATCTCCACTATGTTCATGTCTACTAGAGGGTTGTTGGGTGCATCTTCTATGGTGACCTCCTCTTCAGTAGTGTTGTTCATCTCTCTACAAAATATCTCAATTCCCTTCAGTAGTGGCACTTGTGGGGAGGGAGGCTTGGGATCATCTTGAGAATCTCAGAATGGCCAAGTCAGGGAATTATTAATAGACATTAAAGAATTAACTGCAGAATTGGGTAGCTACACCCATGATAGGTTTGCAAATGATGCAAAACCTAAGGACAAAGGAATGGAGGGAGGAGGAAGAATGGAAAAAAGGACGATAGGAGTGGAAAGGTTGAGGGGTGGTAAGGAGAAGGATGGCGGTGAAAGAATAGTGGAAATGCGAGGTAGGGAAGTAATGGAAGGTGAAGTGGATGAGATGGAAGAAATGGAAAAGGAAATGAGAAAGGAAAGAGGAGGAGATGAGGAAATGGGAAGGTTAGTGGATGGAAAAGAAGGAGAAGATGGAGGAGAAAGGGAGGGTCCATCTAAGGAAACAATAGGAGGAAAAGGAGCAACAAGAGCATTGGAAGAGATAGGAGGTGGTACTAGGAATTGCAGGACAGGAGGATGTAACTACAGGAGCATGCACATTGGATATAGTGGGAAGAGAAGTTGTAACATGTGGAGGTACTACAGCTATAGCAACCATTGTGGAATTAGAGGCTATATGGAGAGAGGGTGCCTTCTTTGTTACTTTACTCCTTTTAGCCTTGGACCCTTCTCCCTCTCCACTCTGCATTGTCTTCCTTTTAGAAGTTCTAGTTTGCATAGGAGACATGATTCCTCTCATCTACTTCTTCTTGGGCTCCTTAGTGGCCTTTCCTTTACCTTTTTTTATTAGCCAAGGGTATATCATCTTCTGTATCTTCACTGTCTACATCAATAGCCCCTGATGTTGTCGGTACTGACTCTTCTTTAGCCTCAATTGGTTCATCCTTCTCATTATATTACTTTGTCTTTCTTGTGGGTGCTGTGTGTATGTTAGGGATATTCAAGCTGCAACCAACTAAGCCACCTGATTTCTCACCCATGCCCTTTTGTATCTGATTTAAGGCTTCATCAATTCATCTAGGGATCTTTCTTCTGCCTCACCCCAATTTGGAGGTGGAATGGGTTGTCCAAATACTCTTCTCCACTCAACTTCCTAAACCACAACCCCACCATTAGTCAATTGATCAGGCACTTGGGCAATTTGGAACTGAATGATATATTCTAATGACAATCTCAAGCATTTTCTCCTCATTACTTCATGCTCATCAGAGAAGTTGGCCCAAATCTTCCAAATGCTCTTTGTGAAAGAGCTTCTTGCTAGCATGCTTCTCCAATGTCCCAAAGGGGTAAAAATATGTTCTTCCCTTGTAGAAATTCAAATTCAGCTATTGTAGTTCAATATCAGAGTGCTCGGCTGATCCAATAATGACATAGGCAAAAAGCCGCCGACCCAAAGTAATAGGGAACTTGATTGATGCCCTATGTAAATGCTTCAACATCCCATGGCAGGTGCATAATTGTCTAGTCAATTCTAAAAGCACTACCTTGTTTGTAGGAAACTTGGGTAGTTTATAAGGAGTACCTTTGAATCCCTATATCCCGAGATAAGTAAACTTGGGGAACTACATTGGCAGCTTCTAAGGAGATCCTCCTAGACATGTCCCCTTGTAACATCCTTGTACTGTGCATTTTAAATGCATCATTAACTCTTTTGTGATGTACCAATGACTATGACAACTCCATTTGGGGATAAAATTCATAGACCTTAAGTTGCCCATCTGCATTCCCTACCACCCCAAGCTAAGAGAGTTTAGGACACACAAAATTTCTCGCCAACATATACACGACATAGCATGTCCAATAGAAATTTTCATCTTGACTCAAGGCAAGGAAAGCCTCATGAATGTTGTCAATGAGGAGTTGAGCCCAGTGTATTTTATTGTCTCCCTTAAGAATTTCCTCAATATATCCAAACATCCAAGGCTCAAAGGTTGAAGCAGAGGGCAGTCCCATAATCCTTCTTAACAATGTGACCAAGTCACGTACTTCCTCCTTGAAATCACTTCTGTACAAAACATAAGGAACTTTGGACATTACTTTCCTTTTCTTCTTCATCCATGAATCATTTATAACCCTCCTACATACTTTTGGCCTTTGGTTATACAAATCTAGAGTTTGGACCTTTGTAGTGACAGTCATTGTAGGAAATGGGGGAATATCAAAGGCTTCTACAAGGGCCTAAATTGCAAAGCTGGCTACCACTCTCCCATCGTGGGCCACCACTGACCTTTTTGGGGCATGATATCTTTCTCCAGAAGCAATGAACAATTCTAGGTATTGTGCTGAAGTGGGGAAGGTTGCAACTTGGGCTATTCCATTGTCTCTGATTTTCCTTGCCCAATTAGTAGGATTATCACCAAAGATCCTTAATATGAAATCATCTAAGTCAATGTAGCCTGATCTGTATCTCCTATGTTGTTCCAGGATGAGGTGATCTTGGATACATGAGGGATTCCTTTGAATGCGTACTTCATGTTGACAACCCTAGTTGACATTTATCTTGCAGTACATAACTCTAGTAAATACCCACTAAATACTAGCTCCTATGCCTAAATCTATCTTATAGATCATGAAAAGTTCACAAGTTATCAAATAATCATTCTCCTAACTATTTCTATTCATTGGATTCTACTTAGGCACTGAACTGAAGCATTTACAACAAAAAATAGGCCTTTGCCCCTTCACAGGATATTAACATGCAGTGCTAAAAGCTCATTAATTTTACATCAATCATGATTGATGAAACTTTAAAGATGAATGGCATGATTCAAAACATGTCTATTATGAAATGAATATTTAGTTGGATTGATCATTTTAGCTCAGAAGCGGGCCTTTCAGTCCTGACAGGATAAAGCAAAGGTTTCAAGGTTCATAGGATAAGCGGGCCTTTTGGCCCTCACATGACATGTGGGGAAATCACCCCTCATAGGATATATCTTGTCAGTTGAAATTTTAGCACTAAGGCTTAGTGTATGGACGCAAGATGAGATTACTGAGTTTGTTGTGAAAACGGGGTTCATTGGATGGTGGGGAAAATGAGAGTCACAGGACATGTCTAGTATCATGTGAAATTAGAGCAAAGTGAGCCTAAGCGTTTTGAGTCAAGGGAGTGGGTAAAAGTTGCTTCACCGAATATGTGGGGGATCGGAAGGTCATCAGACATGTCTGGTGCCATATGAAATTAGCACAAACTCCCTTTTGAAAGTCTCTAAGGTAAAAGCGGGTAAAATACAACTTGCCAGAGCATCTAGAGAAAGAGAGGTTCACTGGATATATCTGACACCCGATGATTCTAGCACAAACAGACCTAAGTCAAAATTTCCAAGTTTATTAAAATGAAAGATGCTTATCTCGTGGAACCAACAAAGTTTTAAGGGCTTAACAAATATGTCCATTGAAGGCTAAAAGTTATGCTAAAACATATTTTCCACGTAGGGCCTTTCTCTAAAGGGGTTTCAAAATCTAAGTCATAGGGAATATCATGCCACTATCCGAAACCATTCCTGAATAAACTTCAATTCCCACCATCGAGACATACGACATTTAAATACCATTTCAGAGAAAGAAACCCTACCTCACACAGTCCTATTAATTAAAACAAGCAAACCCTAACTATTTGAATTGAACACAATGGAAATAAAAAAAATAAAATGCACTAGGGTTTACTCACATCATTCACATTTGCGAGATGATAAGAATTTACTATCGACATGAACAAATCAATGAATCCAACAATTGAATGCAATCAAAGTCTAAGTAAGGATTTCATCAATAAATTGAAATAAAGTGCAAAGGAAGCCAACCTGTCACATGGTAGAACACTTAACAAACTTGCAAGCCGATGCGGTGAATCTTCTCAAATCATCATAGGGGAGCTTTGAATCACACATGAAATCGCTTTGAAGGTCGTCCAAATCGCATGAGCTCCAATTATCGTGAAAATTTGAATGCAAGTGAGGAAGGAGGGTAAAATTCTTCCTTTTAAGGGTTCTGATAGATGCCATAAATGCCACTGTTAATGGATAGAGTGTCAGGCACTCAAAGCTCAAAAGCAAAGAGAGTCCCCATGATCAGATATGCAGGTGAAATCAGCCTCACAGGATATATCCTATGCCAACGATAATTAGCCAATGTCTAGTAATGTAGAAAAAGCCCGCTTCACACTTAGGAAAATTAAGTTTGACGTTGGAAGAACTTTCGAAGGCAACTGGATATGTCTTGAGACTAGGGTTTTTAGTACTTATTCAGTGACATGAGGTTTTAGCAAAAAATTAGTGACTCCCAGTTTAAGCGCAAAACGATACAAAGGCCTCTTTCTCAAGAACAAAATCAATCAAGACCCCTACAAATCAATCATAAGTAGGTATCAACCAACCTCAAATAGGCCAAGTGCCCAAATTCAAAGCAATTCAACCAATTTAGGCAAAACATGATTTCTCAACAGTAAGGAGAACAAGAACTGAGACTCAACCAAAACAAAAAAGGGGGTCTCCATTTGGCAAAATGGGGCATGTGTACAAGGCACAACAAATGGTGACTCTCCTGGGGAAATGTTCCAAAGCATTTATAAGAAAAATGATAGTTGGGAACCCATAAACTCTGTGTTTTCCACTTATCAAACCAAATGAACATGACAACAAGGTCAAGGAATCATAAATTACAAACTTAGCACAACCATCCACATCCTAAAGATCTAAGTGTTTGCAAATGCATTCATTCCCATCCCTTAGCAACCAAGATCATCCAAGCTTACTTGCATTAATCTACGTAAATTATACTCACCTTATGAACTACCTAGACATTGCTTCACTGCCAGTCAAGCATCCATAGCCTCGATGAGGTTGTCTCTATGATTCCACTCAAACATTGCTCTACTACCAACCAGACATCCATAGCCTCGATAGAGATGCTTGAATCCTCCAACTAATTAAATGATATTAGGGGAGTACTTAGAAGTACCACCTTTTGACAAGTTACTTATTTGATGATTCAATTAACTTAGCTTTTGATATCAGTATTGGAAAATACCGTGTCGGTTCCCAAACCTGCACACATGAAACTCTAAAGATTTGCCACTTCTTATGCTCAAGTTCAATGGAAGACTTGGCCAATAGAGTGGAAGATTGTCTCTTATCTCCCCTTCACTTCAGGTTCTGCCGCACCTAGGGGGTATCCCTCATTCATAGTCCATAAATATAACTTTTTAATACCAGGCAGAATGTTCCCATGTATGCACCAAGATTTATAAGATCAACCCCAGATTGGCAATGTTCTTGGATTACCCAACTTATTCATATCAGAGAACATGCATGACCTAAACCTAAACAAAATAAAACATAAAATAGTTTGTATGATTTGTCTTTTAAATTGTTGGGTTTCCTAGACTTTTGGGCAAATAGATTCTAGATCGATGCTTTATCTGGGTAGCAGAGTCAAACCTAGCAATATAAATGCTCCCTTATGACAACAAAAACTCATAACCAGGGGACTGAAAATAATAAAATTACTGCTTTACAATAATTTTTCCAAGGACGAGAATCACCCATGACCATATTCTTCACTTATCCCTTGATGCAACACATTTCCCCCATATCTGATCTAAAGCAAATTTAATCTACTCCTTGAATAGATGCAAAAAATCAAACATGCAACATAGCAAGTGTACATTAAATAATTTAGAAACATTTAGCAACCTCATTCAAAATAAGAATGCTTACACCCAAGGAGACAGTCATAAATGATCCACACAGAATGTGTTACTCATATAACTCAACCTGGAAAGAAAGATATTATTCAGAAATTATTCACTCACACAACAAAATATGCCTCTGCAACCCAAAATCCAGTCACCTGCTCCTATAGAATTCTATCTCCCAAATGTGTGAATACCTTGTATTCAGAGTCCAGCAAAATTCCCCCTACAAAGTGGAACATCATGCTCTCTTATAGAAACAAGAGCATGTTGCCCTAAAATTTATTACATCTTGGCAGTTAGGTGAATTTCCACATTGCAAGCTATTGCCAATGAAACTGGGGATATACAAAATACACAAAAAAAGGAGAATAAAATATAATATAAAATGTGGAGCTAAATGTTTTAATATTTATTTTTCCCTTTTAGTTTGTCCACATTTAACAATGCAACTGCCAGGTATCTCCATTTTGCACCATCACACGACCTGCCTGAAGGTTCTCTCATCCCTGTGCGTAGCTACGATATGACACTGCATAGTCGTCTCTTTAGACTCCTCCTGCTTGCATCCATCCTCTGAGATAATAAAGAACAAAATCTTGTAGCCTCCATGCCAAATTTTATCATCACTAGGTTGTTTTTGACAATGCAGGGGCATTTTTTGTCACTCTGCCACTCAGAAGCCATCACAAACATGGTTAAAACCTCTGCCCAAGCAATAGGATAGGTTAGGGGACGAATTTAGACCATAAATCATTTTTTTTGAGCTCAAATGGACCCTCAAAATCTGCCTTGAAGACAAAAAAATGTGAGCAACATTCATCTCTGCAACTAATACATGCTTGGAGTTGCACAAAATCCATCAGACACCTCCATTTCACAGGAAACACTCCATTCTACCTTGCAATTGAGAGTGCAGACTGGAATTTGCCTGGAGATGGTGATTTCGCACCATCGCATAACTTCAGAGAAGAGGGAGGAATGAGCGTGCAATGGTGCGAAATGCTCAAGTTTGACTTTATTTCCTTTGCCCTAACATTATAATATAATCTTATATTGTTTGCCTTATGATATTTGCATTTAAATTATTAAAATGCCAATAAATATTTCTTTTAAAATTGCACTTTCAACTTTAGCAATTGGCAAATATTTAATTTCCTTCTCCGGGCAAACGATGCATTTCCACTGTGGGAAAACGGGATGCCAGAGGGTCGTGAAAATTTGTACAAGACCATTATTAATTATTTAGAGCAAACCCATTTCCTCATAATTCGTATCGGTGGAAGAATTTAGGGACCTTCTTTGTAAACTGGCTTGCTGGATGCCTTCGCTGCAACTGAAACACATTAAATAATGCATCATATTATCTCCAATTTTGATGAAAGTGGACCTGGAGATGTTTTGGGCCAAAGTAAGAAATGTGTCGCCCTCAGAATTGCGAGATTGAAACTTTCCGAAACACCAAATCTAGCCCGATCGCAGTCAGAAAAGAATTAAATACCCCATCAAAACTCATCCTGGACACACGAAACTGAGTAGGCATGTTACCATATACACTAGAAAACTTCCTACCAAACGGATTTGCAAGATGAATTCTGAGTTGCAAAATTTTAATCGGTGAAGGTGGGCTCCGGGGTAGATTGAGTAGTATGTCGACTTAGCCTCTGTCGACACATCGAGAGGAGATAGGCACTTCAAAATTGCAAAATTTGAGGGTACCAACAGTGGCTCATGCTCGGGGACACATGCCTCTTGCAGGCATGGCAAGATTCCAGTTATCCCCGAGATGTAGACCATGTGCCGAATCCATTGGGTTGTAGAGTCACTGCTCCATCATGCATTAAAAAATCATACCTTCAATTTTATTTGGTGGCACTGGGCCACCAAAAATGAAGAACCAAAACCCTCCTCTGTCAAATACTTGGTTTTTCATCTGATTGCATTGGGTCAAATCTGAAAGCACTGACATGATCTGCCCTCAAACTAACCCTGTCATTTACATGCTTAATCATATCATTGAGCCTGCCACTGCCAATGTAACCTTTATCATTCTGCACTTTAAAATCAGGCATATAACAACACATATTGTCATACCCTTCACCATCAAGTAATGTATATATGTCATATTCATCAAACAATGCATTCTTATATGGCATATACCACTTTTCATCATCTATGTCACTATTATGCATCATAAAATGATCTCCTAGCTAAACTAAAAACTGAAAGCACTCATAGTCCACCTCATAGCTATGATCACTAGGTCTTATGTCATCATAAGTTTGCATATCAAAGAGGAAATTGTCATATTCATTTTTGTGCACCTCAATCAAACACTCACTTGTATGAAAAAGAAAGTTTTCATACACCAGTTTCTCTAGCTGCATACATCTAATCTTACAAGGGCACATATCTGAATCATCAACATCCATATCATGCATAAAAACATTCATTTCTTGTTTAGGAAGGTATTCTGGTTCAACTTTGAAATTATGACCCATATTCATGTTAAAAATTTCATAAACTGGTTCACACAAATCTGGAGACATCCCCCAATGCACATTTTCATGAAAACCTCTCTCATCACAACCATTATATAAAGTCATATGATCTTCCTTATATCCACTCACTTCAAGATGAGGTTCTAATTTTTTTTTTAATCATTTTTACCTTTATTTTCACCATGGTTTTCATTTTGACCCTCAAATGGTCTCATGTCCTCAGAAGTACTGCTGAATAATGGGATAATTGAGCTATATGTTAATGATTCATTTACATCTTCTACTTGTTCACCATGTGAATCCTCAACAAACATAAATGCCTCTATGTCAGGAAGATGATTAATACCCACAAAGAAATGATCATAATCAACAAATTATTACTTCATCCTCTGACTCTATCACATATAGGTCTGAGATTTTTGCCACGTCAATAGACTCTGACACTTCTTGATACAAGGATTCTTCAACCCTTTTGATATCTTCAATCAGCAACAATGATGCCCCACCATTCATGCATTCATTATTCCCCATCACCTAATCTTCTGAGAGTGAGCTTATGCTATCCACACCATTCATTCCAATGTAAACAACATAATAACAATCATTGGACATATCATCTGAATCACTCTCACTACAAGGTTGCCATTGGAGCTCTGTTGTACCACTATCGGGAGAGCAACAATCAATTGCACAATTTAATGGAATGTCCTCACTACCTGAAAATTCTCTTGCCTCATCATTGACCGGGCCATAACTGGGCCAAGTCTGATACATAATCTTAGTAGTGTCCATTACTTGATCAGGTGATGCATTTAGAGAACCATTTTCATATATGTGCATTGTGTCTATTAGCTGATCATGAACATTTTTAAAACTATGTATAACCATATTTTCAAACCTATTTGCTTCATTCATCAGCATACTGTCACCATATTGTTCACTTCTAACAACAGGATCAATGTGATCAACATTTGGATATATGGCGTTCCTTGGATCATGTTTTGGCTCGAATTTAACATTAAGAAGAACATAACCCATATCATGGAATGAATCATAAATTGGGGCAGCAAAATGATAATTGCTTTGGTAACCATTCATAACCTCCGACTTGCATTGCTTAGCTGCATAGAACTCTTTATGACAACCCACAGTTTTAGGCTTGAGACTTCTACTCATTCCATACTTTGAAACCTTTTCAATGTCCATTGCAATTTCAAAAGCCTGATGTAAATTTGCTGGATCCTCACTTCTAAATATGTAGATCATTTTCTTGTTAAATGCACCCAAATAAATGAGTAAAGCTAAAGCATCATTAGGCCTGATTGTTTCAGGAATTCTTTTCAATGCCTTTATGAATCTAAGGTTAAAGGCTGGAACTAATTCATCTTTTTCAATGTGGATATCCATGAAATCACTGATAACTGAAAACTTAGATATTATTTCACCAAATTGCTCATTGAAGGTTGCCATAAATTCACTCCAAGAATAGACAAAGCATGTTGGTAAATAAGAGAACCAGTCTCTTGCATCTCCTTTCAGAGACTGAATAAAGAGCCTTATGACAACCTCCTCATGATCTACCTCATAGTCATCCATTAGATCACTGAACTACTGCAAGTGTTTTTCTGCTGATTCACTATTTGTACCACTAAATTTTGGTAATCTATCTCTGACCTCTGGTGGAATAACATTTGGGTAACCATTAATGCCATTGAAATTGATGGGTCTATATATTTCAGTGTTGAAACTTCTTTGAAAACCTGGCTGGGGCTGATCACAAACCATAGTTGCAGTAGGAACCATACAAGGATGCATATACTGATGCATTTTGATATGCCTTTTCAAAAACTTTCACAGTAATGCAACTATTATTCACATAGTGCCTATCTTCTTTACACAACATATGACCTTAAACCCTTTACAAAGTATGAAATCTGGTTTCATCTATGTTTAAGGTCTATTCACCATGAATAGCTCTAAGAAAAATAAGCATACTTATACATAATGCTAACTGTAACTTTTATCACAGAAGTATGCAAATTTAGTATTGCTATCCTTTCCCTTTCTTAGTGCTATTTCACCTAATAGGGAATCATTTATCATCTTAAGGCTTGAAGACTTCTCATAAACTACTTTCAAACATAATAATACTTTCTTTAAATTTATGAGAATACCTAGAAACTTGTAGCAACTGCTAACCTTTCTTCTTGACTAAAAATTTTGCAGATCTGGAACTTTTCTGTATCCTTTATCAGGTTCTTAAAATAGAGTCGCCACCTCTCTTCATAGAGGACTAAGCTTCAAATAGCACAAATCTCTTTAAAGCTTTCTTTCATTCTGGGTTTTCTCCAACAACAGAGCCACACATGCCTAGACTCATCAAATTCTTTGACTCTTTGCTCATAGATCTATCACTATCCCTAGTAGAGTCACCAGTTCTGTCGGTTCCCAAACCTGCACACATGAAACTCTAAAGATTTGCCACTTCTTATGCTCAAGTTCAATGGAAGACTTGGCCAACAGAGTGGGAGATTGTCTCTTATCTCCCCTTCACACCTAGGGGTATCCCTCATTCACAGTCCATAAATATAACTTTTCAATACCAGGCATAATGTTCCCATATATGCACCAAGATTTATAAGATCAAACCTAGATTGACAATGTTCTTGGATTATCCAACTTATTCATATCAGACATGTAGGACCTAAACCTAAACAAAATAAAACATAAAATGGTTTGTATGATTTGCCTTTTAAATTGTTGGGTTTCTTGGACTTTTGGGCAAACAGATTCCAGATCGGTGCTTTATCTGGGCAGCAGAGTCAAACCTAGCAATATAAATGCTCCCTTATGACAACCAAAACTCATAACTAGGAGACTGAAAATAATAAAATTATTGCTTTACAATAATTTGTCCAAGAAAGAGAATCACCCATGACCATATTCTTCACTTATCCCTTGATGCAACACATTTTCCCCATATCTGATCTAAAACAAATTTAATCTACTCCTTGAATATATGCAAAAAATCAGACATCCAACATAGCAAGTGTACATTAAAGAATTTAGAAACCTTTAGCAACCTCATTCAAAATAAGAATGTTTACACCCAAGGAGACAGTCATAAATGATCCACACAGAATGTGTTACTCATATAACTCAACCTAGAAAGAAACCTATCATTCAGAAATTATTCACTTACACAACAAAATATGCCTCTGCAACCCAAAATCCAGTCACCTGCTCCTACAAAATGCTATCTCCCAAATGTGTGAATACCTAGTATTCAGAGTCCAGCAAAATTGCCCCTACAAAGTGGAACATCATGCTCTCTTATAGAAACAAGAGCATGTTGCCCTAAAATTTATTACATCCTGGCAGTTACGTGAATTTCCACATTGCAAGCTATTGCCAATGAGCCTGGGGATATACAAAATACACAAAAAAGAGGAGAATAAAATATAATATAAAATGTGGAGCTAAATGTTTTAATATTTGTTTTTCCCTTTTAGTTTGTCCACATTTAACAATGCAACTGCCGGGTATCTCCATTTCGCACCATTGCATGGCCTGCCTGAAGGTTCTCTCGTCCCTATGCACAGCTACGATATGACACTGCGTAGTCTTCTTTTCAGACTCCTCCTGCTTGCATCCATCCTCTGAGATAATAAAGAACACAATCCTGCAGCCTCCATGCCAAATTTTATCATCACTGGGTCGTTTGTGACAGTGCATGGGCATTTTTTGTCACTCTGCCACTTAGCAGCCATCACAAACATGGTTAAAACCTCTGCCTAGGTAATAGGATAGGTTAGGGGATGAATTTAGACCATAAATCATCAGTTTTGAGCTCAAATGGACCCCCAAAATCTACCCTGAAGACAAAAAATGTGAGCAGCATTCATCTCTGCAACCAATACACACCTGAAGGTGCACAAAATCCAATAGAGACACCTCCATTTCATAGGAAACACTCCATTCTACCTTGTAATTGAGAGTACAGACTGAAATTTCCCTGGAGATGGTGATTTCGCACCATCTCATGGCTTTAGAGAAGAGGGAGGAATGAGCGTGCAATGGTGCGAAATGCTCAAGTTTGACTTTATTTCCTTTGCCCTAACATTATAATATAATGTTATAATGTTTGCCTTATGATATTTGCAATTAAATTATTAAAATACCAATAAATATTTATTTTAAAATTGCACTTTCAACTTTAGCAATTGGCAAATATTTAATTTCCTTCTCTGGGCAAACGGTGCATTTCCACTGCGGGCAAACGGGATGTCAGAGGGTCTTGAAAATTTGCACAGGACTATTATTAATTATTTAGAGAAAACCCATTTCCTCAGAATTCGTATCACTGGAAGAATTTAGGGACCTCCTTTGTAAACTGACCCGCTGGATGCATTCACCGCAACTGAAACACATTAAAATAATGCATCACATGATCTCTAATTTTGATGAAACTGGAGTTGGAGATGTTTTGGACCAAAGCAAGAAATGGGTCGCCCTCAAAATTGTGAGATTTGAAACTTTTTGGAACACCAAATCTAGCCCATCCGTAGTCAGAAAAGAATTAAATACCCCATCAAAACTCATCTTGGACACACGAAACTAAGCAAACATGTTACCATATACACCATAAAACTTCCTACCAAACAAATTTGCAAGATGACTTCTAATTTGCAAAATTTTAATCAGCGAAGGTGGGCTCCGGGGTAGATTGAGCAGCATGTCGACTTAGCCTCTGTCGACACATTGAGAGGAGATAGGCACTTGAAATTTGTAAAATTTGAGGGTGCCAACATACTGCATACCCTTATAGCACATGATAAATATCACATCGGCTACGTATATTAGTTCAACTTCGTTGGGATGGGAATTATAGTGGCAGAAAAGGTGATCCTATAGATTTTTCACTTAACCCAAGATCACAAAGACTCTCTTAGAAACTTTAGGATTATTTAAAGTGTGAAAAGGTATGAGATCTCAAAATACTTCAGATTGGACTAAATGAGTGACTTCCTTTCACAAGAACAAGCATCATGCCATCTAGTATTAACAATGGAACCCACAACAACCCCCTAGCTTCACAACCAACACTTTTGAAAAAAATCTCAGACCATAGGCCCAAAGACACTATTTGGAATGCATTACAAACTACCACCTTATTCAAAAAATGGAAGACCATAGCAAAACCAGAAATAAAACAACAAAACAAGAACAAAACAAGCAACAACTAACACTAAACGAACACTACCCTAACCAAACTAGAAGAACAACCAAAACTAACCAAAAGAAAGAGAGCAAAAAAGAAAATTATGTACACAAACAGAAGACACATGCACCTTCTAAGCTGGTAAATAGTGCTTCAAGATCTACCCATTGACAGACAGCAGGAGATCTTCACCAGTAAGAGTTTTCAAATGATACATACTATCCCCCAAAATTTTTGCTATCTGATATGGTCCTGACCAAAGCTTGTCGAATTTACCGTTTTCTCCTCTCTTCTCGTGGGCTTTATCCTAGTACAAAACCAAATCTGAGATATGGAAGGCTTTAACTTTGGCTCTCCTATCAAACCATCGCTTCATAATGCCCTGATGTTTGGTAGAATTTTCAATTGCAACATCTCATTTTTCTTCTAAATGTAGTAGTTGGGTCAAACGTGTGGAAGTCTTGTCATCAGACTCTAGGTAATCTTGCATGAATTGAAAGACATGTATCCTCATATGTATAGGGAAAATAGGCTCTAATCTGTAAACCAAATGATAGGGTGAGGTACCTAAAGCAACCTTTTTTCTTATTCTATCTGCCCATAAAGCAAACCTAAGCTAGGTGTGCCATTCCATGTGATTCTTATCAAGTAGGTTTTTGAGAACATCTTGTAGATTTTTGTTTGTGGATTCAGCAACACTATTTCCCTGGGGGTAATAATTAGATAAAAAATCAACACAATACCATAATCAAATACCCAGTTTGAAAAGCGTAAGAATGAAAATGCAGGGCCATTATTACAGACAAGAGAAAATGGACAATCAAACCTTGTAATAATATGTTATTCAATAAATTTCACCACTACCTCTGTTGTGCATCTCTTACATGCTTGAGCTTCTGACCATCTAGTACAGTAATTAGTAGTGGTTAGAATATACTTGTGGCCTATAGAAGAAGGTGGATTGATCATACCGATAAAGTCGATCCCCCCATTGAACAAAAGGGCATACCTCTACAACTGGTTGCAAAGGCATGGCTGCATTTCTTTCCTTGGAAGCAACAATTTGACAAACATGATAGGTCTAAACATGTGCATGAGCATCTTTAAAAGTGTAGGCCAATAATACCTATCTCGAAGAATCTGGTTTGTAGTTGATAGACTAGAACTATGGCCTATTCCAAATCTTTCATGAAAAATGGTCAAAACTTGTGCCACTTCCGACTTATCAAGGCATCTCAAATAAATTCCTTCATGGTTTGTCTTATACAATATTGAACCCTTAACCATAAAACTACTACTCTTCAACCTCAAAGCCCTTCTTTGGACTAAGTTTAGGTGATGAGGACATTGCTGATTGAGCAAGTAGAACAAAATGTCACTGTACCAATCATCCTGAGATATGTCCTCAAGCACATACTACTAAGAAACCAAACTTGGATTAGTCTCTGCCATTGTTTTAGTGAGGGCCTGCCCTCTCACTAGTTTCATTGGTTGTATTTCTAAATCAAATTCTTGCAATATAGTGACCCACTTCCCTCTTTGTTCTCCTAACTCATTCTACATCAACAAAGTTTTGACGACAGCATCAGGAACTATGGCTGTCACTCTACTTAAAATATAATGACGAAAGTTCTTGAATGCTTTCACAAATGCATAAGCCTTTTTCTCTACATTTAGGCATCGAAGTTCAACATCCTTCAACAGGCTACTCATGAAAGCAATAGGACGCTCATTAGCAGGGCCCTTTTTCTAAGTTTACATTGCTGCGCACATATGTTCTGAAGCAAAAGAATAGATGTAGAATGGAAAAGTATAGTTTCGATTCATGAGCACAGGAGCATTGGCAATTGCTTGCTTGATTTCTGAGAAGGCCTTCTTTTTCTTAGGTGTCCATTCAATCTTGGCATCTTGCTTCAACATAGCATTCAATGGTCTCACAATCTTAGCGGAACCAATTATGAATTTTCGCACAAAGTTGATTTTCCCAAAATATGACTTAAGTTCCTTCTTGCTAGTAGGTGGCTAAATCTTAAAAATTGCTTGAAATCTGTCAGGATCTATTGATATACCTTCCTCAGAGATAACATGTCCCAATAACTTTCCTTCAGTCACTCTAAAGATACACGTCTTAGGATTGAGTGAAATGCCATAATCTCTACAACGTTGTAGTACTTTCCTTAAATCAGGGATGTGATTGCCTCTTTTCTTTGAAAATATGGTTAAGTCATCCCTATAGATGATAATACATTTGCCAACTAAACCTTTAAAAGCTATGTCCGTGGCACATTGAAATGTTGCACTTGCATTGATTAGGCCAAATGAGATCCTACGATATGCATATATTCCCCATATGCAGGTGAAGGTTGTCTTCAATCTATCAACATATTAAACCATCAATTGGTTATATCTAGAATAGCCATCCAAGAATGAAATCATTTGAGAACCATTAACAATCTGTAAAACTTCATCCAGAGATGACAGATGATAGTTGTCCTTTTTCGAAGCCCTGTTCCGATTCCTAAAGTCTACACACACCTGATTTCACTATTTTTCTTACATACCAACAACAAATTCTCTACCCAAGTGGAATGCCATATTGGGAAAATAATCCTTGTTGATAACAACTTCTTCACTTCTTGGAAAATTAGAGGCTCCAATAAGGTATTGACTGGTCTTTTTCTCTGACGAAAAGGTTTGACTCCAGGTTTCAATGGTATGGTGTGAGTAATGATGAAGGTATCATAAGTTTTCAAATCTTCGTAACTCCAATCAATAGCATCATGATAATCTGTCAAAGCTCAGATAATTTTGACCTTTTCTTCAGGAGTACAAATTTTACCAATGAACACATTCTTGATGTTGTAATCTGTCCCTAAGTTGTGCGAATCACATTTTCCTTCAACAGAGTCATCTTGTTTTCTTTGAGTCCCAAACTGATCACAATTAGATAGTCTTTCTAGCTCTACCATTCCTCAGGGAATAGTATTGGTCTTGAGGTTTAGAACACCCTCCAAATCCATTTCAATTGGCTCTAAACACATCTAAACATGTGAAAAAGTCAATTATGTGCTTATCATCCTCAAAGACTTGGAAATGGGTAACATTATCAGGAACAGAGGGAGGAGGAACCAACTCGACAGAAAACTTCTTCAAATTATACATGGCTAAAGGCTCTAAAGTGCTAGCAACCTGTGCTAATGCATCAGCAACATGGTTATATTTTCTTGGGATCAACTGGATATTAAAACCATCAAAACTCTCAATAAGATCCCAAACTTGGTTTTGGTAATGGTTGAGTCTTTTATCATGACAAGAATATTGCTTGCTTACTTGTTTGACTACCAATTCTGAGTTTGCAAAGACTTGAATAATTTCAGCCTTTTTTTAATAGTGGTCAGTAGCCCATGTACTAATGATTCATACTCAACAATGTTGTTTGTGCAAAAAAACTGTAGCCTATATGTGGCAAGATAAGATTCTCGAGTAAGACCGATTAATTCAAATCCTGCACCAGACCCTTTCTCAGACTTAGATCCATCAAAGCACAACGTCCAAATCTGAGGTTCCTTAGGTTTCTCTTTTCTAAGAACAGCTGCAGCCCGATTGTCCTATGATTTTACCTCTGTATCAGAATTGGGAGGAAATTTGGTCTTCTCCTTATTGGCCTCTGAATATCATTCCAGGCACCTTTGAACTTGAAGTATAGCCTCTTGGCATATGGAGCACTGGAACTTTGAATGAGATACATTATGGATGTGACATGGGAGAAATAACTCTTCCATCTAGATCCTTTTTCCCACAACTAATTAATCACACATGAACTTGGCCACAAAGTTTCTAAACCCTTCAAAGATCCTAGGTTCTTCATCTGAAGAGGAATTACAATTTGATTGAACAAATGCCTCAGTGTTGTCTCACTGTCTATCCAAAGGTGGGTCAGGATACCTATTACTGTCTTGTTACCAATTTTTAACTTGCAACTCGAATTGGCAGAGCTTGTGTGCATTGATTTTTATTTTTAGATGAAAGATCTTCTAACATTATCTGCTATAATGTTTGAGGTACTTGAGAGGGTTCAGTTATGATGTATTGTTTCAAACAGAGGAGAAAGAACTCCAGATCATCATTCATTGCTTTACAAGGTTTCAAGAGAGATAAAGTTGTTTCATTTCATATTATAATGTTTCATCTATTTGACAAATGAGATATACACAAAAATAAAAGTATTGCATTGAATGAAGGTAAAGACAGATCAAATGACCCATACAAGCCATGGGCATAGCTGAACCAGTACATCAAAAGGAATATACAATGCATCTATGAAAGCTAATAATGAAGTAAATAGAATAAAGCATATCTATCATTGCCTGTGGAGGGTGTGGATTGATCCTTGCTACAACTTGCTTCTTGTTCCCGACCATTGAATGAACCCACAAGAGATGAAAAGTCTTGTTAGATCTCTAGATATGGTTATCCTATGTACCTCAGCAATGCAGTGACATGATACATTCCTTGTGATGCACAGAGTCAGTTGATCAAATAACTCAAATGCAAGAGAGCATAAACAAATTAAACATCATTGAACTTCATTATTTTATCTAATCTATTTGTTTCCTGTGCAGGTATAGGAAAAGTTATGTTACTGATCTGAAGACATGCATGTGGTGAAAAACGGGCTCCCACAAGGGTTGAGCCCGACATGCTGCCCCTGGATCTTAAGGGGAATGATTTAGGAATACTTCTTCACATTGTGCAAAGAGAGAATTTCAAAAGAAGAATTCACTAAATGATTGAACCTTAGGATCATTTCCCTTCCATGATCATTAGCTCGAAGCGTGAGGTGATAGCCATAAAAGTGCAATGCGTAACTTGTCCAAGTCAGAGTAGTGAAGCATGAAGCTGAGAACATGTATGATTAAACTCAAAATATCTTCTACTATTTGTTGATATAATATCATTGTATGAATTCAAATGGGGGGCAACAAGAACAAATAGAGCAGTCATGATTGAATATAGGACATCATTTTGTGTTGATGTAAAGAATGTGTTATTCACTGTCAACATGACATCATAGTATATCATCAAGGTGTCCTTCTCATGGAAGAGACAAGGAAAAATGCCGAAGTACAATAGGTAAAAGTATACATGATGCATTCAAAATCATCATCTAATAGGCCATTTGATAACATAAATTATTGCTCATCTGATTAAATATGAAATCATGTTTCAAGGTATGACAGTAATAAGAATCCAATGTACAGTTATGTCCTATATGCCAAAATAGCTATAGGAAGTAGTTCATCAAGTGCTTACAATGTGTGATAAAGATACAAGTGACTGCAGAAAGTATAAAATGAAAGGCTATAACACATATCCATCATGAGCTGAGCCAAATGTGTTCACTAGATAAAATGACACCTTTACCAAGATGAAGATGTGCTAATGTGTTATACACTGTTATTTTGGGTCAGCAAGATAAGTATATACAACTGGTACAAAATGGTATGGCTGTTTCATTTATACATAATGATATAGTACATGTATATGTTACAATTTCATAAAACTGTTAAAGGAACTTTCATTGGGGCAGTCCTAACATGATATGTTACAATTTCATAAAAATGCTAAAGGAACTTTCATTGGGGCAGTCCTGACATGATATGTTATAGGAGATTTGTATACAGAGAAGCAGTATTACAAGTGCATAAACATCAATTTTTGCTACAGGAAATAGAGGATGAAGGCTTAATCTTTCAAATAGTAGCACCATATTTCTTTAAATGCAATTATGAAAGAAAACACTAACTCAAAGATATGAGCAAACCCGCGGCCTCCAGAAGAATGGTATAATGTTATTGTCAACTATACAGAAAGTGAAATGGAGAAAAAGCCAGTTCATACTCACGATCTGCTGCCTGAGAGATTGTTTTTTTTAGATCTCATATAAATTTGCATTAAGGAAATCATATATACAGAAGGAAGCAACCACGACCTATTGTATTCAGAAAAGGAGTCATTTTTTTAATGACAGATTGAACCCATTTGGGTTTCCAAAATAACAAGCTTATTTACATAAAACAAATGGAAGTCAAACCCATTGTGGGTTCCAAATAAAATCACAAGTGAGTGCATAGCCGTGACCTTTCCATGAAAGGGAAGTGCAGACACAGAAAGAAATGATGAAACCCATGTTATGTTTAACATCCAGTCACAACCAGAGAGAGCGTTTGGTTCGAGTTCATACAAAGAGAAAACACTCAAAGATACAAGCTTGTGGTAGCCTCTGATGGAGAAATATGAACAGAAAGATACAATGAACAAAAGATGTCTGAGATAGATGAAAGTTACCTTTCATTAACTATAAATCTTTTGTCGAAACCATAAAGGAGCTTCAACCAGTTCCTCATGGGTGGTGCTCACGGCGGCCTCAACCAAGAAGGGTATACCAGTATGAGAGAAAGACAAATATATATCAGAAGGATATAGAGGCCGCAGGTTTAAAGCCATGATATACTTCAGAAATAAAGAGAAATGGACCAATTTCCTTACCTTGTTGCTTCTAGGCAACAACTGTGTAGAAATCCATGGAAATGGCATGAAGGTCCTTTGAAACCACAGAGGAAAACTTCCAAGGGGCCTTAGCCATGGCTCGAAATAGGGAGGAATATTAGCAGAGGATATCAAACACAAAGATACATCAGAAATAATGGAGTGACCGCGAGCAGTAGAGCCCGAAATACTTGTGTAGCATGAAAACGTGTTTCAAAATTGAGATAGGAAGGTAATTACCTTATTTTATTTAAGGGATCCTCCAAGGAAAAGCATCGAGACTGCAGGAAATCGAAGACTTGGACCTCCAAATCTAGTTCTCATGGTGGCGGTGTGCAGAGCCGACTTGCCACAAAAGATACAAGTGAAAATGATGGAGAAAGTAGGGCATCAAGGGTTTTGTGTTTAGGGTTTTTGTTTACCCTAGGGTCAATTGTGTTTTTAATCACATCATTTTCATTTTCATATCAATATCTAATAGAAAAAGGGGGTATTATGTCAAAAATTGCAATGCCTAGGGTCTTATGCCTTAGGATCTTTTAAGTCACACTTAAAAGGTGAATCGACATCAAACTATGCCTTAGGAAATTCATGTAAAACTAATGAAGGGCAGACCCTAGGCATTTCCATTTAATTATGCCTTGTCATTTTATAATCTTTTATAGAAAAATCAAATGGCCATAGGATGTATTATACATGGCATGGATTCATGTAAAACTTGTATTTTGTTTTTGCAAAAAAACAAATCAAATCGGGTCAATTAAGGAATTAAAATTGCAATCTCAATGTAAAGTTTTGTTTTAAAGCAATGATTTATAAATTGCTTTAAAATTAAAACTATTTTATGCAGTTAAAATAGATAAAGCAAACAATATCTTGTTTTCTTTAGTTTGCTTTCTTTTGGGGCAGATATGGACAAAAAAAAGAATCTTTTGGGCAGACAAAGCATATTTTCCAGTGGGGCCACCTTGAAGGACTTTTTGGTAGTTTCTTTTTATAGTTTGGAGGCAGTTTGGTAGGCTTTTTGTCATCTTTTCTGAGGTGCTCGAAAATGTATTGGCATGGTTATTTTTAGGATCTCGTCCTAGCTTTTCTCTTTGAGATCATTCTGCAGGATATATAGGAGATAGCTAGTTCTTTTTCAGAGTTAGAATTAGAGAGTTAGAGATTAGAGTTTAGATTTTTAGAGTCTTCCTCTCACACTGAGAGAGTTTTACTTCAAATTTTGTACTCATCATTCCTTCCAGTTTATAGAGCAATAGTTTTACTTCCCATTTGTCTACTCATTTGCAAGGTTGATTTGATATCGCATTGTGATAGTTATTTATCCTCTATTTTATCTTTATTTTTGTGATGGGTATGCAAGTATTTTATTTGATTCAGGTTGCATGTTGTGTTCAGATGAACCTTCATGTGAAATATTAAATAATTAAGTATAATCAAGGGGTTGTGAGAGTTATAGTTCTGTGAACTGATTGTGAGTAAGATCTGGTAGGAGTTTAATTATTGGTGCATCACCTTAGGAGTTAATTTCAGTTATTTGTTTCATTTTCTATCCCTTTTCCTAGAAAGTCATTTAGATTAGTAAAATCATTAGGAGAGCTAGGTCACTTTGGAGGTTCACTCCAATGTTTAGGCAACCCATAGGTCTAGGAGTGTTCCCATGTGTCAACAGATAGTTAAGTTGAACGACTTAGCATAGGGTGCATATTCGATTGATAACAATTTTTGACACGCATGGTGGGACAGTGCACATTTTTCCTCTGCTATTTGGTATGTACAACAAGGTTTTTAGCCTTTCAGAGGTAAAAATAGCATACTTGGTGACTCAAATCTTTGATTTTCAAGCAGATCTAGTGAACAACACATGAAAAGAATTACCTACTGAAGGTTCGGGTGTTTTGTTCAGTATTATTAGCCTTTAGAGGCAAAATCATCAAACACCATGGTGACTCTAAGCATATATCAGTTATTTTCAATAGCCCAAGAATCTACAATGATCCAGGTTGGTGGTATTTTTCTTAATGTTCATATTATGACTGTCATATGATTCTGGCTTGCTATGCAAAATGGCCAGAACGTATCCTTTTGTTGCATTTAACGGGGGTAGCCTGTTACAACTTGTCCAACATGACGACATTCCTGTTGCATCCCTCAAAGGTCTACCATACTTTACTGGAGAAGATCAGATCACTTCTATTGAGCACGTTCGAGATGTTTCAACATTGTGCTCGGTGCATAATATCACTGAAGAGAATGTAGCACTTAGACTACTGGCAGCCTCACTGAAAGGAAAAGCTTTGTGATGATTTAGAGGTCTTGTAGAGAATTTAATAACGACATGGGATCAACTGGGAGATGGCTTGCATAGGCATTTTGAGGACAAATTTGATCATTTGTCTCTGTTGGAGTAGCTTAGTACCATTAAAAGAGCTCCACACAAGCACATGTCTGCTTTTAATTATCGCTTCTAGAGGACTTGGGATAGGATTCCAATGACGGTAAGGCCTTCACCTCCTCGTGCATTTTTGTACTTCCTTAAGGCTTTAAATAGTGAGATATCTATGATGATTCAGTCTCTGGGTGGAATTTTACTACCTAACACTTATGACAGCTATTAGAGCAGAAAAATGTCTCATATAAGCTAATAAAATAGCTCCAAGGCCTCCTATGCCAATTTTTCCTAAGATAAAACCACCTATACCCATGTCATTGCCCCCTATAGCTGTTGCTCCACCTATTCCTGCCATAGGATATCGAGCTACAACCCAAGATCCTGCTATTCCAGCTCATTCTCAAGAGCTTCAAGAGGGTAGAAATATGCTAAAAACTGTTGGGAATGATCTAGTGAGTATTAAGAAACAAGATGGTCAAGATCCTAGGACATGCCAGGCCCCATATCAGTCTAATCAGTCAAATAGGCCACCTAATTTTCAAGGTCAGAAAAGAAATTTTAATCCTAGACCTTTCTAGCCTCATAATAAAGCTGCATGTGCAAACAACATGAGGAACCAAGCCCTCATGATGTAGAAAAATTATGGTATCATGAATGAATATTTTGTTTAGCAAGATAGCTATGAGATGGTTTTAATGAATTGGCAAGGCACTAAATTTTGTGGTGTGAATTTTCCCCAAGGCCAAAACCAGTTAAATACGCCTATTTCAGCCAACACAAGGTCAAAAAAGAGGGTTGTGGATGTATATCAACAAGTTGCAAATGTTCAACAGTAGCCTGCCAAAGATAAATTTCAGGCTTCTTCATCACCAGTGGCCCCCACAGCACAACAAAGGGTGCAAATTCTTCAAAGAGGTCAAGCCCTACCTGGGAAAGATCAGCCTTTTCAGCAAGAGATTCAAGAGGTTTCAATATTTATATTAGAAGAATAGTTAGGATAGAAAGATGAGGAGGTAAAAGAGGCTGATCAAGAAGAGCATTCCATTGTTTGGTTTGATGAGTTACTTCCTTACATCGAAAACGATGAAGAAGATGTTGTCTTGATTCCATCAACCACCATTTTGGAGCAGCAAGAAGAGGTCAAAAGATGTGATGAGTTGCCGGTGGAGGACAGTAAACATAATATTGGGGTCTTGGATCAACTAGAAAAGTGTGAAAGTAAGCCTATCATTCAACCTACTCAGTTGGCTGAGAATGGCTACAAGGTAATAAGCAGTTTCCCTTCATAGAAAAATGAAAACGATAATGAAGAAGACATTTTGGGATGACCTTGAGATTTTTGTTTCAAATTTAGATGTCAAATAGTCATCTTTTGAGGGGGAATGTGTGGAACAACAGAATGAAGAGGTAAAAGAGAGCGTTGGAACTCAGGTTTTGATTGCTTTATTTGCTGAACTTCCTTTGATTGTTAGTACTAATGAAGAAAATGCATATGAACTAACAAAGTTATCAAGTTCTGAGCAACATAATGATGAAAGTCATTTAGACAAAGGACTAGTTCACGAGCAATTAAATGAGGACAGCTTGGTGGTGATTGAGGAGGCAGCCGATAAGAGTGAAACTAGTGATAAAGGTTCAGGCCACATCCTTTCAAGAGGATGCCCCATTATACATTTAGCCAATGAAATGACCAACAAGCTTCAAAGGGTTTTCAGTGCCCCTAAGAATGAGATTGCAAAAGAGAAGCAGTTGATCCAACTTGCTCATTCATGGCAAACCAGAGGTATGTTTGAATAGAATTAAGGGATTCAAACCTTTAGTTGTACTCTTCAGGTTGCAATACAACAATTTATAAGGTGTGTCCTTGTTTTTCACTCCTTATTGTTAGTTTGTAAGCATGAGAGGCATCCTCAGTTGGTTAGGAGGGGGAGTTATTTCACCCAATCAGTGAATGGGTTTGTTTGACCAGCTTCCTTGGCTGGTTAGAGTAGGTTAGAGTTAATGTTTTCGGTCAATAAGTGCTCAAAGAACATTTCCTTTTAGTAATTTTGTTTCCGTAAGTGCTGTTGCACATGTTTTTCCGGCCACCAGGGCATGTTAGCTTGCTTTCAATTTGGTTTAGTCTAGTTTTCTGCTGCTGTGTGGAGTAGTTTGGAGTGCCGAGTTTCAATGTTTTCTGAGTTTGAGGTGAGTAGAGTATGAATCCATGCCCAATGGATAGTTAAGGCAACTAGTCTTGATGCTTAGCAGGCAAGCATGTAGTAGAAGTTGCCAGAATATTACCAATTTTTCACTTGCAGCTCGAATTGGTAGAGCTTGTGTGCATTGAGTTTTATTTTTAGATGAAAGATCTTCTAATATTATTTGCTATCATGTTTGAGGTACTTGAGAGGATTCGGTTGTGATGCATTATTACAAATAGAGGAGAAAGAACTCCAAATCATCATTCATTGCTTTACAAGGTTTCATGAGAGATAAGGTTGTTTCATTTCATATTACAATGTTTCATCTATTTGACAAATGAGATATACACAAAAATAAAAGTATTGCATTGAATGAAGGTAAAGACAGATCAAATGACCCACACAAGCCGTGGACATAGCTGAACCGGGACATCAAAATGAATCTACAATGCATCTATGAAAGCTAATAATCAAGTAAATATAATAAAGCATATCTATCTTTGCCTGTGGAGGGTGTGGGTTGATCCTTGCTACAACTTGCTTCTTGTTCCTGACCATTGAATGAACCTGCAAGAGATGAAAAGTCTTGTTAGAGCTCCAGATATGGTTATCCTATGTACCTCAGCAATGCAGTGACATGATACATTCCTTGTGATGCATAGAGTCAGTTGATCAAATCATTCACATGCAAGAAAGCCTAAAGAAATTAAACATCATTGAACTTCATTGTTATATCTAATCTGTTTGTTTCCTGTGCAGGTATAGGAAAAGTCATGTTACTGATCTGAAGACATGCATGTTGTGAAAAATGGGTTCCTACAATGGTTGATCTTGGCATCCTGCCTGTTGACGCCTGAATTGACTGGTAGTTTTTTGAAAAATTTTCATTCAGGCACTCTCCCTAAGTATCCAAAAAATGCTCTAAGTAACGGACCTCCTCAGTATTTTTCAGCTGCATCATCATATTTTCTTGAGGAGGAGGTCATCATCATCATGTTTGTTTCCATGAGGGTCAGCATCATCATGTTCTCCTTCGACCGGTTTCTCATCGTCATCATCATATTTCGCTGTCGGGTGATGTTCGGGTTTTATCCTGATGATGCTGACGAGCTACAGTGCGCCCTTATCTGCTTGCGAGGGTGATTCTTCAAAGTCTCCGGTGATCTTCCATTTATCACCTTGCGCAGGCATGATGATGATGTTGCTTATTCTTTGAGTTGCTCGACCTAACTCGTTTTATCCTAAGGGTCGTCATCATCATCATTTTTTCAGTTGTCATCCTGCTGCTTGTGGAGGTCATCATATTTTCTGCCTTCATGATATTTCGCCAGGGTGATATTTCTATCATCGGGTGATCTTGGTTATGATCATCCTGATGATGATGTTGAAGAGTTTTAAGTGCGACCCGATATTCACTAGGGTCATCATATTTCGAACGTCAGGATGATCTTAGTCAATATCATCCTGATGATGTTGTATCACTTCTTGTTCTTTGTTTCTCATCCTGATGATGCTGACGTCATCCGTATATCAGGGTGATATTTTTCTTTCTGCCTATCTGCATCATGATTTTCCGAAGGAAGGGGTGATATTTTCATATCACCCGGATATATGTTTGCTCGAGCATCATGATGATGCTGATATCAGGGAGATATCCGCCTGCTGGCTTCGCGCATTATCTACTGGGGGTGATCTTTTCAGACGGCATCATCATATTCAGTTATCGCCCCGATCTTACAGTGGAGCTACAGTGCAACCTGATATTTGAACATCAGGAGGATATTTCCAAATATCCGGTTCTCTTCCGAATATCATGATGATGTTAATATGATGATGACGTCATCAAGGTCCGCGGGGGTCGTATTTCTAACATTGATCATCTTGAAGAGACCTCCTGATATTTGCAAACATGATGATGACATCATCCGGATATGAGGAGGTGCGCAGTAGGCAGATATCATGATGACGTCAGCAGGATATGATGATGATGTCATCAGGATGTTCATCGGCCAGACTTTTGTTATAAGCTCAGCAGGAGGATGTTCCTCCGATGGATCAGGTTGTGCCGATTATCATGAAGGTCATGTTTCAAATATCATGATGACGTCAGGGTGATTTTTCGAACAACAGGATATCATGCTGCTGGAAGATGATGATGATGAAGTCTATACTAGTGTCGTCAGGAGCAAAAGCGCTGACATGATATATGCTCATGACCTAGTATATAAAGTGCAAAGGAGGTTGCTGCGGGGTGCATGTGGGATAATGTTATCCTGCATATTCGAAACATCATGATGATGAATCTCAGCGGGAAGCGGTTGCGACTGTCTGTTTGATGTTCTTCCCGAGGCCACGGGTTGGTGCGCCATCAATGGCGATTGTTGCAGAGGTATGGGCGATGGCGTGGACGAATGTTGTACCTGATTGAAGATCTGAATCCCTAGGCGGCGGCGCAAGGCTCAAAAAATCTTCCTGTCTCCTCCCCTACCTCCTGCATTCAAGTTTGAGCGCCATTTCTATGGTACTGTATATCTGGCAAAATTTTGGTCAACAATGTAATTAATTGCTGAGCACCTACCTGGCTGTTATAAGCAGGTTGTGTTGTTCATTTGTGGTTGTTGAAAGTGGTGGATTTTTGGCTCTGTAATCCAAAACCAGCTGATCTGGTTGCTCTGTACAGTTTGTCTTGTGAGTTTATGTATCTCCTGTTGTAGGACTTGGCATGAATCCACTGGTTTCATGGTTGATCTTATATGAGTAATGCTATCTTAGCATGTGTTGTGTTAATTCTGTCTCCAGTATTGCATGTATCCTTCTTCTGGATCTGGATGTTTGCTTATGTTTAGATTCTAGAGCATAGAATTCCTATGTTGAATGTCTGATCTTTTAACCTCTGCTCAAGGGGCAGATTAAACTGTTTTCAGGTTGAACATTGGGAAGGGTATACTGCAGTAGGGATGCCATAAGTAGAGATAGCTCAACACTCTATATTGGGAGATATCTGTAAGGCAGATATCATGTGTATCCCCCTGAAATCCAGTTTTAGCTATTTATGCTGATCATTCACAGGTGTATGTCTACCGACTCCAAGCCCTGGATAGGCACCGATCATGCTGTGTTTTTGTGTTATACACCATGTCCAGCTTTGCATCCAAATTCATATCAAACCATTTCATACTTCCACCTGTTAGTTGTAGGAGTAGGATTAGGAACCCCCTGCATGCTCTCATACCCAACCAGACATCATGTCCAAGAATGTTGCCAGCCTTGTGATCTATCATACAGATCTTGGTCCATACATGAGAGTATTCTGCCTGTTGTTGTCAAGTTAGATCCTTCTATCTTTCAGCTAGTCAAGGTTACATCTTGAGTTATAGGGATACCCCCCTTGGTGCAGCAGAACCAGAAGTGAAGGGGAGGAGCTCACGCAACCTCCTGTATTCAGTTGGCCTGAATCTGCCTGTGCATTAGAAGTGGCAAACCCTAATGCTGATTCAGAAGAAATGTCAACACTGCCCTTGGATCTTAAGGGGAATGATTTAGGAATACTTAGTCACATTGTGCAAATAGAGCATTTCAAAAGAAGAATTCACTAAATGAGTGAACCTTAGGATCATTGCCCTTCCATGATCATCAGCTCAAAGCATGAGGTGATAGCCATACAAGTGTAATGAGTAACTTGTCCAAGTCAGAGTAGTGAAGTATGAAGCTGAGAATAGGTATGATTAAACTTAGAATATCTTCTACTGTTTGCTGATATATTATCATATGTATGAATTCAAATGGGGGGCAATAAGAATAAATAGAGCAGTCATGATTAAATACAGGACATCATTTTGTGCTGATGTAAAGAATGTGTTATTCACTGTCAACATGACATCATAGTATATCATCAAGGTGTTCTTCTCATGGAAGAGACAGGGAAAAATGCCAAAGTACAACAGGTAAAAGTATACATGATGCATTCAAAATCATCATCTAAGAGGCCATTTGATAATAGAAATTAGGTATTGCTCATCTGATTAAATGTGAAATCATGTTTCAAGGTATGATAGTAATAAGAATCCAATGTACAGTTATGTCCTATATGCCAAAATAGCTACAGGAAGTAGCTCATCAAGTGCTTACAATGCATGATAAAGATACAAGTGACTACATAAAGTATAAAATGAAAGTCTATAACACATATCCATCATGGGCTGGGCCAAATGTGTTCACTGGATAAAATGACACCTTTACCAAGATGAAGATGTACTAATGTGTTATACACTATTATTTTGGGTCAGCAAGATAAGTATATACAACTGGTACAGAATGGTATGGGTGTTTCATTTATACATAATGATACAGTACACGTATATGTTACAATTTCATAAAATTGCCAAAGGAACTTTCATTAGGGTAGTCCTGATATGATATGTTACAGGAGCTTTGCATACAGAGAAGCAGTATTACAAGTGCACAAACATCAATTTGCTATAGGAAATAGAGGATATAGGCCTAATCTTTCAAATGGCAGCACCATATTTCTTCATATGCAATTCTGAAAGAAAACACTAACTCATTGATATGAGCAAACCCGCGGCCTCCAGAAGAATGGTATAATGTTATTGTTAACTATACACAAAGTGAAATGGAGAAAAAGCCATTTCATACTCATGATCTGCTGCCTGAGAGATTGTTTTTTTAGATCTCATATAAATTTGCATTAAGGAAATCATATATACAGAAGGAAGCAACCACGACCTATTGTATTCAAAGGAGTTATTTTTTTTTAACGGTAGATTGAACCCATTTGGGTTTCCAAAATAACAAGCTTATTTACACAAAACAAATGGAGGTCAAACCCACTGTGGGTTCCAAATAAAATCACAAGTGAGTGCATAGCCACGGCCTTTCCATGAAAGGGAAGTGCAGACACTGAAAGAAATGATGAAACCCATTTTGTGTTTAACATCCAGTCATAGCCAGAGAGAGCATTTAGTTAGAGTTCATAAAAAGAGAAAACACTCAAAGATACAAGCTTGTGGCAGCCTTTGATGGAGAAATACGAAGAGAAAGATACGGTGAACAAAAGATGTCTGAGATAGCTGAAAGTTACCTTTCATTAATTGTAAATCTTGCATCGAAACCATGAAGGAGATTCAACCAGTTCCTCATGGGTTGTACTCGTGGCAGCCTCAACCAAGAAGGGTATACCAGTATGAGAGCAAGACAAATATATATAAGAAGGATACAGAGGTCGTAGGTTTAAAGCCATGATATACTTCAGAAATAAAGAGAAATGGACCAATTTCCTTACCTTGTTGCTTCTAGGCAACCACTGTGTAGAAATCCATGGAAATGGCATGAAGATCCTTTGAAACCATAGAGGAAAACTTCCAAGGGGCCTTAGCTGCGGCTTGAAATAGGGAGGAATATTAGCAGAGGATATCAAACACAAAGATACATCAGAAATAATGGAGTGACCGGGGCCAATAGAGCCCAAAAAACTTGTGTAGCATGAAAATGGGTTTTAGAACTGAGATAGGAAGGTAATTACCTTATTTTCTTTCAGGGATCCTCCAAGGAAAAGCATTGAGACTGCAGGAAATCGAAGACTTGGACCTCCAAATCTAGTTCTCATGGCGGCAGTGTGCAGAGCCGACTTGCCACAAAAGATGCAAGTGAAAATGATGGAGAAAGTAGGGCATTGAAGGTTTTGTGTTTAGGGTTTTCATTTGCCCTAGGGTCGATTGTGTTTTTTATCACATCATTTTCATTTTCATACAAATATCTAATAGAAAAAGGGGGTATTATGTAGAAAATTGTAGTGCCTACGGTCTTATGCCTTAGGATCTTTTAAGTCACACTTAAAAGGTGAATCGAAATCAAACTAAGCCTTAGGAAATTCATGTAAAACTAATGAAGGGCAGACCCTAGGCATTTCCATTTAATTATGCCTTCTCATTTTATGATCTTTTATAGAAAAATCAAATGCCCATAGGATGTATTATACATGACATGGATTCATGTAAAGCTTGTATTTTGTTTTTGCAAAAAAACAAATCAAATCAGGTCAATTAAGGAATTAAAACTACAATCTCAATGTAAAGTTTTGTTTTAAAGAAATGATTTATAAATTGCTTTAAAATTAAAACTATTTTATGTAGTTAAAACAGATAAAGCAAACAATATCTTGTTTTCTTTTGGGGCAGATATGGACAAAAAATATAATCTTTTGGGCAGACAAAGCATATTTTCTAGTGGGGCCACCTTGGAGGACTTTTTGGTAGTTTCTTTTTATAGTTTGGAGGTAGTTTGGTAGGGTTTTTGTTAGCTTTTCTGAGGAGCTCAAAAATGGATTGGCATGGTTATTTTTAGGATCTTGTCCTAGCTTTTCTAGATTGGAGATCATTCTGGAGTATTTATTGGAGATAGATAGTTCTTTTTCAGAATCAGAATTATAGAGTTAGAGATCAGAGTTTAGATTTTCAGAGTCTTCCTCTCACACTGAGAGAGTTGTACTTTAGATTTTTTACTCATTATACCTTCCAGTTTATAGAGTAGCAGTTTTCCTTCCCATTTGTCTACTCATTTGGAAGGTTGATTTGATATTGCTTTGTGATAGTTATATATCCTCTGTTTTATCTTGATTTTTGTGATGGGTATGCAAGTATTTTATTTGATTCAGGTTGCATGTTGTGTTCATATGAACCTTCATGTGAAATATTAAAGAATTAAGTATAATCAAGGGGTTGTGAGAGTTATATTTCTGTGAACTGATTGTGAGTAAGATCTGGTAGGATTTTAAGTATTGGTGCATCACCTTAGGAGTTAATTTCAGTTATTTGTTGCATTTTCTATTGCTTTTCCTAGAAAGTCATTTAGATTAGTAAAATCATTAGGAGAGCCAGCTCACTCTAGAGGTTCACTCCAATTTTTAGGCAACCCACAAGCCTAGGAGTGCTCCCATGTGTCAACAGATAGTTAAGTTGAATGACTTAGTATAAGGTGCATATATGATTGATAACAGTTTTTGGCATGCCCGGTGGGACAATGCACATTTTTCCTCTACTGTTTGGTATGTGTAGCAAGGTTTTTAGCCTTTCAGAGGTAAAAACAACATACTTGGCAACTCAAATCTCTGATTTTTAAGTAGATCTAGTGAACAACACATGAAAAGAATTACCTACTGAAGGCTCAGGTGTTTTCTTCAGTATTATCAGCCTTTGGAGGCAAAATCATCACACACCATGGGGAATCTAAGCATATATAAGCTATTTTCAATAGCCCAAGAATCTACAATGAACCAGGTTGGTGGTGTTTTGCTTAATGTTCATATTATGACTGCCATATGATTCTGGCTTGCTATGCAAAATGGCCAAACCATATCCTTTTGTTGCATTTAACGGGGGCAGCCCGTTACAACTTGTCTAGCATGACGACATTCTTATTGTAGCCCTCAAAGGTTTGCCATACTTTACCAGAGAAGATCGGACAACTGCTATTGAGCACATTCGAGATGTTTCAACATTGTGCTCAGTGCATAATATCAGTGAAGAGAATCTAGCACTTAGACTACTGGCGGCCTCACTAAAAGGAAAAGCTTTGCGATGGTTTAGAGGCCTTGCAGAGAATTCAATAATGACATGGGATCAGCTGGGAGATGGATTGTATAGGCATTTCAAGGACAAATCTAATCATTTGTCTCTGTTGGAGCAGCTTAGTACCATTAAAAGAGCTCCACACGAGCACATGTCTAATTTTAATTACTACTTCCAGAGGACTTGGGATAGGATTCCAACGACGGTAAGGCCTTCACCTCCTTATGCATTTTTGTACTTCCTTAAGGCTTTAAATAGCAAGATATCTGTGATGATTCAATCTTTGGGTGGAATTACACTACCTAACGCTTATGACATAGCTATTAGAGCAGAAAAATGTCTCATACAAGCTGGTAAAATAGATCCAAGGCCTCCTATGCTGATTTTTCCTGAGATATAACCACCTATACCTATTTAATTAACCCCTATAGTTGCTTCTCCACCTATTCCTACCATAGGATATCAAGCTACAACCCAAGATCCTATTGTTCTAGCTCATTCTCAAGAGCTTCAAGAGGGTAGAAATATGCTAAAAGCTATTGGGAATGATCTAGTGAGTATTAAGAAACAAGCTGGTTAAGATCCTAGGACCTGCCATACCCCATATTAGTCTAATCAGTCAAATAGGCTACCTGATTTTCAAGGTGAGAAAAGAAATTTTAATCCTAGACCTTTCCATCCTCATAACCAAGTTGCATGTGCAAACGGTATGAGGAACTAAGCCCTCATGATGCCGAACAATTATGGTATCATGAATGAGTATTCAGTTCAACAAGATAGCCCTGAGGTGGTTTTAATGAATTGGCAAGGCACTAATTTTTGTGGTGGTAATTTTCCCCAAGGCCAAAATCAGTTCAATACGCCTGTTTCATCCAACACAAGATCAAAAAAGAGGGTTGTGGATGTATATCGGCAAGTTGCAAATGTTCAACAACAGCCTACCAAAGATAAATTTTAGGCTTCTTCATCACCAGTGGCCCCCGTAGCACAACAAAGGGTGCAAATTATTCAAAGAGGTCAAGTTGTACCTGGGAAAGATCAACCTTTTTAGTAAGATATTCAAGAGGTTTCAATATTTATCTCAGAAGAACAGTTAGGACAGAAAGATGAGTAGGTAAAAGAGGCTGATCAAGAAGAGCATTCCATAATTTGGTTTGATGAGTTACCTCCTTACATCAGAAATGATGAAGAAGATGCTATCTTGATTCCATCAACCACCATTTTGGAGTAGTAGGAAGAGGTCAAAAGATGTGATGAGTTGCTGGTGGAGGATAGTAAACGTAATATTGGCGACTTGGATCAACTAGAAAAGCATGAAAGTAAGCCTATCATTCAACCTACTTAGCTGGCTAAGAATGACTACAAGGTAATAAGCAATTTCCCTTCACAGAAAAATGAAAACAATAATGAAGAAGACATGTTTTGGGATGACCTTGAGATTTTTGTTTCAAATTTAGATGTCAAATAGTCATCTTTTGAGGGGGAATGTGTGGAACATCATAATGAAGAGGTAAAAGAGAGTGTTGGAACTCAGGTTTTGACTGATTTATTTGCTGAACTTCCTTTGATTGTTAGTATTGATGAAGAAAATGCATATGAACTAACAAAGTTATCAAGTTCTAAGCAGTAGAATGATGAAAGTCACTCAGACAAAGGACTAGTTCACGAGCAATTAAATGAGGACAGCTTGGTGGTGATTGAGGAGGCAGCCGATAAGAGTGAAACCAGTAATAAAAGTTTAGGCCACATCCTTTCAAGAGGATGCCCCATTAGACATTTAGCCAATGAAGTGACCAACAAGCTTCAAAGGGTTTTCAGTGCCCCTAAGAATGAGATTGCAAAAGAGGAGCAACTGATCCAACTTGCTCATTCATGGCAAACCAGAGGTATGTTTGAACATAATCAAGGGATTCAAAGGTTACTCTTCAGGTTGTAGTACATCAATTTATAAGGCATGTTCTTGTTTTTCACTCCTTATTAACCTAATCATTAGGCATATGATGTAGACTTATGGTCCTTCTGGTTTTGGTTCGCGATTCCAATATTGGAATATGACTAGTAAACTTCACCATCTTTATACCACCAAAATGCCTTTATGGATTCATACAAAAACCTACCGCATTGATCAAGCCAACTCCACTGCAATTAGCCATGGGATATTTGGGGCTCACAAGCTCAAAGTACTTAGCATAATGTGGAAAGAAGATCCTAAAGTCCCCATTCCACCTGTTGATCCTACTCAACCTTCCGGGTCTCAATCCCATTGGGGAATCTTACCAGGATGTACTCCCCATCCTGTTTGGGAACAATGTGACCATTGCAGGTACTATGAAGAATGTGCAGGAGAACATCCTCCCAACGAGGCCGGACCGTCTAAGAAAGGAAAAGCCAAAGCCAAAGATCACCGCGCACCTGATTGCACACATGACATACAACAAGTTTGTGAAGGATGTCTCAATTATTGTCCTATGCAGTCAAGTGACACCAGCACTAGCTAGTGGACCAAGCATGTTGGCCACTGAAGGAATCTATCCCTTCATGTTAAAAGATAGACGTGGCCCACACCACGGTAAAAGGGGCAAGTACATGCGCCATAACATGTATATGGGTTACCCTTCCCGTGTTTAAAAAGATGCTTTGTACAAAGTGGTTGTCTTTGTCAGTTCCCCTTTATCTAGTTCACGGATTATTTGGTCCCACCTTGAGGAACCTTATCCTCGCTTGGGTAATCCCCTAGATAAGGGTTGCATGTGTCAGTTTTGTGGTGATGGATTTCAAATTTCAATATGTTTTATAGAAGTAAAAGATTAGTCTCAGTGGAACCAGTTTCCTATAAAAGGAAGACCCCGAGAATGCTTCGAACAAGCATTGTTGGAGTTTTTGAAGTCCTTTCGAGTTTAAGTCTGCAGAGTCTTAGTTTGTCTTAGTGTGTTGAAGTACCATTATCTTTGGTTCGCTCCTTAGCTATGTTAAAATTAGGCTTGCCAGTCAGGCCAAAGCAAGTCCTGCTAATCCACAGTACATCCACTTGTCCTATGTGAGGATCGGTGTTATTGGACATTATAGGAAGGGTCTTCCTATAATTATGATGATGATGCTGAAGGACTCCAGGTTCTTCAAGACATCACATGCCTTGCTTGGATGTGCGTGTGATTCAATGTCAGAAGGTCCTATCTATTTGGACTGTTTATTAGATTTTCCAGTCAGCCTTAAAGATGGCAATCTGAATAAAGTCCTTACCTATGAGTTTAATATCATGAATCTATTTATGAAGGACAATTCTATTGACCATTCCCTTGTCTTCCTCGTACACTACCGTCTGTATAATAAAGTCATCCCTCTGATACCAACTTTTCACAAACAGCTGCAAATGACAATGTACACAGAAAGAAACTTGCAGAATCTCTTATTAACAAACTTTGGATCATTACATCATCATATAAAAATGCGCGCTGCTATAGACCAGACATCTATGTGGAAAGAGGAGATTAAAACAGGGAGAGAAAGCTAGAGATAATAGCACTCTTTGTTTTTAAACTTGACTCTTCACATAAAGAGCAAGCCTAATTTTAACATAGCTAAGGAGTGAACCAGAGATAATGGTACTTCGACACACTAAGACAAACTAAGACTCTGCAGACTTAAACTCAAAAGGACTTCAAAAACTCCAACAATGCTTCTTCGAAGCGTTCTCGGGGTCTTCCTTTTATAGGAAACTGGTTCCACCGAGACTGATCTTTTACTTCTATAAAACATTGAAATTTGAAATCCATCACCACAAAACTGACATGTGCAACCCTTATCCGAGGGATTACCGAAGCGAGGATAAGGTTCCTCAAGGTGGGACCAAATAATCCGTGAACTAGATAAAGGGGAATCGACAAAGACAACCACTTTGTACAAAGCATCTTTTTAAACACGGGAAGGGTAACCCATGTACATGTTATGGCACATGTACTTGCCCCTTTTACTGTGGTGTGGGCCACGTCTATCTTTTAACATGAAGGGATAGATTCCTTCAGTGGCCAACATGCCTGGTCCACTAGCTAGTGCTGGTGTCACTTGATTTCATAGGACAATAATTGAGACATCCTTCACAAACTTGCTGTATGTCATGTGTGCAATCAGGTGCGCGGTGATCTTTGGCTTTGGCTTTTCCTTTCTTAGACGGTTCAGCCTCGTCGGGAGGATGTTCTCCTGCACGTTCTTCATAGTACCTGCAATGGTCACATTATTCCCAAACAGGATGGGGAGTACATCCTGGTAAGATTCCCCAATGGGATTGAGACCTAGAAGGTTGAGTAGGATCAACAGGTGGAATGGGGACTTTAGGATCTTCTTTCCACATTATGCTAAGTACTTTGAGCTTGTGAGCCCCAAACATCCCATGGCTAATTGAAGTGGCATTGGCTTGATCAATGTGGTAGGTTTTTGTATGAAGCCATAAAGGCATTTTGGTGGTATAAAGATGGTGAAGTTTACTAGTCATATTCCAATATTGGAATCGCGAACCAAAACCAGAAGGACCATAAGTTTGCATCATATGCCTAATGATTAGGTTTTCTGTATATGATGCAAAGGTAAGTTTAAACAAACATCCAGAAAAGGAGGATGTTCCTTGAAAATCCATTTCTGTTGCTATATAATTTGGTCCTTGAAACAGATCTCGAATGAGATTCTTTCTGCCTTCATGTTCTAACCATCGATCTGGTCTGATGATGATCAGGTTGCAAAACCAAATGGGAAGCTGCTTGTTATCATCACACCAATGTTGCAGTACCGTTTTAATTTCAGGATCAATGTCTTCTACTAAAGCTAACATTTCAAAGAACGGGTGATTCATCCATAGTCCACTCTAGGTCAACTGTTGAGCTACAACAAGACATCTGAACCTATCATACAAAAAGTCATTAGCCATATAGAAATTGTGTCGGTCCCTCATAGCAAAAGGGTTGGTACTCCATTCCATGCAACTGGGCTCATACCACCGATGTTCGCGAATACAAACAACATGTACTCGTCCTTTAGAAGGAGCAAGAACTTTATTAATTTGTCCTTTAACTGGTGGTGGTGCAATAAGAACATCATGTTCAATTGGAGTGCCTTTATGTCCTTCTCTGGATAGAAAATCAGCAAAGATATTAGCAGAACCAGGAAGATGAGCAATATCAAACTCAAATGTATTTAGGAATTGAGCCCATCTTAATAGTTGTCCGCGGACTACTTTATCCTTGGATTCCTTCTTGAAAAATCCTTTCAGATTCTGTAAATCACTTCTAATTAGAAATTTCTTGTCAGCAACAAACATCTGAAAAGCTTTCAAAGTTTAATGACTGCTAATATTTCTTTGTGGGTGCTGTGATAATTCAACTCACTATTTTTAAAGCTGCCAGAGATATATCTCACAATTTCTTCTTTTCCATTATCTATCGTTTCTTTCAGAACTCCTACCCATGCATGTTCACTTGCATCTATTTCAATGACTTTAAACCCTAAACCAGGAAGTCTTAAAGGAGGAAGCTCTGTACATCTCTGTTTGATTCTTTTGATCAGGGCATTATGCTGAGAAGACCAAGGTGGCAGATTCTTTCCTAGCAGCTTATTTAGCTCTATTCGATCTTCTGCTAGCTTACTATAGAATCCTGATATATAATTTACCAGACCAAGAAAATGCTGAAGTTCTTTCACAGTAGTAACCTGAAGATTCTGAATCTTGGTCAAGATATGGGGTTGTGCTTCCATTTCCCCCCTGGAAGAAGCTTAATGCCGATGAAAATAATCTCACATTGAGCAAAGTGAGATTTAGTAGGATTAATAGCTAATCCATGCTGTTGACATATCTGTAAAAAGACTTGGAGATGTTCGAGATGTTTTTTCATGTCTTGACTGAAAACAAGAACATCATCAATATAAAGCTGAATAAATTTTGCAAATTCATAAAAGATTTTATCCATTGCCTGTTGGAAGATGGAAGGAGCAGTTTTGATACCAAAGGGTAAGACCTTCCATTCAAATAAGCCCTGAGGGACTGAGAAGGCTGTTTTGTAGATATTTGCAGGATTCATCTGTATCTGCCAGAAACCTTTGGTTAGATCAAACTTTGAATAAACATTACTTCCTTGTATTGCTTGCCATATATGGTCTTTACTAGGTAGTGGATGCTGATTGTCAACTAAGCATTCATTTAATGGCTTGTAATTCACCACAAGTCTCTTTTCCTGGAGCTCGACACCATGTTCATCAAATTTAGGTACATACATAGCATGACAGGAAAATGGTGAGCTTGATCTTCTAATAATATCTAAGGACAACAAGTCTGCAATTTCTTTTCAACAAAGCTTAACTTCTACCATACTCATCAGAAAATAGTTAGCTTTGGCCTTTGGAACTATGTCATTACTTGAAGCATCTTTCTTTAGAGGAAGGGAACAGGTGAGATTTCTCTTCTGTTTCTTCAGGTCCTTTGTCATTACTGTCTCTGAATAGACTATCTTCAGTTGTTCCAAGTCTACAGCTGCTGACTCAATTTGTTGAGTTAACCAGATAGAGTTTGTCCTTTTCTTCTTTTTCTCAATAACTATCTGTTTGGTGAATGCCACATTCTGATGGAGGCGAGGCATTTGAAAAGTGCCTAATAATGTGATAAACATGGAATCCATAATAATGGGTTCCCAACTTTGCATAGTGCTGCTGCCAATAACTCCATCATAGTTGTTTACTTCATAATGGACAAACACAAGTTCATCCATAAAATCTTTTCCTAATTGAATTGGAACTTTACAAATCAACTGAGAGTTAAGTTTACCTTTTCCAAATTCAATTTCTGTAGTAGCTTTAATCCACATATCTGTTGGAAAACACTGGTACCTAGCTAGATTAATGTCAGCACTAGTATCCCACAAGAAAGCCAGGGGATACATTTTTATACCTGCAGGGTGGATATTGAGAATCACACCTGGGCATGTTGTTGTATACACTGTTTGTGCTGCTCTGAAGGTTCTGCTACTGGTACCTTCTTCTAATATAGGCATTGTATCCTGTATGAGTCCTGGACTTTGCACAGGTTCTGCTCTTTGTGGAGTGAACAATTGTTCTTCACACAACAGTGGTTCTTCAGGAGTACTAATGTATATACTCGGAGAGTTGGACTTAAATAACTGTTCTTCCTGAGGAGAGACTGTTGTTGGGAGTTGAAGACTAGAGGAGGAATTGTACTGGTTAATATATTTATCCAATTCAGAAGATTTTTCCATTTCCTCAACAAGGTTGAGGTTTTCTTCTTCATCAATTTCTGCAATTTCAGCATAGGCTTGCTGAATGACTTTTTCTAGAAAAATCTTATGTTGTCTTCTCCACAATCTTTAGGCCATACTCCCTTCAGAAGGAGCTATACTAATACTGCGCTGTGCAATAGGCATGGTTGATTCTCTGGGTGAAGCAGGTCTAGGAGAGGTTCTTCTGAGAACCTGACTAGGTGGCTCATTTTCTTTGGTCAAGAAATATTTTCTTGATTTAAGCTGCTCCAACTTATTGTTCAATTTATTCCATGTCTCGGGACCCATATTCATTTCATGGAGTCTGCTTTCTAGTTGAACAATTTCCTCAATTACCTTGTTCAACTCACCTGGATTTCTTCTGCTTCTATACATCATGCAGAAGAATGAATTCTCAGAATCACTGGATTCAGATTGTTCAAGATTTCCAGTGATGAGATTCACATGAGCTTGTTCTGTAGCAGACAAGAACTTAGCTTCTTCTGATTCTGTATCTGATAAATCAGAAAGAATAATATCGTCAGAATCAGAGGGATAATCATTGATGAAGATATATTCTTCATTATCTATTCCAGCTTCTCTGGCTGTTCGAACCTTGCCTTTACTCTTTTTCTTATGTCTGTCTGGACATTTATTGGCATAGTGATTTCCTTTGCAAATGTAGCAGGTAGGTTCCCATTTTTTACCAGATCCTTTCTTATTCTTATCCTTCTTCCTAAAGTATCCCTTTTTCCGTGGATACTTGTTGTACTATTTCTATTTCTTTCCCTTGCTCTTCTTCTTATAGTATTTATCTGTGTCCTTATAAGAAGACTTTTGTTTTGCAGAAGATTGACAGGTTGTACACTTATCATATTGTGAAGAAGGGAGAAGCTGATAACAAACAGAAGAAGAAATCAAAGGTTTGACCTTTTTATTTCTTTTCTCTGCTGTGCCTCTTGACAGATGTTTTCATTTATCTCGACCAGGAACTGAACTAATTGAGGGAATGTCAGTTCTTTCAATTCTAAACCTTCATGGACCATGTTTTCTAATATTTTCTTGTGATAAAAGTTTCCTATGTTAGGACCAAAACTTTTCAAGAAAGTAGTAAACATAAATTCTTGATTCTACTCATGTCCGGATATGTAAAGGTTTTTATACTGGTCTTCACAATATTCTTTAAAACATTTTAAATTTTTACACTTGCCTCATGAACTTATTATAGGCAAGTCTTTCTCTGGTGTCTGTTTTTCCCACAAACAGATGGGTTAGATGAGCACACACCTGATCAGTTCCTCTGTTGATCAGTCTTTCTCTGTATCCATCCTCAAGGCGATCCCACACATTTCTGGCTAATCCAGTTAAAGAATTGAGAGCCTGCTTGATGACTTGAGCTTCATCAGCATCAGTATTGGTTGACATGTAATTAGTGATCCAGGCACGGATAGTATCAATGCCTCTCATATTCTCAATCTCCTCAAAGCTGTCAAAGTTTACTAAAGGAGGAGTATTTGGCTTATAGGTCTGGATATTCTTAAAAGGGTCAACTGGGTTGGAACCATTGGGATTCGTTCCATTGCCGCGAGCCATTTGAAACTTACCAGTTGCTTGTTCAGTTGCAGTAGTTTCTCTAAGCCTCCCAGTTGAGGGATCAAATATTTTTTCTATTACAGGCTGCTTAGGATGAATCTTAATCTTGGGACCTTCATACTGAGCCTGTAGGTAACCTTGAGCACTAGATGGAAAATTCAACACTTTCTTTTGCTGAGACTGCACCTGGACTGTAGTGAACAATGTTTGAATAGTAGAAGACTCTTGAACTACAGAATCCTTTACTTGTGCAATGTTCTCATTTACTTGTTGAATGTCTTGTCTAACAAGATCTATTTTCTCCTCTGTGTGCTTTACAAAAATTCTACAATTATTTATTTGTGAACTAAGAACTTCATAATCCATATGACTTTCAGCTCTGACTTGCTGCAGCTTTTCTCTATGTGTATCAACTACGCGTTGAGAAGCATCCTCAGTTGGTTAGGAGGGGGAGTTATTTCACCCAATCAGTGAATGGGTTTGTTTGACTAGCTTCCTTGGCTGGTTAGAGTAGGTTAGAGTTAGTGTTTTCAATCAATAAGTGCTCAAGGAACATTTCCTTTCAGTAATTTTGTTTCCTTAAGTGCTGCTACCATGTTTTTCTGGCCACTTGGGCCTATTAGCTTGCTTTCAGTTTGGTTTAGTTTAGTTTTCTACTGCTGTGTGGAGTAGTTTGGAGTGCTGAGTTTCAATGTTTTTGAGTTTGAGATGAGTAGAGTATGACTCCATGCCCAATGGATAGTTAAGACAACTGGTCTTGATAGCTAGTAGGTAAGCATGTAGCAGACGTCACTAGAATGTTACCAATTTTTCACTTGCAACTCGAATTGGCAGAGCTTGTGTGCATTGAGTTTTATTTTTAGATGAAAGATTTTCTAACATTATCTACAATCATGTTTGAGGTACTTGAGAGGGTTCAATTATGATGCATTGTTACAAACAGATGAGAAAGAACTCCAGATCATCATTCATTGCTTTACAAGGTTTCATGAGAGATAAAGTTGTTTCATTTCATATTACAATGTTTCATCTATTTGACAAATGAGATATACACAAAAATAAAAGTATTGCATTAAATGAAGGTAAAGACATATCAAATGACCCACACAAGCCATGGACATAGCTGAACTGGTACATCAAAAGGAATATACAATGCATCTATGAAAGCTAATAATGAAATAAATAGAATAAAGCATATCTATCATTGCATGTGGAGGGTGTGTGTTGATCCTTGCTACAACTTGCTTCTTGTTCCTGACCGTTGAATGAACCTGCAAGAGATGAAAAGTCTTGTTAGAGCTCCAGATATGGTTATCCTATGTACCTCAGCAATGTACTGACATGATACATTCCTTGTGATGCACAGAGTTAGTTGATCAAATCATTCACATGCAGGAGAGCCTGCAGAAATTAAACATCATTGAACTTCATTGTTTTATCTAATATGTTTGTTTCCTGTGCAAATATAGGAAAAGTTATGTTACTAATCTAAAGACATGCATGTGGTGAAAAACGGGCTCCCACAAGGATTGAGCCCGACATGCTGCCCCTGGATCTTAAGGGGAATGATTTAGGAATACTTATTCACATTTTGCAAAGAGAGTATTTGAAAAGAAGAATTCACTAAATGATTGAACCTTAGGATCATTTCCCTTCTATGATCATCAACTCGAAGCATGAGGTGATAGACATACAAGTGCAATGAGTAACTTGTCCAAGTCAGAGTAGTGAAGTATGAAGTTGAGAACATGTATGATTAAACTCTGAATATCTTCTACTATTTGCTGATATAATATCATATGTATGAATTCAAATGGGGGGCAGCAAGATCAAATAGAGCAGTTATGATTGAATATAGGACAACATTTTGTGTTGATGTAAAGAATGTGTTATTCACTGTCAACATGACATCATAGTATATCATCAAGGTGTCCTCATGGAAGAGATAGGGAAATTTTTTGAATACAATAGGTAAAAGTATACATGATGCATTCAAAATCATCATCTAAGGCCATTTGATAAAGAAAATCAGGTATTGCTCATCTGATTAAATATGAAATCATGTTTCAAGGTATGATAGTAATAAGAATCCAATGTATAGTTATGTCCTATATGCCAAAATAGCTACAGGATGTAGCTCATCAAGTGCTTACAATGCATGATAAAGATACAAGTGACTACAGAAAGTATAAAATGAAAGGCTATAACACATATCGATCATGGGATGAGCCAAATGTGTTCACTGGATAAAATGACACCTTTACCAAGATGAAGATGTGCTAATGTGTTATACACTGTTATTTTGGGTCAGCAAGATAAGTATATACAACTGGTACAAAATGGTATGGGTGTTTCATTTATACATAATGATACAATACACGTATATGTTACAATTTCATAAAACTGCCAAAGGAACTTTCATTGGGGCAGTCCTGACATGATACGTCACAGGAGATTTTCATACAAAGAAGCAGTATTACAAGTGTTCAAACATCAATTTGCTACAGGAAATAGAGGATGAAGGCTTAATCTTTCAAATGGCAGGACCATATTTCGTCAAATGTAGTTTTGAAAGAAAACACTAACTCAGAGATATGAGCAAACCTGCGGCCTCCAGAAGAATGGTATAATGTTATTGTCAACTATACACAAAGTGAAATGGAGAAAAAGCCAGTTCATACTCACGATCTGCTACTTGAGAGATTATTTTTTTAGATCTCATAAATTTGCATTAAGGAAATCATATATACAGAAGGAAGCAACCACGACCTGTTGTATGCAGAGGAGTCATTTTTTTAATGGTAGATTGAACCCATTTGGGTTTCCAAAATAACAAGCTTATTTACACAAAACAAATGGAGGTCAAACCCACCGTCAGTTCCAAATAAAATCACAAGTGAGTGCATAGCCGCGACCTTTCCATGAAAGGGAAGTGCAGACATAGAAAGAAATGATGAAACCCATGTTGTGTTTAACATCCAATCATAGCCAGAGAAAGCGTTTGGTTCGAGTTCATACAAAGAGAAAAGAATCAAAGATACAAGCTTGTGGTAGCCTCTGATGGAGAAATATGAAGAGAAAGATACAAAGAACAAAAGATGTTTGAGATAGATGAAAGTTACCTTTCATTAACTATAAATCTTGCGTCAAAACCATAAAGGAGCTTCAACCAGTTCCTCATGGGTGGTGCTCATGGTGGCCTTAGCCAAGAAGGGTATACCAGTATGAGAGCAAGACAAATATATTTCAAAAGGATATAGAGGCTGCAGGTTTAAATTCATGATATACTTCAAAAATAAAGAGAAATGGACCAATTTCATTACTTTGTTGCTTCTAGGCAACAACTGTGTAGAAATCCATGGAAATGGCATGAAGATCCTTTGAAACCATAGAGGAAAAATTCCAAGGGGCCTTAGCTACAGCTCAAAATAGGGAGGAATATCAATAGAGGATAAAAAACACAAAGATACATCAAAAATAATGGAGTGACCGCGGCCAATAGAGCCCAAAATACTTGTGTAGCATGAAAACAGGTTTTAGAACTAAGATAGGAAGGTAATTACCTTATTTTCTTTCAGGGATCCTCAAAGGAAAAGCATCAAGACTATAGGAAATCAAAACTTGGACCTCCAAATCTACTTATCATTGCAGCGGTGTGCAGAGCTGACTTGCCACAAAATATGCAAGTGAAAATGATGGAGAAAGTAGGGCATCGAGGGTTTTGTGTTTAGGGTTTTCATTTGCCCTAGGGTCGATTGTGTTTTTTATCACATCATTTTCATTTTCATATCAATATCTAATAGAAAAAGGGGGTATTATATTGAAAATTGCAGTGCCTAGGGTTTTATGCCTTATGATCTTTTAAGTCACACTTAAAAGGTGAATCGACATCAAACTATGCCTTAGGAAATTCATGTAAAACTAATGAAGGGCAGACCCTAGGCATTTCCATTTGATTATGCCTTCTCATTTTATGACCTTTTATAGAAAAATCAAATGCCCATAGGATGTATTATACAAGGCATGGATTCATGTAAAGCTTGTATTTTGTTTTTGCAAAAAAACAAATCAAATTAGGTCAATTAAGGAATTAAAACTGCAATCTCAATGTAAAGTTTTGTTTTAAAGCAATGATTTATAAATTTCTTTAAAATTAAAACTATTTTATGTATTTAAAATAGATAAAGCAAACAATATCTTTTTTTCTTTAGTTTTCTTTCTTTTGGGGCAGTTATGGACAAGAAATAGAATCGTTTGGGTAGACAAAACATATTTTCCAGTGGGGCCACTTGGAGGACTTTTTGGTAGTTTGTTTTTATAGTTTGGAGGTAGTTTGTTAGGATTTTTGTCAGCTTTTTTAAGGAGCTCAAAAATGGATTGGCATGGTTATTTTTAGGATTTTGTCCTAGCTTTTCTCTTGGAGATCATTCTGCTGGATATATTGGAGATAGCTAGTTCTTTTTCAGAGTCAGAATTAGAGAGTTAGAGATCAAAGTTTAGATTTTTAGAGTCTTCCTCTCACGCTGAGAGAGTTGTACTTTAGATTTTGTACTCTTTATTCCTTCCAATTTATAGAGCAACAGTTTTTCTTCCCATTTGTCTACTCATTTGCAAGGTTGATTTGATATTGCATTGTGATATTTATTTATCCTCTGTTTTATCTTGATTTTTGTGATGGGTATGCAAGTATTTTATTTGATTCAGGTTGCATGTTGTGTTCAGATGAACCTTCATGTGAAATATTAATGAATTAAGTATAATCAAGGGGTTGTGAGAGTTATAGTTCTATGAATTGATTGTGAGTAAGATATGGTAGGAGTTTAAGTATTTGTGTATCACCTTAGGAGTTGATTTCAGTTATTTGTTTCATTTGCAGTTATCCTTCTATCCCTTTTCCCAGAAAGTCATTTAGATTAGTAAAATCATTAGGAGAGCCATCTCACTCTGGAGGTTAACTCCAATTTTTAGGTAACCCACAGGCCTAGGAGTGTTCCCATGTGTCAATAGATAGTTAAGTTGAACTAATTAGCATAGGGTGCATATCGAATTGATAACATGTCCAACATCAGTATTTTGTCTACCTAATTTATCTGGGGGAGATAAACTCCTAAGTCTACCTTAGAATACAAGATCTCATTTGTCTAATTATACTTAGTTATCATGTGCTTCATCTTTGGTTCTCTCTCAATACAAATTTGGTTGACAATGCCCCTCCATGGAAACCACATATGAGAGAAGTCTATGGCCGTATAGCCAGTCAGAGTTTTGGATTGGTCCCTATTAAGCAACATCCCATAAGTGTTAGGTATATCCACTATATGTATTTCTATGTACTGCTATACCTGTGGGTCTGAGGCTAGCTACATGTGAATTTGATTCAATTCTCCCACAACTCCAACCTCTATTTTGTTTAGTTGGGTGACCTGTTGTGCCTCTGACACACGCCCCATTTTGCAAAATGGGGACCCCGTCTTTCAAGCTTTGGTTTAGAGTGATTGTGTGGTTTTTGCCTCCTAAGTTGTAAAAAATGGTAAAATTGCATTTCTTTCCATGTTAGAGAATTAGTGTCATAGGTCATTCAAAATCTGCTAAGTCCAAGTGTTTGCTTCCATCAAAATCAAGTCTAAATGTCTTTTGCACTAAAAAGCCCTCCATCTGACCTTTATGCTAAAATCATCATCCTCTGACTTAGCAATGTTTTCCTACCTGACCGACCTTTACACTGTTTTCACCATCCTCCGACCAAGCGCTAAAATTGTCTTCATTCGATTTCGCGCTACAATGTCCATCCATCGACGAAGTTAGAGACCTCAAAAACCTCCGCAAGTCCGAGGATCCAAAAATCACCACAAAGTAATAGAAATTCTCCCTCTGACCTTGCACTAAATTCCAACATAACCGACTAAGTCGGTGACCCTCAAAAATCCTGCAAGGTTGTTTGTGTCGTACTTTCACAAAAAACCCTATATTTTTTTGCTGCACGATTGACTGACATACTGTACTCTGCATTTATGGTGATTAAACAAAGGGGAATAAAAGGAGTTTTTACGTGATCTTAAGCTCATTTTACACTTCAAGAACAACCAAGGATCTCTCCAACTGCATTGAGATCGATCCTCCTACACACAACTCGTAGATTCGACCCCAAAAGATCTCTTCACCTGTACATTTCAGCATATTTCATTCTCTACAAACTAGGTGGGTGCCCCCTTCATCTTCTTAGGGTTTGTGTTTCTTAGCTAGGGTTTGCAATTAAACATGAATTCTACAAATTCAATTGCTTCAAATTACTCTGCAAGTATGTTTTGCTCAAGGAATAAAAGTTAGGGTTTTCTTTCTGTGTATGTGAGTATTTCAAAACACTAGTTTAAGAAAACAAAGTAGGGGAGATAATTGCCAAGTGCATTTTTTTGAAACCCCTATGTGCATCAAACTTTGCAATCAAATCTAAGTCAGTCGGTGACATTAAAATTCCTTGCCAAGATCCCAAACATGCCTTGTGCTGAAAACCTCATCTTCCGACCCAGCGCTAATTGCTACTTCAACCGACTTGGTCGGATGACCCTTAAAATCCTGCCAAACTCCAAGACTTACTTTGCACTCAGAACAAAGTGTCCTAACTTGGTGCTTAAAACTACCTTCTCCCACTTAGGTCGGATGTATCCGAAAGACCCGCTAAGTTAGTGAGATCCAAAACTCCCGCAAAACAATATATAACAACTAAGTGCTAAAACTCACTTCCTCTGACCTTGCGCTGAAATGTCCCTTCATCGACTTAGTCAGTCATCTTCAAAACCCCCACTAGGTTAGATGACACCACAATCTGTGCAAAAGATAATAAAGTTATGCAGTGCAAAATTTCACTTGCACCGACTTGCACTGAAAATTCGATCGACCGACCTCCATGACTTATCCAAGTCGGTCTCATCCAAAATCTCTGCAAGTTGGCTGTCCATGAAAACCCCACAAATCACGGCAATAGTAGAAGTGACCAAATGCAAATAAACATTTGGGTCAAATGACCCCAATTTCCTTGCCAGGTTGGTTGACCTACAAATTCATGCTTTGCCTTCTGCAGGTCGGTTGACCCTCAAATTAGCGCAAAATTGGTAAAATGACTATTCCAAAGGAAATTTCAAAAGGTGAAAGGTCTGTTAAGGTGAAATAATAGCTGCATTTATGGAATCATGATATTTTACATGTTTTAATTAGGATTTTGTAGCTTTTGAGCATTTATTGCATGTGTTAGAATAGAAGGTTGCATTGTTTCATCATTTGATCATGTAATAAGTGTAATGACTGGTAAATTTTAGACTTGTGTGTTACATAGGCATGCATGGGTAACTTAGTTGGATAACATGGCTTAGTAATGTATAAGTTGGCTTGATCAGCATAGATTTCAAACTTAGGAGTTGGGAAAACCATTCACATGCATCAAGACTTATGAGGTCCGGTCATGCATGTTAGATGATTGCGAGAGCCCAAATCATGAGGTACGAGTTCATAGGCATCCCTCTCGAAACAAAGATCTCCAAAGGATGGAAGAACATTGGGGACACTTAGATGATTTCAGACTTCGAGTGTTTGGACCCAATCCTACACCAAGAGCCAAGAAAGTGAAAGATAGTGGGATTGTAGAAGCTGCTGCTTTCCGTACATCAACCCAATGTGTAGAATTGATAGTTACCTATGCAAATAGATATGATTGAATGACTAGGACTATACAAACCACCAATGGAGATGTATTAGCAGAACAAAGTCCACCCTCCTTGGCTAAAATCTTGGGCATCCCATGGTATCCAGTGATGACCATACCAAACAAGGAAGATGCAGAGGCCACATACAAGAAAGATGTAGATGGATGTAGGAAGCATATGAATGAACATTGGGTAAAAAGTAAGAGGTCTACTCTTGTCAAACTCCCTCAGGTCGTATATAGGAGTGACTTTTATGATGAGATAGGGGATCTAGCGACCCTGCTAAACAAAATATATGGACTGCCCACATCATCAAATTTTGAAGGATGGATGTTCCTAATAATTGAGGAAATTTTGAAAGGCACCAAGTTCCATTGGGCACATATACTAAGTGGTAACATCCATGAAGCATTTAGTAACTTCAAAGAGAAGCGATTTTTCAAATGGACATCCTATGTAGTATATGCATTGGTAAGGAAGAATCAATATGCTAGACTATCCAAGGAAGGAGAAGTTGGGAATGATAAGAAACACCAAGTCAAGGTCTATGAAAGCTGTACTCAATTGACAGTGTCCCAATCTCTTATCCATTTCAAAAGGGTCAATGATGAAAGGAAGCTAGGTGTACGGAAATCGCTTCCTACACTAATCTATTGAGGAGAGGGCTATGCAAATTTAAATTTATCCTAACTATTACAACAATGTTAAACCATTAACATGAGATATTGTAGCAAAACACAAGAGATAGAAAGTAGACAGAAGAAGAGAGACAAAGATTTACGGTGGGGAAAACCCTTATCGGGTGAAAAACCCCACACTTAGAAACCTACACAATGTATTAACAAATATGAAAGAATGTTTACAATACACTTGAAAAGGAAGCTTTAATGGTCTTTAACACTCGTGTTTGGAGTCAATCTGGCAGCATAACAGTACCTGTAAACCTATGATACAAACTCCATCTCCAAGCACCTGTTTATATAGGAAATACAAGGCAATATTGGACCTTTCTTGGAATGGGCGTCCAACATGGCTTCATGGACCAAAACCCACACCCAAGGACACTTGGTCAACATTGTAGAATGTGCCTGACACTTGTCCATAGCTCCCATCCCAAAGGGGTCACCTATTTCCAAAATAGGCTATGACAGATGCTCTTACGACACTTACGACCGTCATAGAATCTGTCATAGCAGTTACAACTTACAGCTATAAGAGAATCTATCATACACATGCTATAAATAGCATATTCTCTTATAAGATGTCATATTCCACCTTAGGGCACCCAAATATGCCTTATCAAAGATGCTTCATGACACATGTCATCACCTGTCTTACAATCTTCTATTTTTGACTCTTACATGTCATAGATTCGTCATAGGAATCCGTCATAACTGTTTTGGTCAAACATTCCTTACACAACATGGAAGATGCCGACACATGGTAGAATATTCCTACCACTACGTGGGATTCCTATCTCCTCATGTGAGGACAAAAATACAAGTTGTCATAATCCATGTAGGATTGACACATCACCGTGCCACACCCCACAATATGACAATATGGATTTTCCAAATATTTACAACATAGGCAATTAAATAATAAATTCAAACATTACAAATGTAAGGAATTACCAAGGTTGAGACACCATAATTCCCAACATTCTCCCACTTGTTGAACACCTTGTAAGAGCCAATAGAAAAACAGTGTTTAACTGCTATAGGCCGAGAGGCCGATAGACTCCGAACACCATCTAAACTTCTTTGTGATCATTAGTTTCACCAATGGATCTATAACATTCTTCAAAGTATCTACCTTCTCCAAATTTACCTTTCCATCCTCAACCATGTCTCTCACGAAGTGAAACTGAACATCAATGTGCTAGGCTCTAGCATGGAAAGTTGGATTCTTTGCAAGGGAAATTGCACTCTGACTGTCACAACTGATCGTGATCTGACCTGCATCAACACCAATATCAGAACACAATACCTTAAGCCAAATGGATTCCTTACAAGCATGAGTTGCTGCTATGTACTTAGCTTCTGTCATGGACAAAGTAACAACAGGTTGTTGCTTACTCATCCAACTAATAGCACCACCAAACAGTGTAAACACATAAGCACTGGTGGATCTCCTACTGTCAATGTCACCTACCCAATTTGAATCCACAAATCCACGAATATCAATAGAATGAGGAGGTCTTGAAACATTACAATGATAACAAATGGAATACTCAAAAGTACCCCTCAAATATCTGAACACTCGCTTAACTGCATCCCAATGAACTCGTCTAGGATTAGCCATGAATTGACTAAGGACTCCCACTGCTTGGGCAATGCTTGGTCTTGTGCAGACCATAGCATACATCAAACTACCAACAACACTAGCATAAGGTACTCTGCTCATGTCCTCCACCTCACTAGGAGATTTTGGACAATCCTCAATAGACAACTTTGTCCCCAAGGAAACAGGAACACACAATGGTCTACAATCTGCCATGCTGAATCTGTCCAACATGGTCTTCACATACTTACTCTAACTTAACCAAAGTTTTTTGTTGGTTCTATCTCTTCTGATTTCCATTCCTAGAATGTACCTGGCTGCTCCTAAATCTTTCATTTCAAATTGAGCTGACAACTGAGATTTAAAAATTAGAAATCATATTCTTACCCTTCCCAATGAGCAACATATCATCAACATACAGTGCAACAATGAGAATACGATCATCATCAAATTTATAATAAACACAGTGATCTGATTTCGATCTCACAAATCCAATTGACAACACAAAGGCATCAAACTTCAAGTACCATCTCCTAGGGGATTGCTTCAAACCATACAAAGACTTCTTAAGTTTGCAAACCAAATTTTCTTTACCTTTTACCATGTAATGCTCTAGCTATGACATGTAGATTTCTTCCTCGAAGTCACCATGAAGGAAAGCTGTCTTCAGATCCATTTGTTCTACCTCCAAGTCATAAGCTACTACGAGAGACAACAGGAATCAAATGGATGTTATCTTTGCAACAGGAGAGAAGATCTCACCATAATCTATGCCCTCCACTTTTGAATACCCCTTCACAACCAATCTAGCCTTATACTTCTCAACATTGCCATTTGCACTAATTTTCTTCTTGAACACCCATTTGCATCCAACGGGTTTCTGTTCAGGAGGCAAAGGCACCAAGTCCCAAGTTTGATTCTTTTCCAAAGAAGCCATTTCTTCCTCCATGGCCTCCTTCCAAGAACCTGCATCCTTCATATCTAAAGCCTCTGACACAGTTCTAGGTTCATCACTGTTAATGATTAAAGCATAAGCACAACTAGAATCAAGTAATGTAAAACCAAACCTTTCAGATTGCTTTCTTATCCATGTAGACCTCCTCAAGAGCTGAGGTTGAGGTTTAGCTTCTTCATCTAAGCTTTCAGAGCTGCTAGAGCTCTCCTCATCAACAGGTCCAACGTTGTCTTTCTATTTAGTTTTCTCAGGGGTGAGAGGAAACTGAACAACATCCTCTTTCTTTTCTTTTTCTTCTGGCTGCAAAATAGTGGAAGAAGGTGTAAGCTCTCTGAAGATGACACTTCTACTATACAACACTTTTTCAGCCACGGGGTCCCAAAGCTTGTATCCTTTCACACCAACACCATAGCCAATGAAGATACATTTAACATATTTGTTCTCCAACTTTGGCCGCTTCTCCCTAGGCACATGTGCATATGCCTCACAACCAAAAACATGAAGATGCCTTATTGAAGGCTTTCTATCAGACCACACCTCCATGGGTGTCTTTCCAACAAGAGCTGATGTAGGAGATCTGTTTACCAGATAGAAAGCAGTGGCAACATCTTCATCCCAAAACTTTTGTTCTAGACCAGCTCCACTAAGCATACTCCTAGCCTTCTCCATCAGTGTCCTGTTCATCCTCTTTGCAACTCCATTTTGCTGCGGGGTGTATGGAGTTGTTTTATGTCTTTCAATCCCAAGTTCCTTGCAATACTTATCAAATTTTGTAGAACAAAACTCACCATCGTTGTCAGTTCTCAAACATTTAATCTTTTTACCAGTCTGATTTTCAGCAAAGGCTTTAAACTCCTTAAACTTGCTATAGACTTTAGATTTGCTTCTGAGAAAATAAATCCATGTCCTTCTACTGTAATCATCTATAAAAGACAAAGTATACAGATTTTGATAATGAAGGAACATTAATAGGACCAAACACATCAGAATGAATAAGGTCCAACACACCAGAAGACTTATGAGAACTCGAGTAAAACTGAACACGATTTTGTTTTCCATAAATGCAATGTTCGCAAAAGTCAAACTCAAGATTACAATCATCTAACCCCTCAACGAGGTTCTTATTTTTCATGGTACGCAGACCCTTCTCACCAATGTGGCCAAATCTCTTATGCCATAACATTGTCTTTTCTGCAAGAAGTTTAACTTGTAATGCACGATTACAACCATCAAGACTAGAAACAACAGATTTCTTCACTGCTTGTTCAGATGGTGGGGATGAAGTGATTGCTGTCCTCTTCCTTGAATCAGAAGAACTATTACATTGTGAAATGCATGCCTCCAGCTGAAATAGAGTACCTATCCTAGTACCCTTAGCAAGCACCATAGCTCCTCTAGTCATCTTGCATCCTTCTTTCGAAAGGACAACCTGCACACCTGCATCATTCAAACTACTTACAGAAAGAAGGTTCCGTGCTAAGCCTGGGATATGCATAACCCCAGAGATCCCCTTCACTCAACCATCAGGGAATTGAATAGAGACTCTTCCATGACCAACAATCTTCAGATGAGAGTCGTCACCCAAATACACCTTTCCACCATCGAACTCCTCATACTTAGTGAACCAGTCTCGATGCGAGGTCATGTGGAATGATGCACCAGAGTTGATTAGCCACACATCATCAGATGCATGGGTTGCCAAGGCTACGATGAAAGCATCACCATCATCTTGTCATTTTTCAAAATTTGAGTTAGGAGCTTTCTTCTTTTTCTTCTTCTCCTCTTTGCATTCCTTTTGGAAATACCCAGTCTTGCCATAGTTCCAACAAAGAGCCTTGGACTTTCCAGGAGATTTGGATATCCCACGGGATTTGGATTTACCCTTCTTAGCTTTCTTATCCTTCTTCTTCCCTTTCTCCTTGGGTCTTCCATGAACTACAAGGGCCTCTTTGGCTACTTCAAAAGACTTTCTCCACATCTCTTTAGACAACAGTAAAGAAACCACCTCTTCCATTTTGAATGTGGATGTGGTGCTTCCGATTGCTATGACAAGATGATCCCATGAGTCCGGTAGAGAACAAAGCAGGGTCATACACTGATTCTCCTCCTCCATCTTTACACCAATAGATGTCAATTGTGCAACCAACATGTTGAAAGCATTCATATGTTCAGCAACGGATCCTTTGTCCTCCATTCGAAGAGAATACAACTTCTTTCTTAAAAAAAAGTTTATTAACTAGGGATTTGGCTTGATACACATCCCCCAACTTCTTCCAAAGGAGTTTTGCAGTAGTCTCCTCATGGACATTTAACAACACAAAATCGGCAAGACTAAGTCTTATGAGACCCTTAGCCTTCTGATCCTTGAGATCCTAGTCAACTTGTGACATTGCAGCTGGTTTAGTTCCATTCACACTATCCCAAAGGTCTCGGTCAACTAACATGTCTTCCATCTTGAGCTTCCACAGCTCAAAATTTCTGCCATTGAACTTCTCTACTTCAAACCTACCTGATGTGCCTACCATCTCCTTGCTGCAATAAGATACAAAATTCTCTACACAGACTCCCACTCAACCTAAGATTAGATCAAAAAACCCCTACCCAACAACTAGGACCAAAGGTGATCAAGCTCTGATACCAACTGAAAGGAAGCTAGGTGTGAGGAAATCACTTCCTACAGTAATCTATTGAGGAGAGGACTATGCAAATTCAAATTTATCCTAACTATTACAACAATGTTAAACTATTAACATGAGATATTGCAGCAAAACACAAGAGCCAGAAAGTAGACAGAAGAAGAGAGACAAAGATTTACAGTGGGGAAAACCCTTATCAGGCGAAAAACCCCACACTCAGAAACTTCCACAATGTATTAACAAATTTGAAAGAATGTTTATAATACACTTGCAATGCAAGATTCAATGGTCTTTGACACCTTTGTCTGGAGTCAATCCGGCAGCATAACAGTACCTGTAAGCCTATGATACAAACTCCATCTCCAAGCACCTGTTTAAATAGGAAATACAAGGCAATATTAGACCTTTCTTGGAATGGGCATCCAACATGGCTTCATGGACCAAAGCCCACACCCAAGGACACTTGTTCAACATTATAGAATGTGCTTGACACTTGTCCACAACTCCCATCCCAAAGGGGTCACCTATTTCCAAAATGGGCTATGACAGATGCTCTTACGACACTTACAACTGTCATAGAATCTGTCATAGCAGTTACAACTTACAATTGTAAGAGAATCTATCATACACATGCTATAAATAGTATATTCTCTTACAACATGTCATATTCCACCTTGGGGCACCCAAATATGCCTTATTCAAAGATGCTTCATGACACATGTCATCACCTGTCTTACAATCTTCTATTTCTGACTCTTACATGTCATAGATTCGTCATAGGAATCCATCATAACCATTTCGGTCAAGCACTCCTTACACAACATGGAAGATGCTGACACATGGAAGAATATTCCTACCACTAAGTGGGATTCCTATCTCCTCATGTGAGGACAAAAATACAAGTTGTCATATCCATGTAGGATTGCCACATCACCGTGCCACACCCCACAATATGACAATATGGATTTTCCAAATATTTACAACATAGGCAATTAAATAATAAATACAAGCATTACAAATGTAAGGAATTACCAAGGTTGAGACACCTTAATTCCCAACAAATGATGCCTTCACCATGTATATAACAAGACTACTACAAGGGAACACAACCTTAAGAATATCCACCGAGGCAATGAATGAAGTCACCAAATATGGAAGGTGGTATATACAGTTTGAAAAGTTTATTTACTTGAGGATTCAAGGCTTTACAAGAATGGCCTACAGATTCCCTCATTACCCTACTGATAAAGTATTTCTTTTAGAACTATCAAGGCAATTGATAACTTGTGTTGAAAAGCTGAAACATCTGCATAGAACAAATGTTTAATTTCCTATTATGCTAGGTAAGGGCAACTATGCATGTGCTTCCTTAAGGGCAGCTGAGCACTTAGACACAGAGCTCTAACTACTCAACCTCCATTACCACACAAAGAGAAATCATTTTGATCCAAATAGGGTAATGGATAGATTTGTAAGCAAGAAGTTATTTCATATGAAGCACGTAAAAGATTTTTGGGCTAACTGCTTAGATGATTATGAAGTAATGAAGAGAGCCCATTCAAGATTATCCTTGGCATTCATAAGAAAGTTCCATATCATAGAAGTCCTAGATCAAATAGAGGATGATGAAAATGTGATGCATAGAGGAGCTTGGGAGGCACAGTATCATCAACCAATCCCCTTGCCCAATTGGGCCAATGCTGAAGAGTGTTCCTTGGATATTGTGATGAAAGAGCTAATCAAATTAAGTATGGCTTGGGTAAGAAGTCAGATTACTATTTTGGAAAGACAGGGAGTACAACTCACATACACTGAGCCTAATTCTGAGAAGGAATCCAAAGGAGAAGAAGATGCACCAATAGAGATAATAGATGAAGCAGAGCCAGCTCAAGAGCCTACCAAGAAATCAGACAGTGAAGAGGATGTACCCTTGATAGAAAAGGGTAAGAAAGTGAAAAAGGCCGCTCCTAAGGCACAAAAGAAGGACATGCCTCTTGCCACGAGAACAAGAGCATCAAAGAAGAGAGATATACCTAGTGGGCCAGGAGATGGTTCAAGGACGAAGAAAACCAAAGTGAAGAACATTGGCATAACCGTAGAGGCTTCCACTGCTGCAAACCCTAAAAACACAAATCTGCCAGTAGCGTCTCCACCCCCTACTACCCCAATTGTAAGTGCTGCTACCCTCTCCCCTGCTGAATCAACTGCTACATCTTCTCTTGCTGTTTCAACTGCACCTCCTTCTACTCTTGTAACTATTATTTAGGAAGATACCTCCGCTGTCCCTTCACCAACTATTGTTATTTCAACTACCTCATGTCCTTTGGCAATAGACTCAAGCACTCCGAGAAGCCCTATTTATTCCATTGCTGCCTCTTCATTTTTTTCCATCTCCACCATGTCCTTGCCTTCCATATCTTTTGTTTCACTCTCCACTTCCCTTGCATTGCCTCCAATTTCTTCTATTCTTTCACCTTCTCTCCCCGTGCCTACCTTTTCCATTACTTCACCCATTGTCATTTCTTCTGTCTTTCCAACCTCTTCCATTCCACTAACTTTGGGGTTTACCACCTTTGCCAACTTAACACAAGTCAGCTTGTCTTCACTCGTAACACCCCTATCATCTGCTGCCCCTATCTCCCAAGCTACCATAAACCAAGATTCAACTCCCTTGGTTGTACCAATGCTGCTGGACATAGAAAAGGTGTGTGCTAAATTGGGCCTCCATGAGCACAAGATAGAAATAGATGCATTTGAAGAGATCGAGAAAGATATATCTGATGAGCCTCTTGCTGAAGCAGTAAACAATGAAATAATAGAAATTTCTGACAGTCCTCCAGAGAAGAACTCAACAGAAATAGTCTTGATTGCTGCTCAAAAGGAGACTCTACTAAACTGGAGAGGTCTAGCAGATGTAGAAGAGGATATGGATAAGGAACTGGAACAAGAACAAAGGTTGCTCAAAGGACCACTTAGCATAGACAATGAGAATCCTAGTTTGTCTAAAGAGTCTTCCTCCTTGGCACCTGATTGGATACAAAGCAGAATTGCATATCTAGAGCCTCAGGTTGAAATTATGAAGTTGGATCAAAGTGCTATTCTATCACAAGCACAACAGCTAAAGAAGCAAAAGAAAGCTAATGTATAGTCTAGAATCTACAAAGATGTAATAGGATCCTGAATAGTAGAAGTAGCTCTCCCACCAGCCAATGCTGACAAAGAACAAGTTGGAGCTGAAGATTACACCATAACAAAAGTTAACCTGGGACCAGTTATGAGGAGTCAAAAGGTTGATGAGTTCAAGGGCTCTGTCTCCTCCATCCTAGAACAACTAGACAAGGATGGACTTACTAAGAAGGAGCTGAAACAGTAAAATGAAGAATTCAGAGCTTGTTTGCAATTTTTGATAAAGCCTCTAGACTCTGAAGGTGAGCTTAGGACTGTTCCTACTTTGCTATCAAAGGATGAAGTATCCAAGCTTGATGAAGTCAGGACTTTGGCCACTGGAACTCAGAAGTGGATGATTAAGGTGTGTCCAAAAGGATGTGAGGCCATCTATTTTGCAGCTAAACTTTATAATAATTTGTGCAAATGATGTGACTACTGGAAAGACTTGTATGAGGAATGTGATCCTTTCGATGAGTATTATTCTCAAGTGTTCCCTCGAGTACAAGAAATTAGAGATTTGCTTGCTCAGACATTGCTGTCTGAAAATATCCTGATAGGAGATAGTCTGCACAAGGCAATAACATGGTATCAACAGATAAAATTGAGAAAGGAAGTTTTTGATAGTATTAGAGAAGCCTACAAAGTGGCAGATGAAAATATATTATCTCTCATTTATGAAATAAATGACACCCTGAAGGATTGCCTTGTAATGGCTTGTGATGATTTGGCTCCATACGATGTGCATGGATGCAAGGGTAAGTTGCATAAAATAGTCTTTGAAGATACTGAGTTGCATGTTGAAGGCAGACTAGACAGGGTCAGTGACCTCCGAAATGACTTCATTACATTTCATAAAGGGAGAAAGGATGTTGAGAAGCTGTATATCCAATACGGTCAGGAGCTGGAAATGTTCAAATATCAGGTGAATCATATAAAAAACCCAGACCCTGCAGATATCAATCCAGCGTTGTCAACCTGGGTCAGCTACCACAACAAAATGCTAGAGGAAGACAGTAGATTTGGATGAAGAACATTACCATATTTTTGAATATTTTGAAATGTAGTCGCGTCACTCATGTATATTTCTATATTTGGAAGGTCATGCGACATTATTTTGTCCTTATTATGCCTGGGAAATGATATTTTCTATATGTATATTCAAATGGGTAGTCAAATTATCTAGGTTCAATGTATCTGGTGCTCCTTTTTCATCCTTTTCATAAGAGACAAAATGTAATCCGAGATTACAATGAGCTATTGTAAATGCATTTAATGATGTTAAATTTGGACCGTCGGTGTTGAGTTAATCTCCACCATTCATTCAAAAACTCAGTATGGCACCTCTCCTATATAAAGGGCTGCCCTCTCTCTTATTTGTAAGACTCTTGATGCTGAATTGTTGATGCTCTGCCAATTGAAGTTAATACAAAGCAATTTTCTATAATTTTCCTAAGAATTTGTCCATTGTGTTACTTATTTGGTTTCATGGTTCGCTTATTGATCTCCATTAGGTAGTTAGTTGTGCTTTTGCAAGGTTAATGATTTGTTAAAGGTATCTAATGAATGTTCTTAGTCCATAATTTTAGTTGCTTGCTGATTGTAAGTGACTGTGCAAAGTTAGCCTAGGTTGATCCTTTTGTGCCAAGTTTAATCACATTCCATACGTTAAATTGCACCATTACTTGGGTATTTAATGAATGAATGTGATCTAAAAATCTTTAAGTCTCCATTGAAGATAGCATCATTTTTTGCATTGCTGTAACATCTATTTGGTTTGGCAACTCAAAAAACTGGTTAAAATTCCAGAACATTTGTCTACTTACAACAGTCATCACATTGTGAATGTCACTTAGGATTTCTCTAAACTCTATCTCCTTTTGTATTTTATTTGAAAATAATTGTTAGTCTAGGTGTTTCAACAGCATTTTACATTGTTTTATCTGTTGAAATCATAAAAGGCTTTGCATGAATTATTGTTTAAACTGTATAAATCTGTCAACCGTATGTAAGACCCCTTGATGGCATAGCTAGTACATTCCAACTGAGAAATTCCAAGCAAGCTAAGACCTAGCTGTAGAAACCTTGGAGTAGTCTTACCTAGGGTAGGATACTTTTCAAGAGAGGTGTGATACCAGCAATCATACTTGCATTGTTGTGTGCTAAAACACTCATCAACAGAATTGGCGCTAGGAGGGTAAATCAAGCAAAACTTCCCTCCACAAAATCAGCAAGTATCGGGACCAGACAGAGACATACCAGGTCCAACTCAGCTGGAGAAGAGTTGCTATCTTTGATAGAATTTAGAAGAACAAGAAGGGATCAAGGAATACCTAGGGCACCAAGGGCTCAATTAGTCCCAAGAAACCTAGCCGCAACCCCAATCAATCCTCCAACCATGGCCTTTTTCACTGGCAAAAACTAGTCCCCATTTTAGTTGAACGACTATCATGATATGCCTAAGAACCCTGACAAGTTTTGCTCTAAGTTTAGAGAAAATGATCTAGATAAGATTGCTGATGAGCACATTAAAATTTTTGAAGGAAATATGTTCATGCACTAGATACCACACGAAGATGTAGTCTGTAGGTTGTTCCCCTATTCACTATAGGACGAGGCTTATTATTAGTTTTCTAACCTTCCTGCCACATCCATAAACTCATGGTTGAATCTGAAAAAATGCATTTCTAGATCAATTTCGAATGCCTACTACTCGAGCAGATCTCTACCGGTCTTTTGTGGAAATTCGTAGAGGTGAAGGTGAGTTGATAAGTTCTTTTAATAATAGATTCCAAAAGGATTTTAGTCGTTTGCAAGCTCCTTATGCTATAGGTCAAGTTGCAGCCTTGGATAGACTCACCTCTATGTTTGTAAGAAGGGCTAAGCCACCCCCAGCTAGTCTTGCTCAAGCCTATACTGAAGTTGTTACTGTGAATACTCAGCTAGGATAAACAACCATAGGTCCGTTGAATCACATGGGTCCCGTAGCAATGCCAAACCAAATACCCATGATTAACCAAGCCTTAGCTAACCATACCCCTGTAATGAACCTAGTTCCAACTCCCGCTACAACATAGGCTTTGGTGATTCACCACGGAAATCTAGTAGCTAAATTACCCATAGCCCAAATGCCCTTTCTTTAATCTTCTAAAATAACTAAGACAAGGGATGACAAAGATGACATTAGGGAGTTAGTTGAGCAGATGAAAAAGCTCATTGTAGAGGTGACCCCCCTAAGGAATCAAAATGAATATTTGCAGCCAAGGAATCAAAATTAGAATTAGTTTCAAAATCAGAATCAATATCAAAATCAAAATTTTTAGCAACGATCGAATCAGTCTTGGAACACTAGGCCCAACAATGGAGGTGTACCATCGCCATTGGAGAATCAGAACAATGATACTTGCCTGCCTGGCCGTGTGATGTTGGTTGAAGTAGCATTGTCCACATGGTGTAGGCTACATAATACCAATGTCCATTCAGAGTTGGACTATCCAGAATTTCATATAGCATCTAGCATCTTTCAGATGGAAATTTAGAATGTAGAAACACAAGAGAATCCACTGACAGGGTACGAGCTGGTGCCATCTCAAAGGTACGATACTGCCCTAGTACTTGATAGTTACACATTTCCATTCTAAGATGATAATCAACCTGAGGACGAAGAGCTAGATGAAGTAAACGCTTATCAACAATACAACAAAACTCCATACAATTTGAGGAGCAATAAGCCAAAAGGTCATTTCACCACTTCTATTCCCCTAAATAACTATCAAGTCCCATTGGATCCAAAAGCTTCCAACAATCTTGAACCTCCGAGGGCCATGCCCCAATCAATGAATCAAGGAGCTATTGCTGAAAGTTCCCAGAGGTCTGACGCAGTAAGAATGGGACACTATGTAGCTGATGAACTTAAGAAAATGAAGGTTAACTTGTCCATTTATGAGTTGCTTAAAGTGCCTGAGGTTAGGACAACATTTTTTCAAGATATGGGGGCAAGTTTTAAAATGGATTCTTCTCAGAAGGAGACTCCCATAAAAGATAACACTGATAAAGGTAACGAGAGAGTTCATGTGACAGATGCTAAACATAGGGTGACATTATACAAAGATAAGAGAGAGAGTCCTCCTTTCCTCTTAACACAGAATATTCAAGAAGAATCTTCATAATTGTTTGGTGGATTCGGGGGCTTCAACTAATGTGATGCCTTTATCAGTCTGCAAGGCACTAGGTCTCACTCTAGCCAAGTCCTCTAGGAAAGTTACACAGTTAGACAAAACTGAAGTGAATGTGATGGGAAAATTGAACATAATACATATGCAGCTGGCCTCCAATCCTAGAGTGCAACAATACATAGATATTCAGGTAGTGGATATTCTAGATCAATATGGCATGCTCTTAAGCTAGGACTGGTCTAGAACTTTGAATGGTTACATGGAAACTGACTTCTCCCACATGTGGCTACCATGGAAGGGATTAGCAAATTAGATCCGCATTGAAAGAGAGCCCAAAATGAAGCACATGATTATGGAGTATAATTAGACTAAAAAAATCTTGTTTTTAGAAGTGGATTTGGGAGTCTACCTCCCCCATGCTGATCAAGCAGAGGAGATTCTTATGCTAAGCTGCAATAGATTTCCTGATCCTCTATTTGTAGAGAATCCAAAAAGTACATAAGCATATGTGCAATCAGACTCAGGGAACTCCTCTAAAGATGATGAGTCAGGGATATTTGAAGGGTTTTGAGATTTTGTAGCTAAGTTTGTAAGTGATCAAGTAGCAGTGAGAAAGCGGACCCAGATGGAAGAATTATTGCTACCAAATTGGTACCGCATCTATGATGCATCTCATTATGAGTTTACATGTTTACTTTGCCAAGAAGTAGTAGAGCAAGTGCAGAAACACTTAAAGATTCCTATAGCTCCAAAGGAAGACCCAAAAGTTACAAAGAAGGTGGAGCCAGAACATCGGTTAAATGAGAAGAGACCAATGAGACAAGATGACAACAACAACGATTTCTGACTCTGGACTTTGAGGTTCAATGGATCCAGGTGTAGACAAGGATCTAGGGCAAATTTTGAATAGATCAGTCCCACTGGAAGTTTGTATTTGGCATCACATATATTATAGTTCCCTTGCACTAATAACGTGACAGAATATGAAGCTTTGGTGCAAGGACTGTTGATGGCCCTTCAAAAGAAAGTCTGGGTTATTCAAGTATTTGGTGATTCAGAACTAGTCGTCAAACAAGTAAGAAAGAAGTACTCTTGCAACAATAAGAGATTGAACATATATAGAAATCAAGTATGGGATCTAATTGAGTGCTTTGATGGTTTCAACATCCAACTTATCCCACAAAAACAAAACCATGTTGCAAATGCTTTGGCATAGATTGCAAGCACACTGGAACCAACAACTATGTCAAGCTTAAAAAAGTTTACTGTCGAGTTTGTTGCCACCCTGTCAGTACCAGATAATGTCACAAATTTTTAGGTTTTCGAGGATGACAAACACAATTGATTTCCTCACCTCATCAGATGTTTTTACTACCCAAATAATAGATGAGGAAGAAGTGGAGCCCACTGAAATGGACTTGGAAGGAGTTCTAAATTTAAAGACTGATACGATTCCATGAGGAATAGTAGAATTGGAACGATTGTTCGATTCAGACAAACTTGGAACCCAGAGAAAAGAAGAAGAATCTCCTGGAGGGCAATGTGATCCTTTCAATCTGGGGACAACAGAAGAAGTTAAGAATGTGTTCATTGGAAAGGCTAGTACTGAAGAAGAAAAGGCATGCATCATCCATGCACTAAGGGATTATCATGAAGTTATAGCATGGAGTTATGAGGACCTCAAGACATATGATACCTCAATCATTACTCATACCATACCGCTCAAACTAGGAGTGAAGCCTTTCAGATAGAAACAACGGACTGTGAATGCCTTGTTAGAGCCTTTGATTTTCAAAGAAGTACAAAAATTATTGTTAGCCAGAATTATATTTCCTATCAGACACTCAGCCTAGGTGGCAAACTTAGTCCCAATCTGGAAGAAAAATGGAGAGATCAGACTTTGTGTCTCCACTTCTGAAATTTGAATTGAGCATCTGAAAAGGATAACTATTCGCTACCATCATTAGATGAAGTATTACAGATTGTCAATGGATCCCAGATGATGTCTTTTCTAGATGGATATTCAGGTTACAACCAAGTGATGGTTGATTATGAAGATAGATTGAAAACATCTTTTACATGCAAATGGGGAAACTACGAATACCGCAGAATGCCGTTTGGGTTGATTAATGCAGGTGCCGCATTCTAACACGCAATGGATGTTGCCTTTAAGGGATTAGTTGGAAAGTGTATTATAATCTATATGGATGATCTTACAGTGTTTTAAAAAAGATGAGAAGATAATGTGGTTGACTTAAGGAAAGTATTATAGTGGTGCAAAGACTATGGGATCTCACTCAACCCTAAGAAATGCATTTTTGGGGTAATTGAAGGAAAGTTTCTAGGACATGTAATCTCTGAGCAGGGCATATCTATTGATCTAGACTGAGTGTAGGCAATTCTCAAGATACCGCCTCCAACTAGAAAGAAGGAACTTAAGTCTTATTTTGGTAAGATCAATTTTGTATGCAAGTTCATCACTAGTTTTGTTGAAATTGTCTGTCCACTTAACGCCATGTTGAAGAAAGATGCCAAAATGGATTGGACTCTGGAAGCCAAAGATGCATTCATAGAAATCAAACAAGTAATAGCCAATGCTCCAGTACTAGTGAGTGCAGATTATACATTGCCATTTCATATCTACTCATTTGCTTTCAAACATACTTGTGCAACTATGCTAACACAGAAGAAAGAAGTCAATTACGAAAGACCCATCACTTTCATGAGCACTCCATTGAAGGATGCAGAGCTAAGGTATCTGAACGTGGAAAAATAAGCATATGCCCTGGTGAAGGCAGTTAAGAAGTTTCATCATTACATTCTAAGAAGTCAGGTAATTGCCATAGTGCCGGATGCAGCAATTAAAGCACTATTGATGCAAAGTGAGCTCAGTGAAAGAAGAGGAAAATGGGTTACCATTTTGCAAGAATTCAACATAGAGATACAACCCATGAAAATGGTTAGAGGGCAGGCATTGACTAGATCAATGGAAGAAGTGGGACCAGGTCTAGTCTCCCAACAATACATGTTAGAAGACATCTCCAAGGATGAATGGTACGGAGACATCATATTTTATCTTCTTAATCAGCGCTGCCCACTTTAGTTGAATTCAGTTCAAAGAAGAGCACTTAGACTGAAGAGCAACAACTATATGATAAAGGGATCAGTCCTATATAAAAAGAATCATGAAGGGATCTCTCTAAGATGCTTAGACAAGACAGAGGTAACCCAAGTTTTGACCAGTTTCCATGAGAAGTTTGGGACAAGTCACAGATCAGCTCATTCAACTGCCAATCAAATTCTTTAGGCAAGGTATTACTAGCCTACATTATTCGAAGATGCTTATTCACATGTGAGAACCTGTCATACATGTCAGACAACTACCACAAGAGAATGAAATGCTTCCATGCCAGTGCAACCAATTATGGAGGTACGACCATTTGCATAGTGGGGTCTTGACTTTATCGGTATGGTCAATCCACCCTCATCTGTAGGCCACAGATATATTCTGACCGCTACTAATTACTGCACCTATTGGTCTGCAACAATAGCTTGTAAACAATGTACCACAGAGGTAGTCATTGAATTTGTTGAGAAACATATTATTGCCAGGTTTGGCTGTCCATTTTCTTTAGTTTGTGATAATGGTCCTGCCTTTTCTTCATTACATTTTTCTAAGTGGGCATTTGATTATGGGATCATTCTAAAATTCTCTTCTAATTACTATCCTCAAGGGAATGGGGTAGCTGAATTCACAAACAAAAACCTACTCAAAGTAATTAAGAAATTGCTAGACAAAAACCCCAGGGATTGGCATACTCAACTTAGATTTGCTTTATGGGCTGATAGAATTAGACACAAGGCTGGATTGGGAACATTGCCTTATCATTTAGTCTACGGAACCGAGCCTATCTTTCCAATTGATTTGAGAATCCCTGTGCTCCAATTCATGCAAGATTGTTTGGATTTTGATGATTAGTTGTCTTCCCGGTTAGCCCAATTACTGCACCTCGAAGAGAAATGTGACGCTGCCATAGAAAACTTTGCCAAACACCAAGGGGTGGTGAAATGATGGTTTGACAAGAGAGCCAGGGTCAAGGCCTTCTGTATTTCAGATTTAGTACTGTATTTGGATAAAGCTCATAAGAAGAAAGGTGAACATGGTAAGTTTGATAAACTTTGGTTGGGCCCATATCAGATCTATGAGATCCTTGGTGATAATACATATTGACTAAAGATCCTTACTAGTGAGGAGCTTCCATTGCCCATCAATGAACAGTTCCTAAAGCACTACTTTCAGGCTTGAGAGGCAACCTTGCCTCCTGTTAGTGTACATAGCTAGGTTGTTTGTCTACTTTTGGTTAGGATAGGTTGCTGTTAGATTAATTTACTTTCCTATTTTCTCTTGCTGTAGTTGTTAGGTGTTTTGCTTTCACTTAGTTTAGTTGTCTTTTCCCGCTTTGCTTTCGTTCACTGCACTTGCTTTGCCACGGGGTCTTTGTTTCTAGAGTGTGGTGGTAGTTATGCGGACTTGCAAATGCTTCTTTGTTGGGCAAATAATCTACAGTCTTTGTTTGAGAAGCCAAAGTTTTTACTTAGGTCTTGCTGTGGGTTCTGCTGTTGTACCAGGGAGTATGATGTCTATTCATTGGAAAGGAGTCATTAGTCAGTGCACCAGAAATGTTTTTTAACCATATATCTCTCACACTTTTAAATAATCCTGAAGTAGCTAAGTGAGTCTTGGTGATCTTGCATTAAGTGAAAAAATCTAAGGTCCACCTTCACCACCATCAGGAGTCCACACCCAACTAGCTGAGTTATCCCAAAGGTAGCAGTATTGCATTATACTCTGCTGATCTAAGCTCAATGAAATATCAATCCATCAATCAAAGAAAGAAATATAAAGAAAAATCATAATCACATAATATAACTCAGTTAGATGGACAATCAAGTAAACTCTACCGAGGCTCTGGATGCATGACTGGCAGTGGGGCTCTGCTTGAGTGGAATTCTGAGACAAATTTGTCGGCGCTATAGACGCTTGCTGGCAGCGGGGTAATGTTGAGGTAGTTCAGAAGGTGTGTACTAATTATGTAGCTTAATGTAAAGGATCTAGGATAAGTTTAGTTGCTAAGGGATGGGAATGAATACAACTGCACACACTCAAGTTTTCAGGATATGGATGGTTGCACTAGTTATTGAGCTTTGATTCTTTGATAGGATATCATGTTTTCTTGTCTAGCATGTGGGAAACATAGAGATTCTAGGTTCAAACTGAAAGTTTATCTTTGAAAAGCTCTAGAGCATTTCCTAGCAAAGTCACCATTTTTTGTGCCTTGCACACACGCCCCATTTCGCAAAATGGGGACCCCCTCTTTCAAGCTTTGGTTTAAAGTGATTGTGTGGTTTCTACCTCCTAAGTCGTAAAAAATGGTCAAATTGCATTTCTTGCCATGTTAGAGAATTAGTGTCAGTAGGTCATTCAAAAATCTGCTAAGTCCAAGTGTTTGCTTCCATCAAAATCAAGTCTGAATGTCTTTTGCGATAAAAATCCCTCCATCTAACCTTTGCGCTAAAATCATCTTCCTCTAACTTAGCTAGAAAGTCTCCCTCTGACCTTGCACTAAATTCCAACGTAACTGACTAAGTCAGTGACCCTTAAAAATCCCACAAGGTCATTTGTGTCGCATTTTCACGTAAAATCCTAGATTTTTCTACCGCATGATTGACTAACATACTGTACTATGCATTTATGGCAATTAAACAAAGGGGAATAAAAGGAGTATTTACATGATCTTAAGCTCATTTTACACTTCAAGAACAATCAAGGAGCTCTCCAACTACGTTGAGATTGATCCTCCTACACACAACCCGCGGATTGGACCCGAAAATATCTCTTCACCTGTGCATTTCAACATATTTCATTCTCTACAAACCAGGTGGGTATCCCCTTCATCTACTTAGGGTTTGTGCTTCTTAGCTAGGGTTTGCAATTAAACATAGATTCTGCAAATTCAGTTGCTTCAAATTACTCTGCAAGTATGTTTTGCTCAAGGGATAAAAGTTAGGGTTTTCTTTCTGATTTATGTGGGTATTTTGAAACCCTAGTTTAAGAAAATGAAGTAGGGGAGATAACTACCAAGTGTGTTTTTTTGAAACCCCTGTGTGTGTCGAAGGCCAAAACAAACAATTTACTTAGTCAAAAAATGATTTTTGATTTTGTGCCGCAATGCATCTGATTGACCTTCAAACTTTGCAATCAAATCCAAGTCATTTGGTGACATTAAAATTCCCCGCCAAGATCCCAAACATGCTCTATGCTGAAAACCTCATCTTCTGACCCAGCACTAATTGTTGCTTCAACCAACTTTGTTGGATGACCTTTAAAATCTTGCCAAACTCCAATGCTTACTTTGCACTCAGAACAAAGTGTCCCAACTTGGCACTTAAAACTACCTTCTCTGACTTAGGTTGGATGTATCCGAAAGACCTGCTAAGTCAGTGAGATCCAAAACTCCCGCAAAACAGTATAAAACAACTAAGCGCTAAAACTCACTTCCTCTGACCTTGCGCTAAAATGTACCTTCACCAACTTAGTCATTCATCTTCAAAACCCCTGCTAGGTTAGATGACACTAGAACTCATGCAAAAGATAATAAATTCGTGTAGCGCTGTATTTCACCTGCACCGACTTGCGCTGAAAACTTGACTGACCGACCGACCTCTATGACTTATCCAAGTCGGTCTCATCCAAAACCTCCGCAAGTGGGCTATCCATGAAAACCTCGCAAATTACGGCAACAACAAAAGTGACCAAATGCAAATAAACCTTTGGGTCGAATGACCCCAATTTCCTTGCCAGGTCGGTTGACCTCCAAATTCCTGCTTTGCCTTCTGCAGGTCGGTTGACCCTCAAATTAGCGCAAAATTGGTAAAATGAATGATCCAATTAAAATTTTATAAGGAGAAAGGTTTGTTAAGGTGAAATAATAGCTGCATTTATGGAATCATGATGTTTTACATGTTTTAATTAGAATTTTGCAGCTTTTGAGCATTTATTGCATGTGTTAGAATAGAAGGTTGCATTGTTTCATCATTTGATCATGTAATAAGTGTAATAACTGGTAAATTTCAGACTTGTGTGTTACATAGGCATGCATGGGTAACTTAGTTGAATAACATGGCTTAGTAATGTAGAAGTTGGCTTGATCAACATAGATTTAAAACTTAGGAGTCGGGAAAACCATTCACATGCATCAAGACTTATGAGGTCCGGTCATGCAGGTTAGATGACTGTGAGAGCCCAAATCATGAGGTACGAGTTCAAAGGCATCCCTCCTGAAACAAAGATTTCCCCAGGATGGAAGAACATTGGGGACACTGATCCAGGTCATATTGACTTAGATGATTTCAGACTCTGAGTGTTTAGACCCAATCCTACCCCAAGAGCCAAGAAAGTGAAAGATAGTGGGATTATAGAAGCTGCTACTTTCCCTACATCAACCCAATGTGCAGAATTGATAGTTGTATGTGTAAATAGATATGATGTAATGACTAGGACTATACAAACCACCAATGGAGATGTATTAGCATAACTAAGTCCACCCTCCTTGGCTGAAATCTTGGGCATCCCATGGCATCCAGTGATGACCATACCAAATAAGGTAGATGTAGAGGCCACATACAAGAAAGATTTAGATGGATGTAGGAAGCATATGAATGAACATTGGGTAAAAAGTAAGAGGTCTACTCTTGTCAAACTCCCTTAGGTCCTATATAGGAGTGACTTTTATGATGAGATAGTGGATCTAGTGACCCTGCAAAACAAAATATATGGATTGCCCACATCATCAAATTTCAAAGGATGGATGTTCCTGATAATTGAGGAAATTTTGAAAGGCACCAAGTTCCATTGGGCACATATACTGAGTGATAACATCCATGAAGCATTTAGTAACTTCAAAGAGAAGCAATTTTTTAGATGGACATCCTATGTAGTATATGCATTGGCAAGGAAGAATCAATACGTTGGACTGTCCAAGGAAGGAGAAGTTGGGAATGATGAGCAACACCAAGTTAAGGTCTATGAAAGCTATACTCAATTGACAGTGTCCCAATCTCTTATCCATTTCAAAAGGGTGAATGATGCCTTCACCATGTATATAACAAGACTGCTACAAGGGAACACAACCTTAAGAATATCCACTGAGGTAATGAATGAAGTCACCAAATATGGAAGGTGGTGTATACAGTTTGAAAAGTTTACTTACTTAAGGATTCAAGGCTTTACAGGAATGGCCTACAGATTGCCTCATTACCCTAATGATAAAGTAGTTCTTTTGGAACTATCAAGGCAATTGATAACTTGTGTTGAAAAGTTGAAACATCTGCATAGAACAAATGTTCAATTTCCTATTCTGCTAGGTAAGGGCAACTATGCATGTGCTTCCTTAGGGGCAACTGAGCACTTAGACACAAAGCTCTAACTACTCAACCTCCATTACCACACAAAGAGAAATCATTTTGATCCAAATAGGGTAATGGAAAGATTTGTAAGCAAGAATTTGTTTCAAAGGATGCACTTAGAAGATTTTTGGGCTAACTGCTTAGATGATTATGAAGTAATGAAGAGAGCCCATTCAAGATTATCCTTGGCATTCATAAGAAAGTTCCATATCATAGCAGTCCTGGATCAAATAGAGGATGATGAAAATGTGATGCATAGAGGAGCTTGGGAGGCACATTACCATTAGCCAATCCCCTTGCCCAATTGAGCCAATGCTGAAGAGTGTTCCTTGGATATTGTGATGAAAGAGCCAATTAGATTAAGTATAAAGGGTTGGGTAAGAGGTTAGATTACTATTTTGGAAAGACAGGGAGTACAACTCACATACACTGAGCCTGCTTCTGAGAAGGAATCCAGAGGAGAAGAAGATGCACCAATAGAGATAATAGATGAAGCAAAGCTAGCTCAAGAACCTGCCAAGAAATTAGACAGTGAAGAGGATGTACCCTTAATAGAAAAGGGTAAGAAAGTGAAAAAGGCCGCTCCTAAAGCTTAGAAGAAGGACATGCCTCTTGCCATGAGAACAAGAGCATCAAAGAAGAGAGATATGCCTAGCGGGCTAGGAGAGGGTTCAAAGATGAAGAAAACCAAAGTGAAGACCACTAGCATGGCCGTAGAGGCTTCCACTGTTGCAACTCCTGACAACACAAATTTTCTAGTAGCTTCTCCACCCCCTGCTGCCCCAATGGTAAGTGTTGCTACCCTCTCCCCTGCTAACTAAACTACTGTATCTTCCCCTGTTGTTTCAACTCCACCTCCTGCTACTCCTGTAACTATTATTCAGGAAGATACCTCTGCTGTCCCTTCACCAACAATTGCTATTTCAACTGCCTCCTATCCTTTGGCAATAGACTCAAGCACTCTAAGAAGCCCTATTTCTTCCTCTACTACCTCTTCATTTTCTTCCATCTCCACCATGTCCTTGCCTTCCATATCTTCTGTTTCACTCTCCACTTCCCTTGCATTGCCTCCAATTTCTTCTATTCTTTCACCTTCTCTCCCCGTGCCTACCTTTTCCATTACTTCACCCATTGTCATTTCTTCTATCTTTCCAACATCTTCCATTCCACTAACTTTGGGGTTTGCCACCTTTGCCAACTTAACACAAGTCATCTTGTCTTCACTTGCGACACCCCTATCATCTGCTGCCCCTGTCTCCCAAGTTACCATAAACCAAGATTCAACTCCCTTGGCTGCACCACTGCTGCCAGGCATAGAAAAGGTGTGTGCTAAATTGGGGCTCGAAGAGCACAAGCTAGAAATAGATGCATTTGAAGAGTCTGAGAAAGATATATCTAATGAGCCTCTTGCTAAAGCAGCAAACAATGAAATAATAGAAATTTCTGATAGTCCTCTAGAGAACTCACCAGAAATAGTCTTGGATGCTGCTCAAAAGGAGACTCTATTAAACTAGAGAGGTCTAGCAGATGTAGAAGAGGATATGGATAAGGAACTGAAATAAGAACAAAGGTTACTCAAAGGGCCACTTAGCACAAACAATGAGAATCCTAGTGTGTCTAAAGAGTCTTCCTCCTCGGCACCTGATTGGCTACAAAGCAGAACCGCGTATCCAGAACCTTAGGTCAAAATTATGAAGTTAGATCTAAGTGCTATTCTGTCAGAATCATAGAAGCCATAGAAGCAAAAGAAAGCTAAGGTATAGTCCAGAATCTACAAAGATACAACTAGATCTTGAATAGTAGAAGTAGCTGTCCCACCAGCCAATGCAGATAGAGAACAAGTTAGAGCTGAAGATTACACCATAACAACAATTAACTTGGGACTAGCTACGAGGAGTCAAAAGGTTGATGAGTTCAAGGGCTCTGTCTCCTCCATCCTGGAACAACTAGACAAGGATGAACTTACTAAGAAGGAGATGAAATAGTAAAATGAAGAATTTAGAGCTTGTTTGGAATTTTTGATAAAGCTTGTAGACTCTGAAGGTTTGCTTAGGACTGTTCCTACTTTGCTATCAAAGGACAAAGTATCCAAGCTCAATGAATTTAGGACTTTGGCCACTGGAACTCAGAAGTGGATGATTAAGGTGTGTCAGAAAGGATGTGAGGCCATTGATTTTGCAGCTGAGCTTCATAAGGATTTGTGAAAATTACAAGACCACTGGAAAGACTTGTATGAGGAATGTGATCCTTTCGATGAGTATTATTTTCAGGTGTTCCCTCCAGTACAAGCAATTATAGATTTGCCTGCTCAGACATTATTGTCTAAAAATATCCTGACAGGAGATAGACTGTACAAAGAAATTGATGCAGAGGAAACGCAACAGAAGCTTACAAATGGGAATGAGGAGTCATTAACACAACCAACATGTTAAAATCCTGGACATGCAGTATGTAATACCTATCGGCTTATCATCATCATCATATTTCTTGCTAACACAGACATCATCATCATATTTCGAAGAGGCATGAAATATCCTCCTGCTAACTACTGTTCACTTCCTTATCACCTTTCGCCTTTCGCCTGTCAGCAGCATCATGATGTTCGACATCATCTTCATCAGTAGGATATAAAATATCCAGTTCCTCCCATATATCCTGATGACAACAACTTCAAGCACCTTTCCTTCGATGCTTACGTCACCCCGATATCCGACTACTCAAACAACAGCATCAGGATATGACTTATTAGGTCATATTGAAACATCCTGATGATGTTAACCAAACTTTATGCCGATGACTTACGCCGATGCCAAAACACTTAGCGACAGCAGGATAAACTTGCATAGGGTGATATTCGCAATATCCTGATGACGATGACGTCACTTGCACCCGATGATGATGTCAATGCACCTGATGATGATGTCAACAGGATATAAGACACTTATATCCTCCGCACCATGATAATGAATATCCGGTGATCTTTTCAATATCCTGATGATGACCTTTCCGGTCCTTAGCCAAAAAGTGAACTTTCACTCCTGCATGCGATAGCGATATGCGGACGATGGATACACACGAAAGATGATCTTGACGATGATATATACACTGAGTATATATCCAACCTATATCATCTTGATGCACTTGAAACATGCAATTTTTGCCAACTTCAGAACCTGATCCTGATAGCGATATACTCGTAGATGACGATACGATTCACTTCGTCTGGAAAAGCACATGCAGATCCCTGTATATCCGTCAGCTGCATGCAAACTCATAGAACCGCACAATTTTACAAATAAAACATGATGGTCGGGCCGGATCACCTTCAGATCAAAACTTAACAGTTTATCTTCCTAAACCCTAGCACATGAGGATGCTAGGTTGATTCATAGCATGCTACCAATCGATCTCCCACACAATGAAATGCATAAACAGAAAACTAAAATACAACCTAAACTAACATGCATGACCATTCCACCGATTCACAGAATCAACCGGTGGAAGGGTTGAAAGAATCCATTAACCTGTAATCAGAACAGAAATCAAAACATAAACAGCTGATAAACCAGATAATGCAATTGATGAGATCTTATTTAGATGAAACACAAATGTCCTGTTTCTACAATACTATCGAACAACAATGTTTCACAATGTCTGGACTGATCTTTGGATCTCACTCAATCACTAGTACAACATAACATAACTACTACTCTCTGATCACCAGTACAACATAACACAACTACTACTCTGATATGATCTCAAACCCTAACTGATCTGAGTTATTTATAGCAATATCCTACGAGTACTACCAACTTGATTCCCAGCGGCTGGGAGCTTCCAAGCGGCTGGGAGAAGACAGCTCAGACAACCTGATCACGAGCTCTAACTGCCTGCACACTCTCCTAGGCTGATCTAATACATATGCATTGGTCCAATGGACCTTATTACATTATGAAGTCAAACATGCTAAAACTAGACTAATGTCTTGTCATGCGGACAATGAACCTATATCCTGTCTTGTAGGGGTGCTCCTGCACCAAGTCTCATACATGGTCTTTAGTGAATCAATGCCAACACTTTCTAACTAAATCTGGTTGATTGTTAGAACTCTCCTGCTCAAAGCATCTGCAACTTTATTCTTGACTCCTTTCTTATGCTTCAATGTAAAAGTAAACGCTTGTAAGGTTTCTACCCATTTCATGTGTCTGTGGTTCAACTTTTCCTGGCTATTTATGAAACTCAGAGCCTGGTTATTTGTGAATACTATGAATTCCTTTGGCATCAAGTAATGCCTCCATTTCTTGAGTGACTGGACTAAAGCATACATTTCCAAATCATATGAGGAATACCTCCTTTTAGCATCATTGAGCTTCTCACTGAAAAATGCAATAGGTCTACCTTCTTGGCTGAGTACTACTCCAATGGCCATGTGACTAGCATCACATTCCACCTGAAAGATTTTGTTAAAGTCTGGAAGTGCAAGGACTGGCTGCTGTGCCACCTTCTTCTTCAATGTTTCAAAAGAATCATCTGCTCTTTGAGTCCAAACAAATCTGCACTTCTGTCCTCCTTTGATGGTATCAAGCATGGGTGCACAAATATGACTAAACCCTCTTATAAACTTCCTGTAGAAGGTTGCTAACCCATGGAAACTTCTGACATCATTCATAGTCTTTGGGGTTGGCCAAGACAATATGGCACTTACCTTCTCCTTATCCATTTGTAACTTTCCTTGTGAAATGACAAAACCCAAATATGTGATCTCCTCTTGCATGAACAAACACTTGTCTAAATTTATCATCAGCTGCTTTTCATGTAACCTCTTAAGAACCAAATCTATGTGTCTAAGATGTTCTTCTTTTGTGTTGCTGAAAATCAGAATGTCATCTAGATATACTATGACAAACTTACCAATGAACTCTTTCAAAACCTCATTCATCAACCTCATAAAAGTACTAGGTGCATTAGATAAACCAAAAGGCATAACCTTCCACTCATATAACCCTTCATTAGTTTTGAATGCTATTTTCCATTCATCTCCTGGCCTAATCCTGATCTGATGATATCCACTCTTTAGATCTATTTTTGTAAAATACTTAGCACCTCCCAAACAGTCAAGTAAATCCTCTATCCTAGGGATTGGAAACCTATACCTGATTGTGATCTTGTTAATAGCTCTGGAATCTGTGCAAAGCCTCCACGTACCTTCCTTCTTTGGTGCTAGTACAGCTGGTACTGCACATGGACTTAAACTTTTCCCAATCAGACCTGAATCCAATAATTCTTTAATTTGTCTGGCTACTTCTGCATTCTATTCTGGAGTTAGCTTATAGGCTGCTTTGTTTGGAAGTGTTGACCCTAGAATTAAGTCTATGCAGTGACTAATATCCCTGACAGGTGGTAGGGATCTTGGCATTCCTTCTGAGATGATACCTTTGTACTTATCCAATAGCTCTTGGATAGCTGGGTCTATGAACCTTTGCTTTTTCTCTTCCTTGACTTCTTGCTGCTATTCTTTATTCACCCTCATACATGGGATTAGGGCATATGCAACTGCACCTTCTGCTGCTACTTCTTTCATGAATTTTTTACCTTCCATCAGCATTACCTTCACCTCTTTTCCTTTAGATTTCTCCTCCTTCTCCGTCAATGGTAGTAACTTTATAACCTTACCATCTTTAGTGATTGTATAGGTGTTTCTAACACCATCATGTTGTGCCTTCAAATCATACTGCCATGGTCTACCAAATAAAAGATTGCAAGCATCCATCGTGGTAATGTCAAACAACAACTTATCCTTATATGCTCCAATCTGAAATTCTACCCAAGCCTGCTCTTCTACAATTGTCTGCTGACCTTGGGTAAGCCATGAGACTTTATATGGGGATGGGTGAGGCAATCTCCTAAGCTTAAGCTTTGTCACCATTTCTTCAGACACAAAATTTTCAGTAGAACCAGAATCAATCAAAACTTTACATGCCTTACCTCCTGCTTTGCAAATAGTCCTGAAAAGAGACTTTCGTTGAGGGGATTCTTTGTTAGGTACCTTCATGGTAGTCATTGTTCTTCTCATCATTAGAGACTCTCCACTTTCTGGGTATCCATAATTATCAGGAGCATTCACACTCTGAAAATCATTAGAGCCTGTCATACTTTGATTATCAGGTTCTTGGACCAGATTTGTTCTCCTTTCTCCTGTTGAGCTTGTGGCCTTTTCTGGACATCTGCTGGTTATATGGCCTTCTTTGTTACAGTTATAACATCTGATGGATCCTCTGCCCTGGGATCTTCCTCTGAAAGGTCTTCTACCTCTGAAGTTTCCTTGCTGACTATAATTTTCCCTCTGGTTCTGCCTATTGTTTCCCTTACTATTGTCATGACTGGATTCTCCTTGATATCCATGTCCATGTCCTCTACCTCTAAAAGGACCTCCTCCACCCCTTTGTTGTCTTCCTCTTCCTCTATTGTGTTGTTCTTGTTTTCTCTTTAACTTCTCTTCCACTTTCAATGCCAACTGAAAGCATTTCTGAACTTTATCTGGATTATGTAGACTTAAATCTTCCTGAATTTTGAACCTCAATCCATTAAGGTATCTGGCTACCTTCTCTTCTTCACTTTCCTTTACCTTTGTTTTCATACAAAGTTTCATGAATTCTTCTGTATATGAGCTGACATCTAGCTCCTTCTGCTTCAGGTTTTGCTTCCTCTTGTGTAATTGGATACTGTAATCCAATGGGACATAAGCTTCCTTTACTAATGCCATCATTTTCTTCCATGTAGTGACTCTATGCTTTCCCTCCTGTACTCTATCATCTTGGACGAAATTCCACCATGTCAAGGCAGCTTCTTTCATTTTTGACTGGGCTATTTTCACCCTCTGTTGTTCTGGTATCTCCTCTGTTTCAAAGAAATTGCTCAAGGAGTCTATCCACTCCATCACTGAATCAGGTTCCATCTTTCCTGTAAACACTGGCAAATCCAATTTCACATCCATGGTTCTCCTCTCCATGGCCTTGAGGGCGTTCAATAGTGGTCTCTGGTTTGCAGGAATGACCTCCTCGTTCCAACTAGGGATCTCTTCTTCTTCCCTATCTTCTTCTCTACCAGAACCTACTCTGTTCCTCAACTTCTCTAACTCATCCTTCAATTCCTGATTCTGAGCCTTCACGGCCTTGCTCTCTGCAATCTGTTTCTTTACCAGAACTGCCAACTCAACGTTGGTCATCCTTGCCGGAATCTCAGATGTTCCTTCTTCATCTGACATCCTGCTATATCCTGATCTTTTCCAGAAGATCCTTCCTTTGCTCTGTCCTTCCGGTGACAGAATCAACACACAACAGCCCAGACCTTTTGCTGAGCTCTGATACCACTATGATGCAGAGGAAACACAACAGAAGCTTACAAATGGGAAGGAGGAGTCATTAACACAACCAACATGTTAAAATCCTGGACATGCAGTATGTAATACCTATCGGCTTATCATCATCATCATATTTCTTGCTAACACAGATAGCATCATCATATTTCGAAGAGGCATGAAATATCCTCTTGCTAACTACTGTTCACTTCCTTATCGCCTTTCGCCTTTTGCCTGTCAGCAGCATCATGATGTTCGACATCATCTTCATCAGCAGGATATAAAATATCCGGTTCCTCCCATATATCCTGATGACGACAACTTCAAGCACCTTTCCTTCGATGCTTACGTCACCTCGATATCCGACTACTCAAACAACAGCATCAGGATATGACTTATCAGGTCATATTGAAACATCCTGATGATGTTAACCAAACTTTATGCCGATGACTTACGCCAATGCCAAAACACTTAGCGACAGCAGGATAAACTTGCATAGGGTGATATTCGCAATATCCTGATGACGATGACGTCACTTGCACCCGATGATGATGTCAATGCACCTGATGATGATGTCAACAGGATATAAGACACTTATATCCTCCGCAACATGATAATGAATATCCGGTGATCTTTTCAATATCCTGATGATGACCTTTTCGGTCCTTAGCCAAAAAGTGAACTTTCACTCCTGCATGCGATAGCGATATGCGGATGATGGATACACATGAAAGATGATCTTGACGATGATATATACACTGAGTATATATCCAACCTATATCATCCTGATGCACTTGAAACATGCAATTTTTGCCAACTTCAGAACCTGATCCTAATAGCGATATACTCGTAGATGACGATACGATTCACTCCGTCTGGAAAAGCACATGCAGATCCCTGTATATCCGTCAGCTGCATGCAAACTCACAGAACCGCACAATTTTACAAAGAAAACATGATGGTCGGGCCGGATCACCTTCAGATCAAAACTTAACAGTTTATCTTCCTAAACCCTAGCACATGAGGATGCTAGGTTGATTCATAGCATGCTACCAATCGATCTCCCACACAATGAAATGCATAAACAGAAAACTAAAATACAACCTAAACTAACATGCATGACCATTCCACCGATTCACAGAATCAACCGGTGGAAGGGTTGAAAGAATCCATTAACCTGTAATCAGAACAGAAATCAAAACATAAACAGCTGATAAACCAGATAATGCAATTGATGAGATCTTATTTAGATGAAACACAAATGTCCTGTTTCTACAATACTATCGAACAACAATGTTTCACAATGTCTGGACTGATCTCTGGATCTCACTCAATCACCAGTACAACATAACATAACTACTACTCTCTGATCACCAGTACAACATAACACAACTACTACTCTGATATGATCTCAAACCCTAACTGATCTGAGTTATTGATAGCAATATCCTACGAGTACTACCAACTCGATTCCCAGCGGCTGGGAGCTTCCAAGCGGCTGGGAGAAGACAGCTCAGACAACCTGATCACGAGCTCTAACTGCCTGCACACTCTCCTAGGCTGATCTAATACATATGCATTGGTCCAATGGACCTTATTACATTATGAAGTCAAACATGCTAAAACTAGACTAATGTCCTGTCATGCGGACAATGAACCTATATCCTGTCTTGTAGGGGTGCTCCTGCACCAGAAATAACATGGTATCAACAGATAAAATTGAGAAAGGAAGTTTTTGACAGTATCAGAGAAGCCTACAAAGTAACAGATGAAAATATATTATCTCTCATTTATGAAATAAATGATGCCCTGAAAGACTGCCTTATAATGGCTTGTGATGATTTGGCTCCATACGATGTGTAGGGATGCAAAGATAAGTTGAATAAAATAGTCTTTGAAGATACTGAGTTGGATGTTGAAGGTAGACTAGACAACGTTAGTGATCTCTGAAATGACTTAATCACATTTCAGAAAGGGAGAAATGATGTTGAGAAGCTATATATCCAATATGGTCAGGAGCTAGAAATGTTCAAATATCAGGTGAATCATATCAAAAACCTAGACCCTGCAGATATCAATCCAACTTTGTCAGCCTAGGTCAGGTACCGCAACAAAATGGTAGAAGAAGACAAAGTAAATTTAGATGAAGAACATTAGCATATTTTTGAATATTTTGAAATATAATCCTGTCACTCATGTATATTGCTATATTTGGAAGGTCATGCGAGGCTATTTTGTCCTTATTATGCCTAGGAAATGATATTTTCTATATGTATATTCAAATGGGTAGTCAAATTGTCCAGGTTCAATGTATCTGGTGGTCCTTTTTCATCCTTTTCATAAGAGACAAAATCTAATCCAGGATTGCAATGAGCTGTTGTAAATGTATTTAACGATGTTAAATCTAGACCGTCGGTGTTGACTTAATCTCCACCATTCATTCAAAAACTCAGTATGGCACCTCTCCTATATAAAGGGCTGCCCTCTCTCTTATTTGTAAGACTCTTGATGCTGAATTGTTGATGCTCTGCCAATTGAAGTTAATACAAAGTAAGTTTCTGTAGTTTTCCTAAGAATTTTTCCATTGTGTTACTTATTTGGTTTCATGGTTCGCTTCTTGATCTCCATTAGTTAGTTAGTTGTGCTTTTGTAGGGTTAATGATTTGTTAAAGGTATCTGATGAATGTTCTTAGTCCATACATTTAGTTGCTTGCTGATTGTAAGTGACTGTACAAAGTTAGCCTGGGCTAATCCTTTTGTGCCAAGTTCAATCGCATTCCATAAGTTAAATATCTCCATTACTTGGGTATTTAATGAATGAATGTGATATGAAAATTTTTAAGTCTCCATTGAAGATAGCATCATTTTCTGCAGTGCTGTAACATCCATTTGGTTTGGTAACTTAGAAAATTGGTTAAAATTCTAGAACATTTGTCTACTTACGACAATCATCACATTGTGAAAGTCACTTAGGATTTCTCTAAACCCTATCTCCTTTTGCATTTTCTTTGAAAACAACTATTAGTTTAGGTGTTTCAACAACATTTTACATTGTTTTATCTGCTGAAATCATAAAAAGGTTTGCATGAATGACTGTTTAAACTGTATAAATCTATCAATCACATGTAAGACCCCTTGTTGGCACAGCTAGTACATTCCAACTGAGAAATTCCAAGCAAGCTAAGACCTAGCTGTAGAAACCTTGGAGTAGTCTTACCTAGGATAGGATGCTTTTCAAGAGAGGTGTGATACCAACAATCATACCTGCATTATTGTGTGCTAAAACACTCATCAACATGAACTTTCTAGAAGACTTGGCAGTGGTAAGGCCTAATGCCTTACAAATAGACAGTGACATCACATTGGTGGAAGCCCCTGAATCCACTAGGTAGTTATGAAGGTTCTTGCCAAATATCCTTAAAGTTAATAGAAAGGGAGGTGATTCTCTTTTCTCTTTGTATAATGTGACCTATTGATCAGTGTTTGTGACATGGATTCTATCCTTGTCCTTACCTTGAACATCCTTTTGTGGGGTGTCTTTTGGTGTAGGATCAGACTTAGCCTACATCCCAATGTATTGAAGGAAAGATGTCCTTACCTCAGGAATCTTCATTAGTTAAAAACTGATAGACTGACTTTCATCTTGCTAAGTTCATCTACCACATACTAGCCCAACTTGGCTACCTCAGACTTCTTAGATGATTATCTAGTGTCATGCTAGACAACCACTTGAGGTGGAGCCTTTGGAGGATCATGATTATTAGAGGCCTTGGAATCAAGAGGAACTGGATAAATGTTAGGGGGAATGGAGGTAGTAAAGGGCCCCTCAGGCTTGCTACTTCTGAGATTATATGGAGTCCTATTATACTATTGATAGGCCTGAACCTCATCAACTTCTTCTTCCTCAGGTTGATTATCATCTTGAAAGGGAAAATCAAAACTTTCCAAAACTAAAACAATATCATACCTTTGAGTAGGCACCAACTCATATCATATAGGATGTGTAGGTTCTTGTGCTTCAACATTCTAAACCTCCCTCTGGAAGATGCTGGATGCAATCTGAAACTCATGAAAGTCCAATTCTGAGTGAGCATTAGTGTTATGGATCCTACACCAAGAGGACAAGGCAACTTTAACCAACATTACTCACCTTGGAGGATGGTTGTCTACATTTTGAGACTCAAATGGCAATGGTACACCTCCATTATTAGGCCTAGTATTCTAGGTTCTATTAGGTCTCTGATAATTTTGATTTTGATTCTGATTCCTCTACTGCACATATGCATTCTAATTCATGAGATGAGTTACCTCAGTTGTGAGCTTCTTCATTTGCTCCACTAGTTCCCTGATGTCATCCCTAGTTTTGGCAGTAGCATTTTCAACTATTTGGAGGAATGGGAGATGGACTAGGGGTAACTCTGATATAGGAGCTCTAGGATGGACAACCCAATCCTGAGTTGTAGCTGGTATTGGACTGGGGTTCATTATTGGAGTGTGATTATCGAGGGCTTGGTTGATCAATGACACTTGATTGGGCATGCCTATTGGGCCAATATGATTAATATGACTTTCTCCCTATTTCCCTAACTATGTATTTACTTTGAACGCCTTAGTGTAGGCCTTTGCCAAAGTGGTTATTTGAGGATTCACTCTCCTAACGAACATTGATGTTAACTTATCCAATGCAGCAGCTGCAACAATGTTGTATGGTGTCTGAAGAAGACAGTAAGGCTTGTGGAATCTATTATTGAACATGCTTATCAACTCACCTTTTGCCCTCTAGATCTCCACAAAAGACTGATAGAGATCAGTAGGAGATGTCGACATCCTGAATCGGTCCAAAAATGCATCCTTAAGGCATTACCAAGAATCAATAGAGGCTGCAAGAAGATTAGAAAACCAGTAGTAGGCCTCATCCTACAGAGAGTATGGGAATAGTATGCATATTACATCCTTGTATTGAACTTGCAACATGTACATGTTACCTTCAAAGATCTTTATGTGTTCATCTGTAGTCCACTCAAGATCAGTAGGCTGTAATTTTGAACAGAACTTGTCCAAATTTTTGGGCATATCATGATAGTTGGCAAACTAGATAGGAGAGGAGTTTGTAGCAAAAAAACTATATTGAGAAAATTTACTTGAAATGTAGCGGGATTCCTAGGAATGGATCGTGATCTTGGAGTTCTGGGTATCCCTTGATCTCTTCTTGTTTTTCTAAACTAGGTCAAGGACAAAAGATCCTCCCCAGCTGAGCTGGATCTTATGTGTCTTTGTCTAGTCCCCAGCCTTGTTTATCTATATGTGAAGGGCTAAAAGAATGAAAATTTTTGGGCCCTCCTTCTAGTGGTAATTATGTTGATGGGTGTTTTAGTACGCAACAATGCAGGTAAGATGTTGGGTATCTTACCTCTCTTGAAAGGAATCTTATCCTAGTAAACCTAGAATAAGGCTGCCCCAAGGTTTCTAATGTCAGGTCTTGACTTGCAGGATAAATCAGCGGATATGTATTTTGCTGTTCCAACCAAGGGCTCTTCCATGTAATGTAGGGTTTGTGATATATGATAACAATTAGTGTTTTGAAACCCAAAGATAATGCAAACTGTAATGTCTAAAATCTATCAACAGATGAGCAATGTAATGTTGCTTAAACCCTAAATCTACCAACTCATATAAAGGAAATGCAAAAGGATTGAAGGGTAAAGAGATGATAAATAAAACCTAAGGACATATCACATATAGTTTGAATGCTGCAGATTGATAAACACTCTAAATACACTAATTTCTTCTTAACCAGGTCACAGCCAAAATGTTGTAGAAATAGTAAATCTCCAATGGTATTTTAAGATTTTCAAATCTCATACATTCATTAAACACCCAACTACTAGCGTATTTTAATTAGTGTTATGCAATCAAACTGAACTCATTTAGTGCATTTAGACTAACCATGTAAAGTTACTTACAATCAACAAGAAACAAATGGTATGAACCAGAGCATTCATCAGATATCCAAACATTCATTCATCACTGCAATTGTACTTTATTGAAATCATAATGGAAATGAACCATGAAATCCAAAATCTTATAACACAAGAATAAAATATTTAGCAACACCTATACTCATGCTTTGTATTGAATCAAAACTTTGGCAGAATCTCAACAATTCATGTTTCCAACCTTACAATGAGAGAAAATGACATAAGGATTGGCACATATGACATAAGGATAGCATAGATTTGGAAGATAAGAAAGCAAATTAAATAAATAAATTTATTTAATATATTTTTAGAAGATATTGAAGATAAGAAAGCAAATTAAATAAATAAATTTATTTAATTTATTTTTAGAAGATTTAGAAGATAAGAAAACAAATTAAATAAATAAATTTATTTAATTTATTTTTAGAGGATATTGAAGATAAGAAAGCAAATTAAATAAATAAATTTATTTAATTTATTTTTAGAAGATTTAGAAGATAAGAAAGCAAATTAAATAAATAAATTTATTTAATTTATTTTTAGAGGATATTGAAGATAAGAAAGCAAATTAAATAAATAAATTTATTTAATTTATTTTTAGAAGATTTAGAATATAAGAAAGCAAATTAAATAAATAAATTTATTTAATTTATTTTTAGAGGATATTGAAGATAAGAAAGCAAATTAAATAAATAAATTTATTTAATTTACTTGCACATGATTTTGGAAGAATAAATAAAATATTAATTATATTTTATTTTGTGGAAATTTAATTTAAATAAATTTGTATTTTATTTAAATTTAGAAGAATGGATGATTTAATTAAATAATTAAAATTATTTAATTATTTTAGAAGAATAAGGTCAATGTAGATGAAATTAATTAAATAAACGAAATTTATTTAATTAAATGGGAGGAAGTGAATCAAATAAATAAATAAATTTATTTATTTATTGATAGAGGACTATGAAGATGAAATAAATATTTAAAATATTTATTTAAGTAGAGTCATGTCATTTTTAGGTGTATACATTTTGCCCCTCTTTGATGCAATGCGTTTTATCACATTGTTTCAAAGAATAAGATTGTATAAAAATGATACATGGCCCAGTTTGCCCCTGGTACAAGTTTAATGACAGGATGCCCCCTCAGGAGATTGGACGGGGAGAAGGTAGAAGGCATGAGACGGACAATCTTACGATGAGATAGGCTGACAGAAGAAGAAATGGTTGGATGCAGAAGAAAGATGGTGAATGATATGTGATGCAAGATAAAATGATGACACACACAAGCAAGTAAGCAAGTATTCACAAATGATACAAGAACAAACAAGGTATTGCCCCTGTCAAGCGGTAAACCAACGATATATTGATAACGATATACAACAGTGTTTTCATGGTAGGGAATGATAAATCCCTAGAGCAACATGAAGGATAGTGTTGTCATGGCGGGGAACGATATATCCCTAGATCAACACGATAGGCGTGGGAAAGACATATCCCACTGATAGTTATGATTGATTGATATGGTTTACGACAAGATTAGGATCAAGACCACTGATTGTGATTGGATAATTTGACAAGATTGATATACTCGATCGGTATGGATTAAGGATGGACTTGCATTTGGATCGTTGCTCAGGTTGACAGCTAGAACTGTTGATGAGAGATATGAAGACAGATAGAAATTTGATCGATAGAAGAAATGACTTGACAGAAGAAATCACAAGCTTTTTACAAACATTGATTTGCTGCATTTTGGATCTTTATTGGATGGGATATGGAGAAATGCAAATGGATATGGATATGGATATGAACTGCAATTGGATACGGTATGTATATGGGTATGGATATTTGTCATCTTGATATAGCAAGTATTTTGAAGTGCTTATTTCATCATTGGGATTTTAAAATGTTGTAAGAAAATACAAGTATCTAGGTATAATTAAACTGAGATGACCTAAGTATTACTTACATGGATTTTGATATAACAAGTTAATACAAGCATCTAGTCAAACTTGAATCTAGATGACCTGAGTACTTCTTGCGTTTCAACAGACAAGGATTGTCCCTTTTCATGTTTAGACCTCAGAGTCCTCGATGATCTTTTGCTGATCATGTCTTTAGACAAAAAGTTGTTACACTACTAAAGTTTAATCCACAAGCAGTAGACAAAGAAAGAAATATTATGCCTCGATCATAGCATCTCTAGCTTTTGACATCCTTGAGTAGCATAGGAAGACATAATAATGAAAAATTAAGACCTCATAAGTTAACTTGTTCACAAAACATTCTTGCATTAGATGTGTCTTTTGCCATAATTGATATAGAATTGGTTTGAGTGTTTTGGTATGGTGCTCTGCTTTGGACAGGTTGATGTTTTGCATGTCAAGAGTTTTGCGTTGGTAGCTTGTTGTTTACTGTACGTGTATGCCTAGTGAAAGGGTGTGGACATGGACGGATAGAGGGATAGATGACAAGACACAGGATGGACAGGAAGAGGAGCCTCGGGGGCACATTGATAATGGCCTTGCCTACGTGATAGCTCAGAGGCAATGTAGTTCAAGGAGAACCCTAATGGACCTAAGCTATGGATCAGATGAGACACGAGATGGAACAGATACAGGTCAGATAGGGATCAGACAATGGAACATATATGGAACAACAATGGATCAGATATGGATCGGATGATACTGATGACAAGGAAACACCACGTATAGGTAGATGCATGGGTGATAAGGAATGAAATGGGTATGTATGGGGATGGGCAATAGTGGATTGGAGGAATCAAGGATGTGATCTCCAAGGACTATGTTGCATAGGAATAACTCGAAGCTTACGACGAAGGACGATGAGAGGATAATGAAGGATTTGCATGGTTTTGGAGGGATAAGGTATGTTCAGAGACATTTAAAACATTTGTCAACATTGTGCCCCCAATCTTTGTCAAGATCAAGAAAAATAGAGGAATGGAAGATTAGGATGGACGGACTGGATAGTATAGGTGTGTAATGGATAGAGGAATAGGCTAGGAAATGCTATGAAAGGAAACTGGTAGGAGAAAAGTGATATGTTGATGAGACAAGGTGCCCCCAAGTGTAGGTGTCGTAGGAGATCAACTTACACATGACACCTGTTTGCTAGGTTTTCATCATGGTACATATCCAAGGCATCTGTTTGCTAGGATTTCACTGTTGGATGAAGGGATTTTTCTTTACTTTTTTCATTTTTTTTTTGAATATTTGGATGGAATAAGGTGGATATGGAAGGACTCGAGCATCTAGTTCCTTGAAAGGTGGTAGTCTCTCTAGATGGATGTCGTCGCATGGACCATGTCAAGTGTTCTCATAGATGTTGGTAGGAGATTGCATGACAGGGAGATGGAGAATGGTAGATATTGGATTATGGAAGGGTGAGATAGTGGACGCTGATGTAGATATACAGATTGGAAAGATTATGCAAAGATGGAAGAGAGGTTTATGCAGAAGCATGGACCATAGGATGAGGAAGATATGTAGGATAGTAGTGGAAGGGAGGGGAGATGGAGTTATACAGAAGTGTTGTGGAATGGAAGGGAACCGTGACCAACGGTTGCACATACCATGACAAACATTGAAGCTGATGATGGGAAGGTGGCGTGGGAAGCAATGAAGAGTTTTGCTTGGTGGATGAATGATTTAGGAATTTAGGAACCCACATAGACTTAGTATTTTTCAGATTTTTGCTTGTCTTGTGGGATGGAGGATTTGGATACTTTTGGATGGAATGGGAGAAAGTGAATGGTTAGAATTCTTGAGAGGTGGATGCCTCATTTGACTTGATGGATTTTTGCTTATGTACCCAAACCATTTTGCTTTTAGACTTCTCTTGTGAAGGTATGGGATTGGGTGTATGCAGCTTTTGTGCAGCTTCAGAGGTATCTAGTTGTTGCTTGGGGACCCACACCTTTTTCAGTTTGGCATTGAGGTGTATGGGTTTATGCAGCTTTTGATATGGATAATTCTTTGATTCTTGGCTTTTATATCCTAGGTCATGAGGACTCTTAGGATTTTTGACTTTATAGGTAGAGGCATCCACCTATTTGTCATTGAATCCCCGTGGGATGGTGGAAGTGAGGTTGGTGAAAGCTCCTTGTTTAGACAATAAGTGCATTTGTCGGCCATGATTAGGATATTTAGAGGATTTATAGATGGATGGATAAGGTGTTGGAAGAAGTGGTGGTAAAAAGCATGGAGGGGTGTTAGGATTTGGAAGTAGCAGAGGTAGATTAGATGGTGGAAGGTGTATGGTCACATGCTTTTGACAATTGTAGGATGATGGAGGTGGAATGACGACATATGTTTTGGGGATATGATAGGGTTTGTGATGGAAAGTGGTAGAATTAGGAGGAGTGGAGGAAGTACCAACATCTCGAGATTGTTCACCTTGGGGTATGTATCCAAGGCCATATGAAGGTGGAGGAACATTGACATGGATAGGTTCCAAAATACCTTGTTCATGAAGGCCTAAGCCTTTACCTTGATAGTTCATATTCTGGAGTATGCGGTGGACCATGGGATTATGTATAGGTGCACTAGCAGTGAGTTCCTTATTGGATGAGGAAGGCGAGATAGAGGATAATGGTTGTTGGTGTTCTAAGGAAGAACATTCATGCATGAAGGTAGTAAGCCCAAGGATATAAGACGATGGATTTGTAGGTTGGTCAATAATGGATGGTGAAGGATCACTAGAATCTTGATCATCATTATGCTCTTTAGGATCTAAGTTATTGGGTTGATCATTCATGTGCACTTGGGAGGCAAGTGTCTCATCAGAGGAAGAGGAAGTTGTTGGATCATGGATGGGATTAGATGTAAGAGGGATAGAAGTAATGGAGGTTTCTTGCTCACGAAGGGGTATGTGATCAAGTTGTTCATGGACATCTTCATAAAAGGCAGTATCTGGATCATAGAGAAGGTATAGATTATGAATGGGTTGGAATTGGATCTCTTTCCCATGTATAGGATCAAGTTTCTCATGGATAGCTTCTTCATAGGTATTATCTTGATCATGGAAGAGATAAAGGTTATGAATGGTTTGAAATTGGATGGGGGTGTTTTGATCTTGATTTAGACAAAGGGGGGATGTTTCCACATGCTCTAAGGTGTGCTCTTGACATAACTCTTGGTCTTCTTGAATGGAAGTGGATAGCTCTTGGATAGATTCTTGGTTGACAACATGGATGTTCAATGGACTTTGACTTTGGTTCATGGTCGGAGGTTCTTCGATAAGCTCAAGGGTTTGTAGATGACATGAAGGTGTTGTAGGATTTGACATGGGATTGGAAGAATCTTTGGTAAGGTCAAGGACTGGAATTTGGGGACGTGGTTGACTCTTTGCTAGTAGCTCTTGGATCACATCATTGGTAGGTGTATGGATAGGTGAATGAGGGGATTTAGCTTTTTCCCTAGCTTTTCTCTGGTTGTATAAATTTGGCAGAACTCTTTCCCACCACTCATCTGATTCTTTTTTGGTCATCCATTTAGAGTTTGAAGAACTAGATGGTGGTGTTGGTGTAGAATTGGAATGTTTTGGAATATGTGTCTTAGAAGGTGGCGAAGGAGGACTAGTAGACGGGGTGGTATATGATTTCTGATTTGAGGTGGTGTTTGCCTTGTCATGAGTATGGGAAAAGGATATACGATTTTGGGGTGAGGCGTAGCTGGTACTGGCACGTTCAGCTTGCAAGATTGCCATTTCTTGTTGTAAGACTTGGACTTGTTGAGAAATTGCTATACAATTTTGGGGCAAGGGATCTAAGCTTATTTGCAATTGCAGGTATTGGAGTTTTTGACCAATATATTCTAATTGGTTTGCCATTGACATAAGACTGGAAAAGATTACTGGTTTGGATGCACAAAAACAAATGAGCTAGAACAGAGTGCAAATGCGCTACAAGTCAGATCAAATGTGCAACATTGGTGACAAATGCACAATTCTAGCTTTTGGTTTGAATTTGTAGAATTTTGGAACGTTTTTTGAGATTTTTCTATTTTTTTGGTTTGAAACTTGGTGTTTTTGAAAATTCTGATGTTCAATTATGGTGAAGACACAGCAAACACATAGAAGTTTTCATGATTTTTATCTTTTGTTATTATTATTTTTTTGTATTTTTGGACTGTTTTGACTAAAAAACAAGTACACCCTAGGCTGGATAAAACAATATTTGTTGAGTCCTCTAGCTGTGCATACTCAAAGCATGTATCTTTAGGATCTGGTAGCACCGGCTCCCCTCCACGGCACTCACTTCTCACGCATACCAGATCTAGGTTTTCTTAGGCTCGTACCCCCACCGAACCTTAGGATTGTCCCTGCTACCTCTACTAAGAGTCACATGAATCGAGGCCGCTTCAAGAGCTCTGCCCTTTGCATCAACAAATAGGGGATTTTGGCTTGCTAAATAATTGGTTCTTAGTCAGGGCAACCGTTCGAGTGGTTACATGTGCGGCAACACTACTCTCCATTATGGAGTCTCCCAGCCTCAAAGGGTTACGCCTTAGAGGCTTTTGGGGGAGGTTGGGCATCGGTGTAACACAACAGTACTCATTGCAGGAGGTTTTCACCTCGAGCACAATTTATTTTAAGTGGCCTGGTAGGGCTTGGCTTTAGCCTGTTACCACTCAGGTTCATTCCCACTTGGACAAGCATGCATCCAAGGGCAGGCCCCCCTAAAGGTTTAACACATAGAATGACAAGTCTGGCACTTTGGTCACCCAGTTTAGGGGAGAGCATAAGCCTATTGTCATTCACAATTATAGAATACACTGGTTAATCCAACCCTAGTTAAAAGTAGAAAAACTAAATGGGCTATTCTACTTGTGCACTCATGCGGTTGTTAACTTGGAAGTGATTTAAGACATAGCAATGTTCATTTTCCCGTTTGTAAAGATAGTAGTGGTCTAACTAGGAAAATAAATTAACAATGCAAAGATAGCAATGGGTTCAGTTACTTTCTTCCTAGTTATGAACTATGTGAAGTTTGTATGCAATGCACTTGTTTACTTTTCCCCTAATTAGTCTAAATGAACTAGGCAAAGCATCTAAATGATCTAATCCAGCCACTAACCTTGCAAAATGATTGTTAGCTCCAACACACAAAATCAGACAAACCCTAAAAATAGAGAGCAGAACAGAAGCATCATAATGCAATCTGAATGCGCAGAAATAGAACTTGCATGCGCCGTTGTACAAAAGTGCTAAGACAGGTGTCAAAAGTGCTGTAACAAGAGATATATATACTATTTTAATAGATGCGTCGAATCAGAGGACATATGCGCATAAAGAAACAATCAGTCTACAGAAATTTGCATTTTCTAACCCTAGTTTGTTAAGATTTGGATAAAAATGTATGTAAATGATCTCTTAGCTCAAATCTAACCTCACCATTATGTCCAGGGGGGCATTTCCATAAATTTTGAGTACAAATTTACCTAGATTTCATGAAAAATAGAGTGTTTGGCAAAGAAAACAACTTTCTTAAAATTCACTGCAAAACAGATGCGCTGCAGGATGTAACATATGCGCCGTATCAGAGGTCATATGCGCTAAAACAAAGCGTATATGCACCATTTCAGAGTGTATATGCACGGTTTCAGAGTGTATATGCACCATTTCAGAGCGTATGCGCCGTTTTGGAGTGTATATGCACCATTTTAGAGCGTATGCGCCGTTTCAGAGTGTATATGCGCCATTTCAGAGTGTATGCATCGTTTCAGAGTGTATATGTGCTTTTTTGGAAGTTAGATGCATTGGATGCCTCTGTCAGAACCTTGTACGGCACTTGTATGGACCTGTTACTTAGAAAAACTCAATTTTTGATTAGTTAGAGGGGCAAGGGCCCCACGGTGGGCACCAAAATGTGAAAGGGGAAAATGGATTAATCAGTTAATGATAATGAAAGCCAATACATTAATGAAATTTGAAGAAAAAAGGAGATTTAAACAACAAATAAATGATACTCACACCTTTACCTTGCATCTTCCATTATTTGCCTATCAGCTCTTGATCTTGATAAATGTGAAGCCCTCAGAAGCGAATGCTCCCTTGCTTGTTGAAGGTGACAAGAATGGAATGGCTGAGATATTTGTTTGTATTTGAAGATGAGTTTCAAACACAAACGTGAGAGGATGAATATGAAGTGCTATGAAGTGCCAAAGGCGCGCTTGTATTTCTGCAACATAAATTCGCTCAAACGATGGATGATCAAATGAAGAAGAATAGTGTTGTATTTATAGAGATGTGTAGAAGAAGATCAATGGTTTAGAAGAAAAGGAAAGATCAATGGACGAGGGTTGTTGAGGAATGTGCAACAAATGGAAAAAAGACATGTGTCATTCTAAAAGTAGCTTTGTGAAGTTATCTCCTCTCTTGATGAGGATGAGATTTAATTTTCTTAATTTAGAATTTATTTTTCTAATTTAAGAGAAAATTTGCTTTAAAGATGCTTTAAAACTGCTTTTGCCTTTGTATGACAAGAGGAAAGTATTTTTAGAAGATAAGAATAATTTTTGAAGATAAGAAAGCATAATTAAATAGAAAGATTTATTTAATTATTTTGTAGACAATTGAGAGGAATAAATAAAATATAGACTATATTTTATTTTGTAGAGATTTTTGAAGAATAAAATAAAATATAAAAATATATTTTATTTAGTGGATATTTAAGATTTTATTTAAATAAAATTTGCATTTTATTTAAATTTAGAAGAATAAAGGATTTTATTTAAATAATTGAAATTATTTAATTATTTAGAAGAATGTAGTTGATGCAGATGAATTTAATTAATTAAATAAATGTAATTTATTTAATTAAATAGGAGGAAGTGAATCAAGTAAATAAATAAATTTATTTATTTATTGATAGAGGAATGTGACGATGAAATAAATATTTAAAATATTTATTTAAGTAGAGTCATGCCAATTTTAGGTGTATACAGATGGTGGAGTTTAATTCATCACCAAGGGCTCAGATTTGACAACATTTAATATTGGATGGTGGGTAGTTACATTCTTGGATTTGATTTTGTCTTATAGGAAAAAGACAAAATTACAACTTTTCAACTCATTATCATAAGACAAAATAGTCACTTTTTGAGTCATCTAAAAAGACAAAACTCTTTTACAATGAATAAAGTAATAAAAGAGATATATGGCACATTTTTTGGAGGTGGTGGTGACCTACCTAGACTTGGCATTTAACTTACATCCTTGCTAAGTTAGCCCGCTGCTTATCATTGTCGTCTATGACCACCTTATTCTTTTCTATCTCCTTCTTTCTGTAGGCGATTAGTGCCTCCAATGTTGGATTTATCTCTGTCGGAGGTGGGTCTTTAACAAAATCTATTCTAAACTTGATGATGTCTAATGACCTGGATAGTTTATGGTATAATGCTGATTTGGCCCTTTTGCCTTTTCTGAATTCCTTGAACTAGGCTCTTAGATCACTCACCCTGTCCATATCTGTAGTGCAAAATGGTGAGGAATCTCCCTGTATTGCTATCCCAAACTGCTTCTTGCATTCCTAAATATCTATGTGAACTTAGTATCATCAAGGTATATTTTGGCAGAGGCTCTTAGTAAATCATTGAGACTGTATATCGCCTCCAAAAGTTGAGCCTTGATAGACTCTACTTTTGTTCTTCCCTTATCAAATATTTATCTTGTAAGCTTCAGCATTTCCAACCAGTGCTCTGGAAAATGTAAATTATCCTTTGGCAAAATGTTCTCTTCAATGAGAACTTCCTTTGATCATTTACTGATAGTTAGTACCCTTGGATGAATATGAGAATGATAATCATCATAGTTATTGCAATCTTTAGATACTTCCTCCCATTGTGATTTAAGAGCACAAAAATCTTTATGGACCTCAACAACCTCTTCTATAACCTCGCAGCCATTAGCTAATATACCTCTGACCCATTCTTCTGTTATTGATGTAGTTGCTCTAACGTTGTCAAAATCTTCCAATTCCTCTTTCAAGAGAATTGTAGGAGCGATTGCAGTCCCATCCTTTGAATGTAGGGGATTGATCATGTATCTAATACATGCCTTTAATTCCTCATTCTATTTCTTGATCCGTTGTTTAGTCATCTCATCTTTGTTTAGCCTATTCAAAATGTTTGAAACTGAATCCTTAAATTCCTCCACCTCTTGCACTCTAGAGGCTGGGCCAAGATTTATTGTTGACATAGTATAGTCCTCTGGCTGGATATCTTCCTTATATACTTGTGCAGGTGGCACTGCAACCTCTACCACTTTGGAGCCTGAAGCATCTTTATAGATCTTAGATTGAAATTTTGCTTTCCTTTACTTCTTAGGCTTCTCTAATCTTGCTAAGGAGTTGTCTAGATTCATTTCCACGACTTCAATTTGAGGCGGCTTATTTTGGAATCTTTGTTGCAGCCAATCAAGTGCTACTGAAAAATGAATAGGAGAGCCAATTTGGCTTCCTCCTTTATTCAAAGAATCTAAAATAACTGTTTCACCTGCATCTCTCCCTTTATTTACCTCATCACTCCTAGAAGTTCCTACATCTATCCTAGGAGGGGAATTGGCCTGTCCCAACTACTATAGCTGTTTTGTAGTATCCTGTGCAACACTATCTAACACAGTATCATATGTATTGTCCTTTGTAGGACAATCGTCAATATTCACTATCTCCACTATGTTCATGTCTACTGGAGGGTTGTCGGGTGCATCTTCTATGGTGACCTCCTCTTCAGTAGTGATGTTCATCTCTACACAAACTTTCTCAATTCCCTCTAGTAGTGGAACTTGTGGGGAGGGAGGATTGGGTTTATCCTAAGAATCTCAGAATGGCCAAGTTAGGGATTTATTAATAGACATTAAAGAATTAACTGTAGAACTGGGTAGCTGCACCTATGATAGGTTTGCAAATGCTGCAAAACCTAAGGAAGGAGGAATGGAGGGAGGAGGAATAATGTAAGAAAGGATGATAGGAGTGGAAATGTTGAGGGGTCGTAAGGAGAAGGATGGTTTTGAAAGAATAGTGGAAATGGGGGGAAGGGAAACAATGGAAGGTGAAGTGGATGATATGGAAGAAATGGAAAAGGAAATGGGGAAGGAAAGAGGAGGAGATGAGGAAGTGGGAAGGTTAGTGGATGGCAAAGAAGGAGAAGATGGAGGAGAAACAGAGGGTGCAACTAAGGAAACAATAGGAGGAGAAGGAGAAACATGAGCATTGGAGGAGACATGAGGTGGTGTGCTAGGAATTGCAAGATAGGAGGAGGTAACTACAGAAGTAGGCACACTGGATACAGTGGGAGGAGAAATTGTAACATGTGGAGGTACTACAGCTATAGCAACAACTATGGAATCAAAGGCTATATGGAGATAGGGTTCCTTTTTTGTTACTTTAGTCCTTTTAGCCTTGGACCCTTCTCCCTCTCCATTCTGCATTGTCTTCCTTTTAGAAGTTTTGGTTTGCATAGGAGACATGCTTCCTATCATCTGCTTCTTCTTGGGCTCCTTAGTGGCCTTTCCTTTACCTTTTTTTATCAGCCACAGGTATATCATCTTTTATATTGTTGCTGTCTACATCAATGACCCCTGATGCTATCAGCACTGACTCTTCTTTAGCCTGAATTAGTTCATCCTTCTCATCATTACTTTGTCTTTCTTATGGGTGTTGTGTGTATTTTAGGGCTATTCAAGCTACAACCAACTGAGCCACCTGATTTCTCACCCATGCCCTTCTGTATCTAATTTGAGGCTTCATCAATTCATCTAGGGAGCTTTCTTCTGCCTCACCCCAGTTTGGGGGTGAAACAGGTTGTCCAAATACTCTTCTCCACTCAACTTCCTGAACCACAACCTCATCATCAGTCAATTGATCAGGCACTTAGGCAATTTGGAACTAAATTATATATTCTAATGACAATCTCAAGTATTTTCTCGTCATTACTTCATGTTCATCATGGAAGTTGGCCCAAAAATGTTCCAAATGCTTTTTGTGAAAGAGCTTCTTGCTAACATGCTTCTCCAGTGTCTGAAAGAGGTTAAAATGTGTTCTTCCCTTATAGAAATTCAAATTTAGCTGCTGTAGTTGAACGTTAGAGTGCTTAGTTGATCCAATAGTGAAATAGGTAAAAAGCCCCCAGCTGAAAGTTATAGGGAACTTGATTGATGCCCTATGTAAAGGCTTCAAGATCCCATGGTAGGTGCATAGTTTTCTAGTCAATTCTAAAAGCACTACCTTATCTGTAGGAAACTTGGGTAGTTTATAAGGAATAACATTAAATCCCTGTATCCTGAGATAAGTAAACTTGGGGAACTGAATGCACCATCTACCATAATTTTGCACTACATTGGCAACTTCCAGGGAGATCCTCTTAGACATGTCCCCTTGTAACATCCTTGTAATGTGCATTGTAAATGCATCATCAACTCTTTTGTAATGTACCAATGATTGTGATAGCTCTAGCTGGGGATAATATTCATAGACCTTAAGTTGCCCATCTGCATTCCCTACTGCCCCAAGCTAAGAGAGTCCAGGATACACAAAATGTCTTGCCAACATATACATGACATAGGATGTCCAATAGAAATTTTCATCTTGGATCAAGGCAAGGAAAGCCTCATGAATGTTGTCACTGAGGAGTTGAACCTAGTGTATTTTCTTGTCTCCCTTGAGAATTTCCTTAATATATCCAAACATCCAAGGCTTAAAGGTTGAAGTAGAGGGTAGTCCCATAATCTTTCTTAATAAAGTGACCAAGTAACCTGCTTCCTCCTTGAAATCACTTCTGTATAAAACCTAAGGAACTTTGGACATTGTTGTCCTTTTCTTCTTCATCCATGAATCATTTATAACTCTCCTACAAACTTCTATCCTTTGGTTATACAAATCTATAGTCTAGGACTTTGTAGTGACAATCAGTGTAGGAAATGGGGGAATATCAAAGGCTTCTGCAAGGGCCTCCATTGGATACCTGATGTAGTTAAGGTCAGAAGGTCCAATGAGGGATGGTCCACCCTTGTAGCCTTAATCAATTAACAACATGATCATAATGGGCATGCAATGGAAGCTAACAGCTAATCAACCGAAAGATAAAAGATATTCATGAACACATAACACAAGATGTATCTTGGGAAAACCCTAACATGGAAAAACCTAGTCTTCAAAGCTCATTCCTCATATATTATAACTTCAAAATGAATTACACATGCCTGAAGGGCTTTACAAATGCTAGGCCGTAGCCTAGGGATTACAAAAGATTCATTCAACAATATTATTTCATGATTTAGTTCTTCTACATCTCAATTCTTTGCTCTGCAACTCCTTTTGCTTCCTGCTCTGCCTTCTACTCTGTTTTGCTACTCATTCAGATAAAAACAACTCAAGATCTTGCTTCACATCTTCATGCTATCGATTACTATCTAGAAAAAATCCTTCATATCTTATTTATATCCTCCACAAGCTTTCTAAACATCCACAAATCAGCCTAATTGCAATGATTAGTTATGAAAAGTGCATACACAGATAGGTCAGATGTAAACATGAGGTATTGCTCCATTGGTACATAAAACTTCGTGTGGATCTCCATGAAGGTTGGCTAGGTCCTATAATTCATTGAATAATTTTCCTTTAGGCTCCACAAGTCACAGATTTACTCCGCAAGCTGATTAGACTTCACTTAACACTGTCGGCTCTGCTATGTGAAAATAGGTAAAAGCATGTAATCTTCTGATAGCGATATCTCTCCAGAAATGAACCCAAATGACCTAAAATTTGGATATGTTGTAGATGACTATGTCTAGATGCTAATTCTAGTTCCACATCCTCTGATATCTAAATGTGTTAAAATGTGGTAATCTCCATGGTCACCCTCTCGGTACTATGCAACTTCATTGGTAACTATCCTAATTGTTTTAAATGCTTTCAGATGCTCCTGCATCAGACTCTTGGGGTTAATTGAAAAGTTAGCCTCTTCACTTTGGTGTGTATTATGCCAAGATTAGTATTGTTTCTTTGAATAGGTTCGACGATTTGTTCACAGGTACTTGCAACTACCTCAAGGTCGGCAGTCTGTTCAAGTCCACCTTGTAAAACTGCTTCAAGCTCTTCTAAATTTAGCATTCTACTTGCAAGCCTTGCACTACCTCAATGATCGACGGTCTGAGAAAGTCTTCTCTGCAAGCTACCTCAAATTCTTCATCTTGTCATGGTCTAGGTTCAGTGGTCTGGCTACAATGTTGTAACATGAATTTCCTTTCTCTATTATGATTCACACCTGTCCACATAAACTTTCTCTATACTGCATTCTCAGATGATTACAAACTTTCTCTTACACTGGTTTCTCAGGTGTTCAGTCTACAACACAATTCTTCTTAAGATCAATGCTTCACCTTCTTATGGTTTCTCTATCAAATCTGATGTCTCAAAAGGTTCCTCTTCCTCTGCATAAACTATCTTTGTATCAACTGACTCTTCTTCTTTTGCATAAGTTATCTCTATATTAACATGCTCTTCTTCCTCTGCACAAACTGTCTCTCTATTATTGATTGCTTCTCCTTCATCAAATTCTTTGGTAATAGGTTCTTGATGAATTTCATTGCTTGATTCTTTTCTCCTCCAAACTTGAAAACAAGTTCCTCTTCTAGAAAATCCTCTTTCATTCTTCTGGTATCCTACACTGTGATAAGAATTATGACTCCTGTCATTTCTCCCTCTATAGTTTGAATTACTGTCCTTATTTTTCTCCACATAAGGTCTTCCTTCTCTGCATCTTAATCCATATCTTATTTTCTCTCCAACATATGAATACTTCCATCTATACAACCTTCTGAACATACAAGTAACATGTTTCCATTTTGCTCCATCAATCCATCCATAATCCATTTGCATACAATCTGTCATAAGCTTTCTCCCTCTCATTTTATTCCATCATATCTTCTCAGAATGATTCCTTAATCCACAAAACTTACAAGGATGTAGATCCCAACATAATTCCTTTTCATATCCATATCTATTACAATGTGAACAATACATGCCTCTTCTTCTCTGATTTGATTTGTTTGAATTTGCAATAACATCCTTACATCTGTCATATCCAAGACCTTCACTTATTGATCTTATCACTGGCTCAATAGGTTTTGTAATTCCTTGATGATGTTTTCCCAGTCCTTGTTCTTCATATCCCATTCTCTACATGATTTTGAAGCCAATACCATCACCAATAACTGCAGGTTCAGTCACATTGTCATCTTCAACCTCACTGTCTGAAGAATCTTCTGAAATATCACACAAATCATTAGTATCATAAGAAACATCAAAAAGTTTAGGTTTAGAACTTAGACTTTCATTCTCTTTTATGCATGCTACAAGTGACTTCTCTAATTGATTAACCCGTTCCTTCAATCTAGATATTTCACTCTTTTGCAAACTATTTTCCTTTCTCAACTCTCCCAAACTTTCTTCTAAATCTCTGTTCCTCTGTTCAACCTTCCCAAACAACTTGAATCCTTCTTCCAATTCTTCACATCTCTTTTCAACATCCTCAAACAATTTCAGCACTGCCTCTAGGTCTTCATTTATCCTCTTTACATTTTTTAGTTCCTCTTCAAGAGCCTCATATTTGTCTTCTCCTAGTTCTTTTATCCTTTCCATCAAGTCTAAATTACACCTTTTGATTTCACACAATTGTTCTTCCAAAATATTCTTTTCACATATTAGGATTTCATTTTCTTTCTTCATCTTCTTTCCAATCTTCCCCATTGAAACAAATCAAACAAACAACTTAATTTGAAAAATCTTACCCATATCTTTCTTGCCTTGATCTTCTTCGGAGGTGACACTCGCTACTTCTAGGGTTTCACACTTCTTTCAACACTTTCTTCCTTCCCAACAGATTCACACCCTTCCTAGCAGATTTGAAACCAACTCTGATACCACTTGATGCAGTCAAGGTAGGAGGGTCCGGTGAGGGATGATCCAACCTTGCAGCCTTAATCAATTAACAACATGATCATAATGGGTATGCAATGGAAGCTAACAACTAATCAACTAAAAGATAAAAGATATTCATGAACACATAACACAAAATGTATCATGGGAAAACCCTAACAAGGAAAAAACCCAGCCTTCAAAGCTCATTCCTCATATATTATAACTTCAAATCGAATTACACATGCCTCAAAGGATTTACAGATGCTAGGCTGCAACCCATGGATTACAAAAGATTCATACAACAATAGTCTTTCATGATTTCTTTCTTCTACATCTCAATTCTCTACTCTGCAACTCCTTCTGCTTCCTGCTCTTCCTTCTACTCTATTTTTCTACTCATTTAGATCAAAACAACTCAAGATCTTGCTTCGCATCTTTGTGCTATTGATCATTGTCTAGAAACAATCCTTTATATCTTATTTATATCCTCCACAAGCTTTCTAAACATCAACAAGTCAGCCTAATTGCAATGACTAGTTATGAAATGTGTGTACATGGATAGGTCAGACCTAAACATGAGGTATTGCTCTGTTGGTACATAAAACTTTGTGTAGATCTCCATGAAGGTCGGCTAGGTCCTATAATTCATTGAATAATTTTCCTTTAAGTTCCGCAAGTCACGGATTTACTCCGCAAGCTGATTAGACTTCACTTTGTTGCAAGTATGGGCCTAACTAGTGTTTTCATTAATGTCAACATACTCCTGTTGCATTGATGATAATGATTGGATGAGTTGTATGCTAAGGATATTGAGAAAATTAGTCCTATCAGGAACATAGAAGAACAGTAAAGACAATAAGGTAAAGATCTCAGTTAAGATGAAGATCAGAGGATGTGCTTCAAAGGGTTTGTAGATATATGTCTTAATATGATCTAGTAAATATTTGAGAGGTCCGCATGAGGATCTGAAGAAGTTATGGTCACTTGAGTAAAACTAGTTCTGGTAGATGTTTAGAGGTGACAAAGTGACACAGATAGGTCCAGTGAGATCCAGAAATGCAATATCTTGTTCTACGGATTTGGTGGAGTGTTTAGCAAGTCAATGTGAATTGACAAATCAATTGGTTCATGGTCTGGAGGTCCGCAAGCATCTATTCCAATATGACAGTGATGATAGATTGTGTTCTTGAGGTTCCGGATGAAGGAGAGAAAGATTTCAGTAAGCAAAAATAGTGGTGATGTTCTTGGTGATTTAGGAAAGCTTGTGGAGGTCTTTAGATTGCATCCAGTTCGTGTTGGTGGTCCACATTGAAGATTGATCTCGTAATTAAAGAATTACTTCTGGATGATGATGTTCTTCCTAAGTTTGGTCGACCGGATGAGTTACACATCCTGCGGATGATCTTGAAGATCTTCTGTGAAGAATGATGTATTCCTAAAGGAAGATTGAAGTCTTAGATCTGTGTGGCCGACAATGTGTTGATCCACGTGAAGTCTTTTTGTAATTAGTATTTATGTATTTGCTCTGTAATGTATGCCGACTTGGATGATTATCCTAAAGTCAAATGTCTTGTATAAATAAGAAGTTGTGAAGTCACTTGAAAAGCATTGTGGAGATGAAAGTGTGGTAGAGAGGAGAAGAGCGAAAGGTAGAACAAAAGTATTGGGCTTAAATAGAACTGACTCAAGCATGGTGAAGATGCTATTCTTCAGTTCAAGTATGTAATATTTATCATTCTATAGACAGTGTGTCTCCTGTAGGTAGTGGGCCTCTTGTGAGAAGTGTGCTCAGGCAGTGAGCCCTAATTAGCATGTGCCATTTGTTCTTCTTATTCTTTTAACAGAGAATACAATCTTGGGTTAGTCACCCCGTAGTTTTTTCCTTAATCAGGTTTTCCACATTAAAATCTTGGTGTCATATGTGTTAATGTGTTTCTGCTCTTGAATTGTTGCATTGTGTTTCCATGATTGATTTATTATTATGATACTAAATTACAAGAAGGATTTAAGTAATTAATTGGAAGAAAGTTTTAGACAACTGATTCACCCCCCCTCTTAGTTGTTTGTCCTGAATCTAACAATTGGTATCAGAGCTAAGTTCATCTAAAAGAGCTTAACTACTTGAGGAGATCTAGGATGTCCTACAAGAAAGATAGTCCGAGGTTTGATGGAACCAATTTTACTCTTTGGAAAAGTTGCATGGAATGTCACTTGCAATATTGGGTCATGGCTTCAAAGAAGTATGTTCCTCCACAGAATGGTCTGAGTACCGTAGATCAAATTAGAGATACTGAAAATAATATTCGGACTAAAGAAGCTCTACTAAGTGCTTTATCTGATTCAGAGTTGACAAATGTTATTGATCTAAAAACTGCATATGAGATTTGGCAAAAATTAGAACTTCTGCATGAAGGAGACAAGTATGTTAAATGTGCCAAGCTACAGAGTTTGAAAGGAAAATTCAAAAACCTGAAGATGAGAGAAGATGAAAATATCACTACATTTATACCAAGAGTAAATGAGCTTGTTTGTGGCATTAGATGTGCTGGTGGAATCTTGGATGAAGATGAGATTGTTGCCAAAGTTCTCAGATCCCTTCCCGATTCTTACAAGTACAAGGTTGGTGCTATTGAAGAATTCAAATCTTTTTCAAATATCACAAGAGATTAATTGGTTGGTAAATTAGCTGCATTTGAATTGGCTGAGTTTGGAGATGCACTCCCCAAGACTGAATTTGCTTTCAAAGCTAGTGCCTTTGTAAAAGGAAAATAAAAGTTTGATCTGGGAGAGAACTCTTCAAAGGAACTATCATGGTATGAAAAAGTAAGAAAAGATCTGGAAGAAGATGAAGTAGAGGCTGCTCAACTTGAAGCCCTTATTGTAAAAAGACTGCCAAGAGGATCCGGTAAGTATGAAGGAAAATTGCCCTTCAAATGTTTTAACTACAATAAGATTGGTCATTTTGCCTCAAGGTGTTCAAAAAGATTTTCAAGGGAAAATCCAAACAGATCAAGATTCCAAAAGAAATGTTACTATGTTTATGAAGATGATGATGAAGGAGTAACAAATGATGAATCAAAGACAAGAAACAAATCCAGAAGTGACTGGGTGTTTATTGCGATCAAAGAAGAAGATCCAATGCCCTCTGAATCTGTCAATCATAAAATGGTAGAAAGAGCTCTGGCTGCCCAAGTTGAAGAAAAGGATGATTGGGTCATTGACAGTGGTTGCTCCCACCATATGACAGGTGACAAAAATAAGTTCATAGATATGGAAATATATGGAGGAGTGGTAAAATTTGGTGATAATTCTGCTAGCAGAATCAGAGGTAGAGGAACCATTTCTTTTGATGGAAAGAACAAAAGTAGTAATGTACTATATGTTGAACGTCTGAAGCACAATCTTCTCAGTGTTGGACAGTTGGTGGACAAAGGCTATGATCTCCATTTCAAAAATGGAAAATACAAGATCTTTGAAAGTTCTAGAATAGAGATTGCATTCAGTACTCAAGCAAACAGTAATATCTTCCACTTGGTTGGTACTGGTAAAAGTTGTTTATTTGTTCAAATTGATCAGAGTTGGTTATGGCATAGGAGAATGTGTCATATAAATTTTGATAATATCATCAAGATAAGCAACACTCACGCTGTAAGAGATCTTCCAAGACTGGTGAAACCTTCTAATAGTTTGTGCAAAGAATGTCAGTTGGGTAAGTAGAGCAGAGTCTCATTCAAAAGTAAGGAACAATATTCTATCGAATTATTGGACTTAGTTCATACTGATCTATGTGGTCTGGAAAGAATCAGGAGTGTGCAAGGTGATAGATACTTCATGTTATTAATTAATGACCACTCTTGAATGATGTGGGTGACTTTTCTGAAAGAGAAATTTGAGGCTCTTGAGAAATTCAAAATATTCAAGGCTATGGTAGAGAATGAAACCGGATTGAACATAAAATGTCTGAGGTCTGATAGAGGTGGAGAATTCACATCCGGTGAGTTCATAGAATTCTGTGAGAAACATGGGATAAAAAGATAGTTGTCTACTCCAAGGACTCCACAGCAGAATGGAGTAGTGGAGAGAAAGAACCGGACCATCCAAGAAGCATTTAGAACCATGATGTTGGAGAAAATGTTCCTCAGATCTACTGGAGAAAGTTGTAAGCACTGCAGTCTATACTCTTAATCGAGTACAAATCAGAAGCAATACTGGTAAGACCCCTTATGAACTTTGGTTTGGCATCACTCCCACTGTGAAGTATTTTAGAGTTTTGGTAGCAAATGTTACATTAAAAGAGATGAAGATCTAGGCAAATTTGATGCTAGAAGTGATGAAGGAATATTCTTGGGTTATTCTATTCAAAGCAAAGTATATCGGTGTTATAACAAGAGATTGAGAAAGATTATAGAAAGTACAAATGTGAAGGTTGATGAAGCTATTAAAAACCCTCAAGGTTTTATGAATATGATGAAGATGATCAGAATGATGTTTTGGTCAAAGAAGTCCAAGCCCCTTCTGAAATTTAGATCCAGACTAATCTGGAGAATCATGAAGAAGAGATGAGTTTGAATGAACCTATTCAAGAAATAGAAGTGTGAGAAATTCCCAGAATTCCCAGGTATGTAAGACTGAATCACTCTGAAGATCAAATCATAGGTGATAAAAGCAAAGGTGTTCAAATAAGAAGAAAGATTGCTCAAGACTCAGAAGAGTATTGTCTAATTTCAAAGATTGAACCAACGACAGTGAATAAAGCATGGAATGATGAAAGCTGGACTAAAGCAATGGAGGAAGAGCTGATGCAAATTGAGAAAAATCACACTTGGGATGTTATTCCTAGACCTAGAAACAATAATGTGATTGGAACCAAATGGGTCTTCCAGAATAAACTGAATGAAGTTGGTGAAATAGTCAGAAACAAATCCAAATTGGTCTGCAAGGGTTACTCTCAAGTAGAAGGAGTTGATTTTGAAGAAACTTTTGCTTCGGTGGCAAGAATTGAAGCAGTCAGATTATTTCTTGCCTTTGTTGCCTTCAAGGACTTCAAAGTATATCAGATGGATGTCAAGTCTACCTTCCTGAATGGTGACTTGGAAGAAGAAGTATACATTGAGCAACTGGATGGATTTCAATTGTCTGATCATGGTGATATGGTCTGCAAGTTGAAGAAAGCACTATATGGACTCAAACAAGCCCTAAGAGCATGGTATGAAAGATTGTATAAGCATCTTTTGAAGATTGGTTTCAACAAAGGTACTACTGACAGTAACTTGTACTTCAAAATTGATCATGAAAATATCTTAATTGTTGAAGTGTTTGTTGATGATATCATTTTTTGAGGAAGAGATAGTATATGCAAAACTTTTGCAAATCAAATGAAAAGTGAATTTGAGATGTCCATGTTTGGGGAAATGAATTTCTTCTTGGGTCTGCAAATCATTCAAACAAAGAGAGGAATCTTCATTTCTCAGACCAAATATGTGAAAGAATTGTTGAAGAAATTTGGGATGGAAGACTCAAAACCAATGAGTACTCCCATGGAAACCGGATGTCAATTGAGCAAAGATGATGACTCTCCTAAGACTGATAAGAAAAAGTACAGATCAATGATTGGAGGACTACTATATCTTACTCAAACTAGACCTGACATTATGAATGCTATTGGTCTTGTTGCTAGATTCCAAGCTGATCTTAGAGAATCTCATGTCATGGCAATCAAGAGGATTCTTAGATATGAAAAAGGGACAGTTGAGTATGGTTTGTGGATTCTTAGATATGGAAAAGGGACAGTTGAGTATGGTTTGTGGAATCCTAGAGATCATGATTTCTCTCTTCATGCATATACAGATGCGGATTGGGTAGGAGATGTGGATGACCAGAAGAGTACCAGTGGTGGAGCATTCTTTTTGGGGAAAAGATTGGTTTCTTGGATGAGCAAGAAATAAGAGGCAATATCTCTGTCCACTGCAGAAGCATAATATATTGCAGCAGTAGGTAGTTGCACTCAAGTATTGTGGATGAAGAAAATTCTAAGAGACATCAGAGTGGAGTATGAGGAACCTATCACAATCTTTTGTGATAATTCAAGTGTAATAAATATATCAAAAAATTCAGTGTTGCATTCAAAGACAAAACATAGATCCATTAAGTTTCATTTTCTGAGAGAGCAGGTGAACAAGAATAAAGTCAGATTGGAGTTTGTTCCTTCCAAGGATCAGATTGCAGATATTTTAACTAAACCTCTACCTAAGGACTCTTTTGAGTATCTTAGGGAGAAGTTAGGGGTTATTACCCCTCCAGTTCTAAATTAAGGTGCACTAATGTGCATCAGTTTGGTGGATCTCACAATCATATCTTGTGGTCTGGATTGATATTAGAAGCTGCTACTAAAGGGGAATGACTGGTATGATTATGAAGTGATGCAAGTATGTGCCATTTGCCATTGATGTCAAAGGGGGAGAGAAGACATGTGAAAAATAAAAAGTGGTTGCTGATCAAAGGGGGAGCAGTAAAGGAAGAGAAGACATGTGAATGGTTGTTGTTGATAGGGGGAGTTATGTCAGTCAGTGAAGAGAAGTTCTTGTCTTGATGGTTAAAATAGTTTTTCACATCATATGTTGCCATCAATGACAAAGGGGGAGATTGTTGCAAGTATCAGCCTAACTGGTGTTGTCATTGATGTCAACATACTCCTGTTGCATTGATGATAAGGATTGGCTGAGTTGTATGTTGAGGATATTGATAAAATTAGTCCTATCAGGTACAGAGAAGAACAGTAAAGACAGTAAGGTAAAGATATCAGCTAAGATGAAGATTAGAGGATGCGCTTCAAAGGGTTTGTAGATATATGTCTTAAGATGATCCAATAAAGATTTGAGAGGCCCACATGAAGATCTGAAGCAGTTATGGTCACTTGAGTAAAACCAGTTCTGGCAGATGTTTAGAGGTGACAAAGTGACACAGATAGGTCTGGTGAGATCCAAAAATGCAATATCTTGTTCTGCGGATTTGGTGGTTAGCAAGTCAATGTGAATTGACAACTCAATTGGTTCGTGGTCTGGAGGTCCACAAACATCTACTACAATATGATAGTGATGACATATTGTGTTCTTGAGGTTCCAGATGAAGGAGAGAAAGATCTTAGTAAGCAGAAATAGTGGTGATGTTCTTGGTGATTCAGGAAAGCTTGTGGAGGTCTTTGGGTTGTGTCCAGTTCATGTTGGTGGTCCGCATTGAAGATTGATCTCATATGTGAGGCCTACACTTTTTTATTTCCGTACATGTGACTATTTAGCTTAATGTTGTTGGTATTTTTATATTTATGGGACTGTTGTTATCAGATTTTCAAACTATTAAACCTTATTATGTTAAAGGAAAACTAATTGGGTGATGTTAGTTAGATGTTTGCTTTAAGAGAAAATAAATTAGGTGATGTTATATAGATGTTTATTCTATTAGGAAAACTAATTGGGTGATGTTTGATTAATGTTTACATTACAGGAAAACTAATTGGGTGAGGTTAGATAGAAAATTGTCATGTGATTTCATTATGTTTATAAGAACTGTGGTATGCTTTAGAAATGCATGTATTAAATTTGCTTCGGCTATGATATGTATATGTGGAATTAACTTTGAGATTGAGTGTGCAGGTATTTCTAACAAAACCACAGATACAGGGGATTATTCCACACCTTATGTCGTAATCCCTTGTGAAGCCAATCTAGTTCCATGAGGAACCAAGATCAACTCTATGTTTGGTGCAATGTTGTAATGCTGTAATATTGTCTTGCATGAGGTTGAATGGGTTAGGTCTACCCTTTTGTAAAATTGAATTATGATTTGTGTTGTAAGAATTGTATTTGAATTTTATTTATTTAATTTAAATTTTTGAGACCCTTTTCTTGTGTCTTAACTTGACCCTGGGTGTCCTAATTAAGTTTAAATTGACCCTGGGTTATACCCCATGGGTCTAGGGTCACTTTTGACTTGGGTAACCCTTAGTTAACCTCCGTATGGTCACCTTAACTTCACAGTGAAGTTAAGTGACGAATTTGGAGGCATGGGAAGGATAGGATGAGTGGGATCAACACTCAAGCCCATCCTTTCTCCATTTCCAAGGTTTGAAATGACTCCATGGTCCACCAATAATGGAGGGGATTATCTTCTTGTCCCCTCACTTTTGGTGAGAATCCCCATGAAGTGGTGTGGTCCTTCATGGGTGGGGATTTTTTTTAATTCCACTTGGGATAGTGGAAAAAGGAGTGGGGTTATTTAAATATTACAATCTTAAAAAATTCATAAATATTACAATCTTTAATTCATTTTTGTCCTCACATGTGAATTTAAAATTCACAAATAATGTGAGCCCTTGATGTCATAATCCACTCTTCCCAAATTTTTTTTTTTTTAATTCATCCATTATGAATTTAAAATTCACAAATAATGAGAGCTCTTGATGTCATAATCCACTCTTCCCAAAAAAATAAATTTTTAATTCATCCACTATGAATTTAAAATTCACAAATAATGAGAGCCCTTGATGTCATAATCCACTCTTCCCAAAAAAATAAATTTTTAATTCATCCACTATGAATTTAAAATTCACAAATAATGTGAGCCCTTGATGTCATAATCCACTCTTCCCAAAAAAATAAATTTTTAATTCATCCACTATGAATTTAAAATTCACAAATAATGTGAGCCCTTGATCTCAACTCTTGATCCTCACCTTCCATTCCCTTTTCAGAAAATCTATAAATAAGACCCTTTTCTAAGCAATTAGAGAAGACTGGATTTTTGCAGGGGAACTTGATTCTTGCAGGGGAACTTGATTTTTGTAGGGGGACTTCATTCTTGCATTCTTATCATGCCTAATTTCCTCTAGGAAATTTTCTTTTGGCATCCTCATAATGCCCAATTCCTTCTCTATTCTCCTCTTCATAGCCTCATAATGCCGAAATTATTCTAGCCATCCTATATCCTCTATTCATTATCCCTTGCTTGTGATCATAGAGAGATTGTTTTTTTTTGAGGAGAGATTGGGAGAAGAGACTAAGTGTGGAGCTCTTCATCAAATTCATCCATTAAAGGGCTTTTTAAGGTTGGATTTCATGGCTTTTCCTTTGTATTTCTATTTGTTGCATGAAGGATGTGCGAAAATTATTTATTTGGATTTCATGGCTTTTCCTTTGTATTTCTATTTGTTACATGAAGGATGTGCGAAAATTATTTATTTGGATTTCATGTCTTTTCCTATGTATTTCTATTTGTTGCATGAAGGATGTGCGAAAATTATTTATTTGTTGTATGAAGGATGTGGGAAATTATTTATTTTGCTTGTGTTGTAAATTTTGTTATTGTGGGGAAATTTTATTGGGTTGTTGACAGAGCTTCTTCCACTTGGGAGAAATGCTCATCAACTGTGGGGTGTTGACAAAGTGTCTTCCACTTGGGAGAAATGCTCATGAAGTGTGGGGTAAGGGAGGAGTGATCCTCCTCGAGTGCATGCCTTGTTTATTTTGAGATGTTGAAATCCTTGAGGGCATTTGTGTGAATTTGAGAAAATTGGTTATATGGCTTGAGAGCCAAATATGATATTTCTTGAAATTTGATGATCTTGTTTGGCTTGAGGCCATGAGAAAAATTGTGTTGAATTATTGTGAAGGGTGGTACTCTGGAGTTGAGTGTGTCCACTCTCTTACCCCTTTGTAAACTCACCTTTGTTGAGTTTTTGTGTTGTGTAAATATCCATGGGTGTATGTGTGTTCTGGTGTGTTGTTTTTTTTACTTGTTGTGAAGTGAATTTGGATTCCCTAGGTGTGTGGATAATCTCCCTTGCTCGGGGGTGACCCTCTTGTAGGTCTACGGTAGGGAGGAGAGCAGCTTGTGTGGTGTTTCTTCCCTTGTGTGTTATGCAGGTATTCTTGGAGCTATTTGTGAAGTTTGGAGAAGTTTTTTGTGTTGGAAAAATATTTTATTTTCCTTTACTCTTAAGGATTAGTGACTGCATCCTGGTTGATTTGTCAAAAGGAGAAAGTTATCTCCCTATTGTTGTATAAATTGGTATTTTGAAGTTGAGAAGAAATCCTCTATTTTTGGGTTGATGTTTGTATTTCTATTGTTCATTAAGTTTTACCATTTTAAAATGAGGAAAGGAAGAGAAAATTTGTTTTTAAAAGGATATTAGACTCGTCTAGTTCCTTCTTCTTCTACTTGCAAAGTTGTGAGTTAGTTGATGTTTTAATTAAGTTTGTAAAAGTATTATTTTTGTGCAAGCTTAGTAGAAATATTAGTTTTAAATTTTGTTATAAGTCAAGTTGTAATTTTGCTACCATGAAAGAAATGAAATTTGGGTTGCAGTATTGCTTTTGAAATTACCGCCACCTTGAGGGTCTCTTCCTAGGATGGGGACCATTTTACTATTCACTTTTCACTATTTACTATTCACTAATCACTATTCATTTTTACTATTCACTATTTACTTTTACTATTCACTTTTCACTATTCATTGAAGGCAAACTATGTGTAGTTTAAAACATTTGACTTGAAATAGAAATTTTAATCGAGGAAAGTGGGATTTATTTATGCGTAATGTATAATATGAATTGAATAGATGTTTAAACTCAGAGTTGCAATTCAGAAATACATTATTTATACAATTACAATTTAAAAAGAGCATAGGTAAATATATTTTAATTTTAAGGAAGAGTTTCTTGGAAGTTTTAACAATTATCCTAAATTAAATGACAGAAAAATGAAGAGGAAAGTATGATCCCTTCATTTACAAAGGACACTAAAAATAAACGCAAACAAGCCATCATAGGCATTCCATGAGTGGCCATTTTAAACTCAACTGTAGATTTAGAGAATAAACGTCTAATTAAAAAAAAAGAGAGAAAGAGAAAGAACAACTAACCTTGGAAAACAAAGAGGAGAAAATGCGTAGCATTTCCGAACAGGGCTAAGAGAACTAAGTAAGTTTAACCTACCGTTAATCCTGTTTAGGAACAGGTTGAGTATTAAAATTAATTCAAACGTTGAACTAAAACCTAGAACGGAACCCTAGGGGGACTAAGTCAAGTGAAGTTAACCAACCCTGTGTAAGTGATCTAGTTTACCAAGAAATTAGGAATAATGTAAAGGATGTAGTGTTATTGCTGTTCGATAAAGAACGTGAAGAAAAAAAATAGGATAACATAAGAAGATCTTGCACAACGGGAAGGGAAATGAGATAGAAATACAATCAAAATTAAATTTCAGAGAAATGGTAAAATGAATGTGATAGAAATACAATCAAAACTAAATTCCAAGAAAAGGAAGAGAGGGCAAATGAACGGGCTTGGTTGAAAATGCTAAGTCTGAAGGAGGAGAAATTAATATTAAATTCCAGAAAATGGAAAGAAGAATTAGATGATCATGCTTTGCTGAAAAATGATCTATCACCTAAAACAATTGTTGTTCAAATATAATTCGTGAGATTAATCTAAGTTAGGAAACCACGTGTTTCCTTGCATAGGGTGTGCACACATGTATTTGGTACACCGCCGACAACTGTATTATTTTTGCCTTAAGCGTACGTCGCCGAGCACGCCTACGCGTGCGGGGGGATTTCTAGGGAAGAGTGGGAAATTTTTTGGTATTTCGTGTCATGACCACATGGCGCATGTGGACATGACACATGTGATGCATGTTGTGACCGCATGGGAAATGTGGGCATGACATCATAATTGAAGAATTACTTCTGGATGATGATGTTCTTCCTAAGTTTGGCCGACTGGATGAGTTACACATCCTGCAGATGATCTTGAAGATGTTCTATGAAGAATGGCGTGTTCCTAAAGGAAGATTGAAGTCTCAGATCTGTGTGGCTGATAGTGTGTTGATCTGCATGAAGTCTTTTTGTAATTAGTATTTCTGTATTTGCTCTGTAATGTATGCTGACTTGGATGATTATCCTAAAGTCAAATGTCTTGTATAGATAAGAAGTTGTGAAGTCATTTCAAAAACATTGTGGAGATGAGAGTGTGGTAGAGAGGAGCAGAGCGAAAGGCAAAGTAGAAGTATTAGGCTTAAATGGAACTGACTCAAGCATGGTGAAGATGCTATTCTTCAGTTCAAGTATGTAATATTTATCATTATGTAGACAGTGTGTCTCCTGTAGGCAGTGGGCCTCTTGTGAGCAGTGTACTTGGGCAGTGAGCCCTAATTGGCATGTGCCATTTGTTCTTCTTATTCTTTTAATAGAGAATACAATTTTGGGTTAGTCACCCCGTGGTTTTTCCCTTAACCAGGTTTTCCACGTTAAAATCTTGGTGTCATATGTGTTAATGTGTTTCTGCTCTTGAATTGTTGCATTATGTTTCCATGATTGATTTATTATTATGCTGCTGAATTACAAGAAGGATTTAAGTAATTAATTGGAAGAAGGTTTTAGACAACTAATTCGCCCCCCTCTCAATTGTCTGTCCTGAATCTCACACACTTAACATTGTCAGCTCTGCTTTGTGAAAATAGGTAAAAATATGTAATCTTCTGATAGTGATATCTCTCTTGAAATGAACCCAAATGACTTGAATTTTGGATATGTTGTAGATGACTATGTCTAGATGCTAGTTCTAGCTCCGCAACCTTTGATATGTAAATGCGGTAATCTCCATGGTTGCCCTCTTGATACTCTGCAACTTCAATGCTAACTGTCCCAATTGTTTTGAATGCTTCTGAATGCTCCTGCATCACTACCACTCTCCCATCCTAGGCCACCACTGACCTTGCTGGGGCATGATCTTTCTCCATAAGCAATGATCAATTTAGGGGATTGTACTAAAGTAGGGAAGGCTGCAGCTTGGGCTATTCCACTATTCCTGATTGTCCTTGCCCAATTAGTAGGATTATCACAAAATATGATTAATATGAAATCATCTAAATCAATGTGGCCTAGATCTGTATCTCCTATGTTGTTCCAGGCTGAGGTGATCTTGGATACATGAGGGATTCCTTTGAATTCGTACTTCATGTTGACTCCCCTAGTAGACATTTATCCTACAGTACAGAACTCTAGTAAATACCCACTAAATACTAGCTCCTATGCCTTAATATATCTTATAGATCATGGAAAGTGCACAAGTTATCAAATCACCATGCTCCTAACTATTTCTAATAATTGGATTCTACTTAGGCACTAAACTAAAGTAGTTACAACAAAAAGCAGGCCTTTGCCCCTTCATAGGATATTAACATGCAGCACTAAAAGCTCATTAATTTTACATCAATCATGATGGATGAAACTTTAAAGATCAATGACATGATACAAAATATCTATTATGAAATGAATACTTAGGTGGATTGATCATTTTATCTCATAAGCGGGCCTTTTACCCTTGATAAGATACAATAGAGATTTCAAGGTTCATAGGATAAGCAGGCCTTTTGGCCCTCACAGGACATGCGGGAAAATTACCCTCACAAGATATATCCTGTTAGCTGACATTTCAGTGCTAAGGCTTAGTGTATGGATGCAAGACAAGATTATTGAGTTTGCGGTGAAAATGGGGTTCACCAAATGGTGGGGAAAATGAGAGTCACGGGACATGTCTAGTATCATGTGAAATTAGCGCAAAGTGACCCTAAGTGTTTTGAGTCTAGGGAGTGAGTAAAAGGTGCTTCACCGAATATGCAGGGGATCAAAAGGTCACCAGACATGTCCGATGCCATATGAAATTAGCGCAATCTCTCTTTTGAAAGTCTTTAAGGTAAAAGTGGGCAAAATATGACTTGCCAGAGGATGTGAAGAAAGAGAGGTTCACCTAATATATCTGGCACCAAGTGATTCTAGCGCAAACAACCCTAAATCAAAATTTCTAAGTTTAAAATGAAAGATGCTTATCTCATGGAACCAACAGAGTTTTTAGGGCTTAACGGATATGTCCATTGAAGGCTAAAAGTCATGCTAAAACAATTTTTCTGCATAGGGCATTTCTCTAAAGGGATTTCAAAATTTAAGTCATAGGGAATATCATGCCACTATCCCAAACCATTCCTGAACAAACTTCAATTCCCACCATCGAGACATACGACATTTAACTACCATTTCAAACAAAGAAACCCTACCTCACATAGTCCTATCGATTAAAAAATAAGAAAACTGTAACTATTTGAATTGAACATAGTGGAAATGAAAAAAATAAAACACAATAGGGTTTACTCACATTATTCACATTTGCGAGATGATAAGAAATTACTATCAACATGAACAAATCAATGAATCCAATAGTTGAATGCAATCAAAGTCTAAGTAAGGATTTCATCAATAAATTGAAAGAAAGTGCAAAGACATAGACCTGGTACACTGTAGAACACTTAACAAACTTGTAAGCTGACGTGAGGAATCTTCTCAAATTGTCACAAGGGATCTTTGAATTACACAAGAAATTTCTTTGAAGGTCGCCTAAATCGTAACAACTCCAGTTCTCATGAAAATTTGAATGCAAGTGTGAAATGAGGGTAAAATTCTACCTTTTAAGGGTTTTGACAGACGTCATAAATGCCACTATTAGTGGACTAAGTGTTGGGCACTCAAAGCTCAAAAACAAAGAGAGTTCCCATGATCGGATATGCGGGTGAAATCAACCTCATAGGATATATCCCATGCCAGCAGTAATTAGCGCAATGTCTAGTAATGTAGAAAAAGCTAGCTTCACACTTAGGAAATATTAAGTTTGATGTTGGCAAAACTTTTGAAGGCAACCGGATATGTCCTGAGACTAGGGTTTTAAGCACTTATCCAGTGACATGAGGTTTTAGCACAAAATCTAGTGACTCCCACTTTTAGCGCAAAAAGCTACAAAGGCCTATTTACCAAGCACAAAATCAATCAAGACCCCTCCAAATCAATCATAAGAAGGTATCAACCAACATCAAATGGGCCAAGTGCCCAAATTCAAAGCAATTCAACCAATTTTAGGCAAAACATGATTTCTCAACAACAAGGAGAACAAGAATTGAGACTTAGCCAAAACAAAAAAGGGGGTCTCCATTTGGAAAAATGGGGCGTGTTTGAAAGGCACAACACAATGGTGGTATTAGAAGTCCTAGAGTATTGGCTGAATGATATCTTGTTGTAGGTCCTTGGATCATGTGATTTGTCTTCTAATAAGGAAACTAAAAATCTTTGTCCCATCGGGCGTGCCAAAAATTATTGATGATTAAATTTGCATCTAAATACCAATAATGGGAAATCTCATAACTGTGGGACTTGATTCATGAAACAACCTCCAGATTTTAAAGAAGCCAACTCTTTCATGAATCTTTGAAATATAGAAGAAAATGGAGTAACACTAAATAATAAACAATTGCAAATAAAATCTAATCCATGGTTATATGCTAAAACATGATCTCACACAAATAATCAAACAACACAATGCATTCATTTACTGATAATAACATTGATTCATATCTTTTAAAGAGCATAAACACATGATTTTCTAGCAATCTCCAAATGTTACTACTTTAATATTGAATCGCATAGGCTGAAATGAATCACATACAACACATATGAATCCTGAAACAAACTAGCACAAAATGTCACCACTCTTCATTGTTGATCAAAGAACAAAATATGGAAGGCTAATGCTTGCATAGGTATATAACATTCAATCCTTTCTGAGAAGCATCCGTTAAGGCTTTTACACAATCCTATATATTTTTTGGTAAATTTTGTCTATATATTCTAACCTTTGAAACATAGAAATACATGCTTCTTTAAACTAATCTCCCAAATGAAGATTCTAAAAGGAAACAACAGTTACTAGAAATGAAACTAAATTAAAATGCATCATTAACACCAATAATTGTTCAGACTGTAGCTCAAACATCTCCTTGACTCTACATGAAAATCAAAACAAGATGTTGACTCAATCTTGGACCAATGACGCAACATGAATTACTATCAAAAACATTTTGCTTTAGTGATGCATGATGCTACCACGTGGATATTTCCTTTTCCTTCACTAGGACCCACCATATGATGCACTGACATGACATGTGGAGGACTCCAACCAATGGTGCAATAGAATGTACTATTTCTGTTATGAGTCCCATCTCTTTGCATGATGGTGCCACGTGTATGTTTCAACCAATGATGCAACATAAAATATCACCAACATTGACAACAAGAAAAAGGTGCACCAAGATGACATGTGGATTCCACTATGAATGGTTTGATGAATGACAAATAAGAAACCCTGCCAAAATTTTTAGCATAAAATGATGCACCGAGCTGACATGTTGCAATTTCAATGAATGGTGCACAAGGAAACACTACCTGAACTAACAACCTTGAAACAATGCATCAAGATGACACTTGGAATCCTCTTTTCCATTTCATTCCTTCATGGAATTTGACAGGGAAATGAAACCATCCCATAGAATCCTATGACGCCTTAGACTTCTTTTTGCTTTAGCAAAATTACTCATGACCTTTGTTCATTGTTTCTATTGATGCCTTGAGATGTTAATGGTATGTGCTCCCAAAATTGACTTTGACCATATCAACCAACAAAATGAAAGATTCAAAATGTAGGGTTTTTGCTCTACAATACCTTGAATCTTGATTAAAGTGGCCTAATTATTCACATCCCTTCTATCCACTACAACATAAATCTTGGGCTGACCCCTTGATGCTCCATCTACTTGAGAGAAATCTCTCTTCAAATGATCTCCACCAGATTCCAACAACCTCACTTTGAAGCCATGTTTCCATCTCTGTCCTCTACTCTAGGATTAGGCCTCCTATCATTTGATGCAGGGGGTAAATCACAAAACACACAATAACAGATATTGAACACAGCAAATAGAACTTTCTTTTATTGAACTGGGCAACTCATTACATCACAGAAACTCAATTACAATCAGAGGATGAATCCTCTACTGGCTGCAACACATTACAGCTTTCCCAACCTCAAGACTCTAGAATCTTCAGCCTTCTGTAACCCTAAATTAGCTAGGGTTTCTGTTTTCCCACCTATTCTTGACTCTACACTAGCCCTCTTAACTCTACTACTGCCCAGGGTTCCTAAAATAGTCATAAATAGCACTTTTTGGCGGCCTCCAGCCAAATTTCAAAATTTGCAACTCCCTCCAAAAGTAGGTCAACTTCCGGAAAGCATAACTTTTGATCCGGGTGTCCGATTGACGAACCGTTTTAAGCACCGTAAAGCTCACCAGAAATTCGTAAACAAATTTTCGTCAACTTTTCGGGACATTATGGGAAGTTTTAGTGCCTCATATCTCATTCCAGAAATTTTTAGGGGCTTTTTAGAAAACAAAAACTTTAATATCTTTCAGCTCACAAATGATCTTTGCTTGATTCCTTCGCCAAAGGTCTTATATTTCTGTTATGTAACTTTCTGGAAGTTTTTTGCTTCATTACGTGCCCAAATGCAAACTTTCTAAAAATAGCAGGTACACTTTCCTAAATAGGCAGGTCACTATTTTTAGCAGTTTTGGAAAAACTGAAAGTCCTACATTATTATTCTGGATATTATGGAACCAAAAACACTAATTATGGGAAGAAATAAGAACAACTACAATGGTTTTGAATTAACTTCTTTTTGGGTGATGCAAGATTGCCCTTACACCTCTGGATGCTCCTGCATCAGACACCTAGGGTAATTTGAGAAGTGACCCTATCATGTCTCATGTGTTTGTGTGAGGAAAACCCAAACGGTCAACCTCGACCTTAGACAACCAAGAAGAATCTTCAACAGGCCTTCCTTTCCATTTTACCAGATATTCTTCATATTGCTTGTTTCGAGTACTTCTTCCCACACGGCTATCTAAGATCTCTTCTATCTCCTCTGTTGAAGTAGATGCCAGAATACTCCACTGTTCTTCTGTTGGTCCATCCTCTGTTCCACCATCATGATATTCTGATAAATCAGCAATGTTGAAAACAAGGGAAATATTGATCCCACTCAGCAGCTCTACCTCATATGCATTTCCTGAATCATGTTTCTTCAAAATTTTGCATGGTCCAAATTTCTTCATTTTCAACTTATTGTATGTTCCAATTGGGAACCTTTCTTTTCTCAAGTGAACCATGACTTCATCTCCTACCTAGAATTCCTTATATCTCCTCTTCTGATCTGCCTTAGCCTTGTACTGAATATTTATTTTATTAATGTGCTTTCTCACCTCTTCATGCAAATTCTTCAGATGTTTTGCAAAGTCTTCAGCTTCAGCACTTGTCTTTTCTCTGTTGTCCAGCTTCCTTAACTCAGAAGCATTTCTTGGGCTATTGCCATATACAATCTGGAATGGTGATTTACCAATACTCCTATTGACAGAATTGTTGTAAGCAAATTCTGCCTGTGGTAAAATCAAATCCCATCCCTTGGGCTTATCTCCTATTAAGCATCGTAGCAGGTTACCCAAACTCCTATTCACCACTTCAGTTTGTCTATCAGTCTGTGGATGGTGTGCATAACTAAACTTCAAATCTGTCTTCAACTTCTTCCACAATGTCCTCCAGAAATAACCAACAAACTTGGTATCTCGATCTGAAACTATGCTCTTTGGTAGACCATGTAGTCTCACCACTTCCTTGAAAAATAACTCTGCAATATGAACAGCATCATTAGTCTTCTTACAAGGAATAAAATGTGCCATCTTTGAGAATCTGTCCACCACCACAAAAATAGAATCATGCCCTCTCTGTGTCCTTGGTAAACCAAGAACAAAATCCATACTAATATCATCCCATGGCTTCTCTGGTACAGGTAATGGTTGATACAATCCTATATTTTGACTTGTTCCTTTTGCCATTTGACATACTCTACAACTCTGCACAAACTTCCTCACATCCTGCTACAGCTGTGGCCAATAATAATTTTCACCAATAATAGAAATGGTCTTATCTCGACCAAAGTGTCCAGCGAGTCCTCCACTATGCTTCTCTTTCATTAGGTTCTCTCTCATGGAACTCCTCGGAATGCACAACTGGTTTCCTCTAAACAACATGCCATCTTGGATTATGAAATCCAACCATTTTATCCTATCCAAAGTAACAGGCTCCAGACAAGCTTTCCAAGCCTCTGCAAAATCTGGATCTTCACGGTACAAACTTTTGAGCTCATCGAACCCAACAACCTCTATCTTCATTTCTGTCAACAAATTTTGCCTTCTGCTCAAGGCATCTGCAACTCTGTTGGACTTCCCACTCCTGTGCTTCAAAACAAAGGTATAACTCTGCAAAAACTCAACCCATTTTAAGTGCCTTTGGTTCAACTTCCCTTGACTATTAATATACTGCAAAGCTTGATGATCAGTATATAAAACAAACTCTTTTGGCAACAAATAATGTCTCCATTTCTTCAAAGCCTGAACTATTGCATAAAATTCCTGATCATAAATAGAATACTTTTTCTTGGCATCATTAAGCTTCTCACTAAAATAGGCAATGGGCTTACCTTCTTGGCTCAAAACAGCTCCTATACCACTACCACTAGCATCACAATCTACCTGAAATACCTTATTGAAATCTGGAAGTGCCAAAACAGGTTGTTCTACAACTTTCTACTTCAATGTATCAAAGCTCTTGTCAGCTCCTTTAGTCCATCTAAACTCTTTTCTATCCCCTCTCATTGTTTCAGTTAGGGGTGCACAAATGCTACTGAAATTCTTGATAAACTTTCTGTAAAAACTTGCCAAACCATGAAAAGATCTTACCTCCATTGCACTCCTTGGTGTAGGCCACTCAATGATAGCCCTTACTTTTTCTGGGTCCATCTTAAGACCTTCCTCTGAGACAACAAATCCCAGGTATACCAACTCCTTCTTTGTAAAACTGCATTTCTTTAGATTAATCAACAACTTCTCCTCCCTCAGCTTCTCTAGAACTCTTCTGATATGCATCAAATGCTCATCCCAAGTCTTACTAAAAATCAAAATATCATCCAAATAAACAATAACAAAACTTCCCAAAAATTCTTTTAGTACCTCGTTCATGAGCCGCATGAATGTGCTCAGTGCATTGGTTAGCCCAAATGGCATGACTAACCACTCATACAAACCTTCCTTTGTCTTGAAAGCTATCTTCCATTCATCCCCTTCTCTGATATGGATTTGGTGATACCCACTCTTCAGGTCAATTTTCGTGAAGTACTTGGCTCCACTCAAACAATCCATGATGTCATCCATTCTTGGCAATGGAAATCTATACTTGATCATTATCTTATTGATGGCTCGAGAGTTTGTACACATCCTCCATTCTCCATCCTTCTTTGGTGCTAATACTGTAGGTACCGTACATGGACTTAGGCTCTCCCTTATCAGTCCCTTCCTCAACAACTCCTGAATTTGTCTATTTAGCTCTTTATTCTCTGCAGGGGTCATTCTATGGGCTGCTTTGTTTGGTAAACTGGCTCCTAGTATCAAATCCATTTGATGACTTATCTTCCTTACTGGTGGTAAACCTTCTGGTACATTATCAGAGATAATGTCCTGGAACTCTTCCAACATATCTAAAACTTCTACAGGTACATCTTCACATTTCTCTTGACTAATCTTAGGAATCAATGCAAAGCAATGACGCTCATGCTTCATACCCTCCAAAATTTCCTACCATCTACCAAACAAATTCTAGCAGTACTACATACCTTTTCTTCCACCTCCTTCAAGGGCTTCAACTTATGACAAACTCTATGTGTTTGCACGGCCATCATGGACAACGCTCCCATCATACTGCCACGGCCTCCCCAATATCATATGACATGCATCCATTGGTATGATATCACACAGCACCTCATCATGGTAGTCACCAATCTTGAACTTCACTAAACACTGTTCATTGACCAAAGCTCTATGGCCCTTCTGCAACCATGCAATCTGATATGGATGCGGATGCTTTCTTCTTGTCAACTTCAACTTGTCAACCATCTCCTCTGAAACAAGATTATCAGTGCTTCCACTGTCAATAATAGTATCACAACACTTACCCTCACATTTGCACCTTGTATGGAATAAACTCTTCCTCTGATTGGGTTCTTTCTCCTCATTTAGCAAGGTTCTTCTGACAACTAGGGTTTCTCCCCTTTCAGCATCTTCAGAATGCTCAGAATGTGCATCTTCATCTACATGTGCAACTCGTGCATTACCTTTAGGTCTTCTATTTGTCCTTCCTTGATGTTGCGGACACTCATATGCTCGATGCCCTTCTTCTCCACATTGGAAACAAGTTCCTCTGAAACCTCCTCTTCCAGGTCCTTGCCCAGGTCTGCCTCTTCCTCTTCCTCTTTGCTCACCATTGTTTTGGTCACGAGGGCAGTAGGTATTATCCCCTCTTTGATTTCGACTGGTGCCTACTTCTTCACTTTTCTTTTGATCTTCATTACGGCCTCCATAGGGTCTTCCACCTTGACCTCTTCCCCTTTGCTTGCTATCAAATCTTTTGTTCATCTTTTCTTCCACCTTCAGGGAAAACTGGTACGCATCTTCTATGGTGGTCATTCTGACTAGGCTCAATTCCTTTTGAATACTTAGCCTCAACCCATTAATGTAACGGGCCACCTTCTCCTTGTTGGGCTCTGCATGGCCTGTCCTGATAGTAATTTTATAAAACTCTTTTGTATACTCCTTAATAGACTTGTTACCTTGCTTTAGTCATTGCAGCTTCTTCAGCAACTCCATCTCATAGTCCACAGGAATGAACTACTTCTTCAGTTTCTCCACCATCTGATCCCATCTGGTAATCTTTGATTTTCCTCTTCTATTCCTTTCTAATTGGACCTCCTTCCACCAAATATTGGCGTGGCCCTTCAACTTTGTTTTTGCAAACTTAACCCAATCTGGGTCCTCCACATCTTCATACTCAAAATACTCCTCCATGTCATTGATCCAATCAATAAGCTGTTCTGGATTCAAATCTCTAGAATATGTAGAAACTTCGATCCTGGGCCTCTTTTCGATCTTTGAAATGACCCTCAACAACCTTACTTTTGTAGCATCTTTAGCAGCTTCTTGTTCTTCCTCAGATAGCTCTTCTTCAACTTCATCTTCACTTTCTTCTCTTGTCCTCGGCTCAAACCCTCTTCATAGCTCCTCTTGCAATGCATCGATTTGCCTTTGTAGGGCTCTAAAACTCTCTTCCATAAAAGCATTCCTCCCAACACAATTTCTTCGTGGAGGCATCTTGGTCTCCGTAGCAAACCCACAACCTCAGGTCCTGGTGCAAACTGCCTCACGGTCAGCGATCTGTCTACACACTCAAGAACCCTTGCTCTGATACCACTTGATGCAGGGGGTAAATCACAAAACACACAATAACAGATATTGAACACAACAAATAGAACTTTTTTTTATTGAACTGGGCAACTCATTACATCACAGAAGCTCAATTACAATCAGAGGATGAATCCTCTACTGGCTGCAACACATTACAGCTTTCCCAACCTTAAGACTCTAGAATCTTCAGCCTTCTGTAACCCCAAATCAGCTAGGGTTTCTATTTTCCCACCTATTCTTGACTCTACACTGGCCCTCTTAACTCTACTACTACCCAGGGTTCCTAAAATAGTCATAAATAGCACTTTTTGGCAGCCTCCAGCCAAATTTTGAAATTTGCAACTCCCTCCAAAAGTAGGTCAACTTCCGGGAAGCATAACTTTTGATCTGGGTGTCCGATTGACGAACCGTTTTAAGCACCAGAAATCTCGTGATGTGAACTATCATGCTGGAAATTTGTAAATAGATTTCTGTCAACTTTTTGGGATATTATGGGAAGTTTTAGTGCCTCATATCTCGTTCCAAAAATTTTCAGGGGCTTTTCAGAAAACAAAAACTTTAATATCTTTTAGCTCGCAAATGATCTTTGCCTGATTCCTTCGCCAAAGGTCTTATATTTTCATTATGTAACTTTCTGGAAGTTTTTTTCTTCATTACGTGCCCAAATGCAAACTTTCTAAAAATAGTAGGTACACTTTCCTAAATAGGCATGTCGCTATTTTTAGCAGTTTTGGAAAAACTGAAAGTCCTACATTATTATTCTTGATATTATGGAACCAAAAACACTAATTATGGGAAGAAATGAGAACAAATACAATGGTTTTGAATTAACTTCTTTTTGGGTGATGCAAGATTGCCCTTACACCTCTGGATGCTCCTGCATCATCATTCTACTTGGACATATTTCTATTTCCATTCCTTTTGAATATTCTGTTGTTCCCTTTAGATCCTTTTCCAACCTTAGAATCAATGCTAGCTATCCCTCCCATCTTAGAGAACCCAAACCTAGATTTATTATTTTCTTGCAATCACACTTATGTTGTCACTTTGTCTCTACAACTATTACAATCTCAATTTCCTGAGATAATGTATTAAGTTTGGTGTGCTTAGTAGAAAACATAATTCTCTTATTCAAACCCAAAACAAACTTACTGACATGATCCTCTTCCAACCTCAAGTAGTGACCATGTCTTAAGAGACACATGGACTTGGCCTTATACTTTGAGATGAAAGAAACACCTTGATGCAATCCATGAAACTCTATAAGTTTTTGATCCCTATGCTATGCCAAAAATAATCTTTCTTGGTTTGTTTCTCAAACTTTGCCTAGGAGATTATGGTCACTTCATAATTATGCATTGTCTCTAGATGTTTCCACCACAAAGAATCCTCTTTCTCCAAATGATAAATAGTGTGTTTGGAATGAATATTAGTACTCGTATCCATCAAGGTAAAGTACTTTTACATACTAATAAGCCATGCCTCTACTACATATCCTCCACCCAAGATGCATAACTTAGGAGGATGCATATTCTTGAGCTTCTTGATCAAAAGATCCACTCTCCTCTTATGAGGCTGATCCTTAAAAGACCCAAAATGTATTGAAACTGATAACTCTCCACTAGGCCAATGCTCATAACTGCTTTGCCTCTCATGATTATAATTATGCCCAGTCTTATGCTTACCATTTCAAACACCAACATCTCTAATCTTTTGCATCTCTTCAATATGTTGCTAGACTCTATAGCTATGTGATCTCTCAGAGCATCAATTTATTCTCTCAAATCCTAGGGAGTGCTATGATTCCCTTGCCTTGCTAAGCTTAACAATTTCTTTTCCATGAGAATTCCTAGTTATATCCATCTGAGAAAAAAAGATAAAACAAAATAAGCACACTTTCAAGAATAAGGTCATCAACATAGTAAATTTTAAGCAACACATATTCTTAGTTATGCTACAATTTTCTAGTGGACCTAGTTCTCCTATAGTTTGAACTTTTCTTTGATACCTATGTAACACACCCCAAAAGCAACTAGAAATTTTTTCTTAATCTAATAATAAAACATTACATATCCCATACCAAGCATGTCATTAGCCATAAGAATCAATAAATACATCTCATTACTATGACAGTCTCACAAGTACATATTGAGTACTATCATGGAAAATACCATCATTACATAATCAAGATATACAAATGGGTCCAATAATTCAACCATCATCAATGATAATGAATATAATTATCGATAAAGCCAATATCACATATGCAAAGTGGCTAAGTACAAGATACATTATAACACATTCGAAGGACTCCAAGATCAACTCTATAAGTTAATTGCTCCAAGCTATTGCTGTTGATGAGGAAAGTTTGAACCCACTATGAGGATGTCCTTTTTCTCCCCAACCATCAATATGGAAATGAAGTACCCAACCATAATCCAAGAGTGTGGAAATTATAAACACACTAGTGATTATCTATTAGTTCATTTCCTTGTTTTCACATAGTCATCCATAGAACCCATTATCACACACAAGAACACAAAATCATAACACATCAAACACTCACACAATCCAATAATTTACAATACATAAATTCAACATAAAGAATACACATAAAATACAAGCACACCATACAAGCCAAGATGACAACAAACAATAACAATCAAATATAAAAAAAGACTACACAACCACAATATAAATTCAATATCCCAAGAACCCATCAAGACCCATCTCCCAATGGTGCAAAGTACTCAAGCACCACCACCTCACATAAGATAAGAAGGTTAACTATACCAACCATAGAGAACACTACCCCAAGGTAGAACAATATACATACAAAGAAATAGGCCATAGGACCTAACTTCAGAGATCTCCTAGCTACTAGTGCTGGATGGGGTAGTAATGTATAAACAACTTGTGGACCTTTTTCCACCGAGAGCACTAGAGATTAACTATGATGTGGTGCTTATAGTGAGATGATAAAATCAAACACAACCAACTTACTTGGGACATGTCTCAATGATTTGAGACCAAAGTAGAGAAGATGATTTTAGGATGTATCCTACATGGATATCGACCATACTAGCCCATCAAAGATAAGTTTCCTATTCAATTATTGATTATTTGTTATTTGAGGAGCTATTTTTTTAAACCTTGATCTTAGAGTAGGTTATCACAAAATTAGAATCAAGGAAGATGATATTTGCAAGACAACATTTAGGACTCATGAGGGTCATTATGAAATTTTGGTGATGCCATTTGGTCTTTTTAATGCTCCTTATACATTATAAAATTTGTTGAATTTCATCTTTAATCCATTTTTGAGGAAGTTTTTATTAGTGTTATTTAATGATATATTGATTTATAGCAAGACATGAGAAGACCATTTGTACCATGTGGATTAGGCATTAGAATTTCTCCAACAAAATTAGCTTTATGCTAAACCTTCTAAGTGTTATTTTGGACTCAAGAGGTGGAGTACTTGGGTCACATTGTGTCTTATGAAGGGATAAAATTTGATTTAAACAAAATCAATGCTATGATGAAGTGACTAGTTCTAAAACCATCAAGAACTTCAAGGGTTTCCTAGGACTCATTGACTATTATAGTTTATATTTATAAAGAGTTATGGTAGCATAGAAGAAACCCTCGCAAAATTATTGAGAAAGGATGCTTTCAGTGGAATGAGCCCACTAATACAACATTTGAGAGAGTGAAGGAGGCTATGTGTAGCACTCTAATTCTAGCTACTCTAGATATCATCAGAATTTTTATTGTGGAGTGTAATGCTTTAGGGAATGGTATAGGTTCAGTTCTCATGAAAGAAGGTAGGCCCATTTCTTTTTAAAGTCATCAGTTGAAGGGTAAGAATTGACTCAAACCTATTTATGAGAAGGAAATTCTAGCTATTCTTCATATAGTCAAAAAATGGAGGCCATATTTGATGGGTAGACACTTCAAAGTAAAGATAGAACATGGTATCCTAAAATATTTCTTGGAGCAACAATTATCCTTTGAAGAACAAAAAAATGAGTCACTAATATGTTGGCATATGAATTTGAGATAATTTAAATTAAAAAAGGAAGGGGAATGTAGTGGTTGATGCACTATCTAGAAATTTGGATAAAGTGGAGGCATTGTTGTGTGCCATTTCAATATTATAGGTAGATTAGCTTGAAGAAACTTGATATTAGAGTGGAAAAAAGATGTTTCTATGTGGAATCTCCTTCAATAGTTACAAAATGATTCAAGCAACTCAACTAAGTTTTGTTGGAAGGGAGACTCCTTGTGCTATAAATAGAGATTGTACCTATGCAAGAATTATACCCTCATATAAAAGATTTTACATGAGCTCCATGGTTCTACAGTTAGAGGTCATTTGAGATTTTTGAAGACATCAATGAATCAAGAAAGATTGCTTTCGGGAAGGGAAGAAAGATGTTAAAAAATTATGGTAGAATTTTTGGTATCTCAAAGAAATAGAGATGAGATAATTAAGGCATGTAGTCTTTTGTAACCTTTGGTTATTCCTAGCTAGTAGTGGGAAGAGTTCTCCATGGATTTCATGATAGGCCTTCCTAAGTCCTTAGGTAAGAGTGTCATCATGGTACAAGTGGATAGAATTACCAAATATGCCCATTTTTGTGCACTATCTCATCCTTTTGTAGCAAGTACAATGGCAAAAACATTTATGGAAAATATATAGAAGTTACATCATACCCAAAGGTTATTGTAAGTGATTGTGATCATATATTTACTAGTAATTTTTGGACAAATTTATTCTCTTGTTTAGGTACTCAACTGGTTTTCAACTCGTCATACCATTATCCCTAGTTAGATGGGAAAACTGAGGTAGCCAACAAGTTCCTGGAGGGGTATCTACATTATTTTACTTCATATAAGTAATCTCAATGGGAGGCTTGACTATCACTAGCAGAATGATGGTATAGCACTTGCCTCCATAGTGCTTCAAAAATATCCCCATTTATCACATTATATGAATACTATCCTCCATACATCACATCATCATTGAAGGTTACACCAAGATTTTAGGTTATTGAAGATCACATTAGTCATCAATAATAGGTATTTCCATGTCTCAAGGATAATTTGGCCATGACACAAAATTGAATGAAATAATAGGGTGACAAACACCATAGTGAAAATAATTCTGAATTGGGATATTGGGTTTTCTTAAGGTTGCAACCATATAAGTAAATGTCCCTTAAAACAAAAAAAGAATGACAAGCTTTCTCCTAAATACTACAATCCATATCATAGTTTGTAGAAGATGGGCAGTGTATTGTAAAATCTTGAGTACTTCCAACAACAAAAACACATCCATTTTTTCATGTCTTGTGTTTAAATAAGGTTATTAGTCAATAGGTCCCTACACAAACAATGTTACTTGAGCTAGATGAAGAGGGAAGAATCATCTTGGATCCTAAGTTAATTCTTTAGACATGGATAAATAAGTTGAGGACTTGGACAATCATAGAGTACTTTAAGAAATTTTCTATCAAAGATGCAACATGGGAAGATGAATATTTTATGTAGAAGTATCCATAATTGATTAACATTATAGACACCACTTATGTGAAGGGGGCCATGCTACACCCTTAACGTATAACAAGAATGAGGATATGTGTAGCCATATTGCGGCTAGTATAAACTTTAATTAAGTTATATGATCATTTATTTAGTCTTATATAGGTAGTTAGGTTAGCCTGGGTGGCATCGATGACATAAGTATGGTATATATAAGAGGTAGTCATTAGCTTATTAGCATCAATTATGAATTATGTTCTTATTGAAGACTTTAGAGGTTTTCCCCCTCAAAGTGGCTTATTATTCTCAAGTATTATCAAGTATTTGTAGCATATTTCCTATTATATTCTTCTCTTTTGTAAGTTATTTCATTACATAATTGTTATATATTATATTTTATTATGATTTCTAATTCTAATTTAATTTATATAATTTATTATATATTTTATCACACATATAATAAATTTTATTTATATTTGACATAGTATATATACAATTATGATTTGTCATCATTAAATTTAATATTAAATTATTCAACTTTTTTTCATTTTAAAACATGATATGAATTAAGGATTGAAGCAAGTGTTATACCATACTTAAAATAAGTAACATATTTTTATAGTGCAATATAAATAGTAAGGGTAAATTTAATAATATGTCTATTTAATTATGAAAATTACAATTTTAAAAACACATACGACATTTTAGCTCTGAAACACATGGTGTTTTGTAATTTGAATTTCTGGTTGGGCAATATTTTTCTTGATGGGTGATAGGTTGGGGGTCCTAGAGGGGCTCTCATTTCTCCCATGACATTGGCTCTTAAAATTTTAGATTCAATGATAGATGGCATTGTTTCATCTATAGAGAGTGTTTTGGTCAGTAAGATTTTTCCCCTTAGACCCAATATTGATTTAGTCAAGAAGTGGGCTAATGATGTTTAGAAAATAAAAGGTAGTGTTACAGTTAGTTCTATGTTAGGAGGTTCATTTCTAATTTTTCTCTTCTTAGGAGGATTTGTGTAGGATTTTGGTTGATGGGCCTTGGTTTTATGACTGTAATAGTCCTAATAATCTCTCTTTGTAAATGGAACCCTATTTTCAACCCAAGTGATGATCTTTGTGTTGTTTCACCCACTTGGGTATGTTTTCCAAGACTAATAATAGAATATTGGGATGCTACTATTATTGAAAGCATAGCCAATTATTTTGGTCAATTTGTGGCTATTGATAAGGGTACAAGAGATAAGAGTTGAGTAGTTTTTGCTAGATTCTATGTTAATATGGAACTAAACAAGGTTCTACCTACACAAATAATACTAGACTCAAAGTTTGGTAGATGGACTCAACAAATAGTGTATGAAAACTTAGGCTTCTATTGCCAAAATTGCTCCAGATTCGGGTGTTTGATCGATAAATGCCCAAAACCACAATGAAGAAAGGAGGAATCAAAAGATAAGGCAATGCCCAAATCTATTCATCTAGAAGATAAAGATAAAGGTTATCTCTTTAAACATGGGTTGATGAAGATTTTAGAATCCCCATAGGTTCAATCTCACATTGGTGAAGGCGGTCTAGGGATTAATGAGATTGATGCAGGATCTCTAGCACATGAAGTGCAAAAAGATGTTCTTGAGAATGAGGCTAATACCTATGAGTAGGGGGAGGTTAAAAAAGGAGTGTCTAAAATGGAGGCCTTCATGCATGAGGATGATAATGTCATGTCCCTTTTTCCAAAAATAACACTTACTAAAATAAGTAAGTTTTCACCGTCTCAAAATAGCAAGTCAGAGGTAACAAAACAACTTTGGAAAATATTATTATTTAATTTTATATTGTTCTGGTGCTTGTCATGTCCCCTTTCCAAAAATATCACTTACTAAATATAGTAAGTTTCCACTGTCTAGAAATAGTAAGTCAGGATCACATGATTGCATTTGGGGAATAATATTTATTTAATATCTTAGTTGTTTGGGTGCAATTTCCATATTCCTAACAAATAAATATTAAATAAAAGTTATTAAATAATTAAATTGCTTCCTTGGACGTGGGAATTTCAGAAGGAATCTTAAGTTGTTGGAAATAAATATTTTGGCATATCTTGTGAGTTGGCACAAAAGGCGTGTTGGAGTTTATGATATGAGTGGAGCCTGATTTTAGAAACTGTTTGGTGTAAATCCCCAAAGAAAGGAGTGGAGATTATTGGGTGCCCAAGATAGCCTCTCATGCAAATAAAAATATAGAAATTTGATTTTAGAGGCTATTGCAGATTTTCATTTTCCTCTTGCAAAGTTGATGCTTTGTTTTTCTTTAGTGGACAGGGAAACCATTGATGTTGAAGCTTGTGGCCAGTGGACATGAGTTTTTGGTGATCTGAGGGTAGTGTCCTTGGACTATAGATAGCAATCTTATCTAGAGGTTGCATCAGTACTGAAGGGTTTTGCAGTTTCAGTGATTTTGGGTTTGCAGGTTAATTTTGGCAATTTGAGTGTTTTCTTATCTTTCCAGTGCTGTTGTTTGAGGTTTTTGTTGTGTTGTGTTGTGGATGAGTGGATGTGTGTATTGTTGTTCTTCATCAATCCCATGTGCCTTGGTTCATTGCTTACATGTTTGGACATTGTTCTTGGGGTTTTAAGCAGTTTTTGGTGAAATATCCATGTGTATTTCACCATATTTTGGTGTTGTTTCCAATAGATTTGATGTGAAGTGCTATAGATGTTTCTGCTCATTTATGTGAAGACTAGTTAACTAGTTTGATGTTTTGATAACTATTAGTAATAAATTTATTTTCAGATTTGGATTTTATGGTATTAGTTAGGAACATTTAAGTGGTTTGCATTAGAAAATTTTATAAATCAGGGTTGAAGTGTTCTCATGTGTTTTGGGTTCCATTAGTTGTCGACAGTATTGTGCAAAGTTGTAGTTTCAGTGAGTATTGGTGTGGAGATTCATTCTCAGTTTGGTTCTATTGGTTTTTCTGTACATTTTTCTATTGTAGCAACATATTTCATATATTTACATAATTATATATCAATAGGAGAAGTCCCAGTAATTGTTGTGCAAATTTATGTCAATTTGGGAACAATATCATGAAGTAATTGTTGGATTTTTTTTGTGGGTATTTCAAGACATGTTTGAAAATAATTTAAAGGGGATTTGAGATGCATATTTCACTTCAAAATTAGTTGTGGTTTATTTTATTTTAATTAATTTGGCAAAATATTCCATTTGGGTCATTACAGTGGTATCAAAGCATGATCTTGCCAGCATGTAGAGTTGATTGGTTCATGCTTCCTAGAGAAAAGGATCTCAGAGATTTGAGAAGAGAGAAAAGGAAATTAGTAGTTGATTCCAAATTTGAAGAAGAGCAAATCATGGCTGAAGAAATATGGAAGAATAAGGGAGACCTAGGTGGTAAATTTATTGCTACTGTTGATAAATTGGCCAACATTGTGGAGAAAATGTGGTTACAAAAAAACAAGAAGAATGTAGAAGACATTGTAGATGAAGGAAGCACTTTTGTATGGAGGAAAGTAGTGTCTAATTCCAAGCCAACAAATCTTACTTTATTACCTAATAATGAAGAAGAAGGAGTTGCACCTATTGCAAATACTGAAGCATCATTTGTTGTAATAGCTAGAAAATAGTATGAATATTACATCAAGCAATTTGAAGCTTTCAAATCAGCTATTCCATTTGAGAAATTCATAGAAATACATGAGAGGGATCAAAATAGGAGAGAATAAGAACAAAAGGTGGAGGAAGAAAAGAAAACTTTAGAACCAATAGAAGAGGAATCAAAGCTTCAAGAAGTTGTAGAAGATGGAGCTTTACATATTAGAGATTTAAATGAGGGAGAAACAGAATTAGCACAAACCATTGATTCCACTACACAAATTGAAGGTGAAAATTCTTTGTCATTTGAACATGTTTCATTAATTTCTAATGTCTTCTTGTGTCAATAGAATAGTAATGAATTTAGTAAAAGAAAAGATTCACTTAATGTTTGTGAAGAGCTGAGGGTGGGAAAAATGCACCGTGCTTTGAACTTTCAGAAGGTGAATCACTGATCAATTTTTATAATAGCATGGCAGATGAATATGCATGTGAGGAGAATGTTTTGAAACAAAAAGATGACCAGGTTGAGTTTGTGACAACTTTAAAATTAACTAATAAAGGTAAGCACCTTGATCATTTTGGCAATAGTAGTTTGAGCCATGAAAAATATAGAACAATATTGTTACAGCCATTTCATACCATGAATAATGAAAAGATGAAGGATACTAAGTGGAAGGGAGACTTTTTCTCTCAACATCAAAATGTTTTACACCTAGTGGTGTGGAATTTGGGTGTTTTAGCCAATACAACATCATGAAGATACAAAAATTTATCGTAACTTGGAGTGAGAACAAGGAATGCAAGGATTACCTTATTGTGGAGATTGCAACTAGTACATGGTGGTTTTTGACCATTACATTTCTAAATCTAAGTAGGGGAATGCAGTGTTACATCCATGATAATTTGAAGATCCTTTTGCCTCAAGTTGAGTGTAAGAAGTCTCATCCTTTGAGAATTCTAAGAACCAACATACTAGCTAATATATCACTATTTGGAAGGAAATACCAAACCAAATATGATTGTTACAACTGCTTTCTAGCCCACATACAATTTGATCTAAACCATCTTTCAAGAGTGGAGGCTTGGGGCATCATGATAAGATATTTTGAAGTTAGATATAAACATTACAACACAAATTTAGAAGAGGTAACCATAATTGTTGGCATACAATGGTTGTATTTCTTTGAAAGGTACATTATTGAGATGAACTTCAAGGAAAAGAAGGTTGAGATTCAAGGCAAATTTCACATTGAAGAAACTCAGTATGAGCTTGGTGAAAAGGCTTCAAACTTAGACATGCTTGTAGAAGATGACAAAAATGGCATATTGCAAATATGTAGCAAAGGAAACAAGATAAGGATCATTGTCATCAAAAAACCTTGGAGGTTGTTTCTCTCATCATGACCAACCATTATACTTCACCATTTGTTATCATGTAGGTGTTTTCAATTTTGGGATTGAGTAATTTTCAGTTTGTAGCCACTATGGGAGTATTTTCAGTCATTGTACATTTGTTTCCAACCTCTATGTTGCTGATATTTATGGAGAGCTTGTGGGTTCATACATGGATGCCCATCAATTTACATTGATCACACTGATGAGTGTTACTTAGGTTTGCTATTTTTGTAGTCTCTACCTCATTGGTATGTTTCTAATTTTGATGATTTCAACTATGTACAGATATAGACTAGTGCATTTTGGAAAAAGATTACTTGCATGATGATGATAGAAGAAAGTCTTCACTATTAGCGACAATCACTCCAGCCATCATAGCACTACTTGAATGGAAGTTCAAAGAGTTTTGTGACTCTTATGATTTATTCTCATCTTACATGCAATTTGAACTAAACTATATTGTGAAGAGACCCTTTAACAGTAACTTGATGATCTCCATTGGAGCCCAAGAATCAAACTACGAAGCTAGTGTTTGGGATCTTACATCACATAAGAATGACAAGTGGGAACAAAAGAAACATGGTGATGTGTACACAAGGAAATCCTTGATTTTAAGAGAATATATGAAAGGAGCTCTCATGCCTTAGATAGAAGATTTGAATTTGGAAAATTTGAGGAGTGATCAGTATGAGCTAGTGGGTGGATTCAAAGAGTGCATAGTCTTCCATCAGAATGAATTGTTGTTTATGGATTTAATTTTCATAGTTTGGGAGAATATTTCCTACTGTTATATGATGTTAATTTTTTCCCTCAACTATACTATTTCTATCCTAGATCAGATCCTGAAGTTGCATTTAACATCCTTCACTTGGAGGTAGAGTATGAAGCAACTAGTGATATTTCCAGCAAGGTGTATCTTCACATTACGAAGGCAAAAGAAGTAATTATTTTAAAAATATGTATTTTCTGTTATGGAGGGTGTAGTAACTATTATAATAGTCCCATGAATTGCAAAAATTAGATTTATATCATTGGTAGAAGTTGCAAGAGTTTAAGGTTTGATTTATCACATGCTAGTGTTGCGTATGTTGTCATTGATGTCAAAGTATTATATGTTGTCAAAGTGATGTCAAAGTGTTATGATTGATAGTATGGCGTTATGTTTGTTGCATATGTTGTCATTTGATGAGGAGTTGCATGAGGTATGAAGGAAATTGTTTGAGAAGTTATCAAGTTATCATGAATGTCAAAGGCATAGGAGATTGTACCACATTCTACTGTAGATACAAATATGACCTCATGGTTTGAAGGATAGCTAGAGATAGCTATGAGGTATGTGTGATCCAAATTTTAGAGCATATGAACTACCAAAGAAATCCAAATTTAGCAGAATGAAAACAATGTTGTTACAGTGTAAGGTTACTAGAGATAAAATAGAAAGCTACCATATTCCACCGCATCTGTACATACAGCATGGCGGATTGGAGAATATGTAAAGAAAAGAGGGAAGTATGAAATATTCAAGTTTTAGAGGGTATAAATTACTACAAATGCATTTAATAGTGTTTTGAGTTGAGACTGTGCGATTGGCTTGTGTAAAGGATACCGATATCAGTGTTTGAATGCTTACACCAACAAGTAGAAGCATGGACCAGAAAGAGGAGTTTATGAGAAGGTTTTTCAGGTCCCATAGTATTCCCACTTGATGATATTTACTCCTCCAGTACCACATAGGGTCTAAAGCTAATGTATGAAAGGATAAGTACTTGCGGAGCCAACATTATGTATTTGATTGCTTATGTCATGTGTCTGGAAGTATGCACTGGTAAGAAAGTTTGGGAGAAAGGAAATTGGGTCCAATAGATCATTTGGTGTGAACCACATAATGGGATTTCACTCCTACATTACTGCAGATGATTTGGGAGCCAACAAGTAAGGCTAGTTACACGTTTCATGATACATGTTACCTTGAGGTCGACACAGATGATGTTTAGAAGGCTTTCAAAGGATATAATAAGGATAAAATATTGTTACATGGGTATAGTGTGTGTATCTGAAGAAAAGAGAATGATCTAAAGATAGAACAGTAACTCTGTAAGCTATGATGTATAACTCATAACAGAATCACTATTGCAGAGGTGTTTGAGCCATCAGAATTAGTCAAATGACCAACAAGATAGTAGAGATGATGTTGTGAAGGTGATTGAACCATTAGAATAAGTCTAGGATGTCAAGGTGTTAATAGAGATGATGTTGTAGAGGTGATTGAACCATCATAATCAATCAAAAGTTTTAGAGCATAGGTTGGTGGCTCATCTTGTAAGTGTTATAGCACATTAGGGATTTGGTGCTTCCTTTGGGTTGGTGCCCATAAAACATTGTATCAATGAGTTGGTTCTCATAAAATAGGGGATTGGTGTCTCCTTTGGGTTGGTGCCCATAAAACTCATTGTATACTTTATTTTTATTTGTGAGGCTGGATTTGGACAGTAGATCCAAGCAGCTAGCTCACCGTGGTTTTTCCCATCTTGGGTTTCCACATAAATTTGGTATTATGTGTGTGTGTTCTTATACTTCATATGGTTTAAATGTTTACATTAGATTGAATACATCTAAAGAGAAAAGATTTGAATATATACTAATTCACCCCCCTCTCAGTATATTTGTGTGTTCAACAATTGGTATCAGAGCTAGCTTCCTTGATACACTCTAATAGCTGGAGGTAGATCTTGGATTGGAGCACATGGTAGGTCAAGAAGGATCATCCTCTATTTATGCAATTGTATGTGGTTTGACAAACACTGAATTTGTTAAAGTAATACACTGCAAATCTGTTAAGGATATCTGGAAAAAAATATCATAACATCTATGAAGTCAATCATTACTCATCTGAAAGTGAAAGAGAAGAAGTCCTACTTATGGAAAATGAAGTCCTGGATAATGATAAGAGCCCTATGGAGGATGGTGAAGACATGAAAGTCATTGATGAAGAAGAATGTGAATTTGATCTTGAAGGAGAACTCATTTCTACTCTAGATGACCTGAGATCAATAAGGAAGGAGAAAAAAGAATATAAGGCTAAGCTTGAAGAATTAGAAGAAGCAATTGCTAACTTGAAGATTCAGATTGAAGAAGGTAAAATAGTTGCAGATTGTCTAAATACTAAGCTTAAGGACAAATTAGATGAATTCACTAGACTTGAAGAAGAAATTGTCTCCTTAAGGAAGGAATTGGAGAAATCCAAGGATTAAATAGACAAGAGTCTAAAATTTAATAAAAGCACAATCATCCTTGATGAGATGATCAACAATCAAAGACCACCTAAGAATAAGGTTGGTCTTGGGTTTGAGAAAGGTCAGAGCTAAAAAAAAATCTATAGATAAGCCTATGATGAGAAGACAGAACCAAGCATTGAGATATCTAAGAAGACTAAAGCTAAGGAGTACAAGATGGATGATGACTTCACAAAGGTCAGAGATCTGAAGAAGAGATTCAAGGGTTCTCCTTTTGCAAGACAGTCTGCTATAACCAGGTTCTCTCAATCCTTTTATGGTTATTGTTATTCATGCAATAGGTTTGTTCATAAGGCTGTTGATTTTAGAACTAAGAAAAGAAGAAATGGTTATATGACCAAAAACTCATTTTTGCCTCTAGAGTATGATGTTATATGCTACAAGTGCACTAAATTTGGGCATAAAGTAAGATTTTATAAAATTGGTTTTCTGAAACCACCTAACTGGCACAAGAAGATGGAGGATACCATAAGCAAGCAGAAGGAAATTACAAAAATATGGAAAAGGATATAAGATCTAGATAACGAGAAGGAAGAACCTATGCTTGTGCCTCATACACAAGATTTTATACTCTAGATTAAGAAAAATCATGGATTTAGGGGGAGCTAACCATTGCATAATCTTCCATCTCCCTAAAAAGTTGAGATACCGCTTCTGTTAAAGTGAATGGAAATGAAAGCAAGGCATATAGGTGATTTGATAATAAATTGATAGAAGGATATGTTAATAGGGCAAGACTAAATCAATAACTCAAATCTTCAGAATGAAAACATAAAAGGAAGAGGAATTTTGGATAGAAATAGGCCTTTGTAAACCTACACGACTCACTGGTAGATGAAAGCCCACAAAAACCTAACAAGAAAAGGTGTAATACATGCAAAATCTTAAGGAAAAAGAAGGTTATTTAATCCCTAATAATTCAATTCAACATCATTAGTATTCAGAGTGATTAGAAAATTTGAGGGGATAAGAGTAAAAGGTAAAACCCTAGCTACAGAGTGCAGAGGAGATAAAAATGGTGACACCAAAGTTGGTTGATTTATCAGAGAAACCAAGTCCAAAGTATAGGAAATACCCATACAAGGCTATGGAAGTGGATAAGGATGAGGCATTTTATGGCATTCTAGTAGATGTTGTCTATACTGAGGATGTAAGTGATGCAGGAGCATCCCTAGTTCAAGATAAATCTTGCATCAACCAAAAACATTTGCATTTCAGTTTGTTTGCATTTTAGTTCTTTCATTTTCCAGTTCAGCCAATAGCAGTTCTCAGCTTGTGGTCTGATTTTTGCATTTCACATCTTGCGGATCTGGACTTAGCATCTACATTCATTCATCTACATCATATCAAGAATTCAAAGCATTTGGATCAATAACCGGAAAGATATCGCTATTAGAAGTTGACTATTTTCTAGATGCAGAGCATTCTAACAGTACCTGATAACTAGCTGAAGGAGAAGGCTTGCAGATCATTCCTGGACTTACGGATCTCATTGACTCATCATTAAATGTCTTGTGGTTCATGATCTACCTTCCTCAAGGGTCCACACATTTTCCTTTCATTTGAGGAAGTGTTTTATGCATTTAGGTCCGACCTATTTGTGAACACATTACATCTCTTCATTGGAGTTTGTGACCTTCCTTGGTTGACACAAAGGAATCTATTGGTCCAAAGATGATATATATTGATGTAATAGATCCTTAGGAAAATAGTTATGAATCTATTCACATAAGAAAGATCTAATAGTTTAGATTTTGTGCGAAGGAGCTTCAAAGCCTTATCTTGCGCATGTATGTAATCAGGCTTGTGAGCCCTAATTGTAAGCCCGCATGTTGCCGGCTAGATTGTATTTGAATTCTATGATATACTGAATGACTAAATCTACATTTGCTTTATTTCTTTGAGTTGTTTCTATTGTGTTTACTCTTGCTACACGGTCCAGATAGTTCATTTTGTGAACCCTCCTACCATGACTACACCAAGTGGTATCAGAGCAAAAGTTTGAATCTTGGAGAGCAAAAGTTCAATTCTTTGGAGCAAATTGGTGAAGGGGATTCTGTAAGATCTTGTTGTAAGCAGATCACTGATCCAAGGCAAGTTACTTATGCACAACTAATCACCAATTGAGAGGCAGTTGTCTCTTGTAGCCCGATCACCGAACCTGAGGCAGTTTGCACTTAATCCTAAGAAGATGCCGCCGTGAAGAGTTCCTCCTATTGGTACAATGGATAATAGAATGGATGAGATGATGGAATTGATGAGAATAATGTGAATTCATTTGGATGCTATTGAAGAAGATAGGCAAAGAGGATTGACACCGAGACCTAATGTTGAAAGTGATGATGAGGAAGAATTTCAATCTGTTGAACATATTGGTGAAACCTAGAAGGTGATGAAGAAGAAGAATCAGATCAGATAAAGATGTTGTGAGATATTTCAAAGATTGGAAAGAGACCTAGAGTTGATGTTCCAAACTATACTGGTAATTTGAATCCTAAAGAATTGATTGACTGGATAATTGACATGGAAGAATACTTTGAATATGAGGAGATTGAAGATTTGGAGAAGGTGAAATTTGTAAAGACAAAGTTGAAAGGACATGCTACTATATGGTGGAAAGAAGTTCAGTTGGAAAGAAATAGAAGAGGAAAAAAAAGATTACAAAGTGGGACCGGATGGTGACAAAGTTGAAAAATCAATTCATACCTACTGACTATGAGTTGGAATTGTAGAAAAGATTGCAAAACCTGAGACAAAAGGAGAAATCTTTAAAGGAGTACACTGAAGAATTTCATAAGATGATCATAATAACATGACATAGTGAAGCAAATAAGGAGAAAGTGGCTAGATATATCAATGGACTGAGATTGAACATTTAAGAACTAATTTTTGTAAGGATGACATCTTTGGAAGAAGCATATCAATTTGCCCTAAAAGTTGAAGAAAAGTTGAATAAGAAGCATGATCAGAGACAGAGAGGTAGAGGAGGTAAATTTTAGAAGGGAAGATCATTTTTTGGATATGATAGATCATTTGTGGAGTAGAACAAATTTGACAGCCCAGTTAGAAAGGATGACAGAGATAACAATGCTTACCAGAGAGATGACAAAAATTTTTACCAGAGAGGAAACGCTAGTGCATACTAGAATGAAGGATACAAAAGAGAAGGAAGAGGATTTAATAAGAAGACATTCAGAGGTACTTGTTTCAAGTGTGGAGGTGAAGGACATAGAGCATTTGAATGTAATCAGGGTAGTACAAGTAAGAAGACAAAGAATAGTGGGAGATCAGCCTATATTGAAGAAGAACTTGTTGGATCACCTTGTTTAGTTGGAAATCCAAAGAAATGAGAATCACTGGTGACGAGTAGAGCACTATTTCAAGTAGAGACAAATGAGGAACTGTCACACAAGAAAACGCTGTTCAGAACTAAATGCAAATCAGGAGGTAAGTGTTGTAAAATTGTAATTGATAGTGGTAGTTTAGATAACCTAGTTTTAGAGGAGATGGTGACTAAGATGAAGTTGAAAAGATTGAAACACCCTAAGCCCTATCAGATAGCATGGATTAAGGATGATCATAAGGTACTGGTGAGTGAACAATGTTTGGTGAAATTTCATATTGGATCTTATCATGATGAAGTCTTGTGTGATATTATGCTTATGGATGTTTGTCATATCTTGTTGGGTAGACCTTGGCATTATGATAGAAAAGCTATGCATGATGGAAGAAAGAATACATATACTATAACAACAAATGGGAAAAGAATTACTTTGATTACTTTAGAAGATGATCATAAAAATGTGGTATCTGGGAATGCTAGAATCTGTTTGGTAGATGGAAGGAAATTTTTGGATGGTTTGAAATAGGAAAGTATGTGCTATGCCTTGATTCCTAAGAAGCCAGAAGTGGTGAAGAAAGAAACTAAACCGGAGGAGATAAAAGAGTTACTAAAAGAGTATGAAGACATTATATCAGATAATGTACCTGATGGATTACCACCTATAAGAAGTATCAGTCATCACATGTATCTCATACCAGGAGAAAGTTTGCCTAACAAAGTAGCACACCGAATGACACCGACAGAGAATGAAGAACTAAATAGACAGATACAAGAGTTGTTAAGGGAAGGTTTGATCAGAGAAAGATTGAGTCCTTGTGTAGTACCTACAGTTCTTGTATCGAAGAAGGATGGAGAGTGGAGAATGTGTACTAACTCTAGAGCCATAGTATGATCACAGTTAAGTATAGATTTCCTTTACCTAGGATGGATGATATCATGAATTGTTTGCGTGGAGCAAAATATTTCACAAAGATAGATTTGAAGAGTGGATACCATCAGATCAGAATTAGAGAAGGTGATGAATGGACGACTGCTTTTAAGACAAATGAAGGATTGTTTGAGTGGTTAGTAATGCCCTTTCAATTGACAAATGCACCAAGTACTTTCATGAGGTTGATGAATGAAGTCTTGAAGAAATTCTTGGGTAAGTTTGTAATTGTGTACTTAGATGATATTCTAATTTTCAGTAGGACAAAAGAGGAACATTTGTTGCATATTAGACAAGTTTTGCAGAGGTTGAGAGAAGAGACATTGTTGATAAACATCAAGAAGTGTACTTTCATGAAGGAAGAATTTGTGATTTCTGCAGAAGGATTGAAGATGGACCCTGAGAAAGTGAAAGCAATTGTTGAATGGCCTACACTGGAGAGCATTGGAGAGGTTAGATCATTTCATGGTTTGGCTAGTTTCTATCAGAAGTTCATAAAAAATTTAGTTCAGTTTGTAACCCCATGACAGAGACAATGAGAGGTGATAGAAAAGATTTCAAGTGGACATCAGGAGCAGATAAAAATTGAGTTGTTGAAGCAGAAAGTGACAGAGAACCCTGTTTTGGCATTACTGAATTTCAATAAGGTATTTCAAGTTGATTGTGATGCAAGTGGAAATGTAATTGGAGCAGTGTTAAATCAAGAAGGTAGACCTGTAGCATATTTTAGTGAAAAGTTGAATGATGCAAGGAGAAGATATTCAGTTTATGATCAAGAGTTCTATGCCATAATTCAAGCCTTGAAGAAGTGGAGACATTACTTATTGCCTAAGGAGTTTGTCTTGTATACAAATCATCAATCTTTGTAGTATTTGAATAGTCAAGGTTAGTTGAATCAGAGACATATGAGATGGGTAGAGTTCATGCAGAGTTATACTTTTGTGTTTAAGCATAGGAGTGGTAAATTAAACAAAGTTGTTGATGCCTTGAGTAGAAGAAGAAACTTATTGACAGAGATGAGAGTTGAAGTGTTGGGTTTTGATGAATTGAAGAATATGTATGAGGGAGACACTGATTTTGCAGAACCTTGGAAAGCATGTAAGGAACCTGTTGTGGTAGATATGAGTAAATGGTTAGACTATTTCATTCAAGAAGATATGTTGTTCACAGGAAGTCAGTTATGCATACCTAGAAGTTCAATGAGAGATAATTTGATCAAGGAGAAGCATAGTAGTGGATTGGAAGGACATTTTGGCATTGATAATACAGTAGCCTTGGTAAGTGAAAATTACTTTTGGCCTTAGATACATAAGGATGTTCAGAGATTTGTACAGAGTTGTAGAGTTTGTCAAGTTACAAAAGGGAGTAGTCAGAACATTGGATTGTATAAACCTTTGACAGTTCCAGAGAGACCTTGGGAAGACATAAGCATGGATTTTGTAATGGGATTACCTAAGACACAGAGAGGGTATGATTCAATATTTGTAGTGGTTGATAGATTTTCAAAGATAGCTCATTTTATACCTTGTAAGAAGACAACTAATGCAGTGCATGTAGCTGACCTATTTTTTAAGAAGATTGTGAGATTGTATGGATTACTTAAGAGTATAGTTTTAGATAGAGACACTAAGTTTGTTGGTTACTTTTGGAAGACATTTTGGATGAAGATGAAGATAGACTTGAAGTTTAGTTCTACTTTTCATCCACAGACAGATGGACAGACAGAGGTAGTGAAGAGGAGTTTGGGAAACTTGTTGAGATGTTTGGTTGGAGACAAAGCCAAAAGTTGGGACTTTATTCTTTCACAAGTAGAGTTTGCATACAATAATTCAGTAAATAGGAGTACTAGAAGAACACCTTTTTAGATTGTTACCAGAGTGAATCCTAGAGGAGTTACAGAATTGAGAGATATCAGCAAAGAAGATAAGACGAGTGCAGAAGCAGAAGAATTTGCAAATCATATGAAGACAATGCATAATAAGGTGAAGAAGCATTTGGAGGAGGGTAAATGCACAAAGATGAGTCCACTTAAGGTGGAAGTTTCAAACTTAGAAAAAAACCTGAAATCAGGTAAACCAAAACAGGATCCCACTTTTTATGAAATGGGATCCCGTTATGCTTCAGGATCTTGAGCCAAAAGTGGGATCCCGTTTTAAAATAGGATCCCGTTTCATAAAATTTGAATTTCTGACCTGATTTTTGCTATGGGTTTTGGGTAAAAAAAAAGGCTTGGGAACCTGAGCCTTGGCTTTGGACCTAGTTTGACCTGCAAGTTGAAGGTCTTGTCAATGTCACAAAAAAATAGTGACTTTGGGCATATGTCTGAAGGCCTTTTTTGCAGAATTTTTTGATGAAATTAAAACCCATTATAGATGAGACAGTGTTATGTAATTTTTTTTACAATTAGATTATTTTTCTATTTTTTAAATAATTTCTGATCAAAAAGGTCCATAAACTTGAATTATCAAGGTTTTTAATATTTTAATAACTTTTTATCAAAATAATTTTTTGTAAAACAAATTGTACGAAAACATACTTCAGACAATTCTTTTCAATTTGAATTTTTTTTTAAAAAAATGATAAGTTTAGGTCATCTTATGTGTGACGTACACGACCATTTTTTAAAACACCAAAAATGGCCACTAAAAAATTAACCAAAAAGTTACAAAAAAATATGGAAAATGTGCTTCATTGAGTTAAAAATCTTTTCCCAAAAGGATTTAGAAAAATATGATTATTTAGGTCAAAATATGGATGATGTACACGTGCATGGTATAGTAAAAAAAAGTGACTTTTAAACAGTGGTTTTTAGAAATGCCTATTAAAAATCAATTTGTATCATCTGGGTATTAAAAAAAATTACATATTTGGAAACTAGACTCTGAGTACTACATTTCATATTTATTGACTTTTTTCAAGATTCCACCTTTAAGTGCTTCAAATTTTTAGGTCAAATGTGACAAATTCTGAAAATTAGGGAAAACACTTCCACTTTTTGGCCAAAAAGTGGACTCAACTTCTTGCACACACCAAGGACATGAACAGTAAGTACAAATAGAAAGTAGATGAGAAGAGAAGACATAAGGAATTTGAAGTTGGAAATAAAGTGATGGTGTACCTAAGAAAAGAAAGATTTCTAGTTGGGACATATAACAAGTTGAAGATGAAGTTTGGACCTTGTAGGATACTCAAGAAATTTGATTCAGGAAATGCATATGAAGTCGAATTATTGGAGACATTGGGTATTTCACCTATTCTCAACATTACAGATCTTTATCAGTATCATGAAGCAGAGTTTAGTGACAGCATGGAAGAAGACTTGAAGAAGTAGTTACCACAAGAAGCACCGAAACAAATTGAAGACATTTTGGACAGTAGAGTTGGACACAGCACTAGAGGAAGACAATATAGAGAATATCTTGTGAAGTGGAAAGGTAGACTAGAAGAAGATTCATCTTGGATTTCTCAAGCTGAGGTGGACTGTCTTGGTTGTCTCCAAGCCCCAGCAAAGTGAGGGAGTCACTTTTTCAATAACCCTGGATGTATGATGCAAGAGCATCCCTGGTTGAAGAGAAATCTTGCATCAACTAAAAATATTTGCATTTCAGTTTGTTTGCGTTTCAGTTATTTCATTTTCTAGTTCAGTCAGTAGCAGTTCTTAGCTTGTAGTCTAGTTTTTGTATTTCACATCTTGCAGATCTGGACATAGAATCTACATTCATTCATCTACTTCATATCAAGAATTCAAAGCATTTGGATCAGTTACCAGAAAGATATTGCTATCAAAAGTTGACTGTTTTCTCATAGCAGAGCATTCTAACAGTTCCTGATAACTAGCTAAAGGAGAAGGCTTGCAGATCGTTCCTGGACTTGCAGATCTCATTGACTCATCATTCAATGTCTTGTGGTTCATGGCCGACCTTCCCCAAGGGTCCGCATGTTGTTCCTTTCATTTGAGGAAGTGTTCTATGCATTTAGGTCCGACCTATATGTGAACACGTTACAACTCTTCATTTGAGTTTGTGACCTTCCTTGGCCGACGTGGAGGAATTTGTTGGTCCAGAGATGATATATATTGATGTTATAGATCCTTAGGAAAGTAGTTATGAAGCTATTCACATAAGAAAGATCTGATAGTTTAGATTTTGTGTGAAGAAGCTTCAAAGCCTTATCTTGCGTATGTATGTAATCAGGCCTATGAGCCCTAATTGTAAGCCCGTATGTTGCCGGCTAGATTGTATTTGAATTCTATGATATACTAAATGACTAAATCTGCATTTGCTTTATTTCTTTGAGTTGTTTCCGTTGTGTTTACTCTTGTTGCATGGTCTAGATAGTTTATTTTGTGAACCCTCCTACCATGACTGCACCAAGTGGTATCAGAGTGAAAGTTTGAATCTTGGAGAGAAAAAGTTTGATTCTTTGGAGCGAATTGGCGAAGGGGATTTTGTAATATCTTGTTGTAAGCAAATCACCAATTTAAGGTAGGTTACTTGTGTGCAACCGATCATCGATTGAGAGGCAGTTGTCACCTGTAGCTCGATCACTGAACCTGAGGCAGTTTGCACTTAATCCTAGGAAGATGCCACCGTGAAGAGTTCCTCCTATTGGTACAATGGCTAATAGAATGGATGAGATGATGGAATTGATGAGAACAATGCAAATTCATTTGGATGCTGTTGAAGAAGATAGGCGAAGAGGATTGACACCAAGACCTAATGTTGAAAGTGATGATGAGGAAGAATTTTAATTTGTTGAACATACTGGTGAAACCCTAGAAGGTGATGAAGAAGAAGAATCGGATCAGATAAAGATGTTGTGAGCTATTTCAAAGATTGGAAAAAGACCTAGAGTTGATGTTCCAAACTATATTGGTAATTTGAATCCTGAAGAATTGATTGACTAGATAACTGACATGGAAGAATACTTGGAATATGAGGAGATTGAAGATCCAGAGAAGGTGATTTATTCGTAAAGACAAAGTTGAAAGGACATGCTACTATATGGTGGAAAGAAGTTCAGTTGGAAAGAAATAGAAGAGGAAAAGAAAAGATTACAAAGTGGGACCAGATGGTGACAAAGTTGAGAAATCAATTCATACTTGCTGACTATGAGTTGGAATTGTTGAAAAGATTGCAAAACCTAAAACAAAAGGAGAAATCTGTGAAGGAGTACACTGATGAATTTCATAAGATGATCATAAGAATATGACACAGTGAAGCAAGCAAGAAGAAAGTGGCTAGATATATCAATGGACTGAGATTGAACATTTAAGAACTAATTTTTGTAAGGATGACATCTTTGGAAGAAGCATATCAATTTGCCCTAAAAGTTGAAGAAAAGTTGAATAAGAAGCATGATCAGAGATAGAGAGGCAGAGGAGGTAAATTTCAGAAGGGAAGATCATTTTCTGGATATGATAGATCATTTGTGGAGGAGAACAAATTTGACAGCCCAGTTAGAAAGGATGACAGAGATAACAATTCTTACTAGAGAGATGACATAAATTTTTACTGGAGAGGAAACCCTAGTGCATACTGGAATGAAGGATATAGAAGAGAAGGAAGAAGATTTGATAAGAAGACATTCGGAGGTACTTGTTTCAAGTGTGTAGGTGAAGGACATAGAGCATTTGAATGTAATCAGGGTAGTACAAGAAAGAAGACAGAGAATAGTGGGAGAGCAACCTATGTTGAAGAAGAATATGTTGGATCACCTTGTTCAGTTGGCAATCCAGAGAAAGGAGAATCATTGGTGATGAGTAGAGCACTATTTCAAGTATAGACAAATAAGGAACCGTCACATAGGAAAAGTCTGTTCAGAACTAAATACAAATCAAGAGGTAAGTGTTGTAAAGTTGTAATTGATAGTGGTAGTTTAGATAACTTAGTTTCAGAGGAGATGGTGACTAAGATGAAGTGGGAAAGATCAAAACACCCCAAGCCTTATTAGATATCATGGATTCAGGATGATCATAAGGTACTGGTGAGTGAACAATGTTTGGTGAAATTTCATATTGGATCTTATCGTGATGAAGTCTTGTGTGATATTATGCCTATGGATGTTTGTCATATCTTGTTGGGTAGACCTTGGCAGTATGATAGAAAAGCTATGCATGATGGAAGAGAGAATACATATACTATAATAGCAAATGGGAAAAGAATTACTTTGATTCCTTTAGAAGATGATCCTAAAAATGTGGTATGTGGGAATGCTAGAATTTGTTTGGTAGATGGAAGGAAATCTTTGGATGGTTTGAAATAGGAAAGTATGTGCTATGCCTTGATTCCTAAGAATCCAGAAGCGGTGAAGAAAGAAACTGAATTGGAGGAGATAAAAGAGTTGCTGACAGAGTATGAAGACATTATATCAGATAATGTGCCTGATGGATTACCACCTATAAGAAGTATCAGTCATCACATGGATCTCATACCAGGAGCAAGTTTGCCTAACAAAGTAGCACACCGGATGACACTGACAAAGAATGAAGAACTAAATAGACATATACAAGAGTTGTTGAGGAAAGGTTTGATTAGAGAAAGTTTGAGTCCTTGTGTAGTACCTGTAGTTCTTGCACCAAAGAAGGATGGAGAGTGGAGAATGTGTACTGACTCTAGAGCCATAAACAAGATCACAATTAAGTATAGATTTCCTTTACCTAGAATGGATTATATCATGGATTGTTTGAGTGGAGCAAAATATTTCACACAGATAGATTTGAAGAGTAACATTTGATATTCTAATTTTCAGTAGGACAAAAGAGGAAAATTTGTTGCATATTAGACAAGTTTTGTAGAGGTTGAGAGAAGATAAATTGTTGATAAACATGAAGAAGTGTATTTTCATGAAGGAAGAATTGGTATATCTGGGATTTGTGATTTCTGTGGAAGGATTGAAGATGGACCCTGAGAAAGTGAAAGCAATTGTTGAATGGCCTACACTGGAGAGCATTGGAGAGGTTAGATCATTTCATGGTTCGACTAGTTTCTACTAGAAGTTCATCAGAAATTTTAGTTCAATTTGTGACCCCATGACAGAGACAATGAGTGGTGACAGAAAAGATTTCAAGTGGACATCAAGAGTAGATAAATATTTTGAGTTGTTGAAGCAGAAAGTGATAGAGAAACCTGTTTTGGCATTACCGGATTTCAATAAGGTATTTCAAGTTGATTGTGATGCAAGTGGAAATGCAATTGGAGCAGTGTTAGGTCAAGAAGGTAGACCTATAGCATGTTTCAGTGAAAAGTTGAATGATGCAAGGAGAAGATATTTAGTTTATGATCAAGAGTTCCATGCCATAATTCAAGCCTTGAAGAAGTGGAGACATTACTTGTTGCCTAAGGAGTTTGTGTTGTATACAGATCATCAAGCTTTGCAGTATTTGAATACTCAAGGTAAGTTGAATCAGAGACATATGAGATGGGTAGAGTTAATGTAGAGTTATACTTTTGTGTTTAAGCATAGGAGTGGCAAATTAAACAAAGTTGCTGATGCCTTGAGTAGAAGAAGAAACTTGTTGACAGAGATGAGAGTTGAAGTGCTGGGTTTTGATGAATTGAAGAATATGTATGAGGGAGACACTGATTTTGCAGAACCTTGGAAAGCATGTAAGGAACCTGTTGTGGCAGATAGAAGTATGTGGTTAGACTATTTCATTCAAGAAGATATGTTGTTCAAAGGAAGTCAATTATGCATACCTACAAGTTCAATGAGAGATAATTTGATCAAAGAGAAGCATAGTAGTGGATTGGCAGGACATTTGGCATTGATAATATAGTAGCCTTGTTAAGTGAAAATTACTTTTGGCCTCAGATACATAAGGATGTTCAAAGATTTGTGCAAAGTTGTAGAGTTTGTCAAGTTGCAAAAGGGAGTAGTCAGAACACTGGATTATATAAACCTTTGACAGTTCTAGAGAGACCTTGGAAAGACATAAGCATGGATTTTGTAATGGGATTACCTAAGACACAGAGAGGGTATGATTCAATAGTTGTAGTGGTTGATAGATTTTCAAAGATTGCTCATTTCATACCTTGTAAGAAGACAACTGATGCAGTACATGTAGCTGACCTATTTTTCAAGGAGATTGTGAGATTGCATGGATTACCTAAGAGTATATTTTCAGATAGAGACACTAAGTTTGTTGATTACTTTTGGAAGACACTTTGGACAAAGATGAAGACAGAATTGAAGTTTAGTTCTACTTTTCATCCATAGACAGATGGATAGACAGAGGTAGTGAATAGGAGTTTGGGAAACTTGTTGAGATGTTTGGTTGGAGATAAAACCAGAAGTTGGGACTTGATTCTTTCACAAGCAGAGTTTGCATACAATAATTCAGTAAATAGGAGTACCGGAAGAACACCTTTTGAGATTGTTACCAGAGTGAATCCTAGAGGAGTTGTAGAATTGAGAGATATCAGCATAGAAGATAAGAGGAGTGCAAAAGCAGAAGAATTTGCAAATCATATGAAGATAGTGCATAATCAGGTGAAGAAGTATTTGGAGGACATGAATAGTAAGTACAAAGGGAAAGTAGATGAGAAGAGAAGACATAAGGAATTTGAAGTTGGTAATGAGGTGATGGTGTACCTAAGAAAATAAAGATTTCCAGTTATGACATATAACAAGTTGAAGATGAAGAAGTTTGGACCTTATAGGATACTCAGGAAATTTGATTTAGGAAATGCATATGAAGTGGAATTACCAGAGACATTGGGTATTTCACCTATTTTCAACATTGTAGATCTTTATCAGTATCATGAAGCAGAGTTCAGTGATAGCATGGAAGAAGACTTGAAGAAGCAGTTACCACAACAAGCACCAGAATAGATTGAAGACATTTTGGACACTAGAGTTGGATGCAGCACTAGAGGAAGACAATACAAAGAATATCTTGTGAAGTGGAAAGGTAGACCAGAAGAAGAATCATCTTAGATTTCTCAGGTTGAGGTGGACCGTCTTCACTCTCCCCTAGCCCCAACAAGGTGAGGGACTCACTTTTTCAATAACCATGGATGTCTGATGTAGGACCATCCTTGGTTCAAGAGAAATCTTACATCAACCAAAAACATTTGCATTTCAGTTTGTTTGCATTTTAGTTCTTTCATTTTCCAGTTTTGTCAGTAGCAGTTCTCAGCTTGTGATCTAGTTTTTGTATTTCACATCTTACGGATCTAGACTTAGCATCTAAATTCATTCATCTACATCATATCAAGAATTCAAATCATTTGGATCAGTTATCGGAAAGATATCACTATCAGAAGTTGACTATTTTCTCAGAGTAGCGCATTCTAACAGTTCCTGATAACATGCTGAAGGAGAAGGCTTGCGGATCGTTCCTGGACTTGCAGATCTCATTGACTCATCATTCAATGTCTTATGGTTCATGGCTAAACCTCCCCAAGGGTCCACATGTTGTTCCTTTCATTTGAGGAAGTGTTCTATGCATTTAGGTTTGACCTATCTGTGAACGCGTTACAACTCTTCATTGGAGTTTGTGACCTTCCTTGGCCGACACGGAGGAATCTATTGTTCTGGAGATGATATATATTGATGTAATAGATCCTTAGGAAATTAGTTATGAAGCTATTCACATAAAAAAGATCTGGTAGTTTAGATTTTGTGCGAAGGAGATTCAAAGCCTTATCTTGCGCATGTATGTAATTAGGCCTATGAGCCTTAATTGTAAGCCCGCATGTTGCCGGCTAGATTATTTTTGAATTCTATGATATATTGAATGCTTGAATCTGCATTTGCTTTATTTTTTTGAGTTGTTTCTATTATGTTTAATCTTTCTGCACGGTCCAGATAGTTCATTCTATGAACTCTCCTACCATGATTGCACCAGTAAGGATATACATCCACCTATATTAAAGCAGTAGAACCAAGAACAGCTTGGATACCCAAACTACCTTATGAGGTCTCTACAAAAGAAATAAAGGCCTATGCTGAAAATATCTTAAGTAAACCTAAGGATACTACAACAGAGAGGTTTGGGACTTATAAAGAGAGAATGGACAAAATGGGTAAAATGAATGCAAAGGAACAACTTGAAAAGAGGAGAAAAAAATTACACAAACAATGGGGTTTACTGCCAAAGGTAAAAACTTCATACAAACTCTTGTGGATGATACACAACCTACCTCCTCATATCTGCAAGTAATCACTTCATCCCAAATCCCAAGGAGGTTAGGTAGATCCACTTCTACAACAAGTGTACCACAACCATCTTCATCAATGCAAACAAAATCCACTAAAAGAAAGAGAGCCTCAAAAACACTAGCACAAATGAAAAATGAAGAAAAAAACATCAAAGGACAAAGCAACAAGATGAGGAAGAAGAAGGGGAGGAAAGAACCTCTAGGTTACAAAAGAAGAAGAAGAAAACAAAAAAAACAACTCTAGAACCTCCTCCACAAGATCCACTACAATTAGAGGCAATTTTCAATGGAATTGTGCATCATGGACTGTTGCTAGAGACAACTAATCTACATCTTGAAGTATCTCCAATAAATCAAAATACTGTAGAGAAAGTTGTGATCATGTACATGATCAAATATAATAAATCCTTGGATGAAATAGTTAAAAAAGTTATAGATAGCCTAGCACAGGCTTTAAGACAAAGGAGAGAAAAAGCTTTGGAAATGGATGAAGAGTTGAGACAACAGGGTTTATATAAAGTTGGTACTACCATATCTAAGGAAGAAAAAGAAAAGTTATCCCAGATGCAGGCTCAAGTGCTAAGAACTAAACACAGGGTAGATACCCTTATGAATATGGAGTAGGATGATAGAGCAAAGATTCAAAAAGAAATAGAGGAAGTAACTATGAAGATATTTGAAGGTGCAAAAGAGGTAGATAAAAATGTGGAACAACAAAAACCATCTCCTCCACACAATATTGAGCAATGTGATTCTCCTCCGCACAATACAAATCAACAAGAGGAGCAGGTCATACCAGATATAGGGGAGACTCCACAGGTAAATCAAGAAGCATCTTTCTCCACCTCTCCTATTCATTCCATTAAGGAGTTTTTGGCAAAGCAAAAGCAAATTAAACCCCTGGTGACTCCATAGTTGCTACAATTGCCCGTTTTTGATGGACAAGTCAACATATCCAATATTTCTACACTCCACAAGTTACAATTATGAGATATTTTTCACTCCACCACAAGGGAGGAGATTTTACAGCAACAGGTAGAAGGAATAGAGTTATTGGTAGAGGCAACCAATATTATACAAAATGAAATCCCATAAGAAAAAAGGGATTTAACTCTACCACCAACACAACAAATAAGGTAGCTAGTGGATACTTTCAAAGCACATTCCTCATACTTGGAGAAACAAGAAAAGCATAAGATATATAAATAGATGAACAACAAGAGAATGAATGACGCATCAGGAAAATGTGCCAAGGCACATATCAAAATACAATAAAATATAAAGAGCATTTAGCAATGCATGGAGGAAGCAAAAGTGTTATATCAATTTTTCCTACAATGTCCTGCAACCACCAAAAGTTTAAAGGATCAAATAGATGTAATTGAAATACAAATTACACAAGTGGCCACTACATATGATCCAGTATAGGATAATAATGGAGCCATAAGGGAACATATAGAGAAATTACACTCCCAACTGTAATAGTTATAGTACCAAAGGGAATAAATCAAAGGCCAAATTAGACAGCTGCGAGAAGTGGTAAGCTTAAGATTAGCCTTATTGACTAAGATTTTGATAGAAGCAAATAGTGTAGCCTAGAAAACTTAGGTACCGTCTTCTCTAGAAGAGGCAGAAGACTCTTATATACAACTAGAAAGCCAAATCTAGATTTTGACATCAACAAAGAAACAATGGGACACTACTCTAATCTAGTTGAAAACAATATACAAGAACATTCTACCATCGAATTAAATAGAAAATTTCTTGGAGACAAGACAAAATTTTGAAGCATAACAGTAGCTAAATGTTATCTAAGGTTACCACAAGAAGTATACAAAGGATATAACTGGGATAAGTAGTACCATTTTATATGGACATGCCACTATACCAAGTTTGGTATGTATATAGCCAATGCATATTGTAAGAAAGATGGAGAATAAAGTTGGTTTGCTATGTGTATATCATCTCTCGATTGACAAAGGCTACCTCTCAAGGGGAGTAGGCAGATAAAGAAATAATAAAGGTATGTCAAGGATAATATAGACAGGGGGAGCTTGTGTGTTTTGTTGGTACAAAGGAATATCACTGGCCCTTTGCCCTTGATGTCAAATGGGGAGAGAAATTGAATATCAGGTTAGTGTTGCCATCAATGACAAAGGGGGAGATTTTTGCATATGTTGTCATTAATATCAAAGGGTTATGATTGATGATATGGAGTTATGTTTGTTGCATATGTTGTTATTTGATGAAAAGAGTTGAATGAGGTATGAAGGAAATTGTTTGAGAAGTTATCGAGTTATCAAGAATGTCAAAGGTATAGGGGATTGTACTACATTCTACTGCAGATATAGATATGACCTCATGGTTTGAAGGATAGCCAGAGATAGCTATGAGGTATGTGTGATCCAAATTTTAGAGCATATGAACTACCACAAAGACATATAGAGTCAATAAAATGAAAACAATGTTATTGCAGTGTAAGGTTATCAGAGATGAAACAGAAAGCTACCGCATTCCACCACATCTGCACATATAGCTTGGCAGATTGGAGAATATGTAAAGCAAAAAGGGAAGTATAACATACTCAAGTTTGAGAGGGTATAAATTACTACAAATGTATTTAATAGTGTTCTGAGTTGAGACCGTGCAACTGGCTTGTGTAAAGGATACCGATATCAATGTTTGAATGCTTGCACCAACAAGTAGAAGTATGGACTAGAAAGGGGAGTTTATGAGAAGGTTTTTTAGGTCCCATACTGTTCATGGTATGAACCACTTGATGATATTTCACTCCTCAAATACCGCATAGGGTCTAGAACTAATGTATAAAAGGCTAAGTACTTGCAGAGCTGACATAGTGTGTTTGAGTGCTTGCGCCGTGTGTCTAGAAGTATGCACCAACAAGAAAGTTTGGGAGGAAGGAAATTGGGTGTGTCAACCGCATAATGCAATTTTGAACTCCTACATTATCCTATATGATTTGGGAGCCAACAAGGCCAGTTACATGTTTCATGATACACGTTACCTTGAGGTCAACATAGATGATGTTTAGAAGGCTTGCAGATGATATATATGAAGGATAAAAGATTATTACATGGGTATAGTGTGTGGATTTGAAGTAAATAGAATGATCTAATGATAGAATAGTAACTCTATAATCTATGATGTATAACTCATAACAGAGTCAGTATTGTTTAGGTTTTTGAGCCATTAGAATCAGTCAAATGACCAAGAAGATAACAAAAATGATGTTGCAGAGGTGATTGAACCATTAGAATAAGTCAAGGATGTCAAGGTGTTAACAAAGATGATGTTTTGGAGGTGATTGAACCATCAGAATCAGTCAAAAGTTTTAGAGTAGAGGTTGGTGCCTCATCTTGTAAGTGTTATAGCACATTAGGGAGTTGGTGCTTCCTTTGGGTTGGTGCCCATAAAACATTGTATCAAGGAATTGGTGCTTCCTTTGAGTTGGTGCTCATAAAATAGGGGATTGGTGTCTCCTTTGGGTTGGTGCACATAAAACTCATTGTATACTTTCTTTTTATTTGTGAGGCTGGATTTGGATAGTAGATCCAAGCAGCTGGCTCACTGTGGTTTGTCCCATCTTGGGTTTCCATGTAAATCTGGTGTTATGTGTGTGTGTTATCTTATGCTTCATATGGTTTAAATGTTTGCATTGGATTGAATACATCTAAAGAACAAAGATTTGAATATATATTGATTCACCCTCCTCTCAGTATATCTGTGTTCAACAACTAGTGCTTATATATAGTGGGAGGCATTTGGCGAGTTCACAAAATTACTTTGGGAAGATGTGGTTCAGATTTGGAATTGGAGTGAATGTATCAAAGATTTGCATGAATATTTTTGTTGGTTTCATGAAATTGTTACACAGGAATTTAAGTTTTTAGGTTTGCATAGTGTTCCTTGGTAAGAGATGCTAAACCTCACAGGTACATGATCAAGGTTTGGTATGTAGTTTGACATGTTTCATCATTTTGGCATGAGGAGACTGGAGCATTATGATTGCAATTTCTTGAGGACAAGCAATTTTGGGAAGGGAGGACTTTCATGTCCCTTTTCCAAAAATAGCACTTACTAAAATAAGTAAGTTTTCACTGTCCCAAAATAGCAAGTCGGAAGTAACGAAACAACTTTAGAAAATATTATTATTTAATATTTATATTTTTCAAGTGTTTGTCATGCCCCCTTTCAAAAAATAACACTTACTAAATATAGTAAGTTTCCACTATCCATAAATAGTAAGTTAGTATCATAAAACTGCATTTGGGGATATAATATTTATTTAATATATTATTTATTTGGGTGCAATTTCCATATTCCTAACAAATAAATATTATTAAATAATTAAATTTCTTCCTTGGTTGTGGGAATTTTGGAGGGAATCTCAAGTTGTTGGAAATGAAGATTTTGGCATATCTTGTGAGTTGACACTAAAGGTGTGTTGGTGTTTATGAGATGAGTGGAGCCCAATTTTAGAAAATGCTTGGTGTAACTCCCAAAATAAAGGAGTGGAGAACCTTGGGCACCCAAGATAGCCTCTCATGTAAATAAAAATATAGAATTTTGATTTTATAGGCTTTTGCATATTTTTCATTTTCCTCTTACAAAGCTGATGCTTTGTTTTTCTTCAGTGGACAGGGAAACCATTGATGTTGAAACTTGTGGCCACTGGACATGAGTTTTAGGTGATTTGAGGGATGTGAGGAGCCTCCTACAACAATATAATGAAAATGCACGAAATAACAAAAATAGCAAAAACACAAAAGGAATTTATTGATCGCAAGCCACTTCGAGGGGGCAACCTCCTTTGAGTAAGCTCAATACAATTCATGGATGCCTTCATTGGCCTCAACACGTACTTATATACTAAGTCTAATATAAACAACTATAACTTCCCATGAATGTGGGATAATACAATATACTCACAGGATGACTTACAAAGCATATGCATCCAAAAGTAACATACTAACAAAGTAAAGAGAAGGGTTAAACATGGGTTCCTAACATCCCCTCCCTCTTAGAAAAGCTTTGTCCTCAAAGCTTAAGATGTGGAAATTGTTGCTGAATCTAAAGGAGTGGTTCCCATGTAGCATCCTCTGATTGCATTCCATGCCACCGAATTAATACCTCAGTGATGGATCGGGAGAGAAGCTGATGAGTGCACCTGTCAAGGATTGCCTCTGGCTCCAAAATGATGGATCCTTCATTATCTAGTTTTGGTAAAATAGTTTGTGCTCTAATGTTGGTGCCAAGAACTTTCTTTAGATAAGAGACATGAAATACTAGATGAACGCGGGAAGGAGGAAGCTCCAATTTATAAGCAACTAACCCAATCTTCTAAAGAACCTTATACGTCCCATAGAACTTTGGAGCTAGCTTATGATGACCTTTAAGTTTTAGGGATAATTGCTTGTATGGCTGCAGACGAAGAAAAACCGTATCACCTACTTGAAAAGTGCGCTCAGAATAGTGCTGATCAACTTGTTGTTTCATTCAATTTCTTGCCATGTGAAGAATGTCCTGCAAGATGCAAAGAATCTGATCCTGGGTTCAGAGAACCATGTCGACTGCCTGAACTGGTGAACTGCTGGGGGTGTATGGAAGGATCACTGGTGGTGCTTGACCATAGAATGCTTCATATGGAGTCATTTTAGATGCAGTGTGGTAGGAGGTATTGTACCACCATTCAACAAGAGGGAGCCACTTTGCCCACTGATGCTATTGTTTTGAGGTGAAGCAACGAAGATAAGTTTCCAAACATTTGTTGATAATTTTAGTCTGACCATCTATTTGTGGGTGATACCCAGAACTCATCTTCAATTTGGTGCCAGTATGTTGAAATAATTCATTCCAAAAATGACTGGTAAAAGTTGCATCACAATCTAAGACAATGGAAGAAGGGATGTCATGAAGACGGAAGATTTGGTCCATGAAAATTTATGCCACGAAGGAGGCGGTATAGGGATGGCTAAGGGCATAAAAATGACTATATTTGGAGAGGTGATCAACCATAACCAAGATCACTATCTTCCCTCTAGATTTAGGGATCCCTTCAATGAAATCCATAGAAATATCTATCCAAATCCATGTAGGGATGGGCAAGGGTTCGAGCAATCCAGGAAGGAGTGTCATTTCACCCTTGTTGCATTGGTAGGTATCACATTCAACCACCATCTATTGAATTGACCTTTTCATTCCCTTCCAAAAGAAGTTATGCCATGCCTGCTCATAAGATTTGAGGAACCTAGAGTGCCCTGCCGATGGAGAAGCATGGAGTTCATAGAAGACATCCTATTGAAGATCTGAGCTCTAGGGAAGCACCAGACAACCCTTGTATCGTAGAGAAGCATCATCCCAAGAGTAATGCGGTACAACATAAGGGTTATTGGCCAATTGTTGAATGATTTGAGATAATGAAGAGTCATTAACATAGCCCCACTGGATAGATTCCAACCAATTTGGAACAAGCATAGAAATAGCTGAAAGAGAAGCTTGGTCATCAAATGTGTGAGAAAGAGCATCCACTACAATATTGTCCTTACCCTTCTTGTAAGTGATCTCATAGTCATAACCCATGAGTTTGATGACCCATTTTTGTCATGCTGGGGAGGAGACCTGTTGTTCCAAGAAATATTTCAGACTTTGGTGATCAGTCTTGATGCAAAAATGATTCTCTAGTAGGTATGGCTTCCACTTCTGTACTGCATGCAAAATAGCCATCATTTCCTTCTCATATGTAGAGAGTACTAAATTCTTATAGGAAAGGGCTTCATTGGTGAACGCAATGGGATGTTCATCTTGAAGGAGAACAAGACCAAGTCCATTGCCGCAAGCATCACTCTCAATAGTGAAGGTCTTGGAAAAATCTGGCATAGCTAGAATAGGTGTAGTACACATAGCTTGTTTTAGTTTTTCAAATGCACACTGAGAAGTATGTGTCCAAGTAAAATAATCCTTTTTAACATAGCTGTTAATGGAGCTGTAATCTTCCCATAATTCTTGACAAACTTGTGATAGTAGCTAGTCAGCTCCAAAAAACCACAGAGGCTCTTGGGCGTCTGAGGATGTGGCCAATTTTTCATGGTGTCTATTTTTGTAGGATCCACTTGAACCCCTTGGGATGAAACAATATGCCCGAGATACTCCACTTCCTCTTGGCCAAAAACACATTTAGACTATTTTGCACAGAGATGATGATAAGAGAGAAGTTGCAGTACGAGATCTAGATGTTGGAGATGCTCAGCCCATGTTTTACTATAGATGAGGATATCATTGAAGAAGACTAGAATGAATTTCTGTAGGTAGGGGCAGAATATTTTATTCATTAATGCCTAGAATGTTGAAGGAGCATTAGTGAGGCCAAAGGGCATGACCAAAAACTCATAGTGGCCATCATGTGTGTGGAAAGCCGTTTTAGGGATATCATCCTCATGAACTTGAATTTGGTGATACCTAGAATGAAGATCCAATTTGGAGAAAAAATGAGCACCATGAAGCTCATCAACAACAGGAATCAGAAACTCATCCTTGATTGTGATGTGATTAAGTGCTTGAAAGTCAATGCAGAGGTGCCATGACCCATCTTTTTTCTAAACAAGAAGAACTGGTGAAGAAAAGGAACTGGTACTAGGGTGAATAATACCTTGCTTCAATAAGTCTCGAACGAGCATCTCAATCTCTATCTTTTGGTGAAATGGGTAGCAGTAGGGCCTGATGTTGGGAGGAACACTTCTAGGAAGGAGCTGAATACGGTGGTCGTCTAGTCATTAAGGTGGCAATCCAATTGGTTCGACAAAGACACAGGCATACCTATCCAAAATTTGTTGTAGATCAGAAGGAGTAGTGGAGACCGCTGATTGTTGCATCTGAATGGAATGGAGCTGAGCAATGACACCATGTGAATTCTTCTTAAGAAGTTTTTCCATGCGATGTGAACTTATGATGCTGAGAGACCCCAGTTGTAAGCCCTTCAATGTGTGTTTTTTCCCATTGTCTAAAAATTGCATCCAAAGTTTACCAAAATCCCATAAGATGGGTCCAAGTGTACGTAACCATTGGGCACCCAAAATCACATCACATCCGCCTAAGGACAAGGCAAACATGTTAGAGTGCAGGTTATAATCTCCAATCGAGATACGCACATTGCGACACTTTCCTTTGAAAGGTAATGTGCCCCCATTGGCAATCATGACTTCAAAGCTAGAGCAAGGATGGGCAAAACAATCAGCCTGTTTAGTAATCCGAGGGTCAATGAAGTTATGAGTGCTACCAGAATCAATGCATATTGTAAGAGGGAGCTTCTTGAAGTAACCCTTGACCCACATGGTTTGTGGGATGGTGACTCCTACTAAAGCATGGAGAGAGATCTATGGGTCATCTTCTTGAGAAGCAGGGTCAATAAGCGGCTGCTGAGTTTTGACCTGATCATCTACTGTATCCTAAGCATCTGCATAAACTTCAGTTTCAGGCAGAGAATCCACATCCAAGAGATAGAGCTTTTGCTCAACACATCTATGTCCCCGAGTGAATTTCTCATCACAATTATAACAAATCCCTTTTTCCTTATGTGCCTGCATCTCTGCTTCAGTCAAATGCTTGATAGGAGTTTTTCTAGGCGCTGGCATTATTTGAGGTCTTTAGGAAATTGTATTTTTGAATGGAACAAAATTGGATTTGGATCTTCATTGAGCTGTGATCTTGTCCTCCACCAACTTCGCCAACCCTAGGGCTTCCATCATTGTGCTAGGGTGGAACATTTTAACCTCAGATTGGATTGCATCCTTCAGACCACTAACAAAACAACTCCTGAAGAATTCATTAGACAATCCTTCTATGTGATTGGCCAGTTTTTTAAATTCTGTTTGATATTCTCTCACAGTGCCTATTTGGTGAAGTTTAGTGAGTGCTCCTGTGAAGTCATCAAAAGCACTAGGGCCAAAATTGTTGCTAAATGTGTTTGCAAAAATCTATCCATTTTGGCTCTTCATGAGCCTTGATGTACCAACAGAAGCATTGAAGGGCTTCATGTTCCAAATCAATGGATGCAAGTGGGACTTTGTTGACATCAAAAGTATTATGTAGACTAAAATATTGTTATGCCCAGTATATCCATCTAGTCAGATCATCACCATTGAAGCGAGGAAAATCAAGCTTCAGCCCATGAAAATTGCTAAAAGAAGAGAACCTAGTGTCGGTAGAAGACTCTGGCTACCGTCTATTGTTCATGGCTGAATGGTGAAGATTGAGGTTGAGAATTTTTTCATCCAGATCTTGGAGTTTGGTCTTGAGGGCTGCAAGTTCATCCTCAATGTTTTTGCTCATGTGCGGGTGGCAACCATAACCAGGAGATTTTTCTTTTTTGGGAATGGGTAGAAAAACAAAAACAAAAACTTTTTTAGTAAAGGAAAATTTGGATTTGGGAAAAACTCTGATGGGTAATTGGGGTTTGACTAGGTTTTGGACACTTTCTAAGGGAAAGGGAAACAAAAAATGGGGATTTTAGAAGCGGGGTGAAGGAATGGGAAAATTTGTCCAAGAGGGACAAAGGAGCAGAAAGATGAAATGAACACTGTGGTAAAATTTGAAGGCTATTGGGTGAGAATCGAAGAAGTTATGGAAAACCCTAAAAATAGACAAATGTGGGATTTCTGGATTTGATAAGTGGAATTTGGGATAGGGTCCTCAAGGAAGGAAATATGCAGAATGAAATTTTAGGGGTTCTAGTGAATTTTGAGAGGAAACGGAGCTAAAGAAAGGAAGATATGGCAAAAAAAATGGAATTTTTTTTACTTTATTTATTTATTTATTTATTCTAGAAATGATTTGCAAATGGCTCTAGACAGATTTAATTTGTGATTTGCTGGCTGTTAATAGATATGGGCCCCAGGTATGTTCGGCTGCCTAAAGGTTCAAGGGAGTCACTTGGCCACCAATGTTGTCTAACAACTTGCGTATTGGGGCAGTACCCCACTCCACGGCTTAGGTAAAACTGATAACCGCTTTGCCACAAATGACATCTCTTGGTTTACATCATGGATGAGAACTAGTCAACCAGGTAGGGATCGTTGCTCTTTTCACTGACAGGTCCTCTCAATGGGCCAGCTACTTCGGGGTTCCTATGGTACTCCTCACGATGAGTTTTAGGGTTATATGCCTAGGCACTTCCCACAGTTAAGCGGATAGGGATATTCCCTGATCCAAACTTGCAATTGAAATGAATAATATAGATGCAAAAAAGAAAGAACTACTACAATAATCACAGCACCTGGAGGCCACTGCGAAAAAAAAAATTGGCAAAAATTCTACCTAGCGAGCCCAGGAAAGCACTCTGATACCAGATGTGAGGAACCTCCTTCAACAATATAATAAAAATGCATGAAATAACAAAAATAGCAGAAACACAGAAGGAATTTATTGATCGTAGGCCACTTCAAGGGGGCAACCTCCTTTGAGCAAGCTCAATACAATAAATTATTGGATGCCTTCATTGGCCTTAGCATGTACTTATATACTAAGTCTAATCTAAATAACTATAACTTCCCATGACTGTGGGATAATACAATATACTCACAGGATGACTTACAAAGCATATGCATCCAAAAGTGACATACTAACAAAGTAAAGAGAAGGGTTAAACACGGGTTCCTAATAAGGGAAGTGTTCTTGGATTGTAGATAGCAATCTCATCCAGAGGTTGTATCAGTGTTGAAGGGTTTGATAGTTTCAATGATTTTGGGTTTGCAGGTTGATTTTGGCAATTTGAGTGTTTTCTTGTGTTTCTAGTGGTGTTGTTTGAGGTTGATGCTATGTTGTGGATGTGTGTATTTCTTTTCTTCATCAATCCTAGGTGCCTTAGTTCAGCCCTTACATGTTTGGGCATTGTTCTTGGGGTTTTAGGTAGTTTTAGGTGAAACACCCATGTTTATTTCACCATATTTTGGTGTTGTTGCCAATAGATTTGTTTTGAAGTTCTGTAGATGTTTTTGAAATTACAAATTAGTTTTGTAGGCCTAGTTTTATGTCATTTTCATCAGAAAATTTAAATAAAAATGACTTGGAGTGTTTATGGTAATTTTGGAGTGATTTATGCGAAGACTAGTTAACTAGTTTGATGTTTTGATGACTATTAGTATTAAATTTGTTAAATTCATTTTCAGATTTGGTTTTTATACTAAAATATCAGTCAAGAACATTTTAGAGGTTTGCATCAATGGTTTGTATTAGAAAATTCAATAAATCAGGGTTGAAGTGTTCTCATGTGTTTTGGGTTCCATTAGTTGTTAGCAGTATTGTGGAAAGTTGTAGTTTCAGTGAGTATTGGTGTGGATATTCATTATTAGTTTGGTACTGTTGGTGTTTCTGTACATTTTTCTGCTGTATCAACATATTTCATATAGTTACATAATTCTATATCAATAGGAGAAGTCCCAGTAATTGTTGTACAAATTTATATCAATTTGGGAACAATATTATGAAGTAATTGTTGGATTTTTTTGTGGGTATTTCAAGACATGTTTGAAAATAATTTCATGAGGGCTTGAGATGCATAATTCACTTTACAATTTTTTGTGGTTTATTTTATTTTAATTAATTTGGCAAAATATTCCATTTGGGTCATTACATATAATATTTTACTTGAAGTAGGGAAGATAGTCCCTTTGAATACTAACATGAGCACAACAATGGAGTAGTTGAATAGCCTAACTATGGAAGGAGATGATAATTAAGTATTTTAAGAAATGGTCAAGTTATTGTTACTTCTTCTTAAGAGTCTCATGTTAAGGAACTCTTTTCTAAGAAGTTAGAAATTGTGGTTGATGGTCTAACCCCCAACAACAAAGGGAAATCCCATATGAAAATGGACAATAGGAAATCTACTAATGTTGGGCTTGAAAATAAAATGGGCCATCCATCTCAAAGAGATAAAATATCAAGAGTTACTTCCAAGGAAGTATCAAGTGGTAGACATAGAACCTTGGAGATAACAATCTCTAGGAAAACTGGAAGATGAAAATTTTATCATGGAACATAAGGGGGATGAATAGCCCCCACAATTAGTTTTTGTTTAAAAGATGCATTGTTGAGAAGAAGATAGACATCATTTTGGTTTAGGAAGTTAAAATTTTTGAGACTACCTTCTCCCAATTGCTAATAAAATTTGGCTAGGAGTTGATTTATGCACTAGTGTCATTGAAGGTGCTTTTGGTGGCATTGTTACTATGTGGAACCCTACATGGTTAAATGGTAGGTTGGTTAGTTCTTCTAAACATGGTTTGGAGGTTTTATTTCTAATAGTCACACTAAGGATGAATGGATGATCTCCATTGTGCATGCCCCTAATTCTAGAGTTGCTAGGAATATTATTTGGGAGGATTTATCTACTTCTATTTGTAATCATCGAAGTATTAAGTAGATTCTTGTTGGTGATTTCAACTCTCCCATTTTCCCTTTTGAGAAACTAGGAGGCTTGGAAGACTTTTCTAATAGTATGTTTAATCTTGCTGATTTTATTTCTAATGCAGGTCTTGTGGATGTTGATCTTATTGGAAACCATTTCACTTGGTCAAATAAGTGCCTTGGGAACAATCTCATACAAGTTAAACTAGGTTAGTTTCTTATTTCTAGTTCTTGGGACATTATTGCCAATCTCTACCTTTCTTCTCTTCCAAGAGTTGGTTTTGATCGCATCTTGTTGTTTGGCATCTTTGTTGCCTTGTCATCGATGTCAAAAAGGTTGGCAAAATGGTGCATCATGCCTTGTTCATAGACATCAAGTTGATCTTCATGTAATTAGTAAGTTGATCATCATGCAAATCAGTGAGTTGATTTTCATGCATTTAGTGTAGCTAGTCTTCATGCAATCTATCCTCATAATATTCTCAGATGATACTCATGTTGGTATCCTTAGGTGATAATAGGGTCTTAATTGATGAGTTTATGTGAGGGTTGTTTTGTGGCACTTGACTATGCTATAATGGTTGAAACATTTTCTGCAATGTGAACAAGGAGCTATAGTCTGCAATGTGAATAGGGGACTTTCTTGTATCAGTTTGCTTTAGTGGTATTTTTTCATTCTCTATATCAAGAGATAAAAACAATGTCATGTGAATTCAAGTCTTATGCATTTAGTTTGGAGTTTTCATAAAGGTTCATAAGTTAGATGCAAGTGCATTAGATCAAATGCAGATACAGGTTTATCTTGCAGATGTTAGAAGTCAAATGGTCAAGGTTTATTTTTGCAGATGTCTTCTAATTCTCAAAAACCCTAACTCATTTCATGCTTTAAAGTGATTTGAAACCTAAGTTACCCTAGCCCGTCGCATAAAATGCACTTTATGTTTTAAAATGAAGTGACTTGGGATAGCAGGTTTGCCACTTATAAGTTACCGCCTGGAGGGTTTTAGAATGTTGTGATGACTGGCCCTATCACCTAGTAAACCGGCGATTGCAAGTTTTTTTTTAAACATATGCGAAGATTTAAAGGTAACCACTGATCTTGATGGTGGCAAATTAAGTTCAACGACTCATTTGAAGTCAGTTTAAATTCCAACGATCTTGTTTCTTGATTAACTTTGACGGGCTCACTATTTAAAAGGGTAAAAAGCCCATCTTTTAGGTTTCTAATTTGAGTGTATGAATACATGCAGATAAGGTAAGTGATGGAAAATTGCTATTCTGATAATGAGATAGCGTTTATGCTATATTAAGGATGTATTTCTATCATTGCAATGAAGTTTTTTTTGCAATAAGAAAACATGTTATGGATTATTTTGAAGCAAGTTTATGAAGGAAAAAAGTCTATTTAAGATAGAGGCAGAGATGAAGCAAGTTACAGAGATTTGTTTGAAAGCAGAGATGAAAAGCTTGTATTTTTGTAGTGATAGTTTGTCTTCTTAGATTGCAAACAGTCCATTGATGTTTGAGATAGGAAAGTGATTTGAAGACTATATGTCAATCAGGAGCATATACCAAAGTGATTGATTTTTTGTAGAGATGATTTGTTTTCAAAGGTGAATGTTTTTGTAGAGGGTAATTGATTGTTGCAGGTATTAAATACATCAAATTGCAGAGGATATTATATTGAAGACATTGAAGAATTTGTGTAAAGTTGAAGGAGAATATTTGTTGTTGATAATGGCAATATTCAAGGTGTTGTGTATTTTAGTGAATCAGGGTAACCCCCTGAATTGAATTAATTTTCTTGTTCATCGGATTGGTTAATGGCTAGTGAGGCTTTGTATGCCAGTGAGGTTTTGTAGTCAGTGAGACTTCTTTGTATTTAGTGAGATTTATTTGTAGTCAGTGAGACTTGTTTTATTGAATTAGTCATCTGAATCCAAAAAAGAGATATATCCTTTTAGATATGAGATAATGTGGGCTTCCTACCTAGATTTCAAGAGATTAGTGGAAGAATGGTGGAATTCCTCTTTGAAAGGTTTAGCTATGTTTCATTTAGTGTAGAAGATTAAGTATGTCAAGGGAAGGGTTAAGGGTCCAAACTAATATACTTTGGGCATGTATTCAAATAGAAGGAAGCTATTTCTATAGAGCTTAATGATATTTAGCAAAATATGGCATGTGGTCAAACTGACAATGACACTTGTCATCAAGAAAAAGTGCTGAGGGAGGAGTGGCATAAACTTAAGTTAAGGTAATAATTTCTAGAAGAAAAAATGAATGATCAAATGGCTAACTAAGGGGGATAGAAACACCATGTTTCTCCATTAGTCTACTCTCAAACATAGGAAGAGGAATACTATTTCTAATCATTTGACTAAAGAGGGTTCTTTGGTCACATCTGAGGAGGAAATTAGAGAAATTAGTATAAAGGGTTCTTTAAAAAACTCTAACAAGAGCATCCTCAATATTATTTCCATACCATTGACCATTTAATAGATGTTATTCCTTCCATTTTGTCTAAAGAAGACAATGAAATAATGGCCAAGGATGTATTTGAAGAAGAGGTTAAAAAAGTTGTTTTTGTTGCAAGTATGTGCCTAATCGTTGTTGTCATTGATGTCAACATATCAGTGTTGTCATTGGTGTCAATTGTGCTCTTGTTTTGATGCTTTCTTGTAATGAGTTAGCTGCTTTGTATTTACCTATGTAAGTAATGGAAGATCCTGATATTGAGGATATTGAGAAAATTTGCTTTTCTGGTGGAAACAATGTGTTGCAGAATATCTTTGTCTACAGAAGAATAGTCCAATAGATTACTCCGCATTTCCTGTAGAATGAATATCTTTGTTTGTGGATTGGAAGTTATTTAGATGCATGTCTGAAGATGCTATGTTTCAATTTTAAGCCTCCGGTATGAAGATTTGAGTGAGTTATGTTCACTAGAGTGAAAACTACTTTTTCTAAGTAGTCACTGGTGATAGGGAGAATGTATTTTGCTCTGCATTACTCTACATTTAAGTATTATGATCTATGGTTCATGAGTTAAGTCTGAAATGATGTTAACTTCCTTCAACTTCAATGGCTCATGATTTGGTGGTCCACAAACTATTCTTTCTTTATGACAATAGCTGACAGTGTTGTTCTTGTGCTCCGGTGTGAAGAATCTTCTTGATAGAGTTGTTAGAGATCGTGCGGTTGTTCCTGGTGATTACAATGAGCTTGTGGATGTCTCCTGATCATATTCCTACCTTTGGATTGGTCCGCAAAGAGAAATTTGGATCGTGGATGAAGACTATTCTTAGAAGACTTAGTGTTGACACCAGTCTTGGCTGACTTGGTTGATATCACTACTTGTTGAGATGAATCGAAGATTGTAGAAGCGTGTAGTGGTGTGGAAGATTGTGTTTGAGTCCCAGCTAAGGCATGGCATGATCAACATACATCTTTACATCTTTTCCTTAGCTAATCTTGTTTAGGTCCAGGCCTATTTCTAAGTATGTTTGTAATGTTGACCTTGGAGATTGTTCCAATGGTTGATGAATGTAATTCCAACCTTGATGTATATTCCAAGGTTGATGAATTGTATAAAGCATGTAATGTGGTTGTGAAAAAGGTATCCAGGTGTGAAAATGAAAAGATAAGTGTGATGGTGTAAAAGAGAAGAGCAGAGGAGATATACTGTGCCTCAATGGAGCTGAACCCCAACATAGAGTAGATGCTATCAAATCAGTTCACCAATCTTGGCAGTGAGCCACCCCTTGGCAGTGCGCCATTCTTGGTAGTGAGCCTAAACATTTGCAATGAGCATATTGGGTAGTGATCCCTAAGGCAGTGAACCTCTATTTTCTAGTATTGTTATAACATATATTTTTGTGGGCAAACACCCATCGTGGTTTTTCTCTATTAGGGTTTTCCATGTAAAAATCCTGGTGTCTCATGTGTTGATGATGTTGTTATGTTGAGTTTCTTATTTCATGCTTTCATGATCAAATCTAAATAACAGTGAACAAGTGTTTGATGTGTTAATGTTCTTAAGTGGTCAAAGTTTTGAAGACAACTAATTCACCCCCCCTCTCAGTTGTCCAGTGCATTTCAATAATTGGTATCAGAGCAAGGTTCCTCAGAGGTAATATTAACAACTTGAGGTAGATCTAGAATGTCTTACAAAAAGGAGGCTCTGCAATTTGATGGAATGGACTACGTGACCTGGAAGATATGCATGAAAAACCATCTGCTTTGTATTGGTTATAGAGTATGGAAAGTGGCAGAAACTAAATATACCATGCCTCCAAATGGTCTGACAACTGAAGATAAAATCAAAGAATATGAATTTAACACAAAATCTAGATATGCTCTATTAAGTGCATTGACTAGCTCTGACTTGATAAAGTCATGGATTATGAAACTGCTGAAGAAGTCTAGGAAAAGTTGGAAAATCTGTATGAAGGGGATGCATTTGTAAAAAGTGCCAAATTGTAGGGACTGAAAGCTAAATATGAAGGTTTAAATATGGGCGAAGACAAAAATGTAACATCTTACATGCAAAGGATTGATGAACTTGTCATTGGAATCAAAGCTATGGGAGGAATTGTTGAAGAGAAGGAAGTTGTGATGAAAATTCTTAGGTCATTACCTAAATCCTATAGTCACAAGGTAGCTTCAATTGAAGAAGTATTGATTGTGAAAGAGGTCAACAAGGATCAGTTGCTAGGAAATCTTACAACCTTTGAGATGAGAGAACTTGGTGATGCCCCACCAAAGATTGAGACTGCTTTCAAAGCCAGTACTTCAGAGAAGATCTCCAGAGCTGAAAAGTACAAGGTTGAACCTAATGATGAGTTTGATGAAATTGAAGTAAACTTTGTTGACAGACTACAAAGAGGTTCTGGTAAGTTTAAAGGCAAATTACCTTTTAAATGATTTACATGTGGTAAGGTTGGTCACTATGCTTCCAGATGTCCTAAAAGAATTGAAAGAAATAGAAAAAGATTTGAGAATAGACCTAGGGTTCCAACTAAATGCTATTATGTTAGAGATCTTGATGATGAATGTGTAACAAATGATGAATTTGATGATGCTAGTAATAGTGCAAATGAATGCATGTTTATTGCTATTAAAGAAGAACATGTATCTATTAATCTTACTAGCTGTGTAAAGGAGGACAAACCAGTAGAGGAAAGTGCTTTAGCTATTCAGGTGGAGAAAGATAAGGATGAATGGATTATTGATAGTGGATGTTCACATCACATGAATGGTGACAAAAGTAAGTTTGTGATTTTGGAAAAGTATGATGGAGGACTGGTTAGGTTTGGAGATAATGCAACTGGTAAGATTTGTGGGAAATGATCTATTTCTTTTGATGGAAAGCACAACACTGATAATGTCTTATATGTGAAGGGTCTAAAGCATAATCTTTTGAGTGTTGGTCAGATGTGTGACAAAGGATATGATCTAAGATTCAAAGATAATGGGTGCAAAATCATGGAAAGCTCTGGAATAGTGATTGCTACCTGTAAGAAGACTAGAGGTAACATCTACCAGTTAAGAGGAACTAATGATTACTGTTTATTGGCCCAAACAGATGAGGGTTGGTTGTGGTATAAAAGGATGTGTCATATAAACTTTGATAATTTGGTGAAGATAAGTTTAGGTCAGGCTGTGAGAGATTTACCAAAACTTGTCAAACCCACAAATACCATTTGTAAGGAATGTCAGTTGGGAAAGCAGACAAGAACAAGTTTCAAGAGCAAAGAGCAATTTTCTGTCGGTTTACTAGATCTAGTTCATACAAATCTCTGTGGTCCTACAAGGGTGAGAAGTCTATAAGGTGACATGTATTTCATGTTGCTTATTGATGATTATTCTAGAATGACTTGGGCTACTTTTGTAAGAGATAAATTAGAAGCCCTAGAGAAGTTCAAATCTTTCAAGGCAATGGTGGAGAATGAAATAGAACTAAAAATCAAGTGCTTAAGGTTTGATAGAGGAGGTGAATTCACATAAAATGAATTCAACATTTTTTTTGAACAGCAAGGAATATAGAGATAGTTGTTTGCACCTAGGAATCCTTAGAATGGAGTTGTGGAAAGAGAAATAGGACAGTTCAAGAGGCTACGAGGACAAGGATGAAGGAAGGAGATTTTATGGAAGTTTTCTGGAAAGAAGCTATACATACTGTTGTCTACATTCAAAATAGGGTTCAAGTGAAAGGTAACGGTACTAAAACTCCTTATGAATTGTGGTATGGAAGAATTCCTATAGTAAAATACTTCAAATTTTTTGGAAGCAAATGCTATATCAGAAGAGATGAAGATCTAGGGAAATTTGATGCAAGGTGTGATGAAGAAATCTTCCTTGGACACTCTACCAAGAGTAAGGCCTACCGGTGCTACAACAAAAGGCTGAAAAAGATTGTTGAAAGTGCAAATGTGAAGGTGGATGAAGACAAAGGTAGAATCTTAGATCTAAGTGGCTATGAATCAGATGGGCTTGCTGCTATAACAAATGAAGAAAAGTTGATTAGGAAGATAGTCAAAATGAAAAAGAAAAGGCTCTGAAAAGCACTGCCAAGACTCCCAGGTATGTAAGAATTAATCATTCTGAAGATCAGATTATAGGAGACAAAAGCAAAGGGGTATTGACAAGGAAAAGAGCTGTAGAAGAATAGGTGAATTACTATTTGCTTTCAAAAATTAAACTTAAAACTGTGAATGAAGCCTGCAATGATGAAAAATGGGTAAAAGCTATGGAAAAGGAGCTGATGCAGATAGAAAACATTCAAACTTGGGAACTAGTTCCTAGACCTGCTGACAAAAATGTGATTGGTACCAAATGGGTTTTTCGAAACAAGATGAATGAGAATGGTGAAGTAGTAAGGAACAAAGCAAGATTAGTATGCAAAGGATACTCTCAAGTTGAAGGAATAGATTTTGAAGAGACCTATGCTCCTATGGCAAGAATTGAAGCAATTAGAATGTTTTTGGCATTTGCAGCATTCAAAGAATTCAAAGTGTATTAGATGGATGTTAACTCTGCATTCTTAAATGGTGAGTTGGAAGAAGAGGTCTACATTGAACAACCAGAAGGATGCCAATTATCAAAACAAGGTGATATGGTGTGTAGATTAAAGAAAGCCTTGTATGGACTGAAGCAGACCCCCAGAGCTTGGTATGGAAGGCTAGACAAATATTTGTTGCAATTAGGATTCAGTAAAGGTACCGCTGATAGGAACTTGTATTTCAAAATCAATGATAACCAGATCCTGATTGTTGTGGTCTTTGTTGATGACATTATCTTTGGAGGAAATGAAGGCATGTGCATGAAGTTTGCAGGTGAAATGCAAAATGAGTTTGAAATGTCTATGTTTGGGGAAATGAATTTCTTTTTAGGTCTACAAATTAATCAATCAGATAAAGGAATCTTCATATCTCAGTCCAAGTATGTGAAAGAGTTGTTGAAGAAGCTTGGGATGGAAGACTCTAAATTGGTATGTACTCCCATGGCAACTGGCTGCAAGTTAAGCAAAATTGATGAATCTCCCAAGACTGATCAGAAAAGGTACAGATCTATGATTGGAGGATCTTTATCTAACTCAAACCAGACCTGATATAATGCATGCAGTTTGTCTTGTTGCAAGATTTCAAGCTGATCCAAGAGAGTCACATGTGATGGCAGTTAAGAGAATCTTGAGGTATTTAAAAGGCACACCAGACCATGTCTTATGGTATCCAAAGGATAATGATTTCACTGTAAGTGCTTATACAGATGTAGATTGGGATGGAGATGTTGATGACAAAAAAAGTACAAGTGGAGGCACTTTCTTCTTGGGTAATAGATTGGTTTCATAGATGAGTAAGAAGCAAGATTCAATCTCCTTTTCAAGAGTAGAAGCAGAGTATATTGCAAAAGCATGTTGTTGCACTCAAGTGTTATGGATGAAGTAGACTTTGAATGACATAAGAGTTGTGTATGAAGATCCAGTTGCAATCTTCTGTGACAATACAAGTGTTATAAACATTTCAAAGAACCCGGTGATGCACTCAAGAACAAAGCATATATCTATAAGGTATCATTTTCTGAGAGAAAAGGTGACAAATAATGAAGTAAAGATGGAATATGTGTCCAAAAAGGATCAAATTGTAGATATTTTCACTAAGCCTCTACCTAAGGATACTTTTGAGTATCTCAGAGAAAAGTTAGGGGTCATTACCCCTCCTACACTGAACTAAGATGCATAGGAATGCATTAGTCCAGTGGTGCTCAAAGTTTCATTCTTTGATCTAGATTGATGTTTTGAGGGCTACCTCTTAGGGGGAGTAGCTAGATATTCCTGATAAAGAAAGTGTTGATAACAGAGAAAGTTTAGTGGATTAGAGCAGCAACATGGATCAGAGCAGCAACATGCAAGTATGTGCCCTTTACCATTGATGTCAAAGGGGGAGAGAAATCATGTGAAAAACTCAGAGAAGAAAGAGTGCAGATGTGTAAAGAGAAAGGGGGAGAATCTTATCTTGATGGTCTTTATAGTTTTTCACATCATATGTTTCTATCAATGACAAAGGGGGAGATTGTTGCAAGTATGTGCCTAACCGGTGTTGTCATTGATGTCAACATATCAGTGTTGTCAATGGTGTCAACTATGCTCTTGTTTTGATGCTTTCTTGTAATGAGTTAGATGGTTTGTATTTTCCTATGTAAGTATTGGAAGATCTTGATATTGAGGATATTGAGAAAATTTGCTTCTCCGGTGGAAACAATGTGTTGCAGAATATCTTTGTCTATAGAAGAACAGTCCAATAGATTGCTCCACATTTTCTGTAGAATGGATATCTTTTTCTATGGATTGGAAGTTATTTAGATGCATGTCTAAAGATGATATGTTTCAAGTTTAAGCCTCCAGAATAAAGATTTGAGTGAGTTATGTTCACTAGAGTGAAAACTTCTTTTTCTGAGTACTCATTGGTGACAGGGAGAATGTATTTTTCTCTGCATTCCTCCGTATTGAAGTATTATGATCTGCGGTTCATGAGTTAAGTCTGAAATGATGTTAAGTGCCTTCAACTCCAATGGCTCATGATTTGGTGGTCTGCAAGCTATTCTTTCTTTATGACAGTAGCTGACAATGTTGTTCTTATGCTCCGGTGTGAAGAATCATCTTGACAGAGTGGTTAGAGATCGTGCGATTGTTCTCAGTGATTACAATGAGCTTGTGGATGTGTCCTGATTGTGTTCCTAACTTTGGATTGGTCTGCAAAGATAAATTGGGATCGTGGATGAAGACTGTTCTTAGAAGACTTAGTGTTGACACTGGTCTTGGCTGACTTGGTTGATTTCACTACTTGAGGAGATGCATCAAAGATTGTAGAAGCATGTAGTGGTGTGGAAGATTATTTTTGAGTCCCAGTTAAGGTGTGGCATGATCAACATACATCTCTATATCTTTTCCTTAGCTAATCTTATTTAGGTCCAAACTTATTTCTAAGTATGTTTGTAATGCCGATGTTGACGTACATTCCAAGGTTGATGAATTGTATAAAAGCATGTAATGTGGTTGCGAAAAAGGTATCTAGGTGTGAAAATGAAAAGATAAGTGCAAAGGTGTAAAAGCACAGAGTAGAGGAGATATACTATGTCTCAATGGAACTAAACCCTGTAATAGAGTAGATGCTATCAAATCAGTTCATCAATCTTGGCAGTGAGCCAACCCTTGGTAGTGAGCCAACCCTTGGCAGTGAGCCGTTCTTGGTAGTAATCCTAAACATTTGCAGTGAGCATATTGGGCAGTGAGCCTCTATTTTCTGGTATTGTTGTAACTTATATATTTTTGTAGGCTAATACCCACCGTGGTTTTTCCCTATTAGGGTTTTCCATGTAAAAATCTTGGTGTCTCATGTGTTGATGATCTTGTTATGTTGAGTTTCTTATTTCATGCTTTCATGATCAAATTTAAATAATAGTGAACAAGTGTTTGATGTGTTAATGTTCTTAAGCGGTCAAAGTTTTGAAGACAACTGATTCACCCCCCTCTTAGTTGTCCAGTGCATTTCAACATTTTTCTCTTTTGGAACCTTTAATAATCCCAGGCTAGATGGTTTCCCTCCTTTCTTTCAAGATTTTTGGGATATCATGGGAAAATATGTTACTGCTACTACTAGGAAGTTTTTTAGGACTACTAAATTGGTCAAACAACTCAACAACACCTTTATTGTTCTTATTCCTAAGAAAGGGGAGGCTATCTCCATGTATAATTATAGGCCAATCAGCCTTTTCAATACCATTTATAAGGTCTTCTCTAAGATTCTGGTGTTGCATATTCAACCATTCCTTCATCAAGTTATTTCCCAAAATAAAAAGGGTTTGTTCTTGGGAGGCAAATTCTTGATGTGGTTCTCACCACTCATGAAGTCTTCCACTCTATGGATAAAAGAAAGAAGGAAGGTATTACTCTTAAGTTGGATATCTCAAAAGATTATGATAGAGTCTCTTGGAATTTTTTTGTTTTCTATCTTGAGGAAGTTGGTTTTAGGGGTAGAATGCTTCAGCTGATCCAAGAATGTGTTTCTACTCTTAAATTATTTGTCATTGTAAATGGCATCCCCAAAGGCTCCTTTGTTAGTGGAAGAGGTTTGGGGTAGGGGATTCCATTTCCCTCTACCTTTTCATCATGCTTGTAGAGGTGCTTGGTAGAAATATTTCTAAACTTATTGATACCCACTTCTTAATTGGTGTAAAATCTACCTCTACCCTAAATCCTTCATCCCACCAATAATTTGTTGATGATACCATCTTGTTTGGAGCTTCTTTTCTTGTGGAAGCTTGTGTTTAGAAGGACATTGGGGCAGATCTAAATTCAGGGGTCTTATTAGACTACCAAATTAAGTAGCAAAATGGAATCAATACAAAAGATAACACTACACCCACAACAACTTGTATTATTTATTCAACAACAATGAATTACATGAGTACAAATTCAAGTTCTACAATCATGCTTCAAAATCAAAATATCTTCTTTACAAAGTTATTTACAACATCTACATTTACCCAGAGAATCAAACCGAACCCCCGCCACTATGCAAACATTTTCACTTATACACAACTGGAAAACTGCCCAATTAACGGTTGCATAACAACCAAATAATTGTCACTAAATAGTTGAATAGTTACAGAATGGAACCACCACCATTAAACCTCCCTGTTAGCATACAATAGTTGCAACATCATACATTTAGTAGTTGGCACATATTTGGCTCTAAGACAGTTATCAGAAAAATATCCATCCTGCAAACCATCGAGTGCTTCCTAAAATATTCTTTATCGTCGTTCGTTTCCAAGCACACCAAATGGAAGAAGTTATCGAAAAAATTTATATTTCTCAAACTTAGAAGTTTACCGACACACGCTATCAGCAAAATAATTTGTTCTCAAACTAAAAAGTTTGCCGATACAAGCCTTAGGACATCAAATCCCCTTTATTAGCAAAATAATTATTTTTCAAACCAAATACTTGTTGGTACAACACCTTCAGCCATCAAACTCCTTTATCAACAAAGTTTAACTTTCATGAACTTATAAAAGATTTTTTTATATTCTTGTCAACATATCGGCAAAGTTTGAAAACAATGAACTAGTTTGTAAACTATAAAGTTTTCTGATTAAGCAATCAAATCTTTCAGAAAAATTGACCTCTTCCATCCTTTTATCGGCTTATCGACAATTTTCGGGGACCACGAACTAGCTGATACTTATACTTTTCCTTCTATTGGGGATTTCTTCTCTCCACAAACTAAGAAACTTTAAGTTCAATTTCCTTCCCTTGGTTATATCTTCAATCGGCTAAACTATTATCGGGTGAGTGGACTGTCGACAAACCGAAAGGTTTGCAAACTGAAGAGTTTGTTGATAATGCAATGAACTCTAAGTTCCAACCTTTAAGACTTTACCGGCAATGTGAACTATCGACAAGCTAGAAGGCTCACAAACTGGATATTTTGTTGACAAAGTTATCAAATTATCCACTTCAGTGATGATAAAAGACTTCGTCCAAAGCTCACTTAAAGTGCAATTAGTAAAGTTCCCAACAACTAACTTTGAACAATTCAAACTTCCCTTATGAATTAGTCGTAGAAATCTCCCATCGACAAACTAAGCTGTTGGTGAACTGAATAGTTTGTGAAGTAGGAATTTTCCCGACAAAGCTTCCCTTTGATAGACTTTTCAAAATGTGAACTTCTTTTTATGACTAGTCGGCAAACTATCAAATCAGGTAACTGCTGGGTCAGCGAACTGAGCAATTCACAAACTAAAGACATTGCCTACAAGAAATCACTGACAAGAAATCGCCAACTAGCTATAACTTAGCCAATTTTTGCCCAATCTTCACAAAAATGAAATGGGGATACCCAATTGGGTCTTTAACAAGATGACGTACTCAATTTGGCCCAACAAATTTGAATTTGCTCCTAAAATACAAAAACCAACAATGCAAAGAAAACAAATCCAAACACTTGGAAAACAAAACATATTTTTTGGTGACACAGGATTTCTAGTGAACTCGAATTCTCCTGCATCAGACATGTCAGGTAAGAGAAATGTTCCTTGAGACTACAAATCAAGAACATTTTGGCAAGTCTAGAATAGAAATCCCATACTTAGCCAATTCAAAAGCTTGCATCCAAGTGGCTTCATCAGCTAGTTTACCCTTCCACCAAACAAGATACTCCATGTATTCTTTTCCCCTTGTTCATTTAGCCACATGAGAATAAATCACTTGATCAACCTATTTAAATTACTTTTTAGGCAACTGATCTATCCATTCACATTTATCCTGAACATATGAACTGAATCCCTCTTTTGTGCTTGACTCTGCTTCATAATATCGATAAAAATCTGCCACATTGAAAATGGGTGAAATATCTATACCTGGTGGAAGTTCTATTTCATAATCATTGGATGAAAACTTAAGTAAGACCTTACAAGGTCCAATCTTCTTCCTTTTTAGTTTATTGTAATTTTCCTATGGGAACCTCTCCTTCTGCAAATGTGCTAAGGCCAAATCTTCAACCTGAAGCTCTTATTCTCTCCTATGAATACCAACATGTTCCTTGTATTTTGCGACACTATTCTCCAAATTCTCTTTCACTTGTTTATGTAAATCATGGATATACTCTACAAAATCTTCAGCTACAACACTCTTCTGAGTGAAATCAACACTATCCATCAATTCATCTACCCCTCTTGGATTGTAACCATACACAATGTGAAAAGGACTTTTCCCTACACTCATATTGACTAAATTATTTCATGCATACTCTACCTGATACAAAACTAAGTCCCACTGGTTAGGCTTATTCCTTACCAATCTCAACAAATTTCCCAAACTTCTATTCACAACTTCAGTTTGACCATCACTCTAAGGATGGTACGTTGAACTAAAACCCAACTGTATACCCATTTTCTTCCATAAGGTACACCAAAAATGACCCACAAATTTCACATCCCAGTCTGAAACTATGCTCTTAGGTAAACCATGTAATCTAACTACCTCCTTGAAAAATAATGTAGCAATGTGGGAAGCATCATTGCTCTTTTGACATGGAATATAATGAACCATTGTAGAAAATATGTCAACAACAACAAATATATAATCATTACCTCTCTATGTGTGAGACATTCTAAAAATAAAATCCATACTTATGTGTTCCCATGGTCTTTCTGGTGTAGGCAATGGTTGATATAAACCAGTATTGTGCCTGACTCCTTTAGCATATTGACAAAATCTTCATCCTTATACAAACTTCTTCAAATCTGCAGCCATACCAAGCCAGAAATAACCTTCACTCAATTATGCCAATGTTTTATCCAAACCAAAGTGTCCACCTAAACCACCACTATGCTTTTCTTTCATCAAATTATCCCTCATTGACCCTTGAGGTATACACAATTTTTGCCCTTTGAACAACAAACCTTCTTGAATAAAATATTCCAACCATGGTGTTCTATCTTTCTCTACTGGATTCATACAAGTAGCCCATGCTTCCTTAAAACCAACATGATCCTTATACAATTCTCTCATAGAATCAAAACCAACCACATTTACTCTCAATTCATTCAACAACATACATCTACTCAATGCATCAACTGCTCTATTAGATTTTCTACTTCTATGTTTCAAAACAAAAGAATAACTCCATAGAAATTCAACCCATTTTATGTGTGTCTAGTTCAAATTACCTTGGCTATTAATGAACTGCAAAGCATGATGATCAGTATACAATACAAATTCTTTTGGTATCAAATAATGTCTGCACTTCTTGAGTGCCTGTACAATTGCATAGAATTCTTGATCATACACAAAATATTTCTTCTTTTCTTTATTCAACTTCTCACTAAAGTATGCAATTGGTTTCCCCTCTTGACTAAGGACACGTCCAATCACTGTCCCACTTGTATCACAATCGACTTGAAAAACTTTCACAAAATTAGGGAGCACCAAAACTGGCTGTACAGTCACCTTACTCTTCAAAATTCTAAAACTCTTCTTAGCTGCTACTATCCACAAAACCCCTTCCTATTACCTTTTATTGTCTCAGTAATAGGTGCACAAATCCCACTAAAATTGAGAATGAACTTCCTATAGAAGCTTGCCAAGCCATGAAAACTTTTGGCTTGAAACATACTGCAAGGTGAAAGCCAATCCATAATCATCTTGACCTTTTCTAGATCCATTTTTAGACCATCACCATAAACTACAAATCCTAAATAAACCAACTCCTCCTTCATGAAACTACACTTATTCAAATTTACTAGCAATTTCACTTCTTTTAACCTATGCAATATTGCCCTAACATGCAACAAATGTTCTTCCTTTGTCTTACTAAAAATTAAAATATCATCAAGATATATAATAACAAACTTACTAAGAAATGGCTTCAATACTTCATTCATCAACCTCATGAAAGTATTGGGAGCATTTGTTAACCCAAAAGGCATTACCAACCACTCATACAATCCATCTTTTGTCTTGAAGGTTGTCTTCCATTTGTCCCCTTCTCTGATTTGAATTTGATGGTACCCACTTTTCAAATCAATCTTTGTGAAATATTTTTCTGCACTTAAACAATCCATCATATCATCCATCTGTGGTAATGGGAATCTATATTTTATTGTTATTTTATTAATGGCCCTCAAATATGTACACATCCATCATTCTCCATCCTTCTTTGGCATCAACACTACTAGTACAACGCATGGACTGAGACTTTCCTTGATCAGTCCTTTATCCAACAATTCTTGAACTTGCCTATTTATCTCCTCATTCTCCATAGGTGTCATTCTATATAGTGCCTTGTTTGGTAAACTCACACCAGGTATCAAATCCATACAATGATTAATATTCCTCACATGTGGCAATCCATCCGACAACTCCATCATTATATTTGAATATTCTTCCAGCATCTTTTGAATTTCCATGGGTAGCTCTTCTTCTTTTTCTATTGTCATAAATACTTCAGGCTTGGGAATAAAAGCAAAGCACGACCCTCCTTTCTTCAATTATTTTAAGAATTTCTTTCTAGAAATCAAACAAACTCTAGGATTACTTTCTACTTCATCTTCCTTCTCCTTTATAGGGTTCAAAGTATACTCTTTCCAATCCTTCTTTATCCCATATGTATTTGTTCTTCCATTATGAATAGCTTGTCTATCAAACTTCCATGGTCTACCCAACAAAATATGACATGCATCCATCGATATTATATCACACAAAATTTCATCCTTATAACTACCAATTTGCAAATTAACTAGACATTTCTCACTTACCACAAATTGGTGCTCTTTCTGCAACCAATAAAATTTTTAAGGGTTGGGATGCTTCAACCACTTCAACTTTAGTTTGGTAACCATTTCTTTAGACACAATATTGTCTTTGCTTCCACTATCTACTATTACCTTACAACATTTACCACCCAATTTACATTTGGTTCAAAACAAGTTCCTCTGACTAGGTTCAAATTTCTCCTTCTCTAGATTCAACAAAATCCTCCTCAACATCAAGGATTTTTCATCCTCAAGATCTTCTCCATACTTCAGTGAAACCACACTTTCACATTCTTCTTGCACCACATTTACTCTTGCATCTTTGCCTTTCCCACTAGTTATCTGAGGACATTCAAAAGCTCGATGTCCAATCTCTCCACATTGAAAACAAGTACCACTAAATCCTCTTCCTCTGCCTCTACCAAAAGATCTTTTGCCTCTAAAATAATCACCTCTTCCTCTTGAGGAATCTCCTCTTCCTTTACTTTCTTAGGTATTTGTTTGTGATGAATTGGCCTCTCCTTGTTTATTTTGGTATCCTGTTCCACGACTAGACTGTCCTCTTCCACGTGAAAATCTACCCTTACATCTAGAAGTGTTTTGTTTTCTAGAAAGTTTATCTTTAGCCTTTAGGGCATATTGGTAGGCTTCCTCAACACTTATGATTTGCAGCATTCTTAATTCATCTTGAATGGAGTAGTGTAATCCATTGATATATCTAGAAATCTTCTCAGCATCATCATCAACATGATGAGACTGAATAATCAATCTATGAAATTCCTCTATATATTCTTGGACATTCTTCTCCTTCTACTTCAGATTCAACAATTTATTAAACAAACTAATGTGATGGTCTGTAGGTAGAAACTTGGCCTTCAACTTGGTTATCAATCTTTCCTAGGTTTGAATTTTCTCCTTTCCCTTTATTTGTCTTTCCATCTAGACATGATCCCACCATAGGGAGGCATGACCCTTCAAATTTGTGCAGGCAAACTTCACTTTCATGAGGTCCTCAACCAATTCAAAAATTAAAATATTTGTCCATCTCTGATATCTAGTTGATTAATTCTTCTGGATTTAAACTACCATTATAACTGGGAGGATCTAAATGAGACTGACCACTTATTTGGGACATTTCTCTCAAAAATCTTCTTTCTAGTTCATCTCCTTCATTTGCATCATCCTATCTCTCATCAATTTCTTCTTCATCCTCACTAACATCTTCAACATATACTCCTCTGCGCTGCACCATCTCTATAGCATCTAATCATGTGGTTATTACTCTCAACATTTCTACAATCACCATATCTCCTCATGGTCCTCTTCTACCACATTCTCTCCGTACCATGTCTTCTTCAAATTCTTTGCAGTTGTAGGTCTACACATGTTATCCTCTACCCACAAAAAAATATTAGAATCTCTTCTTTGACATGTCCATAGCCTCCTTAGGAAACTTGCTTTGATACCACTTGACGCAGGTCTAAATTTAGGGGTCTTATCAGACTACCGAATTAAGAAGCAAAATGAAATAAACACAAAAGACAACACTACACCCACAACTTGTATTATTTATTCAGAAACAACAATGAATCAAGGGAGTACAAATTCAAGTTCTACAATCATGCTTCAAAATCAAAATATCCTCTTTACAAAGTGTTTTGCAACATCTACATTCATCCGGAGAATCAAATCAAACCCCACCACTATGCAAAAGTTTTCATTTATACACAGATTGGAAAACTACCCAATTGACGATTGTATAACAACCAAATAACTTCTCTGAGCAGTTGTCTACCCTTACTAGGAGTCATAGCTTTCAATTCATTGTCCACTGTTGTTTTTAACATATCAATTAATTGAAGAGTGCCACTTTCGATCTGCTTTCAATGGCTTTCTAGGGTTTTTTAGGGTTTCTGCTTTCTTTTTCTTTGATGATGGAGGTTACTGCCTTAGGCAGTGTCTCTGGGAACCAGACCTTGGTGGGCGAGGATCCTTCAAAGGGATGGAAAGGGGTTTTTATATAGAAAAAGATTCTCTCTCCTAAAGGTGCGTCTGGGGTTCCAGTCCAAAAGGAATTGGTAGAAGGTATGGCTTTGGATATACCTAATGATTTGGTCGAGGAAATAGTGGCGGCCATGGATCTAGCCCTGGTCGGTAAGTTCTCTCTCTATCCTAATATTGAGATGGTGTGGAAGTGGGTGGCTAATCGGTGGAGGATCAAAGGTAGTGTGTCTATCATCACTATGGCAAGAGGTTTGTTTTTATTTAAATTTACTAGTAGGGAGGATATGTTAGCTGTTCTGGCAGGAGGGCCATGACTTTATGGCACCCATTCGCTTGACCTATGTTCGTGGAAACCTGGTTTCAATCCTAGTACAGATTTGAACTGGACTACCACAGTTTGGGTGAGGCTCCTAGGGTTTCCCTTGGAATATTGGGACGAAAAAATATTACCTGCTATTGGTAATACCTTTGGTCAGTATGTGACTTTGGATAACACCACTCAGGCTAAGTCTCGTTGTGTGTATGCTTGATTCTGTGTTAATATGGAGATCCACCAAACCCTCCCCATGTCCATAGAGTTAAACTCCAAATATGGGATCTGGACCTAGCTGATTCTCTATGAAAATGCTACTACCTTTTGTCAGATTTGTAAGAAGAAGGGCCATTTAATGACCCATTGTAAGGTGAAGCAAATGGGAGGCAATGCTGATCTTAACAAAGAGGATGAGGATAACTCATCCAAAGAAGACATCCCTGATAATTAGGGAATGGGGGGTAATGAGGAAATGTTATTACAGAAGAATCTACAGAGAAGGATATGGAGATAGGTTTTCAGAAGTCTGATGCGGATGACTACTAGCACCTTGATCAACAGAATACTTAGATTGAAGAGGGTAAGATTCGTTCCCAGTTGACGGAGGCTGCTGTTCAAGGTGAAGAGGCCCCAGTTACTATTGGACAGAGTGCCCAACTCCCAGAATTGATTTGCAATAATAGGGTTGTGACCCCCCAACCATCCTCTAAGTAGAATCCCTCTCCTATAACCACAGTTGAGTTCACTAAGGAGGAATTTCTTGAGAATCAGGTAGCTATTCCTTCATTGTCCACTGGAATTGGACCAAGTGGTAGTGGTAATGACCAAGATGATTGGATTACCCCTAAGAAAATGAATCGTAGGGCTAAAAAGTCTGCTGATGTTGGAACAGACTCTAAACAAGGAAGACCGACTCTCAAAGAAACAAGGCAAAGAGAGATTGCCAGTGGTAAGAAAAAAATACTGGAGATCCAATCTCAAAAACCTTCTAAATGAGAATTTTGTCTTGGAACTTGAGGGGCTTCAATAGTCCCATCAAATAGTTTGAAGTGAAAAATGTATTCTGGATAATAAGTTAGATATTCTTTTACTTCAGGAAGTTAAGATGAATGAAGAGAGCTTTAAGAGGATAGCTGATAAAATATGGCCCAAGGTTGCTTTCTATATTAGCTTGGCTACGGGAGCCTTTGGAGGGATTGTCACTATGTGGAATGATGCTAAAATCCATGGTTCTCTTACAGCTTCCAACAACCATTTTCTGGTTGTTAACTTCTCTGTGCCTTCTTTAAATTGGTCCCTGATCAATATTTATGCCCCGAACACTAGAGCCCTAAGGAAAACTTTGTGGACAGACTTGTGTAATACTCTTTCCACTTCCCCTCATTCTCGTTGGATGTTGTCTAGAGATTTTAAGACTCCCTTATATCCTTCTAAGAAATCTAGGGGTATTCTTGATTATACTAATAGTATGTTTGACTTTGCAGAATTTATCAATTCCTTTGGGTTGCTGGATGTGGAGCTGCAGAATCAAAACTTTACCTGGTCGAATAGAAGAAGAGGAGATCAAATGATACAAGTTAAATTGGACAGATTTCTTATTTCTAGCAATTGGGATAACCATCATAATATGAGTCTGAAGGATTTCTCTAGAACCATGTCTGATCATAGTCCTATTCTCTTTAATTGGAAGGAGCAGCGTAAGTGTGGTCCTATCCCTTTCAGATTTGAAGCTATGTGGATTAAACATAAAGATTTTAGAAATCTTGTGGCTCATTGGTGGCAAATTCCCATTCAGGGTACTCCTATGTTTCAGCTAGACAAAAAGCTCCTTCACATTAAATAGGAAGTTCATGGGTGGAACAAATATAGTTTTGGCAATGTATTTATCCAGAAGAAAATTATCTCTAGAATATTAGCTGATCTTCAACAGCTAATGGCTCAAGGAGGTGTTACAGATGATATTACCCAGGAGGAAAGTGATCTAATTTCTGACTGGAAGAATCTTATGAGCAAAGAAGAAATTTTCTGGAAACAGAAGTCCAGGATTCAGTGGCTCAAAGAAGGGGATAGGAATACTGCTTTTTTTCATCTTTCAGCCATGAAGCATAGGAAAGCTAATTCTATTTCTAAATTATGTTTGGAGGATGGCAATGTTATCACCGAGGACAATGAGATTGGGGACCAAGCTGTGTTATTTTTTCAGAATTTGCTGTCAAAGCAAGCGAATAATGCTAGCAATGGGCGGATTATGGACCAGTTCCTAGATAAAATCCCCTCTTTGATTACATAAGAGGATAACATTAAAATGCTAAAACCAATTTCTGAGGAGGAGGTTCATGCTATCTTATTTTCTATGGGTCCCTTCAAAGCTCCTGGCCTTAATGGCTTTCCTCCAATATTCTTTCAGGAATATTGAGATATTGTGGGCTTTGATGTCACCGCTGTTGTTAGGGATTTCTTTAGAACCGGTAAACTTCTAAAACAGATCAACAATACTTTTATTGTGCTTGTCCCTAAAAAGCCTAAGCCTATGCATCTCTCTGATTTCAGACCCATTAGCTTGTGTAATACCATCTATAAGCTGTGTACTAAATTGATTGTCCTGAGGTTTCAGCCTTTTTTGGATAAAATTATTTCCCCTTCTCAGAAAGGCTTTGTCCTTGGTCGACAAATTCTCGATGCTGTTATCTCCACTCATGAAACTATCCATTTTATGGATAAGAGCAGGATCCCTGGCATGGTTCTAAAGTTTGATATCTCGAAGGCCTATGATAGAGTTTCATGGAAATTCCTATTTAAAGTCATTAAAAGGTTTGGTTTTAATGATAAAATATCCCTTCTCATTCGAGAGGTTGTTTCTACTGCGAAATTCTCTATTCTGGTCAATGGGGTCCCTAGGGGTTTTTTCTCTTCCTCGAGGGGGATTAGACAGGGGGATCCTCTTTCACCATATTTGTTTATCATGATGGCCAAGGCCCTTGGGAGATATCTTCACTCTAAGATTACCTCTAAGGAAATTGTGGGTATTAAACCTGCTTCCTCTCTCCCTTCTATGTCTATGCAACAGTTTGTGGATGATACCATCCTCTTTGGTATCTCTTCTATGGTTGAAGCTGGTAGTTTGAAGAATATTTTAAATGACTATGCCATAGCTTCTGGTCAATACATAAACTTTTAGAAGAGCAATGTGTATTTTTTTAATACTCTAGCTAATCTCTGGAGAAAAATCATTAATATTATTGGCTGTGCTGAGGCTGATCTTCCTGCTGTTTATCTTGGCCTCCCTCTCACGGTTAAAGAGGTTTCTCAGGGATTTTGGAATGGAATTCTGGAAAGAACTCAGAAGAAGTTGGTTGGCTAGAAGGGGAAATTACTTAGTAGTGCTGGAAAATTACAGCTTTTACGAGCTTCTTGACAAGGTATTCCTACTTACTTCTTTTCTCTTTTTAAAATGCCTAGGTTTATTGCTGACAAATTAGAGTAGATCCAATGAAAATTCTTATGGACAGGTGTGGAAGACAAATAGAGAATGCCTTTGGTTATTTGGGAGAAAGTTTGTCTTCCCAAATCTCATGGAGGTCTTAACATTAGATCTGTCAGGAGTATGAATAAAGCCCTCCTTTCCAAAATCAACTGGAATTTGGTCCATAATCATAAAGAGTGGGGGGCATTATGCAAGCCAAGTATCTTCATGGAACTGATAACTTTAGTTTCCTTCATTAGGAGGGGCTTCCTTAGGGCTCTGTTATCTAGAATAAAATGCTGAAGTCTAGAAGTCTACTCAAACATGGGCTTAGATGGAAACTGGGGAATGGTAATTCTATCAACTTCTGGGAAGACATTTGGATGAATGATAAGGCCCTTGATACTCAAGGTGATTATGGATTTGTTGCTGGCATTGCTAAATAGTTTTTTGGGGCCAAAGTTTGTCATTATATTCACAATAATAATGGTATTAGGATTTGGAAAAATCTCCTGGATTGCTGTGCTCAATGCCCTGAACTCACTCCTAGGATGCGGTCTATTCAACATTTGATGCTGGGGGTCAGAATTCCTCTCTTTCCTAGGGAAGATGAGTTGTATTGGTGGCCTGATAAGAAAGGTCATTTTTCTATTAAGTCTACTTACCATCTACTAATCCCTGATGTACATAAAAATGAGCTTTGGAGGAAAGTTTGGAATCATAAACTTATCCCTAAAATTAATATGTTTTGGTGGGCTGCTGTTCATAACAAAATCTTAACTCAAGATAATTTACAGAGGAGGGGATTCACTTTGGTTAATAGGTGCTTTTTGTGCTTTGAGGATGAAACAGTTTCTCATTTATTCCTCCATTGTGATTTTGCCAGGGAAATCTGGAATACTATTTTAAGGAATTTTGTCATTCAATGGGTTTGTAATCCTGATGTTAGGGAAATCATTGCTAACTAGTGCCCTACTTTCTCTCATCCATGGCTTGTTGAGCTTTGGAACCAAACCCTACCTTGTCTTGGTTGGACTTTATGGAAAGAACATAATAACATAATATTCAGGGATGCTACTAGGGATACCTCTCAAGTCCTTCATTCTTTTTCTAAGATCCTCATGGAAAGTGTGATCAATTCCCACATCAAAACTACAGAAAAACCTCTTTCTCAAGAAGAAGAGCAAATTATGACTAATTGGAGAATTCTAAACCAAATTCTGGGTCATGAAAATTCCAAACAACTGCAGAGATTAAATACTAGATGGATTCCCCTGAAGCCCTATTAGCTTAAACTAAACTTTGATGGCGCATCTAAGGATGATGGTAAGGCTAGTGGTGGTGGGATTATCAGGGATGACAAAGGATGGCTGGTTACTGCCTATGCTGGTGGGATAGGTTTTCAAAGCAATAATTATGCTGAAGCCTCTACTCTTTTATGGGGGGTGAAATTGGCTATTTCACTTCATATTCAACAATTGTATATTCAAGGAGATTCTAAACTGATTATCGATGTTGTTACTAATGTGTCGACTTGTGGCTGGAAACTGAAAGATATTATAGTTGATATCCAGATCCTTCTGTAGCAGATCTCTAGAGTTGATATCTCTCATATATATAGAGAGGGAAACAGGGTTGCCGATGCCCTTGCTGACTATGGCCAGTAATTTTCAAATTGGCGTTGTTGGCGCCAAGTTAAAAATATTCCTTTAAACATAAAGGATTTAATTCAAAAGGAGCTGACGTGTCAAGGATGACTCATCATACTAAGAGAGGTAGTTTGTTCCATCGGTTTTGTTGGAAGATGCTGATGTGTATCTCGAAGTACGTGCTTTTATGTACTTTGTTTCTCAATGTCATTTCTGCATTATTACTCCCTTGTGTTAAGGCGAGTTGCTTATTTTCTAATTATAGCGAATTCCTGATTATTATGTTCGAGCATGGGAAGGGCAGGCTTCAATTGGTTTTTTGAAAGGCAGCTCTAATTAATGATAATTCATGCAGCCTTATTATCATAATTCCTTATCAAGCTATTACTTTTACCTTTCGTAATTACTCTGCGAATTTCTAGTTTTGGGGATTTTGTGTTATTGTTTGGAAGGCTAAAATAGGAGGAGATAGGATTCGAACGGAGCCAATTTCCTATTGCGAGTTCAAGGACAATGTTGTGGTCTGGCACTATTGCAAGGAAGGTGGTATCAGCCCTTTTCTGGAATGCCTTAATGGATATGATGAAAATCTGTCTGAGCAATTTGCTCGGTCCTGGCAAAACCGTAGAGTCACTATTGGGAGAATTGGGTTTGAGATTTCTGAGAAAGTTATTGCTATGGCGACTGGTCTATCTATTAAGGGGACCAAGCTACAAAGGAAAGCAAAAGTGGTGGACCATTCTAACCAGAAGTTATTCCTTGGGGAAGGTGAAGAACTTGTTCCTTACCAGGGAGGGTTTGAATGGGCCAAGCTGCCAGAGCTGTGGGATGAAATGTGTTTCCTCCTCATGAAATACTTCACTTTGGAGGGTCAGTTTACCAGGTTTTACAATTATCACCTTCCTTTGCTTAATCATTTTAGACATAATGCTCATATTAGTTTCCCGTTCTATTTACTATCTTCCCTTGAGCATTCCATCTTTAGGGCTAAAGCTAAGTCAGCTAAGAAACCTTCCAAGAAACCTGTTCCTCTACACCAAGGTCTTATCCTCTGCTTATACAATTTTCATCTTGCTTTGGAGCTGCCTAAGCCTATCCAGACCCATAGAGGTGAAATTTCTGCCAACCTTGATGATACTGCTGTATCTAAAGAGGCTTTCCCTTCCCCTACTTCTCATAAATTGAAAGGGGTTTCTTTTTCTTTGTCCAATGAGGAGACTAGCATGGTGACCATTACTCACACTCCAGCCTCTAAAGGGAGTGTGAAAAGTAAGAAGAGGAAAATAAGGGAGATGGAAGAAGAAACTGTGGGGGATGCTGTGGGGACCCCTAAAAATCTTAGCAGTACCCCTGTGGGACCTGGCAGTAAAACTAATCTGTCTACTAAGGAAAATGAGGGTTTCTCTTCTGGGGTTAGGAGGTCGGGTAGGATTGCTGGTAAGCCTGCATCGAAAGCTAAACTTATTGATTATTCAGAGAGTGCTTCTAATGCCTCCACTCAGGGGGATGATGCTAAGGTCCTTGAAGTTCAGGAGATCTCCAAAGATGCTGAGGGTAAGAATGTGAATAAACTAACTAATGTTTCGGGAGGTGCTATCGGTGACTCTGAGGACAATGCTAACGAAGGGGGGAGGATGTTTGTGGAGGAAGTTGGTGATGAGACTGAGGAAGGTGTTGGCCATAGGCATGACATTGCTATCCTGAGGGGTCGAGTGGAGAAACTAGAACAATTAATTAGCAATATGCCCAGGTGTATTGTGTTGCTTAATCTTTCTGTGTTGCAGGATCTTGGGACTGCTACTACTAATGACAAAGAAGAGAATTTTAAAAAGTTGGATAAATTTATTGAATCTCTGGCTAAAAGATGGGAGAATGTTTCTCCTTAGTTCTATTTACTATTATGCTATCTATTCTTTGCTACTTTATATCTACTGTCTTTAGATTGGTTATGCTATTTATGATGTTTATGCTGGTTAAGCGGGTTATGCTATAACTGTTTTGAGGCTCTTTTGTGCTTTTGCCTCTAGGGTTTCTTTTTGTTGTAATGTAAGGGTTCGGCCCCTTGTTTTAGCTGCCTTATATAATAAAAAACAACCAAATAACTCTCACTAAATAGTTGAACAGTTACAGAATGGAACCACCATTATTAAACCTCCTCATTAGAATACAACAGTTGGCACATATTCGGCTCTAAGATAGTTATCAGAAAAATATCCATCCCGCATACCACCGAGTGCTTCCTCAAATCTTCTTTATCATAGTTTATTTCCAATCACACCAAATGGAAGAAGTTATTAGTAAAATTTGTATTTCACAAACTTAGAAGTTTACCAACACACATTATCAACAAAACAATTAGTTCACAAACTAAAAAGTTTGTCGATACAAGCCTTAGGAAATCAAGTCCCCATTTATAATAAAAATAATTATTTTACAATTAAATACTTGTCAGTACAATGCCTTTAGCCATAAAACCACTTTATTGGAAAAATTTAACTTTCACGAACATACAAAAGCTTTGTTTATATTCTTTTCAGCATATTAGCAAAGTTTGGAAACAATGAACTAGTTCACAAACTATAAAGTTTGCCGATTAAGTGATCAACTCTTTCTATTGGCAAAATTGATCTCTTCCATCCTTTTATCAGCTTATCAACAATTTTTAGAGACCATGGACTAGCCAATACTTATACTTTTCCTTCTATCAGGGATTTGTTCTCTCCATGAACTGAGAAACTTTAAGTTCAATTTCCTTCCCTCGGCCATATCTTCAATTGACTAAACTATTATCAGGTGAGTGGATTGTTGGAAAACCAAATAGTTTTCCAATAATGCAATGAACTCCAAGTTCCAACCTTTAAGACTTTATCAGCAAAGTGAACTATCGACGAATTGGAAGGCTAGCAAACTAGAGATTTTATCGACAACGTTCTCAAATTCTCCTCTTTGCCGATAATAAAAGACTTCATCCAAAGCTCACTTAAAGTGCAATCAGTAAAGTTCCCAATGACTAACTTTGAACAATTCAAACTTCCCTTATGACTTAGAGAAATCACCCATTGACAAACTAAGTTGTTGGTGAATTGAAGAGTTCATGAACTAGGAATTTTCCTGACAAAGCTTCCCTTCGATAGACTTTTCAAAATGTGAACTTCCTTTTATAACTAGTTGGCAAACTATCAAATTGGGTAACTGCTAGGTCAGCAAACTAAGAATTTTGTGAACTGAAGAAATTGCATACAAGAAATCGCTGACTGGCTATAACTTAGCTAATTTTTGCCCAATATTCAACAAAATGAAATTGGGGATACCCAATTGGGTCTTTAACAAGATGATGTTCTCAATTTGGCCCAGTAAATCTTAATTTTCTCCTGAAATACAAAAACAAACACTGTAAAGAAAATAAAGCCAAACACTTAGAAAATAAAACATATTTTTTGGTGACACAGGATTGCGAGTGAACTTGGATGCTCCTACATCAAACATGCTTAACAAGTATGCTAAAACTTTAGGGAAACATATCAATTGTGATAGAAGTTTGATGTACTTATTTAATATAGAGACTACTTTGCAAAAAAAAATTGCTAATGTTTTGGGGTGTGCTAGAGCTGAATCATCAGCTACCTATTTGGGCCTACCTCTAACTATGAAAATATTACTCCTAACTATTAGAATGGTATAGTGGAACAAATTCAAAAGAAACTAGAAAGAGGAAAGGGTAAACTACTAAGCCAAGCTAGTAAATTTAAGTTGTCAAAGGCCTCTCTTTAAAGCATTCCTATTTATTTCTTGTCCCTATTTAAGATTCCTATGTTCATGGTAGAGAAAATTAAACAAATTTTTTTTCTTTGGACTGCAATGGAAAGAAGAAAACAATTGCTTTGGTAAGTTGGGATACTATTTGTAAACTAGAGGAGATGGGGTTCTAAGTTTAAGGAATATCTAGAAGTTCAATAAGGCACTTTTAGCTAAAGTTGGTTGGAGTTTGGGTAAGGACATCAAATATTGGACCCTTATTATGAAGGATAATTATCTCCATAAAAGAGATATCACGTAGTTCTTGAACTCCTCTAATGTTCCTAAGGGTTTAGTGATTTAGAATAATTTGATCAAGACCAGGGGACTACTACACAAAGGTCTTAGATGGAAAGTTGGAACTTGGAAGATAAGATCTATTTTTGGGAGGACACTTGGATGGATCTTGGCCCTCTATCTTCTCACCAAAATTTTTCTTAGTTTATCCAGCCTCTATCTAATCTCTTTGGGAGCTTTCTTCAAGGATATATTGTCAATGATGGTAATAATAGGAAGTGGATAACCTTTTAGGACTCCTTTAATGAAGACAACAACCTTGTTAGTGTCATTGCCAAGTTTCAAAACTACCTCAATTCCTTCCATCTTGTTAACTATAATAGGGAAGATGATGTCATTTGGTCCCCTCATCCAACTAGGAATTATACTATTGCTTCTAGGTATTCCATGATCCTCAATTTTCCATGGTTTGAATCTAATTTGAGACTCATTTGGAACCATAATTTAATTCCTAAAATTAATTTCTTTTGGTGGGTTGCTTCTCATAATGGGATTCTTACTCAAGATGACCTTTTGAAAAGAGGATTCTAATTTCCCAATAGGTGTCTTTTGCACTTCTCTCAAGAGGAAAGCATGTATCATATGCTTCTCCAATGTACTTTTTCCATGGACATTTGGGAATCTATCTTTACTAAATTTGAGGTTCACTGGGTAATGCTAGGATACCTCAGCAACTTCGTGGACTATTGGAAGTCAATCTCTCCCTTTAAGAACCCTATTTTAAAGGAATTATTGAAACAAACTTCTCACCATGTGGCCCGGGGCATATGGAAAGAATAAAATAATAGGATTTTTAGGGAAACCATAAGGAATGTAATGGATGTGTTTCACTCAATTTGTAGCTCCATTCAAGAAAATGTGAATGTTTCCTGTTGACCTATTTTCCTTTGCCCAGAGTCAAATGGCCTACCTTGAAAATCTTGTTGGAATTCCTTAGAATATGGCTCTGCATGCCTTAAATCCCTAAAAATATATCTAGATGATCCTTACAAAAAACCCAGAAAAACCCAGAAACCTATAGTCTTAAAAGTTTGCCTTTGCAGAGTTTTTCCATCTTTGTACTTAGTTGTTTCTAGGTATGGATATCTGTTGTCTAGATATCCAGATATTTTCTAAAATCTAGATCTTAGCTAATATCTGGATATTAACTTAATATCCATACCTTAGCTAAACTCTGGATCCTAGTCAATATCTAGATCTTAGTTAATATCCAGACCTTAACTAAGATCCTTATATTTCCCAAATGTCAAGACATTGGTTGATATCCAAATTTTTCCTAAACACCTGGATATTTCCTAATGTCTAGATCTTCCCCAATGTCTAGATCCTCAAGTGAACATCCTGATGATGTCATCCAGTCCCCTTCCCAAAGAAATGCATATGACGATGACATCATTAGGACATTCTGCCACTGACATATTATCCTTTAGTGTTTATATCCTAATGACATTATCTAGATCCCCTCTCTAACGAAGTTCTCTATGCTAATGACATCATTAGGTTATTTAGGGATGGCATATTAAAAGTTAATATCTTGACATCGAATATCCATGTGGATGAGCTCTTCTCCATGCCGCTGAGGTAAATTTCATGAGTGCATCCGGATATTAGGATATTGAGACTCATGTCTTCGATTAGGATATATCATTCAGATATTTGCGAATGTGAAGACCTGAGGATGCATGCATGGATATCCATATACCCATTGACTACAACTTTGACCATGAATATCTTTTTGATTTTAAGGAATTTCCACATGATCCAAAAGGTAAAATTGCTTATAATTTCATCCTCTTCCATTTGGCGAGCCTTTTTTTGAGGAAAATCCATACTTTGAAATTTTGATTTGGGATTCAAGATCTAGATATGGATATGCATATGCACATGTCAATATCAAGATAAGTTGTCGACTATGAATTCAAATGTAGAATTAAAGGCAGATTGATCCAGGATGTGAATTTGGTCGACGAGACACATTTAGAGGCTGAATTTCCCATGAAGTGTAAGACTCAATGAAGATTTGATCTCCTTAGCTACCCCAAGTTAGATATTTTCATTCCATTTATGGTTGCAGGTGATGAGTCGGTTGCTCGCATTGATGGTACAAATATCTTCCAGTTGCTCGATGGATCCAGATATTTTCTGCATTGAAGTCTTACAGGTAGACGTCCCTTCTGGCAAAGATATCTTTTGACAGCCCATGGGGGTGAATTCATTGTAACACATAACTGAAGTCGATGAATCAGATGCTATATATGCATGAATGTAAGATGTAAAAATGGTTGGAAAATAGTTAGTTTCATTCTTCTGTATTCCAAACAGAAGCCTCTTCTGTTGTAACCTTGCCTTCTAATTGAATATATGCTAGTTGTTTTACCTCTTCATACTAGTTTTAACTCTATGTATTCTAAGGGTGATGTGTTTGTGAATGCTTAATTCCTTTTAGATCATTTCTTGCTCTTTGTCTCTGTTAGAATCTATTAGATTTGTGTATGTCTATTAGCTGTATTTGATTATGTTGTGCATTTTCTCAACTCTATGAGAGATTTCATATTCAAACCTAGTGTATCACCTGCTTTTACTTTCAGTTCATCCCCCTTCCTATTTTCATAAACAATGGATAGATTAGGTTTAGTCTTAGGATCATTAAATATGTCATTTAGCAAAGGAACCAACCTCTCTCTAGAGATTTGATCTCCATGCAGGGTCCCACACTTGGAGGTCATCTCAATGTTTCACTGGATTGTTGGAGCCCTAAAAGCCTTCAACATTAGGTGCAAATCCATGTGACAACATTTTCTGGCATGCCTGGTGGGACCATAAGCAATTTATAAATAAGGAATTAAGATGAGAACCTAGTGTTCTTCTTAATACTCTATACCATGGCAGACTCTTCATGCACCTGGTGACTCTACAATCCTCCTAGTTTCTGATCAATGCCACCTTTTATGTCTGTGTAAACTAGAGCATCTTCAAGAGGTAACTTCCTATTACTCAATTATCTATTGCTGCTTTAAGGAGAAGATCTAGGTTATCTAGGTCTCCTATGAGAAGGAACAAAGATCTTTCTTTACCTTATTTAAGAGCCCAGTCTACGCCCCCTCCTATTAGGTCTCAGCATACAAGTAGCTTGGCTTGCATATTCTTATTTTGTATTTGCATATCCCCATTATGGAAAGGAATTTGCCCTTTGTGACCTTTAATGGAGGTAGCACATTAGATTTGGCTATATATAATGACTTATCAGCTGCAGCCTTGAAAAGTGTTTCACCCTTTACGGGTGAAGGTTCTATAACCCCTTCTAAGCACATCAAAGACATATCCAACATATGCTCAGTCCATCATATACAACATGAAGATGTTGCAGTCCACCTCATGGTCTCATCTTTTAAAGGAAGAGCTCTTCAATGGTTTAGGAGCTTGACCCTTTCCTCAATACATACTTGGGATGAGCTGGGAGAATCCCTCTACAAGCAATTTGGAGAGAGGGTAGATAATGTTTCATTGCTAGAGCAGTTGACAACAATCAAGAGAGCCCCAAGTGAGATGCTGGTAGACTTTAACTTCATATTCCAGAGGACATGGGAGAGAATTCTAGCGACCCTCATGCCATCTTAACAAGGTACTTTTTAAAACTTTTTAAGAGCTTTGAATTCTGACATTGCAGTGATGATGATATATATGGGTGTTGAAACCCTACTTGCTGGCTATGAGACAACTCTGAAAGCTGAAAACTGCTTAATATAGGTTGGGAAAATTGTTCCCAGACCTCCTGTTCCATTTTTTCTAGAGTTACTTTCCTCATCCCAGTAGCCCATTGTTTCTCTTGTTGGTAGTTTTAAATTCCCAACCACATCTCAAGTAGAAAACACATAGGTCTATAGGATAGCAATTCTCTAATAACTGACCTGCTTTGAGGGATTGGCCAATGAACAGGAAACAAGGGTGTTCAATCCCTCTCTCCTCTACACTTTAGGCTCAGTGAGACCAAGGAGGGTGTTCCTATTTCTTTTGGATAACAATGTTCTACTCAAATGGGTGGGGCTCATGAAATGTTTGTTTAACAACACAGTTCCATTGACAGATATGTTCCTATAAGACTGCTTAAAAAATGTTTGATAAAGTGAAAAGATGGGCTAGTTTCTTAGGCATTTATTCTATTTCTTTGCAGAGGAACATGTAAAAAAAATGACCTTAAGTACAAATACTAAAAATTTAAAACTAATCTTCAAGTGAAATGATCAGGGAGGTTTAAATGAAGACAATAACTATCAAAAGATCAATGCCTAAATCTAGGGTCATAGATTCAAAAAATGAATACAAATGAACTCAGTATCAAGGGTGCATATATAACTCTATTTAGAATAATGTAATGATGCATTACATCACCACATCTTGAAATCAGATCAAACCATTCATTCTTACTTATCCCTGCATATATCTGCTATATTCAATATCCTCCTTGAAGCATTTAAATCTACTCTTTGAGTAAAAGCCCTTTGGAATGGATATTCTTACACATGAAAAATTGTGAAGGCGAATAATATTGATAGTTTATCAATCTATTCAGAAATATAACAAAAGATGCAACAGTAGGAGACAATACAGTCTGAACCTCATCAATATATTGAAAAATGTTAAGTTTAACATGACTTTATACCAATGATTGCAAATACAAGTGATTTTATCCTTTGAAAACACACTTAGAAAGTAAAATCTTAACCAATATGATAATGTAGTATGCTTATAGAAAATTTCTCCAAGATGTCCGTAACTAGATCCTGAATTCCCTTTTATAGAAGACAAGGGAGAAAAACAAGCTTCAGATCTAGAAATAGATGTCATCCTTCCATTAGACAAAATAATGCATTCAGTTTAGAAATAGAGGTAACTTATTGTACACAGATAACCCTCAAAAGAACAAAAGTTGTTACAAAAATATCCACAAGATAAGTTACACTTGGAAGTTGTGCCTTTGGAAGAAAGTGTAATAGACTATGCTGACCTCTTGCTTTTCACCTGCATTCTGGGAATAAGAAGATTCCACCATTACTATTCTGAAATATTAGGCAACTCATTATATTTTTTATTCCAATCTTGATATTGTTCCTCGGTGGGCCACTGGAAACTGATGAGATTATCCACATAAGATAGATATTTATTTTTGTATTTGGCCAAAACTGACTCAGCTTCCCTTATAAAATCAGCAGCTAGTCGACAAGAATACCACAATTTGTTGATGCTAGTTCTGAACAAGGAAATATCTATCTTTTTATCATGACAAATGAAGAAAGATATGATAGGAACAATATTGTTAAATTGGAGAATCCATGTTTGAGAAGGTTTGATGTCACCACTTTTAGTTTTTATAGTAGGAATTATTCCAACCTTATCATTATCAAAACCTTGAACCAATTTTAGTGCTTTTTCTTCAAGATGACTTATAAATGACTGAGATTCTCCTACTTCTTTGGCTACCGCATAAACTTGCTCAACATTCATGGGAGCATTGGGATCATGGTTATCTCCCTTACAGATACCTACCAAAGAAACAATCCTAGAGATCCATTTATCAAACAGAGGCACCGTTCGCTCCTTATCTTATACAATCTTCTTAATAACTTGTGATAAATCACAGTAACATTTGTGGATCCTGACTACCTGGCTTGATATTTTTTCCATTAATAATCTTAAAATATCTAAGACAATAGACCAATTATCTTGTTACCTATCAAATGCATTTGTAAGGATATCCTCAAATGAATCAATTTGTCACCTTAACTCCTCATTTTCCTTTTCAAGAACAGACTTGGATGAAGAAAAAGAAAGATTAGAGAAAATGAAACTAGGATCCCTGACCATCAAAGTTGCCTGTGATGAGGACGATGCTGAGGCCTGATGCTGCAATTGTATTTCCATCTCCTTCAATCTATTGTATTCTGGCAACATGCCCATATACTCCTTTAACACATCATCATATTTCTTTTGGAGAGTACTGGTGGCTACTTTATTGAACTTCGCAACCTTTACTGCCAAATTAGATGCTTCTTCAGCGGGGGTATCAGAGACTCTCTTTATTATCAAACCACCTTTAAAATCCTTATCAAGCTCACCAACTAGAGGCTTATTAGTATTAAGAACTAGAGACCATATGGCTAAGGTTTCCCATTTGGGTTAAATTTGGCACCTGTCAGTGTAGCCTCAACCTCTTCTTCGTTAGAAAAAATTTGTTTGTCTTGCCTTCTTTCAGTGTCTAAAACAATAGCAGAAGCTATATCCCATTCAGGAAGTAATAAGACTCCACTATCTCTAATCATTTATCTACCTTGATCTGGATAAATGTCTTTGACCTCTTCCTTCATTTGTGTAAGTATCCTGATGGATACCTCTTTTGGTGTTTCTTGAGGAGAACGAGCCATTTCCTCCTCTAATCTTTTTTCATACTCATTCCTTATACTTGTCCACAAGAAATCATAAAATTCCTTAGTGTTGACAAAGTCATCATCACTAATAAAATTCCTACATGCTATAGCTCTGATATCATCTGAAACATCATTGCCCTTCATGGCAATATTAGAAATTCTATTCAAAGGTAACTCCTCAGGTACATCTTGACTGGGGGATGGCATCTCATACTATACCTCTTCTTCAGTTATTTCCATTTCTTCTTCATCATCAGGATAATCTAGCAAAGGACTTTTTTCAAATTTTCTTCTTTTTGGAGAAGGCTCCTTTGGAGGAGGATCACATTCAATCACATGTCTAGAAGGGGAAGATGGTTGTGGAAGTGGTGTCAAAGCTAGATTCAATTGGGTTGCTGGAAGGACATGTGAAGTTTGTCCCTTGACATCTTGAATCTTGGCTCTTCTTTTAAACGTATATTTTATCAAATTTCTAGCAGGGGGCTGATATGAAGGCCTTTCTTCTACTAGAACTTGAGAAAATTCACTATCTTGTATATCTATCAATTCATCAATATGAGATAGAATCTTATTTATCCTGAGGATGGGGTCATTAATCTCTGAGAACAGTCCCATGTAAGAGGGATTCCTCTACTTTACCCTATATTCATATTTGACATATACTATCCACTTCTTCCTTTTTATCATCACCTCTTTGTCATTTGGAGAATTCTTAATAACATCCTCAGGTAAGAAAACTTGATGGGGCATATAAGACCTATTAATACTCTTCCTGATGTCATAAATGAATCCTTCAGGATCAAAGAATGTAGCCTTTTCCTATCTCATCTTGAAAGGCAACAAATTTGTATTTAACTTAACAAATCCATCTTTATTCATTTTGAAATTAGAGAAGACTATTAAGAAAGGAAAGAAATATCCCTTCTTTTGTCCTGCTAGGTGAACCCTGTCTATTTCAGTCAATTTCCAGATTATTTCCAAGAAAGCAACTCTCAATGGAACATACTTAGGTAAAACATGGGGACCAACATGAGTGCCATAAACTCTAAAAATTGTGCCTTCTTCATGGGGAATAAAGTCACCCCAATTGTGTTTGGTATCTAATGGAGGGACCCTCACTGCAGGTCTGAGGAAGTTCAACAATGGTTCCAGAATCTTGGGTATGTCTGGTTGGAAATACCTCAATATAGTAACTACAAAATAATCCATGAAGAATCTATAACTCAAATTTGGATCATTCCTGTCCCATATATGAGTCCAACATTGGACAACCAACATATTCCCTCTGTTATCAACATGATTAACCCCTAACTTAGGGTGCCAAACCATCTCTGTTCTCCCATAAAAGAGAAACATATGGCAAAGCAATGAAAACCACCTGAACCTAATTGGCTCCTTGTTTTCCTTAATATTTACTAGCCCTTGATGTATATGCTTTGCTAAATATGAAGCAAAGTCAAACTGAACATTCTAAGATGGATACTGGATATCAGCAACCATATAGGTAAAATCAATGGGGATGCATTCCTTCTTGTCCTCCCCTATCTCTTGACAAAGAGCATAATAGGTGTTGGAAAAATAATCTTCAAAAGTGCTTAACTTGAAAGGGTCTTCCTCACTTTGGGAAATTTTTATTGAGCTATCATTTGGTCCCATTTCCCTAAACCTAGGCAAGTATATAGTTCTATAACTACTTTTGTCCTTAATATATAGGGATTTAAATCTATTTGTATCAATGTATGTGGAGGTGGCCAAGTTCAACCCAAAGACCATGGCAATTGCTTCTCTACTAATTTCTACCAGAACTCCCCCTTTCATGCTCCTAATTGTTTTAGAAGTTTCATCATAATGAGACTCTATGGCTTGGAGTAACTCAATGTCTTCAAACACATTTGTGACTACTAGCTTTCCCAAGTCACTTTCCCATACATATGATAGCGGTGCATGAGCATTTATTTTGCCCTACCAGTGGAAAAATAGTGACCAACCGTGAACAGGGATCTCTACATCTCTACAATTAGTAAATTTATCAACCAAACCCTCCTTTCCTTCGAGGCATGGTACTCTTACCCTTTGTGCACCAAATCTAGTGAGTTGTTTTACTATGTCTTCATGCAAGGCTCATTTTTGGGAAATGGAGGAAACCTGGGCTTTAGGTGGGGCTATTCTTTTAATGATGAATTAGGGTGAGAAGTCATTTTTCTAAATATTCAGGGGTTAGCTCAAATCAAGCTGTAGAGGTTTTTCTTATGAATAGAGGGAAATAGAGAAAACCGTAATGGAAAAGCAAAGTATAGTAGGAGGAATAGAAAACTTACTAGATTAATCCCGCACAATCACTTTGAGCTTAGCACCAGAATTATGGTAGCAACTTTCAGCGTCAATGTTCCAATGCCTTGATGTGTTTTGGAATAGTGTAGATGGAAGAGATTTGAGGTGTGAATTGCATTAATATCATATATCTAGGATGGGGATTAGTCACGCCCGTCTTCATTTCATGTTGGGTGAACTAGATATGCAAGATCATACTCTATGGGAAGTTTGAATATTGACTATCAGATTTCATAATATTGGCAGAGGATTGAAGGCCACGATCAATCCTAAGAGCTTGATGATGCACAACATGTCCAAACCTTTTGCTAAACCAATCAGGAAGTTATCCTTGATTATTTTCTGATTTATTGCTAGAACACACAAACCATAGATATTATGCCACTTTTATTTTTGTGGCAATTTTTTGTCATTTTGTGATTCAGTGAGGCCCACAAATTTATAACCCAGTAGAATAGCGGAGGAATGAAAACCGTACCATCAGAACATACCCTTTCCTAGCTGGAAACTTATTCTGAGCCACTGTAGCTACATGTTAGACTTCTACCTTTCTATAAATATTAGGTGGGGCTATGAAATGAAACTTGGGGGAATGATGGAACAATCTAAAATTGTCTTCACTCCGAATAGGATCCACCAATATTGCCTTTGCGGTAACCGGTAACGATTTTTCATAAGATGGCGCTTTATTCCACAATTCCACGGTCATTCCAAGGGTTCTCTTGGTGAAGCATGGTGGAATGACAGAAATAAAGAAAACCCTTTGCATATGTTCTGGGCCCACTATTTTCCACCCTCGAGAGTCATAAACCAGCTGTCAATTCTTTCACAATTCTGCGAGCGCCAGGTTTGTCAATAGTTTAGTGCTGGTGGAAAGGTGGAAATGAGACCATCCATCACCATCTGTCAAAAAGGGTTAGTAGAATATGACCTTGGCGACTAAAATAAAGATTTTCAAGGCGCGGGCTGGAAAAAGTAATTACTTGGTGAGAGGCCAGTCAGACAATATACTAAGGGGGATGTAAGAGGGCAACTTAAACCATAGGTAACTGGGACAGGCGGTCACTGAAGAAATATAACAAGTTTGACCTTCACACTTCACTTTAGCACGAGGGTTTAGGGATTTAGTGTTTGCTAGAATTTGCAAAGAACCCTAAACTTGGAAATATATCAACCTCATGACACAGGCTTGAGGCAAAAACATTAGAACCTGTGAAAAATTTGACATGGTTCCAACAGTGGCTCTAGTTTGGGACATCTGTTCATCATGAACAGAGTGAGATCACAGAAGAACTTTGGAGAAGAAGACCACAGTACAACAAGAAAATAAACTAACCTAAGCAAACAAACTAAAGCATAAAACTACCTAAAACTAAGACTAAAAGTATGCATGGAAAAGAGTCATACCTTATTAAAAGTATGATTTCAAGAATTGTCCATGCATTGGTAATTCAAGTAATTCTCTGACTAGACTCTGTAAGAAGTAAGAGTCTTCATTGTGGGTATTGCTGATTAGATATGGCCTAAGCCAAAGGGCATCAAATTTACCATGTTTCCCTCTGTCTTGGGATCTAGCATTCCACAACAACAATATATCTCCTATCCGAAACTTCCTTTCAGATGATTTTTTGTCATGCAAGTTTTTAACCTGTTGCTATAACTTTATGTTTCTTAGTTGGGATATTCTTCTAGTTTCATCTAGTCGAGTCACCAGATACATCCTATTTTGCATAGCTTCAGAAATGTCATCATCATGTTCTTGGATAAACTTGAAAATAGGTAACAGATTATTTATGGGCATTCTTGCTTCCAAGCCATATACTAAGTCAAAAGGAGCTTGACCAATAGCCTTTTTTGTTGTCACTCTATTAGCCCAGACCACAAGTCTCAATTTGGTATCCCAAGCCTTCTTGTTTTTCTCTATGATCCTTTTAACAATCTTCATCAAGTTTTTATTGCTTGATTCAACCTATCCATTTCCTCGAGGATGATATGGGGATAAATAAGAGACTGAAATCCCATATTGGCTACAAAAATTGGTAAATTGCTCAGACCTAAAGCACATTGCATTACCTAAAATTATCTTTATGGGCACACCAAACCTGGTTATAATATTGTTCATCAGAAAATCAACCACAACCCTGCTAGTTGCCCTTTTAGTGGGGGTAGCCTCAACCCACTTAGTAAAATAGTTAGTGGCCACTAAAATATAACTATCTCCACCACTTGACTTCTCAGTTATCACTCCAATGAAATCCAATCCCCAAAGTTGAAAGGGGGCTTCCACTGTTATAGGCCTCAGGGGTAAATTTCCAGAGAATTTTAATTTACCTGAGAATCTTTGATAGGTATCACAACTCTTGACCATTTGATGAGCATCCTTGAAAAGTGTGGACCACCAATACCTAGCCCTCAAGATTTTGTGGGCTATTGTTTTAGCCATATAATGCCCCCCACAAACACCATGGTGCATTTCCTTCAAAACTTTTGAGGCTTGATCATTGTTTATGCACTTGAGCAGAATACCTTCAAAATTTCTCCACCAAAGTTTGCCCTCTATGATTACATAATTTATGGCCCATAACCTTAATGTTCTTTTCTGATTGTCAGTCATTCCATCTGGGCAAGATATGTTAGCAAATAATGAACAATGTTCTTATACCATTTAGAGTCTCTCATATTGCAGTCAACCATTTCATCCACAATCTCAACATTGTTGATTTGGTTAGCCTCTAGATTTGATTCAGCCATTAACTTTTCCAAGCCTTGTCCTCTCACCAACTTAGTAATCTGGATATCAATATTGAATTCCTAGATCATATTGATCCATCTACATCTTCTCCCAGTTACCTCCTGTTGGGTAAAAACATCCTTGACAACGGCTATTGGCACATAGGCGACAATAGTTGCCCCAACCAAGTAGGCCCTGGAATTCTTAACAGATTTCACCAGAGCATACACCTATTTTTCAGTTATTTCATACTTTAGCTCAGCTACTTGAAGAGATTTATTGAAGAATGAGATGGGTTGTTCATAACCCTCATTATTTTTCTATAACAAAACTGCAGCTATGGTATGGAAGGAGGCAAAGGAAAATAGTTGAAAAGGCTTAGAGAAGTCAGAGGATTTTAGCCCAGGGGCCTCCTTAATGGATCCTTTGATACTCCTAAAAGCATTTATTGGTTCATCACCCCAAGCAATATCCTCTCCCTATTTTAGCATCTTGGATATCAGTCTAGTAGTTTCAGCAAAATTTGTAACGAACCTCCTTAAGAAGTTTACCTACCCAAAGAAAGACTGGATTCCCTTAATACTTTTGGGTACAGGAATTTTCTCAATGGTAGCAACCCTTTCTGGATGAATCCTAATCCCTTCCCTAGACACTATGTGACCTAGGAGTTTTCCTTTCGTCACTCCAAACACACATTTCTTAGGGTTCAGAGAGATACCAAACTTCATGCATCTCTCAGACTTTTTCCAGATGAGAGCAATGATCCTATTCCTTTTTTGAGTATGCAGTCAAATCATCCTAGTAGACCACCATTATGAGATTTATGAGATCAGAAAAAGCTACATCCATAGCCCATTGGAAAGTAACCCCTGCATTTGTTAATCCAAAAGGCATTCTAATATATACATAAGTGCCCCATAGGGTAGTGAATGCAATTTTGTATTTCTCATACTCCTTCACCATTACCTGGTTGTATCCTAAAAAACCATCCATCATAGATAACAACTCATAGCCAGTTACCTTCTGTAACATCACCTCCATATTGGGTAAGGGATAATTATCCTTTAATGATGCTATATTCAAGTTTCTAAAATCAACACATAATCTAATATCCCCATTTTTCTTCCTAACAGGAACCGGGTTTGAAACTCAAGTGGAGTGTCTAATGGGTTTGATAATCCCCCCTCACTTAACTTAGCCTTGATTCCTGCTACATTTTTGGCCTTAGAGTGGGATTAATAGGTCTTTGTTTTTGCCTGAAAGGTTTTGCATCTGGTTTCAAAGGGATTTCATGTTGAAATAGGTCTTCTCTATATGCTTTTAAATCATCATAAGAATATGCAAAAACTTTTCTATGTTTTCTAAGTAAAGAAATCAACATTTGCTTAATCTTTGGGTTCAGGTGCTTACCTATGAAAACCAACTTTGGATGAGCCTCAGTCCCTAGGTTGACCTCTTTAAGATCATTTGGGTGCACTGGAGCAGATCTCACAATTTGTTTGTTGTTTCCATCAAAAACCCTTTCTAAAGCCACCAATCCTCTTGGAATTCTATTGGTCTTCAACTGGATGACCTCATTACCAAATATTGTTTGTTTGCCATCTGCTGTCTCCACAAATTCTTGAAAATCAATTTCTTGTGCATGATATTCATCAATGCAATTCATGAATTTGTAAAGATCTTGATCATCATTGAAAACTTGCTAGTGATTAATATTATCCAGAACAGAGGGTCTTATCAATATCTTTACCTTGGAAATTTTTGCCAAGGTAATGTCTCCAATTTTGACTGCAATGTTTACCAAAAAATTAGCCATAACATTTTTACTTTGTTCAATCTAGTCAATACCAAAGGCATCCAATTCTTCCACAGTGTCCCATACAACATTCTTGTATTGCCTGAGCCTTTTATTTTTTGAAGCATACCTGGATCTGATCTGTGATTCAACCAATTCAGAGTCTCCCAGAACCCTGAGCCTTTTAACACCGTGTTTAAGGGCCATTTCAAACCTATAAGTAAAGCTTCATATTCTGCCACATTATTGGTACACGCAAAGCCAAGTCTAAAAGAAGACTGGAATGTTTTGCTAGAAGGAGCCATAAGCACAACCCCTACATGAGAACCTTCTTTTAAACATGCCCCATGAAAGTGCATAGACCATAATCCTTCTTCATCATTGATTAGCTCAGGCTTATGATTCAAAGGGGCATCACTATCATTCTCTATCTTGAAATTGTCTACATCTACATCTAGGAAATACTCCTAATCATTCTCCTCACTAATGCCGTCAATTATTTGGGGAGACTTATTTTCTTTGTCTAGCCTCACATCTTCACCATCCATGGGAATCATAGCATATGAAGAATCCTTCTGGATACTACCACCCACAGTAGAGGCCCATTTTCTTGATAACAACATCTCGTACATAGGGGGAGTGTCTACCATAGTAATGTTCATGTTATATTCTTTATGAGGGAAGGTTGCGAGTCTGAAGCCAATATCCTTGATAATTCTAATAATTGGGACCTCCCTAGAATCCATGGCAAAGCATTTGCTATATGCTTTGGTTACTTGTAAGCCCAGAATCTCCATGACCCCCAAAGGCATTATATTCACGGAGGCCCCTAAGTCAATCATGCAATTCTTTACAAATCTCCCCTTTATCATGAGAGTGACAAAGAATGGATCAACCTGAGAAGGGTATTTCTGCAGCGTAATGCCCAGATATACTTCAGGTATTTTGGCACCATATTTCTTAACTTCTCCGATTGGTGTCTTCTTTATCTTGGGTGGTTTGACATGTCCATGTTCTATCTCAAAAATACTAGGAGTTGCATCATTTATTGTGGCCTTAGCTCTACTCTTATGTTCAGGGATCCTCATCATTTTCAATAGAGGGACAGTCACCCTTATTTGACCAAATATGTGGGCCATGTCTATTGGAATATATTTGGGTACTGTGCTAATGCATTTATTATTATTATTGGCTGCAAGGGTAGGAGAGATTTCTTTCTTACTGGGTTCTTGATCCACAGGGATTTTCTTGGTAAATTCCTCTTCTGCAGGTACCTTAGCTTTAGGGGGTGGATTAGGATGTGGATTAGGCTATCCTCATTTCCTTTAGGTACCTACATAGATCTTGCTTCCTTCTTGGGGTTAAGAGGATGCTGCTCTTCTTTTATGAAAATGCTTCCAGCATTCCCCTTTGTACTGCTTTCTCCCTGGTTCCTTTTACTTCTAAGGTTGTAATCACTTTTGACTTGGGTAATCTTAGAAGCAGTCAAAACCTTGATCTCTTCAATAGAAGGATTTCCCAACCTAACATTCGCGTCCTTGGTATTCATCTAAAAAACATCATCATTACCTCCATTTACACTTAGGATGGACTGTTGTATGACTCATCTCATCCTGTCAATCTTAACTTTATCCTCTGAGTAATCATCATCAAAAGAATCCCAATCCTCTATGGTGTACCCTTGTTCAAAAACCATGTTTACGCTATGGTCCCCATAGTTGTCCCCTTCCTCATAGTCCTCATATGGGGCTGTACTGTCAATCATAGATATAGCCACAGCACATGAAGTAGAGGAGTGTGGAGCTTGGCATTGTAGACACCATAGCACTTCATCTATGGCATGCACATCTTTCCTTAAAGGGTCAGAGGTATGCCTAGGCCCACCTCCTCTATCATTAGGGGGGACTGGTTTCCCATCTCACCAATTTGTGTTATAAGGTTGGTCCGCCAACCTGGGCATCTTCTCTTGTCTATTGAAAGGAGGCCTTTCATTAGAAATTCTTTTATCATTTCTCACCAAAGAACTCTTCAATTCCTTGACTTCCTTCCACAATTTGTCGTATTCAGCAATGATAGGAATTCTATTGCTCTGTCCTCTTTCTTGTGGGATAATTATTGCATCACTTCTCTTAGAGGTCTTTCCAGATAATTTTCTATTATTTTCAATATGTAAAGCTGCTCTAAAAGCATCCATGAGAGTTTGTGGTTCTCTATTTCTCAATTCATACCCCATCTTGGGATCATAAGAATTTTGGTACACTACCAAACACATGGCCTCATTTGGTCGTAAATGAGGAGGATCTTGTTACTTACTTTGAAGAACCTTGCATTGAAATCATGGACAATTTCATTTATTCCCTTTTGAAAGCTTGTGAATTCAGTCACAGCAAATCATGGATCATTGTTATCCCCATATTGCTCCTTGAAACTCTTTTAAAACCTAGCCAAAAGTCAATGCTAAATTCTGGCAAGCTCTTATACCATTCCCTTGCATCTTGTGTCAAGGATTGTATAAACAATTTAATGGCTACATCTTCGCATTCCACCTCAAAATCATCCAGCACATTAGTGAACGCCTTCAAGTGATCCTCACCAGTTATTGCATTATTTCTAGAAAATCTCAGGATAACATTCCTTACTATGTTTTCAATAGGATTTGGATACCTCGGTATACCAAAGAAATCAATCTACCTATACTGGGCTAACTGCATCGATCTTCTAGCAAAATGGTTTACAAATGGGCCACCCCTGTCATTTCCTAGGTTAGCTGGAGGACTTGGAGGGGTCAACAGATTAAGTGGCGGAGGTATGTACACATTTTGAGGATTTGGCGGGGGATTTATCCTAGGTGCTACAGGCAGTCTCTGGCAAAGGTCTTGCCCCATTATCTTGGTGTGTGGGTTTTGAGGAGGAGCCTGAAAATAATTACTAGATATATAAAATGGGTTGTCACTCTCCTAGAGTTGAATCAAAGGCTTAGGTTGGATAGTGGGCTTTGGCCCACTCTAAGGTAACCTATTTACTATAGATGCATCAAGTAAACCATTGTCATTGGAAAAACCCTGCCTATTCATATTTTGTAATTTGAGCAATAGGTCCTCTTTTCTTTTTAGTGTTTCCATTTGGGCCAGTCTTTGAGTTAACTCCTTAACCTCATTTTCTAAGTCCTCATCAGTCTGGTTTGAGCCAGAGGCTTGGTTCATATTAAGACCACTATTGGTATTGATGGGTTTAACCTTTCCTTCTTTGGGAGAGGGCAACTTTATACAAGGGATAGTTATTTTTGGATCAATGGGATTTAGTGTAATACTGGTTTGCGATTCTCTCATGGGGGTACCTTTATCACTCCGTGGAATCAGATGCAATTCCACATAAGAATCTCATCTCCTTTAGAGTCTACCAGGCCCTCCGGAACATTCTTAGTGGCATATATAGTGCTATGCTCTCCCCTTTCTTCTACATTTTATGAATTATCAATGCTTCCACCCAAAAGGGGTTCATTAAATGCCATGAGATCACAAACAGGGGAAGAAACGTACTCACCTGGATCCTTCTCCACTTTTGAGTAACTGGTTCGTGTATCAGAGGCTTACTAGGATGCCCCTGTTGTTGTGATATTCTTCCATACATCTTTCTTATGTGGGTCTCAAAAACTTTAGCAAACTTTTAATCATGCTAGAAATATCAAAGCTGAAAGTTAGTCCAATAAATAATTTTATATTTCTTACTCAAACAGTACTAAATAACAAATTTACACAAGTCTTCTTCAAGAGCAACTTTCCTCATTCGTATAGATAAGGAAAATTTTATCAGAGTCGCCACCCCTTTCTAGGGAAAAATAATAAGAACAAATTTTATGCAAACTCTAAAAAACCCATGACATTCTACTGCACTAGTACTTGGAACTCTTGTAAAGAAGTCCCCAGTAGAGTCACCAATCTGTTGGTTGTTTTAAATTCCCAACCACATCTCAAGGAGAAAACACACAGGTCTATAGGATACACATTCTCTAATAATTGACCTACCTTGAGGGATTGGCCAACGAATAGGAAACATGGGTGTTCAATCCCTCTCTCCTCTACACTTTAGATTCTGTGAGACCAAGGAGGGTGTTCCTATTTCTTTTGGATAACAGTGTTCTACTCAAATGGGTGGGGCTCATGAAATGTTTGTTTAATAACACAGTTCCAATGACAAATATGTTCCTATAAGACTGCTTAAAGAATGTTTGATAAAGTGAAAAGATGGGCTAGTTTCTTAAGCATTTATTCTATTTCTTTGTAGAGGAACATGTAAAACAAATGACCTAAGTACAAATACTAAAAATTTAAAACCATTCTTCAAGTGAAATGATCAGGGAGGTTTAAATGAAGACAATAACTATCAAAAGATCAGTGCCTAAATCTAGGGTCACAGAGTCAAAAAATGAATACAAATGAACTTAGTATCAAGGGTGCATATATAACTCTATTTAGAATAATGTAATGATGCATTACATCACCACATCTTGAAATCAGATCAAACTATTCATTCTTACTTATCCCTACATATATCTGCTATATTTAATATCCTCCTTAAAGCATTTAAATCTACTCTTTGAGTAAAAGCCCTTTGGAATGGATATTCTTACACAAGAAAAACTGTAAAGGTGAATAATATTGATAGTTTATCAATCTATTCAGAAATATAACAAAAGATGCAACAGTAGGAGACAATACGGTCTAAACCTCAACAATATATTGAAAAATGTTAAGTTTAACACCACTTTATACCAATGATTACAAATACAAGCAATTTTATCCTTTAAAAACACACTTAGAAAGTAAAATCTTAACCAATATGATAATGTACTATGCTTATAGAAAATTTCTTCAAGATGTCTGTAACTAGATACTGAATTCCCTTTTATAGAAAACAAGGGAGCAAAACAAGCTTCAGATCTAGAAATAGATGTCATCCTTCCATTAGACAAAATAATGCATTCAGTTCGGAAATAGAGGTAACTAATTGTACACAGATAACCCTCACAAGAACAAAAGTTGTTACAAAAATATCCACAAGATAAGTTACACTTGGAAGTTGTGCCTTTTGAAGAAAGTGTAACAGACTATGTCAACCTCTTGCTTTTCAACTGCATTCTGGGAATAAGAAGATTCCACCATTACTATTATGAAATATCAGGCAACTCATTATATTTTTTATTCCAACCTTGATATTGTTCGTCGGTGGGCCACTGGAAACTGATGAGATTATCCACACAAGATAGATATTTATTTTTGTATTTGGCCAAAACTGACTCAACTTCCCTTGTAAAATCAGCAACTAGTCGACAAGAATCCCACAGTTTGTTGATGCTAGTTCTGAACAAGGAAATATCTATCTTGTTATCCTGACAAATGAAGAAATATTATTGGCAAGAGACACTGTGTGGCTTCATGAGTGTTGTCATTGATGGCAACAAAGTTTATCCCACACATCCACATCACATAATAAGTCTTTTCCAGAAGTCAGATTGAAGAATGTTTTGGTCCGGTAAACAAGAACAGAGCATGCAGTAAGGTCCAACAATCAGGTCCAGATTTCTTAGAGGAAGTATCTTAGCAAATTGTGGACTTAGGGAATTCAAGAGGAGTACCGTGACTACCACATTGCAGAGATTGAGCCTCCGGTGATGAAAGAGTGAAAAGATATGAGCACCTAAGGGATGGGTTCCTGACAGGTAGAGCAGACTGAGCAAGAACTAACCGGCAGAGCATCAGACCTTAATCCAGATAAGGAATTGTTTGTGATCAAGCTTCTTGAGGGATCATTCATGGTTGGCTGACATGATTGATGACTTCTATAAGTATCTCTTTGATTCACATCACTTAGTAAGCAAGGATTCAGCTGACAGACCAGAGTTTGGGAAAATCTTGAGTACTCTGGATGCTGACTAGAAAGTGTTGAAATCCTTAGTACGGATATATATACCAGATGAATTTTGATGTGAAGGAGTGTGAGGTGTGTTGTTATAATGCAAAGAAAAGAAGAGAGCAGTGTGGAAGCAGAAATATAGGTTCGGTATGTGACATAACAACAACACTAAAGCAGAGGAAGAATGGAGTGCAGTAGATCAGTATATTGAGCCTAACTGGAACTAAACCTTAGCATATGTGGATGCTTCTCATCAGTTCAAGTACTTGGTTTCTTTCTATAAACTATTGTAGGCAGTGACCCTCTTGTGAGCAATGTGCTCAGGCAGTGAGCCCTAATTGGCAAGTGCCATTTTGTACTTCTTATTCTTTTAAATAGAGAATACAATCTTGGGTTAGTCACCCCGTGGTTTTTCCCTTAACAAAGTCTTCCACATCAAAATCATTGTTTTATGTGTATTGATTTTATTTCTGCTCTCGTGGTTATGCATGCTTATATGTTTTGATACTGAACTTATTGTTGAAAAAGAATAGAAAGTTAAATTATTTAAGATAATTGATTCACCCCCCCTTAGTTATCTACCTTGTTTCTAACAAATATATTATAGAAACAATATTGTTAAATTGGAGAATTCATGTTTGAGAAGGTTTGATGTCACCACTTTCAGTTTTTATAGTAGGAATTATTCCGACCTTATCATTATCAAAACCTTGAACCAATTTTAGTGCTTTTTCTTCAAGATGACTTATAAATGGTTGAGATTCTCTCGTTTCTTTGGCTGCTGTATAAACTTTCTTAACATTCATGGGAGCATTGGGATCATGGTTAGCTCCCTTAAAGATACCTACCAAAGAAACAATCCTAGGGATCCATTTATCAAACAGAGGCACCGTTTGCTCCTTATCTTCTACAATCTTCTTAATAACTTGTGATAAATCACAGTAACATTTGTGGATCCCAACTACCTGGCTTGATATTTTGTCCATTAACAATCTTAAAATATCTAAGACAATAGACCAATTATCTTGTTTCCTATCAAATGCATTTGTAAGGATATCCTCAAATGAATCAATTTGTCTCCTTAACTCCTCATTTTCCTTTTCAAGAATAGACTTGGATGAAAAAGAAGGAACATCAGAGAAAATGAAACTAGGACCCCTAACCATTAAAGCTACCTATGATGAGGAGGATGTTGAGGCTTGTTGTTGCCATTGTATTTACATCTCCTTCAATCTGTTGTATTCTGGCAACATGCCCATATACTCCTTTAACACATCATTATATTTCTTCTGGAGAGTATTGGTGGCTACTTTACTAAACTTCACAACCTCTACTACCAGATCATATGCTTCTTTAGTGGGGGTCTCAGAGACTCTCTTTATTATCAAGCCAACTTTAAAATCCTTATCAGGCTCATCAACTAGAGGCTTATTAGTATTAGGAGCCAAAGACTAAATGGCTAAGGTTTCCCATTTTGGGTTAAATTTAGCACCTATCAATGCAGCCATAGCCTCTTCTTCTGTAGAAAAAATCTATTTGTCTTGTCTTCTTGCAGTGTCTAAAACAATAGCAGAAGCTATATCCCATTTAGGAAGTAATAAAACTCCACTATCTCTAATCATTTGTCTACCTTGATCTGGAGAAATGTCCTTGACCTCCTCCTTCATTTGTGTAAGTATCCTGATGGATACCTGGTCTAGTGTATCTTGAGGAGAATGAGCCATTTCCTCCTCTAATCTTTTTTCATACTCACTCCTACTTCTCCACAAGAAATCAGAAAATTCCTTAGAGTTGACAAAATCACCATCACTAATAAAATTCCTTCATGCTATAGCTCTGATATCATCTGAAACATCATTACCCTTCATGGCAATATCAGAAATTCTATTCAAAGGTAACTCCTCAGGAACATCTCAACTGGGGGATGGCATCTCATGCTGTACCTCTTCTTCAATTATTTCCATTTCTTCTCCATCATTAGGATAATCTACCAAAGGACTTTCTTCAAATTTTCTTCTTTTTAGAGAAGGCTCCTTAGGAGGAGGATCACATTCAATCACATGTCTAGAAGGGGAAGATGATTGTGGAAGTGGTGGCAAATCTAGAGTCAATTGGGTTGTTGGAAGGACATGTGAAGTTTGTCCCTTGACATCTTCATTTTTGGCTCTTCTTTTAAAGGTATATTTTATCAAATTTCTAACAGGGACCTGATATGAAGGCCTTTCATCTACTGGAACCTAAGTAGATTCACTATCTTGTATATCTACCAATTCATCAATATGAGATAGAATATTATTTATCCTGAGGATGGGGTCATTAATATCTGAGAATAGTCCCATGTAAGAGGGATTCCTCTTCTTTACCCTATCTTCATATTTGACATATATTGTCCATTTCTTCCTTTTTATCATCACCTCTTTGTCATTTGGAGAATTCCTGATAACATCCTTAGGTAAGAAAACTTGATTGGGCATATAAGACCTATTAATACTCTTCTTGATGCCATTAATGAATCCTTCAGGATTAGAGAATCTAGCCTTTTCCTGTCTCATCTTGAAAGGCAACAACTTTGTATTTCACTTAACAAATCCATTTTAATTCATTTTGAAATTAGAGAAGACCATTAAGAAAGGAAAGAAAGATCCCTTCTTTTTTCCCGCTAGGTGAACCCTGTCTGTTTCATTCAATTGCTAGATTATTTCCAAGAAACCAACTCTCAATGGCACATACTTAGGTAAAACATGGGGACCAACATGTGTGCCATAAACTCTAAAAATTGTACCTTCTTCATGGGGGATAAAGCCACCCCAATTGTGTTTGATATCTAAAGGAGGGACCCTCATTATAGGTCTAAGGAAGTTTAACAATGGTTCTGGAATCTTGGGTATGTATGGTTGGAAATGCCTCAATATAGTAACTACAAAATAATCCCTAAAGAATATATAACTCAAATTTGGATCATGCCTGTCCCATATATGAGTCCAACACTGGACAACCAACATATTCCCTCTATTATCAACATGATTAACCCCTAACTTAGGGTGCCAAACCATCTCTATTCTCCCATAAAATAGAAACATATGGCAAAGAAATGAAAACCACATGAACCTAATTAACTCCTTGTTTTCCTTAATATTTACTAGCCCTTGATGTATATGCTTTGCCAAATATGAAGCAAAGTCAAACTAAACATTCTAAGATGGATGCTGGATATTAGCAGCCATATAGGTAAAATCAATGGGGATGCATTCCTTCTTGTCCTCCCCTATCACTTGACAAAGAGCATAGTAGGTGTTGGCAAAATAATCTTCAAAAGTGCTTAACTTGAAAGGCTCTTCCTCACTTTGGCAAATTTTTATTGACCTACCATTTGGTCCGTTTTCCCTGAACCTAGGCAAGTATATAGTTCTATAACTACTTTTGTCCTTCATATATAGGGCTTTAAATTTGTTTGTATCAATCTCTGTGGAGGCGACCAAGTTCAGCCCAAGGACCATGGTAATTGCTTCTCTACTAATTTCTACCAGAACTTCCCCTTTCATGCTCCTAATTGTTTTAGAAGTTTCATCATAATGAGCTGCTATGGATTTGAGTAACTCAATGTCTTCAAACACATTTGTGACTACTAGTTTTCCCAGGTCACTTTCCCATACATATAATAGGGATGCATGAGCATTCCTTTTGCCCTACCAGTGGAAAAATAGTGACCAGCCATGAACAGGGATCTTTGCATCTCTACAATCACCAAATTTATCAACCAATCCCTTCTTTCCTTCGAGACCTATTAGTCTTACCCTTTGTGCACTAAAGCCAGGGAGTTGTTTCACTATGTCTTCATGCAAGGCTCATTTTTGGGAAACAGAGGAAACCTGGGCTTTAGGTGGGGCCATTCTTTTAATGATGAATTAGGGTGAGGAGTCTTTTTTCTAAATATTTAGGGGTTAGCTCAAATCAATCCATAGAGGTTTTTATTATGAACAGAGGGAAATAGAGAAAACCCTAATGGAAAAGCAAAGTATAGTAGGAGGAATAGACAACTTACCAGATTAATCCGCACAATCACTTTGATCTTAGCACCAGAAGTATGGTAGTAAGCATCAATATTCCAATGCCTCGATGTCTTTTGGAATAGTGGAGATGGAAGAGATTTGAGGTGTGAATTGCATTAATATCATATATCCAAGACGGGGATTAGTCATGTCCATCTTCATTTCAAGTCGAGTGAACTAGATATGCAAGATCACACTCTATGGGAAGTTTGAATATTGACTGTTGGATTTCATAATGTTGGCAGAGGATTGAAGGCCACGATCAATCCTGAGAGCTGGATGATGCACGACATGTCCAAACCTTTTGCTAAACCAATCAGGAAGTTATCCTTGATTATTTTCTGATTTATTGCTAGAACAGACAAACCATAGATATTATGCCACTTTTAGTTTCGTGGCAATTTTCTATCATTTCGTGATTTGGTGAGGCCCACAAATTTATAACCCAGTGGAATGGTGGAGGAACAGAAACTGTAGCATCAAAATATGCCCTTTCCTAGCTAGAAACTTATTTTGAGCCACTGTAGCCATGTGTCAGACTTCTACCTTTCTGCAAATATTAGCCGGGGGTATGAAATGAAACTTGGCAGAATGACCGAACAATCTAAAATTGTCTTCACTCTAAACATGACCCACCAATATTGCCTTTTGCAGTAACTGGTAATGGTTTTTCATGAGCTGGCGCTTTATTCCACAATTTCACAGTCATTCCAAGGGTTCTCTTGGTGAAGCATGGTAGAATGGCAGAAATAAAGAGAACCCTTTGCATCTATTTTGGGCCCACCATTTTCCGTCCTCAAGAGTCATCAACCAACTATCAATTCTTCCGCAATTCTACGAATGCCAGGTTTGTCAATAGTTTAGTGCTGGAAAAAAGGCAGAAATGAGACCATCCATCACCATATGTCAAAAAGGGTTAGTAAAATATGACCTTGGTTACTAAAATAAAGATTTTCAAGTCGCGGGTTGGAGAGGGTAATTACTTGGTGAGAGGCCGGTCAGACAATGTACTAAGGGGGATGTAAGAGGGCAACTTAAACCATAGGTAATAGGGATAGGTGGTCACTAAAGAAATATAACAAGTTTGACCTTCACACTTCACTTTGGCATGGGGGTTTAGGATTTTAGTGTTTGCTAGAATTTGCAAAGAACCCTAAACCTAGAAATATATCAACCTAATGACATAGGCTTGAGGAAAAAACATTAGAACTTGTGAAAAATTTGACATGGTTCCAACAGCTTTGATCCTAGAGGCTAAGGCTTCAATATCCTCATTCTCTCAAGAAGAGAGTGACCTTAAAACCCTAATGTCTAATTTGACTAACGAGGTGAATAGTATAGCTATTCAAACTACCCCCAAAACCCATCAAAATTATAATTAGGGACAATCATCCAATCCAAATTGGAATTAGGGTTACAATCCTAATAGAAATTAGAAATGGAATCAGGGTTACCAACATAATAGATATCAAAATTCTAACCCTGCTCAGCCTTTGCAAATAGTTAGACCCATCCAATAGATACTAGCTGTGAATCTAGTTAGGGCTTTAGTTCCTACTTAAAATAATTTGGCCCAAGAGGTAGATTAGTGCTACCCCTGTAACCAACCTCATAATCAGTCTACTTGTGTTTTTGGAGCACAAGAAAGAGCTTTAATGGTGTAGAACTTTCATACCTAGTAGGCATCATTATCAGAGGCAGTCAATAATAACCTCGAGGTACCAAATGAGGCCACCTCTGATGCCAACATGATGCTATAGATTGTAGAAGATTTTTGTGTTGTCAATCGGTCTTTGGATAGTGTTGTTATGCCTATTGTAGACAACATTAGATCAAAAAAGAGGAAGTTGGAAGCTAGCCCTATTCTTGTTGGAGCCTGTTCCAAAGGAAAAAATGGCCAGTGCCACAATTCTAGTTCAGAGCAGCAAATCTGCTACTACGAAAGAGATCCCATGAGGCTCAAAAGTGCTTGATTAACATGTTGAATAGTCAAAGAAGGGAACATGGGTTCCCTCAATGTATAAGGCAGCCATTGTTCCATTAAATATTGTGGAATAGATGAAGAAAACAAATATCAATGTATCCATGTGGGAAGTAATGTTGATCCCCTCTCAGAGGGATCTATTACAAGAAGCCTTAAAGCATTTCCCATTAGCTGAATTAGCAACAACGAACTCATTAGCAAGGCAAAAAGAAAAGAGTCCTGTCAGTCTTTTGCAACCAAGTGAGGGACAAGTAAGTGCAGTTAAAAAACCATCTCCTTTCTACTTGTCCTTGATCATTGGCACATTTTTAGTGCACAACTGTATGATCGACTCTGGGGCTAGTGTTTCAGTCGTGCCTTAGAAGATAGCAAATGCATTAGGCATCAAGTATACCCTTGTTTCATCAGGAGTATTATAATTGGATGACACCTCTATAAACACTATAGGAGTGATCAAGGGACTGGACTTGACTCTACATGCATGTATGAACTTGACTTTCAAACAAGACATTTCAATCATTGACCTTCCTCCTTTCTTTCCTATCTGTTTGTCAAGGGACTTCACAACCAAGGTAGGTGGCTACCTTTCTTCTGACTGGTCTCACATGCTACTAAGGACTAGATATGGCACAAGATTCACCATCAAGGCTGCACCAATTTTGAATTATCATGTGGAGAATTATGACCACAGCCTGGTGAACCCACATGTTACGATTTAGGGTGAGGAAGTGCATGACTTAGAACCTGTTAAGGCAGAATCTTCAACTCTTCCAACCCTTGATCTATTTCTTGATGAGTGGGAAAGGGATCATGAAGATTTTTGTCCTTATGATACCACTGAAGCAACTGACTTAGGCACCTACATGATCCATGAAGGGGATTCTTTAGTCCCTTCTATACTTAAGCCAAATGATGACTCCAATGACCCATGGAAGATGTTTTTCGATGGTGCAAAGAGCAGAAATAGAGCTGACACATGGGTTTTACTAGTCTCTCTAACTGGTAAGAAGTTGCATTTTGCTCATAGACTACATTTTTCTTGCACCAATAATGTACCGGAGTATGAGGTATTGGTCCACGACTTGCTGTTATTAGAAAAGAATAAAATCAAACATTTGGAGATCTTTGGTGATACTAAATTGGTGGTTAGCCAAGTCAGAGAGAGATGTACAACAAAAAAATAGCTTCGAAGAGCTTACAAACATAGAGTTTTCCTCCATGACACAACCTAGGTTGTAGGAATGCTATGGTGACTAGATCATCCAACTCAAATCAAACAAGCTACCCAAAGGTTTAGTCACCCTGGAGGCTATCTTCAGCTATGATGATGAGTTCAAGGGTGAATGAAATAATATGACATTCAAGAAGGAAGATTACCAGAAGGTAACCATTTCCCAGGACAAGGAGTTATTGCTGGGAAAAGTGTGTGGTAATGCAAAGGAGCAAGAGTTCATAAAGCTTGCCTAGAAGTACAGTGATGTCCTGGCATGGATGTATGAGGATTTTAAAGGGTTCAATCTAGATGTGGCTCAGCATGCCATTGACCTGGATCCAAGTTGTAAGCTAGTCTACCAAAAACAATGGCCCATAAATCCAAGGATTGAGCCACTCATGAGAAAAGATCTTGCCAAGCTTATATAGGCAAGGATTATCTTCCCTATCAAGTATTCTACTTGGGTTGCTAATCTAGTGCCTATGAGAAAAAAAAAATAGAGAGATAAGGCTTTGTGTGGACTTCAGGGACCTGAATCGGGCTTCTTTGAAAGATCATTACCCTCTACCCTATATGGATCAAATTTTACAAACTGTTGCAGGACAAAGATGTTTTCATTACTAGATGGCTTCTCTGGCTATAATTAGATCTTTGTTAGAGAGGAGGATGGATTCAAAACAACATTTATGACCAAATGGGGAACCATGGCATATTCAAAGATGCCATTTGGTATATCAAATGCATGTGCCACATTTCAAAGGGCAATGGATATTGCCTTCAAAGGATTTATAAACAAGTTCATCCTAATTTATCTAGATGACATTATAGTCTTCTCCAAGGAGGGAGAAAATCATATGGAGCATCTCGAGAAAGTGTTCTAGAGATGCAAAGAGTTTGGGGTGTCTTTGAACCCCAAGAAATGTATTTTTTTTGTTGCTCAGGGTAAACTTCTAGGCCATATAGTGTCTTAGGATGGGATCTCCATAGACCCTGAAAGGACATCTAATCTGCTTTCTCTTCCCCTACCCATTCACAAAAATCCTTACAATAATTCTTAGGACAAATGAAATTTGTTAGGAAGTTCATTCCTAATTGTGCTAGCTTGGTAAAGCCTTTAACCCTTATGCTTAAAAAAGATGCAATCTTCAGATGGACTAAGGAAGGGAAGGATGGTTTTGAGAAGATCAAGGAGGAGATTTCCCAGGCACTCACTCTCATGATCCCAAATTATGAGAAGGAATTTGTCCTTTATACACATGGAGGAGAAGACAGTGTCGTTGTTGTCCTGATGCAACAAAATGAACAAGGAATGGAGCAATCCCTATCCTTCTTCAGTTAGACCTTTAAGGACTATGAGGTCAGATACAACCCCATGGATAAACAGGTATTTTCTATTGTTAGAGCTTTAAAAACATTTAGATATATGCTAGCAAATAACCATATTAAATTTCTAGTTTCTCATCCAAGTGTGAGAGATTACATAATGGGGATTGAGATTAGTGAAAAGAGAGCCAGCTGGGTCACCAAGATCCTAGAGTATGATGTAATCATCAAAGACACTAAGCTGATTAGGGGTAGAGGATTATGTGAACAACTATCTCAAACTTCTAAAGATGAAGTGAATTCATCTTACCATTTGAATGAGGAAGAAGCTACAATTGAGCCATCAACTATGAGTTCTTGGACAACAAATATGGCCAAATTCCTATCCACTGGCGAATATCCCTATGGATTGGACAAAAGCAAAAGAAGACATTTCAGGATGCAATCTATCCCTTATACATTAGTAGATGGTGTTCTCTTCAAGATAAACTTAGATGGAGTCTTAATGAGATGCATAGAAGAGGATCAGGTTGATAGACTTCTTAGTGAGTTTCATACTGGCCCAGCTGGTGGCCATTTCTTTGATAGAGCTACAATAATGAAAATAATGAGGGAAGGTTACTTTTGGCCCACATTATTCAATGATGCCCATGTATGGGTAAGAAAACGCAAAGAATATGCTCTCTTTGCTGGAAAGAAAAGATTGGTAACACTTCCACTCCACCCTATTCAGGCTGATCAACCCTTTTCATAGTCGGGATTAGATTTCATTGGCATGATAAATCCCTCTTCCAATGCTGGTCATAGGTGGGTTTTGACTACAATGGACTACTTCACCAGGTGGGTTGAAGCAATCCCACTCAAGGAGGCCACTGAGTCATCTATCATGGATTTCTTGGAAGAAATCATGACAAGGTTTGGAGCTCCTCATACTATTATTTCTGATAATGCAAAAGCATTCACTAGTTTTAGGATTGTTGATTGGGCCCTTAGATACAATGTGTTCTTGAAGACTTCATCCAACTATTACCCCTAAGGTAATGGGCTGGCTGAATCCACCAATAAGAACCTGATCAGGATCTTGAAGAGGACCATGGAAACAAACCAGAGGCAATGGCACAATAAGATCAAGTTAGCTCTTTGGGCTGATAGGACCACATACAAGAGAGCCATTGGCAACTCTCCTTTTATTATTGTATATGGAAGAGAGGCTAGATTGCCTATATCTTTAGAACTTCCTACATTAGAGTTGGTTCATCAATTGGAATTGGAAGGAGAGGACACAAGGTCTATCAGGATGACTGAATTGACCGAAATAGAAGAGCAAAGATAGTCAATCATGATCACATTAGAAGAACATCAGATGCAGACCAAGAGATATTTTGATAAGAAGGCAAAGGTTCAAACCTTCAAGGAAGGTGATTTGGTTCTAAAATGGGATGCTGACCGAGCCAAACCTGGAGGCCATACCAAGTTTGATACACTTTGGAGTGGGCGTTATGTCATCATCAGCAGCAAGCAAGCCAATGCTTTCATTCTTTGAGGGATGGATGGTGAAGTTCTCTCGATCTCAATTAATGGGATCCATTTCAAACCTTACCATTAAGTTTGGTCTGAGGTCTTGTACATATTATTTTAGTTTATTTCAGTTTTAGGTTTCCCTTTCCCTAAGTGCTTTGGCACAGGCTGCATTGTCATTAGGATAATGCATGCCTCTTTCCTTTTTGATGTGTTTTGAGAGGAAACTTTTAGTTGTTTTGACCTATTACAGTTCCCCCTTTTGGACTCCATGCCTAATGGATGCTTAAGACCACTGGTCTATTTTTTTAGTAGGCAAACATCCCTGAGAGGTCACCAAAATATTGACCTATTTTCCTATGCTTAGAGTCAAATGGCCTACCTTGAAAATCTTGTTGGAATTCCTTAGAATATGGCTCTACGGGCCATAAATCCCTAAAAATTCATCTAGATGATCCTTACAAAAAACCTAGAAAAACCTAGAAACCTATAGTCTTCAAAGTTTACCTTTCCAGAGTTTTTCTATCTTCATACTTAGTTGTTTCTAGGTATGGATATCTGGATATTTTCTAAAATTTAGATCTTAGATAATATCTAAATATTATCTTAATATCCATACCTTAGCTAAAATTCGAATCCTAGTCAATATTCGGATCTTAGTTAATATCTAGACCTTAACTAAGATCCTTATATTTCCCAAATGTTTGGACCTTGGTCGATATCCAAATTTTTCCTAAACATTCAGATATTTCCTAATGTCTGGATATTCTCCAATGTCCATATCCTTAAGTAAACATCCTAACGATGTCATCCAGTCCCCTTCCCAAAGAAATGCATATGACAATGACATCATTAGGACATTTTGCCACCAACAAATTATCCTTCAGTGTTCATATCCTGATGATGTCATCTAGATCCCCTCTGTAATGAAGTTCTCTATGCTGATGACATCATCAGGATATTTAGGGATGGCATATTAAAAGTTGATATCCTGACATTGAATATCCATGCAGATGACGACTTCTCCATGCTGTTGAGGTAAATTTGATAGGTGCATTCAGATATCAAGATATTGAGACTCATGTCTTGGGTTAGGATATATCATCCGGATATTTGTGAATGTGAAGACCCAAGGATGTATGCATGGATATCCATATGCTCGTTGACTACAACTTTGATCGTGAGTATCTCTTTGATTTTAAGGAATTTCCACATGATCCAAAAGGCAAAATTGCTTAGAATTTCATCCTCTTCCATTTGGTGGGTTTTTTTTGAGGAAAATCCACACTTTGAAATTTTGATCTGGGATTCAAGATACAGATATGGATATGCATATCTGGATATTAGGATAAGCTGTCGACTATGAAATCAAATGCTGAATTAAAGGTAGATCAATCCAGGATGCAAATTTGGTCGATGAGACACATTCAGAGGCTGAATTTCCCATGAATTGCAATACTTGGTGAAGATTTGATCTCCTCAACTACCCCAAGTTAAATATTTTCATTCCATTTATGGTTGTAGGTGATGAGTCAGTTGCTCGCATTGATGGCATAAATATCATCCAGTTGCTCGATGGATCTAGATACTTTCTGCATTGAAGTCTTGTAGGTAGACATCCCTTCTGGCGAAGATATCTTTTGACGGCCCATGGGTGTGAATTTATTATAAAACAAAATTGAATTCGATGAGTCAGATGCTATATATGCATGAATGTAAGATGCAAAAAAGGTTGGAAAATAGTTAGTTTCATGCTTTTGTATTCCAAATAGAGCCCTCTTCTACTACAACCTTGCCATCTAATTGAATAGATGCTAGTTATTTTACCTCTTCATGTTGGTTTTAACTCTATGTAATCTAAGCGTGATGTGTCTGTGAATGCTTAATTCCTTTCAAATCATCTCTTGCTCTTTGCCTCTGTTAGAATCTGTTAGATTTGTGTATGTCTATTAGCTGTATCTGATTATGTTGTGCATTTTCTCAACCCTGTGAGAGATTTTATATTCAAACCTGGTGTATCACCTCCTTTTACTTTTAGTTCATCCCTCTTCCTCTTTTCATAAACGATGGATAGAATAGGTTTAGTCTTAGGATCGCTAAATCTCTCATTCAACAAAGGAACTAGCCTCTCTCTGCAGATTTAACCTTCCTATAGGGTCCCACACTTGGAGGTCATCTTAATGTTTCACTAGATTGTTGGAGCCCTAAAAGCCTTGAAAATTGGGTGCAAATCTATGTGACAACATTTCCATAGTAAAAAAAACCTGAGATCCATCCTTCAATTCAAGAAGTCAGAATAAGTTAGGATTGGGGTGTTACTAAAGACTTGTTCAATGTTGATTTTAATGAGGCTTTCATTAGGAAGCACACAAGATGGAAGTGTCCTACTACTGGTTGGGTTAAACTTAATTTTGATGGTTCTTCTAAATGAAATATAGGTCTATCTGGAGCTAGGCGAATCATTAGAGATGATAGAGGTGAGATGCTTGAAAGTTATATTGTCTGCCTTGGTAGAAAAACCAATAATGATGCAGAGGTCACTACTACTCGGTGGGGGTGAAAATATCTATTTCTAGAGGTATATAGAACTTACAATTTAAAGGGGACTAAAAAAATGTTATTGATTTAATAAAGGGTGAGGAGACCCCTATTTCATTGTTAACTGTGTTGCCAAGAGACACTGTGTGGCTTCATGAGTGTTTTCATTGATGGCAACAAAGTCTATCCCACACATCCGTAGCACATAGTATGCCTATACTGGAAGTCAGATTGAAGATTGTTTTGGTCTGGTGAACAAGAACAGAGCATGCAACAAGGTCCGACAATCAAGTCCGAATCTCTTAGATGGTGTAACTCAACAAGTTGCGGACTTGGACAAGTCAAGAGGAGTGTCATGACTACTATATCCTAGAGATTGAGCCTCCGATGATAAAACATGGAAAAGATATGAGCATCTGAGTGTTGGGTTCCAGACAGGTAGAGAAGACTGAGGAAGAACTAACCAGTAGAGTACCAGACTTCAATCTGGATGAGTAATTGTTGTTGATCAAGCTATTTGAGGGATCATACAATGTTGGCTGACATGATTGATGACTTCAATGCCTATATTTTTGATACGCATCACAAATCAAGTATGGATTCAGCCGACATATCAGTAACTTGTAAATATCTTGAGTATTCTAGTTGTCGACTAGAAAGTTGTTGAAATCCTTGGTGCAGATATATATACCAGATGGATTCCAGTATGAAGAAGTGAGTGTGTATAGATGTGATGTGATAAGGTGTGAGGAAAGATAGAGATAAGAGTGAAAGCAGTAATACAAGTCCGGTATGTGACAGAGTAGCAACACTAGAGCAGAGGAAGAATGAAGTGCATTAGATCAGTATATTGTGCCTAACTGAAACTGAACTTCAGCATTTGTAGATACCTCTCATCAGTTCAAACACCTGGTTACCTTCTGTAGACAGTGAGTCTCTTGTAGGAAGTGTGCCTCTTATGAGCAGTGTGCTCGGGTAGTGAGCCCTAATTGGCAAGTGCCATTTTGTACTTCTTATTCTTTTAACAGAGAATACAATCTTGGGTTAGTCATCCTGTGGTTTTTCCCTTAACAGGGTTTTCCACATAAAAATCCCTGTGTTATGTATGTTGACTTTATTTCTGATCTCATGATTATGTATGCTTATATGTTTTAATGCTGCACAAATTATAAAAGAAGAAAAAGTAAAGATAATAGAGATAACTGATTCACCCCCCTTCTCAGTTATTTGCCTTGTTTCCAACAATTGGTATCAGAGCTAAGTTCCTCTAAATAGAGTCTAACAGCTTGAGGAAGATATGGGAATCTCAATGGATATGTATGGTATGAAGGAACAACTTCAGTCTGCCCTTGATGATCTTGAATAGTCCCACTTTGAAGTCAATAACTTGAGAGAAAGACTCAAACAAGATGATGATTTCATAAATGAGCTAAAAGAAAAACTGAGTATCTCTGTGAAAAAGATAAAGGAACTACTTCAAAAATTAGCAAGTTAGAGTGAAGCCAATGATACTAATGAAGATCTGGATGAGAAAAACAAGCTATGTGAGAAGCTATCAAAAGAGGTCATTATGGTAAGGCATGAGATAGAATCAGGGGTTATGAGATTCACCCAAGAAATTGAAGAGAAAAGGAAAATTGAAGATAATCTAAAACAATCCCTCAAGGAGAAGACAGAGGACTTCCACAAAATGGACAGAATAATTAGGCATCTTGAATCTGATCTTGAAGAAGCTAGAGATAATGAAGAACAACTTGAGAATCAGATAGACACTCTTAAACAAGATCTACAATCAGCAAATGAATACAAAGAGAAATTCAAGATAAGATCAGCTCAACTTGAATTTCTTCTTGAAAGCCAAAAGAGGGTAGATGACAAGCGTGGCCTAGGATATGAGAAAGGTGAAAGCTCTGGATCAAGTCAGAAGAACTTTGGATCAGAAAATTAAAGAAATAGGCCTAGAAGACCTTCGGTAAGGCAACCAAATGCTCAAAGATATCCATCCTTCAATGGATATTGCTTCAATTGCAACAACTTTGGTCATAAAGCAACTTAGTGCAGAAGGAGAATGAATCAGACTAATCCATCCTTCTCCGGACAATGTTTCAATTGCAAAAGGTATGGTCACAAATCTCATGAATGCAGAAATATGTAAATAAACAATTCATTCAATGGTAGATGCTTTGCATGGAATAGAATGGGACATATGGCTAATCAATGCAGATCAAGAGGATATCAGTCAAATATGCAAAGAAATGTTGTTTGTTACAATTGCAATAGATTCGGTCAAATTACCAAATTCTACAGAAGTAAAAATCAGGATAAAAAGGGTCTGGTGCATCATAATAAAAAACAAGATAAGGGAAAAGGCAAAGTGAATGTTGATGAAGTTCAAAGGGAGATGAGCAAGATTTGGGTGAAGAAGATTACATAAAATGTTGGGGATGGATCCACACTAGAATCTAGTGCCGATATTCCTTCCAGAAACTAAACAGATGAGCTCTAGCTCAGGGGGAGTCACAAAGAAAAATAAATTCCCCTAGCCAGTCAATTGGTGCCTAAATTTGGCACATGGAATGTTGCGGATTAAAGGTTTCTCAGAAAAATATCTAAATAACCCTCAGTAAAAATATGAAAGATCCGCATGGAGTTTTGCAAGAGTTTAATCATCCAAGATTGATCCTGTTTGACAGCCATTCGATAAAGTAGGATTTTCACAGACAGATCCGATATGATTCAAAATTGAAATACTTTGATCTGTGGATCCATGGCATGATTGGAGAAAAGAAGATGCATTGTCAATCCTCACTGAAAATGATTCTAAGTGCAACATAGTGATTTGAAAAGATCTCTCTCAAAATAGGGCAACCGGATAACTTAAGTTGTGCATTTATTGCCAAAGGAAATTAGGGTTTGCATAAGAATAAAAGGGTTCTTTCACTCATCAGTCGCACATTTGCATTCGAGAAGAAGAGAAGAAGAGCTCTGCATCAAGTTTCTACAATTCTCTCAAAGATCAATTGCAAAATCCAATTCAAATAGCAATTTGTTTTGGCTCTTATTTCAAACCCTAAAGCATAAAAAGGTACTTCCATTTTGAAAATCTCTCTCTAAATCTTTTGCAAAATGGCTACTCCAATGGTTGTTAAGATCACTGATAGGCTACGCCCAAAATTCAAGAAACACCCCTATAAATCCCTAGAAGTTGATCCATTAGGTGCTTTTTCTAGCATTCCACATGGGGTATTGCATGTAGAAGATGTTAGGGTCTACATCCAAGCCAACATTGAGGAATTTGAAGAATCTAAGTTGATGGACATCTATCATAAACAGTTAATAGATGAAAGTTTTGAACTCAAACCTCAATACAAGGTCATCTAGGATAAGCACTTCGGACATTGCATCCACTTTCCTTGTTTTACAGAAGATGATTGGGTCCAGTATGTCCTTAGCAGAATGCATGATAATTTCATGTGGTTAATGAAGCCCTTCAAGATAACAAAAGATGCCATTAAGCTAGTAACTCGGCTGCACTCATCCGGTGGGTTACCTGCACTCAAATTTATCAAGAAGTAGATAGTAAGTGAAGTTACCAGATCCAAGTTTGACAAGAGAGCAATGACCATAGAAGACATCACAGATCTGAATGTCAAATTTTCCTCAATGATAATTGGGTATAAGATCTATCATTCTAGCAGGGAGAATTCTGTGTCCGGGACTGCAATATATGCAACATATCAGATGTTGAAAGAAAATGTAGATTATGATCTATGTGATCTTCTTTTAAACCAACTGTTAGAAAACCTATAGAAGATCAAGAAGGATAAGAAAAACTCATTCAAATATGGCTGTTTAATACTGTCTATTCTTCTACTACATAAATGAGCTGCCCAGATCAAGTGGTTGGGTTTGGCAAAATGACAAACCGGTTGCAATATAGATTAGGGACTATATGTATGGACTTGGTGATGCTAAAGCTCAAAGCACATCACTCTGGGGTTACTTTAAGAAATTCCAAAGCATGATGCAAGCTAGAGAAAGGATACCTCAATCTATAGTAGAGAAATACAAGGATATAGTGTGTTTTATGGTAGATACTGATCAATGCCTAATGGAGGCAGTTGAGCCCAGAATAGTTTGGATAATGCCAATGGGATATGAGGTCGATGATAAAATATTGGACCTGCATATTCAACACTTATTGAGCTAGCCTAAGGACCTTGAGGTAGAAAGGTTTGGAACCTTTCAAGAACTAAGTGTAAAAATTCATGTTGAGCTAAGACAACCGGAGATAAAAAGGAAAGTTAGAAGGGAAGTAGAGGAAATTTCCAAAAGATATGGCATATCAAAAGAGGCGGTTGATGCAAACAGAGAGAACATAGAAAGAGATAAGAAAGAGAAACAAGAAGCAAAAAAAGGAAGTGTTCCAGCACAAGCCTCTTCCCAGACTAGATCCTCTAAGAGCTCTGCACCTGCCACTCAAGAGACACCAAACCGGAAGTCAAGACATCTGAAAAGGGAGAAAAGAGAATGAAAATAAAAGCCACAAGGTCTTACACAAGTCACAAGGATGATGAAGAAATAGAGTCTGATGAGGAAATTAAGAAAATGAAGAAGAAGAAGAAAACATCCAGGGAATCCTCTGCCGGTAAAAAAAGAAGAAAAGGCAGAAGAATTCATTGAAAAGCCCACTCTTTCCATTGATTATATCATCAAGGCAGTCACTGTGGATGGGAATCTCCAACCAGTAACCGAATTCTATGATGAATAGAGTGATACTGACAAAATGATCTTGGAAGAAGCTACAGTTAGGTACCTAAATATTTATAATAAAGCATTCATTGAAATTATTTCATTAATTCCCAAAAGTCTAGAGAAGGTTCTTGAACTTAGAAAAGAGAATGCAAAGGCAAAAGACCTAGAGATCTAAGAACAAATAGCAATACAACTCTATTCTTCTATTACTCCATAGCAAATGAACATGATCTTTAAGGACTGCAAGGATGAATTCTGGAGCAAAGCAAGAATGAATAAACTTATGCTTGGAGAAACTGACCAAGTAGCAAGAGAGACAAAAGACATCCTTCAGAATGCCTTCAAAAGATTCAATCTTCCTATTGTAGAGGAAATAAATGAAGAACCTTACAACATGGATGTTGAAGGATTAAATGCAGTCAATGAAGAATCTTCTGATAAAAATGTAGAAAGGTCAAAAGAGATAGGTGAAGAAAAGACTAAGGACTTGGATTCCTCTGTTTTAGAAGAGGAAGTTCATGAAGCAATAAATATAGGTAACATCTCTCCTCCAGATCCCACTGCAGACATTCCAGATTTTGAAATTGAAGGAGAAGGAAGAAAAGAAGAAAAAGTGAGTCAAGAAGAGGAAGAAAAGGGAAAAGAAGAACAAACAGAGAAGACCTTTGATGACAGTTCTGATATTCCAAAAGAAAAGAAGACTCAATCTCTAGCAAGAGACACTACAAAGGTAGTGAAGAAATTCTTGAACAAGAGATGATGGAGATAGATGAACCTGAGCTATTTCAAGGACCACTAAATTTTGATTCTCTCTCTCTAGTCCAGACAATGAAAATAACATCTTTTGCTCAAGCCAAGGCAAAAGAAAAACTTTTGAAGTCTCACATGGAAGACTACAAGCTATTAGAGATTGCATCTGGTATGCTGGAGAAGATCATGCCATCTTTTCAAAAGGATCCTTCGGCCTCTCCATCTGGTAATTTGAAATCTCTAGTAAACTCTGTTAGCACTCATTTTGATTCTTTAGAGAAATTGGCAGAAGAAAAGGTTCGGAAAGAGTTTTTGGGAAAAAGATTCACTGAAGTATAGGGACTCATTACTAATGATAGGAGGACCCTACATATTGGGATAAAGAACCTTGAAAATGCTCTTAAATATGGTGGGGACATGTACAAATTTTGTCTATCTTGGCCCAAAGTGACAGAAGATATTGAGAAGAAGGTGAAAGAACAAGAAGGTAAGCTGTCAAGTTTATCTCAGAATTTTGATCCCCTCACTACATCCTTAATGAATCAAGAATCCCAGGCCATTGTCATTATAAATGAAATAAAGAGGCTGGACAAAGAAAAGAAGAATATAATAAACAGGATGAGTGAACTCAGAGGGATAATTTTCCCTAAGTTAGAGGCAATGCATGAGGCCTTAACAGATGCTCAGACCACAGCCCAGACTAGTGATCTGACAGATCTAAGAAGGGCAGAAGCATATGTATTTTTGTTGAGTGGTCACATCTCTATTTTGGACAGGATGAAGCAGAGATGGGTAACATAATTTGTACAGTTGAAGTCCACTTTTGTGGATATACTTAAATATATGTAAGTATAACATGTATACATACTTATGCGGCCCTATATAGGTTAATTTTTGCAAATTTTGGTGTGCAGATTCAGCCCTTTGCCATTGATGTCAAAGGGGGAGTGAGGAGTAGTGAAAAATGTGGAATCCAGCTAAGGGGGAGCTCCAGTAAAATAGTGCATAAGACAGAGCATCAGCCAAGAGGGAGTTTGCTGCGACACTTAGTCATTTTTCACTAAGTGTTGCCATCAATGCCAAAGGGGGAGATTGTTGGCAAGAGACACTGTGTGGCTTCATGAGTGTTTTCATTGATGGCAACAAAGTCTATCCCACACATCCACAACACATAGTATGCTTATACCGGAAGTCAGATTGAAGATTGTTTTGGTCCGATGAACAAGAATAGAGCATGCAGCAAGGTCTGACAATCAGGTCTGGATCTCTCAGATGGTGTAACTCAACAAGTTGCAGACTTGGACAAGTCAAGAGGAGTGCCATGACTACTATATTATAGAGATTGAGCCTCCAGTGATAAAACATGGAAAGATATGAGCATCTGAGTGTTGGGTTCTAGATAGGTAGATCAGACTAAGGAAGAACTGACCGGTAGAGTACCAGACTTCAATCCAGATGAGTAATTGTTGTTGATCAAGCTATTTGAGGGATCATACAATGTTGGTTGACATGATTGATGAATTCAATGCCTATTTTTTTGATACGCATCATAAATCAAGTATGGATTCAGTTGACATATCAGTAACTTGTAAATATCTTGAGTATTCTGGTTGCTGACTAGAAAGTTGTTGAAATCCTTGGTGCGAATATATATACCAGATGGATTCCAGTATGAAGAAGTGAGTGTGTATAGATGTGATGTGATAAGGTGTGAGGAAAGGTAGAGATAAGAGTGAGAGCAGCAATACAAGTCCGGTATGTGACAGCGTAGCAACACTAGAGCAGAGGAAGAATGAAGTGCATTAGATCAATATATTGTGCCTAACCGGATCTAAACTTTAGCATTTTTAGATGCCTCTCATTAGTTCAAACACCTGGTTATTTTCTATAGATAGTGAGTCTCTTGTAGGCAGTGTGCCTCTTGTGAGCAGTGTGCTCGGGTAGTGAGCCCTAATTAGCAAGTGCCATTTTGTACTTCTTATTCTTTTAATAGAGAATACAATCTTGGGTTAGTCACCCCATGGTTTTTCCCTTAATAGGGTTTTCCACGTAAAAATCCTTGTGTTATGTGTGTTGACTTTATTTATGTTCTCATGATTATGTATGCTTATATGTTTTGATGTTGCACAAATTATAAAAGAAGAAAACGTAAAGATAATAGAGATAACTGATTCACCCCCCCTCTTAGTTATCTGCCTTGTTTCCAACAAACTAATCATATATTGGAGATTTGAGCCCTCTTAAAATAATTTAAGCATTATATTGTTAACAAAGTTATGGCTAGTTTGGCTAATGTTGGCCTTGATATTAAGAAATAGGGATACTAGAAAATTATCACCAGCTTGCTAGGTTCAGTTACCCCCTCATTAAGAAATGATTTATCATGCCATGATGGATATCCTTTCCTTATATTTGGTAAGGTTGATGATTAACATTATTGGTATGCATAAATTGAATAATATGAATTATCATATCAGTTCCTGTAAGCCATATAATAATTTGCCCGTCTTGATAAACATGTGTGGTATAATCACATGGGGTGCATCCTTAATTACATATGTGAAGGAGCTTACCTCACTATGATGGATTTTTTTACCTCCAAGAAATCTAACTTGCATGATGTGATGAATCAAATCATTATTTTCCATGATAAGACTCTTGAAGTTGGAGTTAAGTGTTTGGATTTCATGTCTTCCCTTATTTGGAGTGACACTATTATTTTACTATGTATCCTAACTTCTTGTACTGCTGCAACCTTTAAGTTTAATGTTTTTAGGAAGTTTCTAGGTGTAACCACCATGGAAGGGCAAAGGGTGTACCTTGAGCCATCCTCTTGTACCAAGCTATAACATGATACTTCTATGTGGGAAATCTTCCTCTAGGGTGGGATTGTACCCTATTTTCAAGCTATGCAAGGTCATGATGAAGTCATGATCGACTAGTTTGTGAAGTCCTAGAATCAAAGATAGGTGGCCATGGGAGGTATAATATTTACTATTATTGAGTTTGTGATTAGTGAGGAAATTAGAGTGAGATTCCAAGGTTTTAAGGTGCCAAGGAGACGTTGTAGAAAAGATAAAGAGTTCATTGTGTCCTTTCTTGATGAGGATAAATCTCTAAGAAAAAACTAGAATGGCTATATCCCATTTTCTCACTTGATGGAGGTAGGTTTTATATACTTCAACCAGTGCTCCTCATATGGATCATCATGAACTTTATGATCTTGTCCTACATGCTCTAAATAAGAACACATGGGAAGAAGTCTAAGAACTCTCATAGAGGTCCTATAAGGAAGCATTATAAAGTGCTCTTAGGATTGGCCAAGTTGTAATCAATAATGGAAGAGAAACATACAAAATTAATGGAAGATTTGTCACATGAGATAAAAATAGAAACCATAAACAAATTAACAATAGATACTTAACTCCAATTATTTAAAAATGTAATAGAAGTGCCACAACTGATAGGGTGATAGATACTACCCTCACCAAAAATAATGATATTAGTAATCAGAACTATAATAATAATTCTTATATGGGGAATAATAATTATTTAAATTAAGGAAACCAAGAGATCCACAATGTGAATTTCCCTCCTAGAAACAATTTCAATATGTTGTAAAATAATAGATCCTTCGATGATAATAGATATGATTCCTATTGAAAGCCTAAGGATTATGACCCAAATTTTGTTATTTTTATAAGACAAGGTGTCATGACATTGAATCATGTAGGGAGTATAATAAATTTATCTCATAAATCTATGAGGAACAATAACACTTATTTATAGACATGTCCCTTCATTCATAGAAAATGATCAATTACAACAATAATCAAGGGACCATTTCCCCTCAAAATTCAAATTTAAAATCGATCAAGATCCATTCACTACTCATCATTTGAACAATACCGTACAAATAGGCACTTCAGGTGCTTCCACATCTAGGTCACTAGTTATTTCTAACCCAAAGGAGTTATATATCTCAAATTAATTAGGAATAAAGGGGAAACTTGCATGTTAGAATTGATAGAGCCCATGCAAGAAGACATTCAACAACCTCATGCTACTACTAAATAAAATGCACACGCTATTTTATCATTAACCTGATGCCTAATCTAGTTAGTCGTAATGATCTTATGGAAGACCTTTAGAACACCTTTACAAAAATACCATACATAGATCTCTTGAAGAATTGCCTTACCAATTAGGTAGTTCTTTTAGAGGTGATCAATATAAAGTATCTCCATCACATAACCCTAAGTCTCCAAGAATAGATAAAATAGGTTGCTTTAGACCTCAATCCTCATAATGAAAAATTACATTCTATATAGGTTTTTCAACCTTAAAAAAATTGCCTCAAAAGTAGAGGTAATAAGAAGGAAGGATACACTTTGCACTTTTAAGTGTAAATTTATGATACTTGCATAAGAAGAGCTCTTGTGATGATGGAACCTACAATAAACATTGTTCCTTTATCCCATTTGGATAGGATGGGATATGGTCATATAAATTCCATCTCTTGTAGAGATACACTACATGGTCATGATAATTTAAAAGTGAAAACAATAGGAAAAATAATTCTCCTAGTGAGTTTAGGAACTAAGATAGTGTTGGCCATATTTTCTGTCATTGACAATGACACTGACTATGAATTGCTACTAGGAAGATCATGGATAGATAAGATGAAAGAAATTCCCTCTTCCCTTTTTAAAGAGATCCAAATCTTGTATTTGGAGAAAAATATGTGGCTAATGGAGACCTAGAGCCATTTAGTATGCTCAAGGAAGACCTAACCAATAAGAGACCAAGGATTCCCATTGAATTTGAATTAACTAAAAATAAGGTCATCACATGATAATCTACATAGTGACCTATCCAACTGAAAAAGAATGACTAAACCATTAAAGCCATCAAGGAGCCAAAAACCTCTATATTTCAAAAGGGAGATACTTCTAAGGTAGTCACTACTATTTCCACAAAAACAACTACATAAATCATCAATTTACTAAAAACTTGCTCCTATTTTTGCAAAATGTTTGGAGCTTCTTTGTTTTTGCAAGCTATAACTGGAGTTTTTCTTCACCTGGTTCTTTCCTGCCAGTATGCTCATTGAACCAGGGTTTGTAATTATCTTAATTTTAATATAATTATAGTGGTCCGCCACTTTTGTTGAAAAAAAAAAAATTCTCATATTTATAATACTTATTTAATTTATATTTTATTTTTGAATAGTTTTTTAAAGACACTCATTGTTTTATTAAGAGGCTTAAATAATATATTATATATTATAAACTAGCATAGATATCTTAAATACATCTATCTAAAAGACGTCGAGAGATATTAGCCTGGCGCCTATATTTAAATTATTTTTGAGAATAAATAGGCACCTCAAGACTACTATCTCCCAACGTCTTTTAGATAGATGTATTTAAGATATCTATGCTAGTTTCATAAGATAAACCAAATCTATATTGTTAATATATCTAATGAACCCAACATATTCACCAATATTGAATAATATATATTAGATGGAGAATTAGAATCAACATTTAAACCTCAAGTGAGTGAGACCTTGTAAAAATCATAAATAAGTGATCCTCCATAGTCACCTCCCTTGAGATAGGAGGTCCCCATGCCCGATATCCCCTTTGAGATGGGAGGTCCCCATGCCCAATATCCCCTTTAATATTGTTGATATGTCTATAAGTATTGAGGAGATTAATAACACCATATTTGCTAGTGTTGAGAAGAATATAAAAATAAACCTAAACACGCGTTAGGAATGTGAACAAATGTAAACAACCCTTCACCTCAAATATACACTAGGTCAAATGAAAACTAGGAAATACCCTAAGTTGAAGTGGAAATAATTGAAAATTTCCAAAATGAGGATGAAGTGAGTGTGGATGAGTTTTGATAAAGAAAAATGATACACATAGACATTGGAATGAAAAACGTTATGGTTTTGGAGTTACTTGAAGAATATGTAGATTATTTCATGTATTTATAACCACAAAGAGATAAAACAAATTTATAATTACTTTTGTTCTTCTAGAAGAAAGGGAGGAATTGATAAAAGCACATGAGCTATGCATGTTCTTAAAAAGTATCGAGTATTACCCTTTTCCAAGAACATTTTAAAGTTTGAATTGGAGATATTATGAAATTTGTTATCTTACATAGGGATTCCCCTAGACTCCATCTTATGGTAAATCCTTTTCCACCTTGCTTGGAGTTGTAAATAATAAATTTGGAATGAAACAAGAAGAACCTACTGCAAATCTAGGATTCCTTATTTCAAACTTAATATACCTTCAATTGAGCATAAAGAAAACTCGATCACAAGATTTACCTTCACTTACCACATGAAGAATCTACTTTGTTATATGGATTTTATCATGATGTGTGACTGCTCATAGGATTGTCAAGATTTTGGTAACATGTACCTATCAAGTTCCCATGAATGATTGATCTTATGGAGGATTGATGATGATCTCTTGATATTTTAACATGTACCTATAAACTCTTAGCTCCTTTAATTTGTTTGAGGATGAGGGTTTATTTATATATGTGTTGATAAAAATATGGATGGTTGAGATTTGATTGAAATGGAGGGTTGAGATTGATTAGGGTAAGCCTGTTTTCTTCTAGGGAAATCTAAGAGGATGAATGATTGAGACTAACTGTGGATGGAGGGTTATGATTGATTGAGATGACTTTAGGTTAATTTTATAGTTTCATTTATGTGAATGGTTAAGATTTAAATATGTAGAGTGGGAAAAAATGGTTGGGATTTATTAGGTCATTGACTTATTTATTACTTGGTCATATGCCTATTTAAAATTTTAATTAATTTATTTATGGTTGATGGATGGAAATGGATTTTATTTTATTTATTTTTGGGATAAATGGAGAAGAATGGAATAATCAACTAAATAATAAATTTTATTTAGTTAATTAGTGAAATGGATTAATTTTTATTTTATTTGAATGAATGAGGGAAATTAACATAATTAACTAAATAAAAATTATTTAATTAATTATTAATCTGACGATGTGGTGTTAAAAATGTTGTTAGAAGATGATGTTAAAAGTGGTGTTAGACAATGGTGAATTTTATACATGTCTACATTTAGCCCCTCTTTTAAATGGATTGTTGTGACTAAAATAGGTAATTACATTTCAAAAAAAGTAGTTATAGGCAATTGATGGGATGATATTGGTGATAATATGCCCCAAGCATTGATTTATTGAAGTTGATGGATTGGGTTGATTGAATGATGATTAAGATTGGTTTTGATAGATCAACACTTGGATGGATGATGAATTTGAAATGTTGGTCTTCATATTGGATGATTTGGTTTAGGGATGCTACCTCAAGAGGATAGGTAGGTTTGAAGAACATAGGTGTGCTCTCAAAAGTGATGAAACAAATATTAGCAAAGATGTTTAGGGATGAATGTAAAAGATAGATGTGAATACATTTGGAAGTTAATGATGGATGAAGTGACTAGTGATAATGGATAGAGTAAGTTAAAGGATGTATGTTAAGGATGCAAATATTAGTGGAGGAATGGAGGGGAGAGATATGCAAATTAAAGATGAAATATGAATGTTAATGATGTGCAAACTTAGGTTATAGATGCATGATGCATAATGAAATGGTTATTTTATTTATTTATTTATTTATTTTTAGGAATGCAAATGATGAAGGGATAGATACAATGAAAGGCTAGGTGGAATGGATATGATGGAGGGTGAATGGATTTTTTTTGAGTTACATTATATGAATCTTGCACGGGATTTTGATTATTTTGAGCAACTTAGTGTTTGTTATATCATATGATTGGATGCATCATGTTATGAAAAACCATGATGATGTTAATTCCATGTGCTATAGTATTGACACCCAGCTAGGGATATATGATATAATGCACCATGGTATGGAAAAACCATGATAACATTGTTGTGAAATGCCCTAAGCATTGACACATATGTACAAATAAAATAAGAAACACAAGAAAGAAAGAAAGCATGGAAAACAATGAAAAAAAACAATATTTTGCCCCTAATCAAGCTAAAAATTAAATTTGGATGATGATAGTGATGATAGATTTGATATACCCTCAAGAAATGATATATGCTAGGGGTTAGATTGGGAATGGTATATCTTGGTAATGCTATTGTTATATTGGGAATGATATAACCCTACGATGTATGTAATAATTTGTTGAAACTAAAATAGGGCAAGATTCAACAAGACTAAGGACATAACCTATGGATTATTTTTATTTGCATTTGTTTGGGTTGTACTTCTATGAATGTTGGGATGGATTATGTTAAGATTTGGATGGGTTGTTTTCAACTATTACATTTTTCTATATGATATTTCTGCATTGAATTTCTTGGGATTATGGTGGTTTCTTGTAGCTAATGACAAGGGAAAATCGAGTCTAGTGACAAGGATGAAGGGTGTGTTGGATGGAGTTTTTTTATGGATGATAGATAGTGGATGGAATGGATATAGGATGAACTAGTGGAGGGATTCAAGATGTTGATCTCTAAGGACTATGTTGCATAGAAATAACATGCCCCATTCTATGTGTTATGCATTATGATGTGATGAAGTACTTGCAGACACCAAGATGTTGACCTTCTTGTTGAAAAACTTGTTTCATAACCTTTGATAGTATACTAAAATGTAAATTATGATGGGATTATAGAATACTCATTGAATATTTGACATATCAAGATGTTTCTAAGGCATGTTTCAAAATCATGCCCTTGTCCTTATCAAGGTTGAAGGTGGGAAGGGATGATGGAATGGTATGATGAAATGGGTAATCCAGATATGATAGATGGGTGTGAGAAGTTTTCCCCAAAGTGTAGGGTTCACATAGACAACTAATTTACACATGGTTCCTATGAATAGGCTTTCATCATAGTAATTTCCCATGACACTATAGGAATGGTTTTCAACATTGGATAATTTTTTCCTCTTTTCTCTTTTGATTGTTTAATTTTTTGATTTTTAAAAAGTTTTTTTTGGTGATATGGATAGATTTAAGTATGAAAAAATTATGATGACTCATATTCAAGGGTTATTCATGGTCTTGTTAATATGGTGTAGCTGACTTGTATGCTCCTATCATGACATTCTTGTAGTAATCTATTCTAACTAAATACTTTGCTAAGATCATGCCACTAGTGTACAATCCACAAATGTTGTTGTGATCCTCTTTGATAAATGAGTTGGATTTATCCAAATGTGACATCTTGATAAGGTACCATCATAGCCCTCATGGTATAGTGTTGCTACCAAAATATGTTGGATTCATGATTTTAGATTTTTGGATTTGGAAAGTGGAGTTTTGGATTTTGATTTAGGATTGGGATGTTTGGATTTTATTTTGGAAAGTGGTGGGTATGAATGTGTAATGTGGGATGGATGGTGGATGGAAAATATGGGGCAAGTGAGCATATGTGGAAGAGTGGATTTAGAAAATTATTAGTTGCTCTTGGTCTATAAATATAAGGTGTCACTATTAGAGTTATCCACTAATCATCCTGGGTCTTGTATGCACTTGGAAAAATGAGGAGAAAAGAGAAAATAGGGAAATAAGTATTGGGGAATAAATAATTTTAGGTCAACATAACTAAGGGTTGTGATCACTTGGTACTTCACATCATCCCAAGTAGTTTATAAATATAAATAAAATAGAAATAAAAAGAGGAAACATGTGACACAAATTGACAAATGGTATGACATCATGAAGAAAGTTGGGGTACATAACATAAAATACCAAACACTGACTCCTTTTAGTGTTGTTATGTAGAAAAAGGGGATCTAGATCAACCTTCCTCCACATGAACATTGGAACACAAACCAATCTTGGCTACGGTCCTAAAATGAGAGCCAAGCTATAGGTGTTATGTCCCTTTGTCATATGGATGAGGATTGATTACTAAGGATTTGATTATACTATGCAATAATAGGCTAAAGTAATGAATCTGAGCTAAGTTACAGAGTACAACTACAAAAAATAGGAATCTAAAATAGAGCAATGACCAAATGGAATATTGGAACCTATCACTAAAATTTGGGAAAAACTAGCAAGGACTATGTAGCTTGGGCGCTATAGTCCTATTCTTTAGGATCCTCCAAAAAGTGGTCTTTGTCTATCAGGATCTGTGATCATCCGTTTTCTCTCTGATATGTGATACCTATTTCTGATCATCACAGGTCTATAAAATAACAAGAGATGGAAGGGTTGTGGCTATATAGGAGTTTGCCTCAGTTAAACCCCTATTTTGGTAATCCTACCTCACGGATATCCAGATTAGAGAAGATCAAATAGTGTGTGCTCCTAATGTTATGTGCATCTAAGATTGTAATGAGAAGAAAACCCAAAGGATTTATAACAAAACCCTAACCCTCTATGACTCAAGCATATAAAATAATCAACTCAAGAGAAGTGTCTCACTCAAGGAAACACTAACCTTCAACTCAAGGAAGGTGGACTGATTGAAATTTGCATAATAAGAAGGCATTGCAACCATACCAATCACGATGATGTAGGTACTCAAGCCAAACTCAAGTTGGTGGTTCCAACCCTTCTCTCAAACATGTAAGAAGGAACAAGATAGACTCAAGATCTTTCTTCCAAATCCTCCACAATCCTTTCCAAGAACATACAAATCAATATTCCAACAACAAATAAACTTGCAATAATTCATTAGTCTGCAATAATATGAAGATAGCCAAGAGTTTTCTCTAGAGTCTTTAAAGTCTTTTCAAAGTTTTGTTTAAATATGAATCCCAAGGAGGGAAAATATTTGAATATTAGAGGATGATGAAGTGCAAGACTAAAATTTTGAAGTCAAGATCACATCACTCAAGACAAGGTTGACACCATCAGGGGATTTAAATCTCCGCAAGATGTAGGAGGACACTAGAGCTTGGGCACTAGGGTCCTAGTTAAATCTTCCCAGCAAGTTAGCATTGCTTCAGGACATCACCAGGATCTTAACACTGCCCTATATTCTGACATTTGATCAACGATAACACTTTAGTAAAGTTTAGGAAGATTTAGGAAGGTTTAAGAAAGCGAGGGGCTTCTCTCGAGTTGAGGGTAAGAACAAGGCTAGAAAGTGGTCCTAAAAGTGGAGTAATGAAGCAGATACCAAGGCGGGTACTAAAAAGAATGTGAAATTGTGTTTGGACTAGCAAGAAGTAGAATTTATGACATAACATTTAGACCCCACTTTACTAGGTATATGACACTACATGTATATAACTAAAGTACATGAAAGTAAACAATAAAATCATAAAAAAGATACCCAAAAGGATATTGTAGAGGATGCAGATCATTGCCAAATGAGAGAATGAAGCCCTGAGTCTATGATCCTACAAAACCATAATGTTAGGGATTGCAACCTACAATAAAACCTTGTTAGAAAAATGAAATTATCCTACAAACAAACAAACAGATGAAGGTGTTAGTCTAAAAATTCTAAAGAGGAATGAGATGAGACATGATCAGAGCAATAACTCATGGGTGGATATATGCCCCCTATTTCTACTTTCTTTTTAGGATGTAGAAACATCGTGGCAATCTTTCTACTTTAATTTTCTAGGGAAGCTTGATGAATATGTCTTCGATAAGGTCATTAAATGAAATAATGCTATGACGCACGGTATATGAGTGAAGAGAGGGTGAAAGCAGGACTCTGGTGCAACACATGGCATGAAAACTTGAGTTTTCTAGCTTGAATTGTGAATGTTTGAATTAAGAGAGGTTTGAAAATCATAAAAGGAACTCACTTTCTTACCATTCATTTCACTGCGTCACTTTTGGAAAAACTTGGAGAATCTCGAGCAACCTACGGGAGTAGTTATGCCATGTTGACGGACATAAGACCACCTATGCTGGAGGTACTGAGGGATCGCATAGTGCAAGGTGTGAATGAGGACTAGGTGAGTCTGAAATCCTTTCTTTGCATTCAATTTCTTATGGTTTTTGTCATTTTCTATGTCAAACTAGGCCCTATAGATTGTGAATGTCTACTTGGGGTGCCAGTGTCCCATTAGAGTGCTAGTGTCCCTCCTAGGTGCTAGTGTCCTTTCTGGATGCTAGTATCCAAGGGAAACTAGCTAATTTCTGATTTTGAGATTTGAATTTGATTATTTGATGATGTGATAGTAACATAATTTGTTTTCTTTTGATTTCATGTGCCCCTAGTGATGCACGAGCATGTAGGTGTGAACATGTACACATTATTGCGTAGCCACGCCGATATGCTATCTACTGCTGATAAGGAACTTCTTAGGGATGTTGGTTTATAGTGGGTTTACATGATGCCTACCATTAGGTATCTTCATACAATGTTGATGGCACTCATGGAGTGATGGGATACATGCATCTCTACTTTTCATCTTCCGACAGGAGAGATGACAGTCACATTGGAGGATGTGTACCAGATTCTATAGCTTCCTGTGCAAGGTGAGACCGCGAGGATCATTGAGAATTGATCCTATGAATATGTCGAGGTAGGCCAGATATATTGTCTCAACCGTATCATGCCCTCGAGTACATTTGGACACATTAGTATGTCATGGTTAGAGTAGGGTTCCGTGGTTGTACCAGTCATCCTTCACATCTTGATCACTACCATCGCTCTTATAGTTACACAAGATGGACAAGGCACACACCTTCATGGGGGCCTTTTTCATACCATTAGTGTGGTGGAGGAGCATAGGACTATATATTCATGGGGACAGAGTATGCTCGCTCATTTATACCATGATTTAGGGTGCTTCATGCATTATGAGGCATGTATCTTGATGGCTTACATGCTTCTTTAGGTGTGGGCTTTTGAGAATCTTACATGCATGCGGCTTGTAATGTCCCTCGCTTTTTGCCTGTGACAGATGTTATTTTCATGTTTCCTATGACAGTTCTGGTTTAGATGATAGTCTTGTAGCGCATGTTTACAGTTTTGAGATGTTTGGACTTTTACGTTATGGTTTATGATCTCCTTGAGCTTGATGGACTCTTTGATATTACACTAGCTGATTATGGATCTATGTTAGGATGATGCTTGTTTACTTGTACTTTGAGCTTTCACAGTTGATGGACATAATTATGGATTGATGTTACTTTTAGTTTAATATGTTGTTTGATCATGATTATGATGTATGACTGGTATTAGTTATTTAATGATGTTTTACTTAAACAGAACAGTGTTGCATTACTCGTGTCTAAGTACCCTGCCATGCTGCGACTTCCGTTCATTATGCTTATGATTACATGGTTATATATGTATATATGCACAACCTTGTTGTTCATTGCAGGATGCAGGTACCAGGCATCAACTCCACCTGAATTACCAGGTCTGAGCGTGCCCTAGCCAATGGAATTGTGGATTGGAGTTGACATGAGGTTCCCCTAATTAGTCAACATCCTCAAGGAGGATGAGCTTTCAGTATTGTACCCTGTCGTCACCATCAGTGGACCATTGTCGTCATTTGTCGTTATGTCCTGTGGCTTCACTTTGATCAGGTATCACCTTGTAAATTAGGGTATATCCAATTTGAGTGTCAATCCATGCATGATTAATATTTTATTTAAATAAGGTTAAATTAAAGCTTAAATTAAATAAACATTGCTAGGGGATTATGTGTGTGGTTTAATAATTATAAATAATTTAATTATTGATAATTGGTAAATAAATAAATTAAACTAGATAAATGATTTCACGAAATGTTAAATTACAAATTGTAGTAGATTAAAATTAAACAGAAAACAAATGCATATGTGAAAATGAATAAACATCTATAACGTTGATAAAATAAATCTAAACTAAAGTAATAGTGTGGTAAGTTTGGATTACGGATATTTTAACAGTAAAATGGAATTGTTAAGGGTAAAATGACCATGTCTTGGAGGGAGAGATCTGACCAAACCTATTAAATTTATATTGGATCATGATGAGTTTAATTAGTTCTTTATTGAATAGATATTTGTTATATAAAAAGAAATTTTATTTAGTCAAGAATTAATAAAATTGCTTCTCTACAGATAAAAAATAATAATTATTATCCGATGACCTATGGGTTTGTTATTGCCATCACTATGATTATTTAGGTACATTATTAAATATAATCTCACTAACATTTTTGTTGGTTTAAAAATTAGGGTTGGCATATTTGGAGATATGCAAATTTACATTAGGTGCCGTCATTGGTAAAATTGAGGAATTGGGAGTCTCAGAGATAGTTAATTTTGCACCCCACGAGAGAGTGGGTTGTGGGGGAAAGGAAGGAATGTCTCTGCATTTACCCGAGGAGTCCATTCAGGTTTTGAGATAGTGGGATGTCAGAATGCCCCCGGCATTTTATCCGGGGAGTTGAGTCCTGGTTGGGGAGTTTTTCTAGAGGAGAAGGAAGGAGGGGCTTGCAGAGGAGAAGGGATTTTGGGAAAAGTTTAACAAATTTTAGGTATGCACTATATATGATATATGCCTATTTCTTATGAGATTTTTAACAGAATTAGGTTAATTGTGTTTTCTCCATTGAAGGGATTTACTCAGGGTTGGTGTTAGATTTTTGTTAATGGTAGACTTGTAATCCTTGTGACCGCCAGCCTATATTCAGTCTGAAACTTGTCAAATTTCCATTCTGCTTCAGATTCATTTTAGTGGTTTCCCAGTCTCCACCTCTGTACATTCTATACAGTTCTACCCAATTGACCATTTGCACTTAAATCACAAAGATCTTTCCTCTATTCTCCATGATTTCAATCCACTGAGCCTCGGCCCACATTCACTAACCTATGCTTTTAGTGTGTTCCTTAATATCATGGTCATATCCTCTTGTCAGAAGGTCTCGCCTGGTGATCCTCTCAGTGAATGTTTTCCATCAGAGGGCTCCCATGACATTAAAATTGGTGTGTGCCCCCCTAGTCAAACTATACCCGCATCTAAGAAGTCAGGTAGGGCTTACATTGCAGCCAAAACTGTGCTACTGTCCAGCGCTCCACTTATTAGGTTATAACTCACCACGCAACACATAACGGATACATTTCAACTTATTTGGTTTAAATCTTCACCACTGTACATTGTGTAAACAGAATGTTGCATCGACCCACTTGCTCCCCAAAATACCAAAATGGAACTTGATGGCTGTTTGGGCATGGTGTTACTTCTGAGCTTTGCTGTGGTCCGTAGGGTAGAGATACATTGTAATTTGCTTTGATGTTCTCGGAGAAGTATTTTTGCCTTTCCTTAAAGGTAAACTGAAATCTCATTTTCCTGTAGTAATATATATATATTTATATATATATATATACATGTCTAGCTATGCAAAGGTGTTCAGAAGTATTTCTGCTTTTCTTTAAGGTAAACCGAAATCTCATTTTTCTATACTATTACATATATACATGTCTAGCTTTGCAAAGGTGGTTCGTGCATGTTAATCGCACCATATTGCTCAGACTTTTAGGATGAACACCTTAGCCCAAACTCCTTTTATGTGATACACACAGCTTTATTACCCTATTCTCATGACAAAAGTAGGAAGCTGCAAACACAGTCATAACAACTTGGCTAAATAGGCACTAAGCGGGCAGATTCATCAATGTCGAGGATGATCGTGAATAGGAATGCGAATTGGTGCCAAGCTGTGGATTCTTTCCCATCCCTAGTCTAGGGGAGGGCTGTTAGTTTCTATTGTGATTATCCACAGTGAGCTACCGATCCTCTCGAAGTATTCATAGCAGCTGTGAACTAAACGGGCCTAAAAGGGTCAACCTTCCATCTCTAAAATATGCTGAATTGTCTATTACTTTTTTTTAAGCTTATGATTCGTGTCTATAGCTATCTAGGCAGCCAATATTAGGAGTGGCAGACACCTTCATGGGATCTAGCCCTTACTGCTCCTGAGCCCAAGAAAATACTATTTTGGGAGGCCAACTTATACATTCCCATGCACTAAAAATCTAATGAGGTGGTTGAAACAAGTCTTTAAAATCAGTCTTACAGAAAAATAGCTTTAATACTTATTGCACAGTTCTAGCAATATAGCTATCCACATCTTTCCGCTGCCTACAAAGACTATACTTCAAAGAATCCATCAAACGAAGGTAGAAAACAGTTAGGTTCATCATTTTCAATTACACAACTTCCTCGAAAGAAAATTCGCATTATATATATAGTTGGTTCAACAGGAATAATTCATTATTGATCTTTTTATAATCAAATGCTACGACAATTGTAAATAGGCAACCCAATCGTGCCACGCCTTCACTCCTCCACCTTGCACATGCGTCTATCAGAGCATTTCCACTATGATATCTGATAGATGCTGAGCGTCTAGTTATACACTTGCAAACTGCATCCTTGCTTGAAAGTTTCTTGAGCCGTCACCAATGCTATGCGTAGCTTGCACCTCCCCACACAATTCACTGATGATTAGAGAACGCCAACAGCACTTTAGGGTTAGGTTGTTTGCCATGGTATTTCCCACGCATAGGATTCACTCACCAAGGAGAGAGTTCTTACCTTTAGGTTGCCTTTCATAAGAAAATTGCCATGTCTTGAGTAGTTTCTTCTATTATCTTTCCCCAGATTTAAATCAATGTTCTTTCTCTACACAAACTTAATGCTTATATTCATTCTTACTTGAGTTTAATCACTATTTGATTAGTAGTTTAAATTAAATGTAGGTTGAATAGTATATTTATTCGCATGATATAATTAGAATAATTTCGGAGATTACGAGATTAAATTATGAGATTTTTTTTGATCTGTCAATATGGTTGATATAATCATAATGCAACGATATAATTTATTTAATGTTAGAATGAGGTGATTAATTATCTACAGTAAAATTGTAAATAAGATGTAATGTTAATTATTTAACGATCTATGGAATTTTAATATAATTATTGCTGTCATTGTTATTATTAATATTACTATTATTATTATTATTATTGTTTTAATATCATTATTATTATTATTATTATTATTATTATTTGGATCACATGATTTATTTAAATCAAGCCATCAAAATTGATATAATCTATTATCGGGATTATTAAATGATAAATTTAAATGTATATCAGATTTGGGATAAGTGAATATTCAATATGTTGATTCGTTGAATGGATAAATGTACCTAACGTAGTATTTAAATCTACCACCTTCTCTTTATTAATGACTAGATGAACTAGATTTCGTTCATTGTAAACATACTTTGATATTCTCATGAATGTTGTGATAGAGAGACAATGGTAATTGTATCATGTAGATTAATTAAATGATTATTTTTAATACATATTTAAACATAATTCACTTTAATGTAAGTCATAGGTTTATTCCTTGTAAGAATATGATCAAACTACAAGCTTTATCTTGATGTTTGTTATACCCATGTAACAACTTAGTCAAGTACAAATTGCTATAGTGGAAGTAGTTGTAAGAAGGCATAATTAGATCATAAGTATAATTGACTCTCGTAATATGTTGATTCAAACTGTGGGTCATAAAACCATTCTTATAGCCTTTGATTGTGTATATTCCCGTGTGGCTAGAGTTCCAGAGGCTTAGCTTGGGATGTCTTCAATTCATGAGTTGTGTTGTTAGATGTCTTGAGATCATGAAGTTATAAGAAGCCTTGTTGTCTCTAGTTATGTAAGGACTAAATGGCAAATGAATGATAAATAAACTTCTTGTGGTTGTATTGTTATCCAACTGATTGTACTAGTCCTGTATCTAGTGTTGTGGTAAGATGTGGAATAGGGTGACACAGAAATCTTAGAGTTGTAATGAATATGTGTTATCATGGGCAATGGTCTAGGAGTCCTGCCCTTATAATTATGTTATGGAGGGTTAATGCTTGTATTGTTATATGTGGATAGTTGTTATGCAAGATGGTCAATGCCTTGCATGGTTCCATACCCTCGTTGTTGTGATGTCTTGCTATGCTTGTTGTGTAGGGGTTCCTAGTTGTAGTTAAGGGAGTGGCTTCCAATGTGGGGGCCGGTGCCAAGGGGCTAGCCTGGGTAACCCACTGGGAGTTGGTAATTCAGTGATAACATAATAAAATACTTAGGGGTTGGGTAGTTTTCACATTAACAAGATAATAAGATGTTTGGTTCCTCACTCATGCCTGTAGTGCTAGTTCAGACTAAGGATAAGGGTAGAAGGCCGGGATTGGCAGATCTACTTCCTTGTCATCACAAAAGGAAGGTTGATTCCGCATGTGTCATCCTATGGGGCTGGTGTCTAGAGAGAGACTGCTAGGGTAACCATAGATGGGGGCTGGTGTCTAGAAAGAGACTGCCTGGGTAACCCATGTTAGGACCATGCGATGACACTCTCCTTACTATAGTCTAGCACTCCCTAGTTGTACTCTCCCTTTTTTCTAAGTGTTTCCTCTAGAAGTACTATTGTGTTGTTTGTGATGGTAACTTGTGATAGTCATGTGTTGTCTCATAGCCTATTGTCTACCTGACCGTATGTTGTAGTGGGGACCTCATGTTAACTCCTAGCTCGCGGGGTGGACCTCAGGGTTCCACATGGTTGGGTGGAAGAGCTTTATCCATTGGTTTTTTCCTTTGCCATCACTTGTAAGCGAGAGGGGACACTCCTTGTGTATCAGACATCAGATCTTGTACCTGTTTTGAAGACACTTATTGTGCTCATGTTCTAGCCGGTGTATCAATGGATTCAGATTGTATGTATTCAAATGTAATCAGAATAGTAATGATGTGATTTACACAATGATTTACTCATTTGTATAGATTTGGAATATGTGCATGTAATCTTGATTAAAGTTGAGTATCTAATTGATGTCACGAAATGGAGATGTATTTGTGTAATCAATATTGTAATAGAGTTAGAATGATTTGTCGATGTTAGTTGGTTATGCATGTATATTATATTGGTTATTTGTCAAGTAGTGCAACCATGGCACCTTGGGAGACAAGATGATAGTTAATGATGTGTATTGAATTGCTAAACCTTACTTGTTATCTTATTCAAAAAAAAAATTTCCGCCTTGCTTGCTTAGATGTGTTGTCTTCCAAGGTGTTCGTGGCGGGGCACTACATTTGGTATCAGAGCGAAGTTAAAACACTAGGTACCTTGGTTATATTTGAGCCCATTATGTAACCTAGTGCTTAAACTCTGTAGTAAGATTTAACTCCTGTTGCGACCCTTTTTCTTAATATAATAATTTTCCCTTTTTGTGTAGGGAAGATGCCTAGACGTAGGGGCCAAGGTCAGGGTGGAGGAAGGGGTCCTGGGGGAGGTGGTGGAGGAATTCCTCCTCCCAATTCTTCTCATGGGAGTGGTCATGAAGGCGGGGGTCAGAACATGGAAGGTCAGGGTCAGCCTGATGGAGCCCAGTTGAGACAAATTCTTGAGGAAGCCCTTGCCCGTTTAGGTCCCAAACAGGTGGGTGAGCAGCCTAGAGGTGGTCAAGAGGTAGACCAGTCAGGTCCTAGAGAGAGAGAAAGGTCTCCCAGGCATAGGGATTTGACAGCCGAGCAGGAGGCCATGCAAGCCAACCATATGAGGGACTTATTAAGAGCACGTACTCCCATCTTTGATGGAACTGGTAGAGGACTTGAGGGAGAGACTTAGTTGTTGGACCTAGGCAGATGTTTCGCCATGCATCCGTATGGCAGCAATACGAAGGCCAGATGTGCTATTTTACACCTTTGAGGGTTTGCTTCGACTTGGTGGAGGCTAGAGGAGCAGAAGCTACATTTGGACATTGGCACAGTGTCTTGGGAGTTGTTTGAGGATAGATTCAGAGCTTGCTTCCTTTCTAAGCATTGGAGGCAACGTCAGGCAGATGAGTTTCATGAGCTGAGGCAGTTGGCCATGACAGTTGAGTAGTATGAGCGTAGATTTTATGAGCTCAAACAGTACGCAGGTATCAGGGATGACGAGCCCATGTTGGTGCAGCATTTTATCAGGGGCTTGAATACCTGGATTAGCGGAGGGGTTCGTGTATTTGAACCTAAGACCATGGAGGTTGCCGTGGAGAAAGCCCGACTAGTGGAGGAGAACTTGGCTATGGCCCTAGGTGGGCATACAGGTGTGCGCTTTGGCAGTACACCTTCGTCAGGACATGGTTCTCGAGGTGGTCACACCCAGGCATTAGGTTCTCATGCACACTCAAAGAGTGGTCAGCAACAGCAGTATTCGCAGTCCAAACCATGGAACTCTCAGCTTCAGCAAGGAAATAGGTTTCAAAATAAGAAAGACCGGTCTTGGCAGTGCAATAAGTGCAACTGTTATGATCAGTTAGCCCAGAGTGCATAGTCTACAGTAAGCAGGGGCAGTTTCCAATAGTCTAGTTCTTTCTGGGGTAACGGTGGATTTGGTAGAGGCACCGAGTGCTTCTCTTGCGGCCAACAGGGCCATATTGCCAGATAGTGCCCGCGGAAGGATGCATCAGGATTTGGACTTCGACTGGCGGCATCTGAGCCAACGGTTGGTGATGCAGGCAAGTTGCATCGAGTCTTTGCAGCGGTAGATGACCGGCAGGCAGAATATTAGGGCATCGTGGTGGAGGCTTCTGGTCACATGCGAGGTATTGATTTTTCTGTTCTATTTGACTCTGGTGCATCTGATTCATTTATATCTCCTTCCCTTGTGGAGTGTTGTGGCTTAGTGGCAACAAAGCAAGATGATAGGTGGCAGGTTGAGTTAGCTTCCAGGGCTAAGGTAGCAATTGAATCTCTAGTTTCAGAGTGTAAATTGAAGATTGGCTCTCTATCTACTTCGGTGGACCTTTGCATTCTACCCCTGGGTTCATATGACATAGTTTTGGGGATGGATTGGCTGGAGGCCGATCAGACAGTGATAGATTGTCGGCATAAAATGATTAGATGCATGGATGATTTTGGTGTTGAGGTTGAGGTCGTAGGAGTTCAGAGACCTGTTTCCCTACATATGGTCTCTGCTATGCAACTCAAGAGATGTATGCGTAAGGGATGTCAACTTTTGCAGTAACTGTTAGTGATTTAGAGATGGAAGAGAGTTGAGAGGCATCTCTTGACGACCACCCACTCTTGAAGGAGTATGCAGATGTCTTTCCTTCTACCATCCCAGGGATGCCACCTAAGCGTGACATCGATTTCAGGATTGATCTAATTCCTGGTGTAGAGCCTATCTCAAGAGCTCCATACAGAATGACCACTCAGGAGCTCAAGGAGCTTCGACTGCAGTTGGAGGAACTATTAGCCAAAGGGTTCATACAACCTAGTGTTTCCCCTTGGGGAGCACCTGTGATCTTTGTGAAGAAGAAAGATGGATCTCTACAGCTATGTATCGACTATAGGCAGCTCAACAAGGTAACGGTGAGAAATAGGTATCCCTTGCCTCGGATTGATGATTTGTTTGACCAGATTAAGGGAGCAAAGGTATTCTCTAAGATTGACCTTAAGTCAAGATATCACCAGTTGCAAATTTTTGAGGCAGATATTCAAAAAATAGCATTTCGCACCCGTTATGGACATTATGAGTTCACAGTGGTGCCATTCAGGTTGACGAATGCACCTTCGATCTTCATGAGCTTAATGAATGGTGTGTTTCACACTTATCTCGACCGATTTGTCCTCATATTTCTTGATGATATATTGATCTATTCAAGGACTATGGAGGAACATGAGGAGCAATTGCGTCAGGTGTTGCAGTGCTTGAGAGAAAATCAGCTTTATGCTAATTTGTCAAAATGTGAGTTCTTCTAGACAGAGGTTAAGTATTTGGGTCATGCCATATTTGGAGAGGGTATTGCAGTGGATCCCTCAAAGATCCAAGCTATTATGGACTGGCCTGCACCCACTAATGTTTCTGAGGTCCATATTTTTATGGGGTTGGCAGGTTACTATCGTCACTTTGTCATGGGGTTTTCAAGAATTGCTCATCCCATTACTTCTCTTCAGAGGAAAGGGAAAAAGTTTGTTTGGTCAGAGAAGTGTTAGGAAGCCTTTCAGACCCTTAAGGAGTAGCTGACCAGTGCACCTATACTTGCAGTTCCTGATCTTGATAGGGACTTTGTTGTTTGTACCGATGCTTCCTTAGAAGGTTTAGGAGCAGTTCTAATGTAGGATGGTCACGTGATTGCCTATGAGTCTCACAAACTCAAGGATCACAAGTTGAACTATCCCACTCATGACCTAGAGTTGGCAGCAATTGTGCATGCCTTGGTGAGATGGAGGCATTTTCTATTAGGGCATTAGTTTGAGCTACATAGTGATCATCGTAGTTTGTAATATATTTTCACGTAGCCCAACTTGAATGCTAGGCAAAGATGTTGGATGGAGTTCTTGTGCAAGTATGACTTCAAGGTCAGATATATTTAGGGCAAGGAGAATGTGGTAGCAGATGCTCTTAGTTGTCGAAGGCATGAGATCTTAGCAGTCTCGCTTACAGTTGATTTGAGAGGACAGATTCTTGCTGCTCTTCCTTCTGACAGTTGGTGCCAGGAGGTGAGGACCGAGATTGAGTTAGGTAGACCTTTAGAAGGTAGATTCTCTGGTTACTCTTTTGATTCAGATGGTCTTTTGCAACATTTGGGTCACATCTATGTTCCTAATTCTGAGGGTCTTCGCACCCTAGTTCTGTCAGAGGCACATCGGGCACCCTATTCTGCTCATCTGGGTGTCAAGAAGATGCATGTAGATCTGCGTCAACTGTACTTTTGGAGTGGCATGAAGTGGGCTATTGCAGATTTTGTGTTGAGATGTCTTGAGTGTCAGAGGGTGAAGGTAAAGCACCAGCACCTTGCAGGTCTTTTGCAACCTCATTTGATTCTAGAGTGGAAGTGGGATATCATTTTGATAGACTTCATCGTTGGTTTGCCGATGTCCTCTCGACGACATGATGCTATTATGGTCACAGTGGATAGGCTAACGAAGGTAGCACACTTTTCTCCTATCTGTGCTTCTTACAATGCCTCTACGGTGGCTAGAGTGTTCATGGAGGACATCATTAGACTTCATGGGATTCCTCATAGGATCATCTCTGACAGGGATCCAGTTTTCGCTTCCACCCTATGGACTTCCTTACAGTGTGCCTTGGGGACACAGCTAAACTTTAGTTTAGCTTATCATCCTGAGATTGATGGTCAGACCGAGAGGGTTAATCAGGCTCTCGAGGATATGTTGAGGATGTATGTTATGGATCAGCAGAGCCGTTGGGAGGACTAGCTCTATCTAGTGGAGTTTGCCTATAATAATGGTTATCATAGTTCTATCGGCATGTCTCCCTTCCAGGCCTTGTATGGTCATCCTTGTAGGACCCCCTTGAGTTGGGATCATTTGGAGGATAGAGTTCTTCTGGGTCCGGATATGCTTAGAGATATGGAGCAGCAGGTGGAGAGGATTAGAGAGCATTTGGTGGCAGCTCAGGATAGGTAGAAAAAGTATGCAGATGCTCATAGGATCGATCGTCAGTTTTCCGTTGGGGATCGAGTGTTCTTGCGTGTGCAACCGCGAAAGAGTCCGATCCGCTATGGGAAGGGCTCTAAGCTAGCACCGCGCTTTGTTGGACCTTTTGAGGTGTTGGAGAGGATCGGTCCAGTTGCTTATCGTCTTGCTTTGCCGCCTAGCCTTTCACGCATCTATGATGTGTTTCATGTTTCGGTACTTAGACCTTACTATCCAGATATTGCTCATATTCTTTATTGGACTACTCTATAGGTAGAGGATGGGCAGTTGGCTTTGGAGCCCGTAGGCATTCTTCAGCACAGGAGACTCACTCTCAGGGTTAGAGACGTGGAGCAGGTCAGGATCCAATGGAATCCTAATGATGAGACCTCCGCTACCTAGGAGGATGCTACCAGAATGAGGGAGTTATATCCTCACTTATTTGCAGGCTTCCAGGAGTAAGCCTAGTTCTAGGGGGGAGGATGTAATGCCCCTCATTTTTTGCCTATGACAGATGTTATTTTTGTGTTTCCTATGATAGTTCTAGTTTAGATGATAGTCTTGTAGCGCATGTTTACAGTTTCGAGATGTTTGGACTTTTACGTTATGGTTTATGATCTCCTTGAGCTTGATGGACTCTTTGATATTATGCTAGCTGATTATGGATCTATGTTAGGATGATGCTTGTTTACTTGTACTTTGAGCTTTCATAGTTGATGGACATGATTATGGATTGATGTTACTTTTAGTTTAATATGTTGTTCGATCATGATTATGATGTATGACTGGTATTAGTTATTTAATGATGTGTTACTTGAATGGAACAGTGTTGCATTACTCGTGTCTGAGTACCCTGCCACGCTGTGACTTCCATTCATTATGCTTATGATTACATGGTTATATATGTATATATGCACAACCTTGTTGTTCGTTGCAAGATGCAGGTACCGGGCATCGACTCCACCTAAATTACCAGGTCTGAGCGTGCCCTAGCCAATGGAATTATGGATTGGAGTTGACATGAAGTTCCCCTAATTAGTCAACATCCTCGAGGAGGATGAGCTTTCAGTGTTGTACCTTGTCGTCACCGTCAGTGGACCATTGTCGTCATTTGTCGTTATGTCCTGTGGCTTCACTTTGGTTAGGTATCACCTTGTAAATTAGGGTATATCCAATTTGAGTGTCAATCCATGCATGATTAATATTTTATTTAAATAAGGTTAAATTAAAGCTTAAATTAAATAAACATTGCTAGGGGATTATGTGTGTGGTTTAATAATTATAAATAATTTAATTATTGATAATTGGTAAATAAATAAATTAAATTAGATAAATGATTTAATGAAATGTTAAATTACAAATTGTAGCGGATTAAAATTAAACAGAAAATAAATGCATATGTGAAAATGAATAAACATCTATAACGTTGATAAAATAAATCTAAACTAAAGTAATAGTGTGGTAAATTTGGATTACGGATATTTTAACAGTAAAACGGAATTGTTAAGGGTAAAATGACCATGTCTTGGAGGGAGAGATCCGACCAAACCTATTAAATTTATATCGGATCATGATGAGTTTAATTAGTTCTTTATTGAATAGATATTTGTTATGTAAAAAGAAATTTTATTTAGTCAAGAATTAATAAAATTGCTTCTCTACGGATTAAAAAAAAAAATTATTATCCGATGACCTATGGGTTTGTTATTGCCATCACTACGATTATTTAGGTACATTATTAAATATAATCTCACTAACATTTTTGTTGGTTTAAAAATTAGGGTTGTCATATTTGGAGATATGCAAATTTACATCAGGTGCCGTCATTGGTAAAATTGAGGAATTGGGAGTCTCAGAGATAGTTAATTTTGCACCCCACGAGAGAGTGGGTTGTGGGGGAAAGGAAGGAATGTCTCTGCATTCACCCGAGAAGTCCATTCTGGGTTTTGAGATAGTGGGATGTCAGAATGCCCCTGGCATTTTATCCGGGGCGCTGAGTCCTAGTTGGGGAGTTTTTCTGGAAGAGAAGGAAGGAGGGGCTTGCAGAGGAGAAGGGATTTTGGGAAAAGTTTAACAAATTTCAGGTATGCACTATACATGATATATGCCTATTTCTTATGAAATTTTTAACAGAATTAGGTTAATTGTGTTTTCTCCATTGAAGGGATTTACTTAGGGCTGGTGTTAGATTTTTGTTAATGGCAGACTTATAATCCTCGTGACCGCCAGCCTATATTTAGTCTAAAACTTGTCAAATTTCCATTCTGCTTCAGATTCATTTTAGTGGTTCCCCAGTCTCCACCTTCGTACATTCTGCACAGTTCCACCCAATTGACCATTTGCACTTAAATCACAAAGATCTTTCCTCTATTCTCCATGATTTCAATCCACTGAGCCTCGGCCCACATTCACTAACCTACACTTTTAGTGTGTTCCTTAATATCATGGTCATATCCTCTTGTCAGATGGTCTCGCCTGGTGATCCTCTCAGTGAATGTTTTCCATCAAAGGGCTCCCACGACATTAAAACTGGTGCGTGCCCGCCCAGTCAAACTATACCCGCATCTAAGAAGTCAGGTAGGGCTTACATTGCAGCCAAAACTGTACTGCTGTCCAGTGCTTCACTTATTAGGTTATAACTCACCACGCAACACATAACGGATACATTTCAACTTATTTGGTTTAAATCTTCACCACTTTACGCTATGCAAACAGAATGTTGCATCGACCCACTTGCTCGCCAAAATACCAAAATGGAACTCGATGGCTGTTTGGGCATGGCGTTACTTCTAAGCTTTGCTGTGGTCCATAGGGTAGAGATACATTGTAATCTCCTTTGATGTTCTCAGAGAAGTATTTCTACCTTTCCTTAAAGGTAAACTAAAATCTCATTTTCCTATAGTAATATATATATATATACATGTCTAGCTTTGCAAAGGTGTTCGGAAGTATTTCTACTTTTCTTTAAGGTAAACCAAAATCTCATTTTTCTGTAGTATTACATATATACATGTCTAGCTTTGCAAAGGTGGTTCATGCGTGTTAATTGAACCATATTGCTCAGACTTTTAGCATGAACACCTTAGCCACAACTCCTTTGATGTGATACACACAAATTTATTACCCTATTCTCATGACAAAAGCAGGAGCTGCAAACACAGTCATAACAACTTGGCTAAATAGGCACTAAGCGGGAAGATTCATCAATGTCGAGGATGATCGTGAACAGGAATGTGAATTGGTGCCAAGCTGTGGATTCTTTCCCATCCCTAGTCCAGGGGAGGGCTGTTAGTTTCTATCATGATTATCCACAGCGAGCTACCGATCCTCTCGAAGTATTCATAGCGGCTGTGAACTAAGCGGGCCTAAAAGGGTCAGCCTTCCATCTCTAAAATATGCTGAATTGTCCATTACTTTTTTTTAATCTTATGATTCGTGTCTGTAGCTGTCTGGGCAGCCAATATTAGGAGTGGTAGACACCTTCATGGGATCTGGCCCTTACTGCTCCCGAGCCCAAGAAAATACTATTTTGGGAAGCCAACTTATACATTCCCATGCACTGAAAATCTAATGAGGTGGTTGAAACAAGTCTTTAAAATTAGTCTTACAGAAAAATAGCTTTAATGCTTATTGCACAGTTCTAGCAATATAGCTATCCACATCTTTCTGCTGCCTACAAAGACTATACTTCAGAGAATCCATCAAACAAAGGTAGAAAATAGTTAGGTTCATCATTTTCAATTACACAACTTCCTCGAAAGAAAATTCGCATTATATATATAGCTGGTTCAACAGCAATAATTTGTTATTGATCTTTTTATAATCAAATGCTGCGACAGTTGTAAATAGGCAACCCAATCGTGCCACGCCTTCACTCCTCCACCTTGCGCACACGTCTATCAGAGCATTTCCACTATGATATCTGATAGATACTGAGCGTCTAGTTATACACTTGCAAACTGCATCCTTGCTTGAAAGTTTCTTGAGCCGTCACCAATTCTGTGCGTAGCTTGTACCTCTCCACACAATTCGCTGATGATTAGAGAATGCCAACGATACTTTAGGGTTAGGTTGTTTGCCACGGTATTTCCCATGCATAGGATTCACTCACCAAGGAGATAGTTCTTACCTTTAGGTTGCCTTTCATAAGAAAATTGCCATGTCTTGAGTAGTTTCTTCTATTATCTTTCCCCAGATTTAAATCAATGTTCTTTCTCTACACAAACTTAATGCTTATATTCATTCTTACTTGAGTTTAATCACTATTTGATTAGTAGTTTAAATTAAATGTAGGTTGAATAGTATATTTATTCGCATGATATAATTAGATTAATTTCGAAGATTACGGGATTAAATTATGAGATTTTTTTTGATCTGTCAATATGGTTGATATAATCATAATGCAATGATACAATTTATTTAATGTTAGAATGAGGTGGTTAATTATCTACAGTAAAATTGTAAATAAGATGTAACGTTAATTATTTAGCGATCTATGGAATTTTAATATAATTATTGTTGTCACTGTTATTATTAATATTACTATTATTATTATTATTGTTTTAATATCATTATTATTATTATTATTATTATTATTATTATTATTATTATTATTATCTGGATCACGTGATTTATTTAAATCAAGCCATCGAAATTGATATAATCTATTATCAGGATTATTAAATGATAAATTTAAATGTATATCAGATTTGGGATAAGTGAATATTCAATATGTTGATTCGTTGAATGGATAAATGTACCTAACGTAGTATTTAAATCTATCACCTTCTCTTTATTAATGACTAGATGAACTAGATTTCGTTCATTGTAAACATACTTTGATATTCTCATGAATGTTGTGATAGAGAGACAATGGTAATTGTACCATGTAGATTAATTAAATGATTATTTTTAATACATATTTAAACATAATTCACTTTAATGTAAGTCATAGGTTTATTCCTTGTAAGAATACGATCAAACTACAAGCTTTATCTTGATGTTTGTTATACCCATGTAACAACTTAGTCAAGTACAAATTGCTATAGTGGAAATAGTTGTAAGAAGGCATAATTGGATCATAAGTATAATTGACTCTCGTAATATGTTGATTCAAACTGTGGGTCATAAAACCATTCTTATAGCCTTTGATTGTGTATATTCCTGTGTGGCTAGAGTTCCAGAGGCTTAGCTTGGGATATCTTGAATTCATGAGTTGTGTTGTTAGATGTCTTGAGATCATGATGTTATAAGAAGCCTTGTCGCTCTAGTTATGTATGGACTAAATGGCAAATGAATGATAAATGCACTTCTTGTGGTTGTATTGTTATCCAACTGATTGTACTAGTCCTGTATCCAGTGTTGTGGTAAGATGTGGAACAGGGTGACATAGAAATCTTAGAGTTGTAATGAATATGTGTTATCATGGGCAATGGTCTAGGAGTCATGCCCTTATAATTATGTTATGGAGGGTTAATGCTTGTATTGTTATATGTGGATAGTTGTTATGCAAGATGGTCAATGCCTTGCATGGTTCCGTACCCTCGTTGTTGTGATGTCTTGCTATGCTTGTTGTGTAGGGGTTCCTAGTTGTAGTTAAAGGAGTGGCTTCCAATGTGGGGGCCGGTGCCAAGGGGCTAGGTTGGGTAACCCACTGGGAGTTGGTAATTCAGTGATAACATAATAAAATACCTAGGGGTTGGGTAGTTTTCACATTAACAAGATAATAAGATGTTTGGTTCCTCACTCATGCTTGTAGTGCTAGTTCAGACTAAGGATGAGGGGAGAAGGCCAAGATTGGTAGATCTACTTCCCTGTCATCACGAAAGGAAGGTTGATTCCACATGCGTCATCCTATGGGGCCAATGTCTAGAGAGAGATTGCCAGGGTAACCATAGATGGGGGCTGGTGTCTAGAGAGAGACTGCCTGGGTAACCCATGTTAGGACCATGCGATGACACTCTCCTTACTACAGTCTAGCACTCCCTAGTTGTACTCTCCCTTTTTGCTAAGTGTTGCCTCTTGAAGTACTGTTGTGTTGTTTGTGATGGTGACTTGTGATAGTCATGTGTTGTCTCATAGCCTATTGTCTACCTGACCGTATGTTGTAGTGGGGACCTCATGTTAACTCCTAGCTCAGGGGGTGGACCTCAGGGTTCCACATGGTTGGGTGGAAGAGCTTTATCCATTGGTTTTTTCCTTTGCCGTCACTTGTAAGCCAGAGGGGACACTCCTTGTGTATCAGACATCAGATCTTGTACCTATTTTGAAGACACTTATTGTGCTCATGTTCTAGTCGGTGTATCAATGGATTTAGATTGTATGTATTCAAATGTAATCAGAATAGTAATGATGTGATTTACACAATGATTTACTCATTTGTATAGATTTGGAATATGTGCATGTAATCTTGATTAAAGTTGAGCATCTAATTGATGTCACGAAATGGAGATGTATTTGTGTAATCAATATTGTAATAGAGTTAGAATGATTTGTCAATGTTAGTTAGTTATGCATGTATATTATGTTGGTTATTTGTCAAGTAGTGTAACCATGGCACCTTGGGAGACAAGATGATAGTTAATGATGTGTATTGAACTGCTAAACCTTACTTGTTATCTTATTCAAAAAAAATTTTTTTGCCTTGCTTGCTTAGATGTGTTGTCTTCCAAGGTGTTCATGGCGGGGCACTACACGGCCAATGGGGTTCCTAACAGAGCCTGCCTAGACATATCCATGAGCACATTCCTATGAACTGAGGAGACTATGGCGAAGTGGTGATATTTTGTATTGGAGAGTGAGGTTTGACAGACTACAACCTATTGATATCTAGTGGAGACTGTATAGGGGTTGTTGATCATGGACGGGTATTTCTCAGTAGTTAGCGAGGATACAGAGGGATTGAATTTTATCTGGTTGATTAGATCACATCATCATGCCTTTGTATTATGATCAAGTGATGAGGTAGTTCAGTCGCGTGCAGAGAGTTCTTGCAACTTGGTCGACCTATGTGTGCTCGATTCACAGTGTGGTGAGGCTCGACCTACCATGATAGACGTCACTTTGAGTGACCCTGACAATGAGGAGGAGGATGTAGCTCTCGTGTTTGATACTAATGACATGGATGTAGCATAATTGACATGGTGGCACACCACTCATCTTGCCCCTGTGTTTCCCACAGATTATCCCATAGGCGATCCTAGGATATGGGGGAATTGGGGAGATGACTTAGGAGGGGAGGAGATTGATTATGATGATGATGATGATCATGATGGATATGAGGAGGACCATCCAACACTAGTGGTAGGAGGGAGATGGTGCTAGGGAGAGGTGAGTGGTGATGCCACAGAGGAGAGGCCTAGGGATTGACCTTGTACATTAGGACCACTACCTACCACTAGCGGAGTGTAGAGTCTTCATGAGCATGGGGAGATGAGTGGGGATGCCACTATATTGCCCCTAGTAGTGTAGGCAACTATAGACTTAGAGGCGTTCATTCCTCTAGTAGATCTCCATTGGTGAGCTAGAAATCCATGTGATGAATTTATTTATTTATTTGGTTAGTATATATATGTTAAACTTCGATTAATTTTGATGTATTCGATTAGAGTTTTGATACCACATTTGTTTCTATTTTGTATTTGATACACAAGGATGGCTTGACTTTATGGATCAGGTCATATCAGAGATAGTTCTTGCCGTGCAGTTCGAGCAACCAATGTGGACTAGCTATGGGTCATAACACAGTGTAGGATGAAACACAGAGATATTTGAGCATATTGTACAACTGAGAGTGGTCTATTCAAGGAGAGAATCATTGAAAGAGACCAAGAAATTGAGAGAGCATGTAGTGCTAAGGTGGCACAAAAGGCTCTTCAGATACAACTAGGTCAAGCTAGAGAGGAATCAACACCTGGGACATGTCTTTCTTTTATGAGTTATATGCATGCAGAGATTGATAGGCTATGATTTGAGAGGGATAAACTATAGTAGATGTATAAATATTCCAGGATGGAGGTGGGAGAGCTTAGGGGTGATCTCAGGGGCTAGCAGGTGTGGAGTACTTCTAGGAGTCACTCATAGTCTATTGCCTCACCTAGGTACCCATATATTACTCAGACACCACCAAGTCCCGAGGGATCTAGCTATCATGGTCCATAATCATGATAAGTTATATTGTACTTATGATGCACCACATTTTGATGTGGTGGTGAATTTTCTTATTATGTATTCAAACTCTTATCTATGTATGCGATTTTGGTTGATGATTATTAAGTTATGAGATGATTTGTTTAGATACCATGTGTGATATATTTTTGTAACATATGGTGAATATAACATGTATTCTATACTTAAATGCTATTGTGATTTAAATAAACAACCTTATATGATTGTTTTAAAAAATGCTACAATGATTTAATTGATACATGTATTGAGTTATCTAACTAAACACATATATGTAATCAAACACAATTATTATACATGTTGAATTAATGCAATTGTTATCTAACTAGACAATGTTTCCACATTGTTTAATTAAATACACCAATGATTAATTAACATGGCTCACTTTTAATGAACTATAAACTAAAAAAAGTAATTCTCAAAGGTAAGAAATCTACTTATAAGAAAACCAAGACAACTGCATATTTGTCATGATCAAAGGAAACTATACTAAGTATTTCTAACATAATTTTCTTTAAAAGAAGACTAATAGCATATAGATTAAAATACGTAAGATAATTTGAAAGTAAAAGGCAAGAAAATATAATCATAGTATTGGTGCAAATGCATAGCGTTAATAGGTTCTTTAAGAGGTGTATTGTTCATGTCAGAACTTGTATACACCTGATTTGTAGACTTCAGTAATGATGTATGGTCCTAACTAGTTTAGGCTGAACTTTCATTTTTAACCTAGAGGTGCATTTACATTTCTTTGATTTTAATAAAGCACCAAATCTCCAACTATGAATGAATGGTGAACAACACATCCATTGTAATAGATTTCCATGTTCTTTTGATGGGCTTAGAGATGTTTGATAGCATTTATGCACTATTTAATGAGCATCTCAAGTTGTTGAAGTCTTTGTTCTCTATGTGAATTTTCATCTATAATTCCATGGAGATAAACTCGCAAAGAAGGAATTTCTTACTCCAAAGGCATGATCGCATTGGAACCATATTCAAGGTTTAGTGCAGTAACGGTTAGGAGGGTCCATCGAGTGAACTATCCAAGCCATGTAGAAAGAGTAAACACAATGGAAGTAACTCAAAAGTAGAATGCAAATATAGATTTAGATAATCAATATATCATAGATTCAAAATGTAGATATGCTGATAACATGAGAGCTTACAAATTAGGGCTCACATGCCTAATTCTTCAGTTACAACATATGCACAAGATATGGCTTTGAAGTACCTCTCCAGAAGAAATCCTAAGTCTAAAACATAATATTATGATTCACTACATTCCTATGCATCTAAGATATGCTTATATATCATCTTCAAGCTCAAGAAATTCTTTGCGTCAACCAAGGAAGAAGTTACAATCTCTAATGAAGGTGTAATGTGTGAACATAGATAGGTCGGCCTTAAGAAACTTGTACTCCTCCACAAGTGAATGAAACAAGGTGTAGATCTCAAGGAAGGTTGGCCAGGTTCCAAAGAATCTTGAATAATGTTTTATTTAACTCTGCAAGTCATTTAAGTGCTCTGCAAGTCTTCTTCTCTAGTTGGCTATTCTGAATGCTCTATTATGAGAATACAGTTGATCTTATGATAGCGATATCTTTCCAAAAACTAATCCAAATGATCTAAATTTTGGATATGATGTGCATGATGATGTCTAGATTGTAAGTCTTGCTATGCAAGCTCTGAAATGTAAACATGAAAAAAAGTAGACCAAACTATTGAAACTACTTTTGACTGACTGAATGAGAATGAAGTGGAAAATGAAAGAAACAAAGAAAGAATGTAAATATTTTTGGTTGATGCAAGATTGCTCTGCAACCTAGGATACTCCTGCATCAGACACCTGAGGTTGTTGAAAAAGTGAGTCCCTCACTTTGCTAGGGCTAGAGGAAAACCAAGATGGTCCACCTCAGTCCAAGAAATCCAAGATGAGTCTTCTTCTAGTCTGCCTTTCCACTTTACCAAATATTCCTTGTATGGCTTTCCTTTGGTACTGCATCCAATTCTGTTGTCCAAGATGTCTTCAATCTACTTTAGGGCTTGTTGTGGTAACTGCTTCTTCAAATCTTCTTCAATGCTATCACTGAACTCTCATTCATGATATTGGTATAGGTCTACAATGTTTAAAATAGGTGATATACCCAAAGCCTCCAGTAGCTCCACTTCATATGCATTTCCTAATCAAACTTTCTGAGTATCATACATGGTCCAAACTTCTTCATCTTCAACTTGTTATATGTCCCTATTGGAAATCTCTCTTTTCTCAAATATACCATTACCACATCTCCCACTAAAAATTATTTGTGTCTTCTCTTCTCATCTGCTTACTCTTTATACTTGCTGTTCATCTACTCCAAATGCTTCTTAACCTAATTATGCATTGTCTTCATATATCTCGTAAATTCTTTTGCCTCTACACTACTCTTATTCTCCATACTGATATCTCTCAACTCTGCTACTCATCTAGGGTTAGTTCTTGTCATAATCTCAAATGGTGTCTTTCCTGTGCTCCTATTCAATAAATTATTGTATGCAAACTCTGCTTGTGATAGAATTAAATCCTAATTTCCTACCTTCCCTCCAACCAAACATCTCAACAAGTTACCCAAACTCCTATTTACCACCTCTGTCTATCCATTAGTTTGTGTATAAAATGCTGAACTAAACTTCAAATCTATCTTCATCTTCTTCCAAAGTGTCCTCCAAAAGTAATCGATGCAATCTCACAATCTCCTTGAAAAATAGGTCAACCACATGAACTGCATTAGTTGTCTTCTTACAAGGTATGAAATTTGCCATCTTTGAAAATCTATCTACCACTACAAATATAGAATCATGTCCTCTCTGTGTCTTCAGCAATCCTAATATGAAATCCATGCTTATGTCTTCCCAAGGTCTCTCCAGTACTATCAAAGATTTGTACAACCCAGTGTTCTAACTACTTCCTTTTGCAACTTGACATACTCTACAACTCTGCACAAACTTCTTGACATCCTTATATATTTGAGGCCAAAAGTAATCTTCACATACCAAAGCCATTACCTTGTCAATTCCAAAATGTCCTACCAATCCACCACTGTGTTTTTCCTTTATAAAATTATCTCTCATTGAACTCCTAGGTATACACAACTGATTTCCTTTGAAAAACATATCCTCTTGAATGAAATAATCCAACCACTTAATTCTATCTATCACAACAAGTTCCTTACATGCTTTCCAAGGTTCTACAAAATCAAGATCTCCCTCATACATGTTCTTTAGTTCTTCAAAACCTAATACATTAACTCTCATCTCTATCAGAAAATTTCTTCTTCTACTCAAAGAATCTGCAACTTTGTTTGATTTTCCACTTCTATGCTTCAATACAAATGTGTAACTCTGCATGAACTCTACCCATCTCATATGTCTCTGATTCAACTTCCCTTGACTGTTCAAATATTGCAAAGCTTGATGATCTATATACAATACAAACTCCTTAGGCAACAAGTAATGTCTCCACTTCTTTAAGGCTTGAATTATGGCATAGAATTCTTGATCATAAACTGAATATCTTCTCCTTTCATCATCCAACTTCTCACTAGAATATGCTACTGGTCTACCTTCTTGACTTAACACTTCTCCTATTGCATTTCCACTTGCATCACAATCTACTTGAAATACTTTGTTGAAATCTAGTAATGCTAATATTGGTTGATATGCCACCTTTTGATTTAATAGTTCAAAACTTTTATCTGCTCTTGATGTCCACTTAAATTCCTTTTTGTCACCTCTCATTGTCTCTATCATAGGTGTGCATACTGAACTAAAATTTCTAGTGAACTTCTGGTAGAAACTAGTTAATCCATGAAATGATCTGACTTCTCCAATACTCTCAGGTGTTGTCCATTCAACAATTGCTCTAACTTTCTCAGGGCCCATCTTCAATCCTTCTATAGAAATCACAAATCCCAAGTATACCAATTCTTCCTTCATGAAACTACACTTCTTAATGTTTATCAGCAACTTTTCTTCTCTTAGTCTCTGCAATACTTGTCTCAGGTGCCACAAATGATCTTCTTTTGTCTTACTAAAAATTAGAATATCATCAAAGTATACAATAACAAACTTACCCAAGAATTTCTTCAAAACTTCATTCATCAATCTCATCAAAGTACTCGGTGCATTAGTCAATCCAAAAGGTATTATTAACCACTCATACAATCCTTCATTTTTCTTAAAAGTAGTCTTCTATTCATCTCCTTCTCTAATTCCAATATGATGGTATCCACTCTTCAAGTCTATCTTTATAAAATATTTTGCTCCACTCAAACAATCCATAATGTCATCCATCCTAGGTAATGGAAATATATACTTAACTATGATCTTGTTAATTGCTCTAGAGTCTATACACATCCTCCATTGTTCATCCTTCTTCGGTGCTAATACTGTAGGTACTACACAAGGGCTCAAGCTTTCTCTGATCAAACCTTTCCTCAGCAAATCTTGTATCTGTCTATTCAACTCCTCATTCTCTGCTGGTGTCATCTTGTGTGCTACTTTGTTAGGCAAACTAGCTCTAGGTAGTAGATCCATGTGATGGCTGATACTTTTGATTGGTGGCAATCCTTTAGGTACATTATCTAATATGATGTCTTCATACTCTATCAACAATTTAGTTATCTCCTCCAGTTATGATTCTTCCATCTTTGTCTTTAGGGTTCTAGGCTTCTTATGAATCAAAGCATAACACATATTCTCATGTCTCAAACCATCCAAAAATTTCCTTCCATCAACCAAAAAGATTCTGGTGTTTCCACATACTTCACTTTTAGGTTCATCTTCCAAAGGTATCAAGGTAATTCTCTTTCCATTTGATGTTATAGTATAGGTATTTTTTCTTCCATCATGTATAGCTTTTCTATCATACTCCCATGGTCTACCCAACAATATATGACATACATCCATAGGCATTGTTGTGCAAATTTTACACACCATCTCCAAACTTCTGATTGCACAGTAACCTAATGAAGTTTAAATGATGATTCATCAAAGTCAATGAAAGCCTAATTTGAGGCACGAGTCCATGTTTCAAATAATGCTTAGGTTTGAGAACAAAGGTGTATGTTTTTGAAAGCAGAGTCACAAACATATAAAATTTTAGAGTGTAGTCTAGTGTAATACATAGTATAAATCAAGGCATGGTTTCAGCGTAAAGCAACTACCTTCAATGCATCATAGATAGACATTGTTTCCAAAGATGGGTAGCTATAAGAAGGATTGATCCGTATATTAGATGGATCAACATAGATTCAGAATAGCATCAACCATTCAAAGATAAGCATTGAAAGGATCAGCCTTTTGAAATTAAGATGCTATCCCGAAAGTGGCACAACCTTTTTCCATCAAAGGTCTAGCCAAGCTCCATTATGCATGCATCCAAGTTTGATTGTGTATACATTATATGGAAGGTACAATTCACAGTAGAAGGTGTGACTTTTCCCTAAATAGGGTGTGCCTGAATTGTGGCATAGCACAGATCGTATCTACTCTAATTACTTGCACAGATAGAAAGAGTCACCAATGAAGTATGGTGTATGGTAAAATAAAAGTACAACTTCTATAGAGGAAATGTCACTCAAAAAAGGCAGTGTAAAAAGTGTCAAAATGGCATGAGCGATAAACAAGAATAGAGTTACAAGAAAGAGAAGGTACTCGGCCAGCAAAGTTAGCACGATCCACACACATTTGGTTGTGAGTCATAAACATGGTGCTCTCCCTAAAGATGATGGTATCAGCCATAGATCAAAATGCTACCTCAAGAAAAGTGAGGTACTTCTCATATGATGGCACAGGCTTCAATCAAAGGTATCAGCATTCCTCTCAAAGGCTCGGCCTTTTGAAGCCTTGCCTATCAAAGGATCGGCTCACAACATCAAATCAAAAGGCACAAGCCATTCCAAAGAATGATGTAGCAATGTAAGCAGAAGTGCCACAAAATTCAGCACTTCCTTTTCAAAGCAAAGTATTAGCTTTAAGATAAAAGGTGTAGATTAATTAGTTGAAGTTCTAGCTATCTCACACAGGCATTAGGTGTAGATACATTAAATAGAGTAAAGGCGCTATTAATGCTAAGGCGCTACCTAAAATGAAGCATTGTCAATAATAATCAGTCACAACATAATAAGACACCATCTCAAAGGTTCACACAGTCTCACAAAGAGTGGCACTACCAGTAAAAGATTTAATATTATATGAGTGTGTTGCCAATATCAAATACAATGGTGCATCTTTGAATCATGGCATGCCCATAAACAATAAAAGGTGCTGCCAAGTCAATCAAAGAACGCAACATAGAATCTCTCCCACCATGGAATATCTCTCGGCCTATTTAATGAAGGGAAGCTATAATCTAATGCTACCAGTTGAAAAGGAGGCATTCGATAAGAGGTAAACAATGCACTGCTATCTGATGATGGTGATCCATTTCAAATAAGGCACATCGGTCTCCAAAGTAAAACTTAGTCATTTTTCTTGTCCTAGCCCCTATCAAGGATCATGGTAACCTCTAGCAAGCAGGGGTAAGCAGTCTAATAAAGCCTCGACCTCTGATGAATGAGTCATAGCTATGAATGGAGGCAACATTCAAAGACTAAGGTGTCAGTATAAAGGAGTCATGGCGCAAGCACACAGAGCTTAGAAATACAGTAAGACATAGAACCTCCAGGAACAAATCAAACACAGTTAAAGACACAGAGATAGATAGGGTTTCAAATGCGGCAACACAACCACCATTAGATGAAGAGCCTAATCCAACAGATCTGAGAGGCAAAAGGAAAGAGAGCACCAGAGGGTGCCACTTGTCACATTCCCAGGAGTTTGAAATGCAGTAGAGAAATTCCTCTCTCAAATGAGCGCCTGCGCACCACTTGGAGCAAGTGGAGGGCAGGAAATGTTTTGTTTTGTTTTAATAAAACTCATAAAATGATTGAAGGAGTCACGGAAGTCATAAGGGACTGAGTTATTAAAATAATATAGTCTTATCATCTGGTGGCCCCCCTCCAATAAAGCCAAGCTTTATTAAATAATAAGAGTCTCATTTATTATTAAAGGGTCAGGGGAAACTTGTGAAGCAAGCTACAACAAGAAAAATAAAGAAAGGCTTTATTATTAGAAAGACTCATATTTGACTCTATGCCTCACGGGAAATAAATGAAAGATGCATCCCTAGTTTTTTATTCACGTAGCCACTTTATTTTCATGGAAGCCATGGGAAGAGAGATGAGCGGGAAGTTTTCCACACCATAGGTCAAACAATGGAGGCAGATGCATTTTTCCATCCATGGAGGAAACGAAAGACCCAGTTAAGTGGAGTTTCAGTTGCTAGAGCCAAAATCAGGGCCGAATTTTGTGGGATTTTCAGTTGGAGAGATTTTTTAGGTAGTTGCAAAGATTTTCAAAGGATCACAAGGGTTTTTGGATTATAAATATAGAGATTCACATTGGAGAAAAGGAGTTCCACAGAGTTTTCAGAGATTAGAAATTATTAGCAGCAGAGATATTTTCTGGGCCTCAACAGTTACCTCAAATGAGGGTTGTAATATTTTATTTTGTGCAAATCTTTGCCTTTGTATCTTATTCTTCCTCAAATAATAAAGATTAGTAGTGCTTTGTCTAGATCTGAGTCTATTTCCTGTTTGGTTTTTCTTTCTTTCTGTTCTCAGCCTCTGTTAAATCTATTTTATCATACTGGGTAATTAATCATGCATTTATGCTCTTTAATTTTTTCAGTTAATCTATTAGGGTTTGACATTGTGCAATGGGTAGGTTTTAAATTTGGCGCATCACCATATGATTAGGCTTTTCATTATGCAATCTTGTTTTTTCTTCCCTTTCCAAAACCCCCATAAAAAGGAAGAGCTAGATTCTTTAAAATCTGGAGGTTACTTCAGGGATCAATCCCACATTCTTGAAGTTTCCCATGTTGGTGGTTGAACTTGTGCAATTTTATACATCAACAATTTTTGGCACACCTGGTGGGACTGGGATCAAAGACTTGGGTCTTTGTTTTCTTGAATCTTTGCCCTATATTTTGTTGTTTTGATGGAAAATGACAAAACTATCTACCCATGGGAGAATAAATCTTCCACCTAGTGACTCTACTAGTGACTCTTTCTCAGATCTCTTCTTCTATAGACCATGGCAGCCTCAAACATTTATGTGTATCTAAACATTCCTACAAGAAACTTACCTTTTATGGCTTGGGATTCAAGTCCTCTTGTTCTTTAGCAGCAGGGTTAGGTTCCTGATGCAGTATGGAAAGCATTGCCTCATTTTCTTGGGATGGATCAGTTTGTCCTGCAGATCACATTTAAGATGTAGCCAATCTATGCACCATTCACAATATTACAACTGAGAATGAAGCTCTTTTGCTACTGGCATCTTCCCTCAAAGACAAAGCAAGGGAATGGTATAGAAGTTTGCAGCCCATTTCAGTCACTAGATGGGACCAGCTTGGTGGGTTCATCTACAAGAAGTTCAAAGAGAGGACAGATGTTATCTCACTTACCTAGAATCTCATCACGATCAAGAGGCATCCTATAGAGAGCATGCCTGATTTCAATGCAAGATTTGACAAGGTATGGAAAAAATTCTCTGTTGATATTAGGCCATCTCTAGTTTTTGCATTCTTGTATTATTTAAAGGCTTTAGACCCTGAGATCTTTGCGATGATTCAATCCTTAGGAGGTGAAACCCTACCCCAATCATATAATCTTGTCATTAGGGCTTAAAACAACCTCATAGAGGCTGATACACTATCCCCTATGCCTTTGAAACCATTGTTCCCTCATGCAAACATCCCATCTCAGGCTCTTTCTTGTAGCCAAGTGCATACTTGTTCTAGTCCACCCACCCTCCCTACTAATTTGCCAAATCATAAGGATATGCTGGAAGTGAAAGAACTTATAAAAACCCTCAACCATGGGCTAAATGAGCTAAAATGTCAAAGCATGAATCATGTTGATCCATATTTCATGCCCCAAAATACTTATGAACAACAATACCAATGTGGTCAGTTTATAGAAGAAATCCCCCCTCAGGCACATAAGAGACCCAATAATCTTCATAATTATGCATTACAAATCTCTGTGGCTGCAAATCGGCCAATAGAAGGCATAGATTAGGTTCTTTGTCACTTTGACATCAAAGAAAGTTTGAGTTTCAAAAATCAAAATACAAGCAAGAAGGTGGCTCCTGTCTATTTTAGGTGTCCTTCTAGTTATTAGTATCATGTACCTATGGCAACATGTAATTCAGAGACTCAGTCAAGTAATGAAGAAGAGTCAGAAGTTTCTTATGAATTGACTCTTCTAGAAGCTGAAAAGTACTTGGAATGGGGCTTTGAAGCTGAAAAGTACTGTGTGGAGGAAGATGCACGGTCTGTACATCATCTTGAGGAAGAAATGGCAAGAGACATTTTTGCAGAATCTACAAGGAATGACTACTTTTATTTCTGTTATAAGTTTTCACATCTTGTAGAGGATAGTGCTGAGCAATTGGAGCAGCAAGATGAGGATTTATTCTCAATTTTGTAACAAGGGTATCAGATTCTGGATGGATATAGGATCCTACCATTGAGCAAGTGAATGGCTAATTTGTAAAGCCTCTTGTAGCAAATCACGAAGATGATGTTGAAAAGAAAGTATGTGCAAGTGTTGATTTGTTTTCTATTTTGGAGGATGGATATTTTATTTTTCTTTATGAAGACCCACAGATACAAGAAAAGATTCATGACAATGAGGTCTCAAGAAACATTTGTGATGATGAAGAGTTGCATATGAAATCATATCATGTTCCATTCTACTTGCAAAAAGATATCCCAATCAGACTTAAGACCATCATGGGCAGCTCGATCACCTGCAAACCTAATTTTCATGCTATCTTGAGTCATGAACCTATGAGAGAACATAAAAAAGAGATCACTGAGGAAGTTCTGTTGACAGAAGCCTTCAAATGTAAGTAGAGAAGTGAGCTCCAACACTTGATTTTCCCTTCCCACCCACCACTAAAGAAAGAACAACATGCAGAACAACCTGACTGGTATTTTCATGCCAAAGAGGAACCTCCAAAGTGTAGAAAGGCCAAAAGGTACAAGTTCTTGATATTTTTATTTATGCATTTCAGTTGGTATATCGTCAGTTCAATATGGATTCAATGGAGTAGAATCAACTATACCGGTAGTTATTTTACCATTCCTGTGAATGGGCATGCCCCTATATGTTTCATATATTAGTAATTTAGTTTCAAATGGTTCAGAATAAGCTGTAGTAGCATCATTAGATTTTAGTTTAGTTTGTTGCTTTCAATAAGTCTCAATTGCTATAAGGACGATGGGTTAGTTTCTATGATTCAATCATGCTTTAGTCTCAGTGGTTCATTAGTGGTCAGTTTTAGATCATCATATGTTTGATAGTTTGTATCAATAGTTTTGTGTTTAGAGGGTGGTTTCTACCTGTATTCTGACTCTTTACGCATAGGATAAGGCTCAGTTTTGAAACCAGAGATTCTGGAGTTCCTAGTGAGAAGACTCACTTTCCCAGCAAGTTGCCAAGAACTGTTGTGCAAATTTTGCACACCATCTCCAAACTTCTGATTGCATAGTCAACTAATGAATTTTAAATGAGGATTCATCAAAGTCAATGCAAGCCTAATTTGAGGCACAAGTCCATGTTTCAAATAATGCTCAGGTTTGAGTACAAAGGTGTATGTTTTTGAAAGTAGAGTCACAAACATATAAAATTTTAGAGTGTAGTCTAGTGTAATGCATAGCATAAATCAAGGCACAGTTTTAGCATAAAGGAGCTTCCTTCAACACATCATAGACAACCATAGTTTCCAAAGCTGGGTAGCTATAAGATGGCTCAGCATAGATTCAGAATAGCATAGACCATTCAAAGATAAGAATTGAAAGGATCAGCCTTTTGAAATTAAGATGCTATCCTGAAAGTGGCACAACCTTTTTCCATCAAAGTTCCAGCCAATCTCCATTACGTAGGCATCCAAGTTTGATTGTGTATACATTATATGGAAGTTACAATTCACAGTAGAAGGTGTGACTTTTCCCTAAATAGGGCGTGCCTATATAAAATCAAAGCACAAAAGTCTTCAAATGAGGTGCAACCACGAATTGAGAATGGTGTGGCATAACACAAAGTGTATCTACTCTAATTGTCTATGTAGGCACAAAGAGTCACCAATGAAGTATGGTGTATGGTAGAATAAAAGTACAACTGCTATAGAGGAAATGTCACTCAGAAAAGGTAGTGTAAAAAGTATCAAAATGGCATGAGCCGTAAACAAGAACAGAGGTACAAGAAAGAGAAGGCACTCGGCTAGCAAGTTTAGCACGATCCACACACATTTGGTTGCAAGTCATAAACATGGTGCTCTCCCTGAAGATCATGGCATCAGCCATAGATCAAAATGCTACCTTAAGAAAAGTGAGGCACTACTCATATGATGGCACGAGCTTCAATCAAAAGTATCAGCATTCCTCTCAAAGGCTCAGCCTTTTGAAGCCTTGGCTATCAAAGGATCAGCTCACATCAAATCAAAAGGCACAAGCCATTCCAAAGAATGATGCATCAATGTAAGCAAAAGCACCACAAAATTCAGTGTTGTCTTTTCAAAGCAAAGTATTAGCTTTAAGATAAAAGGTGCAGATTAGTCAGTTGAAGTGTTAGCTATCTCACACAGGCATTAGGTGTAGATATGTTAAATAGAGTAAAGATGTTATTAATGCTAAGGCACTGCCTCGAATGAAGCATTGTCAATAATAATTAGTCACAACGTAATAAGGCACCATCTCAAAGGTTCGCACAGTATCATAAAGAGTGGTGCTGTGAGTAAAAGATTTAATATTATATGAGTGTGTTGCCAATATCAAATACAATGGTGCATCTTTGAATCATGGCATGGCCATAAACAATAAAAGATGCTGCCAAGTCAATCAAAGAACGCAACATAGAATCTCTACCACCATGGAATATCTCTCGGCCTATTTAATGAAGGGAAGCTATAATCTAACGCTACCAGTTGAAAAGGAGGCATTCAATAAGAGGTAAACAATGCACTTCTATCTGATGATGGTGATCCATTTCAAAGAAGGCACATTGGTCTCAAAAGTAAAAATTAGTCATTTTTCTTGTCCTAGCCCCTATCAAGGATCATGGTAACCTCTAGAAAGTAGGGGTAAGCAGTCTCATAAAGCCTTGGCCTCTGATGAATGAGTCATAGCTGTGAATGGAGGAAATGTTCAAAGACTAATGCGTTAGTATAAAGGAATCATGGCATAAGCACACAGAGCTCAGAAATGCAGTAAGACATAGAACCTCTAGGCATTGATCAAACATAGTTAAAGACATATAGATAGATAGGGTTTCAAATGTAGCAACACAGCCACTGTTAGATGAAGAGCCTAATCCAATGCCTTTGAGAGGCAAAAAGAAAGAGAGCATTAGAGGGTGCCACTTGTCACATTCTCAGGAGTTTGAAATGCAGTAGAGAAATTCCTCTCTCAAATGAGCACCTGAGCGCCATGTGGAGCAAGCAGAGGGTAGAAAAACTCATAAAATGATTGAAGGAGTCACGGGAGTCATAAGGGGCTGAGTTATTAAAATAATATAATCTTATCATTCGGTGCCCCCCCCTCCAATAAAGCCAAGCTTTATTAAATAATAAGAGTCTCATTTATTATTAAAGGGTCATGGGAAACTTGTGAAGTAAGATACAACGGGAAAAATAAAGAAAGGCTTTATTATTAGAAAGACTCTCATATTTGACTCTATGCCTCATGACAAATAAATGAAAGATGCAGCCCTAGTTTTTATTCATGCAACTAATTTATTTTCACGACAACCATGGGAAGAGAGATGAGCGGGAAGTTTTCCACACCATAGGTCAAACAATGGAGGCAGATGTATTTTTCTAGCCATGGAGGAAATGAAAGGCCCAATTAAGTGGAGTTTCAGTTGCCAGAGCTGAAATCAGAGACGATTTTTGTGGGATTTTCAGTTGGAGAGATTTTTGGGCAGTTGCAAAGATTTTTAGAGGATCACAAGAGGTTTTTGGCTTATAAATATAGAGATCCGCATCAGAGAAAAGGAGTTCCACAGAGTTTTCAGAGATCAAAAATTATTAGTAGCAGAGATATTTTCTTGGCCTCAGTAGTTACCTCAAATGAGGGTTGTAATATTTTATTTTGTGCAAATCTTTGCCTATGTATCTTTCTCTTCCTCAAATAATAAAGATTAGTAGTGCTTTGTGCAGATTTGAGTCTATTTCTTGTTTGGTTTTTCTTTCTTTCTGTTCTCAGCCTCTGTTAAATCTGCTTTATCATACTGTGTAATTAATCATACATTTTTGCTCTTTAATTTTTCCAATTAATCTATTAGGGTTTGACATTGTGCAATGGCTAGGTTTTAAATTTGGCACATTGCCATAGGATTAAGCTTTTCATTATGCAATCTTATTTTTGCTTCCCTTTCCAAAACCCCCATAACAAGGAAGAGCTAGCTTCTTTAAAATCTAGAGGTTACTTTAGGGATCAATCCCATATTCTTGAAGTTTCCCATGTTGGTGATTGAACTCGTGCAATATTATATATCAACAAGCATAATATCACACAATACTTCGTCATGATAAGATCCAATATGAAATTTCACCAAAAATTGTTCACTCACTAGTACCTTGTGTTCATCCTAAATCCATGCTATCTGAGAGGGCTTAGGGTGTTTCAATCTCTCCAGGTTCAACTTAGTCACCATATCCTCTAAAACCAAATTATTAGAACTACCACTATCAATTACAACCTTACAACATTTACCTAATTTGCATTTGGTCTAGAACAAACGATTCCTCTGTGGTGGTTCCTGATTTGTCTCTACTTGAAATAGTACTCTCCTCATGACAAGTTATTCTCCTTTCTCAGGTTTACCAACTGAATTAGGCGATTGTTGAAGCATTTGTTTCATTATAAGATGAAAAGTTCTTAACATTTTTTTGCTATGATAGTTTGCATAGTTTGGAGTGCTTAAAAGAAAGAGGGTTCAGTTTTATCATTAGAAAGAAAATCAGTTTATCATTCATTGCTTTGCAGAAGATTCATCATGGATAAGAGATATTTCATTTCATTACAATAATCATTCAATTTACAAATGAGATATACATAAGCTAAACGAGTATTGCATTGAATGAAGGAAAGAAAGATCAAATGTCCCACACAAGCTATGGGAATAGATGAACTGGTACAAACATAGGAAATACACTATGCATCTGAAAATAAGAAAGGAAAAGAGCATATCCATCATTGCCTGTTTAAGGTCTTGGTTTGATCTTCATTACAACTAACTCCTCCTCACTCCCAATCTTTGAATGAACCTGTATCATGACAAGAATGATTGTTAGAGCTCCAGATTTGTTTCCTATGTGCCTGTCAATAGAGACATAATACATTGCCTATGATGCACTTTATCAGATGATCAAATCATTCATATGCAAGAGAGCCTGAAAGATGAAACATCATTGAGCTTCACTACTTTTAAAACTAACATGTTTGTTTCCTGTGCAGGTATAGAAGAAGTTATGTTTCTAGTTTGAAGACATTTTAGCATGTGGTGAAAAGTGGGCTCCCACAAGGGTCGAGCCCAACATGCCACCCCTTAACTTCAAAAGGGGATTGAAACAAAAATTCATGTTCATATGCTCAAATTCAAACATATTCAGCTGAAGGAGTGTCACATCAAGTGAGTGCATGAGACTCAAGTTTATTTCCCATCCATGATTATCAATTTAGATGAGGAATTAATACAAGTGAAGGCAATGACAGAATGTAGCCTATAAGTGCTCACATGAAGAGGACATCAATTTGTTGCTGATCAAATAATATTCAATGCCAACATAAAGGTACCTTCCAAATGATATTTGTATACAAGGGACATCATACAAATGATTCGTTTAGGTCCTCATCAAAGGAACAAATGGAGATCTATACAATAGTCATGTTCAACTACATGATAGTCAAACTGATGCCATAAAGATACAATGCAACTTCAGTACACAAAGATAGCAGGAAGAGGTCTTAAAAGTATAGCCATCAAGAAGCTACAGGAGGTAGCATAGGAGTTGCAAGTTATACACAGAATGTCCATGCCTCAGCCAGTGAAATGAAAGAGCCATTATCATTAAATATGGTATGTATGTGAGTACATTTGATATAATACAGTGAACTAGACTGCAAGTAAATTTGCCATGTCACAGATTGAATGTGATCATACCAAGTATATACATAATAGATAAGCAAAATTACCACAGTCATCAAATGGAGCATACACATATGTATAACTGTATGAGCTTAAAACATCAAGATGCACCTTATCATGGCAAAAGGAGTGAAATCTCAATATTCATGTTCATCTATAGGAGGTACAGAAAGAAATAACATGTGTGTTATCATTATAGAGTTCAAATGGAGCAGCAAAGAAAATGAGCCCATAATCTTTCTCTCATGTTGTTAGATCTCATTGAGTACTATTTTTGCAAACTAGAAAGATAAATGAAATGTTGAGAACAGTGATCTCATGTTTCTACAGTGAAAGGAAAAAATGGAGGTATTATTCATCATGCATTCTTATTCCTATAGTAATCCTTATGCTACTATATAGACAAAGGTTTGAGCATCGAGAGCCGCAGCCTAAGACATTGTCCATACGCAGATAATACTCAAATTGAGAGACTGTGGTCATGTTTCAAAGGAATAGTATTATTTTGTTGTGGCTCAGGCTCGAACCATTTACTCAAAACAAAGTGGACCGAGTTTCTTTCAAGGTAGAAACAAAAATATCATAAATATATATATGGGTTCAAAGTCGCAGCCGAAGAAAGCATTTTTCTTCACAAAGTGTCTAAACCCTTATCATATTGCATAGTGAAAATCAGATATAGGAGAAGGTATAGGTTTCAAGCCATGAGGGTTTGATAAACACTTAGAAATGTGAAGAATACCAAACATAGAATTAAAAACATAGTTGTAGTAGAGTATACCAAGCATGGCCGCGGCCTCTAACAATGAAGAAACTTTGTTTTTGTAGACTCAAAATGAGATATAGCTGTGACAGAGAAAATATTTGTTCACAGCCATTTAAACCCACTTAGGGTTTTGAGTTCATACAAATAAGAAAATACTTAGAAATGAGTGAGAAATGAAATGTTACAGCCATGACCTTCACAAGGAAACACTCAGAAATGAACAAGTATACAAAGCATGGCAGCAGCTATCATGCTTCTATAGTATGCTACAGGAAACAAATTTAGCTTCTTGAACTTGTGACAAGTAACCAAAAGCTACAGGAAGTAGAGGAAATGATATAGTATTTAAACAAGAGGAACTCACCTTGTTTTCTGAGTGAAGATACATGCATATAAGCCTGCGGGTTTGCCCACTAGAAGAGCTCCCAACCTTCAGACCATTCGGTCATGGTGGCCTCAAAACATGAGGCATACAAATCATATACAGTAAATGAAACAAAGCAAGTATGTCATAGAAGAGAAGCTCCTATAGCCGTGACCTGTAAGACCAGATTTGCATTCAGAATGAAGAATATGGTTTGAACTTGTGATTGGGAATGACTTACCTTCCATTATTTGTTAGGATCTTCAAGGAAATGTTCAGACACAACAAGAATGGAGGGTCACAAGATTCAAACCCTAGCTCCAAGGCGGCGGCTCAGCAGAGCCTTTTCATCAAAACTCAAAAAAATGTAAAGTGAAATGAGCTCGAAAAGATAGGGCATGGAATAGTTTTGTCTTAGGGTTTCATTTTTGCCCTAAGTCGACCAAGGTATTTTAACACATTAAATTTCAAATTCATTGCCTCAACTAATACACTCGAGGGTATTATATCCCATGATATATGCAATGCCTAGGCTTTATGCCTTAGAGGCTATTAAATCACTTTTGAAGATGTGCCAAAAACCCCATATGCCTTAAGAATTTCTGCAAAACCAAATGGAGGGCAGACCTTAGAGGTCTTTTATTTTTCCAAATTTTTTATAATTTTTATAGAAAATCAAATTGCCAAGTAAAAATATATGAGTCATGTATTATTCTTTGTAAAGAATCAAATCAAGACAAATTAGGAGAAAAAACTACAAATTCATTGTAAAACAATATTTAAAGCAATATTTTTATAAATTACTTTTAAATAATTGTTATTTGAATATAGTTGGAAAAGTAGAGATAAAGATTCCTTATTTTATCTCCTTGGGTGAGTTGGGAAAAGCCAAGCAGTTTGGAGTTTCTTTTTTTTAGTTTCCATTCAGATAAGGCCTGATTTTTTGCATCTTTTTGGTGGGGCCACTTGGTAAGAGAATCTTGACAGCTGTTTCACTTAGTTTAGAGACATTTTGGGCACTATTTTGGAGGCTTTCCTTTGGAGCTCGAAAATGGCTTGGAAAGTTGCCTTTTTGAGAGATTTTTGCTGAGTTTTTTCCATTCTCAATATTAGAAAGCCTTTTGGCTATATATATGAGGAGAAAACTCATTTTGGGTAGTTTAGATTATTGTTTCTTCCTCTCTTGTTCACCTGCAGAGAGTTTTGTAAACATTTTGTACTCAGTTTCTACTCCTTTCAGTTTCAATAGAGCAACAAAGTTCTCCTTTTCATACTTTCTAATTCGTTTTGCAGTCAATGCTTTGATATTCAATTGTGATTCAATTTTTGAATCCTTTTCCTATGTCTCATTGTTGCAAGATTGAGTGTGGGAGTTTCATGTAATGCAGGTTACATGTTATGTTTAGCCTAGTTGGTGGGTTGAAGTTGTGATAAAACTTGTGTTTGTCCTTCATGCAAACCTCTAGCTTTCGAGCTTTCATGCAAATTACTTATGCATTGCATTGATTTAGTTAAATTGTGAGGATAAAAGGTTTTGTGAGGCTGATTGTGAGTCAAGTTAGTGAATAGATAAAATTCTGGTAAAATATCCTTAGGTTTTGGAATTTAATTTTCAATTATCTTCTTAACCCTTTCCTTAGGAAGTCTTTTAGATTAGGTGATTTACCAGGGGAACCAACCCTCTCTGGAGGTTCACTCAAAGTTTTAGGTAACCCACAGGCCTAGGAGTGTTCCCATGTGTCAACAGGTAGCTAAGTTGATAGCTTAGCATTTGGGTGCATACTTTGATTGACAAACAATGATCTAATAGGTTCTTCTACATAAGCTGTTCTTCCACTATTCTCTGTCTTCTTACTTGTACTTCCCTGATGACATTCAAATTCTCTATGTCCTTCACCTCCATATTTAAAATAGGTTCATCTAAATGCTCCCCTATCAAGTCCTCTTCCACCTCTTCTATATCCTTCACTCTGGTAAGAATTAGGGTTTCCTTTGCGGTAGAAAGTTCTATCATCTCTCCGGTATGCATTGTTATCTCTGTCTTCCTTCTTGAATGTTTTATATTGTTTTCTTTGTTCTGCATATGATCTTTCTCTTCTAGAAAATGTTCTTCCTCTCTAAAATTTACCTCATCTTCCTCTTTGTCTCTGCTCATGCTTCTTGTTCAACTTTTCTTCAACTTTTAGGGCAAATTGGTATGCTTCTTCTATTGTTGTCATCCTTACCAAACTTAATTCTTCTTAAATGTTCAATCTCAGTCCATTAATGTATCTTGCCACTTTCTCCTTGCTTGCTTCACTATGTCCTGTCTTATGATCATCTTATGAAATTCTTTAGTGTACTCCTTCATAGATTTCTCCTTTTGTCTCAAGTTTTGCAATCTCTTCAACAATTCCAACTCATAGTCAACAGGTATAAACTGATTCTTCAACTCTGTCACCATTCTATCCCATTTTATTATCTTTTCTTTTCCTCTCCATTTCTATCCAAATGAACTTCTTTCCACCAAATAGTAGCATGTCCTTTCAACTTACTTTTTTCAAATCTCACCTTCTCCGGATCTTCAATTTCTTCATACTCAAAGTATTCCTCTAGGTCATTTATCCAATCAATTCCTCCAGATTCAAATTGCCAGTATAGTTCAGTACATCCACTCTAGGTCTTTTCCCAATCTTGAAAATAACACTCAACTTCTTCACTTGATCTGATTCTTCTTCTTCTTCTAGGGTTTATTCATTTTGATAAGTAGATTGAAATTCTCCTTGGCAGAATCTCTTCCTAGGATCAATTGTAACTACCTCAAGTTTGGCAATCGGGATACAAGGTGACAACTACCTCACAATCGGTGATCGGTTGACAACATAGGTAGTCTACCTCAGGTTTGATTATGTATTCACAATAAGATCTTACAGAATGCCTTCACAAACTTCACTCAACTTTGCTCCCAAAGGATTCAAACTTCACTCTGATACCACTTGGTGTAGTCACGGTTAGGAGGGTCCACAAAATGAACTATCTAGGCCATGCAACAAGAGTAAACACAAAAGAAGTAACTCAAAAGTAGAATGCAAATATAGATTCAGATACTCAATATATCATAGATTCAAAATGTAGATATGCCAGCAACATGCGGGCTTACGAATTAGGGCTCATAGGCCTGATTCTTTAGTTACAACATATGGGCAAGATATGGCTTTGAAGCACCTCTCTAGAATAAATTCTAAGTCTAAAACATCATATTATGATTCACTACTTTCCTATGCATCTAAAATATGCTTATATATCATCTTCAAGATCAAGAAATCCTCCGCGTCAGCCAAGGAAGAAGTTACAGTCCCCAATGAAGGTGTAATTCGTGAACACAGATAGGTTAGCCTTAAGCAACTTGTACTCCTCTGCAAGTTAATGAAACAAGGTACAGATCTCAGGGAAGGTTGGCTAGGTTCTAAAGAATCTTGAATGATGTTTCATTTAGCTCTGCAAGTCATGGAAGTGCTCTGCAAGTCTTCTTCTTCTTCAGCTGGCTATTCTGAATGCTCTGTTATGAGAATATAGTTGATCTTCTGATAGTGATATCTTTCCAAAAATTAATCCAAATGATCTAAATTTTGGATATGATGTGCATGATGATGTCTAGATGCTAAGTCCTACTCCGCAAGCTCTAAAATGTAAATGTAGAAAAATGTAGACCAAACTACTTAAACTACTTCTGATTGACTGAACTAAAATGAATTGGAAAATCAAAGAAACAAAGAAAGAATGCAAATATTTTTGGTTGATGCAAGATTGCTTTGCAACCTGGGATGCTCCTGCATCAAGGTTACATATAGGGTAGTACTTGTAGCCATAGAAACACTTGTTGGATAAGCCTACAATGCATAAGAGAGTTGAGTATGCCAATTCTTCTTATGTTTATTAATGTTTTTCTGAAGGATTTGTCCAAAAATTTTATTAGAAGCTTTTTCTTGGCCATTTTATTGTGGATAGTATGGCGTAGAGAAGTGATGCTGAATGTGCTACACCCTTAATTCTATTTATGTTTATGGTATGAGTAGTTGGCTTTTGGCTACCTTAACTCCTAATTATGATATATAATCATTATTATAGTCAATTAAAGGTTATTAGGTTGGCCTAGGGGTTATATTTAAGTTTGCAAGTCAGCCCTGGGTGGTAACCATGTATAATTAGGTATATATAGGAGCTAGTGGTAAGTTTGTAATCATCATATTACAAATTGTATTCTTCATTTGGATAATTGTGGAGGCTGTCCCTTCAAAGTGGAATATTATTATCAAGTATTTGTAGCATGTTTCCTATTATATACTTCTTTTGTGCAATTTGTTTTATTACAAGTGGTATCAGAGCATTATCTTGGCATCGTGAAGGCAAAAACAAGGTGATTTTTTATATTTTGGAGGTCATTTTGGGACGTACATTTCTCTTTGATATTGGTGAATATTTGCAATATTATTGGTGGATTTTGCAAGGGCATATTGTAGCTGATACAGTCCATATTTGAGTGCATTTGGAGCAGAATTAAGGGATTTATTACATAATTAGGGTTTTCACCTTTTTCATTCCTAGGGTTGAAATTCAAAGATTTTTTTCCTAATTTATGGAGTGTTGAACAAGACCACTTTGACACACCTACGATCCTAATTTGGATTAATTTGGAGTTGTTTTAAGTAAGTTATTGCAATTTTAGTGTTTTTTCATAAATTCACTACTTAGGCTGAAAATTGTGAAAATTTTTAGATTTCTTTACATTTTTGGAAATATCGCAGAAAATAATTAGGGGTATTCTCTTTGAAATTTTACTTTGGGAGTAACCCAAAAAAAAAATAGAAAAAAGAAAAAAAAAGATTTTGTAGTATATGGTCAGACCACAAACTAGTGGTAAGGGCGATAATTCAAAAACTCCAGGTAAGACTCATGACAAAGGTTATTCATCACTAGAGGAAATATCCATGTAATAAGATATCAATAAGGTGAAGGTGGATATAAATCTCTTGTCAGGAAGATTGGATGCCTTATCAGGAAGATTAGATTTTGATATATCTAGCATCTATAACACATTGGCTAGCCTTAACAATTATAACCATAATAATTTAGGATCAAAACTAGATGTTTCAAAAAATCAAGGTGGATCATCTAGGTCATATTATATAGATCCAAATTCTCACACTCACATGGGATCTAAGAATTGGTTACCAAAGGTGGACATGGACAAGTTTGATGACAAGGACCCATTGACTTGGGATTAATCAGATGGAGAATATTTTGAGGTTCATCAAATTTCAAGCTCACAAAAGGTGACAATAGATTCCTTATATCTCAAACCAAAACAATTTATTTGGTATTATTGGCTATGTGCACAATGGAAGAAAAAGGGTCTTAATGTCACATGGACAATTTTTATAGAGGAGTTACAAGAACAATATGGTAATAATGTAGCTAACAACTACTTTAGCTAACTAGCTAAATTAAAATAAAAAGGATCAATTAATGAGTATATTTAGTAATTCCAAAACCTATCTGTGAGAGTTGATTCAATTTTAGAAGAGAACTTGAATGAATTATTCCTAGGTGGTCTCAAGGATCACATCCAACATGAGATATGCATGTTAAAAACTAATTCCATATCTGAGTCTTTTGTTTTAGCACACAAGGTAGAAGAAAAGTTTTTAATACCTAGAAGGCATGGGTTTAATAGAATAAGAGAGAAGAGTTGGTCAAAAAAATTATTCCCTCAACCCACTAGACTAACTCCTTAACAAATTGAAGAAAATAAGGCAAAAGGGTTATGTTTTAACTGAGATAGAAAATACAAAAAGGGACATAAACGTGAAAAAAATAAATTGTTCTACATTGAAGGGCCAAGTGAGGAAGAAGATGATGAAGAAGAGATATCAGATTTCTCAGGTAATGCACCAGGTGAGGAATCAAGAGATCCTCAACCAATCATTTCTTGTCATGCACTTTCAAGTTTTAGCACCCCTCAAACTCTCAAGGTTGTGGGTTTCTTAAAGAAAGAAAGAGTAACAGTTTTGATAGACTCAGGTAGCACTTATAAATTCATCAACAAAAAGTTGGCTACTCCTCTAAATTGTTTTAGATATCCAGCTCTAGAATTTTAGGTCTTTATTGCAAATGGTGGTACTATTAGTTGTTCAAGGAAATGCCATAGCATTAAATTATCCATGGGAAATTATCATCTTGATTTCCCAATGTATGCTATCTCCATGGGTGCAGCTAATATTGTTTTGGGAGTTTAGTGGCTTATGACCTTGGGGACAATTGAGTTGAATTTCTAGGAATTGTTCGTACACTTTAAATCATAGGGAAGGACAATAGAACTAAGAGGGTTGCGTGCAAAGTCTCCACAGATGGTAGGTTCTTACCAAATGCAAAAGATTATTAAGAAGGGGGTAGATGGGTTTGTGGCCCAATTATTTTCATTAGAAGCATATCACTCAAAGTCTTCTACACCATTAGATCTACAAGCAATTGTAGATAAGCAAGTTTAGTAGTTTTTGGGGAGATGCCACAAGGATTGCCTCCTAAAAGGGATCATGATCATGCCATTCAACTAGTACCAGGGAGCCAACCACCCAACATCAGGCCCACAGATATCCATATGTACAAAAAAGTGAGATTGAGAAGATAGTTCAGGAGATGCTCAAGGTAGGTATTATCAGGCATAGTCAGAGTGCTTACTCATCTCCTATGGTATTGGTGTGCAAGAAGGATGAAACTTGGAGGATATGTCTAGATTATAGGGAGCTCAACAAGTTCACCATAAAAGATAAGTTTCCTATTCCAGTAATTGATGATTTGTTAGATGAGCTCAATGGTGCTGTTTATTTTACAAAACTTGATCTTCATTTGTGTTATCATAAAATTAGAATTAGATATGAGGATGTACACATAAGACAACTTTTAGAACCCATGAGGGCCACTATGAATTTTCTATAATGTCTTTTGGGCTCACAAATGCACCCTTGACATTTCAAAGTTTGATGAACTCTATCTTCAGGACATTTTTGAGGATATTTGTTTTGGTATTTTTTGATGACATCTTAATATATAGAAAAACATGGGAGGATCACTTGCAACATTTAAATAAAGTGTTGGACATTTTGGAGTAGAATCAATTGTATGCTAAACTATCCAAGTGCATCTTTGGTGTCAACGAAGTGGAGTACCTAGGTCACATTGTGTCACATGAGGGAGTCAAGGTGGACCCTCACAAGATCTAGATGATTGTAGAGTGGCAAATTCCTAAGACCTTTAAGAACTTATGAGGTTTCTTAGGGCTTACAGGGTATTATCATTGATTTGTAAAGAATTATGGTAGCATAGCATCTCCTCTCACAACTTTGTTGAAGAAGGATTCTTTCCAATGGAATGAATCAACTACAAGGGCATTTGAGCAACTAAAGGAAGCCATGTGCACAACTCCAGTCCTAGGCACCCTTGATTTCTCTAAAACATTCATTATTGAATGATGCTTTAGGACATGACATAGGAGTAGTACTCATGCAAGAAGGAAGACCCATACAATTTTAGAGTTGCCAACTCAAAGGTAAAAATTTGTTGAAGCCAATTTATGAGAAGGAAATGTTGGCTATCTTGCATGAGTCACAATGGAGACCTTACCTAATGGGAAGTCACTTTAAGGTAAAGACAGATCATGATAGTCACAAATATTTCTTGGAACAAAGGTTATCATCAAAAGAACAACAAAAATGGGTCACAAATTTGTTGGGATATGACTTTGAGATCATATATAAGAAGGGCAAGAAGAATGTTGTGACTGATGCTCTATCAAGGAGGGATGAACCCCCAAAGTCACTATTGTATGTCATTTCCATATTACAAGTTGACTAGCTAAATGAGGAAAGAGAAGAGTGGGAAAAGGACATAGATACTCAAACTCTCATTGAGAACTCCAACAGGATTCAAGTGTGTTTGTAAAATTTGCATGGAAAGGGAATGCTTTGTGGTACAAGGTTAGGTTATACCTTTGCAATAATTCAACCCTTAAGTTTAAGGTGTTTGAAGAACTACATGCTTCTCCAATAGGTAGGCAATCAGGATTCTAGAAAACTTATCATAGAATCAAGCAAGATTTCTTTTGGGAGGGGCTAAAAGGGGATGTTTAGAAATTTGTAGCAGAATGCATGGGGTGTCAACAAAGCAAAGGGGAGACAATTAAGACTCCAGGTCTTCTACAATCCCTGTGTATCCCAAGTCAAAGGTGTGAGGAGGCATCTATGGATTTCATCACAAGTTTGCCCAAATATGAAGGAAAAAATGTCATCATGGTTATTGTGGATCGTCTCAGCAAATATGCACACTTTTGTGCTTTGGCACACCTATTGGTAGCAAGCACTATAGCAATAGCCTTTATGAATACTATTCAGAAACTACATGGGACTCCAAAAATTATAGTAAGTGATCATGATCCTATATTTACAAGTAATTTTTGGGCTGACTTATTTTATTGCTTGGGCACTCATCTGGCTCATAGTTCATCATATCACCCCCAATTTGATGGACAGACAGAAGTGGTCAAAAAATGCTTGGAATGGTATCTTTGATGTTTTTCTTTAGATAAACAAGAGATATGGGTGCACTAGCTACCACTAGCAGAATGGTGGTATAACACTTCTTTCCATACTTCTTCCATGATGTCTCCATTTTTGACACTCTATGGGTGCCATCCACCATAAATCACCTCTTCCTTGAGGTCACAACCAAAGGTTCACATAGTTGAAGAACATATTCAACATCAATAAGAGATACTAGCTAGTCTCTGAGAGAACTTGGCAATGACACAATAGAATGAACCAACAAGCTGATCAACACTGCAGTGAAAGAACTTTTGAAGTATAAGACCGAGTCTTTGTATGATTACAAAAATATAAGAAAATGTCTCTCAAACAACAATGAAAAGATAACATTCTTGCACCCAAGTATTATGGTCCTTATAAGGTGTTGCAGAATATTGGTAGTGTAGCATATTAATTGGAGCTCCCTATGTCAACAAAAATTCATCCAGTTTTGCATATTTCATGCTTGAAGAAGGTTATTGGGAAAAATGTTGTAGCATAGATTGAGTTACCTGATCCTGATGAGGAGGGAAGAATAGTTTTGGATCCTAAGAAAATTCTTCAAACACACACTATAAAGTTGAGGACAAGGGCAATCATAGAATATTTGATAAAATGGAAGAACTCTCTAGTTGATGAAGCTACATGGGAGAATGAAGATTTTGTGCAAAAGCATGTACATTTGATCAACTCTAAGGACAATGCTTCTCTGAAGAGGGGGGCATGCTACGCCCTTATTCCTATAGTGTGTATAGGGTTATGAGTAGTCAGCTTGTGGCTACCTTGACTCTTAATTATGATATATAATCATTATTATAGTCAATTATAGGTTATTAGGTCAGCCTAGGGGTTATATTTAATTATGTAAGTTGGCCTGGGTGGTAGCCAAGGCATAATTATATATTTATGAGATAGTGGAAGTGTGTGATCATCATATTGTGAATTGTGTTCCCATTGGAGATATTTGGAGGTTTCCCCCTCGAAGTGGCTTGTTATTTTTAGTTATTATCAAGTATTTCCAACATATTTACGATTATATTCAGCTATTCTACAATTTGTTTCATTACAAGTGCATCTGTCCCAAATATGTCATCTCAAATTCAACAACCATAGCTACTCTAAACTCTGCAAATAAAGATGAATTATTCCTAGTGTAGATAAGATCATCAACATAGAGAACTAAGATAAAAAAATCCTTAGACGAGGTCTTAATATAAAGATTTAGATCTAATCAAGACTTCTTAAGAAACCTTTTTGTTGTAGGTATGAGTCTATCCTTGAATACCATGCTCTTGGTACCTGATTAAGACCATACAAGTCCTTCTTTAATCTATAAACATAATATTCTTTAGAAGGCATTTCACCACCTCTAGGTTGAGAGACATAGAATTCCTCATCAATATATCCATTCAAAAAGGCACTTTTTACATCCATTTGATAAATTGTCTAACTTTATTAAGCTGCCAAAGCTAAAACCAATATGATATTATCCATTCATACTACAAGTGCAAACATTAGTGTAATCAATATCTTCATATTGAGTGTAATGTTTTACTCTATAAGATAGTTGATTGGCAGTTTGATCTTGAGCATTAAGTTATGAAAGCTATTTTATATTGATCTTGAGGATTGATGAAAATTTGGTTATATCTAGAGAAGCCATCCATGAATGACAGTAATGCATGGCCAACAATGGAATCAACAATCATATCAATGTTAGGAAGGGGGAAATCATCTTTAAAGGATGCTTTATTTAAATCATGAAAGTCAATACAAATTTGAATACAGTTGTCAGGTTTGGCGACAACGACACTATTCAAGATTTAAAGTGAATAGTCAATAGGAAAGATAAAGCCAACTTGTAAAAGCTTATCAATCTTAGCCTTAACTGAAAATGCCACCTTAGGATTCATCTTTCATTTTTTTTGTTTTATAGGCTTGAGATCAGGATGCAATACAATGTTATGTTACGATCTTTGGATCAATGCCAGGAATATCAAAATATGTCCAAGAAAAAACCTTAGGATAATCATGCAATAGAGAAGTATGTTCATGTTGTTCTTCTAAATCTAGAAATTTTCTGATTAGGATAACCTTTCCGGGGTTATTAGGGTCCATCAAGAAATCAACAGTTTTTCCATTAAGGAGAGTATTGTGGTCTGGGACATCAGGGGGATGATGGGATCCATAGGTGTCTCATGAGATGCTAAGGTATAATCAGATAAACCAAAATATTTCCCAAAGTATGCTTCTGCATTTAAACAATAAGGAAATCTATGATCATGATGGTAGTGAGGAAAATAATCATAGACTCCTAGAAATTCAGCTAGGGCTTCATCTGTTGAAAAACTATCCAAAGTAATATCACTACAAGTATTACTTGTGTCAATTAATTCATGATAGATTGTATTAAGTGTGGAAATGATTGAAATTATGTTTACATTAAGAGAAGGACGATGTGAATCTTTAGTGGGTTTCAAAGGGCCGTATCTAAGACCAAACAAAGAGCAATGTGGATTAGCTTATAAAGGAATCTTGATACCTTGTTTATTTACACCACAACCATTGCCTCTATATCCTAATTGAGATAATATTTGAAAACCACGACCATAAATGGAATCCATTTAAGTGGAAGGTAGCTCACCATTAGTCACGTAATCAATATTATAAGTATAATCATCACATTGTGTTAAATTAATTTTAGGAGTAGATTGTGTAAAAGATATTGTGGATACCTTTGAGTTTTCCACTTTGATGGTGAGACTTTATACTCATCCATGAAGGTAGGTGTAAAGTCTAACAAACCCCAATCATTGCCTAAAACTTGTTTGAAGATGGCCCGAGTTTTTTCTCAACATTATCTGAGGCAAGAGGTTCTAATGAATCTATTTTTGATAGAGATGGAATTAAAGTGTTTAGAGGTGTATAAGGAAGAGGTTGATTCCCAGATTTAGATTGTAAGCAACTATTTGGATTAGGATCAACCTCAATTGTATGGATTTTGTTATCATAAACAAACTTAATTAAATGATGAAGGGTAGACGAGACTGCCCTCATGGCATGGATACATGGTCTATATCTAGAAGAAGATTATATGTAAGTGAACCGACATGACATGGATAAGTGTAGATAATGTCACAGGTTTGACTATCATGAGTAGTGTGATTGTACCTAGTGATTGTCTACCAACATTATCAAATCCATGAATTTTAAGTGTATCGGGTTTTATGAGAGATGTATCTACACCAATTTTATGTAACATGTCTATGCCATAAACATTAATACCTGATCCATTATCAATCATAGTTTATTTTACTCTAGTTCTATTAGTGATGACAAATATCATGAGAGGATTATTTTGGTTTTGAACTTCTATGGGAGGTAATTCATGTTGTTGAAAAATATTGTTCAAAATTTTCACATGCATACAATCTAACATGGTTGTTACATCATTTGACTTAATAGAATGTGATATGATAACCTTCTATAGAGCTTCTTGGAGTATCCTGTGGTATGTAGGTGATGTTTGTATTAACTCACATAGTGAGATTTTTAATGGAGTAGCGTGAAGCTTCTCAAAAAGATCATATTCTCAACCAAACTGTTGAGGAATATGAGGAGCCTAAGGAAGCACATGTGTAGTAGGTGGAAGACAAGCTAGAAGAAATGCTATTTGTTTTCTTTGTATGTTATTTCTAGTGTTATACATGTGAGAAACCTCATGGTGAGTGGGTGTATGTGACACATTTTGATTGAGTTGAATATTTTTAGTGATTTCTTTTGCAAAGTTTAGAATGTATCTAGGAGGTCTAGATGGTTTTGGCACACCTCCTATAGTGAGCACAGGTTTAGACTATGGTTGAGGAGTATCATAACAAAGATGCAAAACAATTTTGGATTTCTGGTGCAGGAGCACCTTCATAAACTGATACTTCATGGACTGCTTTTGGGAGTTTGATTAAATTTTAATGATTCAACATTTGAATAAGGTTATTTGAGTCATCTTTCAGGTGTTTAGGTCATTAGGAGGTTCAAATATGCAAAATAGTGCATACTATGTAAACATTGCCAATGCAATATTGTAAAAATGCAAAACAAATATGGAATATCAAAGGTCATAGAGTAGTTGAGTCAGTTTCTTTCATTTGGATATATTGGAGACTGAAGAGTCAAGTTGGAATGCCTTTATTAAGGCCTTGTAACCTTCACACAACTCGGAGGTGATTGAAGATTGAGTATGGAATAAGAAAAGACATTATTTTTATGTATTTTCCCTCTGAAAATCACTGTATTCTTGCTGTGTACGGCCCTATACGGGCAGGGGGACATGTCTTTTTGATTTCAAATGAAAGTTCTTTCACTCACTTCCACTTGTGTTTTATTTCATGCATTTTGGTTTTGATTTGTGGTAGATATTGGGAATTTGGTAAAAACTGTCCAAACCCTCTGTTAGGGTAAACAGTGGCATACAAATCTATGGTTCTCTCATTTTTATGCATTGCATGTTGTTGATCCTTGGTGTAAAATGATGGTGGTAGTAGTTTCCTTCATATTCTTGAGGTCTTCGACCAAATAGCTAAGATTTAAGTGCGGAAAATCAAGTTTTATGACTGCTTTCTATGTCACAGTCCAGAAAAGCAGAGTTTTAAGAGCAGTCTTGAGATATAGGTGTAGGGTTGTTAAAAATATTGATGGGAATAGACTTTTGATGATTTAATGAGCATGTGCAGACCTTGTTTGAAGTGTTCCATGCACATGCAAGGTGTGGGGAGTCGTCGAGTGTCCTCTTTCAATAAGCCCTGTTTGTATGCAAGGCCTAATAGCCCTAATCTGCTCGCTGACAGTCCATTTTTGGACAATTCTTTCCAAAGCAACATACATTGAATTTAAGATATGTTTTAAACCACCTTAATGGGTATCCAAAACACCCATCACAGTCTTGAGAAGAGTCTTATGCAAAAAGTTATGAGTGACTGTCCTTCAAAACAGGGCTACAAGGTGCTTTGACAGTCATTGAAGAGATGATTGCATGCATGTTGGGATAGTCCTTGGAAATAGTTTATTGAGGTTGAGTAGGAGTTCTTGAGGAGATTGAAGGATGTTAGAGACCTCTCTTGGGTCAGAGAAGTTGAAACTCAGTTTGGGATCACTGGTTTTGGGAAGTTCTCTTGTGAAGCTTGTGGATCCTTATGAATTGAAAACCTTTGTTATTGAATATACTACCAAGAAGTTGAGTTAGATCTTTTCCTCTGCATCAGTTTCTTAGGTTCTTTGTGGGAACTAGAAACATAAATTATGTTGATGAATCTTTGAAAGATAGAAGGTTTAGAAGTCATAGAGGATGATTTCATTGAGATGAAGTCATCAAGGGCTTCATCTAACATATCAAAATCATCACTACTAAATAGATCATCAAATGCACTAAAATCTTGAATAAAAAGATCCAACATTGTTACATACCTTAGTTTTACAAACATAAATATCTAATGTGAAATAGATGATATATAAAAACAACAATGTCTAATTAATCATCTAATTAAATATAAATCAGATCTAAGAAGTGTTGTAAGCTCGCCAAGTTCACCAAAATGTTATGTAGAAAAAAGGGGATCTAGTCTAATGCACCAAAACTAGGTCAACCTTCTTCCACATGAACATTAGAACACAAACCAATCTTGGCTATGATCCTGGAAGGAGAGCCAAGCTATAGGGGTTCTATCCCTTTGTCATATGGATGCAGATTGATTACTAAGGATTTGATTATACTATGAAATAATAGGCTAAAGTAATGAATTTGAGCTAAGTTATAGAGTATAACTATAGAAAATAGGAATCTGAATTAGAGCAGTGACCAAAGAGAAAACTAGAACTTGTCACTCAAACCTGGGCAAAATTGGCAAGGAATATGGTTCTTAGACATTGTAGTCCTGGTCTTTAGGATCCTCTAAAAAGTAGCCTTCATCTATCGAGATTTGTGATCGTCCGTTTGCTCTCTAATTTGTGTTACCTATTTCCGATCATCGCAAACCTGCAAAATAACAAGAGATGGAAGGTGTTGGTAATCATTTATGTTTAGGGTTTTAGGCTCGAGCTACTGGTGGTGCCTGCATAAGTATTCAGGTTTCAAGCATTTAGATATGCAGGCCCCTTCCCAAAAATCCAAAAAATTCCAACACTTTCGGCCTCTGCAGTTGAAAAGAATGCCAAAATCAATTTAGGTGCAAGTGTCTTTGTATATACAAGGCTCTTTGTATATACATGCAAGTCAAATATACATTGGCGAGCTTGCAAAATCTCTATCGACCTCCAAAAATGATGAAAAATGAGTTATATGCATTCTATAATGCATATTGGGTCGCATATACAAAGGGGGAATCTTTCATAGATTCTCAGAATATTCCCTGTTTGTATGTCGGGTTGCTTGTATATTTTGTTGTATGTTCGAGTGTACAAGCAAGAGATACAAAGGAAGACATGTAGGGGTGGAATATACATTGAAGATTCTAGGGATATTCGATGTTAGTATATAGGGATGAATGCATGTTTAAACATACAAAGGCCATATACAAGAAAATATGCATGGGTGGCGGACCTGCTTCTACTACAGTATGATGTACAAATGGTTTTGTATATCGAATCTACATACATGCAAAGGTCTTTGTATCTCCAACATACAAGCCGACATACAATGGAAAAATGTACATTCTAGACCCGATAGAAATTTCAGGTTGCTTCATAAACATTTTGGGGTCCGTGGCGTGCATGTATATAGCATTTGTACATGCCGATATGCAAAAGGTGAGGTACGAGCCAGATTTCAAGGCGAATGTAATGGGTTTCATAATTTTTGGGATCCGCCTTATATGTATGAGGCGATGGATGCAAGCAAAGGGACATACAACCTAGATGCGATGGAGGAATAAAATGTAGTGAATAAATATTTCAGGTCCGTGGGTTGTATAAAGCGCTTGTATATGCCGATATACAAGCCGATGTGCAATGAAAGGGATACAAGCCAGATTTGAACTGATTCTCAAATTGTTCTATAAAATTTGAGATCTGGCTTGTATATAAAGTGCTTATATATGTTCATGCATATGCAAAGGCAAAAAAGGCAAAATTGAAGAAGGGAAAAGCCAGCGATAAAAACATGAGGTGCCTCCGTGGCACATTTTCACTGGTCGATGACTTTTCAGCATTTTTTTGGCACCATTGATCCTGGCGACAGGAGGGTGATCGACGGCCATGCTTTGAGACCACAGTGAAGGTTTTTTCCTAAGTGTTTGAAGTCATTTTTTGAGCGGGAAAACAACAGAGGCACACTATTGCTGCATTTCAGAGGGAGCTGCGGGTAGCTGAGGCTTTAATGGCGGTTGTGCAGTGGCACTGATGGAGTTGACAAGTCAACCACCCGATTAAAGATGAAAATCCTTGAGCAGCAGTACAGATCCTGATTCCACCTACTCCTTCCTCTTTGTCCCTTTGCCACTTTCAATTTTGAGTGCCATTTCTCATGCATTGTATCTGGCGGATTTTTGTCTGGCCTTGTAATTAATTTTGCTGAGTTTACAGTTTTGGTATAAAAGCCAAGCTATGTTACTCATTGTGTTGTTGAAGACTTGGGCAATTTTTTTGTAAATAATGAAACTAAAAAGAATGTGCACATATCCAAAACTTTCACTGCTTCATGGAGAGACATTCATTTAGATATGAGGATATGTGGATGAGGTTTTTTGTTGGATCCTTTGGTGCTAAAGCTAGAGATTGGTATTTGAGCTTTCCAAAGAGATCCTTTGCCTATTGGGATGAACTTATTGACTGCTTTAGAAAAGAATTTGCAAGAGAACCTGTTGACCTTGTTGCAAGATTAATGGAAATTAGAAGACAAGATGAAGAGCGTAGTATTGATTTCAGTCATAGATTTGCAGTAGCCCTTTCACAAATCCCTGAAGCCTTCAGACCTGATATTTCAGCCTGTGTTGGCATATATTTTGAAGCTTTCGAGAAGGGCTCTAGTGCATTATTAAGGGAATTCAAGATGACAAGTATGCAGATGGCATACAAGTTTTTAGAAAATATAGAAAAAATAAAAAATGAGCATATGCAAAATTCCCTGTCCACAGGCTTTGGTGTGAATAATAGTTGTATGGCTGCAAATGAGCAACTGATCATGGCATCAGTTGAAGATAAATGTGAAAAGGAAAGCATAGAAGTTGAGACTGCTGTATTTGAACATAATGCTGACAACAATGCTCAACTGGATTGTTCACTAGTTGAGGATGCCAAAGAGAGGATCAGTGGTGACTCCCATTGCAAGGTTAAGGTATCTAATTTTGAAAATAATAATGTGGTTATGGACAGCAGTGAATACTTGTTTGTGTGGGTTTGTGGAGATGATTGTGAGTATTGTGCACAAAATAGAGAAGAAATTAGCAAACAGAAGAGCAGTTCCATGTTTGAATCATTGCCTTTTATTCAAACACATGGAAATGATGAAGAGCAATCAGAAATTGAAACAAGTGCTAGTGCTGAGCATGATTGTTCTTTATTTGATTATAGTTTTGTCTATGACACACAGGCTGATACTCCTCCACAAAGAGAATTCACTGATAATGAAAAGGCATGTTTTGCTACCCATAAACTAGTGGCACACCATGATGAAGCTGAAACACTTGGATCAACCTTTTTTGACACATATAGTGATGAGGATCTATTTGAGTATGGTGAAGATCAGGGCACTGTTGTTGATACGAATTCTATTTTTCATCTTGATGAGGGAGAGACCAACATACATCATGAAGGTTATTGTAGAGAGGTGCCAAAGCCTGATTCTTTCCAGCTTGGTGCAGCTGATGGTTGTATGCATGATGTGCATAGTTGTGAATTTGAAAGCTTCTTCCTTGATATGCCAGCTTATGATACAGTGAGGCCTAATGCTCCTAGCTACATGGTGGACTTTGAATGTTTTTAGTTTTCAGTCCAGCTAGGAGATCATTTTACAATGCATGTTGCTGATACAGATGATGACAAGTGCTATATGCCATATAAATATGCATTGTTTCATAAATATAACATTCACATGTTGCTTGATGCTGATGGTTGTTTGCATAACGTTGATGGTGACGAGCTGAACAAGATGGTTGAATATGCAAAAGACAAGGTTTGTTTGTGGATAAATCATGGCAGCATTTTCAGGCTTGATCCAGTGATATCAGAATAAAATCAAGTGTTTGACAGAGGAAAACTCTAGTTTCTCCTTTTTGGTGGCCCTGGGCCACCAAGTAAATTTTAATAAATGTGTTTTGTGATGCAGATTGGTGTAGTTTTGACTTTGTTGCCCAATAGATAGGGACTGGTCTGCATCCCAGAGATCTGAAGTTCTCGCCATGCCTGCAAGAGGCATGCGTCCCCAGACAGAGCCTATGTTGGTAATCATTTATGTTTAGGGTTTTAGGCTCGAGCTACTGGTGGTGCCTGCATATGTATTCAGGTTTCAAGCATTTAGATATGCAGGCCCCTTCCCAAAAATCTAGAAAATTCCAACACTTTCAGCCTCTACAGTTGAAAAGAATGCCAAAATCAATTTAGGTGCAAGTGTCTTTGTATATACAAGGCTCTTTGTATATACATGCAAGTCAAATATACATTAGCGAGCTTGCAAAATATCTATCGGCCTCCAAAAATGATGAAAAATGAGTTATATGCATTCTGCAATGCATATCGGGTCGCATATACAAAGGGGGAATCTTTCATAGATTCCCAGAATATTCCTAGTTTGTATATCAGGTTTCTTGTATATTTTGTTGTATGTTCGAGTGTACAAGCAAGAGATACAAAGGAAGACATGCAGGGGCGGAATATACATTGAAGATTCTAGGGATATTCGCTATTAGTATATAGGGGTGAATGTATGTTTAAACATACAAAGGTCATATACAAGAAAATATGCATGGGTGGCGGACCTGCGTCCGCTATAGTGTGATGTACAAATGGTCTTGTATATCGAATCTACATATATGCAAAGGTCTTTGTATCTCCAACATACAAGCCAACATACAATGGAAATATGTACATTCCAGACTCGATAGAAATTTTAGGTTGCTTCATAAACATTTTGGGGTCTGTGGTGTGCATGTATATAGCATTTGTACATGCTGATAAGCAAAAGGTGAGGTACAAGCTAGATTTCAAGGTGAATGTAATGGGTTTCATAATTTTTGGGATTCGCCTTGTATGTATGAGGCGATGGATGCAAGCAAAGGGACATACAACCCAGACGCGATGGAGGAATAAAATGCAGTGAATAAATATTTTGGGTCCGTGGGTTGTATAAAGTGCTTGTATATGTCAATATACAAGCCGATGTGCAATGAAAGGGATACAAGCCCGATTTGAACTGATTCTCAAATTGTTCTATAAAATTTGAGATCCGGCTTGTATATAAAGTGCTTATATATGTTCATGCATATGTAAAGGCAAAAAAGACAAAATTAAAGAAGGGAAAAGCCAACGATAGAAACATGAGGTGCCTCCGTGGCACATTTTCACTGGCCGATGACTTTTCAGCTTTTTTTTGGCGCCATTGATCCTGGCGATAGGAGGGTGATCGACGGCCATGCTTTGAGACCACAGCGAAGGTTTTTTCCTGAGTGTTTGAAGTCATTTTTTGAGTGGGAAAACAATAGAGGCACGTTGTTGCTGCATTTCAGAGGGAGCTGCGGGTAGCTAAGGCTTTAATGGCAGTTGTACAGTGGCACTGATGGAGTTGACAGGTCAACCACCCGATTGAAGATAAAAATCCTTGAGCGGCGGTGCAGATCTTGATTCCACCTACTCCTTCCTCTTTGTCCCTCTACCACTTCCAATTTTGAGCGCCATTTCTCATGCATTGTATCTGGTGGATTTTTGTCTGGCCTTGTAATTATTTTTGCTGAGTTTATAGTTTTGGTATAAAATCTAAGCTGTGTTACTCATTGTGTTGTTGAAGACTTGGGCAATTTTTGTCTAAATAATGAAAAATAGAGCATTTCCTGGCAGTTGTATCTCTTTCTAAAGTTTACGAGTTGCATTTTGAATGCATTTTGTACATTCTTTTTAGTTTCATGTCAATTTTATATGAGAAATGCTTATTTGCATGTGTTTTAGTTGTCTGTCTCCATTTGCTGTATGCATTTCCTTCTTCTGAATCTGGTTGCTAAGGGTTACTTAGATTCTAGGGTATAGTTTTCTGTACCACATACTTGATCTTTTGACTTCCATTCAAGGAGTGGATTAAATTGTTTTAGGTCAATCATGGGGAAGTATGTATGTCAGCCAGGATATCTATAAGTATGGGCAGCTAAAATACCCATTCCTGGGTGGTATTTGTAAGGTGAATACCAGCTTTGACCCCCTGAAACATGAATGCAGTTGCAAACCATTCACTTGTATACATCTATTTGACTCCTTGCCCTGAGATAGGCACTGATCTTCTCTTGTTTAGTACTTATGATCCAAAAACCCCCTATCTTACATCCAAAGTATAAATCAATCATTTCAATACTTCCAATCTGTTAGTGTAGGAGTAGGAATTAGGAACCTCCTGCATACTCTCATCCATAACCAGACACACATGTCCAAGAGTGTTGCTAAACTTGTGATTTGTCATTCAAATCTTGGTCCATACATGAGAGTATTCTGCCTACTATCACAAAGCTAAATCTTCATGTCATTGGGTGAGTCAAAGTGTTAAATCTTTAGCTATAGGGATACCCCCCTTGGTGCGGCAGAACCAGAAGTGAAGGGGAGGTAGCTCACGCAACCTCCCGTACTCTGTTGGCCGAATCTACCTGTGCATTGGAACTGGCAAACCCTCTGCCAATTTGGAGAAAATTACCAACAGAAGGGTTGTGGCTATATAAGAGTTTGCCTTAGTCAAGCCCCCATTTTGGTATTCCTACCTCACGAATAGCTAGATTAGAGAAGATCAAATAGTGTGTGGTCCTAATCTTATGTGCATCTAAGATTGTAATGAGTAGCAAACCCAAAGGATTTATTGCAAAACCCTAACCCTATATGACTCAAGCATATAGAATGATCAACTAAAGAGAAGTGTCTCACTCAAGGAAACACTAACCTTCAACTCAAGGAAGGTGGACTGATTGAAATCTATAGAATAAGAAGGTATTGCAACCATAACCAATCGCGATGATGTAGGTACTCATGTCAAACTCAAGTTGGTGGTTCCAACTGTTCTCTCAAACATGCAAGAAGGAACAAGATGGACTCAAGATCTTGCTTCCAAATCTACCACAATCCTTTCCAAGAGCATACAAATCAGTATTCCAACAACAAATAAACCTGCAATAATTCATAAGTCTGGAATAATATGAAGATAGCCCAGAGTTCTCTCTAGAGTCTTTAAAGTATTTTCAAAGTTTTATCTAAATATGTAGACCAAGGAGAGAAAATATTTGAATATTAGAGGCTGATGAAGTATGAGACTAAAATGTCGAAATAGAGGTCATGTCACTCAAGACAAGGCCGACACCATCAGGGATTTAAATCTCCACAAGACATGGGAGGACACTAGCACTTGGGTGCTAGGGTCCTAGTTAAATCTTCTTAGGAAGTTAGCATTGCTTCAGGACATCACCAGGATCTTAACACTGCCCTATGTTTTGGAATTTGATCAACAGTAATAGTTTAGTAAAGTTTAGTAAGATTTAGGAAGTTTTAGGAAGGTTTAGGAAATTGAGGCACTTCTCTTGAGTCGAGGGTAAAGCCAAGGCTAGAAAGTGGTCCTAAAAGTGGACTAATGAAGCAGATACCAAGGCAGGTGCTAAACAAAACGTGAAATTGTGATTGCACTATCAAGGAACACAATTTACAACATAACAAGTGTATGACAACATAAGATGAGGTAGTGGCACATTAAAAGAAAAAAAGAATACAAAGGTTTATGTACAAGTTCAGGCTAGCATCTAAGGTGTAATCTCATCTATCATAAGATCATCATCAAAGAATGAGGTGTCGGGAAAATATTAATTGTAGTAAGTAGGAGAAATGTATAAGTGATTGGTGGGATAATGGAAATGGTATCAAACATAGTGTGTGATGGAGGTAGGACATAATATAATGAAAGTGTAGGTGAATGGAGTGGTAAAGGGTCACTGGAATGAGCCTTTGATGGGCTTGGCATGGGACCAAGGTTAAGAGGCTTAAGAGATAATGTATCATCAATGTTCATGTCTTAAGATGTAGATTGGAGAGGTGGGGGTGAAGGATCATCACAAATGGAATATGGATGATTATTGTGGGTAGAAGATGGAGTTGAGGAAAGGGATGAATCAAGAGAGGATGTTATCTTGTACCAAACCGTTCATTGATTCTTGGATTGTGGTAGGTTGGTGTGATGACTATAGGGTGAGGGAAGTTTTATGGTGGGAGGATTTGAATGAGGTGAAGAGTGGTAAATTAATTGTCATTGGTGTTTGTTGTTGGGAGGTCAAGGAAAATGTAATGTACTGTATCTATTTGTATTTTTAAAAAATATTTTACGTGTGATATTTTATTATTATTATTGTGTGGTCTTTTAGATAGATAGAAGATGCAGAAGGGGTTTTATATTTCCCTGCAGATGTGGTGCCAGAGCACACAATATAATGCATATAATAGAAACCCAGAAACAAATATCAGGAAACTATCAACTACCTAGATAGTAGAATGGCTAATAAACAATTATCATAACATACCCATATGCAGATTTGAAACTTCAGTTTTTGACTATTGCTAGACCAGCCATGGGTTTAGCCAGTTTCACCCCAAAAGCATTACAAATGTTTGCAAATGAATATACAATGCAATGTTCAGGTCTAAAGACCCCAAATGCCTCCAAAGAAGGAATGTAACTACTGTAAATCTTGGAGAATGAAACTATGTGAACCTCATGTCCCCAATAAGGAAGTACGACCTCTAGGGAAGTACGACCAGCAAGAGGAAAAAACACAACAACAAGAACTCCTCAAACTCACACCAAAATCTGCCTCCAAACCCTCCAATCTTAGCATACAAAATCAGTAACCAAGATATATCAATCAGCTCCAAATACAACTTCAAATAACTCCATTGCAAGCACACTTGTGAATGCTGAATACATCCACCTTCACTGGCATCGTTGGGTGATCTTTCACACCTGTGGGATACCGTTACTCAGGGAGGTTTCCATCTCCAAGAGCCTCTAGTTCAAATCCTCAAACCCCAAACAATATGAAACCCTCACAGATCTCAAAATCAGAAATATCATAAACTTAGCATATCCAAATGAGAGCACTTTTCCTCCTTTTATACTTTTCCAACTGGGAGTCTCTAAAATCCTCTTGCTTATGGGATAAAACAGAAGAGGGAAAATACATTTTAAAATATTATAATTCTCTTTAATTCTTTTTTCAACATCACCCTTAAAGTCCCCTCTTTTAAAAAAATGTTAAGTTGTTGAGCCTAGGCACCAAGGTCCAATATTAAATAATAATGTTTAATTTATGGACTTTAGAATGGAGGCCAAGATGATGTCAGAAACCAATGATCTATAGCTCGTTGGAAAGGTCTTGACGAAATGCATCTGATCCAACTCTAAAAATCCTAAACTGACATAGAACCTAGACTTACTAAAAATAGTAAGTAACGACCAAGAGCCCATTGAGCCAACCACGAGGGTGCCAACTAGATCCACTAAATGCAAACCATAATCCTACATTGACAAAGACCTCCAGGGCCAAACTAACCCCAGTTTCCTAACCAAATTGCTAGCCCATGAGAACTCCATGATGGACTAACCATGTGTCTAGAAGGGGACATTACAGTCTGCCCTCCCTAAGATTACTTGCCTCAAGCAATCTTAGATCAGAATGCTCCAATATCCGCTCGTTCTCCCATGTAGCATCCTCAACCGGTAGGTTCTTCCATTTGACCAGGTACTCTCTGATAATCCTCCTCCTCAAATTACGATCCTTGGTGTCAATAATTGCTTCGGGTACTAATATCAACTTCCCCTCTTCATCAAGAGGCAACTCAACTGATGGTGCAACATTGTGCCCTAGTGCCTTCTTGAGGTGAGAAACATGGAACACATTATGTACCCTACTCCCTATTGGTAACTCCAACTCATAAGCCACCTCTCCAATCCTCCTAGAGATCCTGAAAGGTCCATAATACCATGGTTTCAACTTCTCTACTCCACTCTTTTTGAGAGTAGACTACCTATAAGGCTGTAGCATGAGGTAAACCATGTCACCGACTTCAAATGATCGCTCAGTTCTCTGCTGATCTGCATACTACTTTTGTTGATTCTAAGCCTTATGTATGTTCTCCTTTAGTGCCCTCATGATATCTTGACTCTCCTGAAGGAAGTCTTTGGCCTTTGGTACCCTGCTATCACCAAACAGTAAATCAACAAAGCTTGGTACCTCATAACCATACAATGCCATGAAGGGTGACATCTGAATGGACATGTGGTAAGTGGAATTATAGCAATACTCCCCCATGTGAAGCCACTTAACCCATGCCTTTTGTTGCCTGAAACATAGTTTCAGAGGTATCCTTCCACCCACTTATTAACTATCTCTATCTGACCATCAATCTAGGGGTGGTAACTGGTACTAGGTGTGAGCTTTGTCCCTGACAACTTGAAGAGCTCCTACCAAAAGTTATTGAGGAACCTGCTGTCCCTGTCACTAACAATACTCCAAGGCAACCCATGGAGTTGAAATACCTCACAAAGAACAACTTTGCAACCTAATCTGCAGTGTAGGTGGTAGGAATAGCAAAGAAGTGTGCATACTTTGTCAATCTGTTTGCCACCACATAAATACAATCCTTGCCTCAGACTCTAGGTAGACCTATGATAAAGTCCATAGAAATTCTATCCCACTTCCTATCAGGAATGGGGAGGGGCTGCAATAAACCTCCTAAAAGTGAGTGATCCTGCTTGTTCTACTGACATATTGGGTACTCTCTCACATATTGCATTACCTCAGTCTAGAGGTTTTTCCAGGTGAACCTCTCTCTGACCTGCTTGTAAGTTTTGAAGTATCTTCGATGCCCTGCCATAGGTAAATCATGGAATGCCCTCAAAACTTTTTTCTTCATCTAAGAACCTGACACCAAGAAGATCCTATCCTTGTAAATGATTAAATCATTTACCACTGTGTACCTGTCATATTTAATGGTGTCATCAATCACTCCAGTAGCCCACTCATCTTTGGCATACTCTACTGAAATCAATTCCCTCCAGTCATCTGTAATAGCACCAAGTGCACACAAATGGGGCCTCCTAGATAGAGCATCGGCAACAACGTTCTTCCCCTTGACATAAACAATGTCAAAATCATAGGTCTGTAGCTTTCTAACCCACTTGTGTTGCTTCTCATTCAAATCCTTTTGTCCAAGGAAATGCTTCATACTATTTTGATCCATCTTAACCACAAATTTGCCACCCTGAAGGTACTGTCTGAACTTAGCCAATGCATGCATGATGGCTAGCATCTCCTTGTCGTAGATGTTGTAGCTCCTCTCCACACCCTTCAACTTCCTACTCTCAAATGCTATGGGGTGCTTATCCTGCATGATCACCGCACCAATGCCTTCACATGAGGCATCACACTGTAGCTTGAAGGGTTTGCTAAAATCAAGTATAGCTAACATAGGGCATGTACTCATGATCTGTTTAAATTTGTCAAAACACTCCTATGCCCTATTTGTCTAACTGAAAGCATCCTTACGAGTCAAATCTGTAAGGGGAGCAGCCGACTAAGAGAACCCCTTCGCAAACCTGCGGTAATACCCACAAAGGCCAAGAAATCCCTTAAGATATGAGAGATTCTTTGGTGGTGGCCAATCCACAATTGCCTGAATCTTTTCTGGGTCTACCTTCACACTACCAACACTGATAATATGACCCAAGTACAACAACTCGGTCATCCCAAACTCACACTTTGACATTTTGGCATACAACAACTCCCTCTCCAGGATGCTCAGAACAATGTTAATGTGTTTCAGATGCTCTTCCCATGTTTTGCTATAAATCAATATATCATCAAAGAAAATCAGCACAAATCTCCTCAACTGCTCTCTAAACACCTTGTTCATGCAAGACTAGAAGGTAGCTAGTGCATTGGTCAAACCAAATGGCATGACCAGGAACTCAAAGTGCCCATAATGACACCTAAATGTTGTCTTCTCCACATCCTCATCTCTGACCTAGATCTAATGGTAATCGGATCTCAAATCAATCTTGAAGAAGTAACAGGCCTCGTGCAACTCATCAATCAACTCATCTATTTTGAGAATTGGGTACCTATTCTTGATTGTTTTCTTATTGAGTTCCCTATAGTCAATACACATTCTGAGAGTCCCATCCTTCTTCTTCACCAATACTATGGATGATGCAAACAAACTCTTACTAGTTCTGATGTGACCCATCTCAAGAAGCTCTTTGATAGCCTTCTCGATCTCATCCTTATACCTCTTTGGGTGCTTGTAAGGTGTAATTATTACTAGCTTAGCACCCTCCTCCAACTCAATCACATGCTTAGAACCTCTATCAGGAGGTTTACCTGGTGGAATATCACTAAACACTTTGGTGTGTTTAGTAAGTATAGACTGTATGTCAGGAGGATATGTATGCTTTTGTTGATCTGCTGCTGGCATCACCATAATCTCTACTACCCACTCCACCTGATCATGATGAATCAATCGCTCCATCTGCTTGAGAGAAACAACTCTCAACCCACCATCTGAAATGCCTCTTAGCACATGTCTAACTCCATCCACCTCAAACTTCATTTCCATCGTCCGCAAGTTGAGTGTGAACTCAATATCATTCACCACTTCATACCCAACACAACATCCATCTTACCCATGCTGACAACATAAAATTCTGATTGGCAAGTGTATTTGTTCAACTGGATTGATAGATTGGGTATCCTCCTAGTGCAAGTGAGTATGAAACCATCCGCAACCTTCACCTTAAAACCCTCAAATTCCTTGGTTTTCAGCCCTCGCTTGGTGATGAAGCCCTCATCTATGAAGTTATGAGTGGCACCTGTGTCAAGTAATGCAACACACCACTGCCCACCCAAAACTCCTCTTATCCTGAATGATCCCTCCCTCTAGATACTCAAGATACGTGCTATAGGTAGGGTCGTATCATCCTCTCTATCTGATGCTTCGTTAGGGCCTTTCGATTCTACATCCTCAGCCTCTGAATGGTAGTCTAAATGGGGCTCTAAATCAACAGATGCATCGGCTGAAAAATACTCTAACTGGTTAGCCTTCCCTTGGGCAGCACACTTGTGCTTAGGATCCCAAGGCTCCAGGCAATGCAAATAGATCTTCCTCTATCTCAGGTCATTCAACTGATCACTATCCAGCCTGGAAGAATTTTTATGTGGCTATCCCACATCTTTCTAGAATGGCCTCCTATCTCTCTCCTTATCCCTCCTTTACAAAAAGCTTTTGGATTGAAACTTGTTCCTCCATGTTGATGATTCCAAGTCCCGAGCCTTCTTCATGGCCTCTTGAAGTGTAGGGAGGTCAGAGCCCTTAATCCATCGATGAAATTGATCTGACAATCCATCAATGAAGAGAACAACCAATCTATGCTCAGTAATATCTGGTACCATAAGATATATGTCCTGGAAATCAGTGATGTAGGAGTCTACTAATCTGCTGTCTCAACTGTGTTAACTCCTTGAACTATAATTTTGGGTCTTTTTTATCGAACCTGTCGATCAGTCTGGCTGTTAACTCCACATATGAAGTGACCTGATCGTGACCTAGTGTGACCTTCCCGTTGCTCCACCATTTGTGAGCAGTCCCCTCCAAGTGTAAAGATGCATATGTAATGGCATCCTCCTCTGGCATGGGACTGATTTGCAAGTAGCTATCCAATTTCTAGACCCAAGCTCTCGCGGTGGTCTTACCCAATCCGTTGAAGTAGGGAAGTGTCATCTTACTTACTTTCCTTTGCAATTCTTGGTTCTGAGGTCTACCTCCCCTATGAGGTTTAGACCTATGCCTCATTTTAGAATATTCAGCAAATGTCATCTCATTTCTAAAAGCATCATTGGACTCTCTCTAGTCCCTCAGAATCTCCTCCTAAAATTCTCCCTGTGTGGGGTCCTATTTAGGAACTTGGTTCCTGGGAGCAAATATAGGGATGCCAGGTCTATCTCCAGCAGTGAACTGCGAAGCCCTCTGATGTGTAACTGATGCCTCGTCATCATCATCTTTGTCCCTATGTCTATCATCCTAGCTCCTGTCCCCATGATTTTGTTCTCCCCAGTTCCTGTCACCATTGTGTCTATCACCCCCATCATTCCTATTTCTGTCTCCTCCATCATGTCTATTTCTATCACTGTCCTGGTACCTATTCCTGTCACCTCTATTGTACCTATTCCTGTCACCTCCGTGGTACCTGTTCCTATCACCACCATTGTACCTATTCCTGTCATGGTGATTATCCCCATCATCACACAACCGATCGATGGCATTTGTCAACTTGGCCTGTGCCTCTAATATCTCTCGTTGAGATTCCCTCATCTCTCTGGTGAGTGTGGCCAAAATATCACATGCACTGAGTACTAGTTCTTCCTTGTCACCCATCTTTCCTATAGGACCTGTAACTGGTGGAAGCTCACTGAAAAAGGGGTATATTCGTGAGACCTACCAATCATTCTCAGTAGCAGCAACCTCTACCTTTGTATCTATATCAAATGGATATACTGGTGGTGCTAGATTTACTGGTTTAACCTACTGTGGAACCTGTGTTGCCTGCTGTAACCTGTTCCTCCTAGTATCATAAGGATGTGATGAAGATGTTGAAGGATTCATATCTCAAACATGAAGCGTACATGCTTCATTTTTATCTACATGTTCATACTTTCAATCGCATCTCTGTTCAACTTCACAGGATGGCAAGATCATAGCTCTGATACCACTGTAATGTGCCATACCTATTTGTATTTTTTAAAAATCTTTTATGTGTGATATTTTATTATTATTTTTGTGGTCTTTCAGATAGATAGAAGATGTAGAAGGGGTTTATGTTTCCTTGCAGATGTGGTACCAGAGCACACAATATATTGCATATAATAGAAACCCAAAAAAACTACAATAGATATCAGGAAACTATCAACTGCCCAGATAGCAGAATGGCTAATAAACAATTATCAGAACATACCCATATGCAAATTTGAAACTTCAGTTTTTGACTATTGCTGGACCAGCCATGGGTTTAGCCAGTTTCACCCCAAATGCATTACAAATGTTTGCAAATGAATATATAATGCAATGTTTAGGTCCAAAGACACCAAATGCCTCCAAAGAAGGAATGCAACTGCTGCAAATCCTAGAGAATGAAACTATGTGAACCTCACATCCCCAGCAAGGAAGTACAACCTCTAGGGAAGTACGACCAGCAAGAGGAAAAAAACATAGCAGTAAGAACTCCTCGAACTCACACCAAAATCTGCATCCAAACCCTCCAATCTTAGCATACAAAATTAGTAACCAAGATATATCAATCAGATCCAAATACAACTTCAAATAACTCCATTGCAAGCACATTTATGAATGCTGAATACACCCACCTTCATTGGCACCATTGGGTGATCTTTTACACCTGTGGGATACCATTACTTAGGCAGGTTTCCATCTCCAAGAGCCTCTGGTTCAAATCCTCAAACCCCAAACAATGTGAAACCCTAGTAGAGCTCAAAATCAAAAATATCATAAACTTAGCATATCCAAATGAGAGCACTTTTCCTCCTTTTATACTTTTCCAACTGGGAGTCTCTAAATTCCTCTTGCATATGGGATAAAACATAAGAGGGAAAATATATTTTAAAATATTATAATTCTCTTTAATTCTTTTCTCAACATCACCCTTAAAGTCTCCTCTTTTAAAACAACATTAAGTTGTTGAGCCTAGGCATCAAGGTCCAATATTAAATAATAACGTTTAATTTACAGACTTTAAAATGGAGGCCAAGATGATGTCAGAAACCAATGATCTATAGCTCATTGGAAAGCTCTTGATGAAATGCATCTGATCCAACTTTGAAAATCCCAAACTAACATAGAACCCGGACTTACTGAAAACAGTAAGTAACGACCAAGAGCCCACTAAGCCAACTACGAGGGTGCCAACTAGATCCATTGAATGCAAACCATAACTCCTACACTGACAAAGACCTCCAGGGCCAAACTAACCCCAGTTTCCTAACCAAACTACTAGCCCATATGAATTCCATGATGGACTAACCATGTGTCTAGAAGGGGACAATACTAGAAAAGGTGAATGGTGGTGAGTGATGGGAGATGACAGGAGTTGATAAATTAGTGTAGGAGGTCTTAATTGAGGATGAGAAAAGGTTGAATGTGTTGAGGGATGGTTATATGATAGGTGGAGGTTATATAAAAAAGGATATGATGATTATTTGGTAGTATGATAATTCAATGCATGTTGGAGTGGTAATATAGGGGCCCATAAGTGGAGAGAATGGGATTGGTTTGGTTAAATTAGTGTTTATGTTTGACATAATCAACATAATTTTGATACATTGGGTTTATGTATTATAAATGTTCTAACTCTAGTTTGTGAATAAAATGATCTATTGTAAAGTTTTCATTTGTGCATATTATCCTAAACATAGATATTGGTATTGTTATGTTAGAGTTTTCATCCTCAAACTTTACACATTGGTATAGAATGGAAGATATGGCTTAAAATTCATCTATCCATGTCCATATAAGGAGTTGATAAAATTATTTAGAAATGGGCACCACATGTGCTAAGATTTGGGTATGCTTAGGGACAATACTGATAGGGATAACAATGTTTCCTAAAGTCTCTATTAACATCTCATTGTAGTATTTTAATATCACTCCTACAAATGAATGTGTCATGATGAGTGCCTATATCATAAAGGTACTCTTTTTAACTACTATGTTGAATGGTGAATTGGGGTCTATAACAATACCTTCACAATGATTTCTATTAATAAGTCCATTTATCTACAATGGGTCATGGAAATTATTGTCAATAATTTCTTGTGATTTAAATGTGATCATAGGCTTTTATGGGGTTAGACCTAATGTGGAAGGACTCATATTGATTATGGAAACCATTTTTTCAAAAGTATTTATTTTAGTTCCCTCATGAGGAGATTCTATAAGGTCCATTTAGTTTGGTATTTGTTATGTTAGAAATTGTACTCCTATATGGATTCAATTTCATGTATAGTTTAACTTTTCTCCTTTGGTGTCCTCTTACCCATTCTGTTTCTGGCATACCTAAACCCTAATTGACCTATACCTCACTAAAGAAATGTTGTATTCTGAAGCAATAACTGACAAGACATGAAAACAAACTTTAGAGTTTGGACATTCTAGACCCCCTAGAGATAGACCTTGTGTGAAATTTAGGGTTTGGACTAGGACGCCCGTGCCCTAGTCCTACCCTATTTTTCTGGGTCTTGAATCTCGGGGTGGTGTCGGGTTGCCCCATGCACCTCAAAATTTCAATTTCAAATTTTGGTTTTCACGTGATGTCAGTTTATTATTTTGAATATTTGAATTTCTAAGGTTAGGTATTTAAAGAGAATTGAAAATCATTTTATCACACACAATCTACATGCAATCTTACTATGCCAAAATTCTGCCACTGTTACTATTGAAGATCAACACTTTTTTGAAGCTCTTTGAAGTTATTGATATTCTCTATCATGGAGATATTAAGTGGAGATTAGGAATCAAGATCTTGAGTCTATCTTTCTCTTCCTAGGGTTTTGTCAAGCCCTTTGAATGATCAGGAGAAGGGTTGAAGCCTACAAATTGAGCTTGGAAATCCTTCGTGGATATGACTGCCTTACCTTCTTTTTCTACAAGTCTTCATTGCTCTCATCTCCTTGAGGTGATGTTGTTGTTGTTTCCTTGAGTGAAGAATTGTGTTGATCTATCCTTGATGCTTGATTCATCTAGGGTTTTATATTTCTACATACACCTATGATCTATGAGCACACACATCTACAGATATTTATCATTGGCTATTATTAAGGTAGAAATACCAAAGATGACATTTGACTAAGGCAAACTCCTATATAGCCACAACCATCTTTCTTCTCCTTTTGTATGTGTAGGACATATTTGAAAAGATCTAGCAAAAAGGAGCGGAAGGAGAACAGTTATTACCGATAGAGTTGTAGAATGTTGAGTTTCAACATTGTGAAATAATCAGGACTGCGGGGCAGACACCCTAGTCTAACAGGGCTTTATATCCTAGATCTAGAACCCTCTTCAGACACTCTGACATCAGGTATAGTTCATATTTTGATAGTCAAAAACTTTTAGGACACTGGGGCAGGTGCTCTTGTCTAACATGTCTTCAATTTTTGGGTACATGCTCTCTATAACCTCTGCTTTGCATTTCTGTAGTTTGCTTGTCAGTTTCTATGCTAGAAATTAGTTTGTTATCATATATCTTACAATTAGGGTTTCATGCTATATGGTTACTTGAAGATTGTAAAAACCTAATTGAGACATCTATTTAGTTAGAATAAGTATAAAAGGTCATAGGAATCAGTAGCTTGATCCTTCATAGTGAGCAAGATCGGTTTCGTATTTCCTAATGTGATGTAAGTAAAAGAGGGGCTTGATTTTGGTTTATACAAACTATCTTTTCCCTCCTTTTACCACATAACATTTTGGTGAACCCGTGTTTTAAAGAATTTGCATCCTTTTTAATATCAGATCTAAAATAGTTTGTTGTCCTAAATAACATTTAGATTACAAACCCTCTTTTATTAAAAGTGTATACATTGAATCTTAATTGATATATTTAGCTTTTAATTAAAAGAGTTTGAAATTACAACTTTTGACTTGCATAGTGATATCTTGTTTCATTTTTGCAAAGTTTATGCTATCTTGCTTTACATTTAAGTCTTGGGTTAATTAGAACATTATATAATGTTTGATTTATTTTTACAATACTTTAATGTGTATGATGATCCATTTAGTTGTGATGACTTCAATATGTTAGATGGAGCCCATGAGGACTTCATATCGATTGAATATTCCACTACGATTCCTAAACCATCATTGTTTCAAAGAATAACAAATGCAATTTATGTTCCTAAACCTCAAGAAGAACCCATGAAGCTAAAAATAGTGGTCAACCTATGTTCAGATGTGGTTCAACCATAATCTAAACCAGTGCTCATTGTTAGAGGTCTTCTGCCTTCTTCTCGACCTCCTGATTACACCTATAACTATGCTAAACAACTAACACATCGAAGCCAACAAGAAATATCACAAAAACCTAGTCATACTATGGTTGCTTATAAATATAATACATGAAATAACAAACATATTAAACAACAATCAAGCATTCTAATATCTTTACCAACTTCAACATCTGAATATCTCCACATAGTTTACCTAAGGAGCTTCAAGATACCAAGTTTGAATCTGAATCTATAATGGGATGATAGGGTTCAACATAGTTAGTCGCAATCGCTCTCCAGACATCATACCCTAAAGAGGAAAGATAGGCTTCCATTCTTACACTCCAGAAGTCATAGTTATTTCCATCAAACTTCAGAGCTTTAGAAGAAGACATCATTTGAGCCATGTGTTCTATTCCAAGATCTACTTTCAGCTGTTAGGTTGCACCAAGGAACCTTGCTTTGATACCAATTGTTAGAACACAAGGATATACTAAGAGGGGGGTGAATCAGTATATATCAAAACTCATTCTAGTTAATCAAAAGTTCTAACTTCTTTAACTAGAGGATCAACACATCAAATGAATTAAAGCACAACACATAAACACACTACCACAACACCAGATTTACATGGAAAACCCAAGAAGGCAAAAACCATGATGAGCAAGCTGCTTGGAACTACTATCCAAATCTAGCCTCACAAGTGAAAAATAGGATTACAATATTATTTATGGGCTACAATCCAAAGGAAGCTACAATTCCTTGAAATACAATTCAATAGTACTTACAGAACAAGGCTACAACCTATGATCATTACATTCAATAGATCTTACTGAAAAAAACACCTCCGCATCATTCGCACACTTCACTTCATCACAAAACTTCACTTTCTCTACATAATGTACACTACTACCTTCAAGACACCTTCACAAACACACTCACATCTATCCACACATCTTTGAACACACTCATACACTCTTACTTTCCTCAATAAACAAGATATTTCATTTATACCTTCTGTAAATTACAAAATCTTTCTCTCATGTCAGCCAAGATGAAATTTATATTCATGAAACATGCAAGACCACACCAAGTCAGCATCCAAAAGATGTAGAAAATAAATGTAGTCCAAGCCAAGTGATAACTAGGACCTATTCTTCATTAACACATTCTTCCAAGTAGGTGCACACTTCAAATCATCTGGCAGGAACATTAAGAACACATGAAGTCAGCCCAACAAACACTTATTCTTCCACACAATAGCTCTAGACCTAAAGTGGTACCAAAGGGATGAATTAACATCATGTGAATAATTACACAAGCAACATAAGACTTACACAAACCTTCTCAACCAATCCTTCTTTTGAAATATATGTTTTCTTTCTGGTGCAAACAATCAGAAACTAAGCCTGGTATGACAAACAAACAATAAACATACAATCTTGAGATAGAACATTGAAAAACCAACTTGTGGTGCACTTCAACACTTGAAACCTAAATTGAACCATCCATATGAATACATTAACTCATCCTCCAAACATCAAATCCAAAAGATAAATTGCAGTGAAATGTGGTGGCTTCTGCTTTCTCCTCCAGACAACCCTAGTTAGTAGCATGATATGTCTTTGTTCTATTGACCCCGAAGGACCTCTGCAATACACCTTAGCAACTAAAACTTGAATATTACTATCTTCTCATCTATAAATGATCATCCTTCAAAACACAGGACCTCAAATTCAAAATCAGAGAAATGCAGAGCATTTCCTAGATGCATCCTGACTGCAACAACTCTGAACACCTTTCTGCACTCTGCGGGCTCTAGAATCTTCTGCATTAATCTTCAAGATCTGAAATTAGGAACATACAATCTTCACACATGTCTTTGACACATTCCCAAACTGCAAGGCCGTACCTTCAAATGTGGAGGAATGTAGAACATTCTCCTGAGCTTATTTTGTGTAAACTCCAGTGCTTTGGACAACTTGAATCTTTCTTTCAAAACTAAAGTAATGCTTTTCCTTAGGAAACAATGAATACGATATTTACTACATCAGGGACATCATTCTCAACTTCATTTAAGAACAAACTCTTTTCTCAAAACATGAATCTTCATGTTAGCACAAACTTTATCTATGAACTTTAGGAGATAGGGTACAACTGTATACGTAATATATGACATTCATCACCTTACCCTTCTCATCACAACTTCCTTCGATCCTTCTTCTTTGTCTTCTTCTTTGATCATATTGCCACATAATTCCTTTGACATTACCTCTACTTTACTTTACTTCTGACCTTCTTCATTACAACACTCCTGAACCTCACATTGTTGACATCAATGACAATGTAAGTGCAACAACCCCTAATATAGGTGTCCCACAAACAATCATTTAGAAAATACCCAATTGTAAATATTTGACCATTCTCTTTCTAATGAAAATACCCCTATTGTCCATTATAGGAGTAGGATCTAAAATTATTGGGACTCATATTAATCAAAGCAAAGTTATTTTAACTCCTAGTTGGTATGAGCTATACTTAGCTATGACAATTATATTCCATGTGTTTTGAACTTCTATCCCAATTTTAAACTAAGTACAAGATTGAAATACCAAAACAAGATCTCTTTAGATATTCAAAGTGACCAAGTTCCACATCATAATAATTCATTTTTATATTATGAAATTATTTATCCTTCATTAAAATCAAAATAAAACTTAATGAACATTTTCTCCATTGTCATGACTTGAGTTTTCAACTCCATAGGGCTAACTTGTAGAAGAAACATCCATTTACAACTCAAAAATTATGTTAGATTCCACAATATAAGTTGAAGGGGAAAGTAATACTCAACTCTAGAATACCATGATCCACCTAGTGCACCTAATCCACTTTTAAATAAGATCTACAACTCTACTCAACACATGTACATCTTTAGATACATGATGAATTTATACACAATTCATAGTAGCTATGACTAGGTTATAGAGAATTAATCCACTTTTTATAACCAACAACAACTCCTTACCTTTATTTCATTGATGTCATCAATTATAATTACCATTGATTAAGAAGACCATAGTAATCCTCACTCATCCTTTCCACATTTGAAAACATAAAATCATACTATTAAATATTAGTTTCCCTATATGTGACAATCATAAACACATTATCAAGTCATTTGTACCATAAGCCACATGATTGAAGATTTAATCAACATGGATTACCATAATAGTACCTTGGTAGATTTCATTATATGATGCTTGTGATCATTTAAAAAAGTTCCCTTTATACAATTATTTGATATAAAATAACTTATTCAAGTGTTAATAAACTAGATCTTAACCAAATAACTTAAGAAATATTATTAGCATTATCATAGTATGGTCTAAAAGAGAGAATTGGTTCTTTTTAATCTAAATTTCCACCTAGCAAGTTTCTTGGCAGTCTAGGTTTTGGTAAACACATTTATCATTGCGGTTAGGGCTAAAAATTATCCTTGACTCACCCAATGGGTAACTTAACAAAGTTTATAATAGTTGGATAGATTGTTGTTTGATTAGCAATCTTGCTCTACATTTGAGAGGGGCAACTTCCTCGTATGGGGTAAACTAACTAAGAACTTAAAGAAATAAACTAGAAAACCCTAGGTTGGCTGATATGAAGCAAAAACTTCTAGATTTTTAGAAAAGGGAAAGGGGAAACTCAAGACCAATACAAGAATAAACTCAATAATTTATTCCCTTTAAAATATTTATTTTAAAAAAGAATGTAACTAGATTTTGAGGGAAAGAACATTTATCTAACATAAGAAAAACTTGATTCATATGAATATTTAGACTTATAGATTAGAAATAGCCACTTTAAAACTTCCCAGATTACATAAGATAACTAAATAACTGAATATATATGACAAATGTTCACATTACATGACATAAGATATATAAAAAAATAACCATAGTTTCAAAATAAGATGAAATAACAACATAAAGAAATGGTACACTGACTCATAGACTAGCAATATCCTTTCTTTAATAGATTTAAAAATGAAGAGCACAAAGACTCCTTTAGTTTTGTCAATGGTGAGGGGACAAAAATTTCTTTCTTTAAATCTTAGCCTTGTATAAATAGGCTTTCCTCAAATAATTGATTTGAAACTAATTTTAGTTTACAACTTTAATAACAAATTAAAAGGTCATTACTTTTCTAATTTAAAGTTATAAACAAAAGTCACTTTATTAAGTCATATAAAAATGACTTAATTTACATACTTGAAATTTAATAAATAAAGTGAACTAGATAATAGAGGAAGTCTTCATCCTTGCTGATCTAAATTTTGCTCCTTTAAGGCTTTTGAGTACTTTGAAGAAGAAGAAACCCCTTTGAAAATTCTAAATTGTTTAAATGTGGGAGCAATTAATTTGGCTTTTGGGACTATGGTGTTCAACAACTACAACTTCCATGTTGCCAATGTTTCATCTACTTCTTTCATATTCTTAGGAAATGTTGACAAGTCTTTGTGCTAGCTAATCATGATAGATGATATAGATCCTAGCTTCTTCAATGTATTTGCATTGATAGTTTCCTTATTGAATAGCTCCTTTAAGATCATGTCTTTGAACTTCTTAATTATTTATATATCTTCTATTTTTAAACTATGTTGCAAGTACATTCAAATAACCCTGTTCTCTAGTCATATTTGTTGATTGACATTGGTGTGTTAGCTAAAACAAAAACATTTTAACTCTTTTGTTGTATATTGTTTTCAATATTAACAATAATGTTTCCTATTCTATAATTAAGGTCTACATCAAGTAGCACCATTATTGTAAAATTTATTGTCTTATATATTAGTTCATAAACTTGTAATAGGCATTGGGTGATTGAAGGATTGCATTCAGTTTGTAGTTCAAGTACATATGATTTATTAGTTCATAGAAAGATTATATATAATTTTAACTTTCAATACTAGTTTTTTGTACAATTCTTTGTGGTAAACATATCTCCCTCTCGGTCTGTTGCAAGCTTACAAGAAAGTATAAATTTATCCTATAATGCTAAATATTAACTGAGTACACATTGAGTTTTTTGGTGAGGTGCACATTTGTATTTTCAGTGGCATTTTATATTGCTTTACACAATGCATTAATTGGAGTACAGGTGTAAACATGCTTGAAAAGTGGTTTTTGTGGGGTTGACACAAGGACTGATAAATGCATTTAAATGCACAATTCTGTAAGATGGGTATACTTTTTTTAAGTTTGCTCCACAACTTTTACTCAAATCACAATGATACACTCATTTTTCCATCTTATAAACATATGTTCTCACTGCTCATTCACATAGGGTGCACTAAAATATACAAATTATCTTTGGACCTTGATATCTAATTTACAGGAATATGTAATTTATCTTTGAACCTTAACATCTAATGCACTCAAACGTGTAATTTATCTTTAGTTCCTAGTTTGCTTGGGTGCACTTTTTGCTAGTCTGCTCCACAAATTTTACTCAGTCATAGTGATGCTCATGTTCCCATCTTATAAACATCTATTTGCACATGCTCATTCACATCTAATGCACTGGAATATACAAAATACCTTTGGATCTTCACATCTAGTGATTTGGACTATTCAAACTTTTGTGAACCTTAACATTGAATGCACTAGAATGTGTAATTTATCCTCCTATCCTTGCTTTCTGAATAGTTTTATGCCCATTTGTCTTGTATTGCTTTACATAATTTGTTTATTGTTGGATTTTTTTTCTAAATATTTCATTACTACTACTTGTTGATGCTGTAGTAACCACTTAAACAATCTATTCTTTTTGTTTGTTACAGTGTATATTTATGCATCTCTCATTTGCTTTTGTACCATACTATACTAAACTATCAAAGAATTTTTAGGAAGTGCTATTGTCAAATGACAAACAACAAATTGGTGTACTTTCTTTTAGGTAATAGTTCCTGCATGAAAATCCTAATAACAGGAGTCTTAAGGGGATAAATCATAAAATCTTGTATGTCATAAAAATTTGTTTCTACAAATACCTCCAAAATTTTCTATGTGGCACTTGCTAAGAAATTTATCCTTAGAAAGACCATATCTTGAAGTTGCCTATTTGTGTTCCATGTTAACATGCATGGGTATGGTATTAATTTCTAAATTTGTCTGCTATTTTCTTTGTCTTAGTCATACTTCAAGGTTTATAAGTTCAAAATTATTTTGACCCTTTCCACCATGATCAATTTCAATTTTGCTTCTTTGTTGTTGTGCATTCTATGATAGAAATAGTGATTACCAATATGTCCACTAATTGTCTTCTTCTTTGGATTGAAAATGTAACTCTTGAATTACCAAATTTGGTAATCTAAATTGACTACTTTTCAGATCACAGGTCTGTTGCAACTAGGGCTTATACCCTTGACTCCAGGTTCTCAAGGAGTATGAGCATGAGTTAACCATAGCATAGGGTTGTTTCTTTTAAAACCATAACCCTGAGCCAGTGACCAATAGTATTTTACTATGATTCCTTTATGTAGCCTATCACTTAGTTCGTCATATAAATCTGCCACTTTAAGCATACCATTCTATTCTCCCATAGTCATCTTCTTATTAATCTCATATTTGCTATCGGGTCCTAATAGGAAATAACCTGTATCGGGGAGACTCTACCATATTAGTGAGAGTCATTTTGAAGTCCCTCTGATAAAGAAATTTGCATGAAGAAGCATGTTCAAAGACACTACACTATATCGGTAGGAGATACTGTAAAGTCCCTTCGAAAGAATAATCTACATGATAGATTGTAAGCATCGTCGAAAAGACTACACCATATTGGTAGGAGATACTTTCAAGTCTCCCCAATAAAACAAACATCATCGAAGACACCATACCATATCGGTAAGAGTTGTTCTAAAGTCTCTTTAACAAAATAATTTGTATAAAAGAACATCATCAAGGAGAATATAACATATCAGGATAAGAAGTTTTAAGGTCCCTTTGATGGAATGATCTGCATTTAATAACACGAAGTACATCAAGGAGACTATGTTGTATCGAAAGGAGGTGTTTTGAAATCCCTTCGATAAAGAGATTTGTATTGACAATCATAAAGCTTATTGAAGAGACTAGGAAATCTAAGAGTAGGATGAAGTGGAAATCTAGTTCGTCAATAGAGATTTCATAGCCATATGTTAGACACCCAGTAAGAGCCTCTCCAAATCATTTCAACTCAAATGAAGGGTACCAGCATGTAATGAGTTGTATCTATGGTCTCACTGAGAAATTTTTGCAGTTGGTTGCCTCTGTTAAGCCTATAGTTTTTGCATGGAATGAGCATAATTCCATGGATTCAGATGAGGTAAGAGGCTCTATTGATCTCATTTATTCTTGTTTGGAAATTTTGTATACAATTGCCTCTTAATATGTAAATTGAAATCTAAGCATAGGAGAATCCAACCTAGTTTCTTTATTGTTGGAGTGATCCAAAAAATGTTCTTTTGGACAAATTTATAGCTTGCATTCTTTACTTGACTATTGAATGCTTTGTATATTTTTTTGCATGATGGTTAAACCAATTGTAGAGCAATTTTATCAAAGACAAAATAGATGGATTTGTCCCTCTGAAAGAGAAAAAAGGAACCTTCACACGGTGGCCACTAAAATATTTTCAAAAAATGACATAGTTCCAATGTTTATCATGTACTCATTGTTAGACATCTTGGCCCACTACTTTATGTAGTAGTTTGAATGTGTTGTTTAGGGATCTTTATCATGGTGTATTTGCAAGAGTTGAAACTCTTATACTTCGACATTTTTGATTATATATATATATATATATATATATATATATGACTTCTTACAGTTTATCAAAATTACATTATATTTTTTTATTGTAAATTACCTTTTTTTATCATGATGTTGAATCAATCTTTTAACTTCTAGCATGTTGTATCTTTTTTCGTATATGTACTACCAATATGATACTCTAAATATACTACCAATTGATAGAAATTAGTGAATAAATATGACTAAATATATGACTAGTTGATGGTAAAATAATGATTAAAATGACTAAATATACTACCAATGGAAGGAAATCAGTTAATACAAATGATTAAATATACTACCAATGGACAGAAAGAAGTGAATAAAAATGACTAAATATACTACCAATTGATGACAATTAATGATTACAATGACTAAATAAATGACTACCATGACTAAATAAATGACCAGTTAACAACAATCAATGACTAAATTAACGACTAAATATACTACCAAATTGATCAATCAAAATAACCAATAAATGACTAAAAATGGTTTAGTCATAAATTTGGTCGCATTATAAATGACTAGAATAATCTACTAATGGTCATGTGACCAAGCTTAGTCATTTATATGCAATTTTTAGTAATTTTTTAGTCATTTATTGTTATTTTTCTACTATTGATCTTCAACCATGAACTCTGGGAACAATATGCCATCCATAACACACTGCAACATGTCATTTGAAAAACTAAGTTGCAAACCACCAAGAACCTTGAAACTGCAAGGAAGCATGTAATACACATCCATAAACATATCGTCAAAACCACAAAGGCAATCATTCATTTCCAGAGGAATGTGGAGCATTCCAATAGGCCTTCAAGACTAGCATACTCTGCCAGAACACATGTTGGTACTCTATCATGCATAACTTTCATAGAGGAAGGACAAATGATTTGAAAACTTGGAATTATCACCTTCACTCCATCCTAAACACAATTTCAAAATTGCATGGCCATATCTACAAATGTGGAGGAATGCGGAGCATTCCATTATCCTACACAAAACACCCTCACAGAGACAACATTGTCTTCAAGCACTCAACGACAAAACACTCTTCTGGTATGCAATCATCATGGAACTTGGATCATACATACTTCAGGCCATTAGTAACATTAGCAATACATCTGATCATCTTCATGCTTCTAATTTCCATGTTAATATGAACTATATCTTCTCCCTTCTCTTGTTGGATGGGACATGACATCCAACCATGAACTATATCTTCTATTATGTCAGAAAATATCCCCTTAGGGGCTTTTCCCTCTTAAGGTTTAGCTCCTGGGTCCTTAGAATGCATTTAGAGCATATTGCATGTTAATTTTGACTCCCGATGAGAAAACCCTGAAGTCCTATGGCAAATAGGATCTAAGGGGTGCTATTTAGATGACTCCTGACTGAAATAGGGAGGGAGGACCTGGGCGCTCGCGCCCTAGTCTTGTCTTATTTTGGGTTAGGCCCTAATTTGAAGTGTCAGTTATATGACCATTGTTAGGTCCTATGCCGACACCAAAAGTTGAATTATGAAATTCTTAGTAGGAATGTGTGTAGTTGCATATATGAGAATGTTTAGGTTTTCATTTGTATGCTAGAAGATGATTGTGAACTTTATGCATACTTGTGATTTCATGATATTCATTGTTACAAAGCAGAGCATTGTTATTATGTTTGTGATTGTAGATTTGGCTTCATTTTCTCATGTGATTGAAGAGTCTTCATTTATTTGAGATCTACACTTCTAAGGTGACATTTGTTTATGTTTGAATCATTTATCATTTGGATTTTGCCTCTATCCCATAGGGATATGCACTCTTTTTTGACATATATGAAGTTTGGACCATGTAGAATACTCAAAAAGTTTGAATTAGGAAATACATATGAAGTGGAGCTACCAGAGACATTGGGCATATCACCTATTTTCAACATTGTAGACCTATATCAGTATCATGAAAGAGAAACCAATAACAACATGGAAGAGGGATTGAAGAATCAGTTACCATAGCAAGCACCAGAGAAGATTGAAGACATCTTGGACAACACAGTTGGGCACAACACCAGAGGAAAACAATACAAGGAATATTTGGTGAACTGGAAAGGTAGTTCAGAAGAAGACTCATCTTGGATGTCTTAGGCTAAGGTGGACTGTCTTGGTTTCCCTCTAGCCCCAACAAAGTGAGGGACTTGCTTTTTTCAACAACCCTAGGTATCTAATGTAGGTACATCCCAGGTTGCAGAGCAATCTTGCATCAACCAAAAATATTTGCATTCTTTCTTTGTTTCTTTCATTTTCTAGTTCATTCCAATTCAGTTAGTCAAAAGTAGTTTCAATAGTTTGGTCTGCATTTTGTTGCATTTAAATTTTAGAGCTTGCGAAGAAGGACTTATCATCTAGAGATCATCACATGCACATCATATCCAAAATTCAAATCATTTGAATCAATTTTCAAAAAAGATATCACTATCAAAAGATAAGTTGTATTCTCAGAACAGAGCATTCAAAACAACTAGCTGAAGAAGAAGACTTGTGGAGCACTTCCATGACTTGCAGAGCTAAATGGAACATCATTCAAGATACTTTAGAACTTAGCTGACCTTCCTTGAGATCCTCACCTTGTTTCATTCACTTGTAGAGGAGTACAAGTTGCTTAAGGCTGACCTATCCATGTTCACACATTACACCTTCATTGGGGACTGTAACTTCTTCCCTGGCCGATGCAAAGTATTTATTGATCTTGAAGATGATATATAAGCATATCTTAGATGCATAGGAAAGTAGGGAATCATAATATGATATTTTAGTCTTAGATTTTGTTCTGTAAGGCACTTTAATGCCATATCCTTCTATTTTGAGTTTAGGCATGTGAGCCCTTGTTTTGTAGCTTGCATGTTGCGGGCATATAAGTCTTTTGAATCTATGATATATTGAGTATCTAAATCTGCATTTGTATTCTATGTTTTAGTTGCTTCCATTGTGTTTACTCTTGTTGCACAACATTGATAGTTCACTCTATGGACCCTCCTAACTGTGACTGCACCAAGTGGTATCAAAGAAAAGTTTGAATCCTTTGGGAGTGAAGTTGAGCAAAGTTTGTGAAGGCATTCTGTAAAATCTTGCTATGAACAGATTGCTAAACCTGAGGCAAACTACCTGTGTTGTCAATCGATCACCAATTATGAGGCAGTTGTCACCTTGTAGCCCGATCGTTGAATTTGAGGCAGTTAAACTTAATCCTAGGAAGAGATGACACTGAGGAGAATACTTGCTTTTGGTACTATCGTTGGAAGAATGGATGAGATGATGGAGATGATGAAAACAATGCGAGTTCAATTAGATGTTGTTGAAGAATATCAGAGAAGAGGACTAACACCTCAACCTAATGTTGAAAGTGATGATGATGAAGAATTTCAATCCACTGATCAAAATGAAGAAACCCTAGAAGAAGAAGAAGAATCAGATCAAGTGAAGATGTTGAGAGCTATTTCAAAGATTGGGAAGAGACCTAGAGTGGATGTACATAACTATATTGGCAATTTAAATCCAAAGGAATTGATTGACTAGATAAATGACCTAGAGGAATACTTTGAATATGAAGAAATTAAAGATCTGGAGAAGGTGAGATTTGCAAAGACAAAGTTGAAAGGACATGTTGCTATTTGGTGGAAAGAAGTACAGTTGGATAGAAATAGGAGACGAAAAGAAAAGATTAAAAAATAGGATAGAATGGTGACAAAGTTGAAGAATCAATTTATACCTATTAACTATGAGTTAGAATTGTTGAAGAGATTGCAGAACCTGAGACAAAAGGAGAAATCTATGAAGGAGTACACTAAAGAATTTCATAAGATGATCATAAGGATAGGACATAGTGAAGCTAGCAAGCAAAAAGTGGAAAGATACATCAATGGATTGAGATTGAACATTCAAGAAGAACTGAGTTTGGTGAGGATGGCAACACTAGAAGAAGCACATCAGTTTGCCCTAAAAGTTGAAGAAAAGTTGAACAAGAAGCATGAACAGAGACAAAGAGGTAGAGGAGGTAAATTTCAAAGAGGAAGAACATTTTCTAGAGGAGAAAGATCATATGTAGAGCAAAGCAAACAAGATAGCACATTCAAAAAGGAAGACAAAGATAACAATGCATACTGAAGAGATGATAGAACTTTCTACTACAAAGGAAACCCTAATTCTTACTGGAGTGAGGGATACAAAAGATATGGAAGAGGATTTGATAGGGGAACATTTAGAGAACCCTGTTTTAACTATGGAGGTGAAGGACACAGAGCATATGAATGTCATCAGGGAAGGACAAGTAAGAAGACAGAGAATAGTGCAAGAACAATTTATGTTGAAGAAGAACCTGTTGGATCACCTAATTCAATTGGTAAACTAGAGTTCTAAAGGAGAATCACTAGTCATGAGGAGAGCACTATTTCAAGTAGAGACAAATGAGGAATCGCCACAAATGAAAAGTTTGTTCTGGACCAGATGCAAATGATAAGGTAAATGTTGTAAGGTTGTAATTGATAGTGGTAGTTTTGATAATTTGGTTTCAGAGGAGATGGTGACTAAGTTGAAGTTGGAGAGATTGAAACACCCTACGCCATATCAAATAGCATGGATTCAGGATGATCACAAGGTACTGGTGAGTGAACAATGTTTGGTAAAATTTCATATTGGATCTTATCACGATGAAGTATTGTGTGATATTATGCCTATAGATGTATGTCATATATTATTGGGTAGACCATGGCAGTATGATAGAAAAGCTATACATGATGGAAGAAAGAATACATATACTGTAACATTAGATGGGAAGAGAATTACTTTGATTCCTTTGGAAGATGAGCCTAAAAGTGAAGTATGTGGGAATGCTAGAATCTGTTTGGTTGATGGAAGGAAATTTCTGGATGGATTGAGACATGAGAATATGTGTTATGCTTTGATTCCTAAGAATCTTGGAACCCTAAGTGTAGAGATTGAAGAATCATAACCAGAGGAGATAACTAAATTGTTGACAGAGTATGAAGACATCATATCAGATAATGTACCTAAAGGATTGCCACCAATCAGAAGTATCAGTCATCACATGGATCTTATACCTAGAGCTAGTTTTCCTAACAAAGAAGCACATCGGATGACACCAACAAAGAATGATAAGTTGAATAGATAGATACAAGATTTGTTGAGGAAAGGTTTAATCAGAGAAAGCTTGAGCTCTTGTGCAGTACCTACAGTATTAGCACCGAAGAAGGATGGAGAATGGAGAATGTGTACAAACTCTAGAGGAATCAACAAGATCACAGTTAAGTATAGATTTCCATTGCCTAGGATGGATGACATTGTGGATTGTTTGAGTGGAGCAAAGCATTTTACAAAATAAGACTTGAAGAGTGGATACCCTCAGATCAGAATCAAAGAAGGAGATGAATGGAAGACTACTTTCAAGACAAATGAAGGGTTGTATGAATGGTTAGTGATGCCTTTTGGATTGACTAATGCATCGAGTACTTTCATGAGATTGATGAATGATCTTCTAAAGAAATTCTTGGGTAAGTTTTTTATTGTATATTTGGATGATATTATGATTTTCAGTAAGACAAAAGAACATTTGTGGCACCTAAAACAAGTATTACAGAGACTAATAGAAAAGAAGTTGCTGATAAACATCAAGAAATGTAGTTTCATGAAGGAAGAATTGGTAATATTTTGGATTTGTGATTTTTGTGGAAGGATTGAAGATGGACCCTGAGAAAGTTAGAGTACTTGTTGAGTGGCCAACACCTGAGAGTATTGGAGAAGTCAGATCATTTTATGGATTAGCTAGTTTCTACCAGAAGTTCATTAGAAATTCAGTTCAATATGTACACCTATGACAAAGACAATGAGAGGTGACAGAAAGGACTTTAAGTGGACATCAGGAGCAAATAAGATTTTTGAGTTATTGAAGCAGAAAGTGATAGAACAACCAGTATTAGCATTACCTTATTTCAACAAAATATTTCAAGTGGATTGTGATGCAAGTGGAAGTGCAATAGGAGCAATATTAAGTCAAGAAGGTAGACCAGTAGCATATTTCAGTGAGAAATTAAATGATGCAAGGAGAAGATATTCAGTTTATGATTAGGAATTTTATGCCATAATTCAAGCCTTGAAGAAGTGGAGACATTATTTATTGCCTAAGGAATTTGTGTTGTATACAGATCATCAAGCTTTGCAGTATTTGAATAGTCAAGGGAAGTTGAATCAGAGACATGAGATGGGTAGAGTTCATGTAGAGTAAAGCATAGGAGTGGAAAATCAAACAAGGTTGCAGATGCATTGAGTAGAAGAATAAATTTGCTGACAGAGATGAGAGTTGAAGTATTAGGTTTTGAAGAATTGAAGAACATGTATGAGGGAGATCTTGATTTTGTAGAACCTTGGAAAGCATGTATGGAACTTTTGATAAATAGAAGTGAGTGGTTGTATTATTTCATTCAGGAGGATATGTTGTTCAAAGGAAATCAATTGTGTATACCTAAGAGTTCAATGAGGGACAATTTGATAAAGGAGAAGCACAGTGGTGGATTGGCAGGACATTTTGGAAGTGACAAGATAGTGGCTTTGGTAAGTGAAAATTAATTTTGGCCTCAGATATAAAGGATGTCAGGAAGTTTGTACAGAGTTGTAGGGTATGTCAAGTTGCAAAAGGAAGTAGTTAGAACACTGGGTTGTACAAATATTTGATAGTACTAGAGAGACCTTGGGAGGACTTAAGCATGGATTTCATATTAGGATTGCCTAAGACATAGAGAGGACATGATTCTATATTTGTAGTGGTGGATAGATTTTTAAAGATGACACAAATTTCATACCTTGCAAGAAGACAAATGATACAGTTCATGTGGCTGACCTATTTTTCAAGGAGATTGTGAGATTGCATGGATTACCAAAGAGCATAGTTTCAGACAGAGATACAAGATTCATTGGATACTTTTGGATGACACTTTGGAAGAAGATGAAGATAGATTTGAAGTTCAGTTCAACATTTCATCCACAGACTGATGGACAAACAGAGGTGGTAAATATGACTTTGGGTAACTTGTTGAGATTTTTGGTTGGAGAGAAGGCAGGAAATTAGGATTTGATTCTATCACAAGCAAAGTTTGCATACAATAATTCAATAAATAGGAGCACAAGAAAAGACACCATTTGAGATTGTGACATGAACTAACCCTAGAAGAATAGAATAATTGAGAGATATCAGTATGGAGAATAAGAGGAGTGCTGAGGTAGAAGAATTTGTAAGACACATGGAGAAAATGCATAATCAAGTCAATAACAATTTGGAGGAGATGAACAATAAGTATAAGGAGAAAGCAGATGAAAGAGAAGACAAAGAATTTTTAGTGGGAGATGAGGTAATGGTATATCTGAGAAAAGAGAGATTTCCAATAGGGACATATAAGAAGTTGAAGATGAAGAAGTTTGGACCATGTAGAATACTCAGAAAGTTTGATTCAGGAAATGCATATGAAGTGGAGCTACCAGAGACATTGGGCATATCACCTATTTTCAACATTGCAGACCTATATCAGTATCATGAAAGAGAAACTAGTAACAACATAGAAGACGGATTGAAGAATTAGCTACCACAACAAACACTAGAGAAGATTGAAGACATCTTGGACAATAGAGTTGGGTGTAGAACTAGAGGAAAACAATACAAGGAATATTTGGTGAAGTTGAAAGGCAAACCAGAAGAAGACTCATCTTCGATTTCTTAGGCTAAGGTGGAATGTCTTGGTTTCCCTCTAGCCCCAACAAAGTGAGGGACTCACTTTTTTCAACAACCCTGGGTATCTGATGCAGGAGCATCCCAAGTTGCAGAGCAATCTTGCGTCAACCAAAAATATTTGCATTCTTTCTTTGTTTCTTTCATTTTCTAGTTCATTCCAGTTCAGTCAGTCAGAAGTAGTTTCAGTAGTTTGGTTTGCATTTTGTTGCATTTACATTTCAGAGCTTGCAAAGAAGGACTTAACATCTAGACATCATAATACACATCATATCCAAAATTTAGATCATTTGGATCAGTTTTAAAAAATATATCACTATCAGAAGATCAACTGTATTCTTAGAATAGAGCATTTAGAACAGCCAGCTGAAGAAGAAGACTTGTGGAGCACTTCCATGAATTGTAGAGCTAAATGAAACATCATTCAAGATACTTTGAAACTTAGCTGACCTTCCTTGATATTCGCACCTTGTTTCATTCACTTGTAGAGGAGTACAAGTTGCTTAAGGCCGACCTATCCGTGTTCACACATTATGCCTTCATTGGGGATTGTAACTTCTTCCTTGGCCGATGTGAAATATTTATTGAGCTTGAAGATGATATATAAGCATATCTTAGATGCATAGGAAAGTAGGGAATCATAATATGATGTTTTAGTCTTAGATTTTGTTCTATAAGGTGCTTCAATGCCATATCCTTCTATTATGAGTTTAGGCTTGTGAGTCGTTATTTTGTAGCCTGCATGTTGCCGACATATAAGTCTTTTGAATCTATGATTTATTGAGTATCTGAATCTGCATTTGCATTCTATTTTTGAGTTGCTTCCATTGTGTTTACTCTTGTTGCATGGCCTGGATAGTTCACTCTATGGACCCTCCTAACTGTGACTGCACCACATCCAATTTGCTGATCATTTGACATAGTTGTGGAATGGGGGTTTCAAGCTCAGATCTAGAGGTCAACTTCTATTCAGAGCATTTTTAAGCCAAAAGGACCCTGCGATTGCATCTAGAAGGCTAAACAGACAAATTTTCATATATAATTTGCCCAGTTTTAATGCTAGGAGTCAAAGGCCAAATTTTTTTTTTGGAAGGCCATTTCGGCCCTCTGAGCATGTAGTTCGAGGTAGATTTCTACAAAATTTGCAAATTTTTTTTTAAAAAAAGGTTTAAAGTTCTTGCAAAGTGTTGACATAAGCGCTATTTACTAGGCACTTTAAAGCGCATCTTCCTTTGCAAAGGGGCTTCGGCCCCACATAAGGGGCTTGACCCCCCTTACATAGGCCACATAAACCTTATAATCCTATAAACCCTTTAATAAGTGTTTGAGGAGTGGCCTTCAACCCCCCAACCCGTAATTTGATTTGACCTTTTTTCAAGCATTTTCGGCCTGTTAAAATTTGATTCAGCCTTCAAATTTTTTTCCTTTGACACTTTGGCCTATTCAAACCTATGCCCTTGTCTTGATCTACATGTCTATGATTTGACCCCAGTGCCAATTTTGGCCCTAACATGAGTGGTTTTCTAAATTTGGAGATAGCCAAATTTAACTAGTGATTCTATTTTTAGTGTCTACTAACAACACTTAGCACTCTTCTATTTTTGGTGATTTTGCTAAAGTTGGTGGCTATTTTTCCAAATTTGGTGGAAGGGCTATTTTACAAACTCAGACCCTCTTCATTGGTAGGTACAAGTTTGAAGGAGAAATTTAGAGGCTGATAACTTGGGCTCAAGACCTCCTTTTCCTGAGCAATTGTTTTTAATTTGGGCTAATTTTGCATGCTCTACATACTGGTGTAAATATTTTTTGACTTTTATATATAGAGTTTCCAAAAGTTGTAGATTCTCATAGGTGACACTACATAATTCTCATTTTGGGAACTTCAGAGACTAATAACTTTTGTATACGACCTTGTATCGAGGTGATTTTTTGAAGTGCATGTTTTTTTTAGTACTTCATAGTGGTTCTATTAGTTTCACTTGGTTTGGCTCCAGGACTATACTTTCAACAGACACTCATTTGATTGTGAATTTGTAATGCATTGAGATCAAATCCACTCAATATTTCTTGCTAGTGGCAATTGTAATTGCACTAAATATAAAGTGCCAAATCATATTTTATTGGGGGTTTTTTTGATTGAGTGAAAAAGGGGGGTGTCTTGTGTGCTTTCTTTGAGTTTTTTCATTCTCTTTTTCCACACATCTACAATAAACAATCTTCTTTTTTGTATAAAATAGATCAAACAATAGTACCAATACTCACACCCTATAACTACTATGAGTGGAAGTCTAAAATGACTATCTATCTTAAGAAGTAATGGTTGTATCGAGTAATAATGGGTCTTGAAATTGAACCATCTTTAATTGCAGAAAAGCTAAAATGGTTTAATAAGTTGGATGAAGCTTTTGGGACCTTGTGTATGTCTATATGTCTAGATTTGCCTTTTCACATTAAATCTATTTCTACACCAAATGATGTATGGACCACTTTGGAAAATCTCTTTGATAAGTAGGATGAAATTAGAGGACATCTACTAGAAATTGAGCTCATAGGGTTAAGTCCTACCAGTTTTGATACTATTCAAGAGTTCTTCACTAAGCTAAAGGCCATAAGATTGTAGTTGAAATAATGTGGAATTAAGAAGAAAGATTCTCAATTGATCTTTCTTGGTTCTAATTATTTTGTGTTTGTTTCTACATTTCATGCCACTAAAAGTGCCTTAGGAACTAATTATACAATTCCTTCTCTTAATGATTTTGCAAATGAACTCATAAAGGAGCAAGATAAATTGGTTAAAATGGTTACAATTAAGCCCTCTAAATCTCATGCCTTGGCTACAAATTAGGGCACTAAAGATTAGAAAGGGTTTGGTATGGAGAACAAGAAACAACATAATCAAGGAGAGAAGAAACAAGATTAGAAACTAACTACTCCAAAAGAAGCTAATCAGGCCTTTTCTTCCAAAGGTGGCAAACCTACGAAAGAGAAGCAAAAGTGTGCCTATTGTAAGAAACCTGGTCATGATGAACATAAGTGTCTTAAGAAACAAATTGATCACCTCAAACATCTTGAAATGAATAACATCAAGGTGCCTGATTTTGTCAAATAGAGTTATGAATCTCAGGAATCTTCAAAGGACAAAGATAAAAGTAAGGGGAAAGGAAAGTGCAAGGCCCTAGTTGTTGTTGCTTCACAACCTGATACTTGGATCATTGACTCAGGTGCTTTGCACCACATGGCTTCGTGAAAAGATGGTTTTGCCTCTTTGGAGCCATATTCTATGCCATCTATACTAATGGGAGATGACACTCTTGCTGAAGTGCATTGGAGAGGGTCTGTTGACATGGGTGAAGTAAAATTTCATGATGTTCTTTGTGTTCTATCTTTATCAACCAATCTCCTATCTATCTATCAGATCACTCACACTGGCTCTGGTAAGCAGGTTGAGTTCACTCTAGACACAGTGATAATCAGTGAGTTGCACAATGGGTCTATAGTTTCTATGGTAAAATTGGATCATTAGTCTAGACTATATTAGTTTTCTCACTTTGTTCTTGATTCTCCTTCACTTGCTTTTCTCACTCACTTAGATGAGGTGATTTTTTGTGGCATCAATGGTTTGGCCACTTGAACTACTATTACTTGCAACAAGACATGGTTTTAGGGTTGCCTTCTATTCAAATTTTTTATGGTGTTTGCCAAGGATGTATTCTTGGTAAGCATCTTGAAGAGAAATTTGATAAAGGAAAAACATGGAGGGCCACCCAACTTTTAGAGTTAGTACATAGTGACTTGGCAAAGCCATTTCCACATCCTTCTTTTAGTAGGTCTTGATATGTTATCACATTCATTGACGATCTTTCCAGATACACATGGGTTTATTTTCTCAAACATAAGTCTGAGGTCTTTGAGTATTTTTAATACTTCAAATTATTTTGCAGAGAGACAGTCTGGGAAGTCCATCAAGATTCTGCATATAGATAATGGGGGAGTATTTCAACAAGAGGTTTTAGAAGTTTTGTGTGTCAGAGGTAATTGATCTTGAACACATAGTTCCCTATAGTCCACAATAGAATGGTGTTGTAGATTGAAAGAATAGATCCTTGAAAGAGATGAACAACTATATCATTCACTCCAAGTCAATGTAACCTTAGTATTGGATGAAGTCCATCAACTGTGCTTGTTACATCAAGAATTAGGTTCCTCACCTAGCTGTAAAGGGGGTCACTCCTTTTCAAACTTGGACCAATAAAAAAACTACAGTAAAGAACTTTCAAGTGTTTGGTTCTCCAACATGGGCTCACATTCTAGTAGAGAAATGCAAGGATATGGATCTACAGGGAAAGCCTTATATATTTGTTGGGTATCTAGATGGTGTTAAAGGCTATCAGCTTCTCCACCCCACCACTCATGAGTTGTTCATCAAGAGGAGTGTTCATTTTGAGGAGGATGTCTCTAGTTCTTCTCCTACCACTTCTCCATCTACCATCACTTTAGAGATATTATGACATGATGATAGTTCTTCCAAGGATATTAATCCTCCTGCTCATGATGAGGAGTCTTCTTACTCCACTTCAAATGGTGATGATGATGAGGATTCATCTTCCTCCACTCCTAGTCATCATTTAAAGGGTGATGATGCTCCTCCAGATTTCCCTATTGGGCCTCTTTAGGCTCATTAGACATTAGAGTCAACAGGTGATTCGGTTGGTGATCCTTCTGACTCTAGAAGAACAAGGTCACAATTTGAGGTTCCACATCTCTTCATTGTCTCAACTTCCAATCCATAGTCCTTTCAGGAAGCTTTTAGTGTCCCTGAGTGGGATACTTCTATGAAAGAAGATATCTACATTCCTTGGAGAGGAACCATACTTGGGATTTAGTCCCCCTTCCTAAGGGATGAAAACTTTTTCAATGTAAGTGGATCTATTAGAAAAAAATTTCTACAGATGGATCAGTTGATAAACATAAGGCTCACCTGGTCGTGAAAGGATTCTCCTAGGTTCCTGGGATTGACTACTCTAAGACTTTTGTGCCAGTTTCCAAAATGAGTTCTCCATCTGACTTGTTCTTGCTATTGCTCTAGCCCATCGTTGGGAAGTTCATCAGATGGATGTGAAGAGTGCTTTTCTTCACAATGACCTTTAGGAGGAGATATACATGGAACATCCACATGGGTTCACGTATAGGATCCTTCACTTGTTTTCCATCTTTGAAAGTCTTTATATGGCCTCAAACAGGCCCCTCAGGCTTGCTATGCCAAGATGGACTCTTTTCTTCTATCAGTTGGGTATACTCGGTGCCATTTTGATTCGAATGTGTACATTCTACAACAGGATAATACTCTCACATTCCTTGTTCTCTATGTTGATGATTTGTTGATTACAACAATTCCTCATCCACCATCAAGGCAGTAAAAGTTGCCCTTCATGATCATTTCTTGATGTCAGACTTGGGCCTTCTGTACTACTTCTTGGGGATTTAGATCACTCGGTCTTCATCCAATATCTTCATGGCACAACCCATGTACACACTTGATATGCTCTCTAGATTTCACATGGTTGACTGTAAGCCTAAACCGACTCCATTTCTGTCAGGGCTCAAACTTGAGGCTCATTGTTCTCTACAATTGGTGGATGCTACCTTGTATCACCAATTAGTTGGGAGTCTCATACTTGACTCACACAAGGCCTAATCTATCATATGTTGTGGGCCTAGTCTCTAGGTTCATGCAAGAGCCACATGAGATGCATTGGAAAGCAACTAAATGGATTCTTCACTATGTACAGGGAACTCACAATTATGGGATTCACTATGCAATGGGCATGGATATTGACTTGGTGGGACACAGATTTAGATTAGGTAGGTGATTCTTAGGATCATAAGTCTACCTCAGGGTATTGCTTCTCCCTTGGTTCTAGTCTAGTTTCTATGTCGAGAAGAAGCAATCTAAAATTTCTCTTTCATCCACAGAGGATGAGTATCGAGGAGTAGTTAATGCTACTAATAAGGCCATCTGGCTTCAAAACATTCTCATTGAGTTTGATATTCCCATCCAATAAGCCTACAATCATCTTTTGTGAAAACCAGAGTGTGATACAAATCTCTCACAATCTGATCCATCACTAGTGGACCAAACACATTGAGATCCACATGCGCTACATTCGGGAGTTGATTCATGAGTAGATCATTGATCTCAGGTATTGTCCAACATCAGAGCAGATCACAGACATCTTCACCAAACCCTACATTGGGAGAAAGTTCCTTGATTTGTGAGCTTTGTTGGGGCTGTGGCTGGTGTCCACTTCAAGGGGGCTTTTTAGTCCTCTTTTCTCTCTATTCTGGGGGGTGTTCTCTCTACTTTGTTTGGGGGGCTTCTTCTCTTTTGGGGGGAATTCATTATACATGGGTACCTCATCATCCTTGGTTTTTCAGGACCCATCTTTTCACACACCTAAGATATGCTTAAGGAGGTGTTAGTGTATGTTTTTATTTTCCTAGTGGGTTATTTATTTTCTCTATTTCCTAAGTTTTTCCCAAACTTTTATTAAGCTTTATTAGGTTGAATTAAGTGAGTTTAATTAGTGAGTGGGTGATTTTAGGTGTCAAAATCCTACAAAGAAGGTGGCATTTTCTATCTTTGGAAGACGCTCTTGCCATATTTAGCCTGTATGGTGGCCTCTCCCTATTGGTCAATTTTTCCACCTCTCCCCTCTCCCTGGTCTATATAAAATCACTACCTAGCTTGTATCTCTTGCATATTGAATGCATTGTCTCATTACTCTGCCATTCGTTGTATGAAGCTTTGAGCTCTTAATGCAATTCTGTTACATTGACATTTGCATATCTCTTGGAATCATTGGTTTTCTTTTGTTTTGCATTTTCCAATTTATGTAGCTTAGAATCTCTCTCATAAAGTTCCTAGTTTTCACATCTTGTTCAAGATTTATAACATAATCTATCTTGCTAATTAGAGCATATTTATAATTAATACTTTGTGATAAAGAACCCTTGGTGAAACAATTCCCTTTTAAGTAGGGAATTGTTGGTTCCACATTTTATGCCAAAACAGGCATCAACATAACTAGCACTAGGAGGACCCAAAACTTGAACCTAACTTAATCACCACAAATTCAAAATCTATCAAAATTTATTTTAAATTACAAGATCTCACAGCAAGTGGAAAATTAAGGAAAATAAAATAAAACTAGTGTTTTTAGAAATTTCATTTTTACAAAATAAGACAATTGTAATTCCCTTTCAATGACATTATCTTGGTTGGGTGTTCAATTCCTATAAGTGTCCTTGGGGATGTTTATGATATCCCTAAGAATGTTTATAAGTAACTCCCTTCATATTATCCCTATGGTAAGTGAATTGCATTAGAGCAAGAGAATTCAAAGACTTAATGGTATAAAATGGATCATCCATGAGGATGTAGCTTGTAGACTATTTCCTTCCAGCTTAGAGGGTGAGACATATGATTAGAATATCTACCTTCCACCAAATTCTATATGCTCTTGGGTGGAATTTGAAACCTATTTTTTGAAGAAATTTAGAGAATTTATAGACCCAAGAGAGGCTTTCATAAAATTTACAGTGGTTAGGAAAGAGCACAATGAGTCAATTTAAGTTATTAATCATAGATTTTGTAAATTCTTAATAGAATATTTGATACATATGTGCCAGTAGATTCCACTATTCTATAATACTACTTGCAAGTACTAGATCCCTTATTTGTAATGTTATTGGAGAAACATTAGAAATATTTACTTTGGAGGATGCTTATAAGAAAGTTTTTTGGTAGAACAAAAGTTTATTTTTTATGCATTTGGATATTTCTAATGAATTATTCAATAAACCAAAATACTCTCCTTTATTTTATACAACTAGAAGTCATATCAACTATAACAATCCACAAGTGCAATTTTACTCACCACTATCATATGTTTAAAATTAAATAAATTATGTTTCTAAATAAAACCAAGTCACTCATCTATGCAATCAATATAAACTTCTAATGCACCTAACCTAGTCTCTCATAAAATATAAACATTTGAAATCACTCCTCGTGTCATCAATATAAATATAGATCTTTATTCATCTAAGTCTGATGATGATGCTAGGAGTGAGATTATAGACTCATTGCATTTGATTAGGGTGGGGGAATCTAGTATGGAGAGATTGAACATGTAAAAAATTTAGATGGCCAATGTATCTATGAATCCATGTCAAATGCACATAATATTACTAAAACACCTACCCATTATGATGGAATAGATGAACAAGGTAGTAGTACAATATATAGTGATATTATTGACATGAATGAGGTAGAGTGATCCCATTATAGTTCTAATTTTATTGCTAAAAATGATGAATTAAGTGAATTATCCCTTGAGGGGGAATGTGAGAAAATAGATATAGATCCTTAATACTTTGAATATGGTATCCATGAAGATGAAGAGAGATATAGTATTTTTCTAGAGATGAAATGCATGAAACCATTCAAATTGATAACATACAAAAGATGATAGGGAATTTCTAGACATAGCTTAAAAGGGAATTGTTGATGTGTTTTTTAGTCACAAAAAAAAAGAATAAAAGTTCACAAAAAACCTTCATTCATCTTGAAAGATATGATAAATTCAGAATGAATTTACAATCCCAAGTCTCTGTTTGTCAGGTCTTGACTACTTGATCATCACTCAGGATTGTTGTGTCTTATTGTTTTCCATGTTGGGGCCTTACACAGTTTTGTTTGTTTTTTTCCATAAATTCAATCAATATCTATGGATATCTGGTCCTTTGTTCCTTGATTAGTGCTTCTGAAACTATCCATGTCTGAACTAATCTTTTCTTCTGAACCTTAAATTTGCTCAAAGTTATGCTTTAAAGCATGTACTTCACTAATTTTTACGATTATTTGCATGATATTTGCTATGACTTGCAATTCTCACTATTTATGCTCCAGATATATCATTATTTGCATCAATTTAGGATATATTACTCAAAATATATCCATACTTGTGTTCACTCACTGTATCACTCTAGATAAGCCATTGTTAGCATGCATTTATAGTATTTTCTTATGATATGTCATGATTTGTAGTTATTTATGATTATTTGTGAAGTAAAATAAAAAAGATGATACCTAAAAGTGAAATCCTAGAATTACTAAGTTTTCACCAATGATCCACATACATATTCTGATACAGTCATGAAAAGAAGCAAAACCAAACCATACTTCACCAGGAAGCTCCATAATTATGCATGGTTAGTACAAATCTTAAAAGAATAGTTGATAATATGTAATTAATCAAATGCACTTTAAGAGAATGCAACAATTCACAATCACACATCAAAAATCAACATAAGATTACATACAATATATGATTAGGAAGTAATCTAGAGCTCCATTTTCATTAAGTATGCAAAGAATATACACATATACATTGATCTTGAGAAAGAACCTTGAGAAGAGATCACAAAAGTTGTAAAATCACAAACTTAGTGCTCAAAGTTTCAACAATTCAGTCTCCCTTACAAAAGGAAGATCATGGTCCTTTTATAGAGAAAGGGCTAGATCTGTTACAATGACTCAATAGTCAGGATCTCATTCAAAATAAATAGTAGTCAAGGAAGTGGCGTGTGTTGCCATTTGGAAACCTCTAGTGGACAAAAACTAGAAAAAGGAATATTCCTCATTATCTTTGCTTCAACATCTTCGAGAATATTCTACTCACCCTCTTCTTTTGATGAATCCTCTCCTATTAGCATTCCTCCAGAGTTCAATTTATGGTATAATTCATAGGATTTAATAGTGGCACCGATCTTTGTCCTCTCTGATAGCTGCTCTTTGATTTTAGCATATTCTTGTGTTTGCAGTTGCTCATTTATAGATATCCACTGGATTGTTCTATGACCCAACCTTTCATTATAGGCCCTCATATTCACATATAACTCCATTACTTCATCTATAATCGCTTCTAAAAAATGATGCACTAGATCACTTACTGCAGGGTCAAACCTAGCATGGAATGCTTGTATGGACTTTTGCTCATCATATGTTTCTGTTTTAGCTACTAAATTGCTTGGTAACTCTTTCAAAATTGCCATTTCATTTGACAGAAGTTCATGTGCCCTCATGCCAATGTCCATTGCTTTAGTTCTACATCTCTTCAAAACATCCACCTCAAACTTTAAATCTTTTACCCAGATATGGAGTTTGGGCAAAGTCTGGATGGTCACAATCTTGTGCTTCAAGAGTATTTGATCATCCAATCTTCTTGCACTTTTCAATTTCCCTAGGTCATGATCACTTTGATCGAGCCTGAATCCACACTCCCTCTTCAATGACTCTACTTTTTCTTCTATGTGAGTTAATATATCCCAATTGGACAAAGATCCCCTTATTATTTTCTCTCCCTTGACAATAAATGTGGTAAACCACTTTTGCATCACCTAGGCTTGGTGCTTTTGTGCATCCAGACTAGCTATTTCTTCCTGGATGACCAATGCGAAAGCAGCTGGCACCTCTATTATTTGGACTCTAGGGGTGACCAATCCCTTAATGAATTGCTGAAGTTGGGTAATTTTCCCTTTCAACTCCTTATTTTTATCCTTGGTCTTCTATATGTGGGAAACTATGGCATCTGTACTTTCCCTGAGTTCTATCTCTTGTTTTGTTGTTGCATGCTGTAGATCAATAGTAGTTATTTGGAAATCATTTTCTTCTTTATCCATTTTATTCTTATCCACCATGGGTATAGCCAATTGGGTTGTTCTTTTCCCAGTAGTAGTATCCCTCTTTATTGCAAACATAGTCCTGGCTCTGCGCTTTGGATTTGTATCCTCAAGGGAAATAATGACTTAAAATCAAAGGGGATGGAAACAAAAATAGGAGGATCTGTTACCTCTAATGTCAACCACTCAGGCACACATGAATCTAGTTCATTCTGACCTAGTTGCTCAATGCGAGTATCATTCATTATTACATCATCATCTTTATCCTAATCCTTTTCCTCCTGATCAGGGGTGATGTCCTTTGGATTATCCTCCTGCTGTGTATTCTCTTTATCATGCACTTTATCTGCTTGAATCTCTTCTTGGTGCACTTCTTGTTGTTGATCTTCATGACCCTCCTCCTTGAGATGTTCTGCATTCACACCTTGGGGAACCTCTTATCAATTTCTTCTTCTTTGTGCTCATTCCTATTAACCTCTTCACATGACATGCCATATCTTTAGCATGCACATGTCCTATGATGCTTCATATTTTTGGTCTCCATTATGTTTCTCTTTCTGTAAGGCCCAACCACTAAGGTCCTGATGAGGGTTTTCTAGATTATCTCCAGTTTCTATCACCTCCTCATCTCCCTTTTTTGTTTGATCCTGTTGCTCAGATATTACTATTTATTGTTCTACAACCACTTCCTCAGTGTGTCCTTGAGTAGACCTATTTAGTTCATCTACATGGACATGATGTTCTGCTTCACCCATATCCATGTCATGTACATTTTCTCCCTGTCCTTGCCCACCTTATATAGTATGTTCTACTTGTATATTGGTCTCTGCAAAATAGGATGCATCCACCACTTGAGGACTTGTAATGGTATCAATCAAGACATCCAATTTTCTAGATTGCATAATTACCTCAGGAGATTTTGGCTCCTTTGTGCCTAGAATATCCTATATTATAGGGTCTTTTACTTCTCCTTGCCTCCTCTCTCCTTCTACTTGAGGTGCATCTTGGGGTGTTGGCACTATAGGTGTAAGCAAAATCCCCACCAGATTATTAGTCACATCTCTAGTGACTTCATCATCTATCAAGTCTATAACTTGACTTAGATACAATGGCTACTCTGCAACTCTCTTTTTCTCTATTACTCTTGCTTCTTCAGCTAGCTCACTTTTCACCTTTATTATTTCAGGCACATACACATTATGTTGCAACTCTCTTGCCACTTCTACCTATTTATCCATGTGCTCTTGAAGTGTAGCAGATAGTGAGGGTGCCTCTATTGAAGATTTCCCTTGAGTGAAAATCCACTCCATCTCAGTCATCCCTTCTACTGATTCCATATGGATGTCCAAAATCCTAAAGGTTGACCCTCTTGGCAATGTCATTTGGGCTCCTTTTTGTTTGGGTATGTCTACTCCTCCCAACACATCTGCATGCTCTATTTCTCCTGTATATGTTGTGGTAATAGGAATGGCCCTTAGGGACACATCCTTGGGAGGTGATGGGATATTGCAAATTCTTCCCCAAATCTAAAAGGTCCTACCTAGGCTAGTTTGGCTTCCATGATTTATCTTTTATGAATAAGGAAATAATCAAATCCCACCTCATCTCTCTCCTTTCACTTCCTTTTCTTATCTTGGGTGATAGCTACATCCTTGGCTTTCAGCTCTCCTACTTTCTTATTCACCCAATTCTTGGTGATAGTCATTACCTTGGTAGTTATAACATCTATAGATGTCTCTTGTTCCTTTGTCCAGTCTGAGGAAGGTAATGGTTCCTTATATATTTGTTTTTCCTCATATTCTATGTCTAATAGCTTCTCATCATCAGACTTCAGTTGAGGAGGGACCTCCAAGCATCCTAATGTCTGGATCTGGTTCAAAGTTAGTCTTTGATACTTATTTTCCTCATCTCCTCATCAACACAATCTACCTAGTAGTCTTCAAGGTGGACTTCATGTTGTAACCTTCTATTAATGAACCTCTCCATTTTTTGATGAGGATAATAATATCTTACCAAAGGAAATAATTGTAAATGCAGCATGTGAAGTTTTGCTTTGGACTTCTTGGCACTATCAATTGAGCTACATGTATACCAATCTATATGCATTGGAAATCTTACATTTCCTTTTCCATTCTTCTTCTTATAGGCCTCATATGATGGCACAATTTACCTAGTGACCTCTAACAATATAACCTTATCTATAGGATACTTGGGTAACATGAATGGATTACCTTCTAAGCCTTCCATCTTGATGTATGTGTATGTTGGGAATTGGATGAACCATGCCCCATTCCACTAAATTACTTCATGGGCTTCCTTTGATAGCCTCTTCACCCTGTCACCTTCCATTAATCACACTAGGTGCATAATACAACAAACATTAACCATTTTATAGGGTTGGATAGACATCCCTCTCTCCAACTATTGAAGTGCTCCCACACCATTTGTTCATTCAAAAGGTGTCTAATCCTTCCTACTGTCTATAATCCTCTAAGTGTCGACCTATATGCACATGCATAGACAATGTAGGAGGTCATGTAAAATAATCTTCTTTTCTTCCTCCACTGAACCATACCATCATGTAGGCTATCACTGATCAACCTAGCCCATTGTACCACTTAGTCCTTGTCCTTTACCATTCTTATTAGGCCAAACATCCATGGTTCAAAAGCATTGGAATCTTGCTTGCCCATCATCCTACTCAATAAGACAATCATATACTGAATTTCTTGGCTAAAATCATATTTGAACAGATGCTGCCCAACATCTTTTCCACTACTTTAGCTTTGTTTTCAAGAGCTCTCCAAGTAAAAAATATAATTTTCCTACAATCTATTGTGTTGTTATTGTATTCAGCGGCTAGGGACTCCATATTGATCTTGTACATCCCCTGGGGAGTTGGCAGCTTGAATGTCTTTGCAATGCCATTCACTGAGAAGTCAGCGTATACCCTACTCTATATTTCAACTCTTCTAGTTACTACATTGTAGTTATTACCACACTCACTCATGAGCTCCAATGCCTCAGTTGCATAAGGAAAACCTACCACATGGAACATTCCCATCTGTACTATGCTTTTCAAAATTAGGTTGTCCTCTCTAGCTAGAATCCATGACCTAAAAGCATCCAGATTTGTGTTCCCATAGTGTGTGTCACTGGCACATCCATACTTACAACATATGGCCCCTGGAATGGGAAACATGTCTATCCTGAACTGGACATCCCTTCGATCCTTTCGATTCTGCATCTTGACCTATAAATCAGAAGCATCCATAGTTTAATCCTAGGGTTTAAGCACTTAAACACGTAGATTGCCTTTAAAACTCACTACATATTTCCACATCTACCATGCCCACATGTAAATATAAATTTACCTAAAGAAAATTACCTTTATTCCATAAGATTTACCACGGGTAATCAATTACTGTAATGGTAAAAAGATTGATAGGGATATTTTGTCTTATTCATACCTAGTGGCTGAAATTTTAAACTTGAATAGGCAAACGTGTAGATGACTTCCGTTTGATTGAGCACACTCATTCTGGTTCTCCATTACCATTCTCTGTTATCCACGAAATCACTTTTACTCAGGTTTAGGTTGGCTGTAAATCACCTTCAATTGCTATGAGGTCTCTACAATTTTTAGCTTTTGAATACTTTTGGTAATTAACAATGTTAGATAAATTTATCTTTTATCCTTAGAAATCTTTCAATTAGGGTGAATTAATTGATTTTTTTGTGGTTAGGTAGGATTTTTTCCTTTGGGTGCGGGAAAACATGACAGTTGTCCAAAAGGCACAATTTTAAATTTAAAAGGCTACCGACATCTATGTATAGCATTAAATGCGGGGAAGATCTGGACATGGATACTTAGTATTTTAATGTCTCATACAAAATGTCCATATGAAAATATCCATGTGACATCAACAAAAGTCATGGTCAAATATTATTGACCAAGGGAATAAGTATCAGGGCTTAATTCATCTTCAGAACTAGGATATATAAATATCCATGAAGAAATGTCCCTATGCAAAATATCCTATTGAAAAGTCAACAATACGGACACATGGTGCAAGGTCTTTGCTCTGGATATGGATATGGATATTTGTAAGGATATGGATGTCTTACAAACTCAAAATGTCAATATCACAAATATCCCTTTGACTAGTCAACGTTCAAGGGTTCGAAGGTACTGAAATCGAGCTTTAATACAAAGCAAGGATATGCATATTTCTCATATGGTATTTGGAAATGAATATCCATGTAACAGATACTTGGTGTAGAAAGTCCAAACCTTACAATCTTTCCATGAGAACAAACTTGACATGTGTCATAGGTGTTGAAGGCACAAGACAACTGAGAGGGGGGTGAATCAATTGTATCAAAAATTTCAAACCCTCATAAGCATAATCACATCCACATTAGTTTACTTAAACCCTTAATCTTTTATGAAGATTAAACATGAAAATCAAATAATAGAAACTTAAACACATCAACACCATGCACAAGAGGACGCCATATTTTTAATGTGGAAAACCCTAAAAGGGAAAAACCACAATGAGGATTAGCTCATAATATAAAGTAGTAGCAACATCAAATTACAAGAGGCTCATTGCCATATAAAGTCTTCTCACTGTAGGGGACTCACTATCCAAGTGGACTCACTACCCACTAAAAAAGAAAGAAGAAAGAAGAATAAGTTCACTGATATAATTGCATCTAACACATGCATGGGTTTAGTTCCAATGAAGCACAACAATCATCACCTTTGCATCTATACCGAAAGATAATAGACACCTTCTGCTCACTGCATCTAGTCGTCTAACTCATGAAAGCTCTAATGGCCCTTTTATCATTTTCACATCACAAACTTCATCTCTCCCATGTGCACCCACTCACACACGAACTCTTGACACTTATTTATATCACCATCAACCTTGAAACAATCTTCAAGGTCGGCAACATAGTCTTCAATCCTTGAAATAGTCTCCAAGGTCGGTAAACACACAAAATTTGAATTAGGTCTAGACCTAAACATTCCACGATGCAATAGAATGAAGGAAAACCACTCAGCCTTATCTTGAACCTAAATCTATCCAAGCATGCTACACAACACTCACATAATCATCAAATCAACTCCACAATCAGCGCAAACTTCTAGGTTGGCCAAATGGTGTAAACATAGGGGATTCTTCATCACACACTTTCATGATCACAACCATAACTTGCAGACCATGAAAAGAGATTTAACACATTCTAGAAACATCCATGAACAACTTGAGGTCACCTGGAAATCAACAAATTCATCCACAACAACTTTCACCTGAAGAAGGCTTACTGTCTACTCACAATCAACACTTTCGAACTCTGCTACACAAGAACTTGCTTTCTAGAGCATCATGCCACAAAATTTTTGAATAGAAGGTAGATAAGGACCTTATAGACTTAAATCCATAACTACAACACTTGAAACCACTTTACAGAGAAATGTGGAGCAAAATACTCTCCTAGACACCTCTGCACAAATTAGAAACACTATCAAATCCTATTCTCAAACTGGTGAACATAACTTTCACTGCACAGCCATTCAAAGCACCAAAATCTGAATTTATCATCTTAATCCACTTCTCAACAACATATCCAAACCACACACTCATATCTCCAACACAAAATAAATACAGAGAAAAAACTCAAGCAATATACTGTAAGCTAGAAGACTCCTTCAACACACTATTTTCAGTATTATTCAAATTTTCTCAAAAGCACTTGGAAACCCAACTACATAGGCATATTATCAACACCTTTAGAATCTATACAAAGAATCTAAGGCACATTTTAGAAAAGCAATTGAATCAAACAACACTAAACAATACTAACTTCATCAGAAGACACAGTTGACACCAATGACAACACAAACATGTTGACATCAATGACAACACCGATTAGCACATACTTCCAACAATAGGGATATGAACATTTGAAAAAGATATGGATATTTAAAGAATGTGAAATGTCCATTTGGTTGGCGATTTTGTAGCTCATCATGATAAATTTGATGGCTAAAGAGGATATGGATTTTTGAAGACTCAAAGAGACTATACCCAGCCTGTGGATATGACTATTGATTTAATTTGATTTAATACTTGTTTTGAGTCCAAGCCTATGATTGGGGTGTTTAAAGTTTAGTATATGTACCAATCAAGATTAATATGATGGATATGGATTTTTGGCAGGGATATGGATATTTGGTGAATGTGAAATATCCATGTCAAAATATCCATCCCATTGATCAAAACTTTGATTGTGCCTATTTCACCTTGTTGAATTTCAACGTGATGTAAAAGACAAAGTTGCTCAAAATTTCATTCTCTATCCATTGGTGATCTTTGCAAGAAAGAATTTAGACTTTGAATTTTGAAAGGATCAGGACATGACATTTTACCTACTGCCCAAAAAGGAAAAAACACACAAGCAAAGAAAAAGAAAAAGGGCTAGGTCCCTATTTTGCTAAGGCAAAATGGGGCGTGTTGTGAGACCACACAACATGAATGACTAATTATGATCATGTAACAATGAATGAAAATGATAGATTAATAGGGATAATATTTATAAATGCGTCAATGGTGTATGAGGATGGCTCATCTAGCCTTAGATATGTGGATATGGTTGATTGTGTAAATAATATTGATAATACCACTATAGAGCCTTATTTGTTTGATTTTGATTATGAAACAAAGAAGATTTTTGAGTCCATCACTTCCATTTAAGGTAAGTTATCCTAATGGACAAGCAATAGAACATCCTAAAATTCTAGATGACCTAGAAGTAGTGATACCATGTTAGATATAGACAAGATTAGGAAAACATAACTATTTTTTGTTAATTATAGTGACATAAATGAGGAAGAATACAATATTATTTTTGATGATGAAGCCTTTAAAATCAATAAAATTGATGCTTACAATAATATATTATTTATCTATTGAAAAGGGTAATACACTTAAGTTGGGGATTAGAAATAAATATGAAAAAGTAAATCTAGATCTACACTATTCTAAATTAGGTATACATGAGGATGATTCATTCAATTTTAGTAGTATGGACATGGATGATCTTGTAGATGATATTGATAATATAATAATTATTACTGATGTACACTAGTGGGATTATTTACTAATTGATGATCATGTGGGTTATCTACATGTATACAAAGGACATGGTGAAGTTCATAAGGAGATACAATTTTTTTTATAGGAACATAGCAATTGAAGATTGAAAAACACATTGGTTGATGCCATCATGAAACAAGATGCTTTCTTCTACCTACCTATATTTTCTCTTTCTTATTAATTTGATTATGGTGATTTGAATAAGAAAACATGCATTTGGATTGATCATGGTAATAATGGTTCACCTAAATTATTAATCCTAAGAAATAAACATCTTGAATTCAAATCCAAATTGAGTGAATCCTTATTTAGTGAATTCAAGGATGTGCCTACTAGATATAGGACTCTAACGAGGAAGTTGTTACTTTTGAATACCTAAAGAAATAAAATAGGGGAAGTTTTGAAACCTACCATCCCAATAATTCATGTTGGTATTACACAAGTAGTTTAGGAACAATGTTGTACTTTTGATTTTTTGGCTTATTTTTTCTTTAGTTCACTATTTGGTTTGTGTGCTTAGTTTTGAGTCTACTAGTCATTTATTTTGGAATAGTTTCTTGTATGGTTTCCTTTTGCATTTAGTTTAGTTGAGAGTTATAAGGTTTAATAAGAATTCAATTACACAAGCCTAAATCTATGTGCATAAAGAAAGTTGCAATAACTACAAGCATAAAACAAATAATGTAATATGAAACAACACAAGCTATTTCAAAATAGAGGAAATGAATTAAATTGACCAAATCAACCATCAAATGAATGGATGACATACATACAAATAAGCTCAATAATGCACAAGTTAATGTGACAAGTGTCCCTAAGGAGAGAAGTCAACTAGAGACCGAATCAATTGTAAGAGTAGAGGTGTCAAGTGAACTCATCTTGATGACCAAGTGAACTCACCTTGAAGAGGGAGATTATGCATTTGCTCCCATCAATCAAGGATATGACATGTGCTCTTATTTCCTAAATTACTCAAGTAAATAAATAATAATTACCTAAGTAAACTTAATTTAAGGTGCAATTAAATAATTACAGAAACACCCCATTAAGTGCAACTTAGGGAGAAATATGAAATGTGAAATGGGTCCTGACAACTAGGCTTGATTAGGTACCCATGTATAATGAAAATATCTCACAAAATAGACAAAATGAGAAAATCAAGTGGGAAACACTTGTCTCCAAAAGAGAGAAGATGAATGAATCTAGAATCTGCTTGTGTACCTTGATGGTGATACTGAACTATGCTAAAAATGATCCATAGGAGAAAGTACCATTAAGATTTAGGAACATTAACCATAATGAATGGATCTCAATTTGAGATGTTATCCAATGTGAATCAAATGAAAGATTCAAGATCATTTACCATAGTCTCTCAATTTGAGATGTGAGTCAATGTGAATCAAGACGTGTCATATCATAAGCATGATGTGACGAAGAGAGAACTAAAGGATCCAGATACAACTCAATGTGATATTTCACCAAGATGGAGGTAGGATCATAGTGCATATCATTTGAGTACACTCACATCCTTTATTATGTCCTGATATGTGGAAACACTAAAAGCCTATGCATGGAGGTCCCCAAGATGAAACTTTATTATAGTTTATGATTTACAAAATACCCATGTGTAAGCCACCTAAAAGATAAGTATATGATATGATGGAACTTTATAAATTGAGTTCATTTGCATGAATACCCCCAACAAAATCTCAATTTAGAAACCCTTATCAAATTACGATGATTGGAACTTTATAGATGTGTGTAATTACAACATATATAGCTGATTTTCTAGAGTTTTACAATGTCCAATATGGATGAAAAAGTTGAAAGTACAGTCAATTAATAGATTAAGAACAAATAGCTAGTACCATTATGTATTTCTCAATAATATCCACTTTAAAAAAATGGTACTCAAATCTGAGTCTGTTTGTGAAAGTTATGAGCCTTGAAAGTCCAAAAAAAGTGTCTATGTAGAAAATTCTAAGAGAAAATTATTTTTTTGAAAAATCTAGGAATCATGAGTAGGAAATAATTAGATCAATGTGAAGAGGATAGAAAAATAGCCCATTTCAAATAAATTATTTTGAAAAAGTCTCTATATGACTGATATATGGCCTCTCAAAGTTCAACATAAATTGTAAAATCTACATTAAGAGGGGGTCTATCCTTGGAGGAAATTTGGGTGGTGGATGGGATGAGCCACTAGAGGAGGTGGATGCTAGGCAAAAAGATTTTTATTTATCTATTTTATTGAAAAAAACTTAAAAAAAATTATTGTTGTTTTTTTAATTTAAAAAAAAATGTTCTTATGTGGGGCAGGGTCCAAGGGCTCCTGATGCCCCTTATAAAGGGAGATGAGGTAAGGGGACCTACCTTACTCATGATAGGGTACAACCCCTACAACATGGTATGAGGTATCCCCACGCATCGTTTTAAGCACTTAAATTTTTTTTTAACTTTATGCTTTTTGATTTTTTTTTTTCTAAAAACTTTTGATTTTGTTTTTTTTTAATAAATTAAAAAAACTTACAAGTATAGAAACAATAATTTTTTTTGTACCTACATAGTATAGCTCAAGGAGGTCGTACGATGTCCTTGGGAAAAAAATTTGCCTTTTCTTCAAATTTGTCCAAAATGGACAAATTTTATATGGATCTATAGGTTTTTGGCCACTTTGGATACAATGACACACTCTATTTTGACCAAAAAGGCTCCAAAATTGAGCTCCCCATCAGATTTGAAGAAAAAAGCACCCACTTTAAATCTATGTAGATTTGGCCTCTGGTGTCCAAATTTGATGAAACAAAAGTCAAATTTGACTTTCTCAGCTACTCTGGAAATGATGGTGGGATCTTATTCGATGCAAGAATCACTAATGTGAAGCTCCAAATGAAACCCTCTTTCCTTAATGGACAAGAAAAAACTTGAAACACAAACAAGGCTCTGATACCATGTAAAATTCGATGAGAATCCAATTACACAAGCCTAAATCTAGGTGCATGAAGAAAGTTACAATTGCTACAAGAAAAACACAAATAATGTAATATGCAACAACACAAGTTATTCCAAAATAGAGGAAATGAATAAACCAACCAAATCAACTATAAAATGAATAGATGAAGTACATTTAAATAAGCTCAAGCATGCACAAGTTAATGTGACAAGTGTCCCTGAGGAGAGTAGTAAACTAGAGACTGACTCAATTATAGGAGTAGAGGTTTCAAGTGAACTCATCTTGATGAGGGAGATTATGCTTGTGCTCCCATCAATCAAGGAGATGACATGTGCTCTTATTTCCTAATTTAATCAAGTAAATAAATAATAATTACCTAAGTAAACTTAATTTAAAGCACAATTAAATAATTACACCAACAAGAGTTTCCACTTTTTCTTGATTATAACACCTAGTAGCCTTGTTTTCTATTAAGAAAAGTGTCTCAACCTTGCAACTTCGAAAGGTTACTATTCTTCCTAGTTTTGGTTTTTTTGAATACCCTTTATCTTGAAGAATGATCTAGAACTTTCAAAGTTTCCAAAAGGGCTAAAAATGGAGGGACTTACTATTTTTAGTAACTTTACATTTGACCTCAGGTTGACCTAAAATTTTCCCAGAAGGTGCAGAATAGCTAAGTAAACATCTCAGGTGAGTTTCGACTCAAGATCATATCTTGATTGTGAGATATTAGAGTTTCTATTTTATGAAACTACTGAAAATGTTTTGAACTAAGTTTTGAGGCACTTAGAGGTCCCTAAATGTTCTAAAAATTTTCATAACCAACAAAGTGGGTTACAGGGGTATAGATCTCTTCACAATCCTTTCGACACTGGTTCATCAATCAGACACCTGGATCAAAAGTTATGGCCTCCAGAACTTGGACCTCCTATTTTTGGGAAATGTAAAAATGTGTTGGACACTTAATAGAGTTGTAAAGGGGAGAGTTACACATGTTGGTGTGTGTTTTGGCACATCACAAGACATCTTTGATTGGAGATAATTTGGGCACCACTTTTGGGTGGTTTTAGCTCATGGTTTTGTAATTACCATTGATCGTTTACTGTATTGTATCTCCTATATACTAGGATCTTGAGATGGAGGTTGTATGTAAGAGTCTTATAGATTTTGAGTTACCTCTTGGATCTCTAGTTGGTTATACTCTTGTGAAATCTTGCTCTACAAGTATATTGTAATCTTCTTGATTCTTAGATAATATATTGGGCGACTTTGGAGTGTGAGGTTTTTTACTTGAAAGGGTTTTCCCCATGTATATCTTGTGTTGTGAGTTTTTCATTTTGATGTTGTTATTATCTTCCTATTAATGTGCATCTTAATCTATAACTATAAAAGTAAAAATTTGCATAAATCTTTCCTCAGTAGATCAATGTAGGAAACGTTTCTGCATACCTTGCTTCCTTTCAGTTAGTATTAGATCCTAATCACCATTGGTTCTAGTTATTGGGTAGAGGGTTTTTTGAGTTGATCTTCATTTAAGTGGGAGCTTGTGTAGAGGATTTTGAAATCTTTGTTGCAGGAAAGAGATGGCGAGCACATTTAGAAGGTTTGAGATAGAGAAAGTTTAATGATAGTAATTTTGAGTTGTGGAAACTCAAAATGGAGGACATGCTTGTAGATCAAGATTTATGGGATTCTATATCTGGTACAAAACCAATGACAATGTCTCAAGAAGATTGGGATCTCAAAGATAGAAAATCTAAGGGTTTGATAAGACTATGTTTGGTTGATTTAGTGCTCCTGAATATCCATGAAGAGAAGACTGCAAATGATCTTTGGAAGAAGTTTGGAGATGTTTATCAAGCTAAATCCCTGGTGAACAAGTTATTCATGAAAAAAAAATTGTATTCTCTGAGGATGGAAGATGGAGGATCTATTGAGCTGATCACCTAAATACTTTCAATATGCTTGTCGCCCAGTTGACCTTTGTTAGTGTGAAGATGGAGGAAGAGGATCGATGTATGACATGTTACTATGTTCCTTACCAAATTCATGGGATCACCTTGTTATGGGCATTGGGAGTACCACTACCACCTTCAAGATGGATGAAGTAGTTTCTTCCCTGTTGTCTAAAGAGATGCAGAGAAAGTCTTCCAAATTGGCTAAGGAGGCTCTTACGGTTCATGGTAGATCTAAAGAGAAGGAAAAGAAAAAGGATAAGAAGAAGGAAGAAAAATGAAGATCCAAATCCAATGAGAGATCTAAGTCTCCCAGAAAGTCCAAGGCCCTATGTTGGAATTGCAGTAAACCTGGTCACTTCTGCAAGGAGTGTAAGGAGGAGAAAAAGAAAAAGAAGAATTACGATTTAGATTCTGACAAGTCCTCTCAGGATGAAGGAGAAGAATTTGTCTCTGCCTTGGCAACACATACATATGAGGATGTGTGGCTTATTGACTCTGGTGCATCTTTTCACATGACCTTGCATTAGGGTTGGTTTTCAAAGTATGAAGAATATGATGGTGGAAAGGTGTACTTGGGTGATGATTCTCACCTAAATATTGCTGGTCGTGGAAGAGCCTCGATTCAATTCACTGATGGACAAGTGAAGGGAATCAATGGTGTTCTACATATTACTAGTTTGGTCCGAAACCTTCTTTCTGTAAGTAAGTTGAATGATGTGGGTGTGCAGGGAGTTTTATAGAATGGAGGATACAAGATGACTAGAGGATCTATGGTTTGGGATAAGGGTGTTTAGATTAGCACTCTATTTTAGCTTGATGCATGTGTAATTTAGTGCAATAGTGCCTCTATTTCAAAGAAGAGACCTTTAGAGTCTTCATCCTTACCATTGGAATCGATAGTGAAGAGGACTATTGCATCTACTTCTGATGGTCATGCTTTTTGGGTACCTAAGGGTGCTCATTCTATGGAGATGAAACTTCCAGATGAGAAGACAATGTTAGGGCACCAAAGGCTTAGTCAGATTGGTGAAAAGGGTTTGAGGACCCTAAAAAATAAAAGTCTTGTTGAGGGTATGAATGACTATAATCTTGAGTTCAATTTCTATGAATATTACATTTATGGAAAACAAAACTATGTTTTGTTTTATTCTAGTTCTCACAAATCTTCTGAGGTGTTGGACTTGATTCATTATGATGTGTTTGGTCCTGTTAATGTTCCTTCAATTTCAAAATCTATTTACTTTGTTTCATTCATTGATGATTACAATAGAAGGACATGGGTGTATTTCCTTAGAAGAAAATCTGAAGTCTTTAGTAGATTCAAAGAGTTCAAAGCTCTTGTAGAGAATTGAAAGGATAGAAAGATTAAGTGTTTGAGGACTGATAATGGTGGTGAGTTTTGTTCAACAGATTCAACAAGTTCTGTAAAGAATAGGGGATTGAGAGGCACAGGACAACTCTGTATACCCCTCAATAGAATGGAGTTGCAGAAAGGATGAATAGAACATTAATGGAGAGGGCAAGGAGTATGCTAAGTGGAGCTAGCCTTGAACAAAAGATCTAGATTGAAGTTGTTGCTACCGCTTGTTACCTGGTTAACAGGTCTCCTACATCAATGATCATTGATAAGACACCTATGGAGGCATGGTCTAGTAAAAATCCTTCATTAAGACACATTCGAGTATTTGGTTGTGAGGCATATGCACATGTGCCTAAAGAGAAGAGGTCTAAGTTGGAGAACAAGGTTGTGAAGTGTATCTTCATCGGTTATGGCATTGGTGTGAAAGGGTACAAGCTTTGGGATCCAATGGCTGAGAGAGTTCTATACAGTAGAAGTATGATCTTTAGCGAGCTCAATCCTTCTTCTGTTATCTTGCATCTAGAGAAAGAAGAGAAGAAAGAGGATGTGGTCTAGCTTCCTTCCACCCCTGAGAAAGTTGAACCAAAAACATCTGTTGGACTTGATAATGAGGAGAGCTCTAGTAGATATGAAAGTTTAGAAGATGATGAAAAACCTCACCCTCAATCTTTTAGGAGGTCCACGCGTATAAGGCGGCAACCTGAGAGGTTTGGTTACTCATTGCATGATTCCAGTTGTATTTTTGCTTTGATTTCTAACATTGATGAGCCTAGAATTGTGAAAGAGGCTATGGGTATGAAAGATGCAGGTTCTTGGAAGGAGGCCATGGAAGAGGAGATGGCTTCTTTTAAAAAGGATAATACTTGAGACTTGGTGCCTTTTCTTGAAGGATGAAAACCTATTGGATGCAAATGGGTGTTCAAAAATAAATTTGGTGTAGATGGAAGTGTCAAGAAATATAAGGCTATATTGGTTCCAAAGGGGTATTCTCATGTGGAGGGAATTGACTATGTTGAGATTTTCTCTCATGTTGCAAAGATAACATCTATTTAGTTCATTTTATCTCTTGCAATAGAGTATGATCTAGAAGTGGAACAGATGGATGTGAACACAACATTCCTCCATGGTGACTTGGAGGAGGAAATCTATATGTCATAGCTAGAGAAATACGTGGTGAAAGGGAGAGAAAATCTGGTTTGCAAGTTGAAAAAGTCTTTGTATGGTTTGAAATAGTCTCCTAGGATGGGGTACTAGAAGTTTGATGCCTTTGTGTTGAGTATTAGATTTCTGAGATGAAAATCAGATCATCATGTTTATTATAAGTTGGACAATGATCGCATTCTCTTTATTGCATTATATATCAATGATATGTTACTCATTGGGAATGGTAAAAGTTTGATTTCTGATTTGAAGTCTCAGTTGTCAACATAGTTTGAGATGAAAAATCTAGGGGCAACTCGGTACATTCTGGGGATGGAGATCAAAAGACACAAAGAAAACATAAAACTTTGGTTAGGCCAGAGTAAGTATGTTAACACTGTGTTGGAGAGACTCAACATGGTCTTGTTACAATGGAGACAAAGTTATCTATTATAGATTGTCCAAAGTCTCCTTTTGACATAGAGGATATGAGCAGAGTTCCTTATGGTAGTGTGGTTGGCAATTTGATGTATGCGATGGTCTGTACAAGACCAGACATTGCCCAAGCAGTGGGAGTTCTTAGTCGGTTTATGGCTAATCCTAGATGGGTACATTGGGATGCAGTGAAGAGAGTGTTCAGATATTTACGGGGTACTTTTGAGTATTCATTATGTTATCATGGTTATCCTACAGGACCTCAACATTCACTTTGTATTCATGGATTCAGATTGGGTAGGTGACATTGAAAACATGGGATCCACCAGTGCTTATGTGTTCACTATGTTTGGTGGTGCTATTAGTTGGATGAGTAAGTAGCAACATGTGGTCTCTTTATCCACTATTGAAGCTGAGTACATGAAAGCAACTCATTCTTGTAAAGAAGCCATTTGACTTAAGACATTATGTTCTGATGTTGGGTTAGATGCAGGGAAGATTACTATTTGTTGTGATAGTCAGAGTGCCATATGTTTGGTGAAGAATCCTACTTTTCATGTGAGGACTAAGCATATTGATGTCTATACCATTTTGTTCATGACATGGTAGAGGATGGGAAGGTAAACTCAGAGAAAGTTGAAACTTTGATGAATATTGTAGATTCCTTGACAAAAACTGTGAGCATAGAGAAGTTCATATGGTGTTTAGAGTCTATGGGCCTCTTGGCCCCTAGCAATTAAATCATGGTGTTGATACTCCCTTTGCTCTTGCAAGATGTTTGACAAGTGGGAGAATGTTAAGACAAGTGTCTCAACCTTGCAACTTTGAAAGGTTACTATTCTTCCCAGTTTTGGTCTTTTCGTTCATACCCTTTATCTTGAAGAATGATCTAGAACTTTCAAAGTTTCCAAAAGGGCTAAAAATGACGAGACTTACTATTTTTAGTAACTTTACATTTGACCTCGAGTTGACCTAAAATTTTCCCAGAAGGCACAGAAAAACTAAGTAAACATCTTGGATGAGTTTCAACTCAAGATCATGTCTGGATTGCAAGATATTAAAGTTTCTATTTTATGAAACTACTGAAAAAGTTTTGAACTTAGTTTTAAGGCACTTAGAGGTCCCTAAATTCTCTAAACATTGTTGTAACTGACAAAGTGGGTTACAAGGGTATAGATCTCTTCATGATCTTTTCGACACATCAAACGGTTTGTCAATCGGATACTCGGATCAAAAGTTATGGCCTCCAGAAGTTGGACCTCTTATTTTTGGGAAATGTAAAAATGTGTTGGACATTTAAAAGAGTTGCAAAGGGGAGGTTACACGTATTGGTGTATGTTTTGGCACATCACAAGGAATCTTTGATTGGAGATAATTTGGGCACTACTCTTGGGTGGTTTTAGCTCAGGGTTTTGTAACTACCGTTGATGGTTTACTATATTGTATCTCCTATATATCATGAGATTGAGATGGAGGTTATCTGTAAGTGTATTATAGATGTTGAGTTACCTCTTGGATCTCTAGTTGGTTATACTCCTATAAAAGATTTCTTTGCAAGTATATTGTAATCTTCTTGATTCTTGAATAATATATTGGGCGGCTTTGGAGTGTGGAGTATTTTACCTGAAAGGGTTTTCCCCATGTATATCTTGTGTTGTGAGTTTTGCATTTTGATGTTGTTATTATCTTTCTATTAATGTGCATCTTAATCTATAACTGTAAAAAGTTAAAATTTGCATGTCTTTCCTCAGTAGATCAGTGTAGAAAGTGTTTCCGCATACCTTGCTTCCTTTCATTTTCCAAGCCTAAGTAAGGCTTCCTAAAGGTCATTTCATTCATGTTTTTAATAATAGTCTTGTTGTTGTTGAAACATCTTAAACAAGTTTGAAACTTCATTGTAGATTATGATAAATAAATTTGTTTTGACCATGACTTGTTTTCAGGTATGTACATATCTTGTTTAATTTAATAAAATTACATACACAAGAGGAGAATATAATAAGAATAAGATGCAAATACTCCAGAATACTTGATAATAATAGGCCACTTGGAGGGGCCAAACCTTTAAAAGTATTCAAAAATAACATAATTCTCAATATGATCATAATAAAGTAACCACTACCTCCTATATATACTATACTTATGTCATGAAGACCACCCGAGATGACCTAACTACCTTTATTGAAGTATGTAAATGATCATATAGCTTAACCAAAGGTTATGCTAGCCATGTAAGTCAAGCACACATATCCCCATGCTTGCTATAGGTTAAGGGAATAGCATGCTCCTCCCCTTAAAACTAATATTATTCTCAGTGTTGATGATCCCTAGATTTTTTGTAGGAATTCTTCATCTTCCCATGTTGCATCTTCACTTGTGAGATTCTTCTACTTGATTTCACACTATATAATTATCCTCATATGTAACCTTTTAGTGCATGTTTGAAGGATTAAATTAGGTTAAAAATGATTAATTCCTTCTCATAATTCTCTAATAAGTCTATCTTCATTAAAATTCTATATCTAGTGTCTTCAAGTAGGAAACATGGAAGATCGTGAGATGTATTTTTGTTGACTAGGTAACTCCAATTTGTATTGTATACTACTAATCTTTTGTAAAACCTGATACAACCATAATTCTTGGGTGAAAGCTTCTTATCCTTCTATTATTTTAGTGACATATTCTTATATGTTTGTAACAACACAAAGACCTAATCTCCTACTTCAAACTTTCTTTCACTACAATGTTGATAAGCTCATTGCTTCATTCTATTCTATGCCATCACCAAGTTCTCCTTAAGACTAAAGAGTACATCCTATTGGTATTGAATGTGTTCTTTCACCAATTTGACCTTTGGGTGTACCCTAAAAGAAGATGTGATGGATGGTGGATGGTAACCATACAATGCAAAAAATATAGAGGCATCTTTGAATGAAGTGTCTACCACCATTTTGGTAATGAAAATCATTGCACTCATCTCTCCTATTTATATACAAAAAAACAATAAAGATAACCATCGAAGAACTTGTTGACTAATTCAATTTGTCCATTTGATTTGGGATGATATGGTTAGCTACGAGTGAGATGAGTTCTTAAATGTGATAATAAATCAGTGTAAAAGTTGTAAATATAGAACCACGATCACTTACTATGATATTTGGGATCTAATGCAATTTCTAAATGGTGTCTATAAAACCTACTACAATAGTTATTGACATAAATGGGTGTTTCAATGTGTATAAATGTTCATATTTGGTGACTTGATCCATAATAACCATGCTAACATTTTTCCTTCAGACTTGAGAAAAGTAGTGATAAAATTCATGAATATCTCCTCCTGGCCTCTAGCTTGTAATAGATAAAGGTTGAAAATGACCTTGATTCTTAATTGTTTTCTCCTTATTTTGCTAGCATACCATGCATTCTAACATAAATTTCTATGCATCTCCTTTTAGCCCTTCCAAGAAGAAAACATGCTTGATTTTATGATAAGTCTACAAGAAGCCTAAATATTCACCTAATAGAGAATAATGGAGCTTTAATAGAACCTTAACCTTAAGTATTGAGTTCTTATATAGGCACAACCTATTGTTGTACCATAAAGCATCTCCTTTCCATGCAATGTTTTTGATACAAAATTAATTTTTCTTGGTGTTTTAGAACAAGATTTTGTGCCCTTATGTCGTTTACCATTATTCTCATGGCTCATCCACCCAATCTCCCTATAGTATGGAAATGACACACAAAAGTGACTCTATAGATTCATCCTTACTAGAGAGAGTATCAACAATAACATTCTCCTTTGCTTTCTTGTATATGATCTCAAAGTCATTTCCCAACATCTTTGTGACTAGATTTTGTTGTTCTTTAGATGACAACCTTTGTTCCAATAATCATTTGAGACTATTTTGATTTGTATTTGTATTTGTTGGTGTATAAACCTATAATCATAGGTGTTTACACTAACTTAATCATAGGTAGGCGAATTCCACACATGTTGTTTGACTATGACAAAGTGGTTAGTCATTTAGGAGATGTGTCAACTCAATGGACACCTTGTGCTATTCTCATGGATAGTTGCACTATTCTTATGAATGCTTACTCGCCACCTATCCTTGTATTGTGGAGAATCAGGGATCTAATTTCTCCTATTTATACTTCATCTATTTGTAAATACAAAGTGTCGATTCATAGAAAATTCATGTGCTCCTTGTTTATTCATTGATCTTGTTTTCTACATGGTATCAAAGCAAGGTTTGAATAGATTCAAGCCGACTTCGCTATACAAATCGTCCCCATTCATGCCGAAGCTCAATCTATGAGGTGTTGTTTGTTGTTTGTTTGGTTTTTATCTATTAATGGTGTATGTCTAGTTTGCTTTGCAAGAAGGTTCGGGGGTCTGCGCAAAAAGGCTGACCCACGACCCTTTGTTTTGATACAGTCGTCACCGGCTAATAGGAAATAGAGCTCCCAAAGGGAGCACATATTCTTATGCTCGGAGGGACTACATTGGCTGGGCTTCAAAGACCAATGACACCCATACTCGGGCTGGTAAAAGCGGTGAATAACACCCATTTTGGTTCTTGCAGACACATGAGACACTGGTAGGTGCTACATGCATTTCATGGTGGAGTTCGAAGCCCACATCGATAGCTCTGTTAGGCACGTCCAGTGTGCCTTGTTTCAATAGGCTAACTTTAATCTCCTTCACCCATTCAAAGGGCTCTACAGAGGACTTCAGTGGTCTTTAATTGCCCATCATCAGGCCTGCAAGGAGGAGCTTCGAATGCCACACAGAGGCGTCCTCATAACAACTACCATTCAACATGAAATCTCCCTCAACCGACCACCTCTACTCCTCTCATCCACGCAGGCCCTTTACCAAGTCTCAGGGCATCAAATCTGCTCTTGTCAACCTATTCGCGCCTCCAACGGCCGACTCAAATCTAAATCTGCCCACAAAGACGGTCTCTGTCAATGATTTTTAGCTAGATTTCTATTCAGAACTCTTCTTAGCTGTTCAATCAGCCAACTCGGCCTCTTTGACCCTATCACATTACTTTTACAGTTAGCCTTGTATGTAAACAACTAGTGGTTCCAAGGTTACTATTAGCATTGGTAGGATATTTTGTAACCTTAATAAATTTTGGTTATCTTTGTAATTTGCTAACTTATAATGCTCAATCTAGCAAAGATTGTAACCTTAGAAGTTTGATTAACATTTTATGTCACATTCACACCTAGCTGTTAGGATACTCAACAAATAATTGTAAAGGGGGGATTAAGTTAGTTTAAAAAAAAAACACACACTCAACATAAAGTGCTGCTTAATTATGGGGGGTTATACCTAGAGGTTATTTTATTTTGCCTTAGTTAAAAATTTATACAAGAGGAAACAATTTTCTCTTTTGCAATGAATTTGGAAAATGGCAGGTAATCATAATGGTTTTTGTCATTTTTTGAGGTTTTTAAAGGCATATGTCTTTTCCATCCACCTCTTGACATAAACTTTGAAGAACTTGTAATAGCGAGAATGTTTGTAACTGTACTCACATAAAGTACTGCACAAAACTGAATGTGTGTTTCTTTAGGAAGGGAGTTTGAGAAATTATTGTACATAACTAAATTATAAAGTGTAATGGGGGGATATACCATCACAACATAGATTTGTGATTCTCACCTCATGTGAGTGTCTCATGGAGCACACCTTGTACATCTCTACATTCCTTGCACACTCTCGATCTTAGTTTGTCTGCTTATATTCTCTTAGCATTAAGGGGGGACTATGATGTTATACTAATGCTTCTTTCAATGAAGCACAATCTTCTTTTTGGAAGGCCTAATGAACCTTCCTTCTAATCTTGATCTCTCGTATGGGGATTAATTCAGTGGATCACAGTTTGAGGTTCTAGTACTCCTAACCATAGTACTATTTGTATTATCAACTTCACATAGTTTGGTTGACTTTGTGTACATCGTCGAGTAGTATTCGAATGTTCACTCATGCAGCATCTAATATCTATTATCTTGATCTACAGTTCTTGAAGGTTCGTTGATTCTAGCAGTTTCCAGTCCATCATCAACAGAGTTTGCAAACCTTGAGATGCTTCATGAGTTCTTCATCATGATGTTCTGATCATCAAGGGACATCTTTTCAGAAGGTCTTATTTCCTTCTTTTTCTCTCATTTGGAGGGTAGTTTTTTCCCACTGGATTTTCTACCTTTCTCTGTTTCATAGAGATTTGCATTGTGCATGGGTACCTTACCAGGCTTATAGCCAGGACCCATTTTTCATAAACTCACCTAAGCTATGCTTAAGGGGGGGTGTTGGTGTATAAACCTCTAATCATAGGTGTTTACACTAACTTAATCATAGTTAGGCAAATTATCCACATGTGTTTTGATTTAGTCAAAGTAGTTAGTCGCTTTGTAAAGGTGTCAACTTGCATCAACACCTCACACTATTATTGTGGGTGGTTACTCACCACCACGGAGTCCTATCCTCATTTGGTGGATAATCAGGTACCCACACTCGCCTATTTATACTTCTTCATTTGTGAATACAATTGGGTCAGTTTCATTTGCAATCTCATGCTTGTTTGTTATTCCATGATCTTGGCAGTTTCTACAGTATTTATCTTAAAGTGTCTTCCCATTAGATATGGTCTTTGTTATTTAATTACATGAAGGATAGCCATCATTTCCTTCTCATAAATAGGTTTCAACAAATTCTTACCTTTAAGTTGGTAATTGTAAAATGCAAGGGATCTTTCCTCTTGCATGAGTACCACTCATATGCCATACCCTAAAGCATCACATTTCACAAAGAAGGTTTTAGAAAAATCGAGTGTAACTAGAATTAAAGTGGTACATATGGTTTCCTGTAGCTTCTCAAATGCCTTTGTGGCTGCCTCATTCTAGCGGAATGTGTCATTTAGTAAAGCTATGAATGGTATGCTATGTTTCCATTATCCATTAAAAATTGAAAATAATAACTACTAATCCCTAAGAAACCCCATATGATTTTGAGGGTCTTAGGCATTTTTCATTTTACTATAGACCTGATTTTGTGAGGGTCCACCTTGACACACTCATATGAAATAATATAACTTGGGTACTCCACCTCTATGGCTCCAAAAATACACTTGGATGGCTTAGCATAAAGTTGATGTTGTTCAAGAATGTCCAAAACTTGGTTCACATGTGGTAAACATTACTCCTAAGTTTTTCTATATATTAAGATGTCATAAAAAAGACCAAAAACAATTTCCTTAGAAATGACCTAAAGAAATATTTCAACAAACTTTGAAATGCAAATGTGGTAATTTTGAAGCCAAAAGGCATCATTAGAAATTCATAGTATCCCTCACCTATTCAAAAATCTATCTTATGTACATCATCATCACTAATTGTAATTTGATCATAATTATCTTCATCCCTAGCAGAGCCAAAAGAAGAAGAATTTACCCTTCTCATGAATTGGCCTTAATATATCTCTTTTGATGATAGATAATCCCATTGAGCCCAGTAAAGAATACATTTGTATCATGACTTCAAATCTTAAAACTACCATTTGCTTGGAAATTCATCTAGCCAACAACTAATTTCATTAATGCTCAACTAGTCATTTACACCATGATGACAACATGATGGATCCCCAACATATATAGAGGATGATCATATGAGATTCTAGGGGAGATTTAGTTTATCTAGCATTGATTGCTACTTTAGCATTTGAATAGGGAGGATATGGACTTTTAAAAAGAGAACATTTTAATTGCTAAAGGATAATTTGCACACATATTTGGTATGATTGAGATGTTTTGGAGCCACCCAAACTAGATCATAGTTGTTTTTATTGTACTTGGTACATGTGGAAGGATTTAATAGATCCAAAGATAATTTAGAGACTTAAAGAAGGTGCAAAAAACATTAATTACATATTTTAGGTGCTAAAACTAGTTTTTAGAAAGATATTGGTTAACTTTGAGGAACTATAACATTTATATGGGTAGGTTTTTTTATGGTAGATAGAGGAGGAAGGAAGCGGGGACTACATGTAAGAGAAAGGAAATGACTAGCAAGCTTCACATATTGTAAAGGACCCCTGAAATTACATAATAAGAAAAAGGCTAAGAGGAGGCCACAACCCCATAACTTATGATATTTCTTATCTTATCCATGAGTATTCATAGTCTAAAGAGTGCACATGAAGAGATAGATAAATGAAGAAGAATAGGAGGCAACTAGTCATAGCAAGCACAATAAAAAGAATCTTCTATATTTGTCTATTACCAATACATGACTCTAGGTGGGTGGATAGGATCAAGAACAAGTTGTAATTATTGAAGAATAATTTGTTCTTCATTGCAAGGATGCACTAAAGGGAGAGAATAGTGAATATTGGAGATTTCATCCTTAGCAAAGTTGATATCTAATGAATAGTGAATTTTGGTGAATGAGTAGAAGCTATCTATCAAAAAGGATTATATGTAAAGAGAGAGAGAGAGAGGAAGATCTCATGTAGAAGAGAGCACCACCATTGGCTATTGTGAGTGAGGGAAGCTTTAATCACTTCCATTTTGTAATATAGTTTTTTAATGTAAAATGTTGGAATTTGTATTTTGAACTATTGATATCAATGAATGGTTGTTTGATTTATCCCTCAAAATGGATGATGTGCATCACTATCAATGCCTAATTTAGGATTTAATTCTATTTTTAAATGTTTATTTTCCTTTGTGTTGTGGAAGGTGTACATGCATGCATATGTGTCTATGTTACTTATAGAGATAGGGTAAAGTGTGAAAGTTGAGGGAAGTTTCTTGCAACAAGAATTGTGACTAGGCACAAGCTTGCATAAGTTATACTTCCTAGCTATAGGACTACTTGCAAGAAAGTTATATTTCACTTCCATGTGAGATTGTGATGATTGACTATGGAAATGTAGCTTCACTTTCATTACAAGTGCATGACATTTTATCCATTTTAGGATGATATACTATAGATGGCACCATACATATGGTATCAAAGAAAGCTATAGCTATAGGAAGGAGTATATTGTATTTGATTTAGTATTGGATAGAGTTTAGTGTAGAATATGGGTCCAAGAGGTTTGTGAGAAGAATTGAGTTTGTGTATCACTACAAGAGAGAATTACAGAGATGAGAAAGGGTGATTTAAGATGGTAAGATGCTTTCAAGAAGAAATAGAAGAGTGACAAAGGTTGCCACAATATCTAGAAGATGTAGGAAAGATTAACAAAGTAATACAAGTTATAAGGGGAGTACAAAAGATGATGGATGTCTTTGAAGGTTGAAGAGAGGTCATGCTCATGAAAAGGTACATAGTGACAATGTGGATGATGGAAAAGTTAAAATTTCAATAGTAAAGTTTTGAAGAAGTTTAAAGCCTTGAGGGAGACTAAAGGCAAGGTTAGAAGTCCTAGAGAATCAAGATAGAAGAAAGCAAGGATGCACTCTAGTTGTCCTAGCAAATGGGATAAAGAGGAGAACTAAGAAACAATAGAAGAAGATGAAGAAGATTACCTTGAGAGGTAATGAGTAGGCAGAAGTGCCATGTGAGTAGCCTACATATGGAGAAATAGGTTTTGTGTATTCCATAGAAGACCTTGTGACTATCAGGGAAGAGGAAATAAGATTCCTTTATGATGAGAACAAGAAGGAGAGTGCAAAACACTTTTTGTAAGAAGATGGTTCAACAACCACAACGAAGAGGTAGGCAAGCTATGAGTTGCAAGCAACTGTGAAGACAACAATGGTGAAGAAAAGCAAGGAGGGAAAGAATGAGCCACATGTTTTCACTAACTTATTTGAGTTTATAGGTTTAGAGGATAAAAATAATGAAGAAGGAGATGAAGAAATCCTCATGACAAAGGATGAGGTTGTAAGAGAGGCATGCTGAGAAGAAGAAGGCATGGAGGTGCTAGTGTGTGCGCCTAAGGTTGGAGAGATGCTCAATGAAGAAGAGTGGAGTAGTGCATCCATGGAGGAGTATGAGAAGGAGGTAGTAGTCAAAGAGATTATGTAAGTTGCTGATTTAAACCAAGAAAGGTTGATAGGAAAGCAAGGTTGCCATGAGAAAGGCATGGTGGAAGAATCTAGGAAAGAGGTTGCATGTGGGGACAAGAGGGCTCCAAAGGTGCTAAAAGTAAGTACAAAAAAGATTATTATGTGTGTAAGGATATGTAAGGGAAATAGATGAGTTTGTTAAGGAGCTACAAGTATAAGAAACTCAAGTGTTGCAAGTTAGAACAACAAAAGAAGTGTGCAGGGAGAATGTTGTACATGAGTCATTATAAAAGAATGTAGTTAAAGAGTGCAAGGAAGATGTCATGTAGAAGATATTGCAAGTGGGTAAAATAGAGAAAGGGTGAAACTACAAATGGGGCTAATGTAGTTCCAGACATGTTGTAATTTAGATAAACCAAACACAACAAAGAGATATTGAGAGTGAGAATAGAGGAGGATGTTAGAGAGATGCTAATAGTAGATGTAGTGGAAGAGCACGAGCCTAGAGTCATGCAAGAGATGCTACAAGTACATGCAATAAGTGAATGTAATTATGTAGATGCACATGTTGATAGTAGAACTTTCATGGTACTACAAGTTGAGGCAACGAGTGATGATAAATGATGTTGATAGTGGTTGCAATCAAGGAGAGTGATCAACATGAACTAGATGTTGTAAGAGAGATGTTGCAAGTAACAATGGAAATTATTGAAGAGTCTTTAGGCATAGAGGAAAAAGAGGAGAGAATGCAAGGTGCTACATGCAAGGAATTATAGGTAAGGACAACATGTGATGAGAATAAAAAGGTGCTGCAAGTGTAGGCAGTGTGTGATAGCTATAAGAGACCTCTAAACATGGAAGCGAAGGTGAAGAAAATGTCTATTTTTTCATGTATAGAAAGTGGAAACACAACATTATTTTATCATTCTAAGGGAAATAAACTATCAATGGACATGGTAGAACTAAGTGTGGAAAAAAGAGAGAAGATAATAGCTACAAGAGCGAAGAGGAATGGGCAAAAAATGCTCAAACTTGTCAAAGAGGATACAAATAACCATGAGAAAGCATGTGACCATGAGGATGCAACTGGGAATGGTGAAATAATGGAGAAAGCATGGTGTAAGGAAGCACCTATGACAATTAAAGATTTCCACAATGTTTTTTTGTTGATCTTTATGTAGGAAAAGTAGTGTTATGTCTAGTGTTGGGCATGAAGGTGATGAAATAAAATGTATAGGTTAGAGCACAAGAAAATGGAGAAGAAGAAAATTTAATGGATGAGTGGTTTGAAGACATTATGTGAGAGAAGTTGAGCCCTGAAAAAGAGTTTACACTAGAGGAAGAAGAGTTTCTTAGTTGAATATTGGTACTTGATGATGTAAAAGAAAAGAAAAGTAAGAATAAAGAAAAAATGGGTAAGGAAGAAGAGTAATTTCATCTTTTGGCTTAATACTAAGTTGTTTGTAATAGTTTACTTATCCCAAGGTAAGTGCATGGAAATGGGGGATCAAAAAGAGGTCAAAAGTGGCCACTTTTTTTCTAAAATCAGTAAAAACTAATCTTGGATGAGAAATTGAAGATAGCCATGCTCAAAATTAGAAGATGTGATAAGAACAAGTTTTGTAGTGCTCGGAATCTAGTTTCTAAACTACTATTTTTTTTCTAAAACTGATGGAGATTAAGATGTTCAAATAGGGGGAGCACACAAAGTGCTCATGTTGTTTTCAAAAAAATATAACAGTGTCTAGTGTGCTCCCTCTAAAATGTCAATTTTTTTAAAGTATTTGACAAATCACTTTGATGGAAAATTAGCTAACACCATGTAGTTTATGCCTGATTTTTCTATTAATTTTTTAATGAATATGTGATTTTTTATGAATTTTAAAAGTGGACACATCTTGAAAAATGAAAATTTGAGCCCACCCCCCCTAATTTTTTTAGCGTGTATAGAATTGAGTCTAGAATCTAAAAATGTAATTTGTTTCAAATTTTGATAAACATGTAAAAAATTACACTACAAATACTAGGAATAGGTTCTGTTGAAAAAAAGAACACATTATCAAAATAAATTGAAGACATAAAGCCTAATATTATTAGATTTTTCAAAAAAATGCATGGTTAGAAAGCTAATAAAAAACTCAAAGTCATCCTGGAATTTTTCGTATTGACATTGAAAAATGTGTAAACCTGATGGAGAGCACACATGGTATTTGGTTGACTTTTCTAACTTTTCTTGAAAAAATGTATTTGGAGAGAGAGAGAGAGAGAGAGAGAGAGAGAGAAATGTCAATATGAAAAATGCCAGGATGACTTCAAATTTTTTATTATCTTTCTAACAATGTATTTTTTTTACAAAATATGATAACATTAAGGTTTCCATCTTCAATTTCTTTTGCTAATGTGTTCTTTTTTTTCCTGAAAAACCTATGTCTACTATTTCTGGTGTCATTTTTTACATGTTTATCAAAATTTGAAACAAATTACATTTTTAGATTCTAGAATCAATTCTATACAAATTGATTTTTTAAAAAAATTTTGATTATTTTTCAAAAAAATTAGGGGGGAGCATGCTCAAATTTTCATTTTTTAGGATGCGTCCACTTTGAAAATTTATAAAAAATCATATATTCATTAAAAAAATAACAGAAAAATTAGGAATAAACAACATGGTGTTAGCTAATTTTCCATTGAAATGATTTGTCAAATACTTAAATAAAGTCAAGATTTTAGGGGGAGCACACCAGACACTATATGCTCCCCCTATCTGAACCTCTTAATCTCCGCCGTTTTTTGAAAATAAAATTAGTGGTTTAGAAACTAGATTCCGAGCATTATAAAACTTGTTCTTATCACATATTCTAATTTTGAGCATGGATATGTTCAATTTCTCATCCAAGATCAGTTTTTACTGATTTCAAAAAAAGTGTCTACTTTTGACCCCCTTTTGGTTCCCAATTTCCATGCACTCACCCTATAACACAATCACGCTTTACTTTTCTAGGATCCCCTAACTTGATGCACACTCCTCCATGTATACTTATGAGGAGAGCTAATTTTGCAAAGAGAACTAAGAGGTTTGTGCTAGTAGAAGATAGTAGGTATGCTGGATATATGAAGTAAATTTGACAACATATTAGACAAAGTGACAAAAAGGAGAGATGGTTCATGTTGAAGGCATGAAGGAGGAAGAAAGGACAAGATGATTAGTTGCAAGTTTACTCATACCAACACATTCTATGATCTATAGGGGTACATTTTTGATAATGAGTAGGGGTTCACAATTTTGTAACCTTGGGGAGTTTGATGCTAGAGTATCCCATTGAGAACAACAAACAATATAATTATGACATCAAAATTTGAAACTATCATTTTCTTAGAAAGTCATCCAACCAACAATTGATTTCATTGATTTTCAACTAGTCCTTTACACCATGATGACAATATGATGGAGATCCCTAACATACACAGAGGATGGTTATATGAGATTTTAGGGGAGATTTGGTTTGTCTAGCATTGATTATTGATTTAACACTTAAATAGGGAGGCTATAGATTTTCAAAAAGACTACATTTTGAGTAGTAACAAGGATAATTATTAATAGGTAGATTTAGTATTAAATTAAGATGTTTTAGAGCCTCTCACACTAGATAATAGTTGTATTTGTTGTACTTGGTGCATGTGGAAGGATTTACTAGATCCAAAGATAATTTAGTGACTTAAAGAAGGCACAACCAACATTAATTACATATTTTGGGTGCTAAAACTAGTTTTGAGAAGGATATGGGTCAATTTTGAGGATCTAGAATGTTTGGATGGATAGGTTTTTATGGGAGAGAGAAATTAGAAAGGTAGAGAGAGTGTGCGTAAGAGATAGGAGAGAACCAATGGTCCACACATAAGGAGAAGAAGGCCTAAAATTACGTAATAAGAAAGGCTAAGAGGAGGCCGCAACCCTATAACTAGTGAGATTCCTTATCTTATGTGTAGGTATGCATAGTTTGAAGAGTATGTATGTGGAGACAAAAAATAGGGAGAATAGGAGGTATCCAGTCATAGGGAACATAGTAAAAAGAAGCTTCTTTATTTCTCTGTTGTAGACCCATGACTCTAGGTGGGTAGATAGGAGTAAGAACAACTTGCAATGATTGAAGAAGACCTTGTTCTTCACAACAAGAAGCCACTAAAGGGAGAGACTAGTGAAGAGTGGATATTTTAGCCTTACAAGAGTTGATATCTAATGAATAGTAGAGTTGGGTGAATGAATAGAAACTAAGAAGTATTATGTATAGAGAGAGAGGGAGATCTCATGTAGAAGAGAGCACCATCATTGGCTGTTGTGAGTGAGGGAAGATTGAATCTCTTCTATTTTATAATGTAGTTGTTTTAGTGTAAAATGTTGCAAGTTGTATTCTGAACTATTGAAATAAATGAACAGTTATTTGATTTATCCCTTGGAGTGGATGATGTGTATCATTTATGATGCCTGATTTGAGGTCTTGTTCCCTTGTTAAATCCTTGTCTCTCTATGTGTATATGTGTACATGTGTTTCTTATAGAGATAGGGCAGAGTGTGCAAGCTAAGGGAAGTTGCTTGCAATAAACACCGTGACTGGGCATGGGCCCATAGAGGTTGTATTCATTAGCTGTGGGACTACCTACAACAAAGCAATATTTCAGTTTAATATGAGGCTGCAATGATTGCCTATGGTAACACAACCTTCATTTTGTTGCAAGTACATGGAGTTTGATCCCTTTTGCCACCACAAACCATAGGTGGCACTATCATCTTGCCTAATCATAAGTGCTACCTAAGCTAAAGTTGATATTACTTGAGCTAGATTTAGGTGTGCCTTTAGGGTTAGGGGATCCTACGACTTTGAGAGCCAACACTTCTTTTTTTAAGATGAACTAGTTTTAAAATATAATTATTGTCTATTGTCTTATGTACCACCGAAGTGTCTGAATTACGATCTAGGTTATATCATATTTGAAGACATGCACTAGGACACTACTTTTATGTCAAAATCATTGTTCAAAATCATATTGATCTAAGATAAAGGAATCAAATGATTTCCAATCCTAGGTTGGCAACTACATTCAAGAATATATCGCATCAATCTTCATTCTAGGCATTTTACATGAATTATATGTTTGATCACGTGAACAAAATAGGTCTAACAAAGGCATAATGAAGGCTAATAATTCAACCCTCACACAACAACCTCCGAATGGTGATCCTCAACATGTCATTTCCCCATTAATATACTTAGTGAAGGTGAATTAGATTTTCAAGTCCACAATGTGTAGGACATGATCATAACTAAAGGATGAGATCATGACAATTTAAGGTCAAGATCACAACCATTATTCTATCTTGAAACACACCAAAACATAATCAATACCATCTCTATAACCTTTTAGTCACTTATTTAATATAGATGCAACATCTATCACAACATTCAATCAAACATAATTGGATAAATATGCACCTTCTTATCCCCTCTCTTTCAATTATATTTTGATAAATATACACCTTCTTATCCCCTCTCTTTCAATTATATTTTGATAAATATACACCTTCTTATCCCCTCTCTTTCAATTATATTTTTTTATTTATTCTCTTTATCTAGTGTTTATTGTATTTAATGGATTTATTCATTTATTAGCACTAGATGATATTATTTTAGAGGAATGCTTAAGGATCATTTTATTTCCTTTAAATATTATATTCTACAATTACTCTAAAAGACCTTGCTAAAACAATTGTCTCCAAGTTAACAAAATGTATATTAACTTTAACAAAATAGATCTTAACATTAGATGCTCCACCATTTCTCCGTGACTTTTTTATACTGTATTGGTATACTTTCTAATTCATTTGTATGAAGATAATATTTATTTAGAAAGTTAAACAGATAGATATCATAAAAGATGAGGCTCCTCAAATCTTTCCACCCCCAACTCACACAAGAGAAAAAGGAAAGAAAAGAAAGAAGAGTACTTAAATGTAAATCACAAACAATAAAAGATTGAACTTTGGGAACCCATTTATTTACTTTTTAATGTCTGGCGATGAAAGAAGTTGAATACAACAATAGTTATTGACGAGCTTGTGAATTTGTAAGTACACTAATCAAATTACTTCAATACCTTTACTTTGATTCTTAGAAGACGTGTAAAATTAATTCGTTTAGATCTAGACAGGCTATATCTGTACTAAGCTGTGGTACATTTTGTACCTTGTGAGCTAATATCAAACACTTGTCAAAAATTTGAATGGACATAGTAGAAAGTACAGAGAGTGGAAAAGTGCTCCTTGTACTCCCTCCTAATAACATTGACCATCTCCGAAATGGCATCTTTTGGGTACAATATCTGATGGACCTCTCTTCGTCCATTCCTCTGCTTTATGTCTGCCCTAGTCTTGAATCTTTGCATAGTCATTGTTGGTTATACTGCATTTAGCAATATCTGTTAACTTGTCTTGTTTAGAGCAACAAAATGGGCAGAGGAAACATTGAGATTAAGAAAATCGAAAATCCAACAAAAAGGCAGGTTGCCTTCTCCAAAAGAAAAGGCGGCCTTCTCAAGAAAGCTAAAGAGCTTACCATTTTATGTTCTGCTGATGTTGGGCTTGTTATTTTCTCCAGCACTGGAAAGCTACTCACACACCCGGAATCTCCTAGCAAGTAATATTTTTTTATTAGAATCGAATATGTATACCTATTGTTATCATTTTATTTTAAATTTGACATTGTACTTATTATATTCATTTTATTATCATTTTCTTTTCTTTTCTTTAATTTCAAATTAGGGTTTACAAATTACTGTGCATATTAGATCATTTTTATGTCAATTCTAGATTTCAATAATTATGTTTTTATTTCATTTCTCAATTCAAATGTTTTGTTATGTTAACAGCCTAAAGCGAATCATAGAGAGACACCGTCTGGTTAAGGGAGATCTCGTGGAGAACACCCAGTAAGGATAAATCTAAAGTTTATTTCATTTTGTACATCATAATGGTTAATGTTTAAAAAAATTAAACATTGTATACTCAAGATTAACGCAGTTGAATTTTTACATGATTGAGTAAATATACAGAATACTTCCAGTTTAAAAGTTTAGAGGTCGAGAATGAGAGGATTCTTGCTAATATGAGGTATTATTTACTATTTTTGTTGGACTAACGGTCACACTTCTGGGAATTGATCTTTTTGTTAAAAGTACTTGAAAGAAATGGGAAGGCACTTGCCTTTGGGCATGCCCAGAGCTCACCGCTCAAAGAAGCTCACTGCCACTCAAAGAGGCTCAATGCCTATAGGAATTTATATTTAATACAAAAAGATTTAATTGAAAAATAGCATCCTCATCATGCTTGGTTCAGTCTCATTGAAAGCTCACAAAGACTTCTACTCTACCCCAAACACTTCTTCACTATCTCTTCATCCTTTGCTGCTCTTGTTCTTCTGCTTCTCGTCTTCTCTATTCTGCCTTTGAACCTTTCTTAGGATTTTACCATTTTCGTACAAGGATGATTTTCCATAGCTCAACAATACTCTTTTATATGCTTCATCAACGTTGGATTAAACATCAAGGTTGGCACTACAAGCATCTAACTTAATGCGAATCACTAAGTTGTCAGCCAAGCATAAATGAGACTCAAATCTTCCTTGATTAACACACCACACTCCAAAGGATTGCTCTTAGATCATCCGCAACATGCTTGAATCATCTGGTCGGCCAAGATTGGGAAGAATAACAACACCAAAGAAGAAATCTTCAACAATATGCTCAATCTTCAATGCAGACCTCCAACACAGAAGGCACATGATCCAGAGACCTCCACAAACTCATTGAATTCAGTAATAACATCTGCAATACTCCAAATCAACATAATCACTTGCAACATCATCTGGTACCTTAAGAACACTATCTGCCATGACTATCACACTAGAAAGATTGCTTGTGGACCTCCAAACCACAAACTACTTGAGTTGATGACATACACTGACTTCCCAAACATGTCTCTAGATCCGCAGATCAAAGTGTTTCATTTGCGGAGCATTCCGGACCAATTTCCTGTCACTCTATCTCTTCTGAACACTACAAAACCCAGTTCCACTCAAATGGCAATAACTTCTTCAAATCTTTATGTGGACCTCTCAAATCTTAACTAGAGCTACTTCAGACAATCCTCTACACAGCCATGTAGTCTGCGTACTTAGATCTTCATCAATTTTTTCAATATCCTCAACATTTCAGTCTTCTAACTAGGCAATAAAATAGGAAATAGTTGACATCAATGGCAACAAGGATATGTTGACATCAATGACAACACTACTTAGGCACTTATTTGCAACAATCTCCCCGTTTATCATTGATGGCAACATATGATGTGAAAAATTGATTTAACCATCAAGACAAGAATTTCTCCTTCTTTCTCCTATCACACCAGCAACCATTTTTTTTTACAACTCCCCCTTTTATCAGCAACTAGTTTTTCACACAACTTTTCTCCCCCTTTGACATCAATGGCAAAGGGCATATATTTACAATCTTTTCTCCCCCTTTTTGTTTCAGACTGATCTCCAAAATTTGCATATTGACTACTTCCCTTGAGTAGTACCTCCTTAACATCAATCCAGATCACAAGTTATGATTATGAATTCCACCGGACTGATGCACCCTAGTGCATCTTAGTTTTGATGAGGATGGGTAATAACCTCTAACTTCTCTTTGAGATACTCAAAAGTATCCTTGGGAAGAGGCTTAGTGAAAATATCTATGATCTAATCTTTTGAAGAAACAAACTCCAATATGACTTCATTCTCATTAACCTTCTCTCTCAAGAAGTGAAACTTGATTGATATATGCTTTGTCTTTGAATGCAACACCGGATTCTTTGAGATGCTTATTCCACTTGAATTATCACAGAAGATTGTAACAAGATCCTCAAACACAATTCTAATGTATTTCAACATTTTCTTCATCCACAGAACTTGAGTACAATTATTTCCTGCTGCTATATACTCTGCCTCTGTAGTAGACAGAGATATTGCCTCTTGCTTTTTGCTCATCCAAGAAACCAATCTCCTTCCCAAAAAGAATGTACCACCACTAGTACTTTTCCTATCATCCACATCTCCTACCCAATTAGCATCTGTGTATGCATGAAGAGTGAAGTTAATATCCTTTGGATACCATAAGCCATAATTAAGTGTCCCTTTGAGATATCTAATAATTCTTTTGACTACAACAACATAGGATTGTCTAGGATCAACTTGAAATCTAGCAACAAGTCCAACTACATTCATAATATCAGGTCTAGTCTGAGTTAGATAGAGTAGTCCTCCAATCATTGATCTATACCTTTTCTGATTTGCCTTAGGGGACTCATCATCTTTACTCAACTTGCATTCAATTATCATGGGTGTACCCATAGGCTTTGAATCTTCCATTCCAAACTTTTTCAACAATTCTCTCACATACTTAGATTGGGATATGAAGATACCTTTATCCAATTGAATGATTTGCAGACCTAAGAAGGAATTCATTTCACCAAACATGAACATCTCAAATTCAGTCTGCATTTGATCAACAAATATTTTGCACATACTCTCATTTCCACCAAAAATGATAGCATCAACAAATACCTCAACAATCAGAATATGCTCATGATCAATCTTGAAGTAAAGATTACCGTCAGCAGTGCCTTTTCTATATCTTAGTTTTAGCAGATACTTATCTAATCTTGCATACCAGGCTCTTGGGGCTTGTTTGAGTCCATACAATGCTTTCCTCAACCTACAGACCATATTTATCTAATCAGACAACTGGAATCCTTCAGGTTGCTCAATGTAGACTTCTTCTTCCAATTCTCCATTTAGGAATGCTAACTTGACATCCATTTGATAGACCTTGAAATCTTTAAAAGCACCAAATGCAAGAAATAATCTGACTACCTCTATTTTTTCCACTGGAGGAAAAGTTTCTTCAAAATCAATTCCTTCCACTTGAGAATATCCTTTGCATACTAGCCTTGCTTTGTTTCTTACAACTTCACCATCTTCATTTAGTTTATTCTAGAAGACCCATTTAGTTCTAATCACATTTTTGTCTTTAGGTCTAGGAACAAAATCCCAAGTATGATTCTTTTCAATTTGCATTAATTCTTCTTCCATGGATTTTACCCAATTTTCATCAATGCAAGCTTCACTTATTAATTTTGGTTCAATCTTTGAAATCAAACAAATCTCCTCTTGATCTTTAGCAATTCTTCTTCTAGTTTGAACACCTTTATTTCTATCTCCTATGATATGATCTTCAGAATGATTCAATCTTACATACCTAGGTGTTGTGGGATTTGCTTGAACTTCTGATTCTTGAGATTGTTCCTCAACATCTACACTAACTTCTTGAGTTACTAGATATTCTGAATCAATCTAGATCTAAGTTTGAGTTTGAGCTTACCTTCCTTGACTTTGAATTTCATCTTGATCATCTAAATCATATCCCCAAGACTTGAAAGATCTCTCTTTTCTCTCATCAACTTTGACATTAGCACTTTCAACAATCTTTTTCAATCTCTTATTAAAGCACTAGTATACCTTGCTTTGATTAGAGTAACCCAAAAATATTCCTTCATCACTTCTTGCTTCAAACTTCTCTAGATCCTCATCTCTTTTGATATAGCATTTACTACCAAAAACTCTGAAATATTTCACAGTAGGAGGATGACCAACCTATAATTCATAAGGTGTCTTACCAGAATTGCCTTTGATCTGTACCCAGTTAAGAGTGTAGATAATAGTACTCATAGCTTCTCTCCAATAGACTTGTGGAACATTTGCTTTCATAATCATGGTCCTAGGTGCTTCTTGAATGGTTTGGTTCTTTCTTTCCACAACTCTATTTTGCTAAAGAGTCCTAGGAGCAGATAACTATTTTTTTATTCCATGCTTTTCATAGAATGTATCAAACTCACCGGAGGTAAACTCTCCACCTCTGTTAGATCTTAGACACTTTATTTTCTTACCAATATCATTTTCCACCATAACCTTGAACACTTTGAATTTGTCAAGAGCTTCTGATTTTTCTTTCAAGAAGGTTACCCACATCATCTGGGAGTAATCATCAATCAACAACATAAAATATCTGTCTCCTTGCACACTCCTAATTCTAGTAGGACCACATAGATCTGTATGCACAAGTTCCAACTGTCCACTTGAAAATTGTTCTTTACTCTTTAATTGAGTTTTGTTCTGTTTACCCAATTGACATTCTCTACACATGCTATCGGCAGGTTTCACAAGTTTTGGAAGATCTCTCACAGCCTAAGTAGAACTTATCTTGACAATGTTATCAAAATTCACATGACACATTCTTCTATGCCATAACCAACTTTGATCAATCTATGTAATCAAACAACTTTTTCCAGAAATACTTAAATGAAAGATGTTACCACTAGTCTGAGTACTAGATGCAATTTCAGTTCTAAAACTTTCCAAGATTTCGTATTTTCCATCCTTGAATTGGAGATCATAACCCTTGTCAACCAACTGTCCAACACTAAGAAGATTATGCTTCAATCCTTCCACATATATAACATCATTAGTGTTATTCTTACCATCAAAAGAGATGGATCCTCTGCTACAGATTCTACTAGCTGAGTTGTCTCCAAATTTTACAATTCCACCTTCATATTTTTCAAAGCTTACAAACTTACTTTTATTACCAGTCATATGATGAGAACAACCACTATCAATCACCCATTCATCTTTTTCTACAACTTGAGTAGCTAAGGTACTTTCCACATTTGCACAACTAGCAGATTTAGTAGGCACCGGATCTTCTTCTTTGATAGCAATGAACACCCAATCACTTTCAGTGGAACCTCCATGATCAGATTCATCATCTGTGATTCCTTCTTCACCAACTTCTTGGACATAGTAGCATTTCTTCTAAATTCTAGGTCTATTAGGGTTTCAATTTGAACCTCTCTCTAAACACCTTGAGGCAAAGTGACCAATCTTATTACAAGCAAAACATTTGAATGGAAACTTTCCTTCATACTTACTAGATCCCCTTGACAATCTTTTGGCAAAAAGGGCTTCAATTTCATCGAACTTAGTTTCATCATCTTGAAGATCCTTCCTTGTCTTGTCATATCTATTTGATCTTCTTGAAGAGCTTTCACTCTGATCATATCTTTGCTTTCCATAAATATTGTCTTTAAATGCAGATTTAGACTTAGGAAGAGAATCACCAAGCTCACTCATTTCAAATGCTGAAAGCTTACCAACCAACTGATCCCTTGTAATGGTTGTCATAGTCCTGATCTCTTCAATGGAAGCAACTTTATGTTTGTATGCTGGAAGTAAAGATCTGAGCACTTTGGCAACAATTTATGATTCTTTCAATACTCCACCAGTACTCCTGATACTAGTCACAAGTTCATTCACCTTATGCATGTAGGAATTAATGTTTTCATCTTCACTCATCATCAATCTTTCATAGTTACCCTTCAGGCTATGTAGCTTGGCACATTTGACATATTTATCACCTTCATACAGAGTTTCTAGCTTATTCCAGATTTCATGGCCAATTTTTAAGTCCAGGACATTTGTCATTTCTGTATCAGTTAGGACACTTAACAATGCTTCTTTAGCTCGAATGTTGTGTTCAACATCCCTGAGTTCGTCTAGAGTTCTAGGGCCATTCTTTGGAATCTTGTACTCATTCTTAGTTATCAACCAAAAGGAATCACCCATACATTGCAAGTGACACTCCATGCGCTTTTTCCACAGAGCGTAATTCATTCCATCAAACCTTAGACTGTCCTTCTTGTAAGTCAACATCTTGGATTTCCTCAAGCGATCATGCTTCTTCTAGAGGAACCGGCTCTGATACCAATTGTTGGAATTAGGCCGGACAACTGAGAGGGGGGTGAATAAGTTGTCCCAAAAAATTTAACACTTGCAACAATTAATTCTTCTTTTCACTTAAAATAAATTAATGATGTAAACATTAAAGCATGAATCAACAACACATGAGCAGAAGCAAATGAACACACTTGACACCAAGATTTTTAACGTGGAAACACAGTTAAGGGAAAACTATGGTGGGGGTTAACCCACAAGATTTGTACCCTGTTAAAAGTACTTGAAAGAAATGGGAAGGCACTTGCCTTTGGGCATAATGCCTAGAGCTCACTGCTCAAAGAGGCTCATTGCCTACAGTAATTTATATTTAATACAAAAAGATTTAACTATGAAATAGCATCTTCATCATGCCTGGTTCAGTCTCATTGAAAGCTCACAAAGACTTCTGCTTTGTCCCAAACACTTCTTCACTATCTCTTCATCCTTTGCTGCTCTTGTTCTTCTACTTCTCCTCTTCTCTGTTCTGCCTCTGAACCTTTCTTAGGATTTTATCATTTTCATACAAGGATGATTTTCTACAACTCAACAATACTCCTTTATATGCTTCATCAACATTGGAATAAACATCAAGGTTAGCACTACAAGCATCTGACTTAATGTGAATCACTAAGCTATTGGCCAAGCAAAATGGGACTCAAATCTTCCTTGATCAACACACCACTCTCTAAAGGATTGCTCTTAGACCATCTACAACATGCTTGAATCATCCAATCATCCAAGACTAGGAAGAAAAACAACGCCAAAGAAGAAATTTCAACAACGCGCTCAATCTTCAATGCAGACCTCCAAAACAGAAGGCACACGATCTAGAGACCTTCACAAGCTCATTGAATTCAGCAATAACATCCGCACTACTCCAAATCAATAGAATCCCTTGCATCTTCATCCAGTACCTTAAGAACATTGTTTGCCATGACTGTCACACTAGAAAGATTGCTTGCGGACCTCCAAGCCACGAACCACTTGAGTTGATGACACACACTAACTTCCCAAACATGTCTCTAGATCCACAGATCATAGTGTTTTATTTGTAGAGCAGTTTGGATCAATTTCCTATCACTCTGTCTCTTCTAAACACTATAAAACCTAGTTCCACTCAGATGGCCATAACTTCTTCAAATATTTATGTGGACCTCTCAAATCTTAACTATAGTTACTTCAGACAATCCTCTACACAACCATTTGGTCTACATACTTAGATCTTCATCAATTTTCTCAATATCCTCAACATTTCAATCTTCTAACCAGGAAATAAAATAGGATACAATTGATATCAATGGCAACAAGGATATGTTGACATCAATGACAACACTACTTAGGCACTTATTTGCAACAAATAGATACAAGAGTGAAGAGGAATGGGCAATAGACTCTCAAACTCATCAAAGAGGATACAAATAACTATGAGAAAGCATGTGACCATGAGGATGCAATAAGGAATGGTGAAATAATGGAGAAAGCATGGTGGAAGCACCTATGACAATTAAAGATTTCCACAATGTTTTATTATTGATCTTTATCCAGGAAAAGTAGTGTTATGTCTAGTGTTGAGCATGAAGGTGATGAAATAAAATGTGTAGGTTAGAGCACAAGAAAATGGAGAAGAAGAAAATTTAATGGATGAGTGGTTTGAAGACATTATGTGAGAGAAGTTGAGCCCTAAAAAAGAGTTTACACCCTAGAGGAAGAAGAGTTTCTTAGTTGAATATTGGTACCTAATGATGTAAAAGAAGAGAAGAGTAAGAATAAATAAAATAAGGGTAAGGAAGAAGAGTAATTTCATCTTTTGGCTGAATACTGAGTTGTTTGTAATAGTTTACTTATCCCAAGGTAAGTGCATGGAAACAGGGGACCAAAAAAGGGTCAAAAGTGGCCACTTTTTTTTGAAATTAGTAAAAACTAATCTTGGATGAGAAATTGAATATAGCCACACTCAAAATTAGAAGATGTGATAAAAACAAGTTTTGTAGCACTCAGAATCTAGTTTCTAAACTACTATTTTTCTCTAAAACTGGTGGATATTAAGATGTTCAAATAGGGGGAGCACACAAAGTGCTCATGTTGTTTTCAGAAAAATATAATAGTGTTTAGTGTGCTCCCCCTAAAATGTCAATTTTTTTAAAGTATTTTACAAATCACTTCGATGGAAAATTAGCTAACACCATGTAGTTTATGCCTGATTCTGCTATTAATGTTTTAATGAATATATGATTTTTTATAAATTTTAAAAGTGGACACATCTTGAAATAAAAATTTGAGTACGCTCCCCCCTAATTTTTTGAAAACTAATGAAAAATCATTTTTTTTAGTGTGTATAGAATTGAGTCTATAATCTAAAAATGTAATTTGTTTCAAATTTTGATAAACATTAAAAAAATTACACTACAAATACTAGGAATAGGTTTTGCTAGAAAAAGAACACATTAGCAAAATAAATTGAAGATAGAAACCCTAATGTTATCAAATTTTTGAAAAAATACATCATTAGAAAGCTAATAAAAAACTCAAAGTCATCCTGGAATTTTTTATATTGACATTGAAAAATGTACAAACCTGATGGAGAGAACGCATGGTATTTGGTTGACTTTTCTAACTTTTCTTGAAAAATGTATTTGGTGTCTAAAAGGTACCTCCAACCCTTTAGATTGGATTCCCAAGGTAAATCTAACCCTTAGAGTTGGAATCTCTCCCTCTCTATCTCTATTTCCATCTATCACTCTTTATCTCTCTATCTGCTCCTCTCTATATTCTTCCCTCTCTCTAACTCTATCTCTCTATCTCTTCATCTCTTTCTATCTCTCACTTTCTCTCTTTATTTCTTTATCCTCCCTCTCTCACTCTATCTTCCCCTATATCTCTATATATCTCCCTCTCTCTATCTTGGTCTCTCTATCAACCTCTTGGTGCATGAGGGAGAGAGATATAGAGATAGAGAGGTAGATAGAGTTAGAGGAGGGAGGATATAGAAATAAAGAGATAAAGGGAGAGATAGCTAGAGAGGGGGGAGAGGGGGAGAGGGAGAAATAGAGAGAGAGTAGAGAGATGGAGACATGGAGAGATACAGAGGGACAAGGACAAGGAGATGGATAGGGAGAGGGAAGGAGAGGGAGAGAGGTGAGAGATAGAAAGGGATGGAGAGATAGAGAGAGCAAAAATATAGAAAGAGGGGCAGATAGAGAGATAGAGAGGGATAGGTGGAGATAGAGATAGGGAGAGGGAGAGAGAGGAGGGTTGAGATAGACAAAGGGATTTATAGAGGGAGAAAGATAGATAGAGAGGGAGATAGAGAGATGGGAGAGATAGGGAAATAGAGTGAGGGAGAGATAGAGAGGGAAAGATATAGAGATAGAGAGAGAGATGTAGAGAGGGATAGATTAAGAGATAGGGTTATAGGGAGAGATAGAGATAGGAAAAGAGATGAAAAGATGTCCAAAGACACAGGGAGAGAGATTGAGAGGTAGAGAGAGAGAGAGAGAGAGAGAGAGAGAGAGAGAGAGAGAGAGAGAGAGAGAGAGAGAGAGAGAGAGAGAGAGAGAGAGAGAGAGAGAGAGAGAGAGAGATGTGGGGAGAGATAGAGATAGGGAAAGAGATGAACATATGTCCAGAGACATAGGGAGAGAGATTGAGAGGTAGAGGGATGGGGAGAGAGATAGAAAGATAGAGTTAGAGAGAGGGGCTCGATAGAGAGGTAGATAAAGTTAGAGGGGGATAGAAGAGAGAGAGAGATAGGGAAACATAGAGATACAATTCAAGAGTTAGAGATAGAGGGAGAGAGATATATGCATTAAAAGAATCTTAATTGCTTCAAAACAATGTGAGCACATTTTTTACTACTTTGGGAAATTCCAACCCTAAGGGTAGGATTTTCCTTGGGTATCCAACCCAAAGGGTTGGAAGTACTTTTTGGATGCCAAAGACGTGTTTTCAACAATAGCTAAAAAATTCAACCAAATATCATGCATGCTCTTCATTAGGTTTAAATATTTTTCAATGTCAATATGAAAAAATGCCACGATGACTTCAAATTTTTTATTATCTTTCTAACAATGTATTTAAAAAATATATATATGATAACATTAAGGTTTCCATCTTCAATTTCTTTTGCTAATGTGTTCTTTTTTTTTTTTCTAGAAAACCTATGTCTACTATTTCTGGTGTTATTTTTTACATGTTTATCAAAATTTGAAACAAATTACATTTTTAGATTCTAGACTCAATTCTATACAAATTGATTTTTTTTAATTTTTTATTATTTTTCAAAAACATTAGGGGGGAGCATGCTCAAATTTTCATTTTTCAGGATGTGTCCACTTTGAAAATTCATAAAAAATCATATATTCATTAAAAAAATGGTAGAAAAATCAAGCATAAACTACATGGCATTAGCTAATTTTCCATTGAAATGATTTGTCAAATACGTAAAAAAAGTCAACATTTTAGGGGAGCACACTAGACACTGTGTGCTCCCCCTATTTGAACCTCTTAATCTCCACCATTTTTAGAAAAAATATAGTAGTTTAGAAACTAGATTCCAAGCATTATAAAACTTGTTCTTATCACATATTATAATTTTGAGCATGAATATCTTCAATTTCTCATCCAAGACTAGTTTTTACTGATTTAAAAAAACAAGTGGCCACTTTTGACCCCCATTTGGTTCCCCATTTCCATGCACTTACCCTATAACACGATCATGCTTTACTTTTCTAGGATCAAAAAGTGGCGTGGCCACTTTTTGGTCCCCCAACTTGATGCACACTCCCCCCATGTATACTTATGAGGAGAACTAATTTTGTAAAGAGAACTAAGAGGTTTGTGCTAGTAGAAGATAGTAGGTATACTGGATATATGAAGGAAATTTGATGACATATTAGACAAAGTGACAAAAAGGAGAGATGGTTCATGTTGAAGGCATGAAGGAGGAAGAAAGGACAAGATGATTAGTTGCAAGTTTACTCATAGCAACACATTCTATGATCTATAGGAGTGCAATTTTGATAATAAGTAGGGGTTCACAATTTTGTAACCTTGGGAGTTTGATGCAAGAGCATCCTATTGAGAACAACAAACAATATAATTATGACATCAAAATTTGAAACTACTATTTTCTTAGAAATTCATCCAACCATACACTAAGGATGGTTGTATGAGATTTCAAGGGAGATTTGGTTTGTCTAGCATTGATTGTTGATTTAACAATTAATAGGGAGGCTATAGGTTTTCAAAAAGACTACATTTTGAGTATTGACAAGGATAATTAATAGGTAGATTTGGTATTATTGAGATGTTTTGGAGCCTCTCACACTAGATAATAGTTGTATTTATTGTACTTGGTCCATGTGGAAGGATTTACTAGATCCAAAGATAATTTAGTGACTTAAAGAAGGTGCAACCAACACTAATTACATATTTTGGGTGCTAAAACTAGTTTTGAGAAGGATATTGGTCAATTTTGAGGATCTAGAATGTTTAGATGGATAGGTTTTCATGGGAGAGAGAATTTAAAAAGGAAGAGAGTGTACGTAAGAGATAGGAGAGAACCAATGGTCCACACATAAGGAGAAGAAGGCTTAAAATTATGTAATAAGAAAAGGCTAAGAGGAGGCCGCAACCCCATAACTAGTGAGATTCCTTATCTTACGTGTAGGTATGCATAGTTTGAAGAGTATGCATGTGGAGACAAAAAATAGGGAGAATAGGAGGTATCCAATCATAGGGAACATAGTAAAAGGAAGCTTCTTTATTTGTCTGTTGTAGACCCATGACTCTTGGTGGGTAGATAGGAGTAAGAACAACTTGCAATTATTGAAGAAGACCTTGTTCTTAACTACAAGAAGCCACTAAAGGGAGAGACTAGTGAAGAGAGGATATTTTAGCCTTAGAAGAGTTGATATCTAATGAATAGTAGAGTTGGGTGAATGAATAGAAGCTAAGAAGGATTATGTATAGAGAGAGGAAGATCTCATGTAGAAGAGAGCAGCATCATTGGCTGTTGTGAGTGAGGGAAGATTAAATCTCCTCTATTTTATAATGTAGTTGTTTTAGTATAAAATGTTGCAAGTTTTATTCTAAACTATTGAAATAAATTAATAGTTATTTGATTTATCCCTTGGAGTGGATGATGTGTATCATTTGTGATGCCTAATTTGGGGTCTCGTTCCCTTGTTAAATCCTTGTCTCTCTATGTGTATGTGTGTACACGTGTTGCTTATAGAGATAGGGCAAAGTGTGCAAGCTAAGGGAAGTTGCTTGCAACAAATACTGTGACTGGGCATGGGCTCATAGAGGCTATATTCATTAGGTATGGGGCTATCTGCAACAAAGCAATATTTCACTTTAATATGAGGCTACAATGATTAACTATGGTAACACAACCTTCATTTTGTTGCAAGAACATGGAGTTTGATCCCTTTTGCCACCACAAACCATAGCTGGCACCATAATCTTGCCTAATCATAAGTACTACCTAAGCTAAAGTTGATATTCATTGAGCTGGATTTAGGTGTGCCTTTAGGTTTAGAGGAGCCTACAACTTTAAGAGCCAACACTTCTTTTCTTAAGATGAACTAATTTAAAAATATAATTATTGTCTATTGTCTTATGTACCACCAAAGTGACTGAATTACGATCTAGGTTATATCATATTTGAAGACATGCACTAGGACACTACTTTTATATCAAAATCATTGGAAATCATATTGATCTAAGAGAAAGGAATCAAATGATTTCCAATCCTAGGTTGGCATCTATATTAAAGAATATATTGCATCAATCTTCATTCTAGGCATTTTGCAAGAATTATATGTTTGATCATTTGAACAAAAGAGGTCTAACAAAGGCATAAGGAAGGCTAATAATTCAACCCTCACACAACAACCTCCTAATGGTGATCCTCAACATGTCATTTCCCCATTAATATACTTAGTGAAGGTGAATTAGATTTTCAAGTCCACAATGTGAAGGGCATGATCATAACTAAAGGACGAGATCATGACAATTTAAGGTCAAGATCACAATCATGATTCTATCTTGAAAGACACCAAAACATAATGGATACCATATCTATAACCTTTTAGTCACTTATTTAATATAGATGCAACATCTATCACAACACTCAATCAAATATAATTGGTTAAATATGCACCTTCTTATCCCCTCTCTTTTAATTATATTTTGATAAATATACACCTTCTTATCAGCTCTCTTTCAATTATATTTTTTATTTACATGTTAGTGACTAAACTCTCTTTATCTAATACTTATTGTATTTAATGGATTTATTCATTTATTAGCACTAGATGATATTATTTTAGAAGAATGCTTAAAGATCATTTTATTTCCTTTAAATTTTATATTCTACAATTACTCTAAAAGACCTTGCTAAAACAATTGTCCCCAAGTTAACAAAATGTATATTAACTTTAACAAAATAGATATTAACATTAGATGCTCCACCATTTCTCCGTGACTTTGTTATACCGTATTGGAATACTCTCTAATTCATTTGTATGAAGATAATATTTATTTAAAAAGTTAAACAGATAGATATCATAAAAGATGAGGCTCCTCAATCCTTCCACCCCCAACCCACAAAAAAAAGAAAAGAAAGAAGAGTACTTAAATGTAAATCACAAACAATAAAAGATTGAGCTTTGGGAACCCATTTATTTTATGTTTTTATGTTTGGCCATGAAAGAAATTGAATACAACAATAGTTATTGACGAACTTGTGAATTTGTATGCATACGAATCAAATTTTTTCCAATACCTTTACTTTGATTCTTAGAAGACGTGTAAAATTAATAGGTTTGGATCTAGACAGGCTATATCTGTACTAAGCTGTAGTGCATTTTGTACCTTGTGAGCTAATATCAAACACTTGTCAAAAATTTGAATGGACATAGTATAAAGAACAGAGAGTGGAAAAGTGCTCCTTGTACTCCCTGCTAATAACATTGGCCATCTCCGAAACGGCATCTTTTGGGTACAATATCTGATGGACCTCTCTTCCTCCATTCCTCTGCTTTATGTCTGCCCTAGTATTGAATCTCTGCATAGTCATTGTTGCTTATACTGCATTTAGCAATATCTGTTAACTTGTCTTGTTTAGAGCAACAAAATGGGCAGAGGAAAGATTGAGATTAAGAAAATCGAAAATCCAACAAAAAGGCTGGTTGCCTTCTCCAAAAGAAAAGGCGGCCTTCTCAAGAAAGCTAAAGAGCTTTCCATTTTATGTTCGGCTGATGTTGGGCTTGTTATTTTCTCCAGCACTGGAAAGCTATTCACACACCCGGAATCTCCTAGCAAGTAATACATTTTTATTAGAATCGAACATGTATACATATTGTTATCAGTTTATTTTAAATTTGACATTGTACTTATTATATCCATTTTTTTATCATTTTATTTTCTTTTGTTTAATTTCAAATTAGGGTTTGCAAATCACCGTGCATATTAGATCATTTTTATGTCAATTCTAGATTTCAATAATTATGTTTTTATGTCATTTGTAAATTCAAATGATTTTGTAATGTTAACAGCCTAGGACGAATCCTAGAGAGATACCGTCTGGTTGAAGGGACATCTCATGGAGAACACCCAGTAAGGATAAATCTAAAGTTTATTTCGTTTAGTACATCACAATGATTAATGTTAAAAAAAAATGAACATTGTATACTCAAGATTAACCCAGTTGAATTTTTACATGATTGAGCAAATATACAGAATACTTCCTTCCAGTTTGAAAGTTTACAGGCCGAGAATGAGAGGATTCTTGCTGATATGAGGTATTATTAACTATTTTTGTTGGACTAACTGCCACACTTCTGGGAATTGATCTTGTAGACTAATAGCCACTCTGGGTCTAGGTGAAGGTGCTGGTGTAACGACAAACTACAATTTTATGTAATCATTTCGTAGGCACCAAGAATATTGTAATAGATATAAAATGTTTATGAAAAAACAGACATTTGACGGGGGAGAATCTCACCCAGCTTCCATTGAAGGATCTGGACAATCTTGAAGATGATCTGAAAAATGCAAGATCTAAGGTCAGATTAAGAAAAGTGAGTACTGTTGAAACTACTTTAATATCATGTATACTGTCGGAGGACAACAAAGAAAAAAAAGAAAAAGAAAAAGAAGAGGGCCTTGGCTTTTTGTATACAGACAACAGGCACACACTGGAAAATAGTTTGCAATTTACCTGAGTGCCTTTTTAGAAAATAAAATGTTTCTGTTTACCAAATAATTTTAGTAAAATAGCTAACCTGTTTCCTGATCCTTTTCTCTGATTGTTCATGCTATAGCGTGAAATTATGGATCAAGTTATTCAACGAGATGAGGAGAGTTTAATAAAGGTAAGATTTTAATATTTTTTAAATATTTTCAGGGCTGCCCTAAATTTAAATGGCTTTAAAGTTCACTATAGCTTTTCTAATTCTTTTTGGCAATGTGAATGCTTCAGATTGGAGAAATGGCAAGAGAGGTAAGATTGTTAATTGAGCTTTTCTATAAATTATTTTGCACTATGAATTCTTACAGTCTAACAACCTTTCTTTCGACCCTAGCATGATGTTCTGCGAGGAACACTTAACCAACTGCAAAATAAGGTATGTTTTATAAATAATCAACGCATTTCCATGTCAATTCAAAATTATTACAGTATCCTTAAGTCCTTAATAATATTCAAACTTGGGTATTTTCAGCTGGATAATTGTAATGAAGGGCCTCCATCGGATTATCTGGACAATAACGCATTTGACCAAGATGAGCCAAATCATTTTAATTTGATCCCTCCAATTCCTCCACTTCATCTGCAGCCAAGTCAAATAAATTTGAGAGACGCAGATCAGGATCTACAGCCTGAACTACGTTTGGGGTAAATATAATCTTATAAATACTACGATTCATGTTATCTGTTACAAAAATATTTTCCAATTTAGAAAACTGATCATTCATATACCACTTTGATTTGACGACAGATTTGGCAGCTATGATAAAAACAGTTGATGTTCTATGCTTCCTCTCAATCGATTTTCTTTTGAAACTACCCTATTGTATTAAATTTGATCACTATTGTAGTGAGTTTGGCACTTAATCTGATAGTGCAAATGTCAAAAATCTTCTTTGAATTTTATCTAATATCATGTACCAAATGGTATTAGGTTTTAGTTTAGCCTCGTTAATTTATATAAGATTTCTACTTTCATGACAGGATACTATTATAATTTAGGAAAGAATCTTAAATGAGAGTTGAAGTCTTGAATGATGAGCTGTAATTTTAGTTAGGGAGAGGAAAAAATTTACATTTCAATTTAACTCTAGAAATGATCTTATAATTAGCGAGTAAAGTGCATTTTTTAATAAACATTTTAAAAGATACGATCAATTGTGAAAATTGTAATAAAATGGAGGCAAAATCATGATGAGAGTGGGAGAGAAAGCGGGAGCGAAAGTTTTTGAAATTTTGAACTAAATGAGGATGATTGGGCCTCCTTTCTACCGAGGTGGATAGGGGTTTGGAAACCAAGGCTCTGTGTGTGGTTCCCAAAGGATCGAGCCTTGATCTAGATTCTTCCCATGGGACGCACATTCCGAATAGGATCCTTCTGCACGGGTCTCTAGGGATCATACTTGGACATCTGTTTTAAAGAATTAGTAAGATCAGTGCAAGGAGAAAGGAACATGCTCGAATCCTCCTGTAGCCCTCATTTCAGGCCCATATCAAGGTGAGTACTACATCGAAGTCCTGGATATTATTTTTGAAAGAGGGGTTTTGAAAATGGAATCATCCTTAATTGAAAAATGTTGGAATATTCTACTAAATTTTCCCACAATCATTTTGTTATCATAAATTATATAAAAAGAAGAAATTGTAAATGTTTTGACTAGAAAAATTAGAAGCAGGAGGAAACTAATAAGTTGTTTAGAAAGTTTCTAGAGACAAGATAAGCCAAGATTAGTTTAGAAGTCTCAAGAAGAAAAAAGTATTAAATGTGATGTACCAGTAATCTCTTTAGGAGACCTCTATATATTGAGGCACCTTGTAATGCACCTTATAAAGTAATAGAAATTGTGTTGATCATTAATCAATAGAAGTATTTATGAATGCTGTACCATTCCAAGTTTGAGCAATTTGTGTGTGTGTTCTCCTCCATCCACCATCAAAGTGGTATCAGAGTGAAGTTGATCTTGTTTGAAAGGAGCTTGGTTTCTTGAAGAGATTGTTCGTATCCCAAAAGGAAGAGTGAGGTTGGAGCCAGTAAAGAAAATACTAAAGGGTTGAAAGTCAGGTAGTAAGGGGTGAATAAAGCTAATACATGTTGCTGAAAAAGGAGGTCATGCAAGTCACCAAAGTGAAGATTTTAAAACCCATTTTTGTTCTTTAAACTAGAAAATCATAACAGTGGAAAAAACACTTACAATAAGGAATACTCATTTACAAATCACAACTTACAGTTATATAGAAAAAACTCCATACACAGCAACATATACACAAAAATTCTATATATGAATTTCTACGTTACATCTTGAAACCAGCTCATTAACTCTAATTTTCCTGACTTGTTACAAAAACACAGGGCAGTCTTTTTTAAAGACTTTGCAGCCCCCAAAATAAACAAGCAACAAAAATAAACTAATACTCTAAAAATATGCTGAACATGCATGATCACTGCAAACTCTAAAAACAGCTGTGCTAACAATACAATTTATCATACATTGAACATGCATTCCTAAAAAGATAAAAATCTTCTTAAATAAGTCTTAAAAAAAAGGAAACCATTTTTTTTGATGCAAGCCACTGGAAATCACTACAGATACAAAGGTTGTAGGAAGACGACTGAAGTCATTGCCAAAAGAAGTTGCAACACAATAGACTGTAGCTGAAGGGGTTTACAGATAATAAAAGTAATGTAAGAGCCCACCCTTGTCTAAGGTCACCTAAGTTTGATCATAGAACAATTCAAGCCGAAGGGGAGCTCATTGAATTAAAAGTTGTTGATAGTAAGAAATATTTTTATTGCCCTCAAAATTCAAAAGGATGATTTCAAGTGAGATCACTACATCATGTTAATAATCAGCAAGGACAAAAGTGTCACTTGCAAGGAAAATAGAAATCACAACTGCTGAGTCTCCCTGAAGGGATCATAGGAAATCTGTCCATCGATAAAGTGGAATTGGCAACATCTAATAAGTCATAGTTGAAGACAAGAATAACTAGAGTCTGAATGTGGGGTTGCTACTAAGGAAAATAAAGGAGATTGCAGATCACGACATCAAGAAACTGTAGATTTCTTCACCCAAGTTTCAGTATGATAGCCACCGCCTATAAGAAAAAAGGTAAGAACACAGTTGTTTCTAGCCAACAAAGGAAAAAGGAATCGTAGTTTTTTCTTCAAGGAAGCTGCCAAGATTGAAATTGTAGCAGCTAGCAAATAAAATAAGAGGAAGCTTCCATAGAAGTGTAAAAGGGTTTGTAAGCTGCCAGGGAAGAAAAAGAAGGCTCGTAGAAAATGTTTAGCCTCAAGGAGTCACCAAGTAAAAAGTTAAAGGGTTTTTTTCTTTGGGGGGTGGGGGACGTGCATGAAAAGGATATTTAGGTACAAGAAAGGGAGCCACCAGTCTAAGATCACTATAAAACAAAGAACTGCCAACAAAGACAAATGATCATCAAATTTTATGTAAGCCATCAATTTAAAGATTGAAAAGGCTATAGCCAAAGGGAAGCGTAGATGGAATGGATTGATCATTTCATAGTCAGATCACAGAAAAGGAAGTCGTAGAAGTCCATAAAGGAGTTGAAGGGATCACTTATTAGGAGAAGTCTAATCGTAGTCATTCCAAGGCACAAAAGAAGGAATATCACAACTAGCAACAAAACATAGAAGGAAGGAGAAGATCATCGAAATAGCCTGATTTTGGAGACTAAAGTCGCCACTGCCAAGGTAATATAGGGCAGTCTAAAGATTCCAAAGGAGAAATTACCAAAGTATTAGGTAAATCCCTAAATTTTTTTGAAGGCAATCACAACATTTAGTGAATTGCAACAAAGGAGTAAGGCATAATCTGTCATTATCAAAAAGGAAATTGCTCTTGAAAAACAAAGAGTTGCATCTAGTTGAATAGGTGTTTGAAGACATCTATAGTAGAAGATTGCAGAAAGGAAGATAAAATCCCCATAGGAGAAATGCTATTTGTCCACGTTGATTGAGCTAATGTAATGGGTTTTGTTGAAGAAGACTAAAGTTGCCATAGCATTTGTGAAGAAGACAACTAGATTGCAGTTGCCAAAAAGAAATAGGCAAGAAGGAATTCCTGAAAGAAATTGCAATCAAGGAGGTTTCTGTCACTAAAAGAGATTGTAGCTGGAAGGAGAGTGAAGTTGCCAAATAAATGAAGAAACAAAATGAAAGTTTGATGTGTGAAAACAATAATTTGGAAAAAGAACATGTGAAAGTTATAAATAAATAAGAATTGGAAGAAAAGTTGAAGTGGTTTGAAAAGGGAAATAGTTCTCAAAAGGATGAAATATAAAAATTGAAAGAACAAAATAGTCAATTAGATCAATTACTTGCCGCATGCCTAAAGGAAAATGAGTGTCTATTGTCTTCATTGTGTAATTTTGCATGTGACATAGATGATTTGGTTGAAACGATTTCTTTAGAAAAAGAGTGTAAGGTTGGAGATAACAATGTGTTTCAATATACAAATATTTGTTAGTTGTGATGATAGTGACAAGTGATGTTCTGCAAAAAATGTTGGAATGGGTTATTATGAAAAGGGTTTGGATAAGTATGGGAAAGGAATTAGAGAGCCCATTAAACCTAGATTAAGGCTGAAGAATGAAGGTCTTGGATTTGTTATATGTAAACAAAAAATGTAGTGTTTCTAGTGTTCTCATTGTAATAGGCAAGGACATAAAAAAGAAATGTGTTGGGATCTTCATCCTTATATTATTTGTGGATTGAAGAATCATTCTAAAAGAATGAGTTAGAATAGAGAGTGGAAGAAACAAACTATGAAATATTGTATACATATGAATTGTGGATGGATTGGTGTATCTAATGTTAGCATAAATTATTACATTGTTTCTTTATGTAACTACATCTGTTACATTAGTTTCTGCAGTTATGGTATAATTGTGAACAGTTGTGTTAGTTTCATCAACTACCACACAGTATTTATAGATGTCTTGTAATGCTTTTTCTCATCAAATACAATTGCTCTTCTTTCTGCTTTAACCATTAAATGGTATCAGAGCCACGTGATCTGTAGAGGCGATGTGATCTGTTTGGGTGTGTAGCCAAGGAGTGCAGCTAGCGACCAGGAGTTCTGTTAAAGCAATGAAGTCTTCAAGACCAGCGATGGAGTGCTGCTGATGCTGCAGGCCAAACAGTAGGAGGAAGATAGTGGAAGTAAGCTGCAAACCCGTCAACATTGGTTGAAACTGCAAAGAGAGCAGTTTGCAGGAAGTAAGGAAGCCATCTAAGTTTGAATGTGTTTCCTTTGAAGAGTTTGAGAAGAGCGCTCATTGAGTGAAGGTGCCATCAACCACTTCCACCTGCAGACCACATTGGGACTGAAGTTTATTTCTCCTTCAATCAGGCACTTGGAGTTTGAGTTGAAGTGTAGTGGAAGACATAAACTGAGAAAACTGAATGTCCACCGCACCTGATGCCAGTAGTGTGGCCAGTAATCATGCGAATGATCTACCTCGAGGTGGATGTGCTGTTTCAAAAAGCTCAGGCTTCTATTTTGCCCTTCTAGATGCCCTACGAAACACTGGTAATCTCCAATTTGATGAATTGTTTAGGAAAGGATTGATAGATTACTTTCTATTTGATGTACAATGTCAAGCAAGCAAGATTAGAGCAAAATTATATGAGGGTTATGATGCTGATGACGAAGATGAGGTAGAACGCACACCAAAGCATCCCCATCTCACAGCACAAGCCTATCGTGCTCATCTCCGTGCCACAATTTCCTCTTGAAAGTGAATGTACTGTCAAATAAAATAATAATAAATTTGTTGTCTGGATTATTTTTTTTGAAATGTTTGCCCCAAAATTGCTTCTTTCCGATGCTCAACTTTTGAAAGGGCCAAATTATGCCGCATGGAAGACAAAGATGCAGACTATTCTCATTTTTTAGGAGCTATGGGGAATTGTCGTTGGTGACATAACCAGACCGGAAGATCTAGATGAAAGGCAGAAGTTTGACAAGGCTGATGCCAAAGCATTGATGTTGATAACACTCAGCATCACCGATGAAGTTCAACCTCACATTCAGGATGCAGAAACATCAAAGGCGGCATGGGATTCTCTCTCCACAATCTACCAAGTGAAGAACCAGACGAAGATCCTCCATCTACAGTCCAAGCTACATACACTCAGTATGCAAGCTGGCGAGAAAGTTGAGGAATTCTTACGGTGGGTATCTGAATTGCGAGCTGAGCTTGTTGCACTTGGAGAAAAGGTGGAGGACAAACTACTTGTCCTAATTACGCTGCGAGCACTGCCATCTCAGTTCAAAATCTTTGTCACCACGCTGAACATCACCAAGCAAACTGTGTTATTTGACGAATTGGTGAATTTGTTGCAGCAAGAAGAAGCCATTCAATCTGTCCAAGGTGACCTTGAAGACAAGGCCCTGATCTCCAAGCAATCAAAAGGTCAGAAGTTTCGTGGAAAGTAGCCACAGAAACAACAAGAACATCAACAGTCGAAGCCTCCAAAGGTAAACCGATGGTGTCATATATGCAACAAGAACAATCATGACACTATCAACTATTGGTACAATGCCTTAACAAAAGGCAATTCAAGTAAAGAAGGCTTTTCTGGATGTAGCGATACTCATCCATTCAAACGTCGTCATCATCGCAGAAGGAACAAAGGCAATATAGTGGCCCAACAAGATGATGCATCAGAAGAAGATGAACCAGAAACAGCCAACTGCGGCACTCATCACAATCTAGTCCTTGTCTCCCAAACCTCGCAGCCCACGAGGGATATTTGGTTGATAGACTCGGGTGCCAGCAAGCATATGACAGGCAATCGTGAGTTGTTCGATGCATTGACAGAACAACCTACTGGAGATAGAGTTTGAATTGCTGACAATAAGGAGTATGTTGCAGAGGGTATGACGGACAAGCCGTTGTACCCTCACCAAGGTGCTGTATGTTCCTGGTTTGACAACAAACCTGCTCTCTATCAGTCAACTTCTGAACCACAAACTGAAAGTTGAGTTCCAGGTGAAGGACGGGGTCAAGACCTGTCTAATCTCAAGAGAAGGTATGATACTTGCTAGAGCATTTATGAAGGATAGACTGTTTGCATTAGATGCTGTCTCCTCCCCTACAGTAGCTCTATCAGCCTAAACAATAGAATCTACGGGACTCTGGCACTATCACTATGGGCACCTTTCAGTCAGCTCCTTGCATCAGCTTAGCTCCAAACAAATGGTAAGAGGTCTTCCTCTAATTTCAAATTCATTGCCTATATGTCTTGGATGCCTTGTAGGTAAACAACACAGGGATCTGTTCGAGGCTAGTAGCTTCCATGCTACACATCGCCTTGAGTTGGTACATACCAATCTATGCGGACCCATGCCTGCTTCATTTTCAGGCCATAAGTACTTCCAGTTGTTCATGGATGACTTTTCCAGAAAGACCTGGGTGTATTTTCTCAAGAAGAAAGATGAAGCCTTTGCCAACTTTCAGGACTTTCACAAGCAAGTTGTCAAAGAAGCCAACCAGTCTCTTCTTGTCCTCCAGTCAGATCGAGGGGGGAATTCACCTCCAAGGAGTTCGTGGCATACCTGAAGCATCATGGCATCAAGCGGCACCTCACTGCTCCCTATACACCCCAACAGAATGGAGTTGTAGAACGTCGCAATCGGACTATCATGGAGATGGCTCAATGCATGCTCTCCATAGCCAAGTTGGAGGAAAGATTTTGGGTAGAAGTAGTACGAATAGCTGTATACCTCATCAATAGGGCACCAACAAAGATTCTGCAACACAAGACACTGGAAGAGGTATGGACTAGACAAAAGACTTCAATTTCTCATCTAAGGGTGTTTGGTTGCACTGCATACATGCATGTCCCAAGTAAGTTTAAAATGTTGAACAAGCATAAATATTCACATGTTGAAAAAAACTGTAGTCAAGCAAGGTTTGAATGTTTGAGTTGTGTGACTGATGATCATTTGTTATGACTCAAAGGAACTAACTAGTAAATAATAGAGAAATCTATTTGAAGCTTTGTAGATCTAAACATCAGGAAAAAACATATTAACTAAGGCATTGGAAAAAGAGAGTTTTGGGCATTATAGATGCTAAAGTAGTTAGTGGTAGACATTAAGGGGGAGTGCTATAATATTCTAGTAATTTCTCCAAAAATCATTTTTGTTATCATAAATTTTATAAAAAGGCAAAATTATAAATTCTTTGATTAGAAAAATCTAGAAGAAGGATGCAACTAGTAAGTTGCTTGGTAAGTTTCTAGAGATGAGATAAGGTAAGATTACCTTAGAAGTTTCTAGAAGGGAAAAGTATTAATCATGATGTAGTAATAATCTATTAAAAATACCTCTATATATTGAGGCACCTTTAATGTATTTTGTCAAGCAATAACAAATATTTTAATCATCAATTAGTAGAAATGTTTTTGAATGTTGTTGCATTCCATGTTTGAGAAATTCATGTGTGTATTATTATGTATGTGTTCACCTCCATCTACCATCAAAAACTTCATTGGACCCCAACCTAATGTGGATGTGGTGAGATCCTAGGCTAGGAAACGTTGGTTCATTAAATAGAAAATGGATGTTACAGCTATGGCAAAAGATTTCTTCTCTTTTTCCTTTTTCTTGTAAAGAGGAACTTCGTAATGTGCTTGCTGGGGGTCCTTGGTTTCTAGGAAAAGCAAACTTGGTTCCAAGGAAATGGTATCTGAGTTTTGATCCTGGTAAAGAAATTTCTAGTGTAGCCCCAATCTAGGTTAGGCTATGAAGGATTCCAATGGAGTTCTAGGAAGAGGACATGTTTAGAGGCATCACTAATGCCCTTGGTTAAGTCTTGGTTATTGACAATATGACCAAATCAAGAAAACATATGATGTTTGGGAGGATTTGCATTTCTATTTATGCTTCTACCATCCTCTCTTTGGAGATCTCCATATAATCAAAGTTGAGGATCTGGAAGTGGTTCCTGGAGTTTTAAAAATCCTATATGGGTTTCCATAGATGAAAAATGCTAGGTCATTAGGTGAAGGATTTCCTTCAAAGTAAATCGTCTGAGCAAGGAGGTAAAGAAAAACTATTTTGTTAGGTTGGTAAGCTCATTGAAGGAGACAAGACATACATCTCAAATAAAGAGTCCTTGGAGCCCCATTTGAAATGGCATTCTTAAGGAACTATTTATAGAAGGGCATGTTGTTAAGAACATTGAGGAACCATTAGAAGGCATCTCCATTGTTGAGGATATGCTGCAAGAAAAGTTTAGTTTGTAGGGTTCTCTAGTGGAGGAATTGTAAAGAGAGGAAGAAGTTGATCCCAAGATGGGAAACATAGACCAAAAGGTTGTTAGTTCTCCCATCTCTGGGATTGGTAAGGAGACTTATCCCATTGATGTTAGCTTTCTACATGTGGAAGACTCAAAATAAGAAGTGGAGAAAAAGGATATGTTTAGCTTGGTTGATGGCTCCCCTCTATTGATAGGGGAGGGGGCTATGAGATACCTTTGTGATGATGCCTTGCTATAGGTGGACAACTTGTAGCATGAAGTGGAGCAAAGGGATGTGTAAAAAGTTTATGGGTCTCCTTTAAGATCTCCTATGGGGGAGAGGCTATTAATTCCCTACATGAAGGTTTCATTTTAACTTCAAAAAGAGGTAAAATAAACAAATCCAAGTCAAGATTAGAGGTAGGTTGGCTAATTGGTCCCTTTTTTTAAGTCTTTTTGAAGGAAAGTAGAAATTTGAGAGGTAGTTCTTTGGTTTTTGGGGTATCAAGAACAACAACAAATCATCACAAGGAGAAACAAGTCAACAAATTATGGGTTAGATCACAAGGGAAAGGGCATATACAATAATAAGGATTGTCATGAGAATGAAACAAATAAGGAGGTGGTAGATTAGATCTAACCTACTCTTATTGACTTGTGCAATAAGGGTAACCCTAAAATTAAAAATGAAAATCCTTTCATGGAATGTGTGAGGATTGAACAGCCCTCATAAGCATGATCTTCTTGCTAACATTGCCAAGAAAAATAAACTAGATATTATGCTTATTTAGGAAGCCAAAATGCCAATAGAGAGAGTGATTAAATTCAAGAATAGACTTTTCAAAGATAGTGGGTATGTGGGGGGTGGACACTACTAATGCCTTTGATAGTTATGGGACTCTATGGAACCCTTCTAACATCAATGATACTATATTTTTGTCAGACCCCAACCATGTTGTTGTGTTTTTTCCTCATAAGTCAGATAAATTCTTCTAAATTATATCTAATATATACACTCTTATTCTAGGATTACAAGAAGGAATCTTTGGTCTCACTTGATGGATTTTAGAAGAACTCACATGAGTGTTAATTGGATGGTTATGGAAAATTTTAATTCTGTGCTTAAAGATACTAGAAAGAAAGGTGGTTCAAAAACTCCTTCAGATAGTAGAGAAGATCCAAATGACTTTATCAACCTAGATTCCTTGATGTACTTATATCTTTAAGGTGTTGATTTCACCTATTCTAATCAAGTAGGGTGAGTTCCACCTTTATTTAGGTAAGACTAGACCATACCCTAATATTGCTTGATTGAATGAATTCGTATTGTTGTTCCCTGTTATATCTTACTAGAATAGGCTTAGATCACTCACACATTATGCTTTGTGCTAGATGATCCCATAATAGTGTGTGCCACTTGTTGGTCATTCTATTTTTTCTTGAAATCACATATTTTTAAGAAAAAATAATGATTTAAGCCTACAGGGGTTCCATATAACGGGATTATATTAAAGTTGGGTAGATCAAACCCCCTTAGATAGAATCTCCCTTGGATTAAACCAAACCATAGACAAAGTCTCCTCTGCATCTACCGAAATGCTAACAAAAAACATTTTTACTTCACCTTTTAAAGGATCAAATGAATTGATTTAGAAGTACCATTTTGTAAGTATATAGCCCTTATTATTATCTTTCAAAAAATTACAATATGTATGATATTTTCTTTAATATTATATTTTTAAAATTTATATAAAGGATGTAGTTCTATTACAAAAAAGTAATGACCTCTATTAAAGACACTAGAAAAAATAACAAATATTTGTACAAAAATGTCAAAAAAATGCATTGCACTCAGTATAGATGTCCTTGTTTTAATAAAAAAGAAAAATAATTTCAATAAATATTTTAGGAGAAATGTGTTATCGAATAATATAGGTCTAAAATTTTTGTTTGTACTAATTAAATAAATAATAATAAATAAAATATTTAATAAAAATTAACAAAATATATTCATGCACTAGAAAGTTGATTTCATGGTCTAATTCCAATCGATCATGGAAATTTTTTATTTTTATTGTAATTTATGTGTTATGGAATAATGTTACTCAATAAAATATAATAGAAAAAAATAGGAATGGATTGAAAAATAAAAATAAAAAATGATAGAAATAATGCTTTAATTTTTTTTTAAAATTATTATTTTAATCTACATAGAAAATTCAACAACTCATTGTTTACATCATCCTTAAATTCTTGACCATTTGTTCTCTATAATTGACACAAAGTGGGACACACTATTTTGGGGTCACTTTGCTAACAAGATTAGAAAAAGGAAAGGTTTCCCTTTCCACATAAAAAGATGTGGACTCAACACCCACAGTTAGAGGCTAAAATTGTAGAGTGTTTGAACATTAGAGTGGAAGGGTTTGCAATGTTTAGGTTAGCTAAGAATATTAACAACGTAAAACAAAGCATTAGAAATTGGAACAAAAAGTCATTTGTTAACATCTTCTAGAAAAATCTAAAAAGAGTTCATAATTAGACTTGGTGCATAACGAGATTCAAGTTTCTAGTGGGTGAGTGCAAGAAGTTGGGTCCACCTTTTTAGCAAAAAAGTGGAAGTATTTTTCCTAAAAATCAAAGGTTGTCATAGTTGGAATATAGATTTGAAGCACTTACACATAGAATATTAACATGGTGTAAAACTATAAAATGTAGGATTTTATTTATAGTTTTCAAATATGTAATTTATTCTAATACCTAGATGATAAAAGATGGTTTTGTATAGGATGTATAAAAGTTGGTTTATAAAAATTGTATGTTTTTGGCCAAAACATGCACATGTATGACCAACATAATTTGGGCTAAATGAAAATATTTTTATATTTTCTTTTGTGAAAAGATGTATATGATGTTGAAGTTTAGTTACGCTATTTTTTGTAATTTTTTAATAAATAATTTTTTAATTCATTTTTTAGTAGCCCTAATTTGTGTTTTTTAAAATCCCTCATGTATGACCAACATAATTAAAGATAAACTAATTGTAGCATGATTTTTTTCACCATGTAGAGAATTATGTCTAGATTGGCTAGACATAACTTTTTTTAGAAAATTAAAATCAAAAGTTATTAAAAAATAGTAATATGTCATTTCAAGTTTATGAGTCCCTTTGTTTAAAAAGTAGTTAATAAATAGAACAATATTTTCAACACTAAAAAAATATATATTTGAAAACTAAACATTGTTATTTGTAATGGGTTTTAATTTTATCCAAAAACTCTCTAAAAAATTCGTTAGACATATTGTCAAAGTCCAATCCTTTTGCAATCCTTTTAAAAATTTTGAGGCTTTTGTTTAAAAAATAACTAATAGATATAAAAATATGTTCAACACTAAAAAAATTATATATTTTAAAACTAAAGATTTTCATCTATAATGGATATTAGTTTCATCCAAAAATTCTTAAAAAAAGTCATCAACTATATTGCCAAAATCTATTACTTTTAAAAAGAATTTGCCCTAAGTATTCTACTAAAAGTGGACTCAACTTCTTGCACTTACCCCAATATGAACTAGGAGATTATGTTAAAGGAAAAATATCTTCTTCATGAAGTTCACAACCTTATAGCTAAAGAAGAATACTATTGGAGGCAAATATCTAGGACCATTTGGCTTAAGTAGGGAGATAAGAATACTAAATTTTTTCATATGACCACATGGAAGAATTGGGATGCCAATAGAATAAGAGAGATTTGGGTGGATAATGATAAATTTGTGGAAGAAACTTCCATTAGGGAGAAAGATATAGATTTTTTTGATAATCTTCTTTGGGAATGTAGCATCTTATATCCTCAAATTTAGCAAGACTTGTTGAATCTCATTCCTTGCAATATAGATGACTGTGATAAATTGGAGTTATTGAACCCGTTGTTGGAGGAAGAGACTAAATTGGTCATCTTTTCCTTTGAAGGTAAAAAAACCCTAGATCCAATGGATTCCTACATTTCTTCTTCAATTGCTTTGGGATATTTGGCCAAGGATCTCATGGAATCTGCTAAAGAATCCTTTGGCAAGGGTCATCTTATTAAAGAGATAAACTCTAACTTCCTAATCCTCATCCACAAGAAGGTTGGTGTTGTGTCCTTTTCAGACTTTAGACCCATTAGTGTTTGCACCTTAGTCTATAGGATCTTTTAAAAATTATAGCTCTCAAATTATAGAATTTTCTTCCTAAGATAATATCCCCACATCAAAGAAACTTTGTTCATGGGTAGTAGATTCTAGACTTTGTTATATCAGTTCATAAAGTTCTTCACTCCTTTGATGTGAACAAGAAATATGGATCCATTCTTAAACTTGATCCTATGAAGGCTTATGACCACGTCTCATGGGATTTTCTCAACAAGATTATGGAAATGTATGGGTTTGAGGTAAGATTAAAGAATCTCATCTTGGAATGCACCTCCACAATAAAGTTCTCAGTTATTGAGAATGGGATTCCTTGGGTTTTCTAAGGATCCAAAGGTATTAGGCAAGAGCACTCTATCTCCCCTTTCTTGTTTATTATCATGGTGGAAGCTCTAGGAAGAAGTATTCAAAAGGCAATTATTGATGCAAGAATCAAAGGTGTTAAACTGACCTCTACCTACACTCCTTTGACCCATCAACAATTTGTTGATGATATGATCTTTTTGGGGGATGCTTCAGTGTTAGAGATGAAGGAACTTAAATAAATTTTATCATTCTATGAGAGAGCTTCATGATAGAAAATTAGTCTTTTAGAAAGCACAATATTCTTCCTTAATAATTTTGAGGCTAGACAACAAAAGATTGCTTCATTTCTAGGTTTGTTAGATAAGATCTCTCCCTTCAACATACTTGTGTTTGTGGTTGGATCATTTCCAACACAAAGTACTAGGTTGGAAAGAATTTCTTCTCAACCAAGGTGGTAAGTTACAATTAGTTAAATCTTCTTTACAAAATATCCCTATGTATTACATGAGTCTAATTTATATGCTAGCCAAAATTATGGAAAACTCTGAGAAAATTCAAAAGAGATTTCTATGGTTTGGCTTGGAAGAAAATAAAAACCTTCCTTTGCTTGTGTGGGACTCATTCTATAAATATAAATTTAAAGGGGGCTTGGGGTTTAGAAGAATCAAATATTTTAATGCAACCTTGAATGCTAAAATCACATGTTGATTACTTAATGAGGAAAAGGAATGGGTGGACATCATATCCAAAAAGTACTTGTAGGGGAGAAATAGAGATGTGATTCTTAGTAATGAGCTACCTCAAGGGTCCTCCATTTCGAAAAATTATAGCATGTTTATCCTTGATAAATGAACTAGGTGGAAACTAGGAGATGGAGTTAGAATGAACTTTTGGGAAGATGTTTGCCTTCTTGATATTCCATTGAAGGACTTAGAATGGATGACTTGTGTTTTGGATCTTTGTAAATCTATCATTGGTATCAAAGTGGAAAATTACATTCAAGTGGTCAATGGGTCATAGACATGGAAGAATACAGCTTAGATCTCCAATTGTGATAAGAAAGATCTTTCTCAATTGGACTCTTTGTTGAACTACATCACATCCCATAATTTTTTAGGAATGATGATTTGATTTGGGCACCTCTCCTTTTGGAGTGTTCTCTGTTGCTTCAGGATTCTCTTTGCTTGGTGATTATGGCCCATGGCCCTTCTGGTTGAGACTTTGGCAACATGACATGACCCCCAAAATAAAAATTTTCTTCTAGGTTCTAGCCTAGAATAAGGTCCTAACAATTGATAATTTAGTAAAGAGGGTTTTTTCTCTACCCAATAGGTGTTGTTTATGTGAATCAACAGAAGAATCAAATACTTACTTTTTGAAAGACTACTCCTCTTGAGAATTTATGGGTTTGATTCTTTCCCTCTTCAAAGGTAATTGAGTTTTACCTAAGGATATCTAGACTTTATTTTAATAGTCGAAGACCTTGTTTCTTAATCCATCCCTTAAATTTCTTTGGGACCTAGTTTTACCCCATGTCGAATGGGGTCATTGGAAGGAAATAAATAAATAATGTTTAGGGAGTTGATGTCCCCTATTGGGAGTGTGGTTAACCACATATGTTCATCCATCAAAGGGAGCTCTCTAGGGACTATCAAAAACAAGGAAACCCCCTCTTGCAATCTTGTAGTCACTAATTTGGAAATGGACATTGTAGCTACTTATTGATGGGTGTTATTACACACAACTTAGATGAAATACTAAGTATCTCACCTCTCTTGAAAGGAATCTAATCCTAGTGACCCAAATAAAGAATACCCCAATGTTTATACTATCATGTCTTGACTTGTGAGATAACTCAGTTAGTGATGTGCTTTTCTATTACAAAAAGGGGCCTTACACAAGAAATGGGATTAAAGTGTCAACCAAGGATGTACTTCAGAAATTTGTAAAGAAACCCAAAACAATTTTCAGAAATGAAGTTTGAAAACTCAATATTCCATTATATTTTTAGGCTATTGATGTTGTTCCTAATCTAAAATTTTCCAAAATAAATATCAAAAGGAAGAGAGGAGAGAGAGTTATAAATTCCTAAGGACAACTGCTAATATTATATGAAGTTTCAGATAGACAAGTTCCAAAATAACTACTTCCTGCTTAACCAGAATACTCATAAAGATGTAGAAAATAATACAATCTTCAAAGGAAACAAAAGATTTTCAAATCTTAAGAATTTGTTAAACACCCAAATCTGGCATGGCTTAAGAAATTCCTTATAACCTAACTAAAATTTAATAAATGTTCAAACTAACCCTACATGGAAACTTACAGTTAGTAAACTGCCAATGGTATGAACATGAAACCCATCAAATATTTTTAAAAAATCATCATATCCAAAATTGAACTCTAACTAATCAAAGGTGAAGATGAACCATGAGCACCAAATAATCAATCACACAACACAAATATGCAGCAACACCTAAAATTTGTTTGTATTCAATCAATAATTTGACAGAGTTTCAATAATTCTTCTTACATGGCTTCTTGAAAAACAAGGAAAGTGACTGCCTTGATATAGGAGAGGCAAGTTCATTGAGTGTACAATGAAGGGTGAGGATTAATCTATCACCAAGGGCCCAAATTTGACAACATTTAATTCTTGTGGAAGGAGATTTGACCACAAACTCATTTTATCTTTTGTCCTTTAGCAAAAAGATAAAATTACAACTCTACAACTTATATAGATAAGACAAAATAGAACTTTTGTATAAGCTATAATAAAATACATGCTTTCCCATGAGTTGGAAAGACAAAAAAATAACATATGGCATATTTTTTATGAAGGCATGTCAGCTAGATTTGACATTTGATTATCAAGGTGACTAGCACTATGCAAAATCTACCTTCAGGCTTCAGGGACATCATCTTCAACAACAATTTTATCATCTTCCTGCCCTTTCTTTTTATATGCCATCAATGGCTCTAGTGCTAGATTTATTTCTTTAGGAGGATTTTTCACAAAACTAATCCAAAACTTAAGGGTATCTACTAATTTGGAGCAATTATGATAAATTACCAACTTGGCCCTTATACTCCTTTTGAATTCTTTAATCTTGATCTTGAGATTACTGACCTTATTCATATCTACTGTGATAAAGCTAAAGGGATCAGTAGTTAAATTTTCCTGCAGCAGTTGATTCTAAAGTTTCTTACATTCTTCTGCATTGACCTCACCTGAATCACCTAAATACTGGCCTATCATATCCGTATCAAATTAGTGATATTATAAATAGATTTCAAAAGTTATGCTCTAGTTGTCGAACCCTTAGTCTCAACCCTATCAAATGTTTCTTTTCGTAGCTTGAACATTTCTATCCACTAGAATGACATATTCATATTATCCTTATCCAGTGTTTCTACTTTATGAGAATCAAAGGAGACATTTTACACATCAATTACACACGAGGATAAATGTGGGAGTAGTAATCTTCAAATTCCTTACAATCTTCAACAATCACATCCCACTCCTCTTTAAGGGAACAAAAATCCTTGTGCATCTCACTAGCTTCATCTAGGGCTTCACATCCTTCTAAATAAATCTCAACCAACCAGTCTTTTGTAACCCCAACCATTAGCCTCATTCTGTCAAAATCTTCTAACTCCTTAGAAAGAATTGAGGGCATAATTGCAGTCCCATCTTCCTTATACACAGGTTTAATAAAAAATCTAATATAGACAATCAATTGCTCATTATGTTGCCTTAGCTACCTCTTTGTCATCTCATCTTTATCCATCTTGTGGATAATGGAAGAAACATAGTCCTTGAACTCTTCAATTTCTTGTACCTTTCTTGTTGGACCAAGATTTATCGTAGATACACTATAATCCTCTGGCCTTATATCATTCTTATCCTTCTAATCTATGGGTACAACAACATCTATGATCTGAGATCCTAAAGCATATTTGTACACATGAGATTCGACCTTGGTATTTTTCTACTTATTTCACTTCTCCAAGCGAGTGAGGAAGCTATCTAAATCTAGATCAATTCTTTCAATCTCATATTGCTTTTCCTGCAATCTAGCCTGTACTCTACAGAAGTAACTGTACTTGGAGGTAACATAGAGGAAATGGGTTGTTCCTGCTGACTTCCCTCCTTATTAATTGCAAACTCATACTCTAGTTGGTTATCCTATAGATTGACATTTGAAGTCACATTGTTTTCCCCCAAGATGTCATTCTTCTCTTCTTCATTTATTTGAGGGGTCTCCTGCAAGGTTTCAGAGACACCCAGGAGATTGTCTTCTTAGGTTCCAACCTACTCCAATTAACTCCCAATTTCTTTCTTAGACTTGTCAAACATTTCCTCATGTTGTTCTAGCTATTTCCATGGAGGACTATCTTCAATATTTACAATCTCCACTGTCTCCACATTTATCGAAGGGCTATTTGGCACATCTTTAATGTGTACCTCTCCACTATCAATTACCATTTATACACAGACCCTCTCAATACCTTCCAATGCAAGCACCTTTCAAGAAGGGGGATTTGATGGAGCATGAAAAGGCCTGACCAATCTTTTATTGATGTCTAAAAATACTTGGGCAACACTTGAAGGAAGTTGAACCTTAGTCAAATTGGAAAAAGGCACAAATCCTAGAGATGGTGGTATGGAAGGGAAGGAAGAAATAACTATGGGAAGGGACATATTTAACTACTACAAGGAAAAAGATGGAGTGGAAAGAAAATGTGAAATGGGTGATAAGGAAAGAGGTGGAAGTGATAAGGGAGTGAGTGAAGTGAAAAGTGAAGATGTCATGGTTGTGGATATAGGTGAGATGGTGGAGACATTAATGGATGATAATGGGAAGAGGAAATAGGTGGAGATGATAGTGATAGAAGAATGGGAGAGGAAACAACAATTTAAATGAAAGGAGAAGAAACAATGGTGGTGGAATCAATTGGGATGGAAGAAGTGGTGGGATAGACATGGTGTTGGGAATGAATGTGATAGAAGAGATGGAAGAAATGGGAGGAGTGGATGAAACTATAGTGGATGGTATAGCATAGCCGGGAACAATGGTTGCGGGAGGAGAGGTTGTAGAAGAGGCAATTGGAGGAGCAGTAGATACAACAGGGACCTGAGAAATCAAGGGGCTTGATCTTTCTTAGTCTTCCTATCCCTTTTCGGCCATGATGCCTCAATTCCCTCTGTTTTAAAAAGTTTTCTCTTTGATGCTCTCATTTGTGCTAGGGATACACTACCCCTCATAATATCTTTCTTCTTCTCCTTCACTTTCTCCTTCCCTTTGGTGGTCATAGTGTGTCATATTCCTTTTGGCTCTAGAGGGGTGTAGGTCAATGGGATTCCTTGAGAGACTAGTTGGGCTACTTGAATGTTGACCTAGCTCTTGTTGTATTTAAAAGTTCTCTCCATTATCTCCTCTAAAGAGCTAACCTCTGCTTCCACCCAATTTGGAAGGGGAAGTGGCTAACCAAAAACAACTCTCCATTCTGCTTCTTGAACTAAAATACCATCATCGACTATTTGATCAGGAAGTACAATTATTTGAAATTTCTTTATGTAATCCAGAGGAAATCTAGAATATTGTTTCCTCTTGACCACATTCTCATCATTGTAATTGTCCCAAAACTCCTCCAATTGCTCTGCATGGGAATACTCTCTCCTCGCATTTTTCTCCAATATATGCACAATGGATCAAAATTAGGCCTAGCCATGTAGAAAAGCAAATGAAATTGATACAATTCCTTATCAAATTCTTTAGCAACATTTGTGGTGATACAAGTGAACATGCCTCTCCCTAGGATGAGAGGGAATTGAGGAACTTCTATGTACAAATCTTTCAGTAGTTGAAGGCAAGTGCACAACTACCTTGTAAGCTATAATAATAGAATTTTGTCTGTAAGGTACCTAGGCAATTTGTAGGGTGTACTCTTGAAGCCTTGAATCCTCAAATAGTTAAATTTAGGAAATTGAATAAAACAATACCCATACCTCTGCACCACAGTTGCTACCTCAATTGATAATCTTCTTAAAAAATCCCATTGTACAGCATTCTAGTGATATATATTGTAAAGGCGTCATTGACCCTCTTGTAATAATCCAAAGATTTATCTTTTTGTAGCTAGGGGTAGAAGTCAAAGGCCTTGTACTATCTAACATCATTTCCTACTTCTCCTAGTTTGGTGAGTCGTAGATAGGAAAAGTTCGTAGCTGACATATGAACAATATAGGAAGACATGTAAAATGTGTTAGTGTCAGGTAGGGCCATAAACTCCTTATGTATATTGTCACTAATAAACCTAGCCCAGTATATCTTCTTAGTTCCTTACAGAACTTCCTCAATATAGCCAAACATCTAGGGCTCAAAGGTGGAGGCACTAGATAAACCCATAATTCTTCTCAATAATGCCACCATATCCCCTACTTCTACTTTGAAGTCACTTCTATATAGTGTCCGAGGGAGTTTAGCCAGTGAAGTCCTAAGTTTTTTCATCTGTGTATCATTGATAACCTTCCTACATCTCTAAGGATCTTGATTGTATATGTTGAAATGCACAAGACAACTAAGAGGGGGGGTGAATCAGTTGTAACAAAAACTTAACTTCTTGTAAACATCAACACATCAAACACTTAATCAATATTATTATGATTTAACCATGAAAGCATGAAATAAGAAACTTAAGCGCATCCACACACTCAACACATGAGACACCAAATGTTTTACATGGAAAACCCAATAAGGGAAAAACCACAGTGAGGATTAACTCACAATATAAATGATATATCAAAATTACAACAAGACTCACTATCTAGAATGCTCACTACAAAAAGAAGGGGCTCACTACCAAAGGAAGAGGCTCACTTCTTGAAGTAGAAGAAGATAGTTAGAATGAGAATGGATCTCACAGCAACTAGGGATCCACCACAAACTCAACTAAATCTATCATGACCTCTCTGCAACCAAATATATTATTTACTACTTGCTATCATACCATTCAGATCACACCTGCAACAAATGATGCTTCTCATGCAGCCATTTCATCTATCTCAATTAATTTTCTCAATTTATTGATCACCTAATTCATATTTATACATTCACAGTCTTGAAAACAATCCTCAAATTTGGCACAAACAATAGACTTAACCAATATTCAAATTAGGTCTAGACCTAAACATTCCCATGGTGGAAAAGAATGAATGGTTGAAGGTTAGACATCATGGCAAAGGAATGCAGTGAAGCAACACAGAGGAATGTAGTTTCAAGACCACCTGCAAGTGTCAAGGTAAAGTATGTACTGTGATGATAGATTCAAGTAGCCTAGATAATTTGGTGTCTCAGGAAATGGTTGATAAGATGCAATTAGTAAAAATTACTCATGAATCACCTTATGTTATTTCCTGGTTGAATGGAGAGCATACTTTGTTGGTCAAGGAACAAACTTGGGTTGAGTTTCATATAGGTGCATATAAAGATAAAATTTTGTGTGATATTGTGCCTATGAGCATATGTCATTTGTTGTTGGGAATGGCATATATATATGAAAGGTTTTCTATATATGATGGAAGGTGTAATAGCTATAAGATAATCAAGGATGGAGTTTCATTTAATTTGATTCCATTGATAGAGAAGAATCAGGGACAAAGCAAGAAAGCAAGAATATTAATGCAGGGAAGCAAAGAGCCTATGAGGCATGTGAAAGGTAATTGTAGTGAAAGTGTAGCCATTACAAAGAAGAAGAGTGTTGAGGCAGATAGTGTTGACAGAGATGCAAAGTTGAAGAGTAAAGAGGATGAGGAATTGGTGGTGAAGACTGAAATAGAGAAGGTCAATAATGACAAGGCCTTGAAGATTTAGGACAAGATTGAAAAGCATGATGAAGACAAGAAAGGGATTGATTTCAGTCAAGTAAAGGTAGAGGAAGATGTAGGACAGTCAAATACTGTCATAACAGAGGTATGCAAATCTAATGTAAAGGATTGTGAGGAAAATAAACTTGGGGCAGAGACCCTAATAAGAGGAAAAGGTAAGATAAGTGAAGGTAAGTCAGAGAAAAGGCAAGAAAGGTTTAGTGAGGTCACCATAGAGAAAGAGTATTGCCCATTGATTAGACAAGAGCATTAAGAGCAGCAGTTGTTTGTTGGTAAAGAAGATGGAAAACCTAATAACAAAGAGGTCTTAAAGACTAGGAGAATGAAGGCAAAGGTAATGGATAAGGACAAAGAGGATGAGTGGACTGTGGAAAGCCAAGATAGGCTTGTGAAGAGTGAAGGAATCATGGTAGGGGCAGTGGTGTGTCCCTTGAAGGTAAATGAGTGTAATGAGCAGTCAAGTACTGCTAACATAGAGGTATACATGTGACTGAAAATACATAGATCAATGAGGTAGGAAGTCTGATATAGAATGTGGGAGTGATGGGTCAAAATAGCCAAGGCAAAGGACAAGTGAAAGAGGTTGAAAAGAAGCAATGTGAGAGTATGGTGCTTAGAAAAGATGGTGGGCAGTCAGGTTGTGTCAACAAAGAGGTTCATCTACTTGGTAGGATAGGGGTCCTTGAGGCAGAACATCAGATGCAAAGAGTGGACAGTCAAGATAAAGTGAAAGGAATGGTAAGAGTTGAGAAAAGGATGGAGGTTTCCATCACCCCAAGAGGTGAAGGTATGAAAGAAAAGAGTTTGAAGAAGGCCTCAATGATGGAAGAGACTAAGGAAATGATAGGCCAAGAGAAGGCCAAGGAGAAAGAGTTTGTGGAGTCTCCAAATGAAGTGGAGAGAGGTGATATTGTTGTTGTAAGGATAGAAAAGTGTCTTTGGAAGATAAGATTACTTATGTGGCAGTTGTATTCTGCCATGACAGAGGTTCCAATGATGGAGGAACAAAGGATGATTGTGAAGAGAAGGAGTAAGGTGAGGGTGAATATTTGGTGGAGTAGATTCAAGAGGGCAGTAGTCCTTGCTTTGATAATGATTTTGATGAGAGTTAAACCAAAGGTTAAAATTAAAGAAGAAGGACAAACTGAGAGCTATTTTAGATGGATGCAGTAGATGAAGACAGATCAAAGTATGAAGATGCAGATTCAAGATGACAAGACAAGCAAATGATTACTATGCATGGACAAGTTCAAGCCAAAGGTGAAGATGAAGGTCAAAATGAAGCAGTTGCAAGGACTAGAAGGAGCATCAAGAGTTGGAGAACAAAGATTTATTCCAGGTTCAAAGAATGAAGACTTCCAAGGGACTTGGAAGAAATCTTATGGCCGGTTGTATGGTGCAGGAGCACCCACATGGCAAATTTTGTCCTAATAGGAGTCTAGGTGGCTAAGTGGAATTGTTACCACATTAAATCAATGTAATAAATCCTATTTTAAGACATTGTAGGTGTAGTGGAGGTCATTTAGGATTAGAATCTTTAATTTTTGCTTAAGTTTAGAATATGCTATTTTGGGTAGCCTTAGTGGAAAGGCTATTTTAGGCCTTCTTTTTGTTTCTTCCATGATGGTGGAGTAATGGAAGTATGGGGAGGAAGTTGTAAAAAATTTATAAGGCCTTTTAAACATTTTTTAAGGTGGGGGTTGTTGTACAAAGTGGAGAAGACCAATAAAAATCAAAATATACCACCCTGTTTGTTGTCCAAAAAATCTATTTTTCTATATTTTATCATTGTTTAATGCTACAGTATGGCCTTGTATGGCCTAGACATGAGATGAAATTGGATTTTTTGGATAGTACTAAGTCTCCTCTTTCATTGTCATTTTGTTTCATTAATTTTCATTAAATATTATGAAAGTAATGGTTGTTTTTGTGACTGCAATTTCTACATTTTTCAGGTAACAGTCATGTTGCAGCAAATAGTACAGATTTGTACGGATGTTTTATGACCTAAAATTGATATTGTTGGATAGAGGAATGAATCTAATTTCATTTTCAACTGCTTGGGTTTGATTTCATGAAGTTTTAGCATTTTATAGCTGATTTAATAAAACTGCCCCAGTTATATTTTTTGAGTTTTTGACATGAAAAGAGTGGCTAGGAGTATGGGTTTGTAAAAGGAGCATTGGTGAAGGACTTGTAAGAGTTTGGACAGCATAGGAAGACATATCCAAGCATGTTGGGGCTATTGGGAAGGTCTGAAAGAGTGTGGAGTATGGATTTTCACTAAACCCTCCTAGAAACAAGCCAAGAAAGGCCTAAACACAAGGGTTTTGAAAAATATGGTTATAATAAAAGTTCCAATCCATAAAACCTATTGATTCTATGGATTTGGAGGATTATCTAAGACTATTTATGAAAATTTTGGATTGGGAAAGAGTTTAAAGGGTACTTCCTTTGTAATTGTGGCCTAATTAGGCCTATTGACAAACTGTGACAGTCAAAATTTGAGACAGTTGTTTCAAAACAACCTATGCTACATGTTTATTATGTTTTAGTAATCCATAAAGGGTACTCAAAAGTGTCTTTACTGTCTTGATTGGAGGTCATCATGAGAAGATATCGTCTGACAATCCTATTTTGAGGGCTACAAGGAGTATGGCTGCTGGTAAGCAAAGTATGGTAAATGAAGATTGCAGACTTGGAAGAGAGGTTGGTATGGTTGTAACTAAGTCCTTGAGAGGTAAAAATATCCCAAGACACCTTGTTTGGGTTTGGAGTGTTTGAAGTCCTTGATTTTGTTTTGAAGAAAGAGAGATTTCTATGAAGAAAGCCTATGAATGTTGTAGAAGAGTTGGATATCAAAGTCCATTGTTGTATAACATGGTGAAAATGAATTGATGGTTTTATTTCTCTACATCATACAATCACCAAGAACATCCACACAACCTTGAAACACTCTATCCAGAAGATTCTTCAAACCGAACCACTTAAACATTACTATCAACCACTGTTACAAAGGAAAGATCGCTTGCAAAGCACCAAATCATGAACCACTTCAACTGAAGACACATAAAATCATACCAAACTTAATTCTAGAACTGCAAATTGTAAATCTTTAATGCGGAGAGATGCAGAGCATAATACATTCTCCTAGTCACCATTGAATACTCAGAAAAGTAGTTTTGACTCTGGTGAACAGAACTCGCTCAAATATTCACACTAGAGGCTCAAACTTGAGACAGAAACTATAGACATCCCTTAGTATAAATTTCAAACCACAAAAAAATATATTTAATCTACAAGATATGCAGGGCAAAACACTACACTATTCTGGGAGATAGAATAGTTCTGCAATTGCATTAACTTCTCAAACACATGCTCAAACTCATCCAAATAACATCCTTAGGTGTTGACCTTAGGTGTTGACATCAATGAAAACACTTACTGCTCATACTTGCAACAATCTCCCCCTTTGTCATTGATGGCAACACATGATGTGAAAAACCATGAAGACAAACAAACTTGCTTTGCTTCTTTGCTCCCCCTTACTTTATGATTTCTCTGGCTGCAACTTTTTCCCTCTTTTGACATCAATTAGTAGCTCTCTCATTAACTTTTTCACATGAACTTCTCTCCCCCTTTGACATCAATGGAAAAGGATGTCGGAACTTCTTTCCCTCTTTAGTTATCAAAGCTCAACTCAGATCTTACTACCACTGCACTACTTCCCTTATCAGCAACACTGCAACACTTATCACTCTTTACTCAGGAGCTCATATCAACAACATCTACCTACTCTCCCTAAGAGGTAGCCATCAAAACGTCAATCTAGATAAAAAATGAGACTTTGGGCAGCATTGGACTGATGCACTTCCTATGCATCTTAGTTTAGAGCAGGAGGGGTAATAAGCCCTAACTTTTCCCTGAGATACTCAAAAGTGTCCTTAGGCAGAGGCTTTGTAAAAATATCTACAATCTGATCCTTTGTAGACATATATTCCATCTTTACTTCATTCTCTATTACCTTTTCTCTCATAAAGTGACACCTTATTGATTTTTGCTTTGTTCTTGAGTGCATCACTAGATTCTTTGAAATGTTTATAGCACTTGTACTGGCACAAAAGATTGAAATTGGTTCTCCATGCACAACTCTTATATCCTTCAATGTTTTCTTCATCCATAGTACTTGAGTACAACAACATGTAGAAATATATTCTACTTCTACAGTAGATAAATAAATTGAGTCTTGCTTCTTGCTCAACCATGAAACCAATCTATTACCCAAGAAGAAAACCCCTCCACTTGTATTTTTTGTCATCAACATCTCCAACCCAATCTGCATATGTATAGACACTAAGAGTTAATTTAGTATCTTTAGGATACCATAATCCATAGTCTAAAGTGCCTTTTAAATATCTCATTATCCTCTTAACAGCTAACACATGTGACTCTCTAGGATCTTCTTGAAATCTTGCCACAAGACAAATTGCATGCATTAGGTCTGGTCTGGTATAGGTTACATAAAGTAGTCCTCCAATCATAGACCTATACTTTTTCTAGTTAGTCTTAGGTGATTCATTATTCTTTCTCAACTTGCAACTAGTTACCATAGGGGTACATACTAGCTTAGAATGCTCCATTCCAAACTTCTTCAACAACTCTTTCACATACTTGGACTGAGAAATGAAAATTCCTTTTTATGATTGAATAATCTGTAATCCTAGAAAGAAATTCATTTCACCAAACATAGACATCTCAAATTCCTTTTGCATTTCCTCTACAAATTTCTTACACATACCTTCATTGCGTCCAAAGATAATATTATCAACAAAGACTACAATAATCAAATTTTGATCATCATTAATTTTGAAATAGAGATTATTGTTTGCAGTACCCTTAATGAACCCTAATTGCAACAAATATTTATCCAACCTTGCATACCAGGCTCTAGGAGCTTGCTTTAGTCCATATAGAGATTTCTTCAATCTGCACACTAGGTCACCTTGGTCTAATAACTAAAATCCTTCCATTTGTTCAATGTAAACCTCTTCTTCCAACTCTCCATTCAAGAATACAGACTTCACATCCATCCGGTACACTTTGAAATCTTTGTGTGCTGTAAATGCAAAAAATATTCTTATTGCTTCAATCATTGCCATCAGAGCATAAGTCTCCTCAAAATCTATACCTTCAACTTGAGAATATCCTTTGCATGCAAGTCTTTTTTTGTTTCTTACTACTTCTCCATTTTAATTCATCTTGTTTCTGAAAACCCATTTAGTTCCAATCACATTCTTATCACTAGGTCTAGGAACCAATTCCCAAGTTTGATTCTTCTCTATCTAGATTAGCTCTTCTTCCATAGCCTTTACCCAATTTTCATCTTTGCAGGCTTCACTTACAATTTTAGGTTCAATCTTTGAAAGTAAATACTAGTTCACCTATTCTTCTGCATCTCTTTTCCTTGTCAATACCCCTTTTCTTATATCACCAATAATCTGACCTTTAGAATGATTAATATTTACATACCTAGGAGTCTTAACATCACTTTCCAGATCCTTTTTATCTTCAACTTAATTGTCTTTTTGTTCATCTTTTTCTTCATTTATTGTAATAGCAGGTTCATTTGATTCATAGCCTCTCAGATCTGATATTCTTTCTCTATCTTCATCAACCTTCACATTAGCACTCTCAATGATCTTTCTCAATCTCTTATTGTAGCCCCAGTAGGCCTTCCTCTTAGTAGAGTATCCAAGGAAAATTCCTTCATCGCATCTAGCATCAAACTTGCCTAACTCTTCTTCTCTTCTAATATAACATTTGCTTCCAAAAATTTTGAAATATTTCACTGTAGGAATTCTTTCATACCATAATTCATAAGGAGTTAAATAATACCATTACCTTTTACTTGAACTCTATTTTGAATGTAGACAATAGTATGTATAGCTTCTCTCCAATACACTTTCGGTAGGTTTGCCTCCTTCATTGAATTGACCTAGTAGCTTCTTGAACTGTCATGTTCTTTCTTTCAACAACTCCATTCTGCTGAGGAGTCTGGGGACCAGACAACTATGTCTTTATCCCATGTTCTTCATAGAAAATATTGAATTCATTTAATGTAAACTCACCTCCTCTATCACACCTTAAGCATTTGATCCTCAAGTATAACTCATTCTCAACCATCACCTTGAAGGCTTTGAACTTGTCTAGGGCTTCTGATTTATCTTTTATAAAAGTAACCTAAGTCATTCTAGAATAATCATCAATAAGCAACATAAAGTACCTGTCTCCTTGTAAACTTCTTGTTCTTGTAGGACCACACAAATCTGTATGCACCACCTCAAGCAATCTAGCAAGAAATTGTTCTTTACTCTTGAAAATTGCCCCTGTCTCTTTCCCCAATTGACATTCCTTGCAAATAGTATTATTAGGCTTCACAAGCTTAGGCAAATCTCTCACAACTTGTACTGAACATATCTTCACCAAGTTGTCAAAATTGATATGACACTGTATCCTTCTATGCCACAGCCAACTCTCATCTGTCTGAGCCAACAAACAACAATCATTAGTTCCTCTCATGTGATAAACATTACCTTTAGTCTTTTTACTAGTAGCAATCATTGTTCTAGAGCTTTCCATGATCTTGCATCCATATCCTTGAATATTAGATCATACCCTTTGTCACACATCTGACCAATACTTAAAATATTATGCTTTAAACCTTTGACATTTAGAACATCATCTGTATTGTACTTTCCATAAAAAGAAATAGATCATCTTCCACAAATCTTACCAATTGCATCATCTCCAAACCTAACTAGTCCTCCATCATACTTTTCCAAACTTACAAACTTAATTTTATCACTGGCCATGTGATGTGAACATTCACTGTCAATAATCCATTCATCCTTATCTTTCTCAACCTGACAGATAGACAAAGCACTCTCTTCCACTCGTTTTTCTTCCTTCACACAGCTAGCAGGATTAGTAGACACAAGTTCTTCCTTGATAGAAATAAACAAGCATTCATTTGCACTAGTATCATTAGACTCATCATTTGTTACACCATCATCATCATCATCTCTAATATAATAGTATTTCTTTATGATCCTAGGTCTACTTTCAAATTTCTTCTTGGCTTTCTCAATTCTTTCCAGACACCTGGAGGCATAGTGACCAATCTTACAACAAGTAAATCATTTGAATGGTATTTACCTTTGAACTTACTAGTACATCTTTGCATTCTGTCCACAAAGTTGGCTTCAATCTCATCAAGGTCATCATCTGGTTCCACAACATACTTCTTAGATCTTGAAGTTTTCTTTGAAGTGTTAGCTTTGAAAGTAGTCTCAGTCTTTGGTAGAGCATCACCGAACCCTCTCATCTCAAAAGCGATAAACTTTCCAAGCAATTGATCCTTTGTAATCTTGTTCACACTCATAAGTTCTTCAATTGCAGACTCCTCGTGACTATATCATTTAGGCAATGATCTAAGAATATTTAGCACAACCTCATGCTCATCAATAGTTCCTCCAAGACCTTTGATTCGATTGACAATTTCATCAACTTTTTGCATGTGGATTGTTATGTTCTCATCATCACTCATCTTCAGGGCTTCATACCTCGCCTTCAGGTTTTGTAATTTGGTACTCTTTACAGAATCATCTCCATATAATTTTTTTAACTTGCCCTAGATTTCATAAACCATTTCCAGATCCTAAACTTTCACTAACTCAGTGTTAGATAAAGCATTCAATAGAGCATCTCTAGCTTTTCCATTTAACTCATACTATTTGACTTCATCTTCAGATGATGGACCATTTGGAGGAATAGTATACTTTGCATCTGCCATCTTCCAAACACTATAACTAAGAGAAATAAGATGAATTTTCATCCATACCTTCCAGAGGGCATAATCCTTTCCATCAAACTATAGAGACTCCTTGTGCACCATCCCAGATCTACCTCAAGCTATTAGGCTTTCTTCCAAGGAACCCTAGCTCTGATACAAATTATTGAAATGTACAAGACAACTGAGAAGGGGGGTGAATCAGTTGTAACAAAAACTTAACTTGTTGTAAACATCAACACATCAAACACTTAATCACTGTTATTATGATTTAACCATGAAAGGATGAAATTAGAAACTTAAGCACATCCACACACTTAACACATAAGACACCAGATTTTTTACGTGGAAAACCCAATGAGGAAAAAACCACAGTGAAGATTAACTCACAGTATAAATGATATATCAAAATTATAAAAAGGCTCATAGCCTTAGGGCTCACTGCAAAAAGAAGGGGCTCACTGCCAAAGGAAGAGGCACACTACCTGAAGTAGAAGAAGATAGTTACAATGAGAACGAATCTCACAACAACCAGGGATCCACCAGAAACTCAACTGAATCTATCGCAACCTCTCTGCATCAAAATATATTCTTTATTGCTCACTATCATATCATTCGGATCACACATGCAACAAATGATGCTTCTCATGCAGTCATTTCATCTATCTTAGTTACTTCGCTCAATTTCTCAATCATCTAATTCATATTTATAGATCTGTAATCTTGAAAATAATCTTCAAGGTCGACACAAACAACAAACTTAACAAATATTCAAATTAGGTCTGGACCTAAACATTCCCATGGTGGAAATGAATGAATGCGGACCATACCATACCTTAGTAGGGACTCAAATGCAACTTTCCAAGCAACAATATGCTATCACAAACTCCAAAGCATAATCGTAAGTAGTGAAAACAACTAGGTCAGTCAAAACTGGTGTTAACACTAAGACTTTTAGGAACACGCTTCATCCATGATATGAATTATACTTTGTGGACCAATCAAAAAGAAGGAACATGATCTAGAAAAATCCACAAGAACGTTACAATCACTAAGAACATCTGTACAACCTCCAAACACTCTATCCAAAAGATTCTTCAAACTGAACCACTTAAACATTACTGTCAACCACTGTCACAAAGGAAATATCGCTTGCGGAGCACAAAATCATGAACCACTTCAACTGAAGACACATAACATCATACCAAACTTAATTCTAGAACTGCAAACTATAAATCTTAAATGCAGAGAGATGTGGAGCAGAATACATTCTCCTTGTCACCATTGAATACTCAGAAAAGTAGTTTTTACTCTGGTGAACATAACTCACTCAAATATTCACACCGGAGGCTCAAACTTGAGACATAGAAACTACATACATCCCTTAGCATAACTTTCAAACCGCAAATAAAGATATTCAATCTACAAGATATGCAGAGTAAAACATTGTACTATTTTGGGAGATAGAATAGTTTTGCAATTACACTAACTTCTCAAACACTTTCGCAAAGTCATCCAAATAACTTCCTTAGGTGTTGACATCAATGACAACACTTACTGCTTATACTTACAATAGTATAATGCTAGGTTCTCCTCCTTTTTGATGTAAGTAACCCTATGGTACACTGGGATATGAAAAGCCTCAGTGATGGCTTGTAAGGAGATGTTGGCTGCTACTCTTCCATCCCTAGCAACAACTGTCCTTGACTTAGGATGATATCTCTCCCTGCATTCCATGAAAAGTTCTACACATTAAACTATTGTTGGGAATCCTGCAACTTGTGTAATTCTATTTTCTACCATCCTTCGGGCCCAATCAATTGCATCTACCTTGAAGAATCTCTGTATGAAGTCCTTTATGTCCACATGGCCCACATCAGTATCTAAAATGTTGTTCCAATTGGAGGTGATCTTTGAGGCTAGGTAGATACCTTTGAACTCATACTTCATCTTTGCCAACCTTGAAGTCATTTAGCTTGAATGAATATCCTTAATGAATAACATATTCTAATAGCTCTATGCAATTAATACCAAGCTCTTATCTATTTTCCCTAGAATCAGCTAATTCTAGTAATAAATCATTAAATGTATAACTAATTCTAGGGAATTATGACAAAATTATATCAATATATACCATTACATGACTTAGCACTACATCTAGATATGAAACAAATACATGATCAAATACAAAGAAAAATAAGTCCTAGTGCAAATTCATTTATTCCATCATTATTCTTAACTTGAGGGTGCAGAGGCCCCAAAAGGATATGTAGAAATTTCATCATCAACAAGATATGGGAATAACTTCATTGAAACTAGGTCGAGGAGGTTCAAAAGCATAAATGGGTTTTTCATTCCCTACTGGATTTGTGGGGAAACTAAGTTCAACCGGATAGGAAAATATTTTAACCTCATCAAAATAAAGTAGGAGTTTAAACTCTTGTCAGATATGTAGAAATTTCAAGTTCATCGGGAGAAGTGGAGGTTAAGTTGTCTACTAGACATGCAGGAGAATCAAGGTCAATCAGATATATCCTATATCCAGTTAAAACTCCACAAAAAGGTATTATTGCATGTTACGGGAGTTTATCAACTTACTGGGTATGCAAGTATTTAAGGGTCTATGGGGTAAGTGGAGCTTTGGCACCCTATCAGATATATCTGATATCTGGTTAAATTCCCGCAAAGGTTTTGAGGGTGAATTTGATGATTTTTTGGTAGGGTTTTTAGACCCAACTAGATATGTAGGGTTTTGGAGGTCTACTGATAAATCTGGATGCTTGTCATATTTCCGCATTTGGAAGACTTAGCAGAATTAGGTTACTATGGGGATTTTATGCATGAAAGGATATATCCTAACAATAATGAAAGACCCACAAAGGAGAAAACTATCATATGTTTTATTAGTTTTATAAAATTTTCTGATTTTCAAATTCTACCCATTACATTGGAAAATGCATGTTACAAAAAGAGATGAACCTAGGGCATGATCTAAAAAATATGGTTGTGAATTCTCATTTACTAAAACCCTAGTAACTTTGACCTAGCTCATACTTCTTAGTTCCATTGCATTATTCAAATTTAAAATTTCAATACTTCAAATCTATGATGTAGGACAACAAACCCTAGCTCTTTAATGGATTTTTATCATTTAATTGCTACTCAATTTAGGGGTTTTTGAAAATGTCGTAAGTTTACTAACCTAGCTATGAAGAGGGATGAATCCAACTAAAACTGATGAAATCATCCTCCTAGCTCACCATCTACACACTCTACAATCATCAGATGCTCAAAGTTACACATTGAAATCTTCAAGATTCGCTCTTCAAAATTTTTAGCTCTAGGAATGCAAAATGAGAATTAAACCCAAATTGCAGCTTTTAAATCCCTCCCAGCATGCAATAAATACTCTATTGTACCTCAAACAATGTGGAGGGCATTAAGAGGGTGAGATGATGTCATCTAGATAATGTGAAGGTTTGGATGTTGCGGGGAAAAGTTGGTGCATTGGATAAATCCTTTTGGTCATTGGCTGTCCACAATATCCACTTGGGGTCGAAGTTCTGCCTTCAAGTTTTTATGCGGGATCTTACGTGATGCAGGATTTTTGGGGACATCAAGATATATCCTGATGAGCCTCAAGAACCTGCATTATTTGTTAGACCTCAAATCTTCCACAAACTAAGGAAAAACATGTTTTTATCCTATCTCCCTGAAAACCTCAGCATGCAAATAGGGACAAAAACTCTATTTTTGAAGAAAATGGTCACAAAATGAAAATTCCAAAGGCAAGGAGCTTTGAAAACATGCAAACATTGGATTGCAGATACTAAAGGGAAAAAATACTCAAGCTTCTCCTATAATGCTTCATACAACAATGGATCACTTTGAAAACCCTAAGAAGCTAGGATTAAGAACTCACACTAAAAGAGAAAGGGGTCAACATTTGAGACAGATGGGGTGTGTACAAGGCACAACACTACTTATAATTTTGACTTTGACATCTTATCCCCTTTCAAGGGGAGTAAACCTCAGAGACAAAACATTTCTCAGTCCCCCCATTACTTAATTGCGTCAAACATAACTTTGATGGCATTGCTAAAGGGACCTTGGGGCCTATGAGTGGTGGTGGGGTTCTAAGAGATGCTAGAGTAAAATTGGTTGCTACATGTGCAATCAATATCATGGTTCACACTAATCATTATGCTAAAGATGTGATAGCCTATAACACCCTAAAATTGGCCTAGCAAATGGGTGCTACCACAAAAGTGTGTCCCACTTATGGGACATCTTGATTTTTGTCTAAAATCATATGTTTTTTTAGAAAAATTAATGATTAAAGCTTTGAGAGGTTCCATCTTCAGAGGTTTAATTAAAGGGGTTAGATATAACCCCCTTAGATCAACCCCCCTTGAAAATAACCCCCTAGTCTTAAATCAAACCCATGATGGAGTCTCTTTCACACCTATCAAAATGCCCACAAAAAAATAGTTTTGCTTCACCTTTTGGGGATCAAATGAAGCATTTACAAATTCTATTTTGTAAGTATGTAGCCCTTAGTATAAGATTTTAAAATTATATGATATTTAATATATTTCATTCGATTATTATATTTTTTTCTATTTTTTAGTGAACATAGGTTTTTCATTGAACATCAAAGTTTCTATTCCACACATGCCAAAAAAAATAAAAAAATAGAGAAAAAAATTCAAAAAAAATCTACACACTAGGTATTGATGTTCTTGTTCAAACAAAAAAAGAAGTTAATTTGGATACATACAAAAAAAGTTATGTTGTATAGTATAAACCTATGTCTGAATTATAACTATGATATTGCCCAAGTAGTGGGAGTATTGAGCAGGTTTATGTCTAACCCTAGTAGAGAGCATTGAAATTATATGAAAATGGTGTTAAGATATTTGTGTGGTACTTTTGATTTTTTTGGTTTATTTTAGTACTAATAGTGACGATAAGTCATTGGACATATAAAATCTTATTGATGTAGATTGGGTAGGTGACTTCAATGGTTGAAGATCCACTAGTAGAGATGTATTACATTGTTTGGAAGTGCAATGAGTTGGATGAGTAAGAGGTATTCTACAATCACTTTATCCACCACTAAAGTAGAGTATATGGTTGCTACCTATGTCTCTAAGGAGGTGGTATGGTTATAAAGAAAGTGTGTAGGTATTAGTTTTGATTGTAAGACAATTTAGATTCATGTGATAGCTAGAGTGCAAAATATTTTATTAATAATCCTATATATCATGCTCAAACTAAGAATGTGGATGTACAGTACCACTATGTTTGAAAATGATTGCAAATGGACAAATTGAGTTGAAAATGGTTAACACTTGGGAGAATGTTGTAGATTCTCTTACTAAGCTTGTGAACATTAAAAAATTCACTTGGTGTAGGGAAGCTCTAGGCCTTGTGTCTTCTACTTAGTTGATTTATGTTTTCCCATGGATGTCTTTACAATGTATGATGTCAAATGGGAGAATGTTAGGATTAAGGTGCCATCAACCTTGTAAATCCTATGTCATTTAATTATTCATAATACTGTTTGTAAATAATTCATAAGGGATAGACAATTCATTAATAGTGGTAATTTTCTTTTCTAATATAGTAATTAATTATTTATTAGTACAAAGTAATTAATTTTTTTATTGACAATGTATTATTTATCGTTTGAGCATATTTTACTTTGCAAATGTAAATGAGGTGATAAGGTCAAACTAGGCACCCATATTGGAGTGGCTGTTGTAGGGGATTATGAGATGCGTAAGAAGGAATCTTTACATATTCATAGTTTATGACATCTTGTCATCTAAGCATCTCCTATTTTTTAAGGAATTGTATGACAAACTAGGCACACAAAATGGAGAGATAAATTTATGAGTTATGACAAACTGTATGAGACTATAAGAAGCTATAATGAGGTGTTAGAATTTGCCCAATTTTAAATGCTCCACCATTTCTCTGACTTTGTTATACTATATTTGTATACTTTCTAGGTTTATTTTTATGAAAATAATATTTATTTGCAAAGTTTTTTTTTAAAGGTGTTGAACACTAGACTATATTAAGAATCCAAAAAAAGTTACATACATATAGAGAAGCCAAGAATAAGTCATCTGGCCAAGAGATTCAAAAAAAAACTTAAACCATCATATAAACAAGCCAAGAAACAACACTGGCCCATACAGATTATCCAAAAAAGCAAAAAATGGGGAGTTTAAAATAAAAAGTGATGAACACACGGACACTTAGCCATCGCTCATCTCCACAAGGCCTGCAACACCACTAGCCTCAATCCCATTGTCCCCTTCCTTAGTGTGCACAGGTTCATCATCTACGTTTGTCATGTCCCCATATCTAGACACTGTTAAAGTACAGATTTGAACATAATAAAGATGGTTTCTAAAATATTATTTTGGATGATAGAAATAATTACATATATTATAATAATATAAATACAAATATACTTCTAATTATCTTACTTTATAATATAAAAACAAATAATATAATATAAATCATATATCACTTATTATGATATAAATGATATAGTATAAATAATATAAAATATATAATATATCATTTATTATAATATAAATATAAATAAAATAAATAAACATCTTTTAACCTATCCTCTTATGATAATAGAGTTACGTATGGTTAGAACTAGTTTTACCACAAAAAGGTAATTAATATAAAGTAATAAATGGTAAGTATGTCTTTTACCACCAAACATAATAAGAAACGTACCTCTTCGAACATATCTCGAAAGGGAAATAAACAAAAGGTTGTGAGATAGAAGGAAAACATCATGGGAAGAAAATATAAAAGGAAAGATAATATAAATTAATATATAGAGATATCTACATCAGCAGCAAATGAGAAGAATGATTCTAGTAAAAATAAATAAATAAATATAATATATATAGTAGATAAAGGATGTGATAACCTAATAGAGATCGGTACGATTAAACATTATTAAAAATTATATTCATGATAAAAATATAATAAAAAAATATAATAATAATGCTACGATAATAACAATAATATATATATATATATATATATATATATATATATATATAATGATAATGAATAAGTAATATATTAAATAGTTATGTTAATAATAAAATAACAATAAAATTCAAGTGCTGGCGAGCAATCAAATATATATATATATATATATAATAACATATCTAATAATATAATATAGAGATATTATTAATATTATAACAAATACTATAATATATAAATATTAAAGAATAGGCATGAGACTGACTCAAAACGAGTCACAACAGACAAAAAGGGACACTATAATAATAAAGGCAAATTGTATGTTTTGAAATATGTGTGGAAACTGCATGTATTGCATTTTATGAATTCAACAAGGAGAGGGAATACATAGACCTTAGTAGATTGCCTAAAAATCCCATCTAGGTTCTGTCCCCATAGGCCCGAGACCAGGATTGGACGTTATGCCCCTTTGCCCTGAGTCAAGGGATTGGATCATGGAGGGATGGGGGTCCCACATTGTAACATGCCCCTTAGGCCCGAGACGAGGGATTCGGCAAAAGGACCAGCGACCATAGGCCCGAGTCAAGGGATTAGGCAATAGGATTGTGGTAGGCCTTTGGCTACTAAGGGCTTATGTGTTTACCTCCCCCGATAGCATGAATGTTTTTCTTTTACCTATGTGTTTCAAATTGCAAGTGTGTTTATGTTGGACTGATGAATACTAGATATTAAAACTAACATGCAGCAATATGGACTTGAATATACGTGATGCTGCAAGTACTAATTCAAAATAATGTGTGATCTATTCAACCCAAGGTTACCCCTTTAAAAGAGAAGAAACTCTAAACCTAATTCACAAGCGAATTCTAGGGCAAGTCAGGTAAGGGACATTACAACATTCGAGTCTGCTTCCATGGCGTCTGGGTCCCTGGGTAAGTGGGGAGCCATGTCAGCGAGGTGCAAGCGCAAGAAGTGTATTGCTATGAACGTCTCCTTACACCTCACCCTCATTATTTTCGGGACAACAAAGGCGTGCCCTTTAATTGCTCCCTCCAATTCATTGATGCACCCGGAGTGCAAACCTCTTTGCATGGTTCTGTAGCGGCAGTCCAAGGCGGGGGAAGAACGCGGGTGGTGGATGGGAAAGAAGCGACCAACCCAAGCGTCCCCCACCATTATGTCATAGCTATGGAGGGCACTATTCCAATGATCCACGGAAAAAAACTACTTCTTAACAATTCCCATTGCAATGGGAAGCACATATTTGGCGTCCAAAGTAATATCCAACAAGTTAGAAATGAACACCGAGACCATCCGACCACCTCACCTCCCTCTTAGGTGAAGCATCTACCCACCGCTGGTTGCAGATGTGCCTAATTGCAAACTGAGTGAGCAAACAATCAATCTCAAAGATTTGGCTGAGGACCAGGATCGTCACGGATCCCCTAATGGTTGGCTCCCATTCGAGGGGATAAAAATGAAACCTGTGATTTGCCACCTCCCCGTCCATAACCCTTGTGACCCTGCACACCAAGACCCTAGCCGACACTAGAGGGAGGTTGAAAGAAGCCTTGGCTGACAAATGACTGAAAAAAGGCACTATGAAATAAGTTGAACCCTCCAGAATGCCGTAATATAGAATTGGAGGGGACGAACCAGCCATAAATTTGCGAGGGGATGCAATAAGATCCAGCCACATGTCCCATATCAAAACTGATCCAAAGACACAAAGGAGCAATAAATTTAGGTCATTTCGAATCCTGCAACGGCAGGAGGAGAGCAGCCGAAGTACCATGAAGCCAGGTGGGTATAAACGTTGGAGGCCGAAATCTAGCCAGAGCCATCCCATCAGAGTAAATACCAAGTATTTGAAATAGGCAAAAAGCCGTCCTCAAGAAGAGTGGAGATACGTGTGATGACAGAGGTGATGGCTGAACGCGTGGTAGCAACGGGAGGAAAAGTGAGGAAAACGAAGCCAGCTGTTATTCTAGAGAAAACTTGGATCCTGTGCTGTCATGCCGCTGTTCTGGCCAACACTGTCCTTTGGCTGGAAAAAGGGGGAGAGGTCACCAGTATGACGTGACATCAGGCTCCCCCTATTGCCACCTTAAGGTCATGCTGGAAAGTTAAACAGATAGATATGACTGCGATATGAATACTCCTCAACCTTTCCACCTTCAACCCACACCAAAAGAAAAAAACAGGAATGAAAGAAAAGGAAGAATACTTAATTGTAAATCACAAACAATAAAAGATTGAATTTTTTTTTTTTTAGCCCTCGGTAAACTTTTTAACGTGACCGGTGATACTGGGATGACGTGCCCTCCGGCTCCACACGGACGGGGAAGACTAGACCTCGTGACCTCCTTACAATAAAAAAAAAGTCGAATACAACAATAGTTTTTGAGGAGCTTGTGAATTTGTATGCAGACTAACCAAATTATTTCCAGTACCTTGACTTTGATTCTTAGAGGACGTGTAAAATTAAATCATTTAGGTCTAGACAGGCTATATCTGTAGTAAGCTCTGGTCCATTCTGTACCTTGTGAGCTACTATCAAACACTTGTCAAAAAATTGAATGGACACAGTATTAAGTACAGAGAGTGGAAAAGTGCTCCTTGTACTCCCTGCTAATAACATTGGCCATCTCCGAAACGGCATCTTTTCGGTACAATATCTGATGGACCTCTCTTCCTCTATTCCTCTGCTTTATGTCTGCCCTAGTATTGAATCTCTGCATAGTCATTGTTGCTTATACTGCATTTAGCAATATCTGTTAACTTGTCTTGTTTAAAGAAACAAAATGAGCAGACGTAAGATTGAGATTAAGAAAATCGAAAATCCATCAAAAAAGCAGGTTGCCTTCTCCAAAAGAAAAGGCGGCCTTCTCAAGAAAGCTAAAGAGCTTTCAATTTTATGTTCTGCTGATGTTGGCCTTGTTATTTTCTCCAGCACTGGAAAGCTATTCACACACCCTGAATCTGCTAGCAAGTAATATATTTTTATTAGAATCGAATAAGTATACCTATTGTTATCATTTTATTTTAAATTTGACATTGTACTTATTATATTCATTTTATTATCATTTTCTTTTCTTTTCTTTAATTTCAAATTAGGGTTTACACATCACCGTGCATAATATATCATTTTTATGTCATTTCTAGATTTCAATAATTATGTTTTTATGTCATTTCTCAATTCAAATGATTTTGTAATGTTAACAGCCTAGAGCGAATCGTAGAGAGATACCGTCTGGTTGAAGGGAGATCTCATGGAGAACACCCAGTAAGGATAAATCTAAAGTATTTTTCGTTTTGTACATCATAATGGTTAATGTTTAAAAAAATTAAACATTGTATACTCAAGATTAACGCAGTTGAATTTTTACATGATTGAGCAAATATACAGAATACCTCCTTCCAGTTTAAAAGTGTACAGGCCGAGAATGAGAGGCTTCTTGCTGATATGAGGTATTATTTACTATTTTATATAATCATTTCATGGGCACCAAGAATATTGTAATAGATATAAAATATTTATGAAATAACAGGCATTTGATGGGGGAGAATCTCACCCAGCTTCCATTGAAGTATCTGGACAATCTTGAAGATGATCTGAAAAATGCAAGATCTAGGGTTAGATTAAGAAAAGTGAGTACTGTTGAAACTACTTTAATATCATGTATACTGTTGGAAGACAATAAAGGAAAAAAAAAGAAAAAGAAAAAGAAGAGGGCCTTGGCTTTTTCTTTACAGACAACAGGCACACACTGGAAAATAGTTTGCAATTTACCTCAGTGCCTTTTTAGAAAAAAAAATGTTTCTGTTTACCAAATAATTTTAGTAAAATAGCTAACCCGTTTCCTGATTCTTTTCTCTGGTTCTTCATATTATAGCATGAAATTATGGATCAAGTCATTCAACGAGATGAGGAGAGTTTAATAAAGGTAAGATTATAATATTTTTCAATATTTTCAGAGCTGCCCTAAATTTAAATGGCATCTTTAAAGTTCACTATAGCTTTTCTAATTCTTTTTGGCAATGTGAATAATTCAGATTGGAGAAATGGCAAGAGAGGTAAGATTGTTAATTGAGCTTTTCTATAAATTATTTTGCAGTATGAATTCTTACAGTCTAACAACCTTTCTTTCGACCCTAGCATGATGTTCTGCGAGGAACACTAGCCCAACTGCAAAATAAGGTATGTTTTATAAATATTCAACGCGTTTCCATGTCAATTCAAAATTATTACAGTATCCTCAAGTCCTTAATAATATTCAAACTTGGGTATTTTCAGCTGGATAATTGTAATGAAGGGCCTCCATCGGATTATCTGGACGATAACGCATTTGACCAAGATGAGCCAAATCATTTTAATTTGATCCCTCCAATTCCTCCACTTCGTCTGCAGCCAAGTCAAATAAATTTGAGAGACGCAGATCAGGATCTACAGCCTGAACTACGTTTGGGGTAAATATAATCTTATAAATACTACGATTCATGTTATCTGTTACAAAAAAAATTTCCAATTTAGAAAACTGACCATTCATATACTACTTTGATTTGACGACAGATTTGGCAGCTATTATAAAAACAGTTGATGTTCTATGCTTCCTCTCAATCGATTTTCTTTTGAAACTACCCTATTGTATTAAATTTGATCACTATTTTAGTGAGTTTGGCACTTAATCTGATAGGTCAAATGTCAAAAATCTTCTTTGAATTTTATCTAATATCATGTACCTAATGGTATTAGCCTTTAGGTTTTAATTTAGCCTCGTTAATTTATATAAGATTTCTACCTTCACTACAGGGTATTATTATAATTACACCGAGAGGCGTTCTACACTCACAGCAAGGGGCTGAAAGATTTAGATTCCCATAAACAATTAAGATTCAAATTCCCATGTAAGCAAAATTCATAAAATGTGTAAATAAATAAATTTGACATATTAACTAGTATATTTATATTTAAAAATTATATCTAAGTACGCTCAGAGACATCTTCTAATTTATTGGCATTTATAAATTACTTGCAGAATATTTGATATGCTCCCAAATTTATTTTTATTTTTTATTTACGTGATAACGCCTCTCAGCTTAAATATACTCCATGGTTTGGGCAAAATGATTTCCTTGATCTTTGCAATCAAAAAAAATATTAACTAATCTAAACTGGCTTGACCTCAATTCCTAAAGTATTTCCCTTTTACAAAAGATTACATATTTCACATTATCCTATTTTTTTTTACTCCATAAAACCTGTCTCGCTTAAAAAACCAACCACAATCTACATAGGACCACGAGGGTACCCTCATTTCAAAACCTCGAGGAACATTGATTATCTTAATAGCGATTTATTTTCAGAGACAACCACACTCATTTCCTGCCTTCCTTTTCCTGTTCGGGTTCTTTTCATCTAAATTTATTCGTCCGGACAGACTCCGCATTTTTCACAAGGAACTGTGGTATCAGAAAAAATGGCTCCAGTAAAGAGAATCGAACCAGAGCAGGCGAAGAAGGCCGACGAAAAGTCCAAGCGCAAAAAAGTTGCCTTCGCCAGAGGTACGAGTCTCTCGTTCGTACTCACTTTTCTTCGGCTATTCTTAAATATCATCCACTTTAATAGTCAAAGCTCAATTTTAGCTAATAAAAATAGGACAAATATTTACCACTTTTTATTGTGAATGAGATGTAAAATTGCTATTGATTGTTTGATCATTGAAATAGATGATATTTAAGTAGAGTGCTTTTCTTCACATGCTTATTTTCTTGTCAAATTCCTTTCATTAGGGTTTAATGATTCTATTGTGCCAATTTCGCTGTTTATTAATGTTGTCCTTAGCTGCAGTTTTTATTCTGGTTTTAGGGCATTGAGTTTTGGGCGTCCAAGTGGGCCCTCCTGCTGTTATATAGTGAGGTGTTTGGTTGCATTTGAAGGACTGCCAATTGCCATATAATTTCTGCTATAGTTTGACCCATGCATTCAACTATCAGTTCAAAGATGAAAATCCTATGATTTTCTGAAGGCAAACTCATCCAGAGGTTGTAATTTGTGCTGAAGGTTATGTTCTGTCATTCTAGCAAGTATTTTGTTGTAATTTGTGCTGAAGGTTATGTTCTGTCATTCTAGCAAGTATTTTTATGCTGTTTGTTTGAAATATTCCAGTATATTTGAACAATATATTCAGTTCCAGCCTGCTTGTGAATATTTTACTGTTTATGCAATCTATTTCCAAATTATGTAGCTACAGGTCATCACATGTTTATCTGATGATGGTGTTTATGACTTTTAATGCCCTGTATACCAAATTTGTCTGTAGGATTTGTCAGAGTGTTTGACAGATTAGCTAGACCTTAGCTGCCAGCTCATAGACATCCTTTGTGTTGTCCTTGTTTATGTCAACTTTTTGTTTCATCATCCGACTCTTCACAAGCACCAAGTGGATTCTGAACAGCTCAAGTTATTCTGTACGTTGCCCTTATTTATGTCAATTTTCTGTTTCTCCTTATCCTTTGACCCTTCACAAGTGATAAATAGATTTAAGTAGATTTGAACATTCTTCTTTATTTTCCTTATTTATGTCAATTCTCTCTTTCTTGTTATCCTTCGAAAATTCACGAGTGCCAAATGTCTTTAGCCTTTAAGCGGATTTTAATGGATCAAATTATTTTTCAAGTTTTCCTTATTTATGCCAAGTTTCTTTTGTTTGTTATCCCTGGGCATCCCTGGGCATTTCAAAAATACCAATCACTTGTTTAAGTAGATTTGAACAACTAAAGCTGTTATTTGTGTTGTCCTTATTTTTGTCAAACTTTCTCGTTATCCTTTAACTCTTCACAATTTCCAAATGGTTTCAAGTAGATTTGATAGCTCAAAATAATTCTTTTGCATATGCTTATTATGTCATCATTTTGTCTTTTATATCGGGAGTGGGCCCTAACCCCACAATTTCCCTATAAAAAAATATAATATTATTTAAAAAATATGTTACATAATTTAAATTATATAAAATATAATATATAATAATAAAATATAATGATATTGAATATTATATGTAAATTAGATATAAATATTTAATATATATTATGTTTAGCCTAAATATAAAAATTTGTAATATAATATTATACTTTAAAATATATAAATATAATATGTTTTACACTATCATCACAATCTTATATAAATTTTGACAGTTTGTCTAAAATCTCTCCCTTCATATGATATGGTCTTTTCAAAATTTCAGTTGTATTTTACAATTAAAATGTCTAAATACAACTATACGACTGTCGAGTTTAAGCCCTTAGTAAAACTATAGTTTTCACCTCGATGGTGAAGATCTTGCCGTCACCGTTGGTGAAAATGCCAGAAAGCATCCATTACCTTACTCTACTTGTCATCATCTTGATGACTTTTCATTACGGTTGGTGATGATTACAATGTACTCAAAGTTGCTAGATATTTGAATGAAATTTGACGTAGATGAATGGGCAAGACGATATCAATCGTCTTGCACCGTTCTTCGAAGCCCCCCGCTGTTGAGCCTTTGTGTCAACTCGTCCAACACACTAAAGGAATATCAAAAGGAATATCGAAAATGCCAATGCCAACTAATGAGAGGTGCAGAAAGACAAGAACCTGATCAGTTAAATGTTAATATTGATTTTAATGTTGAAGATAAAAATTCAAGATCAATAGATCCTGTCCTTGAAAGACCAGAGAATGTACCAAATCCTAATGGAATGCTTCACACTAATTTTAATACTTTCCAAATGCATTTCTGAAATGGAATGGATAGTTTTGTTTCACCAAACATGTGCTATATTTGTCAAGAATGTTACCTTGGAATAAGGGTTCTTCGAACATCTCAAGGCCCTATATGCAAAAGGTGTGGGAAAGAAAGAGGCAATCATCAATTTTCAGCATCAAATAATATGGATCCTAGCCCACAACCACAAGAGCTTGCAAACTTGACATAGGTAGAAGAAATGTTGATAGCACGTGTCAATCCAATCCTACAAGTGACACATGCAACTAGTGGACAATATAAATACAAGGGACACACAATAAGCTTTCCACAAGATGTAAAAGAGATTTCAAAGGTTTTGCCGCATCAAATAAATGAATTTCCAATCATTATTATTTGAAGAAGGGATCAACGTGACTCAAACTATAACTTTACAGTTAATAAAGAGCGGATATATAAGGCACTCAAATACAAAATTGAACATGACAAATTCTACTCTGATGTTCAAATTGATGCAAATGCTCTCAATGGTCTCTCACCAAGCTTAGAACAAAATATCTTTGACCAACTAAATTCAGTGCATATGGAGTTTGATTCTGATACAAATGAGGTTATATTTGTGGGCCTATTAATGGAGATGGATGAAGGAAATATCATTGATCACACAACATCAATGGCTTCCAAACCGCCTAATGTCTGAAGAGAGATGGAATTAATCCATGCATGGGTGAATAACCCTGATGTAGAACCAGGGGTATTGATGGATTGGCCAACAATTAGTTCATCTCCTATCAATAAATATGTGACATTAGGCTTATTTGATATGACATTTCCAACATTATTTCTTGATGGTAGATGTGATTGACTAGAGCCACGCATGAGATGAGTACATCTACATAAATTTGCCAAACATATGTTTCGGTATAGGGATCACTGTTTTGATCGACACCCATAATTTAGATATTATGTGATGAACAGGATCATGAGACTACGTGCACAAAATTTATCTGCAGTGCTTGTCAAAAGAAATCTTCAAGATATGTCAACCACCATCAATGAGCTATGTAAACATATGGAGAATGTGCCCCAGTCCTACTTAGCCGATCGTCTGATGAGGTTTGGAGCAACCTTAAGGGGTACAAGGTCATATTGGGCAAAATGTCATGTAGAGTTAACTGACATGTTTCAACAACTTGGATCACCGACAATATTCTTCACTTTGAGTGCAACAGATATGTATTGGCCTGATTTGCATGCACTCATGCCTAGAACACCACCAATTGATGCAAGACAAGGCCAAAAATGGAGAAAACAAAATGTTATTGATTATCCTCAAATAGTTGCACACTACATGCACCTGCGACATACAATTTTTAGAAAATAGATTTTAGAAAAAAGAATGAAAGTAAAAGATTATTGGTCTAGTTATCAACATAGAGGTTCACTGCATGTGCATGGATTCATATGGATGGATGGAGCACCAAATATCGATAGGCTTGATTGGAAAATGAGCAGCAATGAAAAAGTGCAGAGAAATATTTCCATTCTATTATTCATGCATGGAATCCTAGAGAAGCTCCACATCAACGAAACATACAGGTATGTTATCAATCCTTTATAAATCAATATATTATATATTATAGAAGAATAATCTATTTCAACGTAACTAATAAAGACATACATTTTTTTAATAATAGGTATTGCAAAATTCTTCCCAGCATCCATGTCTTTGAAATATGAGACAACTTACAGAAGTAAATATGGGGCATGACTATGAAGAGATCTTAAACTATGTGGAACGACATACAATGTGTAGAGAGGGTACATGTTTACACAAGAAAAGAGGACGAATGGTTTGTAGGTAAGCTTTAAAATCTTCCCAATTATTATTTACAAATTCAATATAATATGAATACAAAGAAATAAAAATGTGTTATTATTAAGTATAGGTATAATGTTCCATGGCCATTAAATCTTGAGGGATCAAAATTATATGAAGACTCGGAGACAAGTAAAAAGAAATTTGAACCTGCAAGAAATGATGACAGAGTAAATAAACACAATTGCTTCATACTACAATTATGGAGAGCAAACATGGATTGGCAACATATTCTTTCCAAACATGCTATAATCAAGTACATTGCCAAGTATGCAGCTAAGGTAGAAAAGAGTTCAGAAGCTTATTATCAAATGTTGATGCAGCTTGCAAACATTGGAAACCTTGATGATTTAGCATCAATAACATACAAAAAGATTCTTACTGAAACAATTATAGAAAGAGACATGGGGGCACAAGAAATATGTCTCATGTTATTGGAACTCCCATTAGTAGAGAGCAACAAAAAATTTGTCAATTTGAATGTTTCATGTGAGGTGTTCAAACCTGTAGCTAGAAATGATGGAGATGAATATGAAGACCATACACAATCTTTCATTGATGGATATAAGAATAGGCCCTTTTGCATGGAAGCTGTTTCACTTATTGAAGCAGCTAGATCATGTATATATAATCCAAAGCAAAGAAGAGATAACAAATGGGAGCTAAGGGGAATGACAACTATTGTGAGAGTGTTTCCAAGGTTTGTATCCACCCCTTAATGTCAATCAGATAAATGGGTTAATTTTTGCTAGTCTGAGTTGTTGCTTTATAAGCCATTCTATCATATAGAAAGAGATATCGGTCTTCATAATGATGCAATAGCATCAAATTGAGAGTCATTCAATTATAATCCTTGGCATGTGGAAAGAAGAAATATTGCAGAAGATGTTGAAAATAGTAGTGATTCTGAAATTGAAGATGATCAACCTCTTCAGGGAAAACCAATAGAGCATGAATGAGAAATCATCTCGAGCCTACATCATAGTCATCTTATAGAAGTTTCTAAAATAGATATGTTGGGAAGAAGAGATATTGATATACAGGCACCATGGTCTAATGAATATCAAGGTGAGTAGTACACATATGAAGCAATAAAATTCATGAGCACCATGAAAGATAATAAATTTCTCATATGAGATGATATAGCACAAAATATTGATTATGCAACATTGGGTACCAAACAGAGAAAAGCATTTGATATAATCATGACACATTATCATGGATCTCCAAATAAATTGCCATTATTCATGATAATTCAACGAACGATGGGAACTGGGAAATCTTATTTAATCAGTGCTATCAGTCAAGCTCTTCAAAATGCAGCATTCCCAGGGCATAGTCCACTTCTATTACTTGCACCAATAGGAGTTGCAGCATTCAATATTGGAGCCTCGACAATCCATTCAGTACTCCGAATCCCAATAACAGATTTTGCTCAATTAGAAGGAACAAGACTCACAAGTTTCCAAGAGGAGTTTTGATACATAAAATACATTTTGATTGATCAAATGAGCTTCATTGGAGGAAATTTGCTTCAGAAGGTGGACTCTCGACTTTGTTAGGCCTTCCTTGAAAATGCAAACATCAATTTTGCAGGTATACCTATGATTTTTGATAGAGATTTACATTTTTTTCTTATTTTAAAACATATACTTGATTATTATAAAAAATAAAAAAATAATAGTACACACTAATGAAACCATCATTCTCCAATACTTTGTAGGTGTATCTATGATTCGAGTTGGAGATTTAGGATAATTACCCCTGTTAATGATAGACCACCATATGATAGTAATAAACGTGGTAAATATTTACATGGGAAGAATTCAAAACTGTTGTTACTTTGCATAAAATATTTAGACAAGAAGGAGAAAGTATTGAACAAGAAAGGTTTCGTCAACTTCTGACAAATCTAGGAGATGTAAATCCAACTATTGATGACTAGAAGCTACTGATGACAAGAACCAATGTTGGCATAGATGCACCAACCAATGAGGAATTTGATAATAGTATTCATTTGTTTGCCACAAATGATAATGTGTATAGTCACAACAAAAAAAAAATTATTCATTGAGGCATCCTATTGCATGTAGCATTGCAACAAGAGTGGGTAGTGTGAATGCACCAGAAGCAAGTCAAAATGCTGACATTGATATCAAATTATTACTTGCAAAGGATGCAAGAGTCATGTTAACTTCTAATCTTTGGATAGAAGCAGGTCTTGTAAATGGATCTCTAGGATATGTTTGAAAAATAATATAGAAACCTGGTAGCGCACCACCAAAACCACCGGCATATGTGATGGTGGAGTTTGATAATTACATAGGGATACCATTTAAAGATCAATCTCCACATACAGTTCCAATTACACCAATACAAAGGGGTCGTACAATCCAAATGCCCTTACAATTGGTTGGGGTATTGACAATACACAAATCACAAGGTATGACTCTTTCAAAAGCCACAATTGACATAGGACAAAAAGAAAGAACGGGATTGACATTTGTGGTTGTATCTTGTGTAAAGTCATTAGAAGGACTTAGAATAATTCCTCCATTTAGATATGACTGTTATGAAAAAATGAAAAAGGGAAAACAACTTGGCAAGAGAAAAACTGAAGAACAAAGACTATAGTTATTAGAAAATCAATGATCATAAAGAGCAGACCAGACACCTATAGAGAGTAGAGCTCAAAGAGTAGACCTGGGCATACAGAGTAAACCAAGGCATGCAAAGTAGATCATATAGAGCAAAGTATAGAATGGAATTCTATCAGGTGTATTGAATATTTCAAAACAAAAGTGGAGTATCTTGTATATTTGTGATCCTATTTCTAAAGTTGAATATATGGTTCATTCTTTCTTTTATGTTATTATGTTTTGTTAATTTTATTTGTTATGTGTTGATTTATGCATATACTAAGAGATTAACTTCATTTTAAACTAATAATATAACATGGAATTATGCTTCATTAATAAAAAACTAAAATAAAATTAGGAGCTTTATTCCAACCCAAATTTTAAGCATGACCCTTATCCTGGCCCTAACCATATTTCTAACCATGGTACACACCCTCTTTCTAATCATAATTATAGCATTGCTTCTATCCCTAACTCTAATACTAATCATAACCTTAATCATAACCCAAATATTATATTTATAATTATTATAATATATTAAATATAATAGTTTATAATTATTATATAGTATATTATAATAATGTGTTTAATCTTTATTACAATTATAATATAAATAATTCATATAATTACAAAATATAGTTAGAATTAGACTTATGGCTATGGATGGAAATAGATGCCTCGAGAAGAATATCTCTCGGCATACTTTAGATATATTTTTTCTTTAAAATATAAATATGCTAGTTTACATTTCAATTTAACTCTAGAAATGATCTTATAATTAGCGAGTGAAGTGCATTTGTTTAATAAACATTTTAAAAGATTCGATCAATTGTGAAAATTGTAATAAAATGGAGGCGAAATCATGATGAGAGTGGGAGAGAAAGTGCGAGCGAAAGTTTTTGAAATTTTAAACTAGGAATCTCTGGAGGTGGATGTAAGGACCCGACTCATCCTAAATCAAATAACATTAAACTCTGATTTCAAAAATACTGAGGAATAAACTTTTTGATCTAACAGATGTAGGAAATGAGAATTTTTTTCTAAGAAGTGCTAAATGCATGTTATAGAGATGGGACGACTTGAATTTAGTTTTCTAAAACCATCAAGTCCTATAGGATCACCAATTTTAATTTTAGTGAAGAGGGAGTACGTTTCACAAGATAACCTATAAGAACAATGGATCAGTGCATACCTTAAGTCATGCATTACATCCTGCATTCATTTTTGATAGCTTGCTTCTCCTCCAGCAACTGTATCCTTATCATCTGCACAAAATTAACTGAACAATCTTATGTTAACACAACTCAGTAATCACTACATAGAGAATTAAGATCACGATGCTAATTATAGGACACCCTACATCCAGGGGACCTGAGTACTGGGGGCATCCTTCACCGTCCAGACTGCCTACATACTCTGTATCCACGGAATCAAGGCCCCCTCCTTCGGATGTGACTAACGCGGGGAATGCGAACATGTAGTTCTATTTTACACTATGTTTGATGTAACTGTGAGCGGGTACCTAGCCCTTTTCTAGGGTTATTCCCTGCCCCAAACAGTTCTTCGTTGGCTGCCACCCACTCGGTGAAATAGGGACAGAAGTTATTCCACTACCACAAACACCTAAAGGGGTGTTTGTTAGTTAGTCCTAGTGTGGAGAAATCCCTATAAGGTGTCTACCCATGAAATCTAGCTTACTCCCCCAAGCCAAATTAGGTAATTTTCGTGACTAAGTTCGTTCCTGAACCCCTAGTACTTTCACCATGATTTGCGAGGGCGAGGTGAGAGCACATAATAGATAGCATTTCTAGATCGGCCTAGTTGCCCTATTTGACATTTCACATGTCCTCCCCGATCTATACTCACATGTCAGTAAGCCTCATTTTTTGTTAGTATGCTTGAAGTATTTTCTAAATGAGCATCATGGTAATCATTATTTAAATCATCATCTATATTTACCAACTTAATACACTAAAAGATGTATAATCTTAATTCTACTCATAACATGCATTATTACCTAATAAATAACCCAATTCCATTATATTGTTACAAGCCCTCATAGTGATCAAAGAAGCATACTTCATTCACCTATTTAGCTACTCACATATACAAGGTCGTTTCCGCTATATTCTTAAGATGACACTGAGCTCACATAGGTCATTTGTAAAACTATTTAGTTAGTACATATAAAGTTATTTGCTTAAGGAGTTACTAGCATGGTACTCTTACCGTAGTTGAGTATGTAGTTGTTTCTGTCTAGGTCTCTAATGCTCCACAACCGACACTCATTGGATTAGTCATATGCATTTATGTACATAACTAGAACTATCATAATGCACAAGAAATCACATCGAGTTCTACAATACACCATCTTAAGAGCATAACCCATAGCTAATATTATCTAAGATACTATGGAGGACACAAATAGATTCCATGGTCGTAAGTATGATTTACAACTTAATTTAAAGGGTCGTTGAAGTAGCACACTAACTGAAATATTTATGCAAAATGGACTAATTAGAGAAGATCATTTGGATTTATCTATATTAAATAGACATAGAGATCAATAACTTTCTCCCTACCAAACAATTCGCTAATCTTTTAAAGAAAATGACCATCCTTAATATGCCAAGTTTAATCCCAAAAATTGGTCAAGGTTGAACCCCTTGGAAAGGAAATCATAAGGTATGACTATCACTATGACTAATAATTATTTTCACAATGCTTCCAACATTGATCAATTAGATTAAAGAGATTAGAAATCCCACTATGTAAGAAATTGTTGTGTAGCCTTGCATAAAAACTCCATGAGTGCATCAAAAATGCATGAAGCTCAAAGTTGTCAAGTATAAAACATAGTCATCGATGTTGATATTGGCACATTAGTGATATCATAAAATACCATAATACAGAGCCATGTGCTCTAATACCATTGGAAATATTAGTGTTATACTTAGTAAGTATATAAACATGTGTAAAGGGATCAAATAGGCACACAAGGTACAAAAAAAATTTAGGGAGGTACTATTGTACTCTAATATGTAGGAGAGGTCAAGAGATAAGACTCCCTATGGATGTTGGCATTGAAAGGTTTGTAACCACTTAACTCTAATTTAAAAGAACAATAAACATCACATTCACACAAGAACAAATAAGCTATTCTATAAAAGATACAAATAGTTATAATCACGAAAGAAAATAGAACAATATCAGTTAAACATCAATGTCTTGACAAATCATATTTGAAATGTACATATTCTCCACAATACTTAGTTCTGATTAGATAACTATCTATATGTGGAAAAGAGAACTGTGGAGGGAACTCAGAATGCTAATAGGTACATTTGTTGATCACAAAGTCCATCTATAGTGCAACCATAACCATTACACATACAAATAAACAAGTCTTCCAAGTAATTTTCATCTTGTATCATCATTCCTTAATTTAATGCATTGTTGTTCACAATTACAGTTAAGTCATGGTAACACCCTAGTTTGATCCCCATATCTAATTGTGCCTTGAACACCTACTACTAAGGTTTGCCTGCTCCACTCCAATATATATACTAACGACTGGGCCTACACCTATTCACAGCTTCCAATTCTCATCTTAATTGCACGACATATTAGTTTAGCTGCCGTGCCATTTTTTTTACACTGGTGGTTAGTAACTCAATATAATGTAGCCACTAACTGCAACACATAGTGGTAAAACTAAAAGTGTGACTTATGAGTTTGGCTGCTAAGTCATTCTTGTGGGATATTAGTCACTGTAGTAGTTGTAAGTATGTGTTTTCTTGGTGCCTTTAGACAACATATGAATAAAGGCTTATGAATATTTATAGTGAAGCCGCTCTTTATTTGGATCCTACAAAAGCTACCCAACTTAGGTCCTTCTCCCAAACATCTATGCAGAAGTGGGCAGGTGTTGTGAGATTCAATGTAAGGAGATTAGAGAAAGATGGAGGAATTAAAAGATCCCTAGCTACAGTTAGATCTAAGGCATAAAATGGCACGTGCTTTTGTGTAGAAGGCACATCACATCTGTAAACAAAGAGATTTATGCAAAGTTGGAGAAATTGGCTTGCAAGATGAAGGTAGCAAGGTATTTTCTAGATTCATGATATTTACTTAATGCTGTGGAAGAATAGGAAAAATAATTAATTCGCTGCCACCATGGTGGCAATTGCATTGGGTTTGTTAAACATGCCCCATGGAATAGCTATTAGAGTTGTTAAGGACCTTCGAGTATGTGGTGATTTCCCCACTGCAACAAGATTTATCCACTGCAACAAGATTTATATCCAAGATTGTTGCAAGAGATGTTGTGAGAGTGAGTTCCGTTTCCATCGTTTTAAAACTGGGGACAATCTTCTTGTGGAAATTATTAGTGAAGCTAAATTAATCAATCTATACAATAGGCTTGCACTATAATGATGTGCATCATGTCAGATTTCCAGCCATAAAACAGAACAAAAAGGGGATTTTTTGTAAGATATTGTAGCTGTAAGTGCCCTGGTAGACATATACGCCTAATGTGGAAGCATAGAATAGGCACATGAACTGTTTGACAAAAAGACTCGATGAAATGTGATCTCATAGAATGCCGTGATGACAGGATATGTTTAGAATGGGTTTGTTGAAAAGGCTTTAGAAATTGACAAGCAAATGCAATGGTAGGTGTAAAGCTAAATTCCACAACCTTTAACAACATCCTTCTGTCTATGCCAAAAAGGGCACTCATGAACGGGGTATGGACTTACGTCAAGCATAATGGTAAGGGGTTTTCATCAGTTATTATATTTGGAAATGCACTGGTAGATATATATATATGAGAAATGAGGAAGCCCAGACCAAGCACGTCGACTATTTAACAGAATGCCTCAAATGATTGCAGGAGGTGCACAAAATGGATTAGTTGAGAAGGCTCTAGAAACTTTAGGGGCAAATGTAATTGATAGAGGTAAAGTCAAATTCGGCAACCTTGGTTAGTACCCTCCCAGCCTGTGCCAATGTCTTTCCCGCCTGGCTAGCGTAGGGTGTTTGGAGCAGGGCATGGGCTTCTACCCAAGAAAATGGAAGGTGAATTATGTCAGATGCTGCAACTGCCAGTGACCTGGTAGACATATATGTAAGATGAGGAAGCATAGACAAAGCTCATGACTGTTTGACTTAATGCCCAACGAAATGTGGTTTCAAGGACTAGAATGATCGCAGGTTATTCACAAAATGGATTTATTCTAGCAAATGTGACTGGTAGGTGTGGAGACAATTTCAAAACCTTTGCCAATGTCCTCCTTGCCTGTGTCCAATGGGCGCTTAAGAATAGAGTATGGGTTTAGAGCACAACGGAAAGGGGCAATTTGGCCAGCATGTCAAAATCCTTCAAAGAACTGTCACCTCATGGAATGCAAATGATTGCAAGATTTCACGAAATGGGTTGAAAAAGGCTTTTAAACTTTCGAGCAAATGTAATTGGTAGGGATGGACACTCAGGAACAGGGTATGGACAGCCGTCCAAGCATAAAGCAAGGAGGAATTTTTTTGGTCAGATTATATAACCAGAATGCTCTAGCAGACAGAAATGCAAAACATGGATGCTCAGACAGGGCATGTTAACTACTCAAATGCCTAAAAATATTGATTTGCAGGGTTGTACAAATCGAGATAGAGTGTAAAACACAGGGAATGTAAAGGTGTACAGAAAGCGCGTGATTTGTATGAACCAAAATGACAACTTCATAAACTATCAACAATCACAATTAAAATTATGCATCAATTCTCTCTTACTAGATTACTATAAACAACAAGCATACTAGTACAACAATTCATCTTAATAAAGAATAGAGAATTCAAAGGAAAGGAATCAAGATTGGGGAGAGGAGAGTTCTTATAGTTTTACTCCAGCCCTCCAACAAGAGATGAGTCCCCCTTCTTCCTCACAATTCTAGGCAATTTATAGAAAAATCCATCCTCCATTTTTTTATTTTTTTAAAAATAATGCATCCTCCACTCTTTTATTTTAATGATAATGCATCCTCCACTCTTTTATTTTAATGAAAATCCATCCTCCACTCTTTTATTTTAATGATAATGCATCCTCCACTTTTTAGTGGATTTGCAAATCTTATCCTCAATTTTTTTTTATGTGTAATCCATTGATAAATTGTTTATTATTTGTATTTTTAAATGAATATACTTTCAAATTTAGAATTCAAAAATTGAGTTGTGACAGTGGACCTAAATGAGGATGATGGGCGTCAAGCATTGGGCCTCCTTTCTACTGATGTGGATAGCGGGGGAACTGACACTCTTGTGGATTTGGAAACCAAGGCTCTGTGTGTGGTTCCCAAAGGATTCTTCCTATGGGATGCACATTCCCAATTGGGATCCTTCTGCATGGGTCTCTAGGGATCATGCTTCGACATCTATTTTAAAGAATTAGTAAGATCAGTTCAAGGAGAAAGGAACATGCTTGAATCCTACTATTGCCCTCATTTCAAGCCTAGATAAAGGTGAGCACTACATCCAAGTCCTAGATATTATTTTTGAAAGAGGGGTTTTGAAAATAGAGTCATCCTTAATTGAATAATGTTGGAATATTCTAATTTCTTCCACAATCATTTTTGTTATGATAAGTTATATAAAAAGATGAAATTGTAAATGTTTTGATTATAAAAATCTAGAAGATGGAGGAAACTAGTAAGTTGTTTAGAAAGTTTCTAGAGACAAGATAAGCCAAGATTAATATAGAAGTCTTTAGAAGGAAAAAATAGTAAATGTGATGTGCTGGTAATCTCTTGAAAAGACCTCTATATATTAAGGTACCTTATAATTTATTTTATCAAACAATAGTGTTTCTGAATGCAGTAGCATTCCAAGTTTGAGCAATTGGTGTGTGTTCACCTCCATCCACCATCAAAGTGGTATTAGAACAAAGTTGATCTTGTTTGTAGGAAGCTTGGTTGTTTGTGGAGATTATGGGTATCCAAAAGGAAGACTGAGGTTATAGCCAGTAAAGAAAACACTGGAGGGTTGAAAGTTGGGTAGTAAGGGTTGAATAAAGCTAATACAAGTTGCTGAAAAAGGAGGAGTAGGTAACCAAAAATAAAGTACATAAACGAATCACAATTAATTGAAGCTACTGTTGATATAGACAAAAGGGAAATCATTTTTTTAATGCAAGCTGATAGAAATCACTACAGATACAAAGGTTTCAAGAAGACAAGACTGAAGTCATAGCCAAGAGAAGTCGCAACATATTAAACTGTTGCTTAAGGGGTTTACAGATAATAAAAAAAATATGAAGAGGCGACCCTTGTCTAAGATCACCTAAGTCTGATCATAGAACAAATTGAAGTTGCAAGAGGAAGTCATTGAATTAAAAGCTTCCAATAGTAAGAAACAAATTTGCTGCCCTCAAAAGTCCAAAGGGTGATTTGAAGAGAGATCATTGCATCATGTTAATAATCAACAAGGAAAAAAGTGTTGCTTTCAAGGAAAATAGAAATCACAATTGTTGATCCTCCCGGAAGGGATCATAGGAAATGCATCCAACAATAAAGTAGAATTGGTGACCTCTAATAAGTCATAGTTGAAGACAAGAATCATTCAAGTCTGAATGTGGTGTCTGAAAGGGAAAAGAGAACCCAACATGTACCTTACATCATCCTATATTTTACTTAAATAGATATTCAATAACTTAATGCAAGCACATACTACTATGTCCTTAAAGCGGAAACAGACATAGTTGATTTCCCATCTCATTAACTCTTAGAGGAAAGATAATGTAGGTTACAAATCTAAGAAAATTTTAGCATCATAACGGCATGTAATTTAACACTTTAAGAACATGAAAGAAGAAGAATAGAAGAAAGAAAGACAGAAGAGAAGAGACACCAATATATGTGGGGAAAACCCTTTCAGGTAAAAAAACCCCACACTCCAAAGCATCGATCCAATGTATTAATCTGCAGCAACAAACATGTTACAATATACTTGTAGGCTCAAAGTCTTACCATGGAGATTTACAGCTTGCTCCTCTGGAAGAAAAATTGATAGCATAACCCTACATAAAGCTCTCCTCACTCAAACTTCTCCTCAAGCCTTCAATTTATAGACATCTCACAACCAAGAAACCATTATGTGGTTTTCAAAACCATGTGTGAAACCTCTCATGAGGTATGGTACCCAAAAAAGGTGAGATTCCAATCTAAAATTAGGCTCTCACATCCAAAATATTCTCCCCTATTTTTGACCCTTATAGTTGTCATAGACTTTATCATAATATCGCTAAAAATGGCCTTTCCATAATATACTACTAAGTGGGCATCTTTTGACAACTAATAAATCATTTTCAAGGCACCGACATGTGGCATAAGTACCAACTAAAAATTCAAACGCCCCTCTTTTATGCTAGAGTGGAATAAAATAATAACCAATAGTGGGAAAATATTAAATGACAAATAAGAGTTAATAATGGAAAATTTTGCAAGGTTGAGATACCTAATTTTCCAACATTCTCCCACTTGTTGAATAGCTTGCAAGAGTCAAGGGATACACAACCAGTCTATGAATAACTAAGGTTAGCCTCAACTGAACTCCACTATGCTCACGAGCTTTACAAAAGCACCTGTAACATCTTTGAAGTGATCACCATCACGACAAAAAGATTAGAATTCTAAAACCATGATGAAACACTAAATGTCACATAGACACACCAATGTATCCAACTTCAAACCCATTACCAAAACATAACTCTGAAGTCCAAACTTCCTTCAAAACAAAATCGAGCATGGATGCTCCAAAAATAGTTAGAACAACAACCACAACTAGTTGTTTACATCCAACTAAAAAACCCACCATTGATAGAACTTCTGCACATGACATATCCAGCCCATACTACAGCTCTCATCCTTGTATAATCCACTGTCCTTCTCAAATTTACCATCTCTCATGATAAAAAAACATACCAAAACCATTGATGTGCAAAAAATCTGAAGACCTTTGATACTGAAGTCCAATGAAAAACAATCTACCAAAGACATACATACATCCTAGGAATCAAACTACATGAGCAATGCCAGCCAATGCAACACAAAGCCTACCAATCAACACTTACATAAAAGTGTGGATTATAATCAAATCATGTATCACAAAGAACAATCACAATGATCTACAAAACTGCAACCAACCTATTGTAAAATAGAGTATACTTCCACAATAGTTTTCTGCTCACTCTCTCACCTTTGATCTCCTCCACTTCTCCCAAGTCCTCCACATCTCAAATGATATACATTGAAAGAACACATACTGTTGCTAAAAAATAATAAAGTACAACAATAATAGATGACCACAAACCCAGTGATCATACTAGATGAATAAGAACCTCTAGGAAGAAACATGAAACCATAAAGAGAAATTGCAAACCATATCAAGCCCTTCTGCCAACACCACCAAGTGCTAAGTTGTGCCAAGTAAGATCTCCTTCACAAGACCCCAAATGAAAAGCCTTAACAACGCCCAATTGTTCAATCGCATTAGATTAAACAAAACATATATATCTCATATAACCAAAATGGATGTAAGCTTCTCTAACTAAAGAGGATCAAACTCAAAGAAATAATCCATTCCAAAAATAGGAATACAACCCACTAACATCTCCAAAACTTCTCATAAATCAAACCATATACCTAAGGAGATAACCATGCCAAGTAATCCTCAGATGAACACTCCAGAACTAGAAACTATAGCTCAAGATCCATATCCATGAGAAATCAAAGCATAAAACAAAATGAATCTAAAATAACATGGGCAATACCTATCAGATTATTTTCTGCTGAGTGAACTGAGAGTGGGGAATAAGAATGATCCACTAAGATACACCAAGTCTCATAGACTCTCTCCAAGAACAATATCCTCTCAAGTTCAAACATAAACTCCTCTCCATAACAAGTGAAGGTTCCTCGGTCTTTCTACTGAAATTTCACCATTCCAACACATGATCCCCACAACAAGAGATCTCTAACCTCACCTCAAGTCTCTCTAGTATTCATGAGCATCCATCAACTAGTACATGCCAACATCAAATGCATCCTGCAAAATCATGAAGCTTCGAGCAAATGATTAATACTCAAAACCAAAGAGAACTTCACTAGACCATTATCAAAGCTCCCACTGCACGTCTACAAAATCCAGGAACACACATGACATCATGATCTAACATCTCCTCCTAGGAGATCACTACTTGCTCAAATGAACATATCTTGCCAAAGGGACACCATCATGCTAAAACTCCAATATTAGAAATAAGAATCCATCATGGCACAATACCATCTCCAATCACATGAAGATAACTATCCTCTAACAATGGAACTCAAGATGTCAAAATAATCTCATAGCATATAAAAATCATAATCCAAAAGCCTTGCCATGACACCTACAACCACTGTAGAAGATCATCCATCACCAAGTGATAGAGCGACATCACTACCAAAGCTCCCACTAAAACTATGATATCAAACATATCAAAGCATCATGATAACCATCCTCTCAATGAAGATCATCCATGGCTCTAACATGATCTAATAATGAACCTCTACAATACTAGCAACACAAAAGAATAAAGTAGAACCAAGATCTCTAGGTCAAGAAGATAAAACCATCACTATCAAAAATTCACACTAAACTATGTAACCAAGCTATCCATGACACCGTGATAAACATGCTGCAAGTCCCAATTACCAACTATCCAAGACTCTAATCATCCGTCCTCTTATCCCAATGCAACATACCAATGCACAAATGACCACAGCCAAGGCCAACTAACAAAGTCTGCATAAATACTGAATCAATTTTGTGGATATAGACAGTCCACATCCGAGTCATCCCATTACAATCAAATAGGTGATCAGCCCACAAAACTGCATAATTAATAGATCCCAAACATGAAAACTCATCATCACATTATTTACCTACAAACTGAGATAACAAGAAGATAACATGTAGACCACAAGACTCAAACACCAAATCAACCACAGATCTGATTTCTCAAACAAGTCCACATATGAGTAACCATAGTCAAGGAACCCATCAAAAAAATACTATAGAAATTATGAGTGACTAATCACATACCAACATCTCCACACTGAGAAAGCTACAAACCTCCTCACACCATGCACGAAGCATACATGCAAACCTGCAACTATCTTACATCCAGAAACACCCCCAAAGAATCATAATATGAAAAATAGTTTATTCATAGATCTACAAAGCCATAAGTTTTGATTAACCATGTAAAACCTAGAAAACCACCATGTCATTGACATACATGTAAATCCATATACACTTATCATTCGGAAGACTCAAAAGTCTATAAAATTACAATAATAGTTATACCAAAACAATGGAATAACAGAGATAAGCATAACCATAGATTTTGAATGGAAAATTTACAAAACCCTCAAATCAAATCAATATGAAACTGAGACATGCAAGTACAACCAACTAAAAGGGAGTAGAGGTCTAGGAACTCCAGACCCATTTGTAGGCCAACTCCACAACCACCACTATGTACAAGCATATGGAGGAGCTAGGGTGTTCTAGAAGCTTTCAGATCATCCAATGATCAACTCCACAACCTACATGCATTCAAGGTTAACAAAACAATGCCTTCCAATGCCAGGGATTGAAACCAAGCACCCAACATAAGCTCACTAAACCATAGTCATGACAACCCAATTTTCTCCATGTGATTAGGGAGCCAAGAACAAATACCCAACATGAATACTTTGTTGCAAATGACCATAGAATGAAAGAATATAACCACCATGCATGAGGGTTATTACATACTATCAAATAGGAGCTCTAGATCAATATTATATTAAATGTAACCACATGATCAACTCCATAATACTCCATCTTTTCCATCCTTAAAATGCATGTCGTGACCTGAAAACAAGATCAACTACAAGACTTCCACTCAAAAAGAATTAATAATCAACCAATTCCTTCCTATAGATTACCTCAAACTTTCCAAGCTAAGAAATTACAACAGAAGAAATACCTAGAACCTTAAACACCATGGAACCAACACATGCAATCTCATGTAACCATGGAAACATCACAGCTCTGATACCAATTGAAAGAGAAAAGAGAACCCAGCATGCACCTTGCAACATCCTATATTTTATTTAAATAGATATTCAATAACTTGATGTAAGCACATACTACTATGCCCTTTAAGTAGAAACAAACATAGTTGATTTCCCATCTCATTAACCCTTAGAGGAAAGATAATGTAGCTTACAGATTTAAGAAAATTTTAGCAGCATAATGGCAAGTAAATTAACACTTTAAGAACATGAAAGAAGAAGAATACAAGAAAGATAGACAAAAGAGAAGAGACACCAATATACATGGGGAAAACCCTTTCAGGTAAAAAATCCCACACTCCAAAGCATCAAACCAATGTATTAATCTATAGAAATAAACATGTTACAATACACTTGCAGGCTCAAAGCCTTAACATGGAGATTTACATCTTTCTCCTCTAGAAGAAAAACTAAAAGCATAACCCTGCATAAAACTCACCTCACTCAAACATCTCCTCAAGCCTTCAATTTATAGACCTCTCACAACCAAGAAACCATTATGTGGTTTACAAAACCCTGTGCGAAACCTCTCATGAGGTGTGGTGCCCAAAAAAGGTGAGATTCTAGTCTAAAATTAGGCTCTCACGTCCAAAATATTCTCCCCTATTTTTGACCCTTACAGTTGTCATAGAATCTGTCATAATATTGCTAAAAATGGCCCTTCCATAATATACTACTAAGTGGGTATCTTTTGACAACTAATAAATCATTATCAAGGCACCGACATGTCACACAAGTGCCAACTAAAGATTCAAATGCCCCTCTTTTATGTTGGAGCAGAATAAAATAATAACGAATAGTGGGGAAATATTAAATGACAAATAAGAATTAATAACAGAAAATTTTGCAAGGTTGAGACACCTAATTTTCCAACAGTGTCACTACTAAGGGAAATAAAGGAGATTGTAGATCACAACATCAAGGAACTGTAGATTTTTTCACCCAAGTTTTAGTATGATAGCCATCACCTGCAAGAAAAAAGTTGAGATCACATATGTTTCTAGCTAGCAAAGAAAAAAGTAATTATAGTTTTTTCTTGAAGGAAGTTGCCAAGACTAAAATTATAGCATCTAGCAAATAAAATAAGAGGAAGTTTCCATACACGTGTAAAAGGGTTTGTAAGCTACCATGGAAGAAAAAGAAGGTTCATGGAAAATTTTTAGCCCTAAGGAGTCACCAAGTGAAAAGGTGTTTTTTTAACGTTGCATGAAAATGAGATTTAGGTGTAATAAAGGGAGCCACCAGTCTAGGATTGTTGTAACATGAAGAATTTCCACCAAAGGTAAATGGTCATCAAATTTTATGTAAGCCATCAATCTAAAGATTGAAAGAAGGTTGTAGCCAATGGAAAGCGTAGATGGAAGGGATTCATCATTTCATAGTTAGATCACAAAAAAAGGAAGTTGTCAAAGTGCATAAAGGAGTTGAAGGGATCACTGATTAGGAGAAGTCGGATCATAGTCATTTTAGGGAATAGAAGAAGGAAGATCGTAGCCAACAAGAAAAAAGAAAAGCAAGGAGAATATCATCGAAATATCCTAATGTTAGAGACTAAAGTTGCCACTGCCAAGGTAATATAGGGCAGTTTGAAGATGCCAATGGAGAAATCACCAAAGTATTGGCTAAAGCCCTTTTGAAGGTAGTCACAACATTTGTTGAATTGCATCAAAGGAAAAGTTTCCATTATCAAAAAGGAAATTGCTCTTGAAAAATAAAGAGTTGCATCTAGTTGAATATGTGCTTAAATATCTATCTACAGAAGAAGAATGTAAAAAGGAAGATAAATTCCCCATAGGAGAAATACTATTTGTCCATGTTGATTGAGCTAATTTGGTGGGTGCTGTTGAAGAAGACTAAAGTTTTTATTGCATTTATAAAGAAGACAACCAAGTTGTAGTTTCCAGAGAGAAATAGGTAAGAATGAAGTCCTGAAGGAAATTACAATCAAGGAGGTTTTTGTCACTGAAGCAGATTGTAGCTAGAAGGTGAGTGAAGTTGCCAAATAATCATGATATTAGAAATGAAAAACATGGATTTGGAATTGTTGTAGCAAATTAAATCACAAGTAGCAACAATAAGTAAATTAAAAATTATTTCCAATGGAGAAGATTGGTAAAAGAATGATGAAAGCAAATGAAAGTTTGATGTGCCAAAAGGATATTTTGGTAAAATAACTAGTAATAAAAATAAAAATTTGGAAGAAAATTTGACGTGGTTTGAAAAGGAAAATAGTTCTTGAAAGGATGAAATATCAAAATTGAAAGAACAAAATAGTCAATTAGATCAATTACTTGTAGCATGCCTAAAGGAAAATAAGTGTTTAAGGTCTTCACTATGTGATGTTTCATGTGATATAGGTGATTTGGTTGAAATAATTTCTTTAGAAAAAGAATGTAAGGTTGGAGATAAAAATGCGTTTGAACATACAAACCTTGCCAGTTGTGATGATAATGACAAAAGATGTTTTGCAAAGAATGATGGAATGGGTAATGATGAAAAAGGTTTGGGAAAGCATGGGCAAGGAATTAGAGAGCCCATTGAACCTAGGGTAAGGCTGAAGAATGAAGGTCTTGGATATTTTAGAGGTAAAAAAATACAAATGATGTTATAGGTAATATACTAAAAAATAAGTTAGTTCAAAGAATGTATTGTTTTTGGTGTTCTCATTGTAATAGGAAGGGATATAAAAATGAAATGTGTTGTGATTTTCATCCTTGTAGAATATGTTGATTGAATAATCATTATGAAATATGAGTTGGAACAAAGAGTGGAAGAAGCAATCTATGAAAGATTGTATACAGATGAATTATGGATGGATTGGTGTATCTAAATGTTGAACACAGATAACTCAAAGGAAGTAACTAGTGAAAAATGGAGAAATCTATTTGATGTTTTGTAGATCTAAATATCATCAAAAAGAGATATTCACAAAGGCATTAGCAAAAGAGAGTTTTGGGCATTGTAGACACTAAAGCAATTAGTGGTAGAAATTAAGGGGGAGTATCAAAATATTCTAGTAATTTCTTCAACAATCATTTTTGTTAACATAAATTATATAAAAGACAAAATTGTAAATTCTTTGATTAGAAAAATCTAGGAGGAAACTAGTAAGTTTCATAAAAAGTTTCTAGAGACAAGATAAGGCAAAATTAATACAAGTCTACATAAGGGAAAATTATTAAATATGATGTACTAACTCTCTTGAAAATTCCTCTATATATTGAGGCACCTTGTAATGTATTTTGTCAAGAAATAAAAAATATTTTGATCATCAATTAGTAGAAATGTTTTTGAATATTGTTGCATTCTAAGTTTGAGCAATTCACGTGTGTTTATTAAGTATGTATGTGTTCACCTCAATCAACCATAAAAAAAATTTGGACGTTGACCTAATGTGGATGTTGTGAGATCTTGGGCTAAGAAATGTTGGTTCATTAAAGGGAAAATGGATGTTGTAGCTATGGCCAAATATTTCTTCTCTTTCTCATTTCCTTGTGTAGAGGACCTTTGTAATGCTCTTGCAAGGGGTCCATGGTTTTTGGGATAAGAAATCATGGTTCTCAAGAAATATAACTAAAACAAGAAAACATATAGTGTTTGTGAGGATATGCCTTTACATGAATGCTTCTACCATACTCTCTTCATAGATCTCCATATCAACAAAGGTGGGGATCTTGAAGTAGTTCTTGGAGTTTCAGAAATCCTCTATGGGTTGCTATAGATACAAAAAGTTAGGTCATAAGGTGAAGGATTTGCCTTAAAGTAAATCCTTCACGCAAGGAGAAAAATAAAAACTAGTTTGTGAGGTTGGTAAGCTCATGGAAGGAGAGAAGACATAAATCTTAGATAAAGAGTCCTTGGAACCCATTTCAAATGTGGTTCTTAAGGAATCGTTGATAGAAGGGCTTGTTCTCAAGAACATTGAGGAAACATTAGAAGGCATCTCCATTGTTGAGGATATGCTACAAGAAAAGTTTAGTTTGTAAGTTTCTCTAGTGGAGGAATTTGAAACAGAGGACGAAGTTGATCCCTGGATGTAACATACCATCTTATATTACATAGAATTTCACACACAATTTACTAAGAAAGTAAAATGAACATGTTGAACATGTTTTTTTTTTTTTTTTAAATTTTATCACTTGTGTTTTCTCAAGAAATAAATACAAATCTTTTCTGAATATTTTTCAACCTTGAAATTACATTATATTCAAAGATAATATCATAGTGAAAATATTTCACTTTACATTTACAAATAAATTTGCACTTGGCAATATAACAATCTTTCATAAGTTTGTCAATCATAAGTCATAACATAAGTGTACTGCATCTAGAATCTGGTATATGTCCCACAAGTCTTGGTGAGTCTTTTGCTACAGAGTGAGAGCATCATCTGAGTGTGTTACCTCCAACCTAGACCGGCGGTCCACTGCACACCTTCCTTCCTGGAAATGGCCCTACCCTTCATGAAAAGTATAGAAATAAAGAATCTACTAGTTTCCATCTGAGTTCTAGTGTTGTGTCCTATGTAACTCAATTGACCATACAACTCTAGACAATCTTCTAGCTAAGTATGATCATTCTAAAATGTCACGTGATCTAGGCACTGTGAACTGACTAATGCATGTAGAGACAAATGCATCACTTTAGCCAAAGTTTTTATATAAATAGATGTTTGCAATAAATGTAGTCGTGTGTTTGCACACCTTAAACCCAACTTGGAAACTATCTCATCCTACAATTTGACTTTCTTCACTAGAATCTATAGATACAAATTGTCTTAACTATACTCAAATCCTAGTCAATCTGACTTAGAATTGATCCTTAATATAGGTTATACATGCAATATGTAAGTTTAGGTAACTTTAACCTTTCAGAAAGGCCCTCGCTACATACTTGCAAATACCAGGGTCTATGACTTCCTGTCATTCTACTCAATGACTCAAATATTAAGCAATCTTGTGGTATATGTCAAGTTTCAACTCTATCAAGAAATCATTTAGATTTATCTCATAGATTATTCTTAATTTATTTTGTCTTGATCTATGGTTTCTCGACCATTCACTGTTGACCATAAAATAAATTAGAATAAAAAAATGTTAAAACTGACTAGATAAGAGTTTTAAATTTTTCTAAACCCTTTGGGGTTGATTCTAGGATTATAATTTCTCTATCCCAAACTCATTGGTATAACAAATACTCCAAAAGTAAAAGTTTATAAAATAGAAGAAAAAAACTCTAGTCTTCTCTAGACCACTTGGGAATTGTTTGAATTCACATCTCTCATAATATGTAAAAACATAGAACACGAGGTATATCCTCATTAATATAAGAAGTTAATGAATACTATCATTATTTTATCTAATCTTTCAACTAAGTCAATCTTTCAACCTAGATAGGTTTGAGTCTACAATAATAACAATACAATATATTCGACCTCTTGGTCCTCTTAAGTCCACCGACTTTTTAATATTGAAAAGGTTATGAACTCATGTGTATCATCCTTTGAATATAAAAATAATACCAATCATTGTTGTAGAATGCATATGTGATATAATATCACTACACTAGGTGTTTTTAACGATACCAAAATCATTTCTACATATAATAAAATAAGTGATTAGGTATCACAAAATCTTTGATAGTACATAGTAACACTTGTACGTATAAATCTTGGAAAATGAAAACTTGTCTCTATCTAAACTTTCAAACTTACTTCTAGGTTAATACTAGAGTTCTCAACAAGTTGGTCTCAGCTCTTATATATAAGTTGTCTTGTTATACCACTGTGATAGTAAAAGATAAAGACAACTATACATAGAATTCGAAAACTCCTCCATAAGCATCTTGATCCTTCAGTATATGTGATACAAGTGGAGATAATCACAAGAAATACCAAGACAACTGTGGAGATGGAGATAAATCATTATATATATATATATATAAAAGATTGGTTTGAGAAGAAGGTGTATAACACAAGACCATTACCCAAATTGCTACATGAAAAACAAGATACAGTCTGCTAGTATATGTTACCTAACAAACCCTAGACTTAAGTCCACCAAGCATTAAAGTTTAATCACAAATATTCTCGATGATACTACGTTGACATGATAGTGAGTTCACTTCATAGTATTTCTATGTTTAAAAAAGTATCAAAGTTTTCTATTAGTTCGAGGATATCGAACAATGGTAAGAAAAATATTCTTCAAAATATTCCCTCTGGAAACTGTAGTATTCCATTGTTTATACTATACAATTTTTAATAATCATTACTCTAACAAGCAATGAGATTCTAGTAGCTTCTATTTTCTGGGTGCTATATTAAAGATAGACAAGATAATTATTTTGTTTTACATAACTCTAATGCTTTGCTCTACAAAAATACAAACTCTGCAAACAAATACAGAATACTGGTATCACAGATAAAGAATAATATACTTGTTTAAATGAGATACTCTTACCTTTATGGTGTCAGATTCCAAATCCTATCTAGTTCCTCCTTACTATCTCTGCTACCTACACTATGGTAACTATGCCTTCTTCTATGTTTGTCCTTACTTCCTCCTATGGATCATCTATATAGCATAACTCTCTCTCACGGTATAAAAAAATAATAGAGCTCTATTGAGTCTCACAAATCCTTCCCTGCGGATTATTGCACAATGTATCTCTGTGTCTAACACAGTCTTTCATTCCTCCCTAAATTGGACTTGCTCTCATATAGACCATATCCCACACATCATTTACATTGACATTATAGCCTTTTAAAAGGCTTCACTCTCCACAATACCATGGATTCTTCTTGCATGTGTGCCCAATTTCAACCTTAGTGGCATGCAAAAAACATTAAAGGAGTAACTGGTCAGTATAACTAGTCCTAACTAATTGACAACTCCTCCATACTCTCTGAAACCAACATAGAGAAAAAAGGGGGATGACCATCATAACTAGGATGGAGTGGTTTATGTTGATTGGCAACTTAACCATGTATCATTTAAACTCCACATCTACATAGTATGAGTTTAAAATTTCGACCATATATATATAACTATTGAACACAATGAGGTACTAAGAGGAGGGGTGAATTAGCACATACTAAAACTTAACCCGATATTAGCAAATAAAATTGAATAACATATAGAATAGAAAGGAAATCATGTAACACAAGAATCAACACATGACATGATTTTTTTTTATGTGGAAAACCCTATGATAGAGAAAAATGATGGTGAGTGTTAGATCACAATATAATATGCTCACTACAAAAATGTTACAACTTTGTTTTAGGGCTTCAACCCAAGGAAGTTACTACTCCGTGTATTACAAATTTGATTTAGGTCTACCACCCAAGGAAGCTACTACTCCCTAAATGTCTTCTAACTACAATAGGCTTTACAAAGGTAGTACAATTGTATGGACTGCTATAAAGAATACATCTGACTTATGCTGATGATGCAGTCTACTTTTTCTTCTCAATATATATCCTCAAACTGATTTCACACACTTCATATCTTGCACTCTGCTGTACTGATTAAACTACTGATTGGGTTGGCATCATAATCAACATTGGATGAACCATGCACCTCTTCCCAAGTCGGCCTCAAAACATAAAATATGATAAGAAAAACTTGTTACAGACCTTAGGACTTCATTAAGAGGATCAATGTACATCTCTCCATACATTCAAAGATAAGGAAACTAGTCAAGATCCTCTTTACATGTTAGATACTTCACTAATCAGCTCAAATTCTTCAACACTACTAACTATTCATCTTCATACAGTTGGGGAGAAGCCAAAACTCTATGCAGACCAAGAATTCAATCACACATGAAATCAACAACCTTCATACTCCTTACCTTTGAAATCTCAACTAAATCTATGCATTTGCAAGACAAGAAACATGACTAGATATAGAAAACAGAGCATCTTCGATCACATGTGATACTTCACATCTGAAAATATGGTGTTGCGGTAAAATGCAAGACTTGAAAGATTTTGGGAATGAGCTTAAACATCATTATATGCTTCTTGTTAGATCTGTACACTATTATCTGATGCTTTCGGAGGATTTCAAAAGTTTGGCATGGATAACCAGGAGTCTAGATGGTAGTTATACTCAACACTTTACTTGTAGACATAATAACATGATGCAGTACCGAAAAATGAAATTTTTATACATACAGATAATACCTGATATCCCTTGGAACATGTAGTGTCTCCACACACCCTCTAGTGACTGATCAATACACGTTTCATCCTCCACAAAACTCAAACTTATGTACTCAGGCTCTAGAACAAATTACATTGCCTTTGTCACTTTGTAACTTTTCATGCAGATGATATAAGGACTTGAAAACTTGGATTTATCATTTCAGTTATCTTCAGAACTACAAGATAAAATATTTCTCTGTGGAGAAATGGAGACCAACTCAAGATGAATCTATCTTAGGATGTGCATTGTGAATGCCTTAGATTTCTGCTTCTTACCATTAAGTGCAATACTCCCAACTGATGGAATATATATGTGTGGATATAGGGAACATGCAAAGACATGAGTGTTTACCTCTGCATCACGGTCAAACACAAAACTAATAATCTCCCCATACTTAGACAAATTTCTCTTCAACTGGTTTGCCTTGACCATACTGACTCTTCCTTTGTACAAGTTTGTCTATACATTTCCATCTATTATATTCACATCAATATATTCTATTTTGACATCATTGACGACAAACATTGCCAACAATCTCCCCCTTTGTCATTGATGGCAATATATACTCCCCCTTAGACATGTGTTTCTATCTCCTCCTTTGACATCAAGAATAAATGGATTGACATCCTTTGTTTGTATCAATCCAAAACATTGTATAGACTCCCCCTTACAAAAATACTTCTAAACTATACTCCCCCTGACTATGTTATTTAGTTAGAAAATTGTACCTTTGAAAACTAAAATGGTACTGCTAATCTACTCAATACTTCCGCAATGCTATGTATATCAAAAATTGTTTTATTTACATTTCTCTAACAACTCGCTTGGATGGTATGATAGTCTTGTAGAGTAGCTTGAGTTGTTGAATAGTGGCAGTCTAGATGACACACTTTGAGGTTAGCATATGGTTCTGACAATAACACTCCATGCATGTCTCCTCAGCTTCCTCTTGGTTGCTTGGGGTTTTCATCTTTTGCTCTACCTTTTCTGCTTCCCCTAGCAGACCGGACATTGAGGCAAGTCTCAGATTTACTACCTATCTCAGCTAACCAAATTGTTTCTTTATGTTTTCTCTTTGATCTTGTAGTTGAGATAGTTGTCCATGTAGGTCTTCCACTTGTACCCTTGTTTCACCCATCTTGTCTTTTGACAAATCATAAACTTTTGCCAACTTAAAAATTTGTGACTCAATATAGTCCATCTGAGCTTTAATGTTCTTTGTGGAATTTGACCATTTTAAGTAGAACAAATATAATGTTGTGGCCCCATCAACGCAAGCTTTGAATTTCTTCAAGTTTTCTTTAAGCTTGTCATGTGTACTAGCACATTTGTCAACCATCTCCATCATTTTTTTGTAATTTATTCTTCTTTCTCCCACTTGTTCTGCTTTTTGCTCTAGCTGGGAGGAGTGATCCTTGAAGGAGTCCATGAATGAATCAATTGATCCTTGACCAATCTCTTCTTCTCCAACTTGACTCTTCTCTAGAGTCTTTTCTTTATCATCAACAACTACATCTTTTGAAGGTTCTTCATGTTGCTTTGTATTCACTGGAACATTATGTAGATATTGCACTCTTGTTTGATCATCCACTTGTTTAGTGTTCTCTGGAACACTCTGTCCATTTTTCTAATTGTCCTAAGGACTAGAATCAATATTCACATCTCTGTACATATTTTCATCCATCTTCTCTTTTTCAATTGGTTCTTCTTTCTCTAGAGAGGATGTAACATCATGATGAGCTGACTGTGGTGGTGAAACATGTGGTTGTTCCACATCCTCTTTTTCTCTTAGTTCACCAAGCGCTTTAAGAGTTATTTCTTTAGTTTCTTTTGTAATTTTTTCAATGTCTTCCTTTTTTTTCTGCATGAGAGTGTCTACTTTGTGTTTTGTTCTAAGCTCTTGTGCTTGCCTTTGAACTAAGTTATTGTTTTCTTCTTTTGAAAGGGAAGCTCCAGTTTTATCCAAGGCATCTTGTCTGAGTTTTTCATCTAAGGCAATAGCTTCTTCTTTATCCCTTCATAGTGCTTTCGTAGGCTTTCCGATACTCTAGACAAGATCTCATCTAGAGACTTATTATATCTCACCATGTACACAACAACAACCTTTTCAATGATGGCTCCTCAAAATTAAATTTTAGGAAAAGTGCAATAGTTTCATCAAACAAATTATGATAAATAATAGCATTATAGACAACATGTAGAGACATAGGTACTCTAGAAGAAGATATTGGTACTTGGGAGTCATTTTTCTTTTTCTTCTTAAGAGGAGGAGTTCGCTATGTTTCTTCTTCTTCTTCACTTCTTCTATATCTTGTTTCTTTTGGCCTTCACCTTGACCTTCGGTTCCTTTTTCTTCTTTTCCTTTTACCATTTCTTTGAAATCACCTCTTGTTCTTTATCACTCTCAATCTCTTCTACAATAGTTTCCTTCTTCTTTGATTATTTTCCCTTGGATTTCATTGGTGTTTGACCTTCAAAGACTTGAGTATGTCTAGCAGAGGGAGTGGAATACAGTATACTAGCAGTGGATTAAGAAGCAGATCTACCTAATCTTCTTGGTGTTGGATGGTCAAAAGTGAGAGGCACATCATATTTAGTAGTGTGATGAGTAGTGAAGCCTCCACGTGGGATACCAACCTTTTTGAATAACTTTCTTTTATTCTTTTGTACCTCTTCTTCAGCCCTTTTCTTGCATATTTTGTCCTTAATTTTTTCACAAGTTTTGAATCTTTCACCTTTATGGTCTTTAGGTAGACTTAATAAAATCCCAACATAGGCCTTAACTTCTTCATCAGATACTTCATATGGAAGTTTGGGAATCCATGGAGTCCTCGACTCCACTGCTACTATATAAAAACAATCTTTGTCCACAAGAAATGTTATGTCATCTTTGTACTTCTTGACCAAATCAAAGCAGATTGTATCCCTTTTATGTATTTTAGTTTGGAAATCTTGAAGAATCCCCAAAAGACAGCTTTATATATTTTTAAGTCAAATTTTCTTATGTATTCTTTGATTTGTGCTTCTACTGGCCTATCTTGTTGCCATATCTTTCCTTTGAATCCTAGTAACTCATTCATGAAATAGAATGCCAGAGAAATGATCAATGAACCATACTTGAAGCTGTACCATGTATCCTTCATTTTTCTTAGATTCTCTAACAATTGATCCTTCATCACTTCATGCAAATCAAAATCCTTACCCTCTTTAGCCATCTGATAGGTAGTGTATATGGATGTACCAGTTGCAAATCCCTCCTTGTTGGAGTAGTACACTTTGTATGCAATTCCCATTGCTGCATATCTTACACTGGGATCAATAATATCATCAATGGTTAAATTCCTTTTGTCAAATTTGTCACCAGTTAATTCAATGACCTTTTCATTCTTTATTGATTTCATCTGCGGTATGGTTCTACTGGAGCATAGTCCTGTTACAACCCTAATAGCTTCATTTGTTATTTGATAAGCTTTATCAAGGTATATGAATTCATCATGAATTCTACTAAGGATATACCTAACTCAGTCATGCTTATTACATAAATCTAAGAAGTCATTCCAAACATTCAAATAGTTTTCTTTAATGTTGGCATACTTAGGTTTGTAATGTCTATCATCATCATCTAACAGTCCATGCGTTAGGGTTTCAAATTTACCATGGTCAATCTCCTCCAATTTTGCATGAATTTATATTCTCACATCTTTCGTGTATACCTCAAATGCAAGAACATTAGATAATGCTTCGCTACTATCAACTTCCATTGCCTTATAAGGGTGTTTGTTGAATTTTGGTTAGGGTTCATCAACAATGTTGATCAAATGAGGAGTAAAGGATGTAGCCATCTTAATAGCTTTAAGAACTAGGGTTTTAACTAGAGAAATAAAAAAATACCTGTAAATGCAGAGAGTAGGGTTTGCTTCAACAATTTGCTGAGAATCCTTTATATTTTATCAATCTTTTCAAATTGCTTGGTTTTGTTCAAATGAGGGTGAGAATGATCAAATATTTCATATATACATCTCTCACCAACCAATTTCATTATGCATTAGTTGCATTCACATTTTTCCCTAGTTTGCCTTTTTCCTATACATAAGCCAACAATTCCTCAGCAATCCTCTGCAAGCTGGTCAATTGCTCCGAAATTTTTGTCAAGCTCATCTGCATGTTGAATTCTTTTAGCATCATGAAGGGGAGGTGAAGGATTTACAGCAACAATTCCCCCTGAGTCCATGTATCCTTTTGGTAGATGCCCTTATCACTGTAAATCCTTGAGACTTCTGCAATCTTCCACATTCAGAGATTTTTCTCTGGAATCTTGATCAAACTTCTTTAAATCCTTATCTTAGTGTGCATGCATCAACACTAGCCAAAATGCTAAGAAATTCAACATCTTGCTTATTCAGGGGTTTGAAGAATTTTATAGTTATAACTCCCCCTAAACAAGTACTTCATCTTTTAGTTATCGGAGGATCCATCTACACTAGGTAGAGGTCCGGAAATATCACATACTACCTCCTTCTTTTCCATCCTTTCCTGAGAAATATCAAGTTTATTTTTGGAAATAGGCCTCATATTCTTTCCAAAGTGCCTTGTTTGATTGTAGTCATGATAGGTGCACTTTGTTCGCTGAGCATTTCTATTTCTCCTTGCCTTTGATATGTAGTTAGCTAAATTGTGGCAAAAATTATTACAAGTATAACAATATCCATAAAAGGATTGAGCATTATCCCTCTTGTTCCTTTGCATTTTACTTCTACACACATTAGCCTTATGTCCCATCTTATTGCATACATAACACCTAACTGAATTCTGATTTGTGTTACTTCTACATTCAACAACTTTATGACTAACTTTATTGGAAGTGTAACATCCTAAAGCATTTTGATTTATCTTTCTCTTGCAATCAATAGCTTTGTGCCCAAACTTATTGTAAGTAAAACAATTACTATTGAAACTTTGAGAATATCTGATGTGAGCTGGTTGCATTGTAGGTGGATGATGTCTGAAATTTTTATACATATTCTTCCTTTGTCTTTTGACAGGAGTGAATTGATCTTCTTTTGTAACTTTGTAGGTTTTCTTCTTAGGATCTTCAATGCAAGTCTTCTCCTTATTTGTTTCAGCCTTTCCTGATTGGAAGTTATTATGTAGATTTAAAGAGGCACCGATCATTGGACTCTTCCCCTTTTCAAAACTAGGGCTTGATTTTCATTTACTGGCTTTTGAGAGTTAATAATTTTATGAAGGATTTTAGTTCCTCCTTTCAGCTTTAGTCCCTTGTCAATCTTCTCTTTTTTGGGCTTTCCAATTCTTTCCTTGGAACGACAACTTCTTCCTCAAGTTTTGAACATTCAGTTGATTCCTCATTGAGCTTGATGTTTAAGTAGTCTTCAATCCTCTTCTCTTCTTCAACCATAACCTTTACATTTGAGATCGTATCTTCAGCCTCTTTGAGCTTTATGTCACCCCCTTTGTCTCCTAGTAGATTTTTCAACTTACAAATTTCTTCTTTTGACTCTGGAATTTGTCTTCAATGTGTCAATTCTCTCTTTTTCTAATTCAAGCATGCCTTCATACTCTACATTCAGTCCTATGACTTCATCTAGTTCATTAAGGTTTGCCTTGAGTTCTTCCTCAAGGTCTACTTCACTCCCATCAATATCCCAACCTTCAGGTTCCATTGTTTCAAGATCTAGTTCTGGTACAAATACATGAATGTCCATAACTTTAGATTCCATGTGTTCAAGTGTTGGATCTGCCTTAGTTGTTAACCTTTTCAAAGGCACTTGGCTCTGATACCAATTGTTGAACACAATGAGATGCTGAGAGGGTAGGTGAATCAACACATACTAAAACTTAACTAGATATCAACAAATAAAACTAAACAACATATAGAACAGAAAGGAAATCATGTAACACTAGAATCAACGCATGACACCGGTATTTTTACATGGAAAACCCTAAGACAAGGAAAAACCATGGTGAGTGTTAGCTCACAATATAATATGCTAACTACAAAAATGTTACAACATTGTTTTAGGGCTTCAATCCAAGGAAGTTACTACTCCCTGTATTATAATTTTGATTTAGGACTACCACCCAAGGAAGCTACTACTCCCTAGGTATCTGCTCACTGCAATAAGTTTTACAAAGGTAGTACAATTGTATGGATTGTTATAAAGAACACATCTGACTTATATTGATAATGCAATATGCTTTTTCTAGTCAATATATATCCTCAAACTAATTTCGTACACTTCATATCTTTCCTTGTACTCTGTTGTGTTCATATTCACCTTATTACCTAACAAATTAAGTTAATCTTCTATAAATATCCTCTGCAACACATTAAACCACTGATTAGGTTGACGCCATTATCAACATTGGATGAACCATGTACCTCTTCACAAGTCAGCCTCAAAACATACAATATGATAAGAAAAACTTGTTGCAAACCTCAAGACTTCATTAAGGCAATCAATACACATCTCTCCATACATTCAAAGATAAGGAAACTAATCAGGATCCTCCGCACATGTCAGATACTTAACCGGTCAACTCAAACTATTTAACTCTACTAACCGTTCATCTTCATATAGCTGGGGAGAAGCCAAAAACTCTATGTGGACCAAGAATTCAATCAGACATGAACTCAACAACCTTCATACTCCTTACTACCAAAATATCAACTTAATCTATACATCTGCAAGACAAGAAACATGACTATCTATAGAAAATAGAGCATCTGAGATCACATGTGATACTTCACATCTCAAAATATGATGTTGCAGTGAAATACAAGACCTGAAACCTTTTGGGAATGAGCAAGTAAGCATCATTATATGCTTCTTATTAGATCCACACACCTTTATCTGATGATTCTGCAGGATTTCAAAAGTTTGACATGGACAACTAGGAGTTTGGATAATAGTTATGCTCAAAACTTTACTTGGAGACATAATAACTTGATGTGATACCAAAAAAATGAAATTTTTCTGCATGCAAATCATACCTAATATTCAATCAAACATGTAGTGTCTTTGCACACCTTCTAATGACTGATCTATACATGTTTCATCCTCTATAAAACTCAAATTTGTGTACTCAGGCTCTGGAAGAGACTATATTGCCTCTTTCACTTTGTAACTTTTCATGCAGATGAGATGAGGACTTGAAAACTTGGTTTCTTCATTTCAATACCTTAGTAAAGGTGTCTTCAAAACCCCAAGATAAAATATTTCTCTACTGAGAAATGCAGACCAACTCAAGATGAGTCTACCTTAGGATGTGCACTGTGAATTCCTTATTCAGATTATCAAGGCATTGACATGTGATACAAGTCCCAACTAAAGATTCAAATGCCCCTCTTTTATGCTGGAGCAGAATAAAATAATAACAAATAATGGGGAAATTTTAAATGATAAATAAGAATTAATAACGAAAAATTTTGCAAGGTTGAGACACTTAATTTTCCAACAGTATCACTACTAAGGGAAATAAAGGAGATTGTAGAATACAACATCAAGGAACTGTCAATTTTTTCACCCAAGTTTCAGTATGATAGCCATCACCTGCAAGAAAAAAGGTGAGATCACATATGTTTCTAGCCAGCAAAGAAAAAAGCTATTATAGTTTTTTCTCTAAGGAAGCTGCCAAGACTAAAAGTATAGCATCTAGAAAATAAAATAAGAGGAAGTTTCCATAGAAGCGTAAAAGGGTTTGTAAGCTACCATGGAAGAAAAAGAAGGTTCATGGGAAATTTTTAGCCCTAAGGAGTCACCAAGTAAAAAGGTGTTTTTTTAAACGTTGCATGAAAAGGAAATTTAGGTGTAATAAAGGGAGCCACCAATCTAAGATTGTTGTAACATAAAGAATTGCCACCAAAGGTAAATGGTCGTCAAATTTTATGTAAGCCATCAATCTAAAGATTGAAAGAAGGTTGTAGCCAATGTAAAACGTATATAGAAGGGATTGATCATTTCATTGTCAGATCACAAAAAAAGGAAGTTGTAGAAGTGCATAAAGGAGTTGAAGGGATCATTGATTAGGAGAAGTGTGATCATAGTCATTTTAGGGCATAGAAGAAGGTAGATTATAGCCAACAACAAAAAAGAAAAGGAAGGAGAATATCATCAAAATATCCTAATGTTGGAGACTAAAGTTGCCACTGCCAAGGTAATATAGGGTAGTCTAAAGATGCCAATGGAGAAATCACCAAAGTATTGGCTAAAGCCCTTTTGAAGGTAGTAACAACATTTGTTAAACTGCATCAAAGGAGTTAGGGAAAAGTTGTCATTATCAAAAAGGAAATTGCTCTTGAAAAACAAAGATTTGCATCTTGTTGAATACGTGTTTAGAGATCTATCTACAGAAGAAGAGTGTAAAAAGGAAGATAAAATCCCCATAGGAGAAATACTCTTTGTCCATGTTGATTGAGCTAATTTGGTGGGTGCTATTGAAGAAGACTAAAGTTTTTATTGCATTTATAAAGAATACAACAAGATTGTAGTTGCCAGAGAGAAACCGGTAAGAATGAAGTCCTGAAGGAGATTGCAATCAAGGAAGTTTTTGTCACTGAAGGAGATTGTAGCTAGAAGGTGAGTGAAGTTGCCAAATAATCATGACATTAGAAATGAAAGACATGGATCTGGAATTGTTGTACCAAATTAAATCACAACAAGTAGCAACAACAAGTAAATTAAAAATTATCTCCAATGGAGAAGATTGGTAAAAGAGTGACGAAAGAAAATGAAAGTTTGATGTGCCAAAAGGATATTTTGGTAAAATAACTAGTAACAAAAATAAAAAATTGGAAGAAAATTTGAAGTGATTTGAAAAGGAAAATAGTTCTTGAAAGGATGAAATATCAAAATTGAAAGAACAAAATAGTCAATTAAATCAATTACTTGTAGCATGCCTAAAGGAAAATAAGTGTTTAAGGTCTTCACTATGTGATGTTTCATGTGATATAGGTGATTTGGTTGAAATAATTTCTTTAGAAAAAGAATGTAAGGTTGGAGATAAAAATGCGTTTGAATATGCAAACCTTGCTATTTGTGATGATAATGACAAAAGATGTTTTGCAAAGAATGTTGGAATGGGTAATGATGAAAAAGGTTTGGGAAAGTATGGGCAAGGAATTAGAGTGCCCATTGAACCTAGGGTAAGGCTGAAGAATGAAGGTCTTGGATATTTTAGAGGTAAAAAAATACAAATGATGTTATAGGTAATATACTAAAAAATAAGTTAGTTTAAAGAATGTATTGTTTCTGGTGTTATCATTATAATAGGAAAGGATATAAAAATGAAATGTGCTGTGATTTTCATCATTGTAGAATTTGTTGATTGAATAATCATTATGAAAAATGAGTTGGAACAAGAGTGGAAGAAGCAATCTACGAAAGATTGTATACAGATGAATTATGGATGGATTGGTGTATCTAAATGTTGAACATGCTTAACTCAAAGGAAGTAACTAATGAAAAATGGAGAAACCTATTTGATGTTTTGTAGATCTAAATATCATCAAAAAGACATATTCACAAAGGCATTAGCAAAAGAGAGTTTTGGGCATTGTAGACACTAAAGCAATTAGTGGTAGAAAATAAGGGGGAGTGTCAGAATATTCTTGTAATTTCTTCAACAATCATTTTTGTTATCATAAATTATATAAAAGATAAAATTGTAAATTCTTTGATTAGAAAAATCTAGGAGGAAACTAGTAAGTTTCATAGAAAGTTCTTAGAGACAAGATAAGGCAAAATTAATTCAAGTCTACATAAGGGAAAAGTATTAAATATGATGTACTAGTAATCTCTTGAAAATTCCTCTATATATTGAGGCACCTAGTAATGTATTTTGACAAGAAATAAAAAATATTTTGATCATCAATTAGTAGAAATGTTTTTAAATATTGTTGCATTCCAAGTTTGAGCAATTCACGTGTGTGTATTATCTATGTATGTGTTCACCTCAATCCACCATAAAAAATTATTGGACATTGACCTAATGTGGATGTTGTGAGATCTTGGGCTAAGAAATGTTGGTTCATTAAAGGGAAAATGGATGTTGTAGCTATGGCCAAATATTTCTTCTCTTTCTCCTTTTATTGTGTAGAGGACCTTTGTAATGTTCTAGCAAGGGGTCCATGGTTTTTGGGATAAAAAATCATGGTTCTCAAGAAATGATATTTGAGTTTTGATCTTGTTAGAGAAACTTTCAATGTAGCCCTAGTCTGGGTTAGGCTAACAGGGCTTCCAACGAATTTCTAGGAAAAGGAGGTGTTTAGAGGCATCACTAGTGCATTTCGTCAACTCTTGGCTATTAGAAATATAACTAAAACAAGAAAGCATATAGTGTTTGTGAGGATATGCTTTTATATTGATGCTTCTACTTTACTCTCTTTGTAGATCTCCATATCAATAAAGTTGGGGATCTTGAAGTAGTTCTTGGAGTTTCAGAAATCCTCTATGGGTTGCTATAGATGCAAAACGTTAGGTCATTAGGTGAAGGATTGCCTTTAAAGTAAATCCTTCATGCAAGGAGAAAAATAGAAACTAGTTTGTGAGGTTGGTAAGCTCATGGAAGGAGAGAAGACATAAATCTTTGATAAAGAATCCTTGGAACCCATTTCAAATGGGGTTCTTAAGGAATCGTTGATAGAAGGGCTTGTTCTCAAGAACATTGAGGAAACATTAGAAGGCATCTCCATTGTGGAGGATATGCTATAGGAAAAGTTTAGATTTTAAGTTTCTTTAGTGGAGGAATTTGAAATAGAGGATGAAGATGATCCTTGGATGTAACATACCATCTTATATTACTTGGAATTCCACACACAATTTACTAAGAAAGTAAACTAAACATGTTAAACATGTTTTTTTTTTTAAATTTTATCACTTGCATTTTCTCAAGAAATAAATACAAATCTTTTCTGAATATCTTTCAAACTTGAAATTACAATATATTCAAGGATAATATAATAGTGAAAACATTTCACTTTACATTTACAAATAAATTTGCACTTGGCAATATAACAATCTTTCATAAGTTTGTCAATCATAAGTCATAACATAAGTGTATTGCATCTAGAATCTGATATATGTCCCACAAGTCTTGGTGAGTCTTCTTCTACAGAGTGAGAGCATCATCTGAGTGTCTTACCTCCAACCTAGACCGGCAGTTGACTGCGCACCTTCCTTCCTGGAAATGGCCCTACCCTTCATGAAGATTATAGAAATAAGGAACCTACTAGTTTCCATCTAAGCTCTAGTGTTGTGTCCTATGTAACTCAATTAACCATACAACTCTAGACAATCTTCTAGCTAAGTATGATCATTCTGAAAGTTCACGCCATCTAGGCACTATGAACCGACTAATGCATGTAGAGACAAATGCATCATTTAAGCCAAAGTTTCTATATAAATATATGTTTGAAATAAATGTTGTAGTTTTTTTGCACACCTCAAACCCAAATTGGAAACTATCACACCCTACAGTTTGACTTAACTATACTCAAATCCTAGTCAATCTGACTTAGAATTAATCCTTATTATAGGATATACATGCAATATGTAAGTTTAGGTAATTTTAACCTTTCAGAAAGGTCCTCGCTACATACTTGCAAATACCAGGGTCTATGACTCCCTGTCATTCTACTCAATGACTCAAATATTAAGCACTCTTGTGGTATATGTCAAGTTTTGACTCTATAAAGAAATCATAGAATTTGAAAACTCCTCCATAAGCATCTTGATCCTTTAGTATATATGATACAAGGTCATTTGACAAGTGGAGATAATCACAAGAAATACCAAGACAACTGTGGAGATGGAGGTAAATCATAATATATATATAAAAGATTGGTTTGAGAAGAAGGTGTATAACACAAGACCATTTCCCAAATTTCTATTTGAAAAACCAGATACAGTCTGCTAGTATATGTTACCTAACAAAAGCTAGACTTAAGTCCACTAAGAAATAAATTTTAATCACAAATATTCTGGATGATACTACGTTGACATGATAGTGAGTTCACTTCATATTATTTCTATGTTTAAAAAGGTATCAAAGTTTTCTATGAGTTCAAGCATATCGAACAATGGTAAGAAAAATATTCTTCAAAATATTCCCTCTGGAAACTGTAGTATTCCATTGTTTATACTATACGATTTTAATAATCATTACTCTAACAAGCAGTGAGATTCTAACAGCTTCTATTTTCTGGGTGCTATATTAAAGATAGACAAGATAATTATTTTGCTTTACATAACTCTAATGCTTTGTTCTATGAAAATACAAACTCTGCAAACAAATACATAATACTAGTATCACAGATAAAGAATAATATACTGTTTTAAATGAGATACGCTTACCTTTATGGTGTCAGTTTCCAAATCATGCCTAGTTCCTCCTTACTCTCTCCACTACCCACACTATGGTAACTATGCCTTCTTCTATGTTTGTCCTTACTTCCTCTTATGGATTGTCTATATAGCATAACTCTCTCTCATGGTATAAAAAAATAATAGAGCTCTATTGAGTCTCACAAATCCTTCCCCGTGGATTATTGCACAATGTAGCTCTATGTCTAACACAATCTTTCATTCCTCCCTAAATTGGAGTTGCTCCCATATAGACCATATCCCACACATATCATTTACATTAACAATATAGCCTTTTAAAACACTTCAATCTCCACAATACCATGGATTCCTCTTGCATATATGCCTGATTTCAACCTTAATGGCATGCAAAAAACATTAAAGGAGTAACTGGTCAGTATGACCACTCCTAACTAATCGACAACTCCTCCATACTCTCTAAAACCAACATAGAGAAAAAAGGGGTTTGACCATCATAACTAGCATGGAGTTGTTTATATTGATTAGCAACTTAACCATATCATTTAAAATCCACATCTACATAGTATGAGTTCAAAATTTAGAGCATATATATATAACTGTTGAACACAATGAGGTACTAAGAGGAGGGGTGAATTAGCACATACTAAAACTTAACCTGATATTAACAATAAAATTGAATAACATATAGAATAGAAGGGAAATCATGTAACAGAAGAATCAACACATGACTTGAGTTTTTTTACATGGAAAACCCTAAGATAGGGAAAAACGATGGTGAGTGTTAGATCACAATATAATATGCTCTCTACAAAAATGTTACAACTTTGTTTTAGGGCTTCAACCCAAGGAAGTTACTACTCCATGTATTACAAATTTGATTTAGGTCTACCACCAAAGGAAGCTACTACTCCCTAAGTATCTTCTCACTGCAATAGGCTTTACAAAGGTAGTACAATTGTATGGACTGCTATAAAGAACACATCTGACTTATGTTGATAATGCAGTCTACTTTTTCTTCTCAATATATATCCTCAAACTGATTTCGCACACTTCATATCTTGTCGTCTGCTCTGTTGTGTTCATATTCACCTTATTACCTCACAAATGAATTTAATCTTCTATAAATATCCTCCACAACACATTAAACCACTGATTAGGTTGGCATCATAATCAACATTGGATGAACCATGCACCTCTTCCCAAGTCAGCCTCAAAACATACAATATGATAAGAAAAACTTGTTGCAGACCTCAGGACTTCATTAAGAGGATCAATGTACATCTCTCCATACATTCAAAGATAAGGAAACTAATCAGGATCCTCTGCACATGTAAGATACTTCACCAATCAGCTCAAATTTTTCAACACTACTAACTATTCATCTTCATACAGTTGGGGAGAAGCCAAAACTCTATGCAGACCAAGAATTCATTCAAACATGAAATCAACAACCTTCATACTCCTTACTTCTGAAATATCAACTCAATCTATGCATATGCAAGACAAGAAACATGACTAGCTATAGAAAACGGAGCATCTCAGATCACATGTGATACTTCACATCTCAAAATATGATGTTGCGGTGAAATGCAAGACTTGAAATCTTTTGGTAATGACCTTAAAAATCATTATATGCTTATTGTTAGACCCACACAGTCGTATCTAATGATTTCAGAGGATTTCAAAAGTTTGGCATGTATAACCAGGAGTCTAGAGGATAGTTATGCTCAACACTTTACTTGTAGACATAAAAACTTGATGTGGTACCAAAAAATGCAATTTTTCTACATGTGGATAATACCTGATATCCCTTAGAACATGTATTGTCTCTGCACACCCTCTAGTGACTAATCAATACACGTTTCATCCTCCACAAAACTCAAACTTATGTACTCAGGCTCTAGAACAAATTGTACTACCTCTGTCACTTTGTAACTTTTCATGCAGATGATATAAGGACATGAAAACTTGGATTTATCATTTCAATACCTTAGTAAAGTTATCTTCAGAACCACAAGATAAAATATTTCTCTATGGAGAAATGGAGACCAACTCAAGATGAATCTACCTTAGGATGTGCACTCTGAATGCCTTAGATTTCTACTTCTTAACATTAAGTACAATACTCCCAACTGATGGGATATAAATGTGTGGATATAGGGAACATGTAAAGACATGAGTGTTTACCTCTACATCATGTTCAAACCCAAAACTAATAATCTCTCTATACTTAGATAGTTTTCTCTTCGACTGGTTTGCCTTGACCATACTGACTCTTCCTCTATACAAGTTTGTCTGTACATTTCCATCTATTATATTGACATCAATATATTCTATGTTGACATCATTGACAACACACATTGCCAACAATCTCCCCCTTTGTCATTGATGGCAACATATACTCCCCCTTAGACATGTTTCTCTCTCCTCCTTTGACATCAAGGATAAAGGAATTGACATCCTTTGTTTGTATCAATCCAAAACACTGTATAGACTCCCCCTTACAAAAATACTTCTAAACTATACTCCCCCTGACTGTGTTAATTAGTTACAAAATTGTACCTTTGAAAACTAAAACGGTACTCCAATCTACTCAATACTTCCGCAATACTATGTACATTAAAAATTGTTTTATTTACATTTCTCTAACAACTCACTTGGATGGTATGATAGCCTTGTAGATTACCTTGAGTTGTTGACTAGTGGCAGTCTAGATGACACACTCTGAGGTTAGCATATGGTTCTGACAATAACACTGCATGCATGTCTCCTCAGCTTCCTCTTGGTTGCCTGGGGTTTTCATCTTTTGCTCTACCTTTTCTGCTTCCCCTAGTAGACTAGACATTGAGGCAAGTCTCAAATTTACTACCTCTCTCAACTAACCAAATTGTTTCTTTATGTTTTCTCTTTGATCCTATAGTTGAGATAGTTGTGCATGTAGGTTTTCCACTTGTGCCCTTGTTTCGCCCATCTTTTCTTTTGACAAATCATAAACTTCAAACAACTTAAAAATTTGTGACTCAATATAGTCCATCTGAGCTTTGATGTTCTTTGTGGAATTTGGCCATTTTAAGTAGAACAAATATAATGTTGTGGCCTCATCAACGCAAGATTTGAATTTCTTCAGGTTTTCTTTAAGCTTGTCATGTGCACTAGCACATTTTTCAACCATCTTAGTCATTCTTTTGTCATTTATTCTTCTTTCTACCACTTGTTCTGCTTTTTGCTCTAAGTGGGATGAGTGATCCTTGGAGGAGTCCATTAGCAACTTGAGATTTTGCTCTGGAGATAGAGATGGATGAATGGTTACCTTTGGTAACCCTTCTTGCACTAATTTAACAATATCCTCTATAGCACTAGATTTCTTTAGATTTTCTTGTAAAAACTCTTTTCTTACTGAGGCATGTAGTATATCACCGAGCTGGAATTTCTACAAAGGAGAAATGCTTGTTAGGTCAATCAGTCCTTCATTGGTTGGAACTTGCAGCAGTTGAGGAGTGACAACCAATTGAAATTGTATTTGTAGGTTCAGTGCGTCTATGAAGGAATCAATTGATCCTTGACCAATCTCTTCTCCAACTTGACTCTTCTCTAGAGTCTTTTCTTTATCATCAACAACTACATCTTTGGCAGGTTCTTCATATTGCTTTGTATTCACTGGAACATTATGTAGATCTTGCACTCTTGTTTGATCATCCACTTGTTCAGTGTTCTCCGGAACACTCTGTCCATCTTTTTGATTGTCCTAAGCAATAGAATAAATATTCACATCTTTGTGCATATTTTCATCCATCTTCTCTTTTTCAATCAGTTCTTCTTTCTCTAGAGAGGATGTAACATCATGATGAGCTGACTGTGGTGGTGAAACATGTGGTTGTTCCACATTCTCTTTTTCTCTTAGTTCACCAAGCACTTTAAGAGTTATTTCTTTAGTTTCTTTTGTAATTTTTTCAATGTCTTCCTTTTTGTTCTACATGAGAGTGTCTACTTTGTGTTTTGTTCTAAGCTCTTGTGCTTGCCTTTGAACTAATTTATTGTTTTCTTCTTTTGAAAGGGAAGCCCTAGCTTTATCCAAGGCATCTTTTTTGAGTTTTTCATCTAAGGCAACAACTTCTTCTCTATCCCTTCTTAGGGCTTTTGTAGGCTTTCCAATACTCTAGACAAGATCTCATCTAGAGACTTATTATATCTCATCATGTACACAACAACAACCTTTTCAATGATGGCTTGATCCTCAAAATTAAATTCTAGGAAGAGTGCAATAGTTTCATCAAACAAATTGTGATAAATAATAGCATTATAGACAACATGTAGATACATAGGTCCTCTAGAAGAAGATATTGGTACGTAGGAGTCATTTTTCTTTTTCTTCTTGAGAGGAGGAGCTGGCTCTATTTTTTCTTCTTCTTTACTTCTTCTATATATTGTTTCTTATTTCTTTTGGCCTTCACCTTGACCCTGGGTTCCTTTTTCTTCCTTTCCTTTTCCCGTTTCTTTGAAATCTCCTCTTGTTCTTTATCACTCTCAATCTCTTGTACAATAGTTTCCTACTTCTTTGATTGGTTTCCTTTGGATTTCATTGGTGTTTGACATTTAGAGACTTGAGTATGTCTAGTAGAGGGAGTGGGTTACGGTATACTAGCAGTGGATTCAGAAGCAGATCTACCTGATTTTCTTGGTGTTGGATGCTCAAAAGTAAGAGGCACATCATATTCAGTAGTGTTATGAGCAGTGAAGCCTCCAGGTGGGATACCAACCTTTTTGAATAACTTTCTTTTATTCTTCTCTACCTCTTCTTCAGCCCTTTTCTTGCATATTTTGTCCTTAATTTCTTCACAAGTTTCAAATCTTTCACCCTTAGGATCTTTAGGTAGACTTAATAAAATCCCAACATAGGCCTTAACTTCTTCATCAGATACTTCATATGGAAGTTTGACAATGCATGAAGTCCTTGACCTAACTGCTACCATATAAAAATAATCTTTGTCCACAAGAAATGTTATGTCATCTTTGTATTTCTTGACCAAATCAAAGGAGATTGTATCCCTTTTATACATTTTAGTTTGGAAATTCTTGAATAATCCCCAAAAGATAGCTTTATATCTTTTTGAGTCAAATTTTCTTATGTATTCTTTGATTTGTGTTGCTACTGGCCTATCTTGTTACCATATCTTTCCTTTGAATCCTAGTAACTCATTCATGAAATAGAATGCCAGACAAATGATCAATGAACCATACTTGAAGTTGTATCATGTCTTCTTTGTTTTTGTCAGATTCTCTAACAATTGATCCTTCATCACTTCACACAAATCAAAATCCTTACCCTCTTTATCCATCTGATAGGAAGTGTAAATGGCTGTAGTAGGTGCAGATCCCTCTTTGTTGGAGTAGTACACTTTGTATGCAATTCCCATTGCTGCATATCTTACATTGGGATCAATAATATCATCAATGGTTAAAGTCCTTTTGTCAAATTTTTCACCAGTTAATTCAGTCACCTTTTCATTTTTTATTGATTTCATCTGCGGTATGGTTCTAGTGGAGCATAGTCCTATTACAACCCTAATAGCTTCATTCGTTATTTGATAAGGTTTGTCAAGGCATATGAATTCATCATGAATTCTACTAAGGATATACCTAACCCAGTCATGCTCATTACAGAAATCTGAGAATTCATTCCAAACATTCAAATAGTTTGCTTCAATGTTGGCATACTCAGGTTTGTAATGTATATCATCATCATCTAAAAGTACATGCCTTAGGGTTTCGAATTTACCATGGTCAATCTCCTGCAATTTTATGTGAATGTATATCCTGGCATCTTCCCTGTATACCACAAATGTAGGAACGTTAGATAATGCTTCGCTACTATCGACTTCCATTACCTTATAAGGGCATTTCTTGAATTTTGGTTAGGGTTCATCAACAATATTGATCAAATGAGGAGTAAAGGATGTAGCCATCTTAATATCTTTAAGAACTAGGGTTTTAACTAGAGAAATAAAAAAATACCTATAAATGCAGAGAGTAGGGTTTGCTTCAACAGTTTGCTGAGAATCCTTTGCTTTTTATCAATATCTTCAAATTGCTTGGTTTTGTTCAAATGAGGGTGAGAATGATCAAATATTGCATATATACATCTCTCACCAACCAATATCATTATGCATTAGTTGGATTCACATTTTTTCCCTAGTTTGCCTTTTTCTTATACATAAGCCAATAATTACTCAACAATCGCCTGCAAGCTGGTCAATTACTCCAAAATTTTAGTCAAGCTCATCTGCATGTTGAATTCTTTTAGCATCATGAAGGGGAGGTGAAGGATTTACAACAACAATTCCCCCTGAGTCCATGTATCCTTTTGGTAGATGCCCTTATCATTGTAAATCCTAGAGACTTCTGCAATCTGTCACATTCAGAGATTTTTCTCCAGAATCTTGATGAAACTTCTTTAAATCATTATCTTAGTGTGCATGTATCAACACTAGACAAAATCCTGAGAAATTCAACATCTTGCTAATTCAAGGATTTGAAGAATTTTGCAGTTGTAACTCCCCCTGAACAAGTTCTTCATCTTTTAGTTATCAAAGGATCCATCTACACTAGGTAGAGGTCCAGAAATATCACATACTACCTCCTTCCATACTTTGTTCATTTCCATCCTTTCCTGAGAAATATCAATTTTATTTTTCGAAAAAGGCCTCATATTCTTTCCAAAGTGCCTTGTTTGATTGCAGTCATGACAGGTGCACTTTGTTTGCTGAGCAACTCCATTTCTCCTTGCCTTTGATCTGCAGTTAGCTACTTTGTGGCCAAAATTATTATAAGTATAACAATATCCATAAAAGGATTGAGCATTATCCCTGTTGTTCCTTGGCATTTTACTTCTGCACAGATTAGCCTTATGTCCCATCTTATTGCATACATAACACCTAACTGAATTATGATTTGTCTTAGTTCTACATTCAACAACTTTATGACTAACTTTACTAGAAGTGTAACATCTTAAAGCATTTTGATTTATCTTTCTGTTGCGATCAACATCTTTGTGCCCAAACTTATTGCAAGTAAAACAATTGCCATTGAAACTTTGAGAATATCTAATGTGATCTGGTTGCCTTGTAGGTGGATGATGTCTAAAATTTTTATACATATTCTTCCTTTGTCTTTGGACAAGACTGAATTAATCTTCTTTTGTAACCTTGTAGGTTTTCTTCATAGGATCTTCAATGCAAGTCTTCTTATTTGTTTCAGCCTTTCCTGATTGGAAGTTATCATGTAGATTTATAGAGGCATTGATCATTGGACTCTTCCCCTTTTCAAAACTAGGGCTTGATATTTCATTCACTGGCTTTTGAGAGTTAATAATTTTATGAAGGATTTCAGATCCTCCTTTCAGCTTTAGTCCCTTGTCAATCTTCTCTTTTTTGGGCTTTCCAATTCTTTCCTTAGAATGACAACTTCTTCCTCAAGTTTTGAACATTTGGTTGATTCCTCATTGAGCTTGATGTTTAATTAGTCTTCAATCCTCTTCTCTTCTTCAACCATAACATTTACATTTGAGATCATATCTTTAGCCTCTTTGAACTTTATGTCACCCCTTTTGTCTCCTAATAGATTTTTCAACTTGCCAATTTCTTCTTTTGACTCTCTGGCATTTGTCTTCAATTTGTCAATTCTCTCTTTTTCTAATTCAAGCATGGCTTCATACTCTACATTGAATCCTATGACTTCATCTAGTTCATTAAGGGTTGACTTGAGTTCTTCCTCAAGGTCTACTTCACTCCCATCAATATCCCAACCTTCAGGTTCCATTATTTCAAGATCTAGTTCTGGTGCAAATACATGATTGTCCATAACTTCATATTCCCTATGTTCAAGTGCAGGATCTGCCTTAGTTGTTAAGATTTTCAAAGGCACTTGGCTCTGATACCAATTGTTGAACACAATGAGATGTTGAGAGGATAGGTGAATCAACACATACTAAAACTTAACTAGATATCAACAAATAAAACTAAACAACATATAGAATAGAAAGCAAGTCATGTAACATAAGAATCAACAAATGACACTAGTATTTTTACATGGAAAACCCTAGGAGAAGGAAAAACCATGGTGAGTGTTAGCTCACAATATAATATGTTGACTACAGAAATGTTACAACATTGTTTTAGGGCTTCAACCCAAGGAAGTTACTACTCCCTTTATTACAATTTTGATTTAGGACTACCACCCAAGGAAGCTACTACTCCCTAGGAATCTGCTCACTGTAATAAATTTTACAAAGGTAGTACAATTGTATGGACTATTAGAAAGAACACATCTGACTTATGTTGATAATGTAGTCTGCTTGTTCTGGTCAATATATATCCTCAAACTGATTTCGTACACTTCATATCTTTCCCTCTACTTTGTTGTGTTCATATTCACCTTATTACCTCACAAATTAATTTAATCTTCTTTAAATATCCTCTGCAACACATTAAACCACTGATTAGGTCGACGTCATTATCAACATTGGATGAACCATGTACCTCTTCACAAGTCAACCTCAAAACATACAATATGAGAAGAAAAACTTGTTCTAGACCTCATGACTTCATTAAGGCAATCAATTCACATCTCTCCATACACTCAAAGATAAGGAAACTAATCAGGATCCTCCACACATGTCAGATACTTAACTGGTCGACTCAAACAGTTCAACTCTACTAACTTTCATCTTCATATAGCTGGGGAGAAGCCAAAAACTCTATGTGGACCAAGAATTCAATCAGACATGAACTCAACAACCTTCATACTATACAAGACCTAAAACCTTTTGGGAATGAGAAAGTAAGCATCATTATATGCATCTTATTAGATCCACACATGCTTATCTAATGATTCTACAGGATTTCAAAAGTTTGGCATGGATAACTAGGAGTCTGGATGATAGTTATTCTCAAAACTTTACTTGCAGACATAATAACTTGATGTGATACCAAAAAATGAAATTTTTCTTCATGCAGATCATATGTTATATTCATTCAAACATGTAGTGTCTCTGGACAACCTCTAATGACTGATCTATACATGTTTCATCCTCTGCAAAACTCAAACTTGTGTACTGAGGCTCTGGAAGAGACTATATTGCCTCTGTCACTTTGTAACTTTTCATGCAGATGATATCAGGACTTGAAAACTTGGTTTTTTAATTTCAATACCTTAGTAAAGGTGTCTTTAGAACCCCAAGATAAAATATTTCTCTACTGAGAAATGCAGACCAACTCAAGATGAGTCTGCCTTAGGATGTGCACTGTGAATTCCTTAGTCAGATTATCAAGGCACTGAAAGATGAGTTGGAACAAAGAGTGAAAGAAGCAATCTACGAAAGATTGTATATAGATGAATTATGGATGGATTGGTGTATCTAAATGTTGAACACGCGTAACTCAAAGGAAGTAACTAGTAAAAAATGGAGAAATCTATTTAATGTTTTATAGATCTAAATATCATCAAAAAGACATATTCGCAAAGGCATTAGCGAAACAGAGTTTTGGGCATTGTAGGTACTAAAGCAATTAGTGGAGAAATTAAGGGGGAGTGTTAGAATATTCTAGTAATTTCTTCAAAAATCATTTTTGTTATGATAAATTATATAAAAGACAAAATTGTAAATTCTTTTATTAGAAAAATCTAGGAGGAAACTAGTAAGTTTCATAGAAAGTTTCTAGAGACAAGATAAGGCAAAATTAATACAAGTCTACATAAGGGAAAAGTATTAAATATGATGTACTCGTAATCTCTTGAAACTTCCTCTATATATTGAGGTACCTTGTAATGTATTTTGTCAAGAAATAAAAAATATTTTTATCATCAATCAGTAGAAATGTTTTTGAATATTGTTGCATTCCAAGTTTGAGCAATTCACGTGTGTGTCTTATGTATGTATGTGTTCACCTCAATCCACCATAAAAAAATTATTAGACGTTGACCTAATGTGGATGTTGTGAGATCTTGGGCTAAGAAATGTTGGTTCATTAAAGGGAAAATGGATCTTGTAGCTATGGTAAAATATTTCTTCTCTTTCTCCTTTTCTGTGTAGAGGACCTTTGTAATGTTCTTGCAAGGGGTCCATGGTTTTTGGGATAAGAAATCATGGTTCTCAAGAAATGATATTTGAGTTTTGATCTTGCTAGAGAAACTCTCAATGTAGCCCTAGTTTGGGTCAGGCTAATAGGGCTTCCAATGAAGTTCTAGGAAAAGGAGGTGTTTAGAGGCATCACTAGTACATTTGGTCAACTCTTGGCTATTAAAAATATAACTAAAACAAGGAAACAAATAGTGTTTGTTTGGATATGCTTTTATATTGATTCTTCTACCATACTCTCTTTGTAGATCTCTATATCAACAAAGTTGGGGATCTTGAAGTAGTTCTTGGAGTTTTTGAAATCCTCTATGGGTTTCTATAGATGCAAAAAGTTAGGTCATTAGATGAAGGATTGCCCTTAAAGTAAATCCTTCACGCAAGGAGAAAAGTAAAAACTAGTTTGTGACGTTGGTAAGCTCATGGAAGGAGAAAACACATAAATCTTATATAAAGAGTCCTTGAAACCCATTTCAAATGGGGTTCTTAAGGAATCATTGATAGAAGGGCTTGCTCTCAAGAACATTGATGAAACATTAGAAGGCATCTCCATCGTTGAGGATATGCTACAAGAAAAGTTTAGTTTTTATGTTTCTCTAGTGGAGGAATTTGAAACAGAGGACGAAGCTGATCCCTGGATGTAACATACCATCTGATATTACTTGGAATTCCAAACACAATGTACTAAGAAAGTAAAATGAACATGTTAAACATGTTTTTTCTTAAATTTTATCACTTGCATTTTCTCAAGAAATAAATACAAATCTTTTCTCAATTATTTTCAACCTTGAAATTACATTATATTCAAAGATAATATCATAGTGAAAACATTTCACTTTACATTTACAAATAAATTTGCACTTGGCAATATAACAATCTTTCATAAGTTTGTCTATCATAAGTCATAATATAAGTGTACTGCATCTAGAATCTGACATATGTCCCACAAGTCTTGGTGAGTCTTCTGCTACAGAGTGAGAGCATCATCTGAGTGTGTTACCTACAACCTAGACTGGCGGTCCACTACACACCTTCCTTCCTGGAAATGGCCCTACTCTTCATGAAGAGTATAGAAATAAGGAACCTACTGGTTTACATCTGAATTCTAGTGTTGTGTCCTATGTAACTCAATTAACCATACAACTCTAGACAATCTTCTTGCTAAGTATGATCGTTCTGAAAGGTTGCGCCATCTAGGCACTGTGAATCGACTGATGCATGTAGAGACAAATGCATCACTTTAGCCAAAGTTTCTATATAAATAGATGTTTGCAATAAATGTAGTCATGTGTTCGCACACCTCAAACCCAATGTGGAAACTATCTCATCCTAAGTTTGACTTTCTTCACTAGTATCTCTAGACACAAATTTTCTTAACTATACTCAAATCCTAGTCTCTAGATAGTTTAGGTAATTTTAACCTTTTAGAAAGGCCCTCGCTAAAAACTTGCAAATACCAGGGTCTATGACTTCCCGTCATTCTACTCAGTGACTCAAAGATTAAGCACTCTTGTGGTATATGTCAAGTTTTGAATCTATCAAGAAATCATTTAGATTTATCTCATAGATTCTTCTTAATTTATTTTCTCTTGATCTATAGTTTCTCAACCATTCACTATCGACCATAAAATACATTAGAATAAAACAATGCCAAAACTAAGTAGATAAGAGTTTTTAAGTTTTCTAAACCCTTCAGGGTTGATTCTAGGATTATAACTTCTCTATCCCAAGCTCATTGGTATAACAAATACTCCAAAAGTAAAAGTTCATAAAATAGAAGCAAAAACCTTTAGTCTTTTCTAGACCACTTGGGCATTGTTCGAATTCACATCTCTCATAATATGTAAAAATAGAGAACACAAGGTATATCCTCATTAATATAAGAACTTAATGAATACTATCATTATTTTATCTAATCTTTCAACTAAGTCAATCTTTCAACCTAGATAGGTTTGAGTCTACAATAATAACAATACAATATCTTCGACCTCTTGGTCCTCTTCAGTCCACCGACTTTTCAATATTGAAAAGGTTATGAACTCATGTGTATCATCCTTTGAATATAAAAATAATGCCTATCATTGTTGTAGAATGCATATGTGATATAATATCACTACACTAGGTGTTTTTAACGATACCAATATCATTTCTACATATTCTAAAATAAGTGATTAGGTATCACAAAATCTTTGATAATACACAGTAACACTTATACATATAAATCTTGGAAAATGAAAGCCTGTCTCTATCTAAACTTTCAAACTTACTTCTAGGTTAATACTAGAGTTCTCAACAAGTTAGTCTTAACTCTTATATATAACTTGTCTTGTTATACCACTGTGATAGTAAAATATAAAGACAACTATACATAGAATTCAAAAACTCCTCCATAAGCATCTTGATCCTTCAGTATATGTGATACAAGGTCATTTGACAAGTGGAGATAATCACAATAAATACCAAGACAATTGTGGAGATGGAGATAAATCATAATATATATAAAAAAGATTGGTTTGAGAAGAACGTGTATAACACAAGACCATTTCCCAAATTGCTACATGAAAAACTAGATACAGTCTGCTAGTATATGTTACCTAGCAAAACCTAGGCTTAAGTCCACCAAGCAATAAAGTTTAATCACAAATATTCTCGATGACACTATGTTGACATGATAGTGAGTTCACTTCATAGTATTTCTATGTATAAAAAAGTATCAAAGTTTTCTATGAGTTCGAGGATATCGAACAATGGTAAGAAAAATATTCTTCAAAATATTCCCTCTTGAAACTGTAGTATTCCATTGTTTATACTATACGATTTTAATAATCATTACTCTAACAAGCAATGAGATTCTAATAGATTCTATTTTCTGGGTGCTATATTAAAGATAGACAAGATAATTATTTTGTTTTATATAACTCTAATGCATTGCTCTACGAAAGTACAAACTCTGTAAACAAATATAGAATACTCGTATCACAGATAAATAATAATATACTTGTTTAAATGAGATACTCTTACCTTTATGGTGTCAGTTTCCAAATCCTGTCTAGTTCCTCCTTACTATCTCCGCTACCTGCACTATGGTAACTATGCTTTCTTCTATGTTTGTCCTTACTTTCTACTATGGATCATCTATATAGTATAACTCTCTCTCATGGTATAAAAAAGTAATAGAGCTCTATTGTGTCTCACAAATCCTTCCCCGCGGATTATTGCGCAATGTATCTCTGTGTCTAACACAGTCTTTCATTCCTCCCTAAATTGGACTTGCTCCCATTAAAACCATATCCCACGCATATCATTTGCATTGACAATATAGCCTTTTAAAAGGGTTCACTCTCCACAATACCATGGATTCCTCTTGCATATATGCCCGATTTCAACCTTAGTGGCATGCAAAAAACATTAAAGGAGTAACTGGTCAGTATGACCACTCCTAACTAATCGACAACACCTCCATACTCTCTGAAACAAACATAGAGAAAAAAGGGGGTCGACCATCATAACTAGAATGGAGTGGTTTATATTGATTAGCAACTTAACCATGTATCATTTAAACTCCACATCTACATAGTATGAGTTTAAAATTTAGACCATATATATATAATTGTTGAACATAATGAGGTACTGAGAGGAGGGGTGAATTAGCACATACTAAAACTTAACCCGATATTAACAAATAAAATTGAATAACATAGAGAATAGATAGGAAATCATGTAACATAAGAATCAACACATGACATGAGTTTTTTTATGTGGAAAACCTTAAGACAGGGGAAAATGATGGTGAGTCTTAGCTCACAATGTAAAATGCTCACTACAAAAATGTTACAACTTTGTTTTAGGGCTTCAACCCAAGGAAGTTACTAGTCCTTGTATTACAAATTTGATTTAGGTCTACCACCCAAGGAAGCTACTACTCCCTAAGTATCTGCTCACTACAATAGGATTTACAAAGGTAGTACAATTGTATCGACTGCTATAAAGAACACATCTGACTTATGCTGATAATGCAGTCTGCTTTTTCTTCTCAATATATATCCTCAAACTGATTTCGCACACTTCATATCTTTCCCTCTGCTCTCTTGTGTTCATATTCACCTTATTACCTCACAAATGAATTTAATCTTCTATAAACATCCTCCACAACACATTAAACCACTGATTAGGTCAGCATCATAATCAACATTGGATGAACCATGCACCTCTTCCCAAGTTATCCTCAAAACATAGAATATGATAAGAAAAACTTGTTGCAAACCTTAGGACTTCATTAAGAGGATCAATGTACATCTCTCCATACATTCAAAGATAAGGAAACTAATCAAGATCCTCTGCACATTTCAGATACTTCACCAGTCATCTCAAATTGTTCAACACTACTAACTATTCATCTTCATATAGTTGGGGAGAAGCCAAAACTCTATGCAGACCAAGAATTCAATCACTAATGAAATTAACAACCTTCATACTCCTTACTTTTGAAATATCAACTCAATCTCTGCATCTGCAAGACAAGAAACATGACTAGCTATAGAAAATGGAGCATCTTGGATCACATGTGATACTTCACATCTCAAAATATGATGTTCCGATGAAATGCAAGACTTGAAACCTTTTGGGAATGAGCTTGAACATCATTATATGCTTCTTGTTAGATCCATACACTCTTATCTGATGATTTCGGTGGATTTCAAAAGTTTGGCATGAATAACTAGGAGTCCAGAGGATAGTTATGCTCAACAACTTACTTGTGGACATAATAACTTGAAGCGGTACCAAAAAATGAAATTTTTTTACGTGTGGATAATACTTGATATCCCTTGGAACATGTAGTGTCTCTGTACACCCTCTAGTGACTGATTAATACACATTTCATCCTCCACAAAACTCAAACTTATGTACTCAGGCTCTAGAAAAAATTATTTTGCCTCTGTCACTTTTTAACTTTTCATGCAGATGATATAAGGACTTGAAAACTTGGATTTATCATTTCAATGCCTTAGTAAAATTATCTTTAGAACTGCAAGATAAAATATTTCTCTGTGGATAAATGGAGACCAACTCAAGATGAATCTACCTTAGGATGTGCACTGTGAATGCCTTAGATTTCTGCTTCTTACCATTAAGTACGATACTCCCAACTGATGGGATATATATGTGTGGATATAGGGAACATGTAAAGATATGAGTGTTTACCTCCGCATCATGCTCAAACCCAAAACTAATAATCTCCCCATACTTAGACAGTTTTCTCTTCGACTGATTTGCCTTGACCATACTGACTCTTCCTCTGTACAAGTTTGTCTATACATTTCCATCTATTATATTGACATCAATATATTCTATGTTGACATCATTGACAACACACATTGCCAACAATCTCCCCCTTTGTCATTGATGGCAACATATACTCCCCTTAGACATATGTTTCTCTCTCCTCCTTTGATATCAAGGATAAAGGGATTGACATCCTTTGTTTGTATCAATCTTAAATACTGTATAGACTCCGCCTTACAAAAATAATTCTAAACTATACTCCCCCTGATTGTATTATTTAGTTACAAAATTGTACCTTTGAAAACTAAAATGGTACTTCCAATCTACTCAATACTTTTGCAATACTATGTACATCAAAAATTGTTTTATTTACATTTCTCTAACAACTCACTTGGATGGTATGATAGCCTTGTAGATTACCTTGAGTTGTTGAATAGTGGCAGTCTAGATGACACACTCTAAGGTTAGCATATGGTTCTGACAATAACACTCCATGCATGTCTCCTCAGCTTCCTCTTGGTTGCTTGGGGTTTTCATCTTTTGCTCTACCTTTCCTGCTTCCCCTAGCAGACCAGACATTGAGGCAAGTCTCAAATTTACTACCTCTCTCAACTAACCAAATTGTTTCTTTATGTTTTCTCTTTGATCCTATAGTTGAGATAGTTGTGCATGTAGGTTTTCCACTTGTATCCTTGTTTCACCCATCTTGTCTTTTGACAAATCATAAACTTCAGCCAACTTAAAAATTTGTGACACAATATAGTCCATCTGAGCTTTGATGTTCTTTGTGGAATTTGGCCATTTTAAGTAGAACAAATATAATTTTTTGGCCTCATTAATGCAAGCTTTGAATTTCTTCAAGTTTTCTTTAAGCTTGTCATGTTCACTAGCACATTTGTCAACCATCTCAGTCATTCTTTTGTTATTTATTCTTCTTTCTGCCACTTGTTCTTCTTTTTGCTCTAGGTGGGAGGAGTGATCCTTGAAGGAGTCCATTAGCAACATGAGATTTTTCTCTGGAGATAGAGATGGATCAATGGTTACCTCTGGTAACCCTTCTTGCACCAATTTAACAACATCCTCTATAGCACTAGATTTCTTTAGATTTTCTTGTAAAAACTATTTTCTTGCTGAGGCATGTAGTATATCACCGAGCTGGAATTTGTGCAAAGGAGAAATGCTTGTCAAGTCAATCAGTCCTTCATTGGTTGGAACTTGCAGCAGTTGAGGAGTGACAACCAATTAAAATTATATTTGTAAGTTCAATAGGACTATGAAGTAATCAATTGATCCTTGACCAATCTCTTCTTCTCCAAGTTGACTCTTCTTTGGAGTCTTTTCTTTATCATCAACTACATCTTTGGAAGGTTCTTCATGTTGCTTTGTATTCATTGGAACATTATGTAGATCTTGCACTCTTGTTTGATCATCCACTTGTTTAGTGTTCTCCGGATCATTCTATCCATCTTTCTAATTGTCCTAAGGAATAGAATCAATATTCACATCTTTGTGCATATTTTCATCCATCTTCTCTTTTTCAATCGGTTCTTCTTTCTCTAGAGAGGATGTAACATCATGATGAGGTGACTAGGGTGGTGAAACATGTGGTTGTTCCACATCCTCTTTTTCTCTTAGTTCACCAAGTGCTTTAAGAGTTATTTCTTTAGTTTCTTTTGTAATTTTTCTAATGTCTTCCTTTATGTTCTACATGAGAGTGTCTACTTTGTGTTTTGTTCTAAGATCTTGTGCTTGCCTTTGAACTAATTTATTGTTTTCTTCTTTTGAAAGGGAAGCCCCAGCTTTATCCAAGGCATCTTGTCTGATTTTTTCATCTAAGGTAATAGCTTCTTCTTTATCCCTTCTTAGGGCTTTTTGTAGGCTTTCTGATACTCTAGACAAGATCTCATCTAGAGACTTATTATATCTCATCATGTACACAACAACAACCTTTTCAATGATGGCTTGATCCTTAAAATTAAATTCTAGGAAGAGTGCAATAGTTTCATCAAACAAATTGTGATAAATAATAGCATTATAGACAACATCTAGAGATATAGGTCCTCTAGAAGAAGATATTCATACCCGGGAGTCATTTTTCTTTTTCTTCTTGAGAGGAGGAGTTGACTCTGTTTCTTCTTCTTCTTCTTCACTTCTTCTATATCTTGTTTCTTATTTCTTTTGGGCTTCACCTTGACCCTAGGTTCCTTTTTATTCTTTTCCTTTTCCCATTTCTTTGAAATCACCTCTTATTCTTTATCACTCTCAATCTCTTCTACAATAGTTTCCTTCTTCTTTGATTGTTTTCCCTTGGATTTCATTAGTGTTTGACCTTCAAAGACTTGAGTGTGTCTAGCAAAGGGAGTGGGCTGTAGTATACTAGTAGTGGATTGAGTAGTAGATCTACCTGATCTTCTTGGTGTTGGATGCTCAAAAGAGAGAGGCACATCATATTTAGTAGTTTTATGAGTAGTGAAGCTTCCAGGTGGGATACCTACCTTTTTGAATAACTTTCTTTTAGTCTTCTCTACCTCTTCTTTAGTCCTTTTCTTGCATATTTTGTCCTTAATTTCTCTACCCAGTCATGCTCATTATAGAAATATGAGAAGCCATTCCAAACATTCAAACATTTTGCTTCAATGTTGGCATACTCGGGTTTGTAATGTATATCATCATCATCTAACAGTCCATTCCGTAGGGTTTCAAATTTGCCATGGTCAATCTCCTCCAATTTTGCATGAATGTATATTCTGGCATCTTCTGTGTATATCACAAATGCAGGAACATTAGATAATGCTTTGCTACGATCGGCTTACATTGCCTTATAAGGGTGTTTCTTGAATTTTGGTTAGGGTTCATCAACAATGTTGATCAAATGAGGAGTAAAGGATGTAGCCATCTTAATATCTTTAAGAACTAGGGTTTTAACTAAAGAAATAAAAAAATACCTGTAAATGCAGAGAGTAGGGTTTACTTTAACAATTTGCTAAGAATCCTTTGTTTTTTATCAATCTCTTCAAATTGCTTGGTTTTGTTCAAATGAGGGTGCGAATGATCAAATATTGCATATATTCATCTCTCACCAACCAATTTCATTCTGCATTAATTACATTCACATTTTTGCCCTAGTTTGCCTTTTTCTTATACATAAGCCAACAATTACTCAGCAATCCTCTGCAAGCTGGTCAATTGCTCTAGAATTTTTGTCAAGTTCATCTGCATGTTGAATTCTTTTAGCATCATGAAGGGGATGTGAAGGATTTATAGTAACAATTCCCCCTGAGTCCATGTATCTTTTTGGTAGATGCCCTTATCACTGTAAATCCTAGAGACTTCTGCAATCTGTCACATTCAGAGATTTTTCTCCCGAATCTTGATGAAACTTCTTTAAATCATTATCTTAGTGTGCATGTACAAACATTAGCCAAAATGCTAAGAAATTCAACATCTTTCTTATTCAGGGGTTTGAAGAATTTTGTAGTTGTAACTCCCCCTGAACAAGTACTTCATCTTTTAGTTATCGTAGGATCCATCTACACTAGGTAGAGATCTGAAAATATCACATACTACCTCATTCTTCCATACTTTGTTCATTTCCATCCTTTCCAGAGAAATATCAAGTTTCTTTTTGGAAAAAGGCCTCATATTCTTTCCAAAGTGCCTTGTTTGATTGCAGTCATGATAGGTGTACTTTCTTTGCTGAGCATTTGCATTTCTCCTTGCCTTTGATCTGCAGTTAGCTACTTTGTTGCAAAAATTAGTACAAGTATAACAATATCCATAAAAGGATTGAGCATTATCCTTGTTGTTCCTTGGCATTTTACTTCTGCATAGATTAGCCTTATGTCCCATCTTATTGCATACATAACACCTAACTAAATTCTGATTTGTCTTACTTCTACATTCAACAATTTTATGACTAACTTTATTGGAAGTGTAACATCTTAAAGCATTTTGATTTATCTTTCTCTTGCAATCAATAGCTTTGTGCCCAAATTTATTGCAAGTAAAACAATTGCCATTGAAACTTTGAGAATATGTGATGTGAGCTAGTTGCCTTGTATGTGGATGATGTCTAAAATTTTTATACATATTCTTTCTTTGTCTTTGGACAAGAGTGAATTCATCTTCTTTTGTAAATTTGTAGGTTTTCTTCTTAGGATCTTCAATTCAAGTCTTCTCCTTATTTGTTTCAGCCTTTCCTGATTGGAAGTTATCATGTAGATTTGCAGAGGCACTGATCATTGGACTCTTCCCCTTTTCAAAACCAGGGCTCAATTTTTCATTCACTGGCTTTTGAGAGTTAATAATTTTATGAAGGATTTCAGATCCTCGTTTTAGCATTAGTCCCTTGTCAATCTTCTCTTTTTTGGGCTTTCCAATTCTTTCCTTAGAATGACAAATTATTCCTCAAGTTTTGAACATTTGGCTGATTCCTCATTGAGCTTGATGTTTAAGTAGTCTTCAATCCTCTTCTCTTCTTCAACCATAACCTTTACATTTGAGATCATATCTTTAGCCTCTTTGAGCTTTATGTCAACCCCTTTGTCTCCTAATAGATTTTTCAACTTGCCAATTTCTTCTTTTGACTCTCTAGCATTTGTCTTCAATTTATCAATTCTCTCCTTTTCTAATTCAAGCATGCCTTCATACTCTAAATTCAGTCCTATGACTTCATCTAGTTCATTAAGGGTTGACTTGGGTTCTTCCTCAAGGTCTACTTCACTCCCATCAATATCCCAACCTTCAGGTTCCATTGTTTCAAGATCTAGTTCTGGTACAAATACATGATTGTCCATAACTTTAGATTCCATGTGTTCAAGTGCTGGATCTACCTTAGTTGTTAATCTTTTCAAAGGCACTTGGCTCTGAAACCAATTGTTGAACATAATGAGATGGTGAGAGGGTAGGTGAATCAACACATACTAAAACTTAACTAGATATCAACAAATAAAACTAAACAACATATAGAATAGAAAGGAAATAATGTAACACAAGAATCAACACATGACACTAGTATGTTTACATGGAAAACCCTAAGACCTATGATAACTGAGAGGGGGGTGAATCAGTTATCCTAATAATTCAACTTTCTGTGTTTTCTTAACAGTTAATGCAACATCAGATCAAATAAGCAAGCATAATCATGAAATGGGAATAACACCAATACATATGACACAATGATTTTGACATGGAAACCCTATTAAGGGAAAAAACCATGGGGTGATTAACCCAAGATATTATTCTCTATTAGAAGAATAGAAGATACAAAATGGCACTTGCCAATTAGGGCTCACTGCCTGAGCACACTGCTCACAAGAGGCTCACTACCTACAAAAGACTTACTGTATACACGAAGAAAACTTGAACTAATGAGAAGCATCCACACATGCTAAAGTTCAGTTCCGGTTAAGCTCAATAGACTGATCTGCTGCACTTCATTCTTACTCTCCTTAAGTGCTGCTGTCCTTTTACATTCTGAACCTATTTTTTTGCCATTTGTACTATTCTACTTTTATTTGCACTTCAATTCTTACACAACACACACCTTCACATCTAAATCCATCTTGTATATATATTTGCACAAGTGATTTCAACACTTTTCTAGTCGGCATCTGGAATAGTCAATATTATCTCAAACTCTGGTCTGTCAACTGAATCCTTGCATACTAAGTAATGCGGATCAAGAATATGCTTGTAGAAGTCTTCAATCATGTCGGCCAATCATGAATGATACCTCAAGAAACTTAGTCATTAGCAATCTCTCTTCCAGATTCGAGTCTAACACTCTACCGGTATAGTTCTTCCTCTGTCTGCTCTGTCAAACAAGAACCCAACACTCAAGTGTTCATATCTCTTCACCCTTCCATCACCGGAGGCTAAATCCTTGGAATCTATTAGTCAAGGTACTCCTCTTGACTTCACCAAATCCACACTTCACTAAAATACTTCCTCTAAGAGATCCGGACCTGACTATCGGACCTTGCTGACTGCTCTGTTCTTGCTTACCGAATCATAACACTTCTTCAATCTGACTTTCGGTAGAGACTCATCATGTCTTGCAGATGTGTGCGATAACCTTTGTTGCCATCAACAACATTCATGAATCCATATAGTGTCTCTTGCCAACAATCTCCCCATTTGGCATTGATGGCAACACTTAGTGAAAAAATGACTAAGTGTCACACTATACTCCCCCTTGGCTGATGCTCTGTCTCTATGTACATTTTCTGGAGCTCCCACTTAGCTAGATTCATCATTTTTCACTGCTTATCACTCCCCCTTTGACATCAATGGCAAAGGGTGGGGTCCACAGACCAAAATTTTAAAAAATTAACTTAGTCGCATAAGTATATCATCTGGTTACACTCTACATATACTTTAGTATGTCTGCAAAAGTGTTTTTCAATTGTACAACTTCAATTGCCCAACTCAGCTTCATCCTATCCAAAATTGATATGTGACCACTCAACAGGAATGCAAAAGCTTCTGCCTTCTTCAGATCTGTCGGATCATTTGTCTTGGCAGAGGTTTGAGCATCACTTAGGGCCTCATGCATGGCCTCCAACTTAGGAATGATTATTCTTCTAAGCTCATTTAACCTGCCGATTCTGTTTTTCTTTTCTTTCTCTAGCTTCTTAATTTCATCTAAGACTGCAATAGTCTGACATTCTTGATTTACTATGGATGAGATAAATGGATCAAAATTTTGAGAAAGTTTTGTTAGTTTGATCTCCTGTTCTTTCATATTCTTCTCAATCTCCATTGTTGCTTTGGACCATGATAGACAAAATTTATATATTTCCCCGCCATCTTTAAGAGCATTTTCTAAGCTCTTTATCCCTATATCCATATTTCTTCTATCATTTGATATTAGACTTAGTACTTCAGAGAAGCTTTCATCCAAGAACTCTTTCTGGACCTTTTCCTCAGCTGATTTCTCTAAGGACTCAAAATGAGTGCTGACTGAACTAACAAGAGATTTAAGATTACCTGATGAGGAAGCCGATGAATCCTTCAGAAAGGATGGCATGATCTTTTCAAGCACACCGGATGCAGTTTCTATTAGCTCACAGTCTTCCATGTGAGACTTCATGAGTTTTTCTTTTGCCTTTGCATTAGCAAATGAAGCTATCTTCATTTTTTGTATCGGGGAAAGAGAATCAAAATCAAATGGTCCTAGTAGAAGTTCCAGTTCATCAATTTCCATTGTCTCTTTATTTAGGAAATCTTTGACAATTTCTGCAGTGTCTCTTGCCAGAGACAGAGTTTTCTTTTCTTCTGCAGTCTTAGAGCTGTCATCTTCTTTTCCCTTTACTTCTTTTTCTTTCTCCTTTATTCTTTCTTCTCCTTTGGATCCAGAGTCAGCAGGAGAAACTGGAGGAGTAAGGTTTGTTTGTTCATGAGCCACCTCTTCCAGAGTAGAGGATTCCAAGCCCTTGTCTTTACCTTCACCGGAGTCCATTACTTCTTTTGTCATTGCCTTAGTAGATTCTTTTTCAACACTTGTAGCTGAGGGATCAACACCCAAGTCCTCTATAATAGGAATGTCGAATCTTAAGTATGTCTTCTGCAGGATTTCTTCTGTTTCTTTGCCACTTTATTAGTCTCTCCAAGCATGAGCTTATTCATTCTAGTCTTACTCCAGAACTCATCCTTGCAATCTTTGAAAATCATATCCATTTGTTTTGGAGTAATTGAAGGGTAGAGCTGAATAGCTATCTGTTCTCTGATTTCTGAGTCCTTAGCCTTAGCATTTTCTTCTCATTTCAAGTTCCTTTTCCAAACTTTTAGGAATTAGAGAAATTATTTCAATCAAGGTTTTATTGTATATGTTCAAGTACTTAACTGTGGCTTCCTCCAAGATTTTTCTATCTGCATCATTATATGCATCATAGAATTCTGTTATTGGTTGCAGGTTTCCTTCCATAGTAACATCTTTGACTACATCATCTAGGGACAGAGTGGGTTTTTCAACAAATTTTTCTGCCTTTGCCACCTTATCTGCACCAGATACTTTCTTCTTCTTCTTCTTCTTCTTCTTGATTTCTTCATCAGATTTTGTCTCTTCTTCATCTTTCTAATTGATATAAGACCTTGTGGCCTTTGTCTTAGTTATTTTCTCTGCTTTACTGGATGATTTTGCTTCCAGTTTTGATGTCTTCGAGCTCTTGTTAGTGGTAGGAGCAGACCTCTTAGAGGATCTTGTCCGGGTGGGGGCTTCTATCGGACCACTTTCCTTTTCAGCACCTTCCATCTCTTTCTCTGCTCTTTCCATCTTCTCCCTATTGGCATCAAGTGCCTCTTTTGAGATGCCAAAGCTTTTGGCAATATTTTCTACTTCTTTTCTTACCTTTCTTTTCATCTCTGGTTGCCTTAGCTCAATATGGATCTTCACACTCAATTCTTCAAAGGTTCCAAACCTTTCTACCTTGGGATCCTTTGGTTTACTAAGCATGTGTTGAACATGCAGCTCTACGATTTTCTCATCCACCTCATACCCCATTGGCATGATCCACATTGTTCTTGGTTCCACTACCTCCATTAGGCATTGATCAGTCTCTACCATAAAGCATACTGTGTCTTTGTATTTCTCAACTAGAGATTGGAGAATTCTCTCTCTCTAGCTTGCATCATGTTCTAAAAGTTTTTAAAGAAACCCCAGAGAGCTATGTTTTGTGCTTTGTCATCACCAAGTCCATGCAAATAATCCCTAATTTGTATGGCAACCAATCTATCATTCTGCCATACCCATCCACTAGATCCGGGTAGCTCATTCATAAAGTAGAAGAATAGACAGAGTATTAGGCCACCAAATTTGAAGGAATTCTTCTTGTCCTTTATCTTCTGTAGGTTCTCCAGGAGCTCACAAAGGTCATAGTCTGCATTTGTTCTCAACATTTCATAGGCAGTGTAGATAGCAGTTCTAGGTACTAAATTCTCCCTGCTAGAATGATATATCTTATAGCCGATGATCATGGATGCAAACTTGACATCCGGATTAGTGATGTCATCTACTGTCATTGCTCTTTTATCAAACCTAGATCCGGTAGCCTCACTTATAATCAGATTCTTGATCAATTTGAGAATAGGTATACCACTAGATGAGTGCAAATTGGTAATTGCCCTAATGGCATCTTTTGTGATCTTGAATGGTCCCTTCAACCACATGAAGTTGTCATGTATTCTACTCAAGACATACCGGACCCATTCGTCCTCAACAAAGGAGGGGAAATGTATACATTATGCAAAGTGCTTCTCTCGGAGGGCCTTGTATTGGGGTTTGAGCTCAAATGAATCATCTATTAGTTGTTTGTGGTAGATATCCCTCAATTTGGACTCTCCGAATTCTTCAATGTTTGCGTGAATGTAAACTCTAATATCTTCTATATGCAAGACACCATGCGGAACACTGGAAAAAGCTCCTAGGGGATCTACTTCCAAGGATTTGTAGGGATGTTTCTTGAATTTGGGGCAAGGCCTATCAGTGATCTTCACAATATTCATAGTAGACATCTTTTAAAAAGATTTGCAGAGAGATATTTTAAGAACGGAAAATACCTTTTGTGCATTTAGGTTTCACGGAGTTAGCCGAATCGATTTCTGGATGAATTGACTTCTGCAAATGATCTTTGATGGGCTTGAGGAAATTTGTTGCATAGCTTCTCTTTTCTTCTTCTTAAATGCAAAATGAGCAAATGTTTAATAGGAAGAACCCTTATATTACTCTGCAAACCCTAATACCAAGTTGCAATAAATGCTCGACCTAAGTTATTCTGGTTTGCCTTATTCAGATGACTTGAAGAACCGGATCGATCTTGATCTTAACATCTTACGGACCTTCCAAATCTTAACCATAGTTTATTTAGATGTTTCTCTTATGAACCTTTTAATCCGCAACTCTCCTTGTGCCAGTTCCGGCACCAATTGACTGGCTAGGGGAACAAGGTTTTCTTTGTGTCTCCCCCTGGACTAGAGCTCACTTTTTAATTTCTAGAAGGAATATCAGCACCAGAGTCTGGTGCGGATCCATCCCCTACATTCTCTATACTTTTCTTCAGCCAAATCTTGTTCATCTCACTTTAAACTTCATTCGTATTCACTTTTTATTTTCCCTTATCTTGATTTTGATTATGATGTACCGGACCTCTTTTGTCCTGATTCTTGCTTCTACAGAATTTTGCAATATGACCGGATCTATTGCAAATTTGGAAAACAACATTTCTTTGCATATTTGATTGATATCCTCTTGATCTGCATTGATTAGCCATATGACCCATTCTATTGCATGCAAAGCATCTACCATTGAATGAATTGTTCATTTGCATATTTCTGCATTCATGAGATTTGTGACCATACCTTTTGCAGTTGAAACACTATCCAGAGAAGGATGTATTAGTCTGATTCATTTTCTTTCTGCACTGATTAGCTTTATGACCAAAGTTATTGCAGTTGTGGCAATATCCATTGAAGGATGGATATCTTTGAGCATTAGGCTGCCTTACCAGAGGTCTTCTAGGCCTGTTCCTTGGATTTTATGATCTAAAATTCTTCTGACCGGATCTGGAGCTTTCACCTTTTTCATACCTCAGGCCACACTTGTCATCTACCCTCTTTTGGCTTTCAAGAAGAACTTCAAGTTAAGCAGAGCTTATCTTGAATTTCTCTTTGTATTCATTTGTTGTTTGAAGATCCCTTTTAAGAAAGACAATTTGATCCTCAAGTTTTTCTTCATTATCTCTAGCATCTTCAAGATCAGATTCAAGATGTCTGATTATTCTATCCATCTTGTGGCAGTCTTCTAATTTTTCCTTGAGAGATTGTCTTAGATCATCTTCAGATTTCCTTCTTTCTTCAACTTCTTGGGTGAACTTTATAACTCCTGATTCCATTTCATGTCTTACCATGATGATTTCTTTTGATAACTTTTCACATAACTTGGTTTTCTCTTTCAGATCTCCATTTGTATCATTGGCTTCACCTTGACTTGCCAATTGCTGAAGCAGCTCCTTTCTTTTTTTCATAGAGAGACTCAATTTCTCTTTTAGTTCTTTTATGAAATCATCATCCTGTTGGAGTCTTTCCTTCAATTCATTAGCTTCAGAGTTTGACTGCTCAAGATCATCAAGGGCAGACTTGAGTTGCTCCCTTATACCATATACATCCATTTGAATTCCCAGATCTTCCTCAAGTTGTTAGGCTCTGTTGGGAGGAACTTGGCTCTGATACCAATTGTTGATAATTGAGAAGGGGGGTGAATCAGTTATCCTAATAATTTAACTTTCTGTGCTTTCTTAACAGTTAATGCAACATCAGATCAAATAAGAAATCATAATCATGAAATGGGAATAATACCAATACATATGACACAATGATTTTGACGTGGAAACCCTGTTAAGGGAAAAAACCACAAGGTGATTAACCCAAGATATTATTCTCTATTAGAAGAATAGAAGATACAAAATGGCACTTGCCAATTAGGGCTCACTGCCCGAGCACACTGCTCACAAGAGGCTCACTACCTACAAAAGACTTACTGTATATATGAAGAAAACTTAAACTGATAAGAAACATCCACACATGCTGAAGTTCAGTTCCGGTTAAGCTCAATAGACTGATCTGCTGCACTTCATTCTTATTCTCCTTAAGTGCTGCTGTCCTTTTACATTTCGAACCTATTTTTCTACCTTTTGTACTATTCTACGTTTATTCGCACTTCAATTCTTACACAACACACACCTTCACATCTAAATCCATCTTGTATATATATCTGCACAAGTGATTTCAATACTTTTCTAGTCGGCATCCGAAATAGTCAATATTATCTCAAACTCTGGTTTGTCGGCTAAATCCTTGCATACTAAGTAATATGGATCAAGAATATTCTTGTAGAAGTCTTCAATCATGTCGGCCAATCATGAATGATACCTCAAGAAACTTAGTCATTAGCAATCTCTCTTCCAGATTCGAGTCTGACACTCTGCCGGTACAGTTCTTCCTCTGTCTGCTCTATCAAACAGGAACCCAACACTCAAGTGTTCATATCTCTTCACCCTTCTATCACCAGAGGCTAAATCCTTGGAATCTATTAGTCAAGGTACTCCTCTTGACTTCACCAAATCCACACTTCACTAAAATACTTCCTCTGAGAGATCCGAACCTGACTGTCAGACATTGCTGACTGCTCTATTCTTGCTTACCGGATCATAACACTTCTTCAATCTGACTTCCGGTAGAGACTCATCATGTCTTGTGGATGTGTGGGATAACCTTTTTTGCCATCAATGACAACATTCATGAATCCATATAGTGTCTCTTTCCAACAAAAACAAGGAAAAACTATGGTGAGTGTTAGCTCACAATATAATATGCTGACTACAAAAATGTTACAACATTGTTTTAGGGCTTCAACCCAAGGAAGTTACTACTCCCTTTATTACAATTTTGATTTAGGACTACCACCCAAGGAAGCTACTGCTCCCTAGGTATCTGCTCACTGCAATAAATTTTACAAAGGTAGTACAATTGTATGGACTGTTACAAAGAACACATTTGACTTATATTGATAATGCAGTCTACTTTTTCTACTCAATATATATCCTCAACTGATTTCATACACTTCATATCTTTCCCTCTACTTTGTTGTGTTCATATTCACCTTATTACCTCACAAATTAATTTAATCTTCTATAAATATCCTCTGCAACACATTAAACCACTAATTAGGTTGACGTCATTATCAACATTGGATGAATCATTTACCTCTTCACAAGTCAGCCTCAAAACATACAATATGATAAGAAAAACTTGTTGCAGACCTCAGGACTTCATTAAGGCAATCAATGCACATCTCTCCATACATTCAAAGATAAGGAAACTAATCAGGATCCTTAGGACATTTCAGATACTTAACCAGTCGAATCAAACTGTTCAACTCTACTAACTGTTTATCTTCATATAATTGGGGAGAAGCCAAAAACTCTATGTGTACCAAGAATTCAATCAAACATGAACTCAACAACCTTCATACTCCTTACTACTGAAATATCAACTCAATCTATACATCTGCAAGATAGGAAACATGACTATCTATAGAAAATAGAGCATCCCAGGTCACATGTGATACTTCACATCTCAAAATATGATGTTGTAGTGAAATGCAAGACCTAAAACCTTTTGGGAATGAGCAAGTAAGCATCATTATATGCTTCATATTAGATCTGTACACCCTTATTTGATGATTCTGCAAGATTTCAAAAGTTTGGCATGGATAACTAGGAGTCTGGATGACAGTTATGCTCAAAACTTTACTTGCAGACATGATAACTTGATGTGGTACCAAAAAAATAAATTTTTCTGCATGCAGATCATACCTAATATTCATTCAAATATGCAGTGTCTCTGCACACCCTCTAATGACTGATCTATACATTTTTCATCCTCTGCAAAACTCAAACTTGTGTACTTAGGCTCTGGAAGAGACTATATTGCCTCTGTCACTTTGTAACTTTTCATGCAGATGAGATGAGGACTTGAAAACTTGGTTTTTTCATTTCAATACCTTAGTAAAGGTGTCTTCAGATCCCCAAGATAAAATATTTCTCTACTGAGAAATGCAGAGCAACTCAAGATGAGTCTGCCTTAGGATGTGCACTATGAATTCCTTAGATTTCTGCTTCTTACCATTAAGTGGGATACTCCCAACTAATGGGATATATTTATGCTAGTTATGATGCTTGACTCCCTTTTTCTATAGGTTGGTTTTGGAGAGTATGGAGGAGTTGCTAATCATATAGGAGTGGCCATAATGACGAGTTATATATATATCTATGTATGTATGTATGTATGTATGTATGTATATATATATATACATATATACATATATATATACATACATATATATATATATATTTATATATATTTATTTATATATATTTGATTATACAATGTATACTCACATGTCTAGCATTCAAAAAGATACGAGAATGGGGTTGAGGTATTCTCCCCCTTTCAAACTTACGAAAATATCAGAATAGACAAAATACCATAAAAGAATTACAATCAGGAATTTAGGATAATAAAATAGTTTAACTACTATTGACCACTTCCTTGTCGATGGTCAAGTTCTAACCTAAATTGGTTTTTGACAATAACCTCAATTTAATGGATATAGTTGACAATTGACGATTTGTCAAGTCAAAACCAAACTCAGACCAATTGGTCAAACACAACTTACCAAACTCGACGATAGTTCACTAAACTTTGAAGGCACAAGACTTAGATGGCAACCAATCCATTCCATCCATACGTCTATTCTCTTCTTTTTAATGATGCTCTCCATCTCTTTCTTGGAGGGTGGAAAACCTATTTCTTAGTTACAACTTGTAATCACAAAACTAGGATTAATGCATCATTAGTTAATTCATATACCTTATGCATAAATAATCATGACATAACATAACCACATGTCTAAATTCTAATCATATAAACATAATCTCATTTCTCCTATCCTTGGGATTGGTAAGGGGACTTATCCCATTGATGTTAGCTCACTGCAGGTGGAAAACTCACAACAAGAAGTGGAGGAAAAGAATATGTGTAAGGTTGATGAGTCTCCTATGCCAATATGGGAGAGGCCTATAAGCTACCTCAATGATGATGCCTTGCTACAGGTGGACAACTCATAGCATGAAGTGGAGGAAAGGGATGTGCCAAGGGTTAATGGGTGTCCTCTAAGATCTCCCATGGGGGAGAGGCTATTAGTTCCCTAGAAGACAGGTTAACTTTAGTTTCAAAAAGAGGAAAAATAAACAAATCCAAGTCAAGATTAGAGGTAGGTAGTCCAAGAAGTCCCTTTGTTGAAGGTTTGTTGAAGGGAAGTAGAGATTTAGGAGGTGATTTTTTGGTTTATGGGGTATCACGGAAAATAGAGAAATCATGACAAGGAGCAAAAACTTAGTGAATTATGGGTCATATTAGAAGGTCAAGGGTAGATACAACTGTAACGTCAGAAATTGTCCTCCTATATGGAATGGTACAATTTCCCTTGGTTTATCTCCTCACTCTTGGTGACCGTCCAACCTTTTCTTTTCTGACCTTCCCAAAACCCTGATTGACTAATTCTAGGAGCAATCTATTCACTTTTTGAGGTAACTTATTGATAGAACATGGAAAGAGATTTGAAACTTGGGTCCCTAGGACCCCCAAAAATGCAAATCTAAGCTGAAATTGGGAGCTAGGACTTGGGCACCCATGCCCTAGTCTTCCCCCATTTCACGGGATTTTGAATTTTGCGAGGTGTCAGTTCCTGCCAAGTACCTCAGGATTATGTTTTCAAATTCTTAGTTTTTGCGCGATATCGAGACGTTATTTCAAAATTTGAATTCCCTAAAGCTAGATATAAAAAGACATTTGCAAATCATTTTATCATACATAATTCTTACGCAAGCTTGATGCCAAAACTCTGTTGTAATTGCCATTAAAGATTAGTGAATTATTGAAGTATTCTTGATTTGCTATCTTGGAGACAATGGATGAAGATTAGGAATCAAGATCTTGAGTCTATCTTTCTCTTCCTAGGGTTTTTACACCCTTTGCATGATCGGGAGAAGGGTTGAAGCCTCCAACAGCAAGCTTGGAGATCCTCAATGGACATTGCTGATTCACCTTCTTTTTCATGCAAGTCTTCATTTATCTCATCTCCTTTAGGTGAAGTTGTATGTGTTTATTAATGTAAAGCAAGTTGTTGATCTTCCCTTGATTGAAACATCTAGGGTTTGAATTAATGCATACACACATTGTTAGGTTTGCACACACTTCTGCAAATCTTTATCTCTGGCTATTGTTGAGGTAGAAATACCAAAGACAGGGCTTGACTGAGGCAAGCTCCTATATAGCTACAACAATATCCTTCTCTTGTATGTGCAGATCATGTTTTGTAGGTTTGAGCAAAAAGAAGCTATAGGAAGAAGGATATTGCAAGTACAGTCGCAACAAACTTTCAAATTTTTGGATTCTGAGACTTGCGGGACATTGGAACGAGTACCCTTGTCCAACTAGGGGTTTATTCTAGGATCTGGAAGCCTTTCGGCAATCTCAGATAGCCTGTGTAGAAGATTTTCTTATTCAGGAACTTGCGGGACACTAGAGCGGATGCCCTAGTCCATGTGGCCCTCAAAATATGGGTACTCAACCCTCTCTCTGCACTTCTGTGATTAGTTTTTCCAGTTGTTTCATCAGTTTATGAGAATTTTTGATTTAAGGCATAATTAGGGTTTTACTTGGTTGAAAGAAAAGCACTTGATAAAATCTTGATTAGGGTGTTAGGTTTCATAACCACGCGAGTGTAAGGAATACACAAAGTGATTAGAAGCTTGTTCACAAGCTTGGCCTTTGTCCTTCCGATGCTTAGTAGTGAGATTGTGGTATTTGACCTAGTTTAGACAAGTTCACAATTTCCTCCTAAACTTTTTGGTGAACCTGAGCTTTAAAGAATTTGTTTTGTCTTAATTCATTTTGCATTATATCTCTATTCAGTTGATCATTATTGCATCGTGTTTAAGTAATAATCACTTAGATCACTTTTGTATTAACTAAATATAGCATGGAAGTTAAAAGTTATGTGTAAGATAATTAATTATTGTGTTTGTTACTATATGTTCTTTTTTAGAATTGTTAGTATACCACAATAGTATTAATTACAACATTTAGACATCATCACTAGTTGCATTTTTACAAAAATCACATGTGATAGATCAAAAACCATTACACATTGATAAAAAGAAGTAAACATCATATATATCTTAGTTTCATGTATACATCTGAGTCGACTATCTCTCAAAACAAAATGGGATGTCGTAGTGCCTAAAGTCTATGAATCACATAGCTGAGCCTCGATCACCAGTACCCTCAGGCCCTCGTGGTGTGTGAGTGACAGAAGCCTGACCATGTGTGGCTACGAATTGTGAATGACTCCTAGAGACACTTCGCGATCATAACCCCCTTATCTCACCTCTCATATCTATCATCTGCTCATGTGCCTCCTAGTACATCCTCTAGGACTAGTCTCTCTTAGCCTGAACCCTGTCTCTGTCATCTCTTGCCTACCAGACCTCCTGCAATAAGAACTCACTGACAGCTGGCTCTCCCTCCGATGTAGGAACCGCTACCATCTTCTCTCACTGTGCCCTGAGCTCAGCCTTGGCATGCTCAGCTCTCTATCGAAACTCCTCTCTCTCGTGTAGACTACTCTAGCATGGCCTCTGTAGCAGTCCTGTATTTGACGATAGGTATAAATATCTCAACATGCTGCCCAGCAGATGATCAGGGCAAATCACCTACCCGCACCCGCTACTCTGAGGCATATGTCGATATGATGTCTCCTATGACGTGACTCACAAGGTCTCGCCATTAGTCTGTCCCAACTACAAAATAGAGGATGAGATAGATGTTAGACTCCCACATAATAAACTATACCAACACATAAAAAAATAATTCCAACCTTACCTAGATCTCCATAGATGGGTCTCAGATCACTGATGGTGTGATGAGCTGCGCTGTCTGATCTGCAGCTGGGGGCATAGACCTACTACCCTCCCCTCACTCTGTCTGACTAGGCCTCACATTGCTAGCAAGTGTAGGACCATGAACCTTAGACCGCAGTCTTGACTTGATCTCCTCATCAGTGTCTACCTCCTGTTGGCTCTATCACGATCTCACTCTGAAGACGTACTGTGATGGGACCTCCTCGGACTCATCCTCATCCTCTTCCATACCCTCCTCAAGATCGTAGTATCCAGGGAAGTCACTGACGTCATCCTCCACCCCTATGTCACTAGCGTGACCGGCCCAAGGTCGGGCATCTCCTATAGGATGCCCTGGTGGAAAGATAGGTGTAGGCTGTGCTATGTGCCACCAAGTCTGATATGCTCAGGTACACCTGACATCATCTGTGCCCGATACTGGCTCTACATCCTTAGGACCCTTGTTATGCTAAGTGGTACGTCTGCTATAGTCAGTCGTTAGATAGTATTTGCTCTGACTGCACTCCAAGCTACACGTGTGTAGCTCAGATGAACTATAGGAACATCATGTACCTGTCTGAACTGTCATACTACCCTATCAAAGTAGAACCATGATACAACATGATCAAGGTAACTAGACATCAGTTGATCCCTCTGCATCTAAGCTAACTACCTCTGCTCGCCAGGCCATTTGATGTAGCGCTGATACAGTTTCCAGATGATCTCACTAGGCTATAATCTATCAAAAACTACTCTCCAGTATAATAGGTTGTTGTGCCTCCAACACCTGACAAGTGGATAGGCATAGACACGTAGATGGGTGAATGCTGCCTCTATAGGATAACCCACTGGTCATGTGCACCTAATGTGCTTAAAGGCCCAAACCTATAGTAATGTGTAGACCATCAAACTCTACATCTTGTAGTGGACATATCGCCCTAAGTCGCAATATACGTGTGCAAGCATATTGCACCCCCATGTGTAGACAGTCTGATGCTCCTCCATCTCTCTGATAGCATGAATGAGACCCCCGTGAAGGTGACTGCCTCGTCCATCTGGTGCGATAGCTAGTGCAACCATGACAATCATGATCCTCTGTAGTAAGGGAATGTCTCTGCATCCTTGCTCTAGTAAACAGAGTTGAATGTGTCCTCGCTCTGCCTGTGAAATAGTGAGACCCAACCAATATAGCTAACTCTCGCGAGTATACTCCACTGAGCAATGTCCAACAACCCTCACTATCTCTCCTCAGATTAGTAGTTAAAGGATCCTAAATACATCCTCCAGTGTGATGGTAATATCACTAGTCAGTAAATGAAATGTGGATGTATCTGCATCCCATCTCTCCATCAGTGCCATAAGCATCACATAGTGGAATCTAATTGTAGGCATCTCAAACACCCACCATAGGCCCACTGTCTGTAAATGCTCTCTCTTTGTGGTAGTCAAAGTGCTAGCACGCTCTTACAGAAGTGCCATCAGATGACCACTTGTGTGCTCACGCATCTCAGGAACATCCTGCAGATCAGAAAGAAAGCAAGAGCATCAAAATCCCCTCTCGAAATCAAAATAAGCTATCAAAAGCTGAATAGAGTGCCTGTGCCTAAGGCATGTGTCCTCTGTGGACCAGGGTGCCCCAGAGGGACACTAGCACCCCTATGGGACTAGGATACCCAAGTGGGACTCTGGCGCCCTAGGTGGACCTGGACGTCCCTGTCTGGGAACCCTGCCCACCTTCTCCTCTTGGCATAGACATCAATAAATTTGAAAGAAAAAGTACAGTGAAGGATGACAGAAGGATGGAATTAGGACCCTACCTTAGCCTCAAAGCGTCTCTCCGTCGCTCGAGCTCAGAGCATCTCTAGTCATACTGGATGGTATGGACGTTAGATTGGCATGGTTGTTCTCCTATTCTCCTTCTATCTCTCTGCAATAACAAGAAACAAAGAATGAGTTAATGATAAATGACAACTCCCTTTTACACAAAGTAAGTGAGTGAGAAATCCTATCCCTAACTAAGTGCAAAAGTGTGCTCTTTTACTCTTGAGCCCTTTTCTTGAGTTGTTGAACTCTGATTTCAGTGTCATTTGTTGCATTGGAACTTGGGTTCCGCTCTCTTTCTTCCCTAATGTGTTACATTTGAGCATTGTATGACCCTCACAACACATTTCCCTTGAAATCGATGCATGGATATCTCCTTAGAGTTTTTGATACTAACTCGTTGGTGGTGGTTGGAGGTTGATTTGATTTTGATTTTTCTAACAAGTGTTCCTTTGCAGGATGTGGTTCCTAACTTTGTGGTCTTGCACGATTGCAGACTTAGGGGCTTCTTCCTTCTCGATGACAACGCTTCAACTTCCTCTACAATATCCTTTTGGGTATCCTTTTCATGAGTGATGTATTTACTTTCATTTAGTTGCATATGCACGTAGTGTCATATGGCCACTAAAGTGGGGGCTAAATGTAACATCAAAAATTGTCCTCCTGTATGGAATGGTACAATTTCCCTTGGTTTAGCTCCTCACTCTTGGTGACCATCCAACCTTTTCTTTTCCAACCTTCCCAAAACCTTGATTGACTAAGTCTAGGAGTAGCCTATTTACTTTTTGAGGTAACTTATTGATAGAACCTGGAAAGAGACTTGAAAGTTGGGTCTCTAGGACCCCCAAAAATGCAAATCTGAGATGAAATTGGGGGCTAGGACATGGGTAATCATGCCCTAGTCCTTGCCCATTTCACAAGATTTTGAATTTTGGCGGGGTGTCAATTCCCGCTGAGTGCCTTGGGATTCTGTTTCCAAATTCTTAGTTTTTGCGCGATATCGAGATGCTATTTCAAAATTTGAATTCCCTAAAGCTAGATATAAAAAGACATTTGCAAATCATTTTATCATACACAATTCTTATGCAAGCTTAATGCCAAAACTTTGCTGCAATTGCCATTGAAGATCAGTGACTTGTTGAAGCTCTTCGAAGTATTCTTTATTTGCTATCTTGGAGACAATGGATGAAGATTAGGAATCAAGATCTTGAGTCTATCTTGCTCTTCCTAAGGTTTGTACACCCTTTGCATGATCGAGAGAAAGGTTGAATCCTCCAACAACAAGCTTGGAGATCCTCCACAGACATTTTTGATTTGCCTTCTTGTTCATGCAAGTCTTCATTTATCTCATCTCCTTGAGGTGAAGTTGTATGTGTTTATTGATGTAAATCAAGTTGTTGATCTTCCCTTGATTAGACATCTAGGGTTTGAATTCATGCATACACACATTATTAGGTTTGCACACACTTTTGCAAATCTTTATCTCTGGCTATTGTTGAGGTAGAAATACCAAAGACGGGGCTTGACTGAGGCAAGCTCCTATATAGCTGCAACAATTTCCTTCTTTTGTATGTGCAGATCGTGTTTTGTAGGTTCTGGTGAAAAGAAGCTATAGGAAGAAGGATATTGCGAGTACAGTCACAATAAACTTTTGGATTTTTAGATTTTGAGACTTATGGGACATTGGAGCAGACGCCCTAGTCCAACCAGGGATTTATTTCAAGATCTGGAAGCCTTTCGACAGTCTCAGACACCCTATGTAGAAGATTTTCCTGTTCGGGAACTTGCGAGACATTGGAGCAAGCGTCCTAGTCCATGTGGCCCTCAAAATCTAGGTACTCAGTCTCTAAAACCCTCTCTCTACACTTCTGTGATTACTTTTTCTAGTTGTTTCATCAGTTTCTGATAATTTTTGATTTAAGGCATAATTAGGGTTTTACTTAGTTGAAAGAAAAGCACTTGATAAAATATTGATTAGGGATTTAGCTTTCATAACCATGCAAGTATAAGGGATAGACAAAGTGATTAGAAGCTTGTTCACAAGCTTGGCCTTTGTCCTCCCAATGCTTAGTAGCGAGATTGTGGTATTTGACCTAGTTTAGACAAGTTCACAATTTCCTCCTAAACAACAACAATACAGGCTATCATGAGAAAGAAACAAATAAGGAGGTGGCAAACAAGATCCAACCTACTCTTAGTCACCTGCATAATATCAAAGGAGATTTTATCCCTTTTACATATTTTAGTTTGGAAATTCTTGAAGAATCCCCACAAGATAGCTTTATATCTTTTCGATTCAAATTTTTTTATGTATTTTTTGATTTGTGCTACTACTGGCCTATCTTGTTGCCATATCTTTCCTTTAAATAGTGGTAACTCATTCATGAAATAGAATGCTAGACAAATGATCAATGAACCATACTTGAAGTTGTATCATGTCTCCTTTGTTTTTTCTCAAATTCTCTAACAATTGATCGTTCATTACTTCACTCAATCAAAATCCTTACCCTCTTTAGCCATCTGATAGGCAGTGTATATGGCTGTAGCAGTTATAGATCCCTCTTTGTTGGAGTAGTACACTTTGTATGCAATTCCCATTGCTACACATCTTACACTGGGATCAATAATATCATCAATGGTTAAAATCCTTTTGTCAAATTTGTCACCAGTTAATTCAGTGACCTTTTCATTCTTTATTGATTTCATCTGTGGTATGGTTCCAGTGGAGCATAGTCCTGTTACAACCCTAATAGCTTCATTCGTTATTTGATAAGGTTTGTCAAGGTATATGAATTCATCATGAATTCTACTAAGGATATACCTAACCCAGTCATGCTCATTACAGAAATCCAAGAAGTCATTCCAAACATTCAAACATTTTGCTTCAATGTTGGCATACTCAGGTTTGTAATGTATATCATCATCATCTAACAGTCCATGCCTTAGGGTTTCAAATTTACCATGGTCAATCTCCTCCAATTTTGCATGAATGTATATTTTGGCATGTTCCGTGTATACCACAAATGCAAGAACATTAGATAATGCTTTGCTACTATCGACTCCTATTGCCTTATAAGAGTGTTTCTTGAATTTTGGTAAGGGTTCATGAACAATGTTGATCAAATTAGGAGTAAAGGATGTAGCCATCTTAATACCTTTAAGAACTAGGGTTTTAACTAGAGAAATCCAAAAATACCTGTAAATGAAGAGAGTAGGGTTTGCTTCAACAATTTGTTGAGAATCATTTGCTTTTTATCAATCTCTTCAAATTGCTTGGTTTTGTTCAAATGAGGGTAAGAATGATCAAATATTGCATATATACATCTCTCACCAACCAATTTCATTATGCATTAATTGCATTCACATTTTTGCCCTAGTTTGCCTTTTTCTTATACACAAGCTAACAATTACTCAGCAATCCTCTGCAAGCTGGTCAATTGCTCTGGAATTTTTGTCAAGCTCATCTACATGTTGAATTCTTTTAGCATCATAAAGGGGAGGTGATGGATTTATAGTAATAATTGCCCTTGAGTCCATGTATCCTTTTGGTAGATGCCCTTATCACTGTAAATCCTAGAGACTTCTGCAATATGCCACATTCAGAGATTTTTCTCCAGAATCTTGATCAAACTTCTTTAAATCATTATCTTAGTGTGCATGTATCAACACTAGCCAAAATGCTGAGAAATTCAACATCTTGCTTATTCAGGTGTCTGAAGAATTTTGTAGTTGTAACTCCCCCTGAACAAGTACTTCATCTTTTAGTTATCGGAGGATCCATCTACACTAGGTATAGGTCTGGAAATATCACATACTATTGATAACTGAGAGTGGGGGGGGGGGTGAATCAGTTATCTTAATTACTTTAACTTTTTGTTCTTCTGCAGCATCAAATCACATAAGCATGCATAACCATGAAAGAAGAAATAAAATCAATACATATAACAGAATGATTTTGAATTGGAAAACCCTGTTAAGGGAAAAACCACAGGGTGATTAACCCAAGATTATATTCTCTGTTAAAAGAATAGAAGTACAAAATGGCACTTGCCAATTAGGGCTCACTGCCCGAGCACACTGCTCACAAGAGGCTCACTGCTTACAAGAGACTCACTGTCTACAAGTTATAAAGAAAGTAACCAGGTGATTGAACTGATGAGAAGCATCCACATATGTTGAGGATCAGTTCTGGTTAGGCTCAATACACTGATCTATTGCACTTCATGTTTCCTCTTCTTTGTCGTTGCTGTCCTAGCACATACCGGACCTGTATAGATGCTTTCACACTACTCTCTTCTTTTCTTTGCACAACACAAGACACCACACACACCTTCATACCAAAATCAATCTGGTATATATATCCACATCAATGATTTCAATCATCTTTCTAGTCGGCATCCAAAAAACTCAAGATATTTCTAAACTTTGGTCTGTCAGATGAATCCATGCTTGCTAAGTGATGCGTATCAACTAGATAGTTATAGAAGTCACCAATCATGTTGTCCAATCATGAATGATACCTCAAGAACTTGATCACCATCAATATCTCATCTGGATTAAGGTCTGATGCTCTGTCGGTCAGTTCTTCCCGGTCTTCTCTGCCAAACAGGAACCCAACACTTAGGTGTTCATATCTTTTTACTCTTTCATCACCGGAGGCTCAATCTCTAGAATTTATTATTCATGGTACTTTTCTTGACTTCCCCAAGTCCACACTTTATTGAGATATTTTCTCTGAGAGATCTGGACCTAATTGTCGGACCTTGTTGCATGCTCTGTTCTTGCTCACCGAACCAAAATACTCTTCAATTTAACTTCCGGTATAGACCTACCATATCCTATGGATGTGTGGGATAGACTTTGTTACCATCAATGACAACAATTATGAATCCACACAGTGTCTCTTGCCAACAATCTCCCCCTTTGGCATTGATGGCAACACTTAGTGAAAAATGACTAAGTGTTATAGCATACTCCCCCTTGGTTGATGCTCTGTTCTTATGTACACTTTTTCTGGAGCTCCCCCTTAGCTAGATTCCACATTTTTCACTACTCCTCACTCCCCCTTTGACATCAATGGCAAAGGGTAGGATCCGCATACCAAAATTTCCAAAAACAATCTATACTTGGCTGCATAAATATATATATATATATATAACATACTTACATGTACTGAAGTATATCTGCAAAAGTTGTCTTCAACTAGACAAATTTTGTTGCCCAACTTTGCTTCATCCTGTCCAAAATTGAGATGTGACCACTCAATAGGAATGCAAAAGCTTCTGCCCTCTTTAGATCTGTTAGATCACTGGTCTAGGCTGTGGTCTGAGCATCAGTTAGGGCCTCATGCATGGCCTCTAACTTAGGGATAATTATCCCTCTAAGTTCACCCATCTTACTTAGTATATTCTTCCTTTCCTTTTCAAGTTTCTTTAGTTCATTTAGAATGATAATAGTTTGACATTCTTGGTTTATTATGGATGTGGTGAGAGGATCAAAATTCTGGGATAAACTTGATAGTTTATCCTCTTGTTCTTTCACTTTATTCTCAATATCCTTTGTCACTTTAGACTGGGATAAACAAAATTTATATATTTCTCCGCCATCTTTAAGAGCATTTTCTAAGCTCTTTATTCCAATATCCATATTTCTCCTATCATTTGTTATTAGCCCTTGTACTTCAGAGAATCTCTTACCCAAAAACTCTTTCTGGACTTTCTCTTTTGCTGCTTTCTCTAAAGAGTCAAAATGTGTATTAACAGAATTAACAAGAGATTTCAGATTACCAGATGAGGAGGCTGAAAGATCCTTCTAAAAGGATGGCATGATCTTCTCCAATACACCGGATGCAATCTCTATTAGCTCACAGTCTTCCATGTGAGACTTCAGAAGTTTTTATTTCGTCTTTGCTGAAGCAAAGGATGCTATCTTCATTGTTCGAACCTGGGAGAGGGAATCAAAATTGAATGGTCCTTGAAGTAGGTCTGATTCATCTAGTTCCATTATTTCTTTTGTTAGGAAGTCTTTAACTACTTCTGCAGTGTCTCTTGCTGGAGACAGAGTTTTCTTCCCTTCTATGGCCTCGGAGCTGTCATCTGGGGCTTTCTCTGTTTGATCTTTTTCTCTTCCCTTGACTTCTTCTTGACAACTTTTCTCATCTTTTCTTTCTTCTCCTTCAGCTCCGGAGTCAGCAGGGGGATCCAAAAGAGAGATGTTTACTTCTTCAGGGACTTCCTCTTCTGGAGCAAAGGAATCTAGATCCTTAGTTTTCTCCTCACTGATCTCCTTTGATTCTTCTGTAGTTTTCTCTCAAGGATCTACCTTTCATGTACTTAGTCCTTCATCATCCATGACAGAAGGTTCATCACCTAAGTCCCCTATAACAGGGAGATTGAATTTCATGAAGGCATTCTAGAGGATGTCTTCAGTATCTTTTGCCACTTTGTCAGTCTCTCCAAGCATAAACTGATTCACTCTTGTTTTGCTCCAGAACTCATCCTTGCAATCCTTGAAGATCATGTTCATTTGTTTTGGAGTGATGGAAGGATAGATCTAAATAGCTATCTGTTCCCAGATCTTCAAGTCCTTTGCCTTCGCATTGTTCTTTCTTATTTTAAGTTCCTTCTCTAGGCTTTTGGGAATTAAGGAGATGATTTCAATGAATGTTTTGTTATAGATGTTTAGATACTTGACTGTAGCTTCTTGCAGGATCTTCTGATCAGCTTCACTATAATCATCATAAATTCAGTCATTGGTTTCAAGTTCCCATCCATAGTGACTGATTTGATGATATCATCAATGCGGAGAGTAGGCCTTTCAATAAATTCTTCTGCCTCTTCTTCCTTGTTATGACCGGTAGAGGGTTCACCGGATGTTTTCTTCTTCTTCATTTTCTTGATCTGCTCATCAGATTTTGTCTCTTCATCATCCTTCTGACTTGTATAGGACCTTGTTGCCTTTTTATTTGTTCTCTTCTCTCCCTTGCTGGATGTTTGGGCTTCCGGATTTGATGCCTTTTGGCTCTTAGAGGTGGCAGGTGCAGAGCTTTTGGAGGATTTGGTCTAGGAGGGGGCTTGCACCAGAGCACTTTCTTTTACTATTTCTTGCCTTTCTTTCTCTGCCCTTTCCATCTTCTCTCTATTGGCATCAACTACCTCCTTTGATATTCCATGCCTCTTGGCGAGTTCTTCTACTTCCCTTCTCACTTTTCTCTTGATCTTAGGTTGTCTTAGTTCAACATGAACTTTTACACTCAGCTTTTGGAAGGTTCCAAACCTTTCTACCTTAGGGTCCTTGGGCTGACTCAACAGGTGTTGGATATGTAGCTCTAGGATTTTCTCATCAACCTCATACCCCATTGGCATGATCCATACTATTCTCGGTTCCACTGCCTCCATTAGGGATTGATCAATGTCTACCATAAAGCACATTGTATCCTTGTATTTCTCAACCAATGATTGGGGGATTCTTTCTCTGGCTTGCATCATACTATGAAAGTTCTTAAAGTATCCCTAGAGAGTTGTATTTTGAGCCTTGGCATCACCAAGCCCATGCATGTAATCTCTAATTTGAATGGCAACTGGTCTATCATTTTTCCATACCCAACCACTGGATCCAAGTAGCTCATTCATAAAGTAAAAGAACAAACACAGTATTAGCCCACCATACTTGAATGAGTTCTTCTTATCCTTCTTGATCTTTTGTAGGTTTTCCAACAATTGGCTCAGAAGAAGCTCACAAAGATCATAATATGTATTCTCCCTTAACATCTGATAAGCAGCATAGATTGCAGTTTTGGATATAGAATTCTCCATGTTGGAGTGATATATCTTATAGCCAATTATCATAGATGCAAACTTGATATCCAGATCAGTGATATCTTCTATAATCATTGCTCTCTTGTCAAATTTTGATCCGGTAGCCTGACTTACAGTTTGATTTTTGATTGATTTGAGAGCAGGCAACCCACTAGATGAGTGCAATCCGGTTACTGCCCTAATTGCATCCTTGGTTATCTTGAATGGCCTCATCAACCACATAAATTTGTCATGCATTATGCTCAGAACATACCGGACCCAATCATCTTCAACAAAATAGAGGAAATGAATGCAATGTCCAAAATGCTTATCCTGGATGGCCTTGTATTGAGGTTTGAGTTCAAATGATTCATCTATCAGTTCCTTGTGGTAGATATCTATCATCTTGGATTCCCCAAATTCTTCAATGTTTGCATGTATGTAAACCCTAACATCTTCTACATGTAGAACTCCATGCAGAATGCTAGAAAATGTGCCTAGGGGATCAACTTCTAGGGATTTATAGGGATGTTTTTTGAATTTAGGGCACAGCCTATCAGTGATCTTCACAACATTCAGAGTAGCCATCTTTCAAAGATTCAGAGAGAGATATTAAGAGTAGAAAATACCTTTTACGCTTCTAGGGTTCACTATATGAGCTGGATCAGATTGCTGGATGAATAGACTTCTGCGGTTGATCTTTGAGAGGTTTGAGATAATTTTGTTGCAGAGCTCATTTTCTCTTCTTCTCAAATGCAAATGTGTAAATGATGAATCAAAGAAGCCTTTTATTTCTGCGCAAACCCTAATTCCATTTTGCAATAAATGCACAACCTAAGTTATTCTGGTTGCCTTGTTTTCCTTGTTCTGAGAGAGATCTTTCTAGATCACTGAGATGCACCTAGAATGATAACTTACAATGTATCTCCCTTTCTCCAATCATTCCATCTAATGGTAAATCCAAATATTTCAATTTTGAATTATACCAGATCTAACTGTGAAAGTCCTGCTTTTGTTGGATGACTGTCAAACTAGATTAATCTTGGATGATTAACCTTTTTAAACTCCTTGCAGATCTTTCAAATCTTTACCAAGAATTATTTAGATGTTTCTCTAAGGGCCCTTTTAATCTGCAACCTTCCATGTGCCAATTTCAGGCACCAATTGACTGACTAGGGGAACTTGTTTTCTTTTGTGACTCCCCCTGAGCTAGAGCTCATCTATTTAGTTTCCGGAAGGAATATCAGCACCAGATTCTGGTGCGGATCCATCCCCAACATTTTTTGTACTTCTCTTCACCCAAATCTTGTTCATCTCCCTTTGAATTTCATCCGCATTTACTTTTCGTTTTCCTTTGTCTTGGTTTTGGTTATGATGTACCGACCCTTTTTGTCCTGAATCTTACTTCTACAGAGTTTAGCAATATGACCGGATCTATTGCAATTGTAGCAAACAACATTTCTTTGCATATTTGACTGGTATCCTCTTGATCTACATTGATTAGACATATGTCCCATTCTATTGCATGCAAAGCATCTACCATTGAATGAATTGTTCATTTGCATATTTCTACACTCATGGGATTTGTGACCATACCTTTTGCAGTTAAAACACTGACTGGAGAAGGATGAATTAGTCTGATTCATTCTTCTTCTGCACTGATTTGCTTTATGACCAAAGTTATTGTAGTTGTGGCAGTATCCATTGAAGGATGGATATCTTTAAGCATTTGGTTGCCTTACCGAAGGTCTTCTAGGCCTCCTTGGATTTCCTAATCCAGAGTTCTTTTGACCGGATCTAGAGCTTTCCCCTTTCTCATACCCCAAGCCTTGCTTATTATCCACCCTCTTTTGGCTTTGAAGAAGAACTTCAAGTTGAGCAGAGCTTATCTTGAATTTCTCTTTGTATTCATTTGTTGTTTGAAGATCCCTTTTAAGAGTGTCTATCTGATTCTCAAGTTGTTCTTCATTATCTCTAGCTTCTTCAAGATCAGATTCCAGATGCCTGATTATTCTATCCATTTTGTGGCAGTCTTCTAACTTCTCTTTGAGAGATTGTTTTAGATTATCTTCACTTTTTCTTTTCTCTTCAATTTCTTGGGTGAATTTCATAACTTCTGATTCCATTTCATGTCTTACCATAATTACCTCTTTTGAAAACTTCTCACATAACTTGGTTTTCTCATTCAGATCTTCATTAGTATCATTGGCTTCACTTTGACTTGCTAATTGTTGAAGCAGTTCCTTTCTTTTCTTCATTGAGATACTTAGTTTTTCTTTGAGTTCATTTATGAAATCATCATCTTGTTGGAGTCTTTCCCTCAGGTTATTTACTTCAGAGTGAGATTGCTCAAGATCATCTAGGGCAGACTGGAGTTGTTCCCTCATACCATACATATCCATTGAGATTCCCAGATCTTCCTCAAGCTGTTAGGCTCTGATACCAATTGTTGATAACTGAGAGGGGGGTGAATTAGTTATCTTAATTACTTTGACTTTCTGTTCTTCTACAACATCAAATCACATAAGCATGCATAACCATGAAAGCGGAAATAAAATCAATACACATAACACAATGATTTTGATGTGGAAAACCCTGTTAAGGGAAAAACCATGGAGTGATTAACCCAAGATTGTATTCTCTGTTAAAAGAATAGAAGAACAAAATGGCACTTGCCAATTAGGGCTCACTGCCTGAGCACACTGCCTACAAAAGACTCACTGTCTATAAGGTATAAACAAAGTAACTAGGTGATTGAACTGATGAGAAGCATCCACATATGTTGAGGATCAGTTCCGGTTAAGTTCAATACACTGATCTACTGCTCTTCATTCTTCCTCTTCTTTGTTGATGTTGTCCTGTCACATACCAGACCTGTATAGCTGCTTTCACGCTACTCTCTTCTTTTCTTCATATAACACAACACACCACACACACCTTCATACTAAAATCAATCTTATATATATCCGCATCAATGATTTCAATCATCTTTCTAGTCGGCATCCAGAAAACTCAAGATATTTCCAAACTCTGGTCTGTCGGCTAAATCCATGCTTGCTAAGTGATGCATATCAACAAGATAGTTATAGAAGTCATCAATCATGTCGGCCAATCATGAATGATACCTCAAGAAACTTGATCAGCATCAATATCTCATCTGGATTAAGGTCTAATGCTTTGTCGGTCAGTTCTTCCTCAGTCTTCTCTGCCAAACAAGAACCCAACACTTAGGTGTTCATATCTTTTCACTCTTTCATCACCGGAGGCTCAATCTCTAGAATTTATTAGTTATGGTACTCCTCTTGACATCCCCAAGTCTGCACTTTACTGAGATACTTTCTTTGAGAGATCTGGACCTGATTGTCAGACCTTGTTGCATGCTCTGTTCTTGCTCACCGGACCAAAATACTCTTCAATTTCACTTCCGGTATAGACATACCATGTCCTGTGGATGTGTGGGATGGACTTTGTTGCCATCAATGACAGCACTCATGAAGCCACACAATGTCTCTTGCCAACACATACTACCTCCTTCTTCCATACTTTGTTCATTTCCATCCTTTCCTGAGCAATATCAAGTTTCTTTTTGGAAAAAGGCCTCATATTCTTTCCAAAGTACCTTGTTTGATTGCAGTCATGACAGGTACACTTTGTTTACTGAGCATTTCCATTTCTCCTTGCCTTTGATCTGTAGTTAGCTACTTTTTTGCCAAAATTATTACAAGTATAACAATATTCATAAAAGGATTGATCATTATCCCTGTTGTTCCTTGGCATTTTACTTCTGCACACATTAGCCTTATGTCCCATCTTATTTCATACATAACACCTAACTAAATTCTAATTTGTCTTACTTCTACATTCAACAACTTTATGACTAACTTTATTGGAAGTGTAACATCTTAAAGCATTTTGATTTATCTTTCTCTTGCAATCAACAACTTTGTGCCCAAACTTATTGCAAGTAAAAGAATAGCCATTGAAACTTTGAGAATATTTGATGTGAGCTAGTTGCCTTGTAGGTGGATGATATTTGAAATTTTTTTACATATTCTTCCTTTGTCTTTGGACAAGAGTGAATTCATCTTCTTTTTTAACTTTGTAGGTTTTCTTCTTAGGATCTTCAATGCAAGTCTTCTCCCTATTTGTTTCATCCTTTCCTGATTGGAAGTTATCATGTAGATTTGTAGAGGCACTAATCCTTGGACTCTTCCTCTTTTCAAAACTAGGGCTTGATTTTTCATTCACTGGCTTTTCAGAGTTAATAATTTCATGAAGGATTTTAGATCCTCCTTTCAACTTTAGTCCCTTGTCAATCTTCTCTTTTTCGGGTTTTCTAATTCTTTCCTTAGAATGACAACTTCTTCCTCAAGTTTTGAACATTTGGTTGATTCCTCATTGAGATTGATGTTTAAGTAGTCTTCAATCCTCTTCTCTTCTTCAACCATGACCTTTACATTTGAGATCATATCTTCAGCCTCTTTGAGCTTTATGTCACCCCCTTTGTCTCCTAATAGATTTTTCAACTTGTCAATTTCTTCTTTTGACTCTTTGGCATTTGTCTTCAATTTGTTAATTCTCTCTTTTTCTAATTCAAGCATGCCTTCATACTCTACATTGAATCCTATGACTTCATCTAGTTCATTAAGGGTTGACTTGAGTTCTTCCTCAAGGTCTACTTCACTCCCATCAATATCCCAACCTTCAGGTCCATTGATTCGAGATCTAGTTCTAGTACAAATACATTATTTGTTGGAATTAGTCTAGATAACTGAGAGGGGGGGTGAATCAGTTGTCCCAAATATTTAACTCTTGAAACTATTTCTTTATCACACAAAACTGATTAATGATGTAAATAATTAAATCATGAATTATCAACACATGAACATAAACAAATGAACACAAAACACCAATTTTTTTTTACTTGGAAACCCAGTTAAGAGCAAACCACGGGGGGGTTAACCCACAAAGATTTTGTACCCTATTAAAAGTATATTAGAAAAATAGAAGGCACATGCCTTCGGGCGCACTGCCCAGAGCTCACTACTCAAAAGAGAGGCTCACTGCCTATAGAATTTATTTAGAATAGAAGGAATTAACTAATAAATAACATCAACTTCATGCCTGGTTTAGTTTCATTGAATACTCACAAAACTTCTTCTTTACCCCAAATTCTTCTTCATTGACTTTTCACTCTATACTGCTTTCACTCCTTTTCTTCTCTACTCTGCTTCTAATCCTTTATTTGGATTTAATTCATTTTGCACAAGGATGATTTTCCACAACTCATCAAGTATTTATACACTTCATCAACCTTGGAATGAACATCAAGGTCGGCACTACAAACATCTGGCTTAATATGAATCACTAAACTGTTAGCCAGACATAACTAGGACTCAAACCTTCCTTAATAAACATGCCACACTTCAAAGAATTGCTCTTAGATCATCCACAACACGCTTGAATCATTCAGTCGGCCAAGATTGGGAAGAATAGCAACACCAAGAAGAAAATTTTCATTGACAAGTTCAAACTTCAATGCAGACCTCCAACATAGTAGACACATGATCCAGAGACTTCCACAAGCACATTGAATTCAACAAAAACATCTACACTCATCCAAATCATCCGAATCACTTGCATCTTCCTTCAAAACCTCAAGAACACTATCTTCCATGATTGTCACATTAGAAAGATTGCTTGCGGACCTCCAAACCACAAACCACTTGAATGGATGATACACACTGACTTCCAAAACATGCCTCTAGATCTGTAGATCATCAGTTTACATTGCCGGAGCAATCCAGACCTCTTTCATGTCATTCTGTCTCTCCTGAATAATGCAAAAACTGATTTTACTCAGATGGCTATAACTTCTTCAGATCTTAAGGTAAACCTCACAAATCTTAATTGGAGCTTCTTCACACAAACCTCTACAAAGCCATATGGTTTGCATATATTGATCTCCATTAATTTTCTTAATATCCTCAAAAATATGGTCTTCTAAACAGGCAGCAAAATATGATACAGTTGACACCAATGGCAACAAGGATATGTTGACATCAATGACAACACGGCTTAAGCACATATTTGCAACAATCTCCCCCTTTGTTATTGATGGCAACATATGATGTAAAAAATTGAATTCAACCATCAAGACAAGAACTTCTCCCCCTTTCTCTTCTAACTTTTGCAATTTCTTTCTTCACTACCCCCCTTTTATTAGCCACTAGTTTTTCACATGAACTTCTCTCCCCCTTTGACATCAATGGCAAATGTAACATATTTGTAATCTTTTCTTCCTTTTTGTTTCAAACTGATCCCATTATTTGCATACTAACTATTCCCCCTAAGTAGTATCTACTTAACATCAGTCTGGATCACAACATATGACTGTGAATTCCACTAGACTGATGCACCTTAGTGCATCGTAGTTCTGATTTAGAGGGGTGATAACCCCTAACTTCTCTCTGAGATACTCAAAAGTATCCTTGGGAAGAGGCTTAGTGAAGATATCTGCAATATGATCTTTGGAAGACACAAACTCCAACTTGACTTCATTTTCATTGACCTTCACTCTCAAAAAATGAAACTTGATAGATATATGTTTTGTCTTTGAGATGCTTATTGCACTAGAATTATCACAGAAGATTGTGACTGGCTCCTCAAACACAATTCTGATGTCCTTCAACATTTGCTTCATCCACAGAACTTGAGTATAATTATTTGTTGCTACTATATACTCTACCTTTGCAGTAGACAAAGATAGTGCCTCTTGCTTTTTGCTCATCTAAGAGACCAATCTTTTTCCCAGGAAGAATGCACCACCACTAGTACTTTTCCTATCATTCACATCTCCTACCCAATCAACATCCGTATATGCATGAAGAGCGAAGTCATTATCCTTTGGATACCACAATCCATAATCAATTGTCCCCTTGAGATATCTGAATATTCTTTTGACTACCACAACATGGGATTCTTTTGGATCAACTTGAAATCTAGCAACAAGTCCAACAACATTCATGATGTCAGGTCTGGTATGAGTCAAATAGGGCAATCCTCTAATCATTGATCTATACCTTTTCTGATTTGCCTTTAGGGAGTCATCATCTTTGCTTAACTTACATTCAGTTTCCATAGGTGTACCTACTGGCTTTGAATCTTCCATTCCAAACTTCTTCAGCAACTCTTTCACATACTTGGACTGAGATATAAAGATACCTTTATCTGACTGAACAATTTGCAGGCCTAGGAAGAAATTCATCTCACCAAACATTGACATCTCAAATTCACTTTTCATCTTATCAGCAAATGCTTTGAACATACATTCATTTCCACCAAAAATGATATCATCAACAAAGACCTCAACAATCAAGATGTCCTCATGATTAATCTTAAAGTAAATATTACTATCAACAATACCTTTGCTAAATACTAGATTAAGCAAATGCTTATTTAGTCTTGCATACTAGGCTCTTGGGGCTTGCTTGAGTCCATACAATGCTTTTCTTAGTCTGCAGACCATATCTCTCTAATCAGACAACTGAAATCCTTCCGTCTACTCAATGTAAACTTCTTCCTCTAATTCTCCATTCAGGAATGCTGATTTGACATCCATCTGATACACTTTAAAATCTCTGAAGGAAACAAATGCAAGAAATAATCTAACTGCTTCTATTCTTGCCATCGAAGAAAAAGTTTCTTCAAAATCATTTCCTTCCACTTGAGAATAGCCTTTGCATACCAACCTTGCTTTGTTTCTCACAACTTCACCATCTTCATTTAGTTTATTTTGGAAGACCCATTTGGTTCCAATCACATTTTTGTCCTTAGGTCTAGGAATAAGATCCCAAGTGTGATTCTTTTCAATTTGCATCAATTCTTCTTCCATTGTTTTTACCCAGTTTTCATCATTGCAGGTTCATCTACTGACTTAGGTTCAATCTTTGAAATCAAACAAATTTCCTTTTGATCTTTAGAAATTTTTCTCCTAGTTCGAACACCTTTACTCTTATCTCCTATGATTTGATCTTCAAGATGATTCAGCCTTACATACCTGGGGGTTTTAGGAATTGCTTGAACTTCTATTTCCTGAGCTTGTTCCTCAGCATTTGTACTATTTTCTTGAGTTCCTAGAGTTTCTAAATCAATTTGAATCCGAGTCTAGGCTTGAACTAGCCTTCCTTTACTTTGATTTTCATCTTGATCATCTGAATCATATCCGCAAAACCTGGAATGTCCTTCCTTGCTCTCATCAACTCTAACATTAACACTTTCAACAATCTTTTTCAACGTCTTGTTAAAGCACTGGTAAGCCTTACTTTGAGTAGAGTACCCCAAAAATATTCCCTCATGACTTCTTGCATCAAACATGCCTAAATCCTCATCTCTTTTGATATAGCATTTACTACCAAAAACTTTGAAATATCTCATAGTAGGAGGATGACCAAACCATAGTTCATAAGGGGTCTTACCAGAATTGCCTTTAATATGCACCTAGTCAAGAGTGTAGACAGTATTACTCATAGCTTCTCTCCAATAAACTTGAGGAACATTTGTTTCCATCATCATAGTCCTAGCAGCTTCTTGAATGGTCTGGTTCTTTTTTTCCACAACTCCATTTGCTAGGGAGTCCTAGGAGAAGACAATTATCCTTTTATGCCATGCTTTTCACAGAAAGCATCAAACTCACCAAAAGTAAATTCTCCACCTCTGTCAGATCTCACACATTTCAATTTTTCACCAATCTCATTTTCCACCATCACTTTGAACACCTTAAACTTGTCAAGAGCTTTTGATTTTTCTTTTAGGAAAGTTACCCACATCATCCTAGAGTAATCATCAATCAACAACATGAAATATCTATCTCCTTGCACACTCCTAATTCGAGCAGGACCACAGAGATCAGTATGTACCAGTTCTAATTGTTCACTTGAAGCTTGTTCCTTACTTTTGAAGGAAATTTTGTTTTATTTCCCCAATTGACATTCTCTACACATGCTATTAGGTTTCACAAGTTTTGGAAGATCTCTTACAGCCTGGCTGGTACTTATTTTGACAATGTTATCAAAATTCACATGACACATCCTCCTATGCCATAACCAACTTTGATCTGTCTGAGCAATTAAACAACTTTTTCCAGAGCTACTTAAATGAAAAATGTTACCTGTGGTTTGGGTATCGGATTCAATTTTAGTTTCGGAGCTCTCCAAGATTCTACATTTTCCATCCTTGAATTGAAGATCATAATCTTTGTCAACCAACTGTCCAACACTGAGAAGATTATGTTTCAGTCCTTCACATACAGAAAATCATTGGTGCAAATTTCACAAGCCCTCCTTCATAATTTTAAAAATTTGCAAACTTACTCTTGTCACCAGTCATATTATGAGAACATCCACTATCAACCACTTGTTCATCTTTTTCAATAACCTGAGTAGCCAAGGCACTTTCCATATTTGCATAGCTAGCAGATTTAGTAGACACTGGATCTTCTTCTTTGATAGCAATGAACACCCAATCACTTTCAGAGGAACCTCCATGATCAGATTCATCATCTGTGATTCCTTCTTCTCTAGCTTCTTGGACATAGTAACATTTCTTTTGATTTTTGTATCTGATAGGGTTTGATTTTGAAAACCTCTCTAGACATCTTGACGCAAAATGACCAATCTTATTACAAGAAAAATATTTGAGTGGCAATTTTCCTTCATACTTATTGAATCCTCTTGGCAATCTTTTGGCAAGAAGAGCTTCAAGATCTATAGTTTCAATTTCAACATCTTCAAGATCCTTCCTTGTCTTCACAAGTCTATTTGATCTTGCAGAAGAGCTTTCACTTGGATCATATCTTTGTTTTCCATATACATTGGCTTTAAATGTAGGTTCAGACTTGGGAAGAGAATAAAAAAAACTCACTTAATTCAAAAGATGAGATTTTTCCAACCAGCTGATCTCTTGTAACTTGTGAGACAGTTCTGATCTCCTCTATAGCAGCAACCATATGTTTGTATGAATCAAAGAAAGATTTGAGCACTTTTGCCACAATCTCTGATTCTACTCAGGTGCACATGCCCAGAGCTCACTACTTAAAAGAGAGGCTCACTGCCTACAGAATTTATTTAGAACAGAAAGAATTAACTGAGAAGTAGCATCTACATGCTTGGTTCATTTTCATTGAATGCTCACAAAACTTCTGCTTTACCCCAAATTCTTCTTCACTAACTTTTCACTCTATACTTCTCTTGCTCCTTTTCTTCTCTACTCTACTTCTAATCCTTTATTCAGATTTTATTCATTTCGTACAAGGATGATTTTCCACAACTCATCAACAAGTATTTATACACTTCATCAACCGTGGAATGAACATCAAGGTCGGCACTACAAACATCTGACTTAATGTGAATCACTAAGCTGTTAGCCAAACATAACTGGGACTCAAATCTTCCTTGATTAACATGCCACGCTTCAAAGAATTGCTCTTAGATCATCCACAACACACTTGAATCATCCGGTTGGCCAAGATTGGGAAGAACAACAACACCAAGAAGCAAATCTTCATTGACAAGCTCAAACTTCAATGCGTACCTCCAACATAGCAGTCACACAATCCAAAGACTTCTACAAGTACATTGAATTCAACAAAAACATCCGTACTCATCCAAATCATCCGAATCACTTGCATCTTCCTCCAGAAACTCAAGAACAATATCTACCATGACTGTCACATTAGAAAGATTGCTTGCGGACCTCTAAACCACGAACCACTTGAATGGATGATACACACTGACTTCCCAAACATGCCTCTAGATCTACAAATCATCATTTTATATTACTAGAGAAATCCAGACCTCTTTCCTGTCACTCTGTCTCTCCTGAATAATGCAGGAACCAATTTTACTCAGATGGCTATAACTTCTTCAGATCTTAATGCGAAACTCTTAAATCTTAACTAGAGCTTCTTCAGAAAAACCTCTACAAAGCCATATGGTCTATATATATTGATCTCCATTGATTTTCTCAATATCCTCAACAATTTAGTCTTCTAAATAGGCATCAAAATAGGATACAGTTGACACCAATGGCAACAAGGATATGTTGACATCAATGACAACACAGCTTAATCACATATTTGCAACATGATTGTCCATAACTTCATATTCCATGTGTTCAAGTGCAGGATCTGCCTTAGTTGTTAAGCTTTTCAAATGCACTTGGCTCTAATACCAATTGTTGAATACAATGAGATGCTGAGAGGGTAGGGAATCAACACATACTAAAACTTAACTAGATATCAACAAATAAAACTAAACAACATATAGAACAAAAAGGAAATCATGTAACACAAGAATTGATACATGACACTAGTATTTTTACATGGAAAACCCTAAGACAAGGAAAAACCATGGTGAGTGTTAGCTCATAATATAAAATGTTGACTACAAAAATGTTACAACATTGTTTTAGGGCTTCAACCCAAGGAAGTTACTAATCCCTATATTACAATTTTGATTTAGGACTACCACCCAAGGAAGCTACTACTCCCTAGGTATCTGCTCACTACAATAGGTTTTACAAAGGTAGTATAATTGTATGGACTGTTATAAAGAACACATCTAACTTATGATGATAGTGCAATCTATTTTTTCTACTCAATATATATCCTCAAACTGATTCCATACACTTCATATCTTTCCCTCTACTTTGTTGTTTTTATATTCACCTTATTACCTCACAAATTAATTTAATCTTCTATAAATATCCTTCGCAACACATTAAACCACTAATTAGGTTGATGTCATTATCAACATTGGATGAACCATGTACCTCTTCACAAGTTAGCCTCAAAACATACAATATGATAAGAAAAACTTGTTGTAGACCTCAGGACTTCATTAAGGCAATCAATGCACATCTCTCCATACATTCAAAGATAAGGAAACTAATTAAGATCCTCTGCACATGTCAGATACTTAACCAATCGACTCAAACTGTTTAACTCTACTAACTGTTCATCTTCATATAGCTGAGGAGAAGCCAAAAACTCTATGTGGACCAAGAATTCAATCAAACATGAACTCAACAACCTTCATACTCCTTACTACCAAAATATCAACTCAATCTATACATTTGCAAGTCATGAAACATGACTATTTGTAGAAAATAGAGCATCTCGGATCACATGTGATAGTTCACATCTCAAAATATGATGTTGCAATGAAATGCAAGACCTGAAACCTTTTGGGAATGAGCAATTAAGCATCATTATATACTTCTTATTAGATCCACACATCCTTATCTGATGATTCTGAAGGATTTCAAAAGTTTGGCATGGATAACTAGGAGTCTAGATGACAATTATGCTCAAAACTTTACTTGTAGACATAATAACTTGATGTGGTACCAAAAAATGAAATTTTTCTGCATGCAGATCATACCTAATATTCATTCAAATATGTAGTGTCTCTGCACACCCTCTAATGATTGATCTATGCATGTTTCATCATCTGCAAAACTCAAACTTGTGTACTCAGGCTCTAGAAGAGACTATATTGCCTCTGTCACTTTGTAACTTTTCATGCAGATGATATGAGGACTTGAAAACTTGGATTTTTCATTTGAATACCTTAGTAAAGGTGTCTTCAGAAGCCCAAGATAAAATATTTCGCTACGAAGAAATGCAAACCAACTCAAGATGAGTCTGCCTTAGGATGTGCACTATGAATTCCTTAGTTAGATTTCTGCTTCTTACCATTAATTGCGATACTCCCAACTAATGGGATATATATGTGTGGATATAGGGAACATGAAAAGACATGAGTTTTTATCTCCACATCATGCTCAAACCAAAAATTTATCATCTCCCCATACTTAGTTTTCTCTTCTCTCTAACTGGTTTGCCTTGACCATATTAACTCTTCCTCTGTATAAGTCTGTCCATATATTTCTATCTATTATATTGACATCAATATATACTATGTTGACAACAATGACAACATACATTGCCAACAATAACAACATAATATTTGAGTATACAACATATACTCATGTTGTTTCTAGCATTCAATAAGATACGAGAATGGGGTCGAGGTATTCTCCCCCTCTCAAACATGCATAAACATCATAATAGACAAAATAACATAAAAGAACTACAATCAAGAATTTCTGATAATAAAATGTTAAACTACTATCAACCACTTCCTTATTGATGGTCAAGTTCTAACCTAACTTGGTTTTTGACAATAACCTCAACTTAATGGATATAGTTGGCATTCGATGATTTGTTGAGTCAAAACCAAACTTAGACCAATTGGTCAAACACAACTTACCAAACTCGACAACAGTTCACTAAAATATGAAGGCATAAGACATAGATGGAAACCAATCCATTATATCCATACGTCTATTCTCTTCTCTCTGATGATGCTCTCCCTCTCTTTCTCGAAGGGTGGAAAACTTGTTTCCTATTTACAACTTGTAATCACAAAACTGCGATTAATGCATCATTATTCAATTCATATACCTTATGCATAAATAATCATGACAACATATAACCACATGTCTAAATTCTAATCATATAAACATAATCTCATATATGTACATGTCTAAATTAGAACCAATACTATGAGATAGAGCTCTCGCTCAAGAGTTTGAAAGTTGCCAAGGCGTCCCCTACTCTTGGCATTTTGGCCTCGTCCCTGACTATTGTTTGGCCTTTTGTTGGCATGGCTGCTAGCCCAAGGTTTGTTGTTGATGTAGAGGTGTAGGTTTAGATAGAGATTCTTTCTGTGGGTGCCTCATTTGCTGCACCAATGAATGGTTTGGGTTTCTCTCAGACACCTTGTGAATTTAATGTCCCTTGTAGATGGCGTGTCTCCTTTAGGGCCTTCTTTCTAGAAGTAGATGAGACTGTTTCCTCCAAGAAGCTGTCTTCTACCCCTCTCTAAGAGTAGTTCCTTTGCCCTTTGCACTACCTCCCCTAGGTGTGGTGTGTTGACAAGATGTTCTTGATAATGAGGATTATTATCAGTGTATTGGGGTTGTTTGTAGAGTCAACAAATTGTGATCATCCTTGTCGAACCTTCACAACTGGTTCTTGGAGGCTTCGAATCCCTTGGTGGTGGACAAGATTGAGTTGTTTCCATGCACCAGGGGTTTCTTTGTGGTCACATTCGATTCCCCTAAGGAGTGGGATACTGTGCTGAATGGTTGAGTTTGGATGTGGGGAGTGCATTTTCTATCCATTAAACCTTGGTCTTGCTCCTTTAACTCTCTCATCAAGCCTCTCAACATCAGGCCAACCTGGGTTAGGCTCCCAAATCTCCCTCTTCAATGCTAGAAATGTTCTTGCTATGAGGACATTGGAAATTCTATCGGCCCCTTCTTGATGGTGCATTCTACTACCTATTTCATGGGACACTCCACGTTTACCTACATTTTAGTCGACATTGACATCTCCAAACCCCTTCATGGGGAGGTTGTTCTATAGGTTGGGGATAGGTTGTATTCACAATAGTTGGATTATGAGGGCCTCTCATTCAGATGTTGACAATGCTTTTCCACGGGCCACCTAGCCTTTGTTTGTCCACACTCTTGCCACAAGGGTGTGGCCACTTGGTAGAAGAATGCTTCAGATGATCACTTGACCATCAATGCTTTTGACTCTCTGGCTGATGCCCCCTCATCGGAAGATGAGCCCTCTTCAATGGTTGCTTCATCCACTTCAGGTCTTGTGGGTGTTGAGGCAGCTGCTGCATGTCCCCTGATTCCTCCAGTGACTTCTGATCTACCCTTGGTTGCCCCTTCCTAAGAGGGCATCATGGGGCTTCCTACTCCAGTTTAGTCATTGGGTATTCCAACTTCTAGTGTTGGGGCTTCCCCCTCTTCTCGAGTTTCGTCCATATTAGTGGAATCTGATGAGGATTCTCCTCTCTCTCCTTGTTCTGTGGACTTAGACTCTTTGTGTTCATGGATAGTTGTTCAGAGAAGGAATAAAGGTCTTCCTATGTCTCTATCTACTTTGCACCCTTGGCTCAAAGGCATTCATTTTTCTAGGTTAGCTTCTAGCATCATCTAGTTCCTAACGTTTTGTCCTTGTTTTTTGTAGTGAGGCTACCTTTTGTTGTTGAAGAGTTCGGGCCCTTTCAAAATCTAATTTTTATTCCTAGTTTCACTGCTTGTGAAACTTGCTTCATTCACCTTTCTTGGCTTTTTTGTATAGGTAAGGGCCCTACCTGATTATCTAATTAAAAACTACATGTCCAAATTCTAATCATATAAACATAATCTCATGATATCATTGTCTTTTTCCTGACATTTTCACATAATGTCAAATCATTAATTCATGCAGAATTAACAACTAATTGCGTGCATGTCACTATGGGGGTAATTGGTTTCAAGATTTCTAAGAGTGTTATTGCTATGGCGTCCGGCATGTCGACACAGTGGATCAAATTCTAGAGGAAAGCCAAAGTGGTGGACCATTCAAACCAGAAGCTTTTCCTTGGGGATGGTGAAGAACTCATTCCTTATCAGGGAGGATTTGAACGTGCTAAACTGCTTGAGCCATGGGACGGGGTGTGTTTTCTCCTTATGAAGTACTTCACTCTGGAGGGGCACTTCACCAGGTTCTACAATTATCATCTTCCCCTTCTGAATCACTTTAGATGCAATGCTCATATTAGTTTTCTGTTTTATTTATTGTCTTCCCTTGAGCATTTTGTCCTTAGGGTTAGAGCTAAGTTGGCCAAGAAACCTTCCAAGAAACCCATCCCCCTGCATCAGGGTCTCATTCTCTACCTTTATAACTTCCACCTTGCCCTGGAGCCTTCTAAGCTTATTCAGACTAATAGTGGGGAAATGTCTTCAAACCCTGATGATACTGTTGTTTCTAAAGAGCCGATCCCTTCCCATGTTTCTCCCAAGATGAAAGGGGTTTCTTTTTCCACTACTGAGGAGATTCCCATGGTAACCACTACCAACACCCCGGTCTCTAAAGTTAGTACGAAGAACAAGAAGAGGAAGATAAAAGATGTGGAAGTAGATCATGTGGGGGCTGCCGTGGGGACCCCTAAAAATCTCTGCAGTACCCCTGTGGGGCAGGGCAACAAATCTCATCTGTCTGCGAAGAATAGTAAGGAGGGCTTCTCCTCAGGGGTTAGACGGTCAAGGAGGATTGCTGGAAAACCTGCACCCAAGGCCAAACTTATTGATTATTCTAAGAGCACATCTGACGAATCCACCCAGGGTGATGAGGCTAAGGTTATGGATGTGTAGGAGATTTCTGAGGATGCTGATGGTAAGCAGGGGAATAAAGTGGTGGAGGCTACTGGTGGGGATGCTGGTGATTCTACGGGTAATGCTGACGAAGTGGGAAAGATGTTTGTGGAGGAAGCTGATGATGAAATGGAGACCGATGCTGGTTATGGGACTGACATTGCTTTTCTGAGGGGTCATGTTGAGAAGTTGGAACAAACTTTGTCCACTATGCTTAGGCGTACTGTTTTACTTAATATTTCTATGCTACAGGATCTTGGGACTACCGGTGCTATTGACACTAATGAGAACTCTAAAAAGTTGGATGATTTCATTGAATCCATGGTTAAACAAGGAGAGAATCTTTCTCCTTAGTTCTAGTTTCTTTTATGTTGGTGATACTCTGTTACTTCATATATATTGTCTTTAGTCTGGTGTTACTATCTATGCTATTTATGCTGGGTAAGCAGATTATGCTGTAACTGTTTTGAGGCTCTTTTGTGTTGATGCCTCTGGAGTTTCTTTTTGCTATTTTGTAAGGGTTCGGCCCCTCGCTTTAGCTGCCTTATATTATCAAAAACAACTAATTGTGTGCAATTAAGAAGTAAATCATAGTCAAAATTTGGGATGTGACATATCTCCCCCCATAAGATTCATTGTCCTTGATGATTCAGTGTATCTTAAACAATAATATAAAGTGTTCAACTTTGAAAATCATAAAACAAATGAGGAAATCTCTAATAAAAATCATGGTAATCTTCCCATGTGGCACTATCCTCTACATATTGGTCCCACTGAACCTTGCACTGAGTAAACTCTCTATTACACAAGCAAAGCTTGCAAACTTTGAGCACCTTGAGAGGCTCAATCATGATCACTCTTGGGTCCTGTACCTATAAGGCATTCCAATCAAGAATATGATTATCACCTATTATATACTTTTTCAAATATAAAACACGACAAACATTGTGCATCCTATTAAGAGTTGGTGGCAAAGCGATTATGTAGGCAACCAGGTTAATTACTTCATGAACTTTGAAAGGTCCTACATATAGGGGAGCTAGTTTGGAAGACTTTCCAAACTTTATGGAACTCTTTTGAAGTTTAACTCTCAAAAGAATTTTTTGTCTAACTGGGAATTGCCTTGGTGTATGCTTGGCATCAACATAACTATTTTGTCTATCATTTTCTTTCGCTAATTTTTTTATCATCTTGATCTGTTCTTCCATTTATGATAACATTTATGGACCAATGTTAATCCTATCTTCTAGCTTATCCTATCTTATAGGAGTTCACCATCTTCTTATGTACAATGCTTCAAATGGAGCCATCTTCATAGAAAAATTATACAATTTGTTATAAGAAAACTCCACAAGAGGTAGATATTCTTCCCACTTGTATTGCTGATCCATTCAATACATCCACAACAAATCTTCTAAAACTTAACTCACCCTCTCAGTCTGACCATCTATCTCAGGGTGATAAGCTGAGCTTATATTGAGTTGAGTTCCTAGTGTTGAAAACAAAGTTTGTCAAAATCTTGACGTCATGCAGACATCTCTATCTAAGATAATCTTCTCAGGAACTCCATACAATCTAAACACTTATTGCAAAAACTTGTGAGCTAAAGCTGGTGCTCCATCTGTTAAATTCCTAGGTATAAAATGAGCTACCTTGGTGACTTTGTCCATCACCACTAAAATAGCACCATGTCTATTTCAAGACATTGGGAGACCTTGCACAAAGTCCATACTAATGACTTGCCACTTACACTTTGGAATATTGTGTGGATACAAAAGTTCTACTGGATGATGATGCTCAACCTTGACTCTCTAGCATTCAACAAACCTTGCAATGTAATTCTTCATTCCTTTCCAGAAATAAAGAGGTTTTATAACAACTAGGAGTATGATTACTCTAGGAAGACATGAATGACACATAATGAACTTACTTCCACACAAGGTTTCTTAATTCTCTAGAGTCTGGAGCATACATCCTTCCTCTATATCTTAAAATCCCATTTGGTTCAAAGTAGAACCCATCATACCTCGAGTCTTGAGGATTTATTGTGAGAGCCTGTTTAACTTACTCATAGTACTCATCACCTGTAGAATTTTGTAACACTAAATCCTTGAAGTTTGAGTGGATAGAGACAATTGATGAGATATTCCTTTCCAGAAATAAAGAGGTTTCATATCGGCTAGGAGTATGGTTACTCTAGTAAGACATGAATATGACACAGAATGAACTTACTTCCACACAAGGTTTCTTAATTCTATAGAGTCTCGAACATACATCCTTCCTCTGTATCTTAAAATCTCATCTGGTTAAAAGTAGAACCCATCATTTGTCGAGTCTTGAGGATTTATTGTGAGAGCTTGTTTAACTTGCTCATAGTACTCATCACTTGCAGAATTTTGTAACACTAAATCCTTGAAGTTTGAGTTGATAGAGACAACTGATGAGATATGCCTCTAACTAATCAGAGCATTTGCTACTCGGTTGTCTTTACCTTTGATATAACTTATCTCAAAGTCATAGTCGGATATCAATTCCAACCATCTTCTTTGTTGAGCATTTTGATGAGGTTGGGAAAATATATACTTAAGAATTTGATGGTCTAACTTCAATTCAAAAGGATTTCCTAGCAAGTAGTGTTGCCAGACTTGTAAAGCATGCACAAGTACTACTAATTCTAAGTCATGAGGAGCATAATTTTGCTCATATGCTCTCATCTTTCTGGATTGATAGGCTACCACTAACCCATTCTACATAAGCACTCCTCCTAAACCTTCTTCTGAGGCATCCATGATTACAACAAATTGATTTTCCATATTAAGAATTTTCAATATCAATGCAGTTGTCAACCTCTCTTTTAACTAATTAAATGCCTCCTGACATTTTTCTGACTAGACAAAATGATTTCCTTTTCTCTGAAGTGAAGTGATTGGGTTTGCAATCTTAGAAAAGTTCATAATGAATTTCCTATAATATCTAGCTAACCCCATGAAACTATGCACTTCATGCACATTCTTTGGCATAGGCCACTCAAGTATAGCTTTGATCTTCATAGGATCTACTAAAATTCCTTCAGTTGATATTATATGTCCCAGATATTGTATCCCTTTTTAAAAGAAAGGACACTTAGAAAGCTTCCCATATAATTTATGTTCCCTCAGCTGGTATAGAACTAAACATAGATGCTACAAATTCTCTTCCTCATTCTTTGACTATATAAGAATATCATCTAGAAACACTAGAAAATTTTTATCTAAGCAATCCCAAAAAACAATGTTCATCAAATTCATAAATGCTACAGGGGCATTTGTAAGTCCAAAAGGTAAAACTATGAACTCATAATGTCCATACCTTGTTCTGAAAGTTGTTGTATGAATATCTTCATCGTTTATTCTTAGTTGATGATATCCAGATTGCAAATCAATCTTTGAGAATACTATTAGATTAGAAAGATCATCAATATGCGATAGAGGATACTTATTCTTTATCATTGCTTTGTTGAGTATATGATAGTCTATACATAGACGCAAGGTTCTATCCTTCTTTTTGACAAAGATCATAGGTGCTCCTCAAGGTGAAACACTGGGTCTAATCAACCCTTTAGCCAACAACTCTTGAAGTTGAGCTTTCAATTCCATCAACTCCGTAGTGGTCATACGGTATGACGCCTTTGATATCAACTCAGATCTAGGTATTATATCAACAGAGAAATCAAAATCTCTCCTTAGAGGTAACCCCAAAAGTTCATCTGGAAAATATATTGAAAATCTTGAAGGAAAGGATAGTTCCCCAAAGGTACATTTTGTTTACTAGGGTCCTCTTCTACTAGCTCCATTTTTACTGTAAAAAGTTGACATCCTTTTTGCCTAGCCCTTCTTAACTACACAACAGAGATTGGTCTGATCTTGACTTCTATTTGTGTGCCTTAAAAAAAGTGTTTGTTTCCTACATTGTCTAGACACTCAACTATTTTGGCAAAATAGTTGACATTAGCCCTATGTCTCCATAACCAACTTATTCCTAAGATAACATCATAGGAACCTAGGGGGCTATAAACAAATTCACCTCAGTAAAAAAACTAGGAAGATCAATCTTGGGTTTAAATAGGCATTGCTCTACCTAAGCTTTAGCCTAGTTAGCATATTTGACTGACCAGGGTTTAGCCATATATCTAGCTCTTCTAGGAAATTTATTCAATACTCTTGGAGAAATACAAATTTTAGTTTCTCCAGTATCAATTAAAATAGAAATATGAACTCCAAACAAAATACCTATCATCTCTATGGGAGTAATATGGTACTTCGCCTGGCAATCATCCAAATCCGTATGGATCCTTTGTTGAAAAGCTACTTGTTGAGTAGGTAATGTGTTACTACGCCGCTGAACTCCTTGGTTCTTGGGTGGGCATTGATTTGTGTAATGATCTCCACCACAAGAGAAATATCCTCCAGGAGGTCTTCTCTTTTAAACTGGTTTACTAGAATTATTATCATTCCTCCAAAAATTGCTATTGTTCTTCTTCTCATTTCTAGGTCCATTCTTGTTATTTCTAGAGCCCTTGTCATTTTTCTTATTCACATCTTGTTTGTCATTCCTCTTCTTGAAAGTTTGAGAAGCTAGTGACTTATTAAACCTCTTGTGATTCTTCTCATGATATGTAGAAACTGACTTCAAGTTTTACTCTTGTTTGATTGCCTTCTCAAAAACTTAGTCCATAGTGGTAGGACCATGCACATTCACTTCTCCACCTATCTGGGCATTTAGACCCATGATGAATTTTATAATTTGTAACCTTTCATATTTTTGATATTGTGGCACATACTTTAGGAGATGGGTGAACATTTCCCAATATTCAACCACTAACATTTGTCCTTGTTGCAAATTATAAAAATATGTTAGCTTTTGGTCAAAGAAAAGCTGTGGTAACCATCTTTGTCAAAATATGACCATAAACTGATCCTACGTTAAGCTCAGTGAACTTAACCCTAGTTCTATTTTCTTGTTCATCCACCACATGGACGCTTCACCTACCAACTAATAGGCACCACATACCGCCTTGGTTATCTTAGAGTAGTTTCTAATCTTGAAATACTTTTCCATCTCTTTCAACCAAGATTCAGAAGCATCACCACTTACTGTTACATCGAACTTGGGTGGCATCACTTTCTTCATATCTCTCGACAACTCTAGGGAATGTCTACTTCTCTTTTCTTCTTGAGACTTAATTTTATCAACATCCTCCCTTCATTCACTATGAGAACTAGGTTCATGGACATAATCATCATTCTCTTTATGTGAGTCCTCTTTTTCTCCTTTGGATCTGCCTTGACCTCTCACTTCCTATTCCAGGTTTCCAAGCCTTCTTTGGTTTCATTTAGCATGGTCAATATCTTATCCAGCTTAGTCATTAGGTTTTAGGAAGGATTTGACTCTCCTTGACTATCTTCAAGATTTTTTTGAGTTAGAACCATGATGATACTCTATATCACACCTGATATCCATATTAAGTTATAGATTAGAATTCAGAAATGATGCATCTCGTTAAGTCAAAATTCATCAATAAATCTATTCAAAATACTAAGATTCTGTATATAAATACATCGTTATTTAGATAGATAACTCAACAACACTACATATCATTGTTAGTTAAAGCATATTCCTTAGGTTCCTCTTCCACATCAGAATCTAGTAAAACAAACTTAGAGGGTGGATGTACACACAAGTGTACTCCTACAATACCTTTTTTCTTAAAACAGGGGCATCACAACCACACCCAAATGGCATGTCATGACTAACAAACAATTTACTCGATTTAACTACATGAGTAGGAACAATGGGTTTCTTAGCCAGTTTGTTGCATTGTTTCCTTTCTAGTCGAATACGCTTAAGAGCTTCAGGCAAAGTTTCAGAGTCTTCTAGCCATGTACCCTCAGCATAGTTAATACGCTCTTGGATTTTTACCTCCTCAGTTGGTTCTTTCTTAACCACTATCTTGGGTAAATTCTAGGGGACAAACTTCCTAGTAGTTTTCTTGGTTCTTCTCCATGCCATTCTGGTATAAAACCAATTTCAAACATTAACCAATTTGCTGAATGTTGATAAGTTTTCTCGTAGTGAGTTCCTAGGTCTATGTGTTGAACCCGATAGCTCTGATACCATATGTAACATACCATCTCATATTACTTGGAATTACACACTTGGAAAAAATAACATCATAGTGAAAAAATAACATCATAGTGAAAAAATTTTACTTTACATTTATAAATAAATTTGCACTTGGCAATATAAAAATCTTTCATATGTTTGACAATCACAAGTCATAAGTGTACTACATTTGAAATCAAATATATGTCCCACAAGTCTCAGCGCTTCTTCTGCTACAAAGGGATAGCATCATCCGAGTGCTTTACCTCCAACCACAAACCAACAGTCCCTTGCACACTTTCCTTCCTTGAAGTGGCCCTACCCTTCATGAAGAGTATACAAATAATGAATCTACTTGTTGACATCTAAGTTCTAGTATTATGTCCTACGTAACTCAATTGACCATACAACTCTAGACAATCTTCTAGCTAAGTATGATCATTCTGATAGGTCATGCCATCTAGACATTGTGAACCGACTAATACACGTAGAGACAAATGCATCACTTTGCCAAAAGTTTCTATATAAATAGACATTTGCAATAAATGTAGTCATGTGTTCACACACCTCTAACCCAGCTTGGAAACTATCTCATCCTACATTTTTACTTTCTTCACTAGTATCTCTAGACAAAAAATGTCTTAACTATACTCAAATCCTAGTCAATCTGACTTAGAATAAATCCTTAATATAGGATATACATGCAATATGTAAGTTTATGTAAATTTAACCTTTCAAAAAGTCCCTCATTGCATACTTGCAAATACCAGGGTCTATGACTTCCTATCATTCTACTCAATGACTCAAATAATAAGCACTCTTATGGTATATGTCAAGTTTCGACTCTATCAAGAAATCATTTAGATTTATCAAAGGGCTTCATAGATTCTTATTAAATTATTCTATCTTGATCTATGGTTTCTTGACCATTCACTATTGACCATAAAATACATTAGACTAAAACAATGTCAAAACTGACTCTAAGTGTTTTTAAGTTTTCTAAACCCTTTCAGGTTGATTCTAGGATTATGACTTCTCTATCCCAAACTCATTGGTATAACAAATACTCCAAAATTAAAAGTTTGTAAAATAGAAACAAAAACCTCTAGTCTTCTCTAGACCACTTGGGCATGGTCCCAATTCACATCTCTCATAATATTTAAAAACATAGAACATGAGGTATATCCTCATTAATATAAGAACTTAATGAGTACTATCATTATTTTGTCTAATCTTTGAACTAAGTCAATCTTTCAACCTAGATAGGTTTGAGTCTGCAATAATAACAATACAATATCTTCAACATCTTGGTCTTCCCAGGAAGGATGGTCTATTGTGAAGAAGAAGGGGAAAGGAAGTAGTCATAAGATAGCTGATGTGGGGGGGGGATAGTAGCAGAGGTAGGCCTTCCCACATGAAGACCAGACAGAGAGAGATGGAACAGGAGATTGCTAGGTGGAAGCAGTCCACTTTGGTGGCCCCCCTAGGAAGACAAAGAAATGAAGATCATCTCATGGAATATAAGAGGGCTTAATAGCCCTCAGAAGCAGTTGTTAGTTAGGAACTGCATTTTTGATAACAAAGTGGATATTCTTCTTTTGCGGGAAATTAAAATGACGGAGGAAAACTTCAAGATTGCTCTTAAAAATATTTGGCCTAATGCGAACTATGTTATTAGTGGAGCTATTGGGGCTTCAAGCAGCATTGCTACCCTTTGGAGGCAAGATATTACTGGTAATATAATCTTTTATTCCAAGCACCATGTCAAAGTTTCTTTTCATTGTCATCTTGAGTGGTGGACACTAATCAATGTCTATGCCCCCAACACTCATAGTAGAAGAAAGAAAGTTTGGGAGAGTCTGGTGGATAAAATTAAGAAGGATAGAAACATTAACTGGATGGTGGCGGGGGACCTCAACTCCCCCCTATACCCTTCAGATAAAATGGGAGGGTTAACGGATTACTCTGACAACATGTCCGATCTAGCGGACTTCCTTGGGAAAGTTGGCCTCATGGATGTTGATCTGTTGAGAGAGGCCTTTACATGGTCTAATAGGAGGCAAGGGGATAATCTTATATAGGTTAAGCTTGACAGGTTTTTAATTTCTTCTTACTGGGCCATAATGAATATGTTGCATCTGTCAGCTCTTCCTAGAATGGGATCAGACCATAGCCCTCTTTTAGTCGACTGGTATGGGAAATGTAGAAAAGGCCCCTTCTCGTTCAGATTTGAAATGATGTGGGCCCTTCATCCAAAATTTAGAGACTACCATTTGAATTGATGGAAGATCCTGGTCCGAGGATTGATTATATTCAGACTAACTAAGAGATTGGCCAATGTGAGGAATAAGGTGAAAGGTTGGAATAAGTTTACTTTTGGTAATGTTTTAAGTAGAAAGAAAAGCATCATGGAGAAACTAGAAGAAGTTCAAAGTAGAATAGAACAGGGAGACATATCGAAAGATCTACAATCCCTTGAAAAGAATCTCTCTAGGGAATGGACCTGGAGAATCAAGGAAGAAGAGGTTTACTAGAAACAGAAGTCCAGAGTTCAATGGCTTAGGGAGGGTGATAGGAACACCACTTTTTTCCACCAATCAACCCTAAGGTACATGAAGAGAAACACCATTAGGTCACTTTGGAATGAACAAGGGAGGCTAGTGGAGGAGGAAGGGGAGATTGGAGACCTGGCCACCAAATTCTTTGAATCACTCTTGACTGTTCAACAGTCCAATGTTCCTGGGGAGGATTTTGATTCTATTTTGGATGTTATTCCTACCATCCTCTTTGAGGATGACAACTACTTGCTAACCAAACCTATTACTCTAGAGGAGGTTAGAGTTGTTTTCTCTATGGGTGCCTTCAAAGCCCCTGGCCCATATGGGTTTCCTCTGGCTTTTTTTCAAACCTTTTTGGAGATTGTTGGGAACGATGTCTTTCTAGTGGCTCAAGATTTCTGTAGAATAGGGAGACTCTTACGGTAGTTGAACAACACCTTTATTGCCTTAATTCCAAAAAAGACCGTTGCTAGGACTATGACCGACTTCAAGCCTATTAGCCTTTGCAATACGGTTTACAAAGTCTTCACCAAGATTCTGGTCCTCAGATTGAATCCCCTTTTGGACAAACTTATTGCCTCGAATCAGAAGGGCTTTGTCCCAGGTAGGCAGATTCTTGACGCTGCCATCACCACCCATGAAATCGTTCACTCTATCCATAGGAGCAACACCCCAGGTATGATCTTTAAATTGGATATATCCAAAGCCTATGATAGGGTTTGTTGGGACTTTCTTTTAAGAGTCCTCAGAAAATTTGGATTCAATGAAAAAATCATCAACATTATCAAAGAGTGCATATCCACAGCTAGATTTTCAGTGCTAGTCAATGGCTCTCCTAGAGGCTTTTTTCCTTCTGGAAGGGGCATTAGACAAGGTGACCCATTGTCACCCTACCTATTCATTTTGATTGATGAGGTTTTGGGTAGAAATGCTTGTAATTTGTTGATGTAGGGGACTCTTTGTGGGATCAAACCCGCCTCAAAAGCCCAGAATGCGGTTATTTAGCAATTCATGGATGACACTATTCTATTTGGTTTGGCCTCAATTGTTGAAGCCAGAAGGTGGAAGGAACTTCTCAAGAACTATGAGAGGGTTTCAAGTCAGAGCATTAATTTTGAGAAAAGTCATATCTATTTCTTGAATACTCAAGAAGATCTTCAGTAGAAAATAACTAGAATCTTGGGCTGCTCGAGTGAAAGGCTCCCAGCCACTTATTTGGGCCTCCCCCTCACCACCACTAAGGTTGCCATGGACTTCTAGAAAGGGCTGGTGGAAAGAATTCAAAGAAAGATGGCTGGCTGGAAGGGTGCCCTCTTGGGTCAGGTAGGGAAATTTCAACTTCTCAAGGCTTCTCTTCAGGGGTTGCCCAATTACGCATTAAGTCTCTTTAAAATCCCTAAGAATGTGGCTCATAAGATAGAACAGATTCAAAAAAGGTTTCTTTGGTCTGGGGTGGAAGAGAAGAAAGAATTGCTCTTGTGGGGTGGGAGAAAGTGTGCACCCCCAGATGGCAAGGGGGATTGGGCCTAAGAAGAATTCATTTGATGAACAGGGCTCTCTTGTCTAAGATTGGGTGGAACCTTATTCAAGGTAGTTCTAATTGGGGGGAAATCATGATGGGAAAGTATCTCAATGGAGGATAGGGAAGAAGACTCCTTTCAAAGGTAAGCCTTCCTAAAGGAGTGATTATTTGGAATGGGACTATCAAAACTCGGGGCCTTCTTCGACAAGGTTTAAGATGGAGGATTGGAGATGGTAGGGAGGTTGATTTTTGGAAGGACAGATGGCTGAAGGATAAACCTCTGATGGATATGGAGTATGATAGAGTTGCAGACAGGGTCTGTGAGGCCCTGGGCATCAAAGTTGCTAACTAAATTAAGACTTGTGGGGGTCTTCGGGCCTGGAAGATGGTTTCTACTTATGCCCAAGATGACTATAAGATAAAGGTGGCTTCTCAACTGCAAAAAGAGCTTAAAGGTTGCAGACTTTCTCTCTTTCCCAAGAGAGATAGGATGGTTTGGGACAAGGACAACAAGGGCTTGTTTATGGTCAAAAGCACCTATGGTTTGCTATTAGACCCAGGTGAGGCTAGAGTATGGAAAAAAATCTAGATTCCTAAACTTCTTCCTAAGGTCAATTTCTAATGGTGGACCTTGATGCATAATAAATCCCTAACTCTAGATGACCTGAAAAAAAAGAGGATTCCAACTGCCAACCAGATGTATCCTTTGCGAAGCGGAGGAGGAGTCGGTGGCTCATCTATTTCTTCACTGCAGTTTTCCCTGGGAGGTTTGGGGTTTAATCCTCCAAAAGTTGAACCTAAGTTGGGCCTTGAATGTTAATATGGAGATAGTGGTTTGTGAATGGAAGCCCCCTTTTAGTCTAGTGTTACCAATCTCTAAAGAATTCTGGACTCAAATTCCCCCTCATCTTGTCTGGAGTCTGTGGAAGGAGCGTAACAACAAAATCTTTAGAGAAAAGAAAAGAACTCCTTTGGAAGTTTTTCAATGTTTTTCAAAACTGCTGATGGAAAATATTCACTCTTGCAAATTTAAAGTTGTGGATAGCCCCCCAGGGAGAGAAGAACAAAATATGATAAAAAAATTGGAACATTGCCCCTAACTCTTGCCAGGTGGACAATTCCAAAAGGTTAGCTAGAGCGAAAACCAAATGGGCTTTACCATAGCAAGGGTGGTTTAAGCTCAACTTTGACAGCGTGGCCAAAGGAAACCCAGGTGTTGCAAGCAGTGGAGGCATTATAAGAATGGACACGGGGGTTTATGTTGTTTCCTTCTTAGGGGGCATTGGTATTAAAAGCAATAACGAAGCGGAAGCTACGACGATGCTCTGGGGAATTAAGCTTGCTATCTTCATAAATATCAAGAGACTACATGTTGAAGGTGATTCTCAGTTAATTGTCAATGCTGCCCTGGGTCTGTCTCATATTAGGTGGAATTTGGAGGATGTTATGGGCAACATTAAGGTACTCCTTAATGGTTTGGAGTATAAGGTTACTCATATTTATAGATAAGGAAATACTATGGCCGATGCTTTGGCTAACACGAGTAGTGGCAAAGAGGGGTGGTGGTATTGGAGAAACATGTCCAGCTTGCCTCAAGAGATCTACAATTTAATTATGTAGGATGGAAATAGCCATGAAGCATAGGTGGTTTGTTTTTCTGGTTACCCTCTAGTGTTGCCAAGACAAGGGAAAGGCTGAAGGTCTTTCCTTCACACTATTGAATAGTGGTTATGAATTCATGGAAGGTGGGATCAACGTTTCAAATTTTAAAATAGTTATTGGTGGGATACAAAAGGTCATAGATCATTGGTGGTCTGATAGACTGACCAAGCCCAGATGGAGTGGTACAATTGCCTACAGGGTTGACCAACAAGATGGAGAGGATGACTGGATAATCAGTGGTGATGTGGCTAGGTCGCGGCCTAGTAGACAGCCCCTAGCGAATAATAGCCAGGGAAGAGAGGTCCTTGTGGATCTCAGGAAGGACATCGCCGATCTACTATTTGGAGGTTGATGGGAAAGTCTGCTTGGCATGTAAATAAGTGCAAGGACATTGGTATTGGTGGAGATCTAGAGTCTAGATTATACTGCTTAAAAGGGATGATGCGTAGATTTGTGGCAGGGATACGGAGAATGGATGGGACTGCTTTCTTCATGATGAATTATGGTTGGGTAAAGCCAGCGGCCCGTATCGCCTATCTTCACATAAGGTAGCGACTAAATCCACCCCCAATGAGATGTATCTAGGTGACAAGGATACGACATATCACACCAATTACTACGCTACCATTATTACCCCTTCTCAGTGGAATTACCATTTTAATGGGCTTCTTGCCATTTTCAAGACCGCCGGTTGTAAGCATTGTTATTTTGAATGCTCCCATTACCGTGAATTTTGCAAGTTACAGTCTGAGGAAATGGGAGGAGATATTGTGAAAATTGAACCTAGCTCGGTGGAGGAATTTAAACAAGACCCAATCGTGTGGCATATTATACAGGAAGGGGAGGTCGTGCCTTTCCTAGAAGGAATGGAGGGACATGATGAGAATTTGTCATGATAGTTTGTTGAAACATGGAATGAGGAAACCAGAGAGGTTAAAATTGGTCCTATCAGTTTCCATGTGTCAGAAGAAGTGATAGGGCAAGCCATTAGGTTACCTACAAAAGGAAAGAAGCATTCAAGGAGAAGCAGAGTCCCTAACACAGAGCACATGAATCTTTTCTTTCGTGAGGGCGAGAAGCCAGTGAAACTTCATGGAGGGTTTGAAAGGGAGAAATTGTCGAAGCCTTGGGGCCACATTTGCCTGATGTTAATGAAATTTTTCACGCTGGAGGGAAGATTTTAGGTATATTATCATTACCAATTTGCTATTCTCAATCATTTCAGAAATAGAATTGAGATTAGCTTTCTTTTCTTTTTGTTGACTTCTTTAAACAATTCCATTAAGTCTGTTAGGGAACTTAGAGCCAAGAATGTTTCCCACCTGCTCATCCCCATACACCAAGGTCTTATTCTGAGACTGTATCAATTCCAACTTGCTCTATGCCCACTAAAACCAATCAAAGTCAAAATTCTTGAGGACCCACAGCCAAGTACTTCTCCCAAGGATAAAGACAAAGTGAAGAAGGGTGGCCCCTGTGTTGGGGAAGCTGGGACCCCTACTACTGCTAAGAACAAGAAACAAAAGCTTACCACCTCGGTGACTGAAAAGAAGACTACCAAAAGAGAGAGGGTGGAGGTGGAGAAAATGGAGAATAGCTAGAAGAAAAAATCTAAGGAAGGTAAAGATATTACTACTATGGATGTTCTTGTGAAGATAGTTGAGCTTGACCCTAGGCGGGATCCTATGGGTAGCAGTGAAGGCGGTGAGGCTATCAATCTGAGGATTCATCAGTCCAAACGGATCGCTAGAAAGCCACTGGTGAATCCATAGGGGGTGGAAATCTTAGATGATTCTAAGTTTGTGGAGGAGGCTATGGAGGAAGGTGGGGACGAAACCCCCATAGAATTTATCCATGAGGTTGAGGGCACCAGTCATTTCGCCTCTATGAATGAGTCAAGGTCTGAAGGTTTGGGTGACACCGTGAGGGCTGCCATTGGTAAAGACACTAAGAGGGATGCTATGGATCAAGATAGAAAGGGGAGCTGTGCCTTGTGTGACAAGAATGCTGAGGACATCCAGCGTCTCCAGATGACGATGGAAACCATGCAAAAGAATTGGAAGGCTATGGCAGAGTTTGCGGCCAAAGCCTTGCACAGGGCTGCTTCCATCTTTGCTATGGTCAAATATCTGGATGAAAATGTCAAGCAGGTGGGAATCGATAGTTTGGGGGATTACAAGGAGATGGTCGAGTTCCTTGCTATGTTTGGGGCAACTGATAGCCCATAGTTTCTTGTTTTTGCTATTTTTTGTCATCCTTGTTGTTTCCGTGTTTTTTGATTAGTTGTTTTTGTTGGTCTATTGTTCAAGAGCTGTTAATTTGTTGTTTCTAGCTTGTTAATGGCCTGATGCCTGGGGGCTATTTTGTTAAAGGGATCTGGACTCTCTTTTCTAGCTGAACTAATAAAAAACATCTTGGTCTTCTCAAATCCGTCATCTTTTCTATATTGAAAAGGTTATGAACTCATGTGTATCAACCTTTGAATATAAAAATAATATATATCATTGTTGTAGAATGGATATGTGATATAATATCACTATACTAGGTGTCTTTAACAATACCAATACCATTTCTACATATTTTAAAATAAGTGATTAGCTATCACAAAATCTGTGATAGTACACAATAACACTTATACATATAAATCTTGGAAATTGAAAACCTATCTCTGTCTAAACTATCAAACTTACTTCTAGGTTAATACTAGAGTTCTCAACAAGTTAGTCTTAACTCTTATATATAACTTGTCTTGTTATACCACTATGACAGTAAAAGATAAAGACAAATATACATAGAATTTGAAAACTCCTTCATAAACATCTTGATCCTTCGACATATGTGATATAGGGATATCTGACAAGTGGAGATAATCACAAGCACTGCCAAGGCAACCGTGGAGATGGAGATAAATCATAATATATACAAAACAAATTGGTTTAAGAAGAAGGTGTATAACACCAGATCATTTCCCAAATTGCTACATGATAAATCAAATACAGTCTGCTAGTATACATTACCTAACAAAATATATACTTATGTCCACCAAGCAATAAAGTTTAATCATAAATATTCTTGATGATACTACATTGTCATGACAGTGAGTTCACTTCATAGTATTTTTATGTTTAACAAAGTATCAAAGTTTTCTATGAGTTCAAGTATATCAAACAATGGTAAGAAAAATATTTTTCAAAGTATTCCCTCTGGAAACTATAGTATTACATTATTTTTACTATATAGTTTTAATAGTCATTACTCTAACAAGCAATCAGATTCCAATAGCTTATGTTTTCTAGGTGCTATATTAAAACTAGACAAGATAATTGTTTTATTTTGCATAACTCTAATGCTTTGCTCTATGAAAATGCAACTCTGCAAACAAATATAGAATGCCAGCATCATAGATAAAGAATAATATACTCATTTAAATTAAATGAGATACTCTTGCCTCTGTGGTGTCAGTTTCCAAAACCTATCTAGTTCCTCTTTACTATCTCTGCTACCCACACTCTGTTTATTCCTTCTTCTACATTTTTCCTTACATCCTCCTATGGATCATCTATATAGAATAACTCTCTCTTATGGTATAAAAAATAAAAGAGCTTTATTAAGTCTCACAAATCCTTTCCCATAGATTATTGCACAATGTAGCTCTATGTTTAACACAGTCTTTAGTTTCTATCTAAATTGGAGTCTCTCCCATACATACCATATCCCATGCATATCATTTACATTGTAGCCTTTTAAAAGGCTTCACTCTCCACAATACCATGGATTCCTCCTGCATATACGGTTGATTTCAACCTTAGTGGCGTGTAGAAAACATTAAAGGAGTAACTAGTCATTATGACCACTACTAACTGATCGACAGCTCCTCCATACTCTCCAAAACCAACATAGATAAAAAAGGGGGTCGAGCACCATAACTCGCATGGAGTGGTTTATATTAATTAGCAACTTAACTGGACGAATCCTTTAAACTCCACGTGTACATAGTATGAGTCTTTAATATGGTCTAAAGTTTAAACTCATGCTATGTAGACATGGAGTTTAAAGGATACGTGGTTAAGTTGCTAATCCACGCTAGTTATGATGCTTGACTCCCTTTTTCTCTAGGTTTGTTTTGGAGAGTATGGAGGAGTTGTCGATCAGTTAGGAGTGGCCATAATGCCCAGTTATATATATATATGAGGATACAATGTATACTCACATTGTTTATATATATATATATATATATATATATATATATATGAGGATACAATGTATACTCACGTTGTTTCTAACATTCAAAAAGATATGAGAATGGGGTTGAGGTATTCTCCCCCTCTCAAACTTGCGTAAATATCATAATAGATAAAATAACATAAAAGAATTACAATCGGGAATTTATGATAATAAAATAGTTTAACTACTATTGACCACTTCCTTGTCGATGGTCAAGTTCTAACCTAAATTGGTTTTTGACAATAACCTCAACTTAATGGATATAGTTGACAATTGACAATTTGTTGAGTCAAAACCAAACTCAGACCAATTGGTCAAACATAACTTACCAAACTCGACGATAGTTCACTAAACTTTGAAGGCACAAGACTTAGATGGCAACCAATCTATTCTATCCATATGTTTATTCTCTTCTCTTTAATGATGCTCTCCCTCTCGTTCTTGGAGGGTGGAAAACCTATTTCTTAGTTACAACTTGTAATCACCAAACTAGGATTAGTGCATCATTAGTCAATTCATATACCTTATGCATAAATAATCATTATATAACATAACCACATGTCTAAATTATAATCATATAAACATAATCTCATTTCTCCTATCCTTGGGATTGGTAAGGGGACTTATCCCATTAATGATAGCTCACTACAGGTGGAAAACTCACAACAAGAAGTGGAGGAAAAGAATATGTGTAAGGTTGATGAGTCTCTTATGCCAATATGGAAGAGGCCTATGAACAACCTTGATGATGATGCCTTGCTACAGGTGGACAACTCATAGCATGAAGTGGAGGAAAGGGATGTGTCAAGGGTTGATGGGTCTCCTCTGATATCTCCCATGGGGGGAGGCTATTAGTTCCCTAGAAGACAGGTTCACTTTAGTTTCAAAAAGAGGAAAAATAAACAAATCCAAGTCAAGATTAGAGGTAGGTAATCCAAGAAGTCCCTTTGTTGAAGGTTTATTGAAGGGAAGTAGAGATTCAAGAGGTTATTTTTTGGTTTATGGGCTATCACATAAAATAGAGAAATCATGACAAGGAGCAAAAACTCAGTGAATTATGGGTCATATTAGAAGGGCAAGGGTAGATACAACAATACAAGCTATCATGAGAAAGAAACAAATAAGGAGGTGGCAGACAAGATCCAACATACTCTTATTCACCTACACAATAAGGGTAACCCTAAACTTAAAAATGAAATTCCTTTCATGGAATGTGTAAGGATTGAATAACCCTCATAAGCATGACCTTCTTGCTAAAATTACTTAGAAACACAAACCAAATATTATGCTTATCTAGGAAGCCAAAATTTAAATGGAGAGAGTGATTAAATTGAAGAATATACTTTTCAAAAATAGTGGGTGTGTATGGGGTGGACACTACTAGTGCCTCTAGTAGTGTTGGCACTCTATGGAACCTTGCTAACATCAATGGTACTCTTTTGCTATCAGACCCCAACCATGTTGTGGTTCTCTTTCATTATAAGTTAGATAAATTGTCCCATATTATATCCAATATCTACACTCGTAATTCTATGATCACAAGAATGAACCTTTGGTCTCTCTTGATGGCTTTCAGAAGAACTCACATGAATGTTAATTGGTTGGTTATGGGATATTTTAATTCTCTGCTTAAAGCTACTAAAACAAAAGGTGGTTCACAAACTCCTTTAACCACTCTAGAGAAGATTGAAACGACTTTATCAACCTAAATACCTTGATGGACTTGCATCTTGATTGTGTTGATTTCATGTAGACTAATTGTAAGGTGAGTTCCTTCCTTATTCAGGTAAGACTAGACCATGCCCTAATATTACCTGATTAGATGAAAGCCTATTGTTATTCCCTATTGTCTCTTACTAGAATAGGTTCAAATCACTCCCACATTATGCTTTATGTTGGTTGATCCCACAATAGTGTGTCCCACTTGTGGGACATCCTTATTTTTTCTTGAAATCGCATATTTTTAAGAAAAAATTATAATTTAAGCTTATAGGGGTTCCATCTAAGGGGATTATATTAAAGTTGGGTACATCAAACCCCCTTAGATAAAATCCCCTTAGATAGAAACCCCCAAGGATTAAATCAAACCCTAGACAAAGTCTCCTCCATGCCTATCAAAATGCTAAAAAGAAAACAATTCTACTTCACCTTTCGGGGGATCAAACGAAGTCATTTGGAAATGTCATTTTGTAAGTATATAGCCCTTATTATTATCTTTCCAAAAATTATGATATCTATTATTTTTTCTTTAATATTATATTTTAAAATTTTTTATAATGAATGTAGGTCCATTACAAACAAAATAATGACCTCTATTCAAGACACTAGGAAAAATAACAAATATTTTTATAAAAATATATAAAAAAAAAATTGCACTCCACATAGATGTCTTGTCTTAATGAAAAAAGAAAAAAAAAATTCAATAAGTATTTTAAGGGAAATGTGTTATAGAATAATATAGAACTAAAATTTTTGTTAGTACATCTCATTAACAGAGAAAAGGATTTCTCAGACTATTAGACGATCTTCTATCAAGTTCTCTCATTATTTTTGTAGCCTTTACCTAATATTAATACTCTGCAAGTATTTATAATCAATATCTTGTATTTGTTTGAAGTTGATGCTTTGTTTAGGTTTATATCGATGCTATTCATATTAATATATAACTTGATCAGTAGAGACTATATGTATCAATGTTTATATATTGTCGATGCTTATATAAATCAATCAGTAGAGACTATACACTTTAATATTTATCCACAATTGATGTTTTGTATACTATTGGTGATAGACAAGCCTTCTAAGGTTGATACCCTTGTGGATTATACATAAATATTGTTGTAGTCAGACATATACGGTGTCTCTAATTATCTCGATGGGATAATCATTCAAATAACATTTGTTTATCCTTGTCAAACCAATAACTATTGTTTATCACAGTAAGATCTTAGTCGATCATTTATGATCATCTTTGAGATTCTCTTTCATTATAACAGATTAGACACTTAGTGCCTTTGCTAGTTGAAGCCTTTGAATTCATTGAGTGGCATAAACTATTAGTGTGAAACGTATCTGAGTTTATATGAATGTCAGTAAGTCACATATTTGTGAATTGGTGTAACGTATAGATGTTATCTTTTAAACCAAAATGTAGGTCAGATGGCCGATAGCTGAGTAGACATTATGTATTTCTAAAGTTGATAAGTATGTTGTTATGTTTTGAGTCAGTTAACTTGATAGTTTTGTATTTTATTTAGTATGTTAAGAGAAGGCTTATTCTCTATTTAATCCTTTCGATAGTTGTTTATTTCACCTTTTTCCTGATAGGAAAGCTCTAGGATCTCTTTTAGAGCTCTGTGTATTCATTATCAGGTTGTAGTGGTGGATGTCCATAGTAAACTGAAATCTTAAGACTTGTTAGTTTCTTTTATTGTTTATAGATGAGACATTTATATCTAGATATATTAGTATAAACATCTTTATACTTAGATTGAATAAAGGTTTTCAAGAATGGAATGTAAGGATTGAGAAGTATAGTTTATATATTAAAGTTTAGTGATAGAAGTATTATGATCAAGTAAACAAGAATGGTGTTGGTATTTTATTTACCTTTGGTTTGAGATTTAATTCTCTTTAGTTTCATATTATTTTATGGAATATTAGTTCGATAAATAATACTATGCTACGATAAATTACTTATTAAATATTATTGTGGGAAAATAGAAACTCTTGTTCTATATTATAAATATGTCCTAAGGTTCGTTAGAACAATAGTAGTCTAAGAAGGACTAGAGATTGGCATAATCCTATAATATGATTATATGTCTTAATCTTGTTGGATAAGAGCTTTTGATAATACCTGCATAGTAGAGCTGATTCAAGACCTTTAATACATAAATGGTTCTTAATGAGCCAGTAAATTGAGTGATAGGAAGTCATAAACTGTAACTCTTGCTAAATGCAATAGAAATGTCACGACCCTAAATTGGTTGCAGTTTTAATATACTAATATTTATAGGGACTATTGTTGGTTGGAAATTAGTTAAAATATAAGTATTTAATACATGAATTTTTCTATAATATATATATATCTTATTTAAACATCTACATATTAGTCTATATATGTTATTATATAAAATCATATTGGGCACATATACATTTGTATGCTTATAGTCAATGGGACAGTAAATGGAGGAGTGGCGTGGGGTGCAAGCAAAATTCTTGACAGAGAATTAAATACAGGGAGGTGACCCTTCCGTGGAAGTGACAACCTGAATCCTACAGAAAGAAAGGAGGATTGCTCTGAACAGGGCACCGCCTGAAGCAAAGGGGGTTATTTCAACGATGCACTTGAAAATGTTACTGAGTAGATTAGGTAAAAAGTAGAAATAGAGCCGTTGCCATTGGAGCGGTAGAGGAAGATGTATAATTAACTATGCCCTCTTATGCCTATTATCTCATCTCGTTGTTTTCTCTCCTATGTTGAGAAATTCTGGTGTGATTATACTCTGTGTTGTGTTTTTTTCTGGAGAACGTATGTCTGTGCCCGTGTGTAAGATAATATGAAATGAGATTAAATTATATTATGTTGTGATGGAAGCTCAACTAGCGCAACAACACTACCCAGAGGTCAGTTCTAGCATTATTAAAGTTTCTAAAGTTCATGTGCTTTTGAAATTATCATGATAATCAAATTAAATTCGTATGAAAAAAACAGATGTTCCCAAACAATGACAGAATAAGTAATGCAGATTATGAATATCATGTGTACATTTCGAATCTGATTATAATATGCTTATGCTTTTGTTAGGGTTTTTGTTTCTACTTATTGCCTAAAATCCTCCTAGTGCGTTTAACAGTTCATGTGCCTTCCTATTCCATGTTTCCACATTTGGTGTACAAATCTCCTGGCGTAGTTACACTTACAACATCTGGCAAAAATCCTTTTCCGTTTTGCCTTGATGGATGTCCATACCCTGTTCAAAAGCTCCCATTTGGGGCACAGACAGGAAGGATGTTTGTAAAGGTTGCGTAATATGACTTTGCACCTTTTTGCCTGGATGCTTTTAAAGCCTTTTCAACAAACCCATTTTTAATATATCCTATGCTCATGTCTCTCCATGAAACCACATTCCTCTGAGGGTGATCTGTTAATAGTCTACATGCCTTGTCTATGCTTCCATATCTCTCTCTGTATATACATATCCAGTTGCATTTTGCTTGAAAGTTTCTAAGGGCTTTTCAACAAATCCATTTTAAAACATAACCTGCGATCGTGACATACTATGAGAAAATATTTCCTTTAGGCATTTTGTCAAATAGCTCACGCGCCTTGTCTATAATTCCACATTTTTCCTTCTGGTCTACCAGAGCACTTACAACTACCACATCTCAGAAAAAAATCCCCTTCCGTTATGCTTAGATGGATGTCCATACCCTGTTCGAAAAGTTCTCATTTTGGCACAGGCAGCTGGAGGACGCTGGCGAAGGTTGTGGGATTTGGATTTACAGCTGACAATTGCATTTGCTTGAAAGTTTTTGATGCCTTATAAACAAATCCATTTTGTGCATATCCTGCAATCATTGCAGTCCATGAGACCACATTTCTTTGAGGAATTCTGTCAAACAGTTCACATTTTTTTGTCTATGATTCCGCATTTTGCATACATGTCTATCAGAGCATTTTAAAGTATAATATCTCACAATAATCCCCCTACCGTTATGCTTTGATGGATGTCCATATCCTCATCCAAAGCTTCAATTTGCGCACTGGCATGTAGGATGCTAGCAAAGGTTGAGGAGTTGGGCTTTACACCCGCCAGTTGGAAATCTGACGCGGTACACATTATTATATTATAAGGCCTATTTTTTAGATTTCTTCATTTAGCATCATCAATAATTCCCACAAGTAAATTGTCTGTATTTAAAATGACGGAAACATTTCTCATCTCTCACAACAATATCTCTTGCAACAATCTTGGAGATAAGTTTTGTTGCAGTGTGGAAATCAGCACGTACTCGAAGGCTCTTATCAACTCTAATAGTTGTTCCATGGGGTATGTTTAATAAACGAAATGCAATTGCCAACTTTTACTAAGATGGAAGAGAAATAATTCCTTTTCCCATTCTTTTACAGCATTTTTAGGATCCAAATAAAAAAATAATAATTAGCAGAGAGAATGGGCTCTTGCGAGATTTTAATTCTCTTTAGAGAAATTTTTTTTGATGAAATTTGCATTAAACCATGTTCAAAATGTTCTGTCAAATTCCTTTTATTCACCCATGTTGAGAATGTTTTGTCAAAAAATTTGCAAATTGACCATATTGAGAACGTTTTGTCAAACTGTTTGGATTAACCCATGTTTTTCAACACATGCTTGGCTTCATCACCATGTCGAAAAAGTTACAGGTTGTTAAGGCATGGAGTTGTTGTGAGATTGTTATTTTGTTTATGGAGTCTGAATAAATGTACTGGTGGTTTTTGTAAATAAAATAATGTGACCTATGTTTGTGGGTTCTACTGCATTTTATAATGCATATTTGATTTTTCTCTGGGATTTATCAAGTAGTGGGATTGATGTATTCAAGTACTAGACTTATTATTCTTTATGCTTGATCTGGTGCATTATTGCTAATGACAGTGGGTGTTATCACTTGTTTTCTAGATCTTGATGACAAGATCTTTTGGAATTGGGTTTAAATAATTTAATTTAGTAGTTATTGGAATTGCTTTAGACAATAACACAATCAATGGAAACTATGTACCATCAATCACCTCATCACAAATCAAAAGTGATGTCCATCAATTTTAATAAAGCAATATTACTGCTAGAGTGTGTTTTGATAGACAAGTTACCTTGGATCATATTTGGGCAGTCAATTTCCTTTGTTTTCAACTTGATTCTTTATGGATGTTTCCTAGATATGTAATTTTAGTAAATTTAGGTTAAACATGATTGTGAGTTTGAGCAAGCGATAGTCAATTAGAAGTATTAAGTCTCAAACTGCACAGTGCTGGTGCGGTGCATTTTTCTTATAACATATTTGGGTGCTACTATCAGTGCTAACTCTGCAGCCCTAGTATGTCTATGTTATAGAGTTGACTGTAGTAAGTGTAATTTAGTAGCATTTTTGGCCCTAAATTACAAAAGAACTTAATAGGAGAAAAAAAATGTTATATAATGTGATATAGCATAAAATGATAATATCATTAAAAAAAACCATGTTATAATTGTCAAGTCTTGTTTTCCATGTATGTACTCAAGCAAAGCATGATATATGACAATAAGTTTAATACCATTTCCAACGACGATGTTTTGATAAAGCTAACTAGTCAGTTTGATATGTGTAGGGCACCTTACTTGAAGAAGAGCAGCTCATTGGAACATTTGAGACCAATTAATATCTGATTTTCTTTCTTCTTTTATGAATGTTTTGAGATGCTAACATGCCTTGGATGAGAGTTGTATTAAGGCAATGAAATTATTTAGTGCTGAATTGTTGCAGTGCATACATGTTTTCAAAGAACCTTATGGTTACAGTCGACATTCTGCATTCAAGCTTTTTATTCTACTTAGTGATGGTGTACACCCAAGGGTCATGCTGGGGCATGATTAAAAAAGAACTTAGCTAACAATACTGTTTTTCAATTGTGAAGGACGGTGATGGTTGACAGGTACTTTATATATTGAACTGACATATTTTCATAAGGGAAGATTTGCCTGCATTCCAATTCAACTTGAATGGAAGTGCTCATTGAACAAATTACTTTTGTAGGAATGATAGATATTTGAAGTCAAAATTACAAAATTTTAAACATGGTGTGGTAGAGATTTAAAGTTAGTAATATGGGTTAAGATTTGTATTTGTGTTTAGGATATATCTTATCCAAATGAATTACTTTATTTTGCTTAGGTATATTTGAAAATTTGTAGTGGACGTTTAAACTTATATTGTTGTATTGTATAATCTCTTTGATACTAGTGGTTAGTAATCCATTTGATGGATAACTCTAGTGTTTGTGACTTCTTGTGCATTTTGATATTTCCAGTTATGTACTTGAATGTATATGATTAATCAATTGATTGTAGGTTGTGGAGTATTATGGACCTAGACAGGAACAACTACGTTCTCAACTATGGTAAGAGTACCATGATAGTAACTAATTTAAGCAAATAACTTTATAAGCAATGACTAAATAGTTTTACGATTAATGTATGTGTACTGTCAGTGTCACCTTTGAGAAGATAGCGGAAATTACCTTGAACATGTGAGTTAGCTAAATAGGTGAACAAAATATGCTTCTTTTGATCACTATGAGGTCTTTTAACAATATAATGGAATTGGGTTATTTATTAGGTAATAAAGCATGCTATGAGTAGAATTAAGATTATACATCTTTTAGTGTATTAAGGTTAGTAAATATAGATGATGATTTAAATAAAGAATTGTTATTAATAGTTTTTCTTAACGGCTTGAATGGATCATTGTGTAGGACTAATATAGCTTACGTGTTATCCTTGAAGGAAATTGCATTTATAGCCTAGATTCTAGTCATGTGACAGTAGTAACCTCACAGACTTTTACCTTCCCGAGTTGACTAAATGGAATTGGAGATGTAGTTATGCTATAATCATTGCAATTTAAAAATAATTAATCACCTTCTCTTCAGTAATTGAGATATTTCTTAACCCTTGAGGTTGAAGCTCATAGAATTTAGAAATCATAGAGTATTCACTTCTTTGCCTAGATTTACAATGTGACCTTAGGGTATTGAATTACTGTTTGATCTTGTAAGTATTATTCCAAATAAGATTAGGAATATCATGAATAGATCTATTAGGAAACCTTTGATGTAAAAATAGTACATGAATTTAGAGATAAACTTGCCTTAAGTAAACTTAATTCCCCGAGTGCACACCTGATAGGGATTCATCAACACTAGGGCTACACTTGACCACCCCTTTTAGGTGGTCGTGATAGTGGATTTAATTTCATCCTTGTTTCACCTGAGTGGGTGAAAGTCGACAAAGAATTGTCTGGGGCAAGGAATCACTCTAGAAAGGACTACATACCTACTCATAGTTGCATCAAACATCGTGCAAGACAGAACTACAGATTCGCATCCAAAGGGGGTCTTGATCCCGTGGATATAGGGTATGTAGGCAGTCTGGAATTTGAAGGATGCCCCAAGTATTCAAGGTTTTTGGATATAGGGTGTTATTTTCTAATTAACATCATAATCTCAAAAACATAACAGATCAAGTCAGATAATAAGAAGTCTCCAGTACTTAGGAATGATGAGATATTCAGTTTTTAGCTTTTGCAAATATTGTGACCTTAACTTCTTTCGTATAATGATTTTGAATTAGATTAACATAAGATGGTCTAGCTAAGCTTTATGTAGACGAAAAGAATACAAGACGCTGGAGAAAAAACAAGTTGTTGGAAATGAATGTAGGGTACAATAAAAGACTTAAGGTATGTGTTGATCCGTTGTTCCTACATGTTATCTTGTGTAGTGTACCTTCTTTCTTCACTAGATAAAGAGTGGTGAACTTTTCAAGACTTGATGACTTCATAAAACTAAACACTAGTTGTCTAACTACTATAACATTTATTGAACACTCCTTAGAATTAATAGTAAAATTGTATGAATCTGTGTTTTTACATCTGTTAGATCAAAATTTTCTTTCCTCGGTATTTTTGAATTCAGAGTTAGTATGATTATGGAGTCGGGTCTGTACATGTGTTATCAGAGCTGAGGCTCAAACACTAGGCCTAGAGGTCTACTAACCTAAGGCATGGTAAGAATTATGATATAAGATGTTATAATATGGTGTTAATGATATTCCCCCTCTGGTGATCTAATGATCGTCCAGTTATTGATAGACGTGAAGATAAACATGTAAAACCAAGGAAAGGGTAAGGCCATAGATCAACACTCCCTGGAGCGTGAGGTGGATAGCTTGATGCCAGTGATAGTATGTGTAATGAGACAACAGTAGTTTGGTACATGACAGTCGTGCAAACTTGTGGATTCCCTTTTGTGAGGTGGATATCATATTCTATGGCTAATTCCTTTTGTGGCCTATCTTAATGGATCTTTTCATGATGGCATGCCCTGGGTTGTGTGGGGCATGTGACTATTCGTGTGTATTTTCTATATAGATATATGATAAGGTTGCCTAGGTTGTGTGGGGAGTGTTTATTGTGTCATGGTGACTTATCATTGATCTCTATGTGGTTTAAAACCACTATACGATTTATCTCTTTTAGTGGTAGTAAGTCCACTCAATTTCTCTACTCCCCTTTGGTGGTCTTGTTGTAAGGCTACATGGTGATTTTAATGTCCAAATTTTATGAGATTGTTGGATTATTTATTATTGTGTTAAAGGTTTTACTTAAGTTTAAAGCCAATAATGTTTTGTTTCTTTGGGTTAATTAGTTGCTTTAATTTTGAGATGGTCCTTTTGCCTCAAGGACTTATTCTTGGTTAAATTTGGGATGTTGCAATGGTTGTTATATTTGATTTTCATTTCTTCTATGGTTTTTTTTTATTTTAATGTATTCTAATTGAGGATTTAACTTATGGACTTGTTTTACTTAATCCTTCTTGATTCAAGGCATTTTATTGTTACAACTGTTGGCATGTGTGGAGTACTATGACTTCTGTAAATTGCCATATACAGGAGGGGCCCTAGTAGGCTGGATGAGGGAGTAGGTGGCCTGGGGAATTCTATTGTGAGGATGGGGGTTACAAATGGGACTGGTATGGGACACGTCATAATCCATCCCCCTAGATCTATGTGTGTGATTCTTGCATACCTTCCTCTTAGAGGATAACACCTTAAACAAATAAGAGCAAGGAATTAGGAAATGTGAGGAGGGGTCCTTTGAGAGGGCCCTGAGACCGTCTTTTCTTTTGGATTACTTGGCACTAAGGTATGAATGATATTGGTTTCCGTTGGAGGTGAGATTATATGGTTTTATGGCTAATTGGATATTGACATAGTGGTGCTATATTTATATGGTTATTCATACATTGGATATATGGTGCTGTGGCACTATGGATTACTCAGGGGCATATTGGTCATTGTCCTCCTCATAAGTACCTATTTTTTTGAGCCTTGTGGTGTGAGTCATGTGAGGTCATTCTAATGAGTGTAAATTGATGCGAGTATAGTCATCATGACGTGTGTTTTACCTATGAAAGGTATGTGAGGTGGAGGGACCTTTAGTTTAAATGATGTATAAATACCAGTGAATGTTGTGATCATACCTCAAGTGTGTGATACATGGTATCCAGCTTGGGGAGAAGGCTTTTGTGGACATATTGTGTGATCCACTTATGCATGCCTTTTGTGATAGTTGTATATGAGTGTGAATAATTGTGTTGTTCCAGTATAGATATGTTAAAGAAATATGTTTAATGTGTGTTCTTTAGAGATGTGTGAGTCACTCTTCATGTTCTTATGTGTTGTGATAGTGTCACCCCTAGCATTGGCCCTCCCACTTAGATGAGGGCCCGCTAGTGTAACTAGGGGTTGAGGGAGGTGTGAAGGCCTCCTTTGGGACATAATTTTTTTAGGGTGAGCCATGATGGCCTCTATTTGAGGGTATCCCTTCAAAGTGATCACATTGGAGTGTAGTCCCTCTTCTCCCCCACACATTAGAACCACACTAGCTGGTTCGTAGTGCAAACCCACTCCTTGCTTTTTTTCCATGGGTTGAAGATGGACCCTAATGTGCCCTGAGCCTATATTATCTTCTAGCTTCAAACACTTGATAATTCAAATGAGATGAATACTAGAGATAACTATTGACTTTTGTTAAAATTGATGTCATCATGGACTCCTAGTTTGAGAAGCTATTATCAATTATGGGATGCTAGCACTAGTTTTGGATAACAAGCCCCTAAGGTGGCACCATTGATGCAACAGTTGAGGTGAGAGATGGATGGAAAGTTTGGAGGAGTTGCTGACATGGCAACCTTTGCAAATAGGCATGCATGATAGCTAGAATTGTACCTTTCACATGAGTGTTGATGTGTGTGCTTGAGAATGTATTCCTTTTTAAATGTAATGTTTGTATGATATTTGAATAGTGAATGTCACTAATATTTAGAAGAATCCTCAGGAGGATTGACCTTGTACCTGGCCAGTTTCTCAAAACTTGAGGGAGGGTACAAGGTCCTTAGAACATTCTTATCGAATGAACTTACAAAAATTCCTCAGTGTAATATATGGGCCTATTGCATAATTTCTTGTGATTTAGGATCTAGATTGATCCTGATGAGTCTGTCTCTGGCAGAGCAATTTATTGATCCCTGTCCTTGTTAGCCCGTATGGCTGTTGTGTTTACCTATCTCGTATTGGATAGAGTTTTCATCTGTTTGACAAGTATAGGTATGTTTGGCCATTATTTAATCTACCCCATATTAGGTAGTGATATGGTCCATTAGACCCAGGTCTGTATGAACCGGTTTGCCTAAAGGATAGAAGAGCCTAGTTGGCTTTATCTCAGTATGTCCCGTTTTGGACACTTTAGCCCAAATTGGCTATTTGAACTTCCTGAGTACTCAGATTGACTAAGATAATATAATTCTTCTAACCTATCATGGTGTATCTTTTCTCTTAGATTCTAACACATGTTGGAGTAAACTTCAAACATAACTGGAAATTTTGGATAATGCGTTTTAGTATTCAACATCTGGAGTCAATGAGCAGGCAGTAAGCATGTGCTTAAACAAGTATGGGAATCTCACATTAGTTCTATTCTTTGTCTATAACATTTGCATCGGGACGATGCAAAGTCTTAGGGGGAAGTATGTCACGACCCTAAATTGGTTGCAGTTTTAATATGCTAATATTTATAGGGACTATTGTTGGTTGGAAATTAGTTAAAATATAGGTATTTAAAACATGATTTTTTATATAATATTTTAAGTAAGAATATATATATATATATATATATATATATATATATATATATATATATATATATATATATATATATATATATATATATAAACATCTACATATTAGTCTATATATATTATTATATAATATCATGTTGGGCACATATACAATTGTATGCATATAGTCAATGGGACATTAAATGGAGGAGTGGCATGGGGTGCAAGAAAAATTATTGACAGAGAATTAAATATAGGGAGGTGACCCTTCCATGGAAGTGACATCCTGAACCCTATAGAAAGAAAGGAGGATTTGAGGACATGACACCACTGAACATGGCACCGCCTAAAGCACAAGGGGTTGTTTCAACGATGCACTTGAAAATGTTACTAAGCAGATTTTACCCTCACCGTAACCTTAGGTAAAAAGTAGAAATAGAGTCATTTCTATTGGAACGGTAGACGAAGATGTATAAATAACTATGCCTTCTTATGCCTATTATCTCATCTCATCTCATCTCATCTTGTTATCTTCTCTCCTGTGTTGAGAAATTTTGGTGTGACTACACTCTGTTTTGTGTTTTTTGGGTGTGTACATGTTTGTGCTCATGTGTAAGATAATATGAAATGATATTAAATTATATTATATTGTGATGGAAGCTCAACCAGTGCAACAACACTACCTAGAGGTCAGTTCTAGCATTATTAAAGTTTCTAAAGTTCATGTGCTTTTGAAATTATCATGATAATCAAATTAAATTCGTATGAAAAAAAATAGATGTTCCCAAACAATGACAAAATCAATAATGCAGATTATGAATATCATGTGTCAATTTTGAATTTGATTATAATAAGTTTATGCTTTTGTTAGCGTTTTTGTTTCTACTTATTGCCTAAAATCCTCCAAGTGCATTTAACAGTTCATGTGCCTTCCTATTCCCTATTTCCACATTTGGCATACAAAACTCCTGGCGTAGTTACAATTACGACATCTAGCAAAAATCCCCTGTTGTTTTGCCTTGATGGATGTCCATACCATGTTCAAAATCTCCCATTTGGGGCACAAGTAGGGAGGACATTGGCAAAGGTTGTGGAATTTGACTTTGCACATGCCAATCACAGTTGCTTGGACGTTTTTAAAGCCTTTTTAACAAACCCATCTTTAATATATCTTGTGCTCATGTCACTCCATAAAACTACATTCCTCTGAGGGCGATCTGTTAACAGTCCACATGCCTTGTCTATGCTTCCATATCTCTCTCTATATATACATATCCAGTTGCATTTTGGTTGAAAGTTTCTAAGGGCTTTCAACAAATTCATTTTAAAACATAACCCGTGATCGTGACATACTATGCGACCATATTTCCTTTAGGCATTTTGTCAAACAACTCACATACCTTGTTTATAATTCCACGTTTTACCTACAGGTCTAACATGGCACTTACAACTACCACGTCTGACAAAAAAATCCCCTTCCATTATGCTTAGATGTGTTGGGCACGTGGCTGTTGAAGCCCAATGTAACTGACCTACAAGATTCTCCTGTAGTCCCAAACTTCCCCCTTTGGCAACCGTTCCTTGTAACTACCATCTTCTTGGCATGCGGTTGCACCTTTCTTCTTTGTCTGAGGATGGATAAACGTATGAGGGAGTTTTTGATAGCATACAGAGTTAGATGAATTGCTGTTGTTCTATACACAGTGATGTATGTAATACACAGAGTGAGAGAGATGTATTGATATAATAAAATGCCCTTCGTTGTGGATGTAGCCAAGTATTGGTGAACCACATTAAATGATCTTGTTCTGTGTGTGTGTTGTTTTATGTTATTTCATTCTGAGCTTTTGTTTTGATCTGTTGTTCTTATCTTGGTTCTGTTATTCTGTTTATTGAATTTACAATTGGTATCAGAGCTTTGTGTGAAGCTCGGTCTAGGAGATAGCCTATGAAGTTTTTTTTGGGGAACTTGTACAGCAATCAAAATGGATGATTCAGAAAAATGGAAAATAGAGAAATTTACAGGCCAAAACTTTGGTCTTTGGAAAGTGCATATGGAGTCTCTTCTTATCAAATAGGACTTGTCACTCGCCTTAATAGGGAAAGCCAAAGGACAAGGTTCTATGAAGGACAAAGATTGGGAAAAACTCGATATGAAAGCGAAGGCAACTATTTTTCTCTCATTGTCCAGCAATGTATTATTCAATGTCTCAAATGAGAGTACTACGAAAGAGCTCTGGGAAAAGCTCTCCAGCATGTATGTAATTACTTCGGCTTCAAACAAGGTATTTATTATGAAGAAATTATATAACCTGAAAATGAAAGAAGGTGGGGTTATGTCCAATCATCTGAATGAATTTAACACTTTATTTACTCAATTAGCTTCGGTGGGTATCAAGTTAGATCTTGAGATTAAAGCAATTTTGCTATTGTGTTCCTTACCAAATAGCTGGGAAGGTGTTGTCATGGCTGTGAGCACTTCGATAGCAGCCAAGAGTACATTGGTTTTTGATGACGTTGCAGCTACTCTTCTCAGCGAAGACATGAGAAGGAAACATCAGGAACCCTCATCCAGCGATGCTCTAACAGTTGTAAGTATAAACAATAGGGGAAGAAGCCATGACAGAGGTAGATACAACAACCGGAGAAGGTCACAATCTGGTCTGCAATCGAAGTCTAGGGGCAAAACCGGTGCATGTTGGTTTTGTGGAAAACTCGGACACAATAAGAAGAACTGCTGGAACTATAAGAAAGCTCAAAGAAACATGAGCACAAATAATCAAGCAAACACTACAAGTGATGGTGTTTTGGTTCTATCAGCTAGTGACACAAATGTAGATTCGTGGGTCCTTGATTCTGGTGCCTCATTTCATGCCACTTCATGCTGTCAAGCTTTCACAAATTTTCAAGAAGCCACATTTGGTAAGGTGTTTCTTGGTGACAATAAAGAATGTGACATCTTAGGTAAAGGTGATATCACATTGAATCTTAAAAATGGAGACAAATTAGCTTTGACAGATGTTAGATATGTACCCCCGTTAAAAAGAAATTTAATTTTTGTTAGTCAGCGTATAGGTAATGGATGCAATGTTAAATTTTCTCTTGATTCATGGAAAATTACAAAGGGGCTTTTAATAATGGCCAGAGGAAAGAAGCAAGGTAATCTCTATATTCTGGACTATTTTGGTGAAGTGGGAGCTGCCTTGCTAGCTATGGACAGTGGGTCTGAAATATGGCACAAAAGGCTTGGTCATATGAGCCAAAAAGGTCTTCAAGTTATGCTTTAGCGCAATCAGCTTCCAGGCCTCAACTCCATCGATTTAGAATTATGTGAACATTGCCTTTATGGCAAACAGTGCCGGACCGGTTTCGTGAGAACGGGGCATGACAAGAAAACTACTCCGTTGGAACTTGTTCATTCTGACGTTTTCGGTCCGACTCAGGTAACTTCTTTCGGTGGAGCAAATTATTTTGTAACCTTTCTAGATGATTGTACTCGAAAAATCTAGATTTATATGTTGAATAGAAAATCTGAGGTATTTTCAAAATTTAAAATTTTTAAGGCTTCTGTTGAAAATCAGATTGGGCATAAAATTAAATGCCTACTAATAGACAATGGTGGAGAATATTGCTCTTCGGAGTTTGATTCATTTTGTGCAGACCATGGTATTCGACGGATCAAGACCGTCCCTTATACACCTTAGGAGAACGGTGCAGTTGAGAGGCTAAATTGCACGATACTTGTGAGAGCTAGATGCTTGCTCTCCAATGCCGGATTGGGAAAAGAGTTTTGGGCAGAGGCATGTAATACTGCTGTGTATCTCATCAATCGAGCTCCATTGTCCAGGCTAGGTTTTGACATACCTGAGGAGACATGGCTTGGAAAACAAATTTCCTATCATCATTTGCGGGTGTTTGGCTGTGCCGCTTTTGTTCACATTCTGAAAGAGCAGAGAACTAAGTTAGATTTTAAATCAAAAAGGTGTGTTTTTCTGGGTTATGGTGAAGATCAATTTAGCTTTCGTCTTTGAGATCTCGTTGCAAAGACTATAATCCATAGTCATGATGTTGTGTTTAATGAGAAGGATTTTCTAGGTTTACAACCTTGCAATTCACCTCTGCTGGAATATGTTGATGTTGATTTGTTCAATAATGGCATGGTAAAGCAATCCACCATCTCTTTCTCTCAGCCACTAGTTACATCAATACATTCTTACACCTCAGGAGCTCCTATTTCTACCACCACTAGGTCCTCGGTTGGATGCACAATTCCTAATCAGTCCTCAATTGGTCTACCTTGCATTGTTGCTACACAACCCTCAATAACTCGAATTCAGTCTCCTTTAGACCAAACACAGCCTTCAATTGGTTTGATGCCATCTAATATACTATCGCGACATTTGTTTGACAGGCCACTGCCTGTGTTATATCCCACGCAGCCTCCTATTAGTCACTCGCTACCATTTCAAACTCCTACACAGCCAGCAAATTGTCCCACGCAGCCTTCACCAATAGCATCGCTGCCCCCAACGCAGCCTTTGTCTCATGAAAAGAGGTCATCTTTAAGTCAAACACAGCGTCCTATGAGTCATTCGCTGCCTTCCAATAGTCATACGCTAACTGCAAAGCTCTCAACGCAGCCTTTGTCTGGACCATTGCTACCTTCAACAAGTGCTACGCACTCCCTTGTGCATACTACGCAGCCTTCACAAGTTCATGCGCTGCCCTCACAATACTCAACGCTACCTTCATAACTTAATACACAGCCTTCACTAGTTCCTATGTTGTCCTCTTCAGGTGTAACGCAGCCCTTAAATCAGTCATTACTGCCTTCACAAGATCCTACCCAGCCTATCACAAATGAACAGTCTCCTTTTGACCAGATACAAGGATCATTGCCTGAACAGGACAGTGTGACTGGGCAAAGCACTTTAGGTGCACAAATACAGAGGCAGGGGAGCTTTCCTTAGGGGCCTCTACACTCAGAGGTTGATGATGTTCAGAATTTATTACAGAGACTAAATTTGGACTCCAATATCTAGCCAGAGCAAGCTTCGACATTGAGGAGGTCTACCCGTGAGAAGCGAAGACCTACAAAATACGATGACTATGAGTTATTGCTCTCTGATTATGCAGAGCCGGCAACTTATAAACAAGCCTGCAAGCATGAAAATGCAAACAATTGGATGGCAGCCATGAACGAAGAAATGGAGTCGTTGAGAGTCAATCACACCTGGGATTTGGTTCATCTTCCACCAAATCGAAAGCCTCTCAAGAACAAATGGGTTTATCGTTTGAAAGATGAAGATGGAGGAAGTAAAAGATACAGGGCTAGATTAGTCATCAAAGGATTTGATCAACAAAAATGTATTGATTTTTTTGAAATCTTTTCTCTAGTTGTCAGAATGGACACAATCCATGCTGTGTTGGGTTTGGTTGCTGTTTGGGATTTAGAACTTGAGCAACTCGATGTGAAAACAACGTTTCTACATGGAGACATTGATGAGGATTTATACATGGAGCAGCCTGAAGGCTTTGCTCAACCAGGTAAGGAGCATTTATTTTGCAAGTTGAAACGGAGTTTGTATGGGCTGAAGCAAGCTCCAAGACAATGGTATTTAAAATTTGACTGCTTAATGACTGATAACAACTTTATTCAGTGCGAATCAGATCCTTGTGTTTACCACAAGAAGCTCAATACTGGTGAGTTTATCATACTTTTGCTCTATGTTGACGATATGTTAGTTGCTGGTACTAGTGTTAAGATTATTGCTCAGCTGAAGCAACAATTGACTCTTCGTTTTGCCATGAAAGACCTCGGACCAGCCAAAAGAATACTTGGAATGTACATATTTAGAAACAGAAATAAAAGAGAACTCCGGTTGTCCCAAGCAAACTACATTGCCAAAGTGTTGGACAGATTTAATGTCTCATGCTAAATCGGTATCTACTCCTTTGGCTGATCATTTTCGCTTATCTTCAGCTATGTCTAAAAAATCAGGAAGAAGAAGAACAGATGAGGTCTGTTTCATATACATCTGCAGTTGGCAGTATAATGTATGCAATGGTATGCACTCGTCCGAACATTGCACAAGCAATTGCAGTTGTGAGCAGATTCATGAGTCATTCAGGCAAACTACACTGGCAGGCAGTTTAGTAGATTCTATGGTACTTGAAAGGTACTTCACATTTTAGTTTATTTTTTGGAGGTACTGACATTCAGCTTCGTGGTTATGTTGATTCAGATATGGCCAAAGATTTAGACAAACGCCAGTCTACCACTAGTTATGTCTTTACATTTGCCGGGGCAGCCATTAGTTGGGTTTCTCAGTTGCAACAAGTTGTAGCTTTGTCATCAACAGAGGCTGAATACATTGCGCTCTCAGAAGGAGCCAAAGAAATGATATGGCTTGAGTGTTTGTTGACCGAACTGGGCTATCTGAAATTAATATTTCCATTATATTGTGATAGCCAAAGTGCTATTCACTTGGCAAGAAATTCAGCTTTCCACAGTTGAACGAAGCATATTGACCTTCGATACCACTTTATCCGCCATGTTATTGACGAAGGCAAGTTGCAGGTCACAAAGATTGACACAAAGGTTAATCCGGCAGATGAATTAACCAAGATTGTTCCTCGAGAGAAGTTTGAATTCTGTAGATCTTCTCTCGGTCTTGTTCCTCTGTGACACTGAATTTCTCGAAGGGAATATCTCTCAAAGCAGCTTCATTGCCAATCCCATTGGTCTTCAAGTGGGAGATTGTTGGGCACGTGGCTGTTGAAACCCAATGTAACTGACCTGCAGGATTCTCCTGCAGTCCCAGACTTCCCCCTCTGGCAACTGTTCCTTGTAACTGCCATCTTCTTGGCATGCGGTTGCACCTTTCTTCTTTGTCTGAGGATGGATAAACGTATGAGGGAGTTTTTGATAGCATACAGAGTTAGATGAATTGCTGCTATTCTATACACAGTGATGTATGTAATACACAGAGTGAGAGAGATGTATTGATATAATAAAATGCCCTTCGTTGTGGATGTAGCCAAGTATTGGTGAACCACGTTAAATGATCTTGTTCTGTGTGTGTGTTGTTTTATGTTATTTCATTTTGAGCTTTTGTTTTGATCTACTGTTCTTATCTTGGTTCTGTTATTCTGTTTATTGAATTTACAAGATGGACGTCCATACCCTATTCGAAAAGTTCTCATTTTGACACAGGCAGCGAGGACGCTGACAAAGGTTGTGGGATTTGGATTTACAGCTGACAATTGCATTTGCTTGAAAGATTTTGATGCCTTATCAATAAATCCATTTTGTAAATATCTTGCAATCATTACAGTCCATGAGACCACATTTCTTTGAGGAATTTTGTCAAATAGTTCACATTTTTTTAATCTATGATTCCACATTTTGCATACATGTCTATCATAGCATTTTAAACTATAATGTATCACAAGAATCCCCCTACAGTTATGCTTTGATGGATGCCCATATCCTCATCCAAAGCTTCAATTTGTGTACAGGTATGAAGGATGCTGGAAAAGGTTGAGGAGTTGGCCTTTACACCCACCAGTTGGAAATCTGACGCAGTACACATTATTATAGTGTAAGCCTATTTTTCAGATTTCTTCATTTAGCATCATCAATAATCCCCACAAGTAAATTGTCCCTGTTTAAAATGATGGAAACGTTGCTCATCTCTCATAACAATATCTCTTGGAACAATCTTGGAGATAAGTTTTGTTGCAGTGTGGAAATCAACACGTACTTGAAGGCTCTTATCAACTCTAATAGTTGTTCCATGGGGCATGTTTAATAAAAAAAAATGCAATTGCCAACTTTTTCTATGATAGAAGTGAAATAATTCTTTTTCCCATTCATTCACAACATTTTTAGGATCCAAATAAAAAAAAAATTAGCAGAGAATGGGCTCTTGCGAGATTTTAATTCTGTTTAGAGAAAAAAAATTGATGAAATTTGCATTAAACCATGTTCAAAATGTTTTGTCAAATTCCTTCTATTGACCCATGTTGAGAATCTTTTCTCAAAAAACTTGCATTGACCATATTGAGAACGTTTCGTCATTTTTTTTGGATTGACGCATGTTTTTAACACATGCTCCACTTGTTAAGGCATGGAGTATATTTTCTCTTGGATTCTTCTAACCTATTGTGGTGTATCTTTTCTCTTGGATGCCAACTTTTACTATGATGGAAGAGAAATAATTCTTTTTCCCATTCTTTTACAGCATTTTTAGGATCCAAATAAAAAAATAATAATTAGCAGAGAATGGGCTCTTGCAAGATTTTAATTCTCTTTAGAGAGATTTTTTTTATGAAATTTGCATTAAACCATGTTCAAAATGTTCTATCAAATTCCTTTTATTGACCCATGTTGAGAATGTTTTGTCAAAAAACATGCATTGACCATATTGAGAATGTTTTGTCAAATTTTTTTGGATCGACCCATGTTTTCAACACATGCTCGGCTTCATCACCATGCTGAAAATGTTACAGGTTGTTAAGGCATGGAGTTGTTGTGAGATTGTAATTTTGTTTATGGAGTTTGAATAAATGTACTAGAAGTTTCTGCAAGTAAAAAAATGTGACCTATGTTTATGGGTTCTACTACATTTTATAATGGGTATTTGATTTTTCTCTAGGATTTACCAACAAGTAGTGGGATTGATGTATTCAAGTACTAGACTTATTATTCTTTATGCTTGATCTGGTTCATTATTCCTGATGACAATGGGTGTTAACACTTGTTTTCTAGATCTTGATGATAAGATCTTTTGGAATTGCCTTTAAATAATTTAATTTAGTAGTTATTGGCATTGCTTTAGACAATAACACAATCGATGGAAACTCTATACTATCAATCACCTCATCACAAATCAAAAGTGATGTCCATCAATTTTAATAAAGCAATATTACTACTAGAGTGTCTTTTGATAGACAAGTTACCTTGGATCATATTTGGAGACTCCATTTCCTTTGTTTTCAACTTGACTCTTTATGGGTGTTTGGTGGATATGTGATTTTAGTAAATTCAGGTTAAACATGATTGTGAGTTTGAGCAAGCAATAGTGAATTAGAAGTATTAAGTCTCAAACTGCAGAGCTCTAGTGCGGTGCATTTTTCTTATAACATATTTGGGTGCTACTATCAATGCTAACTATTGGGTTAAACTAGTTCTTGGGTTAGAGTTAGTGGATTAACCATTAGTGGTCTTTAGCACATAGTTTTGTGATAGTTGTATTGGTTCATGGTTTTGGAGCTCATGGTTTTGAGCCCATGGTTTTGCATTAATGGAAGTCTATATAATGGCTTGGTGACTCCATTGTATATGTGGTTGGTTGAAGCCTCCAGACTCAGCCCAGTTGGTGGTGAGGATTAATATGATCATCTTCATTGCTGGTTTTTTCCTAATTTGGGGTTTTCCAAGGGTAAATCACTATGTTGTGATTGTGTTCTTGTTCCATGCTTGACTTGAGTTTCTGTTGTGCATTTTGAATTTTTGGCTGTGTATGGGCATTATCTATGGGGTGGGGGGGTTTGTTTTAATCCCTAACAAGTGGTATGAGAGCTTCGTTCATGTCTGCGGAGGAGAAAAATGGTGGAAGATTTTGTGCATTTAGGGAGTAGATCTGGGAAATTGAAGATGCCACACCTTAGAAGAATTTAGTGTATTTAATGTAGCTCACAGCGTGTGGAGATAAGGTAGCATTTATTTTTCGATCTGGTATTCTTGCTAAAACAAAAAGTTTGAGCGTATGCACCTTAGTGCTGTAACTCCTGAAACTAGTTCTTGGGTTAGAGTTAGTGGATTAACCATTAGTGGTCTTTAGCACATGGTTTTGTGCTAGTTGTATTGGTCCATGGTTTTGGATCTCATGGTTTTGAGCCCATCATTTTTCATATATGGAAGTCTATATAATGGCTTGGTGACTCCATTATTTGTGTGGCTAGTTGAAGCCTCCAGACTCAGCCCGATTGGTGTTGAGGGTTAATATGAAGATCTTCATTGTTGGTTTTTCCCTGGTTTGGGGTTTTCCAGGGTAAATCACTATGTTGTGATTGTGTTCTTGTTCCATGCTTGATTTGAGTTTCTACTATGCATTCTGAATGCTTGGCTATGTATGGGCATTATCTATGGCGGGGGGATTTGTTTTAATACCTGACATGCTCCCTGTCGCAATACAGGGTGGGGTCGAGGGGCAGCACCCCCACAGGAGCTAGGGGGTAGGGCCCTTGAGACCTCAAACGACTTGTATTATTTTATAAAGGCGTCAGGAGTTATTTTTCTATTGGCGGACATAGAAAACCCTATTTTGTAACTGACATAAGTCTTGATAAAAATGGCTAAGGGTTAAGGTTTATGTGGATATTGTATTGTAGCATTTGCAGCGGTATTGAGTTACAAGGATTGTTGGTTGTAATCGGTTTGATTTGATGGATAATAATATTGGACCCTCTGTTGGTGGATGTAGCCCGAGTTTGGGTGAACCACATTAAAAATTGTCTCTCGCTGTTATTATTTATGTGTACTTTTCATTCCTCTATTTAATCTTTATTTGCATTTAATTGATATCTTTTGCATGCAATTCCTAACACTAACTCTGCAGCCCTAGTATGTCTATATTATAGAGTTGACTGTAGTAAGTGTAATTTAGTAGCATTTTTTGCCCTAAATTACAAAAGAACTTAATATGAGAAAAAAATGGTTGTATAATGTGATATAGCATAAAATGATAATACCATTCAAAAAAACCATGTTACAATTGTCAGGTCTTGTTTTCCATATATGTACTCAAGCAAAGCGTGATATAAGACAATAAGTTTAATACCATTTCCAAGGACGAAGTTTTGATAAAGCTAACTAGTCGGTTTGAGATGTATAGGGTACCTTACTTGAAGAAGAGCAAGTCATTGGAACTTTTGAGACCAAGTAATAAATGATTTTCTTTCTTTTTTTTTATGAATGTTTTGAGATGCTAACATACCTTGGATGAGAGTTTTATTAAGGGAATGAAATTCTTTAGTGCTGAATTGTTGCGGTGCATACATGTTTGCAAAGAACCTTATGGTTACAGTCTGCATTTTGCATTCAAGATTTTTATTCTACTTAGTGATGGTGTACCCAAGAGTCATGCTGGGGCATGATTCAAAAAAAACTTAGCTAACAATACTATTTTTAAATTGTGAAGGGCTGTCATGGTTGACAGGTACTTTATATATTGAACTGACATATTTTTATAAGGGCAGATTTGCCTACATTCCAATTCAACTTGAATGGAAGTGCTTATTGAACAAATTACTTTTGTAGGAATGATAGATATTTAAAGTCAAAATTACAAAATTTCAAACATGGTGTGATAGAGATTTAAAGTTAGTAACATGGGTTAAGATTTGTATTTGTGTTTAGGATATATCTTATCCAAATGAATTACTTTCTTTTGCTCAGGTATATTTGAAAATTTGTAGTGGACATTTAAACTTATATTGTATTATTGTATACTCTCTCTGATATTAGTGGTTAGTAATCCATTTGATGGATAACTCTAGGGTTTGTGACTTCTTGTGCATTATGATATTTCTAGTTATGTACTTGAATGCATATGACTAATCAATTGAGTGTAGGTTGTGGAGTATTAGGGACCTAGACAAGAACAACTACGCTCTCAACTATGGTAAGAGTACCATGATAGTAACTCATTTAAGCAAATAACTTTCTATGCAATGACTAAATAATTTTACGAATAATGTATATGTACTCTCTTAGCCTAGTGTCAGCTTGGAGAAGATAACAAAAATTACCTTGAACATGTGAGTTAGCTAAATAGGTGAACGAAATATGCTTCCTTTGATCACTATGAGGTCTTCTAACAATATCATGGAATTGAGTTATTTATTAGGTAATAAAGCATGCTATGAGTAGAATTAAGATTATACATCTTTTAGTGTATTAAGGTTGGTAAATATAGATGATGATTTAAATAAAGAATTGTTATCAATAGTTTTTCTTAGTGGCTTGAATAGATCATTGTGTAGGACTAGAAAGGGTTGCATACCCGCTCACAGTTGCATCAAACACAGTGCAAGACAGAACTACATATTTGCATACCCCAGTGTTAGTCGCATCCAGAGGGGACCTTGATCCCATGGATACAAGGTATGTAGGTAGTTTGCAAGGTGAAGGATGCCCCCAGTACTCAGGTCCTCCAGATATAGGGTGTTCTTTTCTAATTAACATTGTAATATCAAAAACATAATAGATCAAGTTAAACAATAAGAAGTCTCCAATACTTAGGAATGATGAGGTATTTGATTTGAGCCTCTACAAATATTGTGACCTTAACTTTTTTCATATAATGATTATGAATCCGATTAACATATAAGATTCTCTAGCTAAGCTTTGTGCAAACGAAAAGAATACAAGATGCTAGAGAAAAAATAAGTTGTCAGAAATGAATATAGGGCATAATGAAAGACTTAAGGTATGTGTTGATCCATTGTTCCTACATGTTATCTTGTGTAGCGTACCTTCTCTCTTCACTAGATTAAGAGTGGTGAACTTTTTAGGACTTGATGACTTTATAAAACTAAACACCAATTGTCTAATTACACTAACATTTATTGAACACTCCTTATAATTAATAGTAAAATTGTATGAATCTGCATTTCTACATCTATTAGATCAAAATTTTTCTTTCCTCGGTATTTTTGAATTCAGATTTAGTATGATTTTAGAGTCGGCTCCTTACAGGAAACTCCTGAAGGATTAATTTCCTAGATCTATACTTTGTATGTGATTCCTTGAAAACAAAACTAATTTTCCTATGTCAGGAAGATTAGGCAAGGATCTCTATTAAGACACTTCATGTCTAATGTTTTTAGTCAAATAATTTAAATTGTAGGATGAGATAGTCTACAAGTCGAGTCAGAGGTGTGTGAATACATGACTATGTTTATTGCAAACATCTATTATATAGATGATATGCTGTGGAGTCTGATCAGTCTTCAAGTGGGAGATTGTTATTATATGGAGCCTAATCAGACTTGGAGGTTAAATTTACCCCACTTTTATCGGCTCGCTTTCCCCCCAAATTATCTAATGAGGTCAAGGGGCAGCGCCCCTTGCAGGGTCTAAGGGCAGCGGAAATTATTTTTTCTATTTTATAAAGGCGTTAGAAGTTATTTTTTCTATTGGCCGACATAAAAAACCCTTTTTGTAACCAACATAAGTCTTGATAAAAATGGCTAAGGGTTAGGGTTTCCATTGACATGTATTGTAGCATTTTGTAGTGGTATTGAGTTGCAACGATTGCTGGTTGTAATCAGTTTGACTTACTGGATAATAATATTAGACTCTCTGTTGGTGGATGTAGCCCGGGTTTGGGTGAACCACGTTAAAACTTCTCTCACTATTATTATTTCTGTGTATTTACATTCCTCTGTTTAATCTTTATTTGCATTTAATTGATATCTTCTGCATGCAATCCCTAACAATAGAAACATTGGCCAAAGTAATGCATTTGTTTCTGCATGCATTAGTTGGTTCATAGTGTCTAGATAGCTAGCCTATCAGTAGCAACATACTTAGCTAGATGATTATCTAGAATTGTATCATTGATGAGGTTAAGGACACAACACTAGGACATAGATGGCAAAAACCTGTTGGTTCCATATATCTATACTCTTCGTGAAGGGTAGGGCCACTTCCAGGAAGGAAGATGTGCGAGCAATCGTTGGTCTGTGGTTGGAGGTAAAGCACTCGGATGATGCTCTCCCTCTGTAGCAGAAGTCTCATAGATATCAATAATCCAGATGTGGTGTACTCCATGACATGACTTATGATAGTCAAACTTATGTAAACTATTCTTTATTCCAAGTGCGGAATAAATGTAATGTAAATTGAAATGATTTCACTATGATGTATCTTCGATTATGTTATAAATTCAAGGTTGAAATTATTCAGATAAGATGTGCATTTATTTCCTTGTGATTATGCAAATGACATGTTTACAAAAAATTCACATGTTTATTATGTTTCTTTTACTTCCTTGGTAAATTGTGTGAGATTATCCTAGTAATATGAGAAGACATGTTACAATCTTTTTTATGAATTCCACATTCTTTTAATTGTGACCTGATAGATTTAAACTTGCTAAAAAAGTCTTCTAATGTGTTGAATGTGCTTGGACTCAAACTAATTAACTCATTTTCAAGTTAATGAGCTCTCATCTCATCTACCTTCCCAAAGAGCTTCTCGAGGGCGAGCCATACCTCGTTGTGAGTTGACAAAGACTCTACATGAAAGAGGAGCTCTGCAAAGATGCTAAGACATAGAAAACTGGAGGCCTAATCACACTTGTTAAACCATTTAAATTTAGCATCGTCATCAGATGGTTTCATTTTAGTGCCCATTGTAACCTTGTATAACCCTTTGTTTTTTAACATGAGCTAAATTTTAGATTTCTAGTCGTGATAAATAAATGTGGTTATAGAGAAATAGACTGATTAGACTCCATGTTGCAAGTAATACAAAAAAAAGAAGACAATACAACCCAATAATATGCCCTGTGATTATTTTGAATACCCCCTGCAGTTGTGGCACTTTATAAGTAGTGCGTGGGCAAAAAATGCCTATTAAATGCTTTAAATGCACTTTTAATTTAATTTTCCAAAGAATATATGGACAAAAATAAACTTTTACAAGGAGTAGCACTTTTGATTTTACAAAAACAACTTTTTAAATCAAATTTAAATATAGCTTTTCTTAAAAAAGACCTATTTTTTTAGAAAAAACACAAAGTTGGGCGAAAGGTGCCCTAACTAGGTGAAAATCTACAACATTAGGCAAAAAACAAGTCGGGAATATGCAAACTCAGGCAAAGACTAGGTTGATTCACCTCTAATTTGTTGTTTACAATGGTGATTTGGCATTTAGAGGGTAGATTTACTGATTTGGAGGGGCAATTGAAGATTTTTGGGTGAATTTCAAGCCTCTTCCCAATGGTGTGCACTCACTGTTCAGTTTGTAGGCCTTTGATTGGCATCTTTTGATGTCTTTCTACCCTTCCATTGTGAAAATACAGAAATAGGGATAGTTTCAAGTGAGCTTGTGGCCTTTGCTAAGGCCCACGACCTATGCTGAGGCCCACAACCTGTGTTGAGGCCCATGGCCTGTCCTAAGGCCCACGTCCCTTCTAATATGTGGAAAACCAGTCAAAGAAATACCTTTCAGAGAATAAATGAGTTTATATGTAAAGTAAATGCCTCCAAGAGCAGAAAAAATGCCCCCTCTTCAAGAAACACCTTCAGATTCATAAAGAAAAAAGCCTCTTTGACCTCTCTATTGATGTCTTCCCTGGATCAAAGGAAGGCTCCCTTACAGTTCACGCTAAAGATGAAAGAGAAACCCAAATTTAAGAGTATTTGGGTTCATGGTAGAGCACGACAATAGTAGGGGGAAGGCCCTACATCTGGTGGAGGCAAGGAGAAACCCCTACAGGTATCGCCTTGTCTTCAATATGCCTTCCAAAACTCACCTTCAATTAACCTTGGATAAGGCCAAACTTGCTTTAAACTTGCACTCACAAAATTGAATGCTATGCTCAAAAAATTGATAATGCAAATTACCAGATTCGCAACCTTACCAAACTTGCTCTGATACCATGTCAGAAATGATGATCGAATGGAAGGATACAAGTATCAACGCGAGTCACAAGAGATAAACAATCGCATAGTCCTACAATACCAAAACAAAGCAATATGTAAAGAAAATAATAAGATGATCTATTAGCTCACATGAACAAGTACATATAGGCACAAGTCTTCTATGAATAGATGTATCAGAAATAGGAAAGCAAGCTTGAGAATAGCAGTGGTCTAAAAATAGGCATATAACTACTTAACTCAAGATAAGTGACCCTAGACACTTGTTCTAAACATAGACATGCTAATCAAAGCATTAAGACTCATATTCCTGGCATGTGCTGAAATAGAAAAGCATAAAAGCCAAAAAACTAAAAATAGCCCTATCCTAAGTGAACTTAATATACACTAACATGTGGTAGGTAAAGAACCCAAGCCAATCCAATTTCTTTCTAACACACTAAGGTAAATAGGAAATTAACCTAATAAATCATGGAAAAAGACAACCTAAACCATAAGAAAGCATTCAAAAATCTACCCCTAAACTAACCCTATTGACAAATGACAAAAAAAAACAAAGGGCGAAATGGAAAAAAAAGCCCCGATCCAAGAAAGAACAAAAACCTCACCCTCAAATGGGATAAAGCTTTGAAAAACAAAACACACAATAAGGAAAAAAGGAAATAAAAACATAACAAAGATGAAACAAGGAAAACCAAAAGCTAGAGGACCAACTTGGAAATGAAAATGGAAAGCCACATAAGAACAAGGAATAATCTTGTGGTAATCAACACTCCTAAACTCTAAATATTCCTCCAAATCTATAATCTTGCTTGAAAATTTGAAGTAATTAAACATAGAGGGTTACTAAAGCTCAATTCAATCTAAAAATCAAATTTTAGAATGCAAAGTACAAAAAAGTGTGAAAATTGATCAAATAGGTCAGCATTAATTTGAATCGTGCACAATAAATATAGTCAATGGTGAAAGCAAAAATCTAGGGGGGAACTCAGACTTCAGGATTTGGTTATAGGGTTCCAAGGTTCTTCGAAAACATGAAAGTCCAAAAGGTGACAAAGGAAAATGTCAAAGAGAATGCGGGTTTGAGGATTCAGAAGGAACAGGAACATGAAAACTTAGTTCCAAAGTTCTTCTAGGATCCAAAATCTTGAAATAACAACTGACAACAAAGGTTGGGTCAAGAATGAACTCTAGACCTAGGATCCTAGGATTTTTGAAAACCCCAGCATCAAAAGAAAAAAGGCCAAAATCACTAAGTAAAATTGCCAAAAAGAAATTGAGGCAGAATAAAAGGGGCCAAAAGGAGTCAAAATGCACAAAAAACTAAAAGAGAAAAAGAAAGGTCCCCAAATTACTCAAGTAAAAGATTGGGGTGTGTATTCAAGTCATAACAAATGCTGACTTTACTACAAAATACTCTTTGAGTATTTTGGAATATAAAACCTTCTACTTGTTCAAAATCTAGAGTTTAAATTCATAAAAAAATAATCAACAAAATGCCAAACCTTATAAAATAAATGATTACCATAATGTTCTTGAGATAAAATTAAAACCTACAAATGTGTGCACATGATTCATGCCCTTTCCAAAAGTTTTGCTCAAATCAAAATATAGCAAAGCCCTCCTCAAGCTACTTGGTTATGGTTATATTCTACACATGACACCCATGAATGGGTTTTCATCATGCTACTTGTCCAAGGCACCATGGGAATGGTTTTCACCATAGGATGATTTTTTTCTTTACTTTTTCTTTTATTTTTTGTTTCCTTTATTTTTTATTTTACTCCTTTTGTGTAGCTTGTTATCATCTAATCTAATTGAATTCCAAAAGTAATCTACTATCTCAAGATTCCTCCAAGTCCGTTTCACTTGATAATAAGGATATTTCTAGAGTTGGTCTTCTCCTTCATTTGGCCTATTCTGTAAGAACTATCTTGAATCTACTATCCCACTGAGATCTGAGTGCTGATGATGTCAATGCAAAATCTATTGGACCTCAGATGTTAATATATTACCTCTTTGTCAATCATGAGTATCAATCAAGTTGGCCCTATCAAAAAGGTTCCATTTCTATAGATGTCTTCACAGTCCTTAGGGTAAAACTAGGATAGATGAAACAGAATTGATGCAAACAATTTATTTTTGTCGCTTTCTAACTTTGTCTATTTAACCCCTAGTGTCACAAGATGGGAAATACACTTGAACCCTTAGCTCCTTTCATCCATTTCAACAATTTAGAGGCTTCCAATTGGCTTCCCAAATCATTCCCCATAATCATTTTTATCACCCATTTCTTCCTTTCTAGATCATCCCCTATTATTTCTTGATCCCTCTAGGTGACCCTAGATCCCCCTGGGACTGACCCCTTATTCTCAGAGGTGATCTGCCCTACTACAAGGGGCAACCCAGCTTCTCTCTATCTTTAAGTCAATTTCTAGGTTTGCATGCCATCCTTAGCTTGTTCTGGTCATTTATGTCCCTCAAACTCACCTATAGAACCCTATCCTTGTGGGTTTCCCCTTGTCATTTCCTTATCCCCATGGGTGACCCTTGATCCCTAGCATTAACCTGCCCTTTCAAAAGGGGCGACCTAGTTGTGTTTAAAATGTGAATTTCTCTTCAATTAGAGCCTAAATTTGCTCCAAACTGAGCCCTGATTGCCCGAGTCACCTTCCCTAACTGATCATCAACTTTTCCTAAATGATTCAAGTCTCCCAGTCACTCCATTTTAACTTGAAATTAATTCTTCTCTTCTCTCAATCAATCTCATGCTAACTCCATTTCTTCTTCTGTGAAAGACTATCAAACCCTGTTCACTCCCCAATTAGGCATGTTCACTCCTCAATAAGGCATGTTAACTCATCAATCAATTAAGTTAACTCTTCAATCAACTCCACCTCTTGTGAGCTCTCCCAACCTATAAATACCTCTCACCTCTTCATTATTTTTAAAAGTTGGAAAATGCTCTTCTCATCTTCACAAGCTTCTTCACAGGCCTTTGAGCCTCTTTTTTCATTTCTCTAGTTTTTATTTTTGCAAAGCTTCAAAGCTTTCTCTTAGGAGGTAAATTCATCGTTGCAGCCACTCAAAAATCTTTGCTTTTGCTCTCCATTAGCATTTTGATGCTCATTGTAGGACTTATGTGCCTTTTGTTTCATGTTTAGGATAGTTTTCAAGGCTTTCAAAAGCTTCAAGAGCATTGTTATGCTCTCAATTTTCTCTTAGACTGTAGCCATTGCGCTCACATAGTGCTTTCATAGCATTCATAACTCCCCAATCTCTCTCAATTTCATTTTTAAATTTCAAATCTCAAGCCATTTCAAATCAATTGCTCTCTTCATCCCTATTGCCAAGAGGAAGACCCAACTACTATAGAGGAGAAAGAGGTTGCCACATACAAGGATTTATGAGGATCATTCAAAGCTCATGCACCAGATTCACAACAGGTTCTTTAATGCTTTCATAGTAATTAGTTAATCAAATTGCTCTTGAGTAAAGTAATACTTTGTTTCTTTACTCTTGATAGATTATTGATTGTTAGTATAGTATCCCTTCATTACATTAGATTAGCTCATTATTTTCTTTCGTAAATAAAATTCCTTTATTGCACTAGATTAATTGTTATTTACTTTTATTAGAACAAGACTCCAAAACCGATCTTCAAAACAATAAAACATAGTTAGATTTGCATTAGAAAATTCATTTTAAGCTTGTATCCATATTTTAATTTATAGTAGTTAAGTCATCTTATCAAATAAAAAAAAAGAACAAAAGAATATTGCTTTGCATACATTTAGCTTGAGTAGATCAAAACCAAAAAATATTAGAAAAGAGAAAATCAAAACAAAGTGAGTACACAAATCCCTTGATTTCATCACGAGGTCAACATAAAAATTAAAAACTCCTTGATACCATCACAAGGTCGACAATCTTGTGAAACCATAGAAAACCTTTGATCATGTCACAAAGTAAAGATTAAATAAAATGTCAACTCTTGGTATCTACGCATGTCAACTCTGTCTCATCCAAGCATATGAATGTGTTCAAGAGTTAGAGGTGAGTAGGTTAGGGCAATCCTTGAGGAAATAGAGTCCATACATCCTAGACAACAAACACCTCAAACAATAGAAGAGTATGAACACGCTGTGAAGATCATCCAAAACATAGAAATCATATGCCAAGTCATACTATAACTTGACAACATAGAACGCATAAGTGTCATCAACAAACAAAATTGACATCCATCTAGGGATTGGAACTTAAGGAATCTAAATAGGAGATCGACAACTAGTGACCCTTCAGGTCATAGGGTTATCTCCACCATCATAGTCTTAGAAGAACAAACATTGACACATATTAGCTCCAGGATTGGCCAACTGCTCTCTGGGATATTTTGCTTCAATGAGAACAGAATCGCCTCGAGGTTATGCCTCCACTTGATTGGCTTTTGCCATGAGAGCGAGAGTTACTAGGAGGTCTCCCATAGCAAGGGGAGGGTTCATGTGCTGTATCGAAGATGACTCATCCATGTTTGTGCTTGAATCACGTTTGAAGGAGTGCAGGCATTGGTCATCTTTTTCTAAATGCCAACAATCAATCTATTATTTCAAATATATCTTTTTGTTCCTCTTTGTAGTTTAGGTGTAGTTGTAGGCTCTATGTACATGCATGCTTTATTGTTATAATTCTCGCAGTATCCTTTCTAAGTCCAAGTCTAATATACATTTATAGAGATATGCATATATGGAGTTCTACCATCTTATATAATACAACAAATTAACTTTTGTTTACTCTCTTGAGTCTATGACATCTATATATTTAGTGGGTTATGTAATATAGATTTTAGATTGCATGTGTTGTAAGAAAGGTAAAGGAGGTTAATTTTGAGGAATGCAAATTTGTTTAATTTCTTTAGGTGCATATGCAATATGTTATTTTATCTACTTAGTAGAGGTCTCATATGTCAAGTGTAATAAGAACTAGTACACTTGAATTCTTAGTGACATAATATTGGGATATTAGTACACATAAGGTATGACTTGCTAAAGTTCTACTATGTTTTTAGATTTCTCTTTAATTTTTCTATCAACGAGCTCTAGGTTCAGCCTCCTTAGCCATGCAAAGATTAAAGTGCAAAGGAGATACCCACTTCTATAAATTCGCCTCTTAGATGCTACAGTCTAATCATAAATTTTGGCTCTTGTTTGGGTTGACATATGTCCATGGGCTTGCATATTTGAGTGTGAATTGTAGGATTCTCTGGGCCTTTGTTCCACTCTATTCTTATATATGTATTTTATGCACACTAATCTAATTATTTCAGTAATAGAAAAGCAGCCCGCCAAAATACGTTCCATTAAGTTAGAAAAATCGAAAGTATTATTCTATATTTCCAATACGTTTACCGAAGTCACGCTATTTCCAAAAAATTGTGGTCCAGCTTGTACGTTTTAAGCTAATACCGAACACTTGTCAAATTTCGAATAATGTGCAGACTCCTTGTACAATACGTGATGGAGCTCTCTGCTTAATGTCTGTTCTGCTTTAAAGATTGAGAGCACTACAAAGAGTAAAGATTGAGATGACATTATCTCTGAACTTCTCTTCTTAAGAGGAACAAAATGGGCAGAGGAAAGATAGAGATTAAGAAAATAGGCAGCATTGTATTCTATGTTCTACTGAAGTTGCCCTGGTCATTTTCTCCAACACTAGAAGGCTGTTCACACACCCTAAAAGTATATTACAATATATATGTTTGTATATATATTACCATCTAATGGTAATTTGTTACATTTATTTTAATGTGTTATTTATTTTATTATTTGTTGAATTTGTTGTATCCATTTTATTATGTTGTCATATTTTTTTCATTTCCTTGAATTTCAATGTACTATTTGAAATTATGGAAAAAGATAACCTAAACCGTAACAAAGCATTCAAAAATCTACCTCTAAATTAGGGGAGAGGACCCAGTAGTGGTGCACCCTAAAGTTTTTACAATAGCTTATTTGGCAACGCCCCTGCTTGTTCAAAATCTAGAGTTTAAATTCATAAAAAAAATAATCAACAAAATGTCAAACCTTATAAAAGAAATGATTGCCATAATGTTCTTGAGATAAAGTTAAAACCTACAAATATGTACACGTGATTCATGCCCTTTCCAAAAGTTTTGCTCAAATCAAAATAGAGCAAAGCCCTCCTCAAACTACTTGGTTAAGGTTATATTCTACACACGACACCCATGAATGGGTTTTCATCATGGTACTTGTTCAAGGCGCCATGGGAATGGTTTTCACCATAGGACGATTTTTTTCTTTACTTTTTCTTTTATTTTTTTTTCCTTTATTTTTTATTTTACTCCTTTTGTGTAGCTTGATATCATCTAATCTCATGGAATTCCAATATTAATCTAATATCTCAAGATTCCTCCAAGTCTGTTTCCCCTGATAATAAGGATATTCCTAGACTTGGTCTTCTCCTTCATTTGGCCTATTCTGTAAGAACTATCTTGATTCTGCTATCCCACTGAGATCCGAGTGTTGATGATGTCAATGCTAAGTCTATTGGACCTCAGATGTTAATATATTACCTATTTGTCAATCATGAGTATCAGTCAAGTTGGCCCTATGCTAATTTGACTAAAACAATTGTCTAGAAGCTATCTAACCAGATATTGAGATTAGATGCAGAACCATTTCTCTAGGCCTTTGTTCCACTCTTTTCTTATATAGGTATTCTATGCACACTAATCTAATTATTTCACTAATAGAAAAGCAGACCGCCAAAATACGTTCCATTAAGTTAGAAAAATCGAAAGTATTATTCTATATTTCCAATACGTTTACCGAGGTTCAAGGAGGACGTGTAAACTTTTTTTCATTTACCTAGATCTAGTCTAGTCAGGCTATTTCCAATAAGTAGTGGTCCAATTTGTACGTTGTAAGCTAATACCGGACACTTGTCAAATTTCGAATAATGTGCAGACTCCTTGTACAATACGTGATGGAGCTCTCTGCTTTATGTCAGCCCCTTCCGTCCCTTTAAAGATTGAGAGCACTACAAAGAGGAAAGATTGAGATGACAGTATCTCTGAACTTCTCTTCTTAAGAGCAACAAAATGGGCAGAGAAAAGATTGAGATCAAGAAAATAGGCAGCTTTGTATTCTATGTTCTACTGATGTTGCCCTGGTCATTTTCTCCAACACTAGAAGGCTGTTCACACACCCTAAACAGTATATTTATGTTACAATATATATGTTTGTATATATATAACCATCTAATGGTAATTTGTTACATTTATTTTAATTTGTTATTTATTTTATTATTTGTTGAATTTGTTCTATCCATTTTATTATGTTGTCATATTTTTTTTTCTTTTCCTTGAATTTCAAATTACTGTTTGCAAGTGAGTGCACATATTATAGGGCACAAAGAAAAGAAAAAGAAGAGGACCTTGGCTGTGTCTGCAAGTGACCAAATAATTTTAGTAAATTATCTAACGCGTTTCCTGATTCTTTTCTGTGGTTCATATTATAGCATGAAATTACGGATCAACTTATTCAACGAGACCAGCAGAGTGTAAGGAATGTAAGGTTTTAATTTAATATGTTTCAATATTTTGAGGGCTGCCCTAAATTTAAGTGGGTTAAAAATTAACTATAGCTTTTCTAATTCTTTTTGGTGATGTCAATATTTCAGATTCAAGAAATTCTAAGAGAGGTGAGATTTTTAATTAACCTGTGTTATAAATTATTTTGCAGCCAAGTGATCAGGATCTACAGCCTGAACTACGTTTGGGGTAAATATAATCTTATAAATACTATGATTTTTTTTGTTATCTGTTAGAAAAATATTTTACAATTTACAAAACTGATCACTCATACACTAGTTTGATTTGATGACAGATTTGGCAGCTTTGATATGAACAATTGATGTTCTCGGTTTCCTCTCTATCTATTGTTTTTCGGAACTACCCTTTGTATTGTCCAAATAGTTTGGAACAGCCCTTTGTATTGTTCAAATAGTTTGGATTCAAAACATTGATTCTTATTGTAATTTTCAATTAATTATTATGAAATAAGTTTATTAAAATTATTTTTATAATTTTTTATAATGTTTCAATTTAGTGTTTATAAATTTAGAAAACAATAGAAGTTTATATTTAATTGTAATTTGAAAGGAATAATATTGAGATGGCTGACTTGTGAAATAATATTGAAGAGTGTAAAATATTCTCACATGATTTGATAAATTTAAAAACAATTACTTGTAAAAAAATGAAGGTGTTAAGGAGTTCTTAAACAAATGGTTTATAAAAGAGACAATGCTTGTTGGAGGTTTTGACAAATGAAGTTTCAAGTTAAGTGGACTTGATTTTGGGAAACATCATGAACAAGTACACTTGAGATGGAACAACACAAGGATGGTTGACCTCTAAGCTATTTCTCTAAGCAATTTCACTTCTATGAGCATCATTTAGATGGGATGAGTGCTAAATGTACTGTTCTCATGGGATATATGTTCTTGTGAACAACTATTGATAAAACATGGGTCAACATAAATTGAGAAAAAATACAGAATACATCTTGCGAACTTGCCCTAAATAATAAGATTTTTTTTTCTTAACACATGTTTCACAAAAATCTTATTTGATGCTAGACCTAAATAATCAATATACTCTTTATTAATAAACTAGATTTATAAGGTTGTTCATGCTTTTTCTTATTTTAATACAATGAATTAATCTATAACATTATTATTCATAACAATAAACTAGTTTGGCTGATAGGCCATTCTATATGTGCACACATCTTGTAACTGCCAAATTTTGGTAGTCCTCATTTTTGGTTAGTCCTTCAATTTTTTTTCTCCAAAATTTTAAAAAATAAATTAGTTTCAGTTATGGCTGGCTTCCACTTCTTTCTTGGCATTTCTAGCCAAACCTTTACATTTTCTGGGTGTTACATATAAGGCTTGCATGCAAAAGACTGTTTTTGATTCTCATCAGTTACCTGCTTGGTTGGCACCACAACTATAAATCATTTTCTTCCCTATTCAAATCACATTGAAATTTGAGTCTATGCTTAGAGAATCCTCTCGATGGCCTGTTGCAGTTTCTTCACAATGATTTCAAATCTTCGAGTCAATTGTTATTGTGTTTCATTCATCTTTACATTTGGTTTTGATTAAGGCATGGGACTATGCACAAGGTTATGACTCCTTCCATGTGACCCTAGAGGTTGTCTATTGTGTAGCTCCCCATGAAAGCTCAGCTGCCTGTATGTCTGTCCATGTAGAGTTCTCTCCATGTTTTCTTTTGTGGGTGCGTAAAGTGGGGAAGCTTCCATCTGTGGCAGTAAAATTCCTTCCCTGAGAGGCTTGGGAAACATGGATGAGAGTCAATACATATGAATTTAACGTATTTGTAACATCAATTTTTCCCAATAGCTAACTTTAAAATTAGCACACAACTGCCACACAGATAATCCACTTAAACAAATAACAGGAATGGTAGGATATGTTGTGCAACTAGAGCTAAAAGTGTCAGAGCAAAGTTACTTCAACAGACAGACCCTTTGCTTTAAGGTCACCACTAGTGAAGGAAGGACCAGAAAACTAAAAATGAAAATAAGTAATAAATTATTAATATTGAATTTAGCCTGAACTGTTTGAAGATCCTCTCCTGGCATAATCTTGAGCCATAATGGCGAAAGGAAATCACGTTTCCCAGGAGCACTTTGTCAGACACTTGGCATGCATACTCTGCAAACTCGCACTCAGCAAACTGTTGGCTTGTTTGATCGATTTCTTATCAATGAATCCCTGCAAGAGAGGAGAGTAGGAAATTTCAATACAGCGAGTTGATAAGAGCAAATGGGGAGCCTCAATAATGTATAATTTTAGATGAACCCTGCGCAGATGGCATTGAGAAGCTACATAGAAACAAATGGGTATCTTCAGTGATGTCTATCGAACAAATGAACCGGAACGAGGGTATAGAGATGGTAGTAATCTCATTCTTTGTATGGTGATCTATTTTTTAAGTATTGAATTTGATAATTTCAACAAATTAGTATTGAACATGCACTACTAAATATTATGTTAACACTCAATAAATTTATTTTGGTGTATACTTTGATTCCGTAATTAATGTTTATGCATACAATAATATGATTTGTTATATTAATTACTTGGACTATTGCATATATATAATATAGAAGAGGAAAAAGTACCTACAAGACGGGAGGAAAATGTTGCTACAAGAAGCCACAGTACGGTGTTCAATATAGATTGCACAGATTAAATCAACCTTTGCTCAGTATAAATCGACCATGCATGTTATCATTTACCTGTATACCTCCATATCACCCTACATACAATCTATCAATGGCCTATATTTTGTCTCAGACAGCATGTATGTATATTATATGGTCTGTGATCATGTAAATAATGGCCTGCATGTTTCAATCTATATACTTCTTATCGGTCATGTCTTGAAGTTAATCAACAGATACACAGTGCATAATCGAGGGTTCTTCTCAACTCTAATAGTTTTTCCTTGGAGATGAATAACAAGCCAAATGCAATCGCCAACTTTTTCCTATGGCGGCAGAGAAATGCTTTTTTTACTAATATCTAGAATCTGGAAAATGCCTTTCTTTCTTCAAGACAACTTCTCCTTACACTAGGTCTATGCTTCATATTTTGTGTGCATGTCTACCGAAGTATTTCTTTTATTATATCTAAAAAAGCAATTTTCATTTATTCTTAGTAATATGATTGTCATGGTCATGAGGATACTGTCTATGTTTTATGTGTTTCATAATCTATTTTGAAATCTGTGAATGATTCCTTACCCACGGACAATAAATTTTCCTTCCCACTGCATACGTTTTCTTGGCGTTGGAGACTATGTGTACGAGAAACTATAGGGTTGCAGTTTAAGGTATGGATTCTATTCTTAGCACCTGCCTTTCACATTTATTTGTAAGTTTCATCCACAACTTCTTTAACTTGTTATTAGAGAGATACATTTTCTCATTTTAGTATGTTCTAAATCTTTTAATATTTAATGCACTATCACAAGTGTATTATTATGTTATTGATGGAATCTTTTAATTTAGGTTAGAATTATAAATAAAGGTAATTTAGAATTTGCGATCCAATAGCTTTAAATTCTTAGATTTATTTATATTTGAATCTTCACTTTAGAACAAATCTTTTTCCATCTATGTAGATGTCTTAACTAACTTTGATTTTGTTTCCTGAAAACAACATTTGTTTTATTACAAGCATTAGAATTTATGAAATAGTTTATTGACTTAACGTTTGTTATCTAGTTGGAAGAGAGAATAATAGAGATAGGGATAGGAATCTTTTTTTTTTTCCTATTTTGTATCTTTAATTGTAAAAGATAATATGTAGTTTTAGTAGGACTTGTCTAGTGATTGAGACTATGCATGCCATACTTAGAAATTATATCACTATTTAGATTTCTATTAAGCTCAAAGAAATTTAGGAAAGACATGTTGCCTTAATTAGATTTACTTTCTTCTCTTTTAGATTTTATATTAATATAGAAGGCTCGAATTTGATATTGTCAAAAAAATTAAATTTAGTAAACTCTATAATGATAAAATTGGTTTTAGATAGCTCTAATTAAAGACTCTTGATGAAAAATGATTTTTATTTATGTATTTGGAGTTAGATATTATGAGTTTACAAACAATATATGTTGAATGGTAAGTGATTTAAAAACTATGTTGGGATAGATGGTAAGTGATTTTATAAAGTTAGAGTTATTGTTTTGTTTATAATGAGAATATATTGATTTATCTACAAGGACGTTGATCATAATTAGAAGATTTACTCATATCTATCATTATCTAAGTCATGACATACAGAGTTAGCTTGAATTCAAATAATTATAATAAGATGATTAACTTATGAATTGATGAGTAAACGTCAAGTATCACAATATATGTTGAAATGTTGAGTATTAAATTGGAATAAAATTCTATGTTCAAATATGATAAAACTTATGTATAAATTGTATTTTATTTAGTTCAAATTAATAGAATATTCTCCTATCATTGTACTTGAGTAGGCATTATAGATACATTCATTATTTATTTCATGTGGTTATTCATGTAATACCATTTCATTATTTTTATTTGAAAAAAAAAAAGAATTTTTTATAGTATTTATAGTCTTGTCCACCAACTACTACATTTGATGACTTTCCAAGAAAAATATAAATACTATTTAATGATAGGCCTATAAATATTAATGCCTATCGGCCATTTGATAGCACCTTTGGTGCTTTTCCTAGTCACTATATTAACATGATGATTGAGGAACATAGTGTTTACATGAAACTTGAGTAGACACCTAATTATTTTCAAGGGGTAGTAGAAATAAGTAGACACATAATTAACCTCAACTATGATAGTAGTTAGATTTAATATTGTCTCAAAAACTAATGTTAAATTCAATGAAAAAAAATACCAGCACTCTCTCTTGACTATTCTCTCTCATCAAGAAAATATTCCCTTCACTTGTTATCTACATCATTTTCTATGCTTTTTTAGGATTGTGTCATTAATTCCCTTCTCTTATCATTGTTGGTGGTGTTGTTGTTACTAGTACTACTACCGTTACTAATACTATCACCAACACTACTACCACTATTACTAGAGATTTAGTAGTATCTTTTTTTTTACCACTATTACTAGAGATTTAGTAGTATTTTTTTTTTGCCGAGAGGCAAACTACAGTAGCAGTGGGGAGCACTCATTTTTTGGTTGTAATTTTAAACGAAAAAAATTAAAAAGAAAAAGAAAATAGGAATAAATTAATTGAATGAATGTAGTGGGGCTATTTTGAGTAGCCACAAGAGTGGAGAGTTAAATGCATGCTTGAGGCGTGGTGAGGCGTTTCATGTGTAAGCACAAGTTATAGGAAGGACCAGAATTCCCATCTCGGAGATTCTCAGCAGCGAAGTTATTAAAGGATGGAATGACTTGTATAACGAAGATTTTAGTGAGAAGCTTATGAAGGCTCAGATTCAGATTCGCCTGCAGTTCAGTCATGTGACGGAGGATCCACATTGGGGTGCCGGGATTGGAGACCAATCAGTGAATGAATTCCTTTCATTTTGGCATTCTTGAAGAGCATTCGAACTTCAAATTTAAAAGCTTTTCTTTCTTTGATTACTTGAAAATGTTAACAAATGAAAAGAAAAAAATCTCACTTTTTTCCTTCCCTTGATCTTTTCTTGCAGATGCATGGGCGGCCTCCTTTACGGTCCTGAACAATTGTGGGTACACCGTCTAGCCAAGTTTCCTGTCGAACGCAGCCATAGCGCCATTGGCAACCAAGAGATTTGAGCTTCTACCTGGTACACAGATTAACAAAAAACAATTTCAATGCAATAAAAAAACTTAAACATCCTGTCTACAAACCCAATCTGTAGATCTGAATAGAAACTACCGTCAATATATTTTCATTGGATAGAAAGTTGTTTTTATTAGAAGTATTGTTTGTAAATAAAATTGTTGTGTTTCTTGGTTCAACACAAATTACATCAAAATATTAAAATATTTTAAATTTAAATCTAATATTTAATATTTAATATTAAAATATAAAATAGTATGGTAATATTATATTATCATTTAATTTTACCATAGTATATTATAAGTGTGTATTTTAGATATATCATATAATGTATTATTACCATTTAATATTATCATATAGTAAAAAGACTACTAAAAAAACTTTTTAAATAATAATATACATATTCCATGCATTTACTTTAATAAGAAATATTAAAATTAGAAACTGCCATGCAAACTACAAGCTACATAAACATAAAAATATTAAAATAATATATTAAAATATTTTAAAATTTAAACTAAATATTTTAACATTTAATATAAACCTAATTTATTAAAAACATATTAGGGTTAATATGGTTAAAATTTATTATAAATAATAACATGCATATTGCATGCAATCACTTTAATAAGAAGCATTAAAATTAGAAACAACCATGCAAATTGCAAACTACATGAAAATATTAAAATAATATATTAAAACATTTTTAAATTTAAACCTAATATTTTAACATTTAATATAAACCTAATATATTTTTAATATATATTATAAAATGTATTATTACCACCAAGGCTTAAATTTGACAATCAACCTTGCTTGTCAAGCAATTTTTTTATGACAGCTATCTATTCAAAAGTGCCTTTCAAATACTATGGCATGCCTTAGTATAAGTAAACCATATAAAAATCAAATATATATATCATCATAATCCTATATAAATTTTCACTCTTTGTCCAAAATCTCTCCTTTCATATGATAGTCTTTTTAAAACTTTGATGTAATTTTACAGCTAAAATGCCTAAATATAAATTTAAGCCCTCATTACCACTTAATATTTTTTAATATTTTTAATAAACTCTAATACACTAAATCATAGCTTTTTAAATTTTTTTTTAGTAAATTACTTTATTAACTCCAAAAAAGTAGCCACAGTTAGAAATTAGCTCTAGCTATGATGTAAAAATACAACTTTCTTACTCACCATTAAACCATTTTAAAACCAAATCTTCCTACAAATCAAATCTTTAAAATGTAAAAATATCAAATAATAATTAATGCATGTAAGTTACTACATGAAACCTTTGTACCTCTTAAAGATGCATAAATTAAATCATAAGTACAATTAAGGTTTGAAGTATGGTTAGAATTATAATTAGGGTTAGAAAAAGGATCAGGGTTAGGGTTATAGTTAGATAAGCATTAGGGTTTAGGTTAGAATTATAATAAGGATTTAAATTAGGATTAGGGTTACAATTAGGGTTATAATTAGGGTTAGGGTTAGGGATATAATTATGATTACTCATAGAAATGGGGTTAGGGATACATTAGAGTTAGGGATAGAAATAGAATTAGGGTTACAATCAAGGCATATATGTATATATAGAATTAAGGTAAGTGATATAATTAGGGTTAGAGTTACAAATCAAATTTAAGTTAGAATTAGGGCAAATATATAAACCCAAAGGGTTGGTATTATAATTAGGGTTAGGGTTATGATTAGTATTAGTGGTGCAATAAGGGGAATATATAAAACAAAAAAGTTAGGGTTATTGTTAGAATTAGAGTTAGGGATAGAATTAGGGATAGTGAAAGAAATAGGCTTTGGGATAGAATTAGAGTTACGATTATGATTAGAATTAGGTTTACAACTAGGGAAAATATTTATAACAAAATAAATTGTTAGAGTTAGAGTTAGAATGTTAGGGTTAGAGTTAGAATTAGGATTTGGGTTAGACTTAGAATTAGGGTTAGGCTTAGGGATAGAATTATCATCAGGTTCAAAACTAGGGTAGGGGTTAGAAATTTAGTTAGAGTTACAATTATGGTTAGAATTAAGGTGGGCTACTATTCAAATTAGGGTAAGAAGTAGAGTTACAGTTAGGGTTATGGTTCAAATTAGAGTTAGGGTTAGAGTTCAATCAGGGTTAAGATTAGTATTAAGGTTAGGGTTACGATTTGAATTATTGTCAGGCTTAGGGTTAGAGTTACGGTCAGGGTTAGGGTTAAAATTAGAGCTATGTTTAGGGATAGAATAAGGGTTAGAGTTAGGGTTAGGTTTAAACTTAGGATGAGGGTTAGGTTATGGTTAGAATTATAATTAGGGTTAGAAAAGGGTCAAGATTAGGGTTATGGTTAGATAAGCATTAGGGTTTAGGTTACAATTATAATAAGGATTTAAATTAGGGTTAGGGTTAGAATATGGATTAGGGTTATAATTAGGGTTATGGTTACAATAAGAATTATGGTTAGGGTTATAGTTAGAATTAGGGTTAGGGATAGAATTAGGGATAGTGAAAGAAATAGGGTTTGGGATAGAATTAGAGTTAGGGTTATGATTAGAATTATGTCTCAACAACAAGGGAAAATATTTATAACAAAAGAAATTGTTAGGTTTAGAGTTAGAATTAGGGTTAGGTTTAGGGATAGAATTATCACCAGGTTTGAAATTAGGGTAGGGGTTAGAAAATTAGTTAGGGTTAGGGTTAGAGTTACGGTTAGGATTAGGGTTAAAATTAGAGATATGTTTAGGGTTAGAATAAGGGTTAGAGTTAGGGTTAGGTTTACAATTAGGATGAGGGTTAGGTTATGGTTAGAATTATAATTAGGGTTAGAAAAAGGGTCAGGATTAGGGTTAGGGTTTGAGTTAGGGTTAATGTTAAGGTTATGGTTAGATAAACATTAGGGTTTAGGTTAGAATTATAATAAAGATTTAAATTAGGGTTAGGGTTAGAATATGGATTAGGGTTAAAATTAGGGTTAGGGTTAGAATAAGGATTAGGGTTAAGGTTATGATTAGAATTAGAGTTACAATTAGGGCAAATATATATACCCAAAAACATTAGGGTTACAATTAGGTTTAGGGATATAATTATGATTACTCATAGAATTAGGGTTAGGGATACATTAGAGTTAAAGATCGAAATAGAATTAGGGTTACAATCAGGGCATATATGTATACATAGAATTAAGGTAAGTGATATAATTAGGGTTAGAGTTACAAATCAAATTTAAGTTAGAATTAGGGCAAATATATATAACCAAAGGGTTGGTATTAGAATTAGGGTTAGAGTTATGATTAGTATTAGTGGTACAATTAGGGAAATATATAAAACAAAAAAGTTAGGGTTATTGTTAGAATTAGGGTTAGCGATAGAATTAGGGTTAGCGAAAGAAATAGGGTTTGGGATAGAATTAGAGTTAGGGTTATGATTAGAATTAGGTTTACAACTAGGGAAAATATTTATAACAAAAGAAATTGTTAGGCTTAGAGTTAGAATGCTAGGGTTAGAGTTAGAATTAGGGTTAGGGTTAGAGTTAGAATTAAGGTTAGGGTTAGGGATAGAATTATCACCAGGTTCAAAATTAGGGTAGGGTTAGAAATTTAGTTAGAGTTAGAATTATGGTTAGAATTAAGGTGGGTTACTATTCAAATTACAGTAAGAAATAGAGTTACAGTTAGGGTTACAGTTTGAATTATTGTCAGGTTTAGGGTTTGAGTTATGGTTAGGGCTAGGGTTAAAATTAGAGCTATGTTTAGGGTTAGAGTTAAGATTAGGTTTAAAATTAGGATGAGGGTTAGGTTATGGTTGGAATTATAATTAGGGTTAGAAAAAGGGTGAAGGTTAGGGTTAGGGTTTGAATTAGGGTTAATGTTAGGGTTATGGTTAGATAAGCATTAGGTTTTACATTAGAATTATAATAAGGATTTAAATTAGGGTTAGGGTTAGAATATGGATTAGGGTTAGAATTAGGGATAGTGAAAGAAATAAGGTTTGGGATATAATATGTTAAATAGGGTTATGATTAGAATTATGTTTACAACAAGGGAAAGTATTTATAACAAAAGAAATTGTTAGGGTTAGAGTTAGAATTAGGGTTGGGGTTAGTCCTAGGGTCAGAATTATGGTTATGACTACAATTACGTAGTTAGGATTACAGTTCAAATCTAGGATAGAATTATGGTTAGAATTAAGGTGGGTTACTATTAGAATTAGGGTAAGAAGTAGAGTTATAGTTAGGGTTATGGTTCAAATTAGAGTTAGGGTTAGAGTTTAATTAGGGCTAAGATTAGTATTAAGGTTAGGGTTATGGTTTGAATTATAATCAGGCTTAGTGTTAGAGTTACGGTTAGGGTTAGGGTTAAAATTAGAGCTATGTTTATGGTTAGAATAAGGGTTAGAGTTAGGGTTAGGTTTAAAATTAGGATGAGGGTTAGGTTACGGTTAGAATTATAATTAAGGTTAGAAAAAGGGTCAAGGTTAGGGTTAGGGTTTGAATTAGGGTTAATGTTAGGGTTATGGTTAGATAAGCATTAAGGTTTAGGTTAGAATTATAATAAGGATTTAAATTAGGGTTAGGGTTTGAATATGGATTAGGGTTATCATTAGAGTTAGGGTTATGATTAGAATTCTCTCTAGGATATCACATTGTTACTTTAGATATATCCAGATATATCTAAAGTAATAAGGTTCGGGTTATAGTTATTGTTAGGGTAAAATTGGATTGACAAATGAATATGCAATAATAATCAATATCAAATACCCAAAACTTTAATGAAATAGTGAACTAAGGAAATCCAATAACAATGAATCAAATAATAAAGTAAACCTTCCTTAGATCGAAGCTTCCATTGATTGCCTATCTAAATCATTCTTGCATGTATGAAATGAGGCCCTCAGAGAGTGCACTTCCTTGCTATGCTTCAAGAATGCCAATTGAGAATGGTAGTGATAGTACTGCAATGAAGAGGAGCTTCACAACAATGGTAGTAGTGTGTAGAAATGAATGCGATCACAAGCAATGAAGGAATTGGTGCCAAAGGTGTGCTATAATTCCTGTAGAGTAACAATACTGAAAGCTTGGATGAATGAAATGGAAGAATGAGGTTGTACTTATAGAGTTGGGAGAATGAAGATCAACAGTATAGAAGACTTGAGAAGATCAACAGTTGAGAATAGATGAGGAACGTGCAACGAATAAGAAGAAGACAAGTGTCTTGCTTTCTTTTGCATGAGAGGATTTGCTAAGAATAGAAAAATGAGTTGAAGCAATTAAAATAATATAATAATTAGTTAAGTGATTTAAAACAAGAAGAAGGGATTTGCATGAGAATAAGAAGATATTTTTCTTTATTAAATATTAGGAATATTTAATTACATGTGCACAAAGATTGAATTATATTTAGAGATAACTCAATTTAGAAGAAAAAGCAACTTAAATAAATATTTGATTTATTTAAATTTAGAAAAGATATTATTGGAAGAGATAATTAAATAATTGACATTATTTAATTTAGAAGATAAGAAAGCAAATTAAATAAATAAATTTATTTAATTGTTGTGCATGATTTTGGAAGAAAATAAAATATTTGATTGTATTTTATTTTGAAGATTGAGAGGATCTAAATAAATTTGATTTGATTTATTCAAATTTGGAAGAATGATTTGATTTAATTAAGTAATTAGGAATTATTTAATTGTTTGGAAGAATTTAATTAAATAAAGGATTTTATTTAATTTTTGGAAGAATATGAATCAAATAAATAAATTTGTTTATTTATTTATTGATAGAGGAATTAGAAGGGAATAAATATTAAGAATATTTATCTAGACCAAATCGTGTCATTTTTAGGCATATACATTTTGCCCCTCTTTGATGCAATGTGTTTTATCACGTTGTTTCAAAGAATAAGATTGTTTAAAATTGATACATGCCCCAGTTTGCCCCTGGTACAGGTTATGACGACAGGATGCCCACTCGGGAGATTGGATGGGAAGAAGGCAGAAGGACATGAGACAGACAATCTCACGAAGAAGAAGGATGAAGAAAGAGCTGAATGATACGCAATGCAAGATAGAATGATACCACACACAAGAAAGTATGCACAAATGATACAAGAGCAAGCAAGGTATTGCCCCTGTCAAGCGGTAAACCAATGATATACTGGTAATGATATATGACAGTGTTGTCATGGCAGGGAATGATATATCCCTAGACCAACACGACAGGTGTGTTGTCATGGCAGGGAATGATAGATCCCTCAAGCAACATGAAGGATAGTGTCTGGTTTCAAGAAATGAAGCATGTCGTGTAAGACACATGTATTGGTCTGATTTCAACAATGTTACATCCTATATAAGACAATTGATTGATTATAACTGATTGAGTTGGTTTACAACCAGATAAGGATCAAGACCACTGATTGTGATTGGATCATTTGAAAAGATTGACTTTGACTTGATTGGTATGGTTTAAGGATGGACTTGCATTTGAATCACTGCTCAAATTAACTAGACGAGGATGAAAGATATGATGATAGATAGAATACTGATTGATAGAAGAACTCACAAGCTTCCATTTGTATTGATACTCTATGTTATTGAATCATTATTGCATGGGGTATGGTATGGATGCTTTGTGGATGTGAGTGGTGTTTGCTTTTGACATCTTGATGGTGCAAGTATTTTGAAGTGCTTATTTCATCATTGGGCAATTTTTTTTGGTACTTTTTCTGAATGTTGTAAGTTAATGCAAGCATCTAGGTATAATTGAACTGAGATGACTTGAGCATCGCATACATGGATTTTGCTTTAGTAAGTTAATACAAGCATCGAGGTATAATTGAACCAAGATGACCTGAGTATTTCTTGTGTATCAAAAAACAAGGATTGCCCCCTTTCATGTTAGACCTTTGATGTCGTCGATGATCTTTTGCCGTTCATGTCCTTAGACAAGGCTTCACATTACTAAAGTTTAATCCACAAGCAGCAAACAAAGAAAATAATCATGCCCCCATCATAGCAACTCTATCTTTTGGCATCCTCGAGTAGCGTAGAAAGGCATGATAGCATAAATCAAGACTCTGTAAGTTAACCTAACCAACACAAAACATTCTTGCATTTAGATCTGTTTGTTTCTTGCCATAATTTGAGTAAAAATCATTTTAGAAGGCCTTAGGTGTTTTTCTGCTTTGCTTTGGATAGGTTAAGTGTTTTGCATCAGGATTTCTGCTTGAACAGAGCAAGTTTCACTTGCGCTTGCTTGCTTGGTGAGAATATTCCACAATCTTTATTGGTGAGATGGACCCTAAGGGACCAACCTAGTGCCTCAGGGGCTCATTGCTAAATGGCCTTGCCTACGTGACGACATAGAGGCAATGTTGTTCGGGGTAAACCCTAATGGACCATGGATGGACTAGAAGAAAGACGACAAGAAATGGGATGGATGGGACCGTGGGAGCCTCGAGGGCGCATTAGAATAATGGCCTTGCCTACATGACGACACAGAGGCAACGTAGTTCATGGATTGACTTTGATGGACCTAGGATATGGATCGGATGAGACACGATATGGAATAGATATGGATCAGACATGGAACACATATGGATCAGATAAGACACGATATGAAGTAGATAAGACATGATATTGAACAGATATGGATCAGATATGGATTGGGTGATACTGATGACAAGGAAACACCACAGATAGGTAGATGCATGGGTGATAGTAGATATGGATGGTTAGGTAGAAGGAAACAAGGATGTGATCTCCAAGGACTATGTCGCATAAGAATAACATGCTCCATTGTAGGTAGAATACTTAGGTTTTTTCATGACAAAGCTTACGACGATAGGAGGATGATAGGGTAATGAAGGATTTGCATGGTTTGGAGGGATAAGGTATGTCAAGAGACATCTAAAACATTTGTCAACATTGTGCCCCCAATCTTTATCAAGACCAAAGAAATAGAGGAAAGGAAGATTAGGATGGATAGACTGGATAGCATAGGTATGTAACGGATAGAAGGATAGGATAGCGAATGGTATGGAAGGGAACTGATAGGAGAAGAGTAATATGCCGATGAGACAAGGTGCCCCCAAGTGTAGGTGACGTAGAAGATCAACTTACACACAATGCTTGTTTGCCAGGTTTTCATCATGGTACTTATCCAAGGCGCCTGTTTGCCAGATTTTCATCATTAGACGAAGGGATTTTTCTGTACTTTTTACTTTTTTTTTTTAAACATTTGGATAGGAGAAGGTAGATATGGATGAGAGGAACCCAAGTCCCTGGTTCCTTGAAAGGTGATAGTCCCACTAGATAGATGTCATCCCATGGACCATGTCAAGTGTTCTCATAGATGTTGGTAGGAGACTGCATGAAAGTGATATGGCATAGGTAGACAGTGGATTATGATACAGAATACAGAGGGAAGGTTTATGCAAAAGCACGAACCATAGGAATAGGATGAGGAAGATATGTACGATAATAGTGGAAGGAAGGGGAGATGTAGGTATATGAAAATGTTGCGGAATGGAAGGGAATCATGACCAACGGTTGCACATACCATGATAAACATTGAAGCTAGTGATGGGAAAGTAGTGTAGGAAGCAATGGATAGTTTTGCTTGTGGATCAATGACTTAGGCATGTAGGGATCCACATAGACAGAGTATTTTGCTAATTTTTGCTTATCATGTGGGATGGAAGAATTTGAGACTTTTGGATGGAATGGGAGAAAGTGGATGGTTGAGATTCTTGAGAGGTAGATGCCTGATGTAACTTAAGGAATTTTTACGTAGGTACCCAAACCATTTTGTTTTTAGATAGTACCTGTGAAGGTATGGGCTTGAGTGTATGCAGCTTTTGTACAACTTTTGGAGTAATCATTTGTTGGATGTAGACCCACACCTTTTTTAGTTTGGCATATAGATGTGTGGGTGTATGCAACTCTTGAGAAGGATGTTTCTTTGATTCTTGGTTTTTGTATCCTAGGTCATGAAGACTCTTAGGATTTTTGACTTTATAGGTAGAGCCATCCAGATTTTTGATGTTAAAATCCTTTGGGATGGTGGAAGTGGGGTTGGAGGAAGTTCTTTGTTTAGACAACATGTGCATTTGTTGGCCATGATTGGGATTGTTAGAAGATTCATAGATGGATGGATAAGGTGTTGGGAGAAGTGGTGGTAAAATGCATGGAGGGATATTAAGAGTTGGAAGGTGTATGGTCACATGCTTTTGACAATTGTAGGATGATGGAGGTGGAATGGCAACATATGTTTTGGGGATATGATAGGGTTTGCGATGGAAAGTGGTGGATTTAGGAGGTATGGAGGAAGTACCAACATCTTGAGATTGTTCACCTTGGGGTGTGTATCCAAGGCCATATGAAGGAGGAGGAACATTGACATGGATGGGCTCCAAAATACCTTGTTCATGAAGGCCTAAGCCTTTACCTTGATAGTTCATATGTTGGAGTATGCGGTGGATAGCAGGATTATGTGTAGATGGAACACTAGACACGAGTTCTTTATTGGATGTAGAAGGTGAGATGGAGGATAATGGTTTCTAGTGTTCTAAGGAGCAACACTCATGAATGAAAGCGGTAAGACCAAGGATATACGGTGGGGAATTTGCAGCATGGTCGATTATGGATGACGGGGGATTATTACTGGTTTGATCTTCTATGCTTTCTTGGGAGGCAAGTGTCTCATCAAAGGAGAAGGAAGTTGTTGAATCTTGGATAGGACTAGATGGGGTTATAAGGTCAGGAGCATGGAATGCATAAAGTGGGCTAAGAAGATCATCATGGTTTGCTTGATCATAGATAGGGTCTTGATCATAGATGGGATCTTGATCATAGATAGGCTTTAGCGTGATGGAATTAAGGTGCTCTTGTATATGTTCTTCATCAATGATAATATCTTGATCATGGAAAGGATATAGGTTATGTAGAGGTTGGAATTGGATCTCTTGTTCATGTATAGGATCAAGTTTCTCATGGATAGATTCTTCATCAAAGGTAATATCTTGATCATAAAAGAGATATAGGTTATGAATGGTTTGAAATTAGATTTCTTGCTCATGTATTGGTATAGGATCATCAAAAAGATAAAGGTTATGTAAGGGGCGAGGCATAGCTAGTACTGACACGTTCAGCTTGTAAGATTGCCATTTCTTGTTGTATGACTTGGAGTTCTTGAGCAATTGCTATATGATCTTGGGACGAGGCGTCAAAGTCTAATTGCTCTCATAGGTATTGGAGTTCTTGAGCAATTACTTCTAATTGGTTTGTCATTTCAACAGAAACTGACATGAGACTGAAATGGGTACCTAGAAAACCTAAAATTTTTCTCTCAAAGATTGTGCAAGTGCTCATTGTCACGCATGCGCCGAAATAGATGCACTATGAAAACTGGTAAATGCGCTGGAAGTTGGGACATATGCGCCACACTGGTAAAAGGTACATGCACTGTAACAGATAGTAAAAAGTGTTGCAAGATAGTATAGATGCGCCACAGGTCAGCACAAATGAGCAGCAATAGAGGACGGATGCGCCGCTTTGGTTTTTCTTAGTATTTTTTCAATTTTTTTGAATTTTTCTGATGTTTTTGGTACTTTGGTTGTAAGAAGGTATTTTTGATCTGATTTTCTGAAATTATGGCAAGAAGACACATCAAACACAGAATATTTTTATGGTTTTTTATTTTTTTGTGATTTTTTGACTCTTTTTGGAATAAAAAGAAAAGCAAGTACGATCCTAGGCTTCAAATGGATTACAGGGGTTTTTGGCCACTAGAACAAAGGATGAGTAATAAAGGCAACCATTCAAGTGGTTATACATGTGGCAACACTACTCTTTGTTATGGAGTCTCCCAGCCTACAAGGGTTGCGCTTTAGAGGGTTTTGGGGGAGGTTGGCTGTCGGTATAACACAACTTCACTCATTGTTTGAAGCTTTCACTCCAAACACAATTTATTTATAGTGGCTTAGAAGGGATTAGCATCTAGCCTGTTACCAGTTAGGGCCGTTCCTACTTGGATGAATGGTATCCAAGAGCAAGCCCCTCTAAAGGAAAAAGACATGTGAAAATGATATGTCTGGCATTTTGGTCACCCAAGATAGGGGAGAGCATAGGCCTGGTATCATTCCTAAAACCTAGAATACAATGGTTATTTTCCCCTAGTTAAAATGAGAAAACTAGATGAGCTATCTACTTGGGCAAGCACAGAACTTTGAAGTGTTTAGTAAGATAGTAATGGTCCAATTTTAACCAAGATAGCAAAGATGAGTTTAATTTTAACCATGTAGCATGAATTGTTAACTTTGAAATGATGGTCAATCGAGATAATAGTGGTCCAGTTTTAAACCAGATAGCAATGATGAATTCAATTTTTATCCATGATAGCACAAGTTGTTAAATTTGAAGTGATGGTCAATCGAGATAGCAATGGTTCAGTTTTATCCAGATAGCAATGATGAGTTCAATTTTATCTAGATAGCAATAACTTTGAAAACATAGCAGTGTTGCAATGCAGGATAGCAATGATTCAATAACCACTTTCCTAGTTAAAACTACATGAGATTTGCATGAGCATTCATTTTACTTTCCCTTTTAGAAATCACAATGTGAGCTAATAAGTGCAACTATATGAATCTAAACTAGTACCTAGCCTGCAAAACAGATCAAGAGAGTTCCTGCAAAGACATCAGTGTTAGTAAAAATCTCCTAGAAAACCATAAAATCACTGTCTACAATAGATGCGGCACTTCAGAGACTGAATGCGCAGAGACAGTCAATGGAAGTGCCATAATACATATGCGCTGCAACATAGGCTGAAAGTGCCGAAATATAGTGTATATGTGCGACAATAACAAATGCGCAGTCTCATATGATAAAAGTGCTATAACAGAGTGTATATGCACTGAAGTATCAGATGCACCATAAAAGGTAACAGATGCATGTTAGGAAGTGACAGATGCGCTGTTTCCTCCTATGTATAGCTTTCTAAAACACAAAACTCAGATTTTGGGTTAAATTTGGGGCTAGGCTCGACGGTGGGCACCAAAAATGTTAAGGGAAAATTAGAATCAAATGAATATGCAATAATAATCAATATCAAATACCCAAAACTTCAATGAAATAGTGAACTAAGGAAGTCCAATAATAATGAATCAAATAATAAAGCAAATCTTCCTTAAATCGAAGCTTCCATTGATTGCCTATCTAAATCATTCTTGCATGTATGAAATGAGGCCCTCAGAGAGTGCACTTCCTTGCTATGCTTCAAGAATGTTGATTGAGAATGGTAGTGATAGTACCATAATGAAGAGGAGCTTCACAACGATGGTAGTAGTGTGTAGTGCATAGTAATGAATGTGATAACAAGCAATAAAGGAATTGGTGCCAAAGGTGTGCTGTAATTCCTGCAGAGTAACAATACTTAAAGTTTGGATGAATGAAATGGAAGAATGAGGTTGTACTTATAGAGTTGGGAGAATGAAGATCAACAGTATAGAAGACTCGAGAAGATCAACGATTGAGAATAGATGAGGAATGTGCAACGAATAAGAAGAAGACAAGTGTCTTGCTTTCTTTTGCATGAAAGGATTTGCTAAGAATAGAAGAATGAGTTAAAGAAATTAAAAGAACATAATAATTAGTTAAGTGATGTAAAACAAGAAGAAGGGATTTGCATGAGAATAAGAAGATATTTTGTTATATTAAATATTAGGAATATTTAATTACATGTGCACAAAGATTGAATTATATTTAGAGATAACTCAATTTAGAAGAAAAAACAACTTAAATAAATATTTGATTTATTTAAATTTAGAGAGGATATTTTTGGAAGAGATAATTAAATAATTGACATTATTTAATTTAGAAGATAAGAAAACAAATTAAATAAATAAATTTATTTAATTGTTCTGCATGATTTTGGAAGAATAAATAAAATATTTGATTGTATTTTATTCTAGAGATTGAGAGGATTTAAATAAATTTGATTTGATTTATTCAAATTTGGAAGAATGATTTGATTTAATTAAATAATTAAGAATTATTTAATTGTTTGAAAAAAATTAATTAAATAAAGGATTTTATTTAATTTTTGGAAGAATATGAATCAAATAAATAAATTTGTTTATTTATTTATTGATAGAGGAATTAGAAGGGAATAAATATTAAGAATATTTATCTAGACCGAATTGTGGCATTTTTAGGTGTATACAGTTATGATTATATAACCCTAACCTCAATGATAACTCTAAACCCTAACAATCATAACTTATATTAATTATATTGTAGTTTAACTTAATATTAAAATCATAGTTAGAATTAGGATTAAGGTATGTATTAGCATTAAGGTTATTGTTAGATTTGAAATTAGGATAGAATTAGGGTTATGATTAGAATTAGGGTTGGGGTTAGAGTTAGGATTAGGGTAAGAATTAGGGTTAATGTTAGAATTAGGGTAGGATTATAATTAGGTTTAGGGTTGGAATTGAGGTTAGGGTTAGAGTTAAAATTAGCGTAATTAAGTGGGGTTAGAAATATAATTCTAATAGTATTCCACCTTAATATTATATTTAATAAAATTAATAGGTCATATTATATTTAATTAATTTTATTAAATATAATATTAATTTTATATTTAATTAATAAAAATGCTAATCCTAATTTTATTATATTAGGGTAAATTTTAGGGTTAGGGTTAGTGTTATGGTTATGATTACGCTCTGAATGCCACTAGCATATTTATATTAAATATAATATATCTAAAGTATGCCGAGAGATATCCTTCTCGAGGTGCCTAATGTTAGGATTAGTGATTAATAGGCACCTCGAGAAGGATATCTCTCAGCATACTTTAGATATATTATATTTAATATAAATATGTTAGTTTTAGATTTGTGCTATGTAATAGTCTCATACAAAAATTAACCACTATTGGTAACCACACATGAGTTTGGTTGATGGCTCGAGATTAAACAACCCAATATAGATTTCTATTTTATTCAACACAATGGCTCGATGTTAAGTTGATCTTTGCACAAAGACCCACAAAATAGTCCTTTCCAATCCTTCATAACAGAGGGACTTAAAACAAAACAAAACAATCTCATAAGAAACAACACAACATTCTTTCTTTGATGTAAATTGCATGCTACAGGCCAAAGGACCCCGATTTGTCAATATTCTCTATGGAAATACACACAGATAATCTGTTTGTGCAGCATTTAACAAGATATGCCCTAGCTTGGGTTTCAAACCAAAGCTCATACACCATTTGCAAAAACTTTGTCTTCAATAGCGACTTCCTCTAAACAGAGGCATCCACAAATTGCTAAAGACTAGTCTTATACCACCGAATGTATACCAGTTTTAACGTTGCTTCAACATGGGATAACACTAATTTACATGAAAACCACTGAAATGTGCCTACAACAAAATAGAAAAATGTTGTACATTATACTATAATTATAGAAATAGAGGTCTACATAGTCTTCAAACTATAAGACATGTCTAAAAACTTATTTATTAATCAGGATAATTAATTAAGTGTATTATTTTGAAATAATTATTTAGATGATTTTTATGCCTTTATATTATGAAAGTGGATGAGTAAATAGGTGTCAGAAGGTGCAGATGAAGAGTCACCCTCTTGGAATACGAAAAGTTAATATCTACAGGCTTAAAAGATCAATAAAGGGATGTACGGAGGACAGGCAACGAGAGGGGAGGAAACAAAGGGAGGAGGATTCTGGGTCTAGAGTAATATTTCAAAAGATTCTTGGAATGGTTTGTTCACTCTAAATCTACTGCAACCTAAATACATGTCTTTCAAGCCCTCGTTTGAGCACGCCTCATGTAAACAGTCGGTGAGTTGTAACTTATCGACTATACGGATAGGCGGTTAAGTCGACTAAAAACTTTCAATTAAGAACTCAAACCAATCAGATTTCTTCAACAAGTGCAATTGTACAGTTAGTCGACCTGTTTTCGACTGAATGCGTCGAGCCGTACAGATGGTGACCAGCCGGTCATTTACAACACACCGGCTAGTTAAGCTCTTCCGTTTGAGCATAGGTGGATGCTGGGTACAGGTTTGGTTTTTCTATTACCAATTGTCTTTGCATATTAATAGTTTTTTTTTTACCTAATTGCAAACAATGCTATTGGGAATTTTGTTAAATAGAAACTTAGTGGCTCTGTTGAAGTTTGTTATCAATATTTTTGCAAGTATAAATTGTTTAGAGTGTTGATTGCGAATAGTAATACCTAGACCACTAATTCTCATAAAGATGAGACATATAACGCTTTTATGTTTAGGACAGTCTGGCTTAAAATTAATATATTCTACTCTCCTAAATGTATTTAACATTGTAGAAAACGGCTATGTATTTGTAGTAATATATTATATGAAATGTTATAGATATTATCTCTGATGTATTATGTTTCTTCTTGAGACCAATGAGTATATGAATGTCTTCTTGCCATGACAAACTATATTGTGGAACTCGTCTGAAGCTTCCACTCATTCTATTGGCAGAATGGAACCTTTAATAAACTTGAAATCATGGAAGTTTGTGGCTATAAGTAGTTACTCTATTATGGTAGTGACAGGCTCTTCTTATTTATGTTAGCGACTTCCTTTACCTACGACTTGTCTATATTTGGACTAGCGGATGTATGCCTTCTTTAGCTGGGCTGCCAAGTTGAAAATTATGGCTAATGTTTACGGAGCAATTACTTCTAACCTGATATACCTTCAGATGCCCATCCATATAAGTTCATGAGAGTGGCGATTATGAGCAGCAGTGAGTGTGCTTGGAGATAAAAGAGTAAGGAAAGTTTTCAGTCCGGTCTGTAGTAAAAATCTTAATAGTTCGGAAATGTAGTAGTAACTTTTTTTATCTTGAAGATTTGGATTTAGTAATGTGGATTTAAGATTAGAAAGTAGACATAGAAAGATAGTATTATGTATTAGTATCTATGAATTATCTTATTTTAAATTAAGAATTGAGGCTAATCCTCATTGGCTGTTAGGTAGATTTTCAGAGTTGCTTAGAGGTAAAGACCTTTGGGTTTTCTATGTGTATGGTCCAACGAATATCCTGCATAGACAATAGGCCTGGTCCCAAATAGAATCAAGACTGATTTCATTAAGAAATGAGAAAATCTTGTTAGGGGGTGATTTTAATGTAGTTATGGATGCCTCGGAGAAGACTGGGGGGATAACTCATCCGGCCAGATCACAACAGGACTTCAAAAACTTTGTGGAGTCTAATAGTTTGGTTGATTGTATCCCTAAAAATGGAAAATATACATGGACAAATAGGAGAAAGGATTTTAGTAAAATTGCTGAAATACTTGATAGATTCATGTTATTGCCTGAGTGCTTCTTCGATGATTGGCTCAATCTGGAATTAGATATTCTCCCACTAGTTGGCTCTGACCATTTTCCCATTAGATTAAGACTAGGTATGGATATCTCTCTTGGCAGGAAAAAGTTTAAGTTTCAATTAATGTTGTTCAGAGACCCCTCTTTTCTCCAAATGATTGATAATTGGTGGAAAGAGGCCCCCTTTTTCAAAGGTTCATGCATGTTTTAGTTAATTTCTAAGCTAAAATTCCTCCGGAGTAAAGTGATGAGTTGAAATAGAATCCATTTTGAAAATATTTTTCAAGAAAAGCTTTGACTTTTGTAGGATTTGTGGCAGCTCGAGGAGAAAGTGATAAAAGAAGGTATGGATGCAACTTCTTTCCTCTTGGAAAAGAATCTAAAATTGGAGTTGGAAGAGATCTTAAAGAGGGAGGAAATGTTTTGGAGACAAAGGTCCAGAGACTACTGGTTAAACGAGGGTGACAAAAATACTTCTTTCTTCCATACAACGTCTTTGCTGACGGATTAGGAGGACCTTAAAAAAGAAGCAAGAAAATTCTTTAAAGAGTTCCTTTCAAAAGATATTGGCGTAGGTGATGGGGGGATGGACATCTCTTTTGTCCCATCCTTGGTTTCAAATCATCACAATATGGAATTGATGAAGGTTTTCACACATGAGGGAGTTAAGGCAGTGGTTTTTTCTATGCTTGGTGAAAAAGCTTCAGGTCTAGATGGTTGGATTGGTCTTTTTTTTCAAAACTGTTGGGATACTATAGGAAGGGACATCTATTTGGTCGTAGAAGAATCTAGGAAGTACAAGAACATACTCAAGGAAATGAAGACTACATGTCTTATGCTCATTCCAAAGTTGAAAGCCCCCCAAAAGTTTGAAGACTTTAGACCTATTTCTCTTTACAATTATATTTACAAGATCATCTCCAAAGTAGTGGCCTTGAGGCTAGCCTCATTCTTACCAGAAATCATCTCAGAGGAGCAAGGAGGTTTCGTCCTAGGTAAACAAACTAATGAAGGTTCAATTTTAACCCATGAGATCATTCATTCTATCAATAAAGGGAAAGACTTAGCCATGATTCTTAAGCTAGATATGGCTAAGGCATATGATAGAGTGGATTAGCATTTCCTCATGGCCATCCTTGATAGGCTAGGCTTCTCCAAAGATTTCTGTAAGTGGATCTGGTCCTTTATCTAAGGATTCAAAATTTTAGTTTTGGTCAATGGTGTGGAGTCAAAATCTTTCAAACCCTCAAGAGGATTAAGACAAGGGGATCCCATTTCCCCTTATCTTTTCATTTTGATGTCAGAAGCTTTTACTTGGGCAATCATAAATGCCTATAGGATGGGAGATTGGATAGGCATCAAGCCTCAAGGTTTTCAAAACTCCTTCACCCATGCTTCGTGGATGATTCAATTCTTTTTGGCTCAACTACAGTGGCAGAAGCTCAGGCAATCAGGTTTGTCCTGGATAGGTATTGTAAGAGTCATGGCCAACTGATCAACTGTAGCAAGTCTATGGTCTACTTCTTCAATGTAGATTCAAGGGCACAATCTGTTATCATTGATATATTCCACTTCAAGACTGAATCCCTCCCTGGTAAATATTTAGGTATCCCCATCTTTAGTGGGAGGTATAAGAATAATTTGTGGAAGAATGTGTTAAATAATTTACATGCTAAAATTTCTTCATGGAAGGGACGTTGGTTATCACTAGCTGGTAGGATTACAATGTTTAAAGAAGTCTTGACAGCGGTTCCAACTTTCATGATGTCCATCCTCCAAATGCCTAAAGGGGTGTCTATGGAGATTGAGAAAATTTGTAAGAAGTTTCTTTTGCAAGGCTCATCTGAAGGAAAGAAAATACATCTTATGGCTTGGGATAAAGTGTGTAAGCCTAAAGAAATGGGAGGAGCTGGAGTGGTCGACTTAAATATTCACAATCAGGCATTGGGAGCCAAGCTAGTATGGGGAATGTACAAAAAATTGGAAGCTAAATGGGTCAGAATGATGAGAGATAAATACTTGGATTCATCTGAGAAAGAGAGAATCTTCACAATTATAAACCCCCCAAGGGGATCTGCAATCTAGAACTTCATTTTGAGGAGTAGAGATTTCATCTTACCCAAGTTGCCTTGGCTTATTCATAATGGAGAAAAGGCTGACTTTTGGGAGGACTCGTGGTGTGGTTAGCCAAAGCTCTTTGATTGGGTCGAGCTAAGAGAAGTGAAGGCTTACCTAAAAGAGCATTGGGGATGCAAGGTAAAGGATTACTGGTGCTTGATAGAGAGATCTAATTCCTTTTCTTTGTCATGGTGAAGTACTAGGGACTGTGACATTCCCTAGGATCAAAAAAATTTATTGAATAAAATTCTTGCCAAGAGAATGGTTGTTTACTCTAATTGGGAGGATGAACTAATCTGGATGGGATCAATGTCTAGTACGTATACAGTTAAACAAGGTTATGACGCTAAATTACAAAAGAGGAAGACAGGATGGCTGTCTATCTTATGTTGGAGTGATGTGGTTCTTCCCAAAGTGGGAGCCTTCTCTTGGCTAGTGCTACACAGGAAAAATTTAACGGGGGACAGATCGAGGAGATTAAGTCTAGGAGCGAATGTCTCTTGTGTCCTTTGTGGTGAGAGTGAAGAATTTGTGGATCATCTCCTCCTCCATTGTAATTTTAGTAGAAATTGTTGGATGTGGTTCATGCAAAAACTAAATTGGTTTTCTCCTTTGCCTAAAACACTACTGTCCATGTTTACCAGCTGGCCTATTCTTTTTCTAGACTCCTACTTTGAATGTGTTTGGGAGATCGAACCCTCTCTGATAGTCTAGCATCTATGGAGAGAGAGGAATTTTAGAATATTTAGGAAGCAGGCTCTTTCTTGTAGTGAAGTGTGTGTCAAATTAGAGGAAGCCATTGTAGAAGTTGCCCAAGCCAAGATTTCTAAGAAATCTACTAAGACAGACGACTGGTCTAAATGGGATGATGAGGTGACAAGAAATTGGAGCTCCCTCAAATTGATCAGAGATAGAGTTAAAAGCTTTAAAAAGGATAGACCTCCAGATAGAAGCCTCATCAAATGGATCACCCCTACCTGCCACTTCTTTAAGTTAAATTTTGATGGGGCAAGTAGAGGCAACCTAGGCCCCTCTGGGATAGGTTGTGTCATCAGGAGGGAGGATGGTTCCCTTGTGGCAGTGAAGGCATTGAAAATAAACAAAGGACCAAACAATGAAGCTGAAGTCTGGGCTCTGGTACATGGTATTCATCTAGCCATTGCTTTAGAAATTAAAGACATCTAGATCGAGGGTGACTCACTTATCATTATTAATGCATTGAAGTCTAAGGGTTCTGATAATTGGAAAGTCAATTACATCCTACAGCAAGCTATCTCTTCCTTAGCAACTTTTGATAACTACCTTACTTCACATACTTACAGAGAGGGAAATTGGGTGGTAGACACCTTAGCCAACTTGGCTATTGATCAATTATCAGACATGGAGGTCTTCCTCCCAGGTCAACAAGATTTGCCATGTTAGCTGGTGGACACTTTGAAATATGATGTAGAAGACCTTGGAGGCCATCGTGGACTTTGAGTGGGCTTGATGGACAACCCTAGTGGCATTATCTCCCTTCTACGCTCGTAGTACAGGCTCTTAGGGGTGGTTGGTAGAAGTATATGGTAAGATTGGGGGAGGATCTTCCCATTTATGATTTTTGGGTGGTGTATCTAAAGTTCATTCTTCATGCCAGATAGCCAATGGTCGAGTTCCTCCCTAGGCTACTCATTAAATGGATGTCTTTTCATTTGCCTGTCCTTAAAGGGCAACTTGCTTCATAGGGTTTGATGGAGCATGTAGATATGATGCTAAGCCTCTCGGCTCCTTGATAGTCCCGCAGCTTTGATAGGTTTGTCCAGAATAGTTCACAGCTTTAATGAGGGATTGGTCATCTTAGTGGCAGGAGGCTGCATTAGTGTATGACTTTCCTCAAACTGTGCCTCATTTACCATTCAACAATAGGATCTTTACCATGTTTCCCACATAGCAAACTTTCTTCAGAAGCATTTGAGAATGCCTTGCTATCAAATGCCTTCATAGAAATGCCTTGATGGAGTCTTGTATGGAAGAATGAGAGGCATCTTTTCATAAATTTAGACGCAACAATCAAATATTAATTTCTCTCTCAGGTCACTTCATCTTAATCCTCTCTTTGCTGACCAGGCCCAAAGTGACCATTGGAAGATCTTTTTTTGGCGATGTGTTAATTGCTAGCAGTTATGTTTATCTAGCTTTATTGTATGACATCTGGGTTGAGGCTTTTGCCTCCCGTTTTCTTGTATTTAATTTTAATTAATATAATTCTTAGTCTGGGTGGTTTACCACTCATTTCTTAAAAAAAAAAAAAAGAATATATGATAATTTATGAATAGTTTGATAGGAGTTAGTTAATCTTATTCATTCCTCTTTTGTTGCAATTGGAGAACTAAATCTTCTAGTTTCTCTGGTTATGTAGAGATTATGTGATTCTTCAAAGGAAATTAGGACTATAGAGATTATATGAATCTATGAATAAATTTAGTGATTAGAGGTTTTTGTTATTGAACTATTAGATTTTAGATTAAATGATTTTTTGGTGTATGGTCTTTATATTAGTAAAATATTTAGAAGATTAATGCTTGTATAGCATAGTTTACCACCTTTTGAGATGAATGTTATAGTAAAGATCGATTTTGTGGAAGTATTCAACAACTAATTTTATGAGAATCTTATGATGTTTGATTATGGAATTAGATTGTTGTTACTTGTCTTTCAAACTAAAATTATTTCATCTTTGTTATTGATAATGATGAAAGGTGATTATTTATAGTTTCAAGGATAATTAAGTGCAAATATGTAGAAATGTTAAGTCGACATCTAGTATGGAAACTGAATAAGAGAAATCCTTGCTTTTGATAGTTATTTTTCCATTGACCTTATTAAACATGATTTGTTAAATTAAGAATATGATACTATTGCGACCTAAGTTTTATATTGTATTAAAACTTATTCTCTCTTTTCCTTAGAATTTGTACATGTTATGACCCCTTCTTGTAGATGAATACATGAAGTATTATTGATCGTAAAAATAAATTAGCAATGTGATTTAATTTTGAATCATGAATGTAATATCTTAAATCAATTTATATATCCATGCATACATTTAATGAAGGTAGATAATAATCATATTGAATTGTTGAGATTTGTACTTCAAAATAAAGTTCTAGCATTAGTATGTTTGGTAATGAGGATGCATCTTCTGAAGTTTTATATGTTGAATCCCTTATAAGCTCTAGAGATTATAATTTTCTATTGCATAATGTAATCTTCTTGTGGTTGAAAGTACTAGTCTAAAGTACGAAGTCTCTACACTATGCGTATATAGGCAAGGCTATCATGGATGAGCCCCTGAGACATTAGGTTAGCCCCTTAGGGTCTTAGGCTTGTTAACTTGTGTAAATCGATAGCTCTTTTATGTATCTAATGACCTTGTAGAGCTAATGTTTTTATTCAGTGTGCAGATTTTGGTTTCATAACCAAGCATGAGATAAGAAAGTATCTTCTTATTTGGCAAGAGAATGATTATTTGGCAATTATTGTAAAAGTGTATAAATGCATAAAACTATATACGAACCATTTTGTATCTTAAAATCTTAGTTAAGAATAATGATACTATACTTATGTTTATTTGCAAAAATATTAAGTTACAATAAGAAAATTTTCTTCTATTATCATATTATCTTTTTAGTATTTTTGACTTAATTAATAATTTTATTGTGATTTATTGAAATTTTCTTGAGTGGGCATTACACAAACCCTGGCTAATGTTTTCACAGGCTGATAGGGCCCACATTCTTTTTCCTCAACTTCTAAGTTTCCTACTTCAAACAATAAATACAAATTGGCAATCTTTAAATGACTGGTCTAAGTCTCTTGCCTGACTCTACACATCATTTTGTTTTATTCTTTTACATTGTTTCTCTGAACCTGTAGCTATTCTCCTTGTTTTGTTTGTAACAAACCCATATTACACTCATTATCCACGTTGATGGGAAGAATATTCCTTCTCTACTTTGGCTACAAACATTTTATTACAATCACAAAAGATAGTGATGATGAACAGAAAATCAAACTTCCACATCCATCAGTAATATACACCTGCCATTCATTCTCAATCTTTGGCAAAGATTACCCATAAAACACCAAGATACCTTTGTTTCTCTTCCTCCTTCTGTATTCTACATGGAATGCCCAACTGAGCTACCAAAGCGCCTCTGTTTCTTTCTTTCTTTTGTGTATTCTTCTGATAATTGTGCAGTGCCCTCCTAACAGTCCTCTTTTCTTCTTCTTTTTTTTTCTTTCTATTCTTTGCTATTCTTTTCTTGTTTTCTTTTTCTTTTTTGTAACTGTCCAGGCTGAGGACAAAAGATCCTGGGAAAAATAAAACCTAACGGATTCTTGTAATTGATGAATAAGTCATATGTTTGAACATGTAAAATCATAATTACTTAAATATGCTACCTCATTTTAGATGTTCTAAAATGTCTTGTTGATGATGATTGTTAGTCATAACAACATGCATAAAAGTTTACACAACAAACCTTTGTTATCTTGAAAAGTACGATCAATTTCGAATGAATTGATGACTCCAAGTCTCTGTTGATCAGGTCATGATCGTCTGACATTACTCAGAAGTTGATGTGATATGTTGTTTTTCCATTCAAGGGTCTTACATTGTTCTGATAACATAAACTAATGTCTAAACATCTGGTTATACACCTACTTCCTGTAAACTACTTCACAAACAAGGTTATTTATACTATATTCAACAGATGATAATCATATTTGTAAATTTGATCAATTCTTTTGAATATCAAATGTCATGAACTGATTCTACTTCTGCACTTATGAATTTGCCTAAATAATGTGCCTTTACGGTGATATTTGTAAGAATATTATCTTCATTTATGTGTATTTGCATGAGATTCTCAATTTTACATGTAGATTCACTCAAATATGCTATAGATGTTCAATTTCCTTCGGTATGTATGCATATTTCTGTGTATTTTCTTAGAATTGTCTGTGTATTTTCTATTGTGAGGGTGATTTGTAATGAAATTTAAGAAAATAAACTCAACATTCTAAATCTACTAAATTTATATGAGTCTTTGACAATTTGTCCATATGCAGCCTTTAATATTTCACAAAATAGAGATGAAATCAAACTATATGTTGCCAGGCCATTCCACAACTTCACACAGCTTGATGCTAATCTTCAAGGGTAAAGAATGACTACAATATCAACAAACTAACATGCACTCTAAGGGACGTAGTACATCACAGTGAAATATCTAGATGACATTCACAAGATTAATCAGAATTTATGATGATATGTAATCTGATCTCTATTTCATTAGTATTCAAAAGCATGCACATTTACAATCTGTCTTGATAAAGGATCATGACATTCAACAATCCTATCTCAATTAAGTCTCTAATAATGATACAAGGTGCATTCCATCTCCATTTATAGAACAAAGAGAGGAGGCAGTTACAAATGATCAACAATCAGGATTTGCCAATCTAGATCAATGGTCAATATCTCTTCTTTGACTGAGTCAACATGTGTATACGTGGCACAAGTTGCTAGTTGGTAACCATCTGGTAGTACTCTATCACTTCTTTTGTCTTGGTATGCATATGAATCTATCATCATGCATCTCTACTTACTCTTCATCCTCTTTGTCTTCATCTTCTTTATCTTCTTCTTCATTTTCATCTTCTTCTTCATATTCTTCTTCATCTTCATCCTCATCATCATCATGATCATCATCATGAGGATCACTTCCTATATGTTCTTTGATCATCCCCCTGAGGGATTCATATATTTACACTATTCTCTCAATTTATCCTCCATTCTGGACCTTAGCTTTCACCACAACATGCCTATGAGAATGGAATTTTGCCTGAATAGCAGTCCATTTGCTCTTTCTACTATTTAACTTCTCATTATATGTCTCCACCTTGGCCTTCATCCTCATAGCCTTATTAATTGCATCCTCTGTCAAATGATGAAGAGGGTCATATGTTGCTTGCTGGAAATTATTGTGGAAAGCTTGGACTGCAAAATTAACATTCTAATTCTCTATTTTTCCTTCTACATTATCCTCGAAAGCTTCCAATATACTTATCTCATCAACCAGTAGGTGGTGTAGCTTTACACCAATGTCCCTAAGCTTGCTGTTACATTTCTTTAGGATATAAATCTCAAACTTTGTATCATCATACCATAAGCTCAACAATTGTGTTGTATTGTTGTCCAGTACCTTATTATCTATAAGCACTTTCATGTCTATTCACCTCATCTCAACTATGGCATCCAAATGTTTCTCTAATTTGAAAGATCTTCTCCCAACCTCATTTTGCATTTTATCCACCTTGCTCTTTAATGTACTAAGTAGTTCCCAATTTGCAAGGGAGGTTTTTATTACTTTATCAACTTCAGAAAAAAAAAAAGAATAAACCAATTATCCATTATATGGGCCTTGTGCTTCATGACATCTAATCCTATTATCTCATCTTGAGATATGATGGTCAGTGGAGTAGCTATATTAGTTGGCATATGATTAGGGTCAATTAAACCTTTTATGAATGCTTGTAACTGAGTAATGTGCTCTTTATGCACCTTGTTCTTATTTTTTCCTTCTTTACACTCTATGTCAATGAATCAATGATGTCTTTGGCCTCTTGGCCCTCCTGCTCCTCTGTAGAAAAACCTAGATCAACACTGGTTATCTGGAATTCATCAATATTTATCTTCCCTTTTTATTTATTTGCCATTGGCAATACTACCTGAGCCGTCCTCCTACCTGTACTAGGATCTCTCCTTTTTGTATATGTAGGCCTTGCCTTTCTTTTTGGTTTCATCATACTTGCTGAGAACAATGTAGACACATCAAATTTAGGTACCTCATCCATCTATTGCAAGTTTATTTCTTGTTGCAACCAGTATGGAACATCACCCCTGGGCCCTTGTTGGTCAGTTTGCTCATTATGAGCATCCTAAGACTCTGTATTCTACTCTACCCTAAGTGTTGAAGTCTCTTTCCTTGGTTCTTCCTCATGCACTTTCTCATGAGGGATCTCTTTCTAAGGTATCTCCTATTGAGGGGCCTCCTGTTGAGGGGGAGGTTCTTGTGATGTATGTACATTCTGATCATGTACGTCTTCTTGCAATTTATCTTGAGGAGGATTCTGCATCTCTTAATCTTGTGTGTTTTGTGGCACCTTATCTATATGAGAAGATTGTGCATTTTGATTTGTTCCATCTTGGGGATCACCCTAATTACCCTTAGTCACATTTTCAGGTTCCTTTGGCTAGCTACCACCTTGTGACAGACTTTGCTCTTCACCTTTTGAGGTATTTGTTTCTCTTTGGTCTGGAACTTTATCCAATTCTTTCTCATTTGTTTTCTCTTCTAATGCTGGGTTACTATCCTAATTATCATCCTTAGCAGGAGGTGATGCATTATTCTAATCCTTGTCCTTATCAAGCATCTCTTTATCAATCTCCTCACGTACACTAATCTCTACCTTTTCTAGCTCTAGAGGTGGATCATTATCTCTGACTTGATCTCCATCATCCTATTAAGCTATGTCTATTACAACAAGACTAGTGAGTTGGTCAACTAGATTTGTTAGTCCAATTTGTTCAACTATTACCTCTGGGCTATCTTCTTCAATTTATTCTGTTTCAACCTCCTGATGAGTCTCCTTTTGAACTTGAGGCATGCCATGAAGGGTAATCTTTGTGTCCAACACCAAGGTCTCCATCCTTTGAGCAGAGACATCTTTCACTACCTCATCATTAGACAAATATACTGTATCATCAAGTGGAAGAAGTGATTCTTTCCTTGTCCTATGTCTCTCTTCTCTCTATTCTTCTGCCTTCTCAATTTTGAATTGAATAATATCTGGGATTGGAACCTCATCTTGTAGGTTCCTCATAATACCTAGACCACTTGCACCCCTCAATAAAATGGGATCAATATCCCCATTTCCTCTCATTGCAGTCTTCTACTTCTTTTGGGGTGGTGTTTTTGTACCTTCTCCCTTTTCTTTGTTATCGGCAAGTCATCATCCAATGGCTCCTCATCCAATGGTTCCTCTTTTTCCTCTATAATTGTAGGAGCAGGCTTTGCAATAGTTTTCTTTTGCTTAGCAAGGGTATGTGGTGATGCCGCTACTGATGTGGAAGCCACATCTCCCTTTGGTTGGGGTCTTCTAATAATTACTCCTCTAGCTACATGGGTTTCTTTCTTACCCTTACCCTGCTGCTTTACTTCTACAGTTGGATATCTTTCTCTATTGGATTTCCTCTTCTCTTGAAGGAAGTCATCATATTCCTCTTTTGACAATTCATGTCTTTTCTTCTTATTATCCACAGTAAGGGCTACACCCTTCTTCTTCAACTTACTGACTTCAACATTTACCCAACTTTGGGTCAGTTGAATAACCTTTTGCATTATTTGATCTAATGAAGTCATCTTAGGTTGACTCAAATTAGGGGCTGATATAGTCTGATTATATACTTTCTTGTCCTCATATTCACTAGAAATGATCTTTCCATCATCCTTGTGTAACTAAACAGGCACTGGTATGCAATCAAAGGTGCGAATTGGATTGAGAGTGAGCCTCTGGTAAGTTCTCCTAACCTCTACTTCATCATCACAACCAGTCCAATAATCCTCACGGTGCTTTTGATGTATATGTTTCCCCAGTAATGCCTGGATCCTGGCATATGGCTCATATGACCTAGCTATTGAAAATTTGCAAGTGCATTAACCTTAATCCTCTGATTGCATCTCTAACACTTTCATTGTCTAGACATAAATACCAGCCCATCATGACTGGAAACACCACAGGTGGAATCTTCCCCTTCCCAATATGAGCCTCTACCGAGGGCAAAATCTGTCTGGAAAATTCCATTAGAATAACTTTATCATTGGGATATCTAGGAAGAATGAGAGGGTGCCCTTCAAAGCCCTCTATCCTTATGTATGAAATGTAGGAAATTGAATAAACCAAGCCCCATATTTGTAGATGATAGCTTGGGCTTCCATACTTAATCTTTTTGTTCTATCTTCCTCCATGGTCCTGACCAGATGCATGGAAAAGGAGTCATTTACTATCTTATAATTTTGGAGAGATTCCCTTCTGTTCAACTGTGGGTAATGTTCCCATATGTTCACATCACCAAGACTGCTTCCAACCCTACCTATGGTTTGTAGTCCACTGAAAGTCCCCCTAAAGACTTAGGCATATACGACATAAGAAGTCATATGAAACATGCACATCTTTCCACCCAGCCTTCTCATTCCCTCATCTAAACTATCACTTATGATTTTAGCCCAGAGGGGTTTGTCATCTGAATACTCCACCATTCGGATAATCCCATACATCCAATTCTCAAATGCTCCAGCATGTTGTCTTCATGTCATTCTGCTAAGCATGACCTTCATGTACTGGTATTCTTCAGCAAAATCAAACTTCAATAGGTATATTAGCAATTTAGCAGAAGCCTTGTATGTACTGCTCTTTGATCTCCACTGATACATAACCCTCTTGGCCTCTTTCTGGTTGTTCTTATATTCTTTCTCTAGTCTGCTCAAGCTCAATCTAACCACATTAGGTCCTGTAGGCAAGTTAAAGGCAGAGCTGATGCCTTTAATTGAAAAATTTGCATACACCCTACCATGCTTCTCCACTCTTCTGGTCTCTGGATTATAATTCTGTGCACATTCAATCACTAGCTCAGTTGCCTCCATGGCATAGGGAAATCCCCTAGCATTCCACATCCCTGAGGTGTATATGCTCTAAAGTAGAGGGTTTCCACCTCCTTTATCTCATCTTCTTGTCCATGCATTGAGATTGGTATTACCCTAATGCATATCATTAATCATCCCATATATGAATTCGTCCCCTTCTAGCTGTAAGAACATGGGCTTTAAGAAATCTGTATCAGACCTATTCTTTCTAATTTCCATTAGATCGTGTGATAAAACCATGCATTTCTTACCCTAACATATTGTATGCAGCAAGGCTTAGGGATCACATACATTCCATGGTAGTAATTATATCATTTAAGTTTATATCATGCATCATGATGCTAATTAACTCAATAAAAACTCTTTTACCTCATGATTTACCATAAATGACAAAAGAGGGGGTTTTAAGTAACATACTTGACAATCGGTTTCCCCTTTTACTGTATGCGTGATAATGGTATGACTATGATTGCGTTGCATTTACTGTCCTCCGTTCCATTCAAATGTGGTTCCCGTTCCATTTGTAAGTAGCGGTGATGCTTTGATCTTCAGATCTCTATAATTCTTGTTTAATGTAGGGTAAATGTAAAATAAACCCCATAACTTACTTTTAACCGATCAATACGACAAATTAGGATGCACATAATGTCTTTCATTTAAGTCCATCGATCAACACATGACATTCGTGGATGCTGACAAGTGGCGGGATTACATTTGAAATTTGAAGGTGTGACCTACCATTGGGTTCACATTTAATGTAGAGGGTGATCTCCATGAAGATTAGGGATATTTGAAAATAGACTGATATCGGACATATGAGGTTGACGTTTGCATGAGTGTGGTCAAGCTTTGACCAATGAGCAAGATCAAGTCACTAGACATTCGTTGCTAAATCATGATAATACATTGTATTCATATGATCTGGGGATGAATTCCATGTGGCATAGTTGGATTGGTCGTTGAGAAACTAAGGATCTCAGGTCATCGAAAGTTAATATGAGGGACATTAGATATATCCGGGTCTTCTAACACTTAGGAAATATCTCTCTATTTGAGAAACTGGGGGTGACATCATCATTTTGTAAGCCTTTGAAATTGTTCGAAAGAATGACATCATCGTCACATTTGTTAAGATCAGGGATATTTCAAAATGTGACCCTCTCGGGTCTAGATCATGATGACATCATCATCATATCATGTCCTATTTGTTATTGGGTTAGGACAACTTCATCGTCATATTAAAGAATATGACCGATGTTTTGAAATGTGACCCTCCGGGTGTCGAGCAGATTGATGACATCATCCTTAGGATGAGTTCTTTTATATATTGAAATAAGATGACGTCATGGTCATATTTTACAAAGGGTAATAGTTTGTAACATGACGGATATTTAGAAATGTGACCCTCTGAAAATATGCATGCAGACTTGATGGGCATATGTTCTTTCGCACTCAATTTTGATGTTCGTATATTGAGGAACGTGTGGACATTGGGTGATCTTCATATGTTGGGGTCATCTTAACGAATATGACCCTATGGGAAATATCTGATTTGACTAAACTTTGACTTAGTATAACTTTCTATCCTCGATGAATATCAGGGTGATCTAAAAGGCAAACATGCTTAAAATCTAGTACTCTTTAAGATTATGAGATTTATGATGACAAATTCTAACTTCAACCATTGACCTTCCTCTTGTGCAGCGCATGCACATGCAAGAGTGAAATACCTAACTAACTTTCACCAAACCACCCAATGAAAGAAAGCCAAAATAAGCAGAAGCAAAAAGAGTTGTTTCATTGTTTTGCTAAGGCAAAATGGGGCATGTTGTGTAACCACACAACTTGCCACCAAAGAAATCAACCAAATTCAAATGGTTCAAGTGATGAGGTCACATTAAAACATAGCATCATAACTCTCTCTAAGCATAAGCATCATGACCTTTCTGAATGATATCATGTTCATAAGTGCAACAATGCTGATAAGGGATCAAGTGTGTGCATATGATTAATAATCCTCATCTTGAAAGTAAGTTGAAGACCCTAGTAACCAGTGTTAAGCTACATAGTTTGGGTTCATCCCTCATAGCCAACTATGATAGAGCGTTGTTGCCAGCAGGCATCCATAGCCCCAACAAGGTTATCTTTACAATCCCCCTAAGTAGAGCCCCACTACCAGAAGATGTCTATAGCCCCAGTAGAGTTACTTAGATGGCCTAATTTTATCCATTTTGTTATTTTAACATTCATCCCTTTTCCTTTCTTTTTATATGATATCATCATGTAAGCTCAATATGCAAGGTGTGATCACTTGCTATTTTAGGTTGGGGATTTCAATGGTACCAAGGGTGACCCTTTGGATTTTTCACTTAACACCTATACTGATGTATTCAACAAACCCAAGGTTGTTAGGCGAGTCATCGTGAAAATCTCCTTAATCCTGAAAAGGCATCACTGATGAAAAGGATATCATAGACCTGATCAGGGATACTTCTCAGAATGAGTCACAACCTATGTAAAAATTTGTTCTCATTACTTGAGTCCTAACAATTTTATTGGTTTCTTAGGGTGATAAGGTGCATCATCTTGACTCATCAAAACAAAACTCAACAACAACAAGAAAACAAGCAAACACACAAAGTAACACTATACAAAAACTTATACAATATATACACTATGATACAAATGACTTACATGATCCCTTTTAAGCTTGAAAGTAATGTTTGAGGAACTATCCATTGACTAGTAATGGAACATCCTCACCGGTTAGGGTCTTAAGTCTATAGGTACTATCTCCTAGGATCTTTGAGATTTGAAAAGGACCTACCCAAAGTTTGTCAAATTTTCCATGGTCACTTTTCTTTTCATGTGCTTTGTCCCATGTGAGGACTAAATCTGAAATCCTAAAATCTTTTACTCTAGCTCTTTTATCAAACTAGCACTTGACAGTAGCTTGATGCTTAGCAAATTGATCAATTGCTCTATCTCTTTTTTCCTCTAGGTGCATGAGCTGAAATAATCTAACAACTTGTTTATTATCTATGCCTAGATACTCTTGTGAAAATTATAAAGTAGGGATCTTTAAATTAACAGGGAGGATAGGATCCACCCCATACACTAATTGGTAAGGAGAGTTTCCTAGTGCAACCTTCATTCTGGTCTTGTCTACCCACAAGCATACTTCAACATGGTATTCCACTCCCTGGGGTACTTTTTGATTAGTTTTTTTATGATATTCAGTAAATTCTTATTTGTTGACTCTGCAAAGCCATTCCCTTGGGGATAATAATTTGAAGAAAATTTCAAGATAATTCCATTATCAAAAGCCCAATTAGATAACTTTAGTGATGCAAAGGTAGGTCCATTATCACATTCTAAAGCATATGGAACTCCATACCTAGTCACTATGTTGTTTTCTAAGAACTTGATCACATCATCTGCATTACATGTCTTGCTGCTGACTACTTCAGTCCACCTGGTGTAATAATCATTGGTTGTTAGGACATACCTATGGCCTAAAGATGATGAAGGATTAATTAGTCCTATGAAATCCATGCCCCACTGAGCAAATGGGCTCATCTCCATCACTGGATGCAAGGGTTCAGCAGCATATCTTTCTCAGCTACCAGCAACTTGACATGTATGACAACATTTAATATGTTCTGCAACATCCTTAAAAATAGTAGGCCAATAATATCCTGCCCTAAGGATAGCATGGGTAGTAGCTAAGTGAGATGCATGCACATTTCAAAACTTATCATGTAACTCAGCCAAAACTTTGTCAGCTTCTTTTCTATCCAGACATCTGAGATATATTCCTTCATAATTTTTTTTCTGAAAAGGGCTCCTTTGATCATATACTTTTGTGATCTTAGTTTTAGGGCTCTCCTCTGTGAATGTTGCATCTTTGAAGGGCATCTTCCAGTGATCAAGATATGTCTAATATCTAAATACCATTCTTTATCTTCATTGGAGTTCACTGCATATTGATGACTCATAATGTTAGAGTTAGTCTCAGAAATCATCTGGCTTAAAGATTGTCCCCTTACTAACTTCATGGATGTTATATCCATATCATATTCATGGAACACCATTATCCATTTGGCTCTTTTCTCTCCTGGCCTACTCTACATTAGGAGCATTTTTACTACTGCATCTAGTAATACAGCAATGATCTTACTTCTTAGAATGTAGTGTCTAAATTTCTTGACTACTCAGACTAGGGCTAGAGCCTATCTCTCAACATCCATGTATCTAAGCTCTACATCCTTAAATGGATAGATCATGAAGGCTATAGGTTTTTCTTCCTTGGCTTCATTCCTTTGTGTCAATACAGTTGCACATGTATGTTCTGAAGCGAATGAGTAAATGTAGAAATCTCTTGTATAGTTTAGACTGATCAGAACAAGAGCATCTGAAATGGCTTTTTTGATGTCCTCAAATGCAACCTTTGCTTCAAGAGTCTACTCGATCTTGGCATCTTTCTTGAGCATTGCATTAAGTGGTCTAACAATTTCTGCAAATCTGGTGATGAACTTCCTAACAAAATTTATCTTACCAAAGTAGGATTTAAGTTCCTTCTTACTTCTAGGACGTTGCAACTTCATGATTGATTCTACCCTAGTAGGGTCAATGCTAATTCTATTTTCTGTTATTAGGTGACCTAGTAACTTTTCTATGGTCACCCCAAAGATGTATTTCTTTGGATTGAGTGAAATACCATAATGTTCACATTTCTTGAGTACCTTCCTGAGGTCTTCTATATGATCTCCCATTTTCTTTGAAAAGATGGTCAAGTCATCCATGTATATGACTATGCATTTACCAACCAGGCCTCTAAATACTATATCCATTGCATGCTAGAATGTGGCTCCAACATTGATCAAACCAAAGGGCATGCACCTGTAAGCAAATATTCCCCACTTTGTGGTGAATGCAGTTTTCAATCTATCTATTTTATCTATCATCTCTTGATTATACCCTGAGAAACCATCTAAGAATGACATCATCTGAGCTCCATTTACTATCTGTAAGACCTCATCTAGTGAAGGTAAAGAATAGTTGTCCTTTTCAGAAGCTCTGTTCAAATTTTTGAAGTCAACACATAGGCGTATATCACCATTTTTCTTTCTTACAAGGACCAAATTGGACACCCAAGTTGAATCTCACTGGAAATATAATTCTAGCATTGAGCAGCTTCTTAACTTCTTCAAAGATGATGGGTTCTAACAAAGCATTCACAAGTCTTTTCTTTTGTTTAAAAGGTTTGGCATATGGTTTCAAAGGTATAGTGTGAGTGATAACTGAAATATCATAAGTCTTCAGCTCATCATAGGTCCAGGCAATAACATGGATGTCATCCTTCAGTGCTTAAGTTATCCCTACCCTTTCTTCCTCAATGCAAACTTTACCAATCAAGACATTCCTTACATCTTCATTTTGTCCTATTGATTGGTGAGTATTCTCCTCTATTAGTCTTTGGGAGGTCTTTTTGTTTCATCATATTGTGTAAGTCAAAAGCCTTTTCTAATTCTATCATACCCTTGGGAATCCTATTACTTGGTAGATCCATGATCTCTTCTTCTTACCATGTATGATCTACATTCTTTTCATCTATAATCTAAGCATCAAATACATCTCTATTTGAAATGAAATCTAAAATGTGTTGGTCATCATCAAATACTTGGAGGTTGGTAAATTTATCTTACCAAAGTAGGATTTAAGTTCCTTATTACTTCCAGGATGTTGCAGCTTCATGATTGATTCTACCCTAGCAGGGTCAATGCTGATTCTATTTTCTATTATTAGGTGACCTAGTAACTTTCCTATGGTCACCCCAAAGATGCATTTCTTTGGATTGAGTGAAATACCATAATGTTCACATTTCTTGAGTACCTTCTTGAGGTCTTCTATATGATCTCCCATTTTATTTGAAAAGATGGTCTTGAAGTCATCCATGTATATGACTATGCATTTGCCAACCAGGCTTCTAAATGCTATATCCATCGCATGCTAGAATGTGGCTCCAACATTGATCAAGCCAAAGGGCATGCGCCTGTAAGCAAATATTCCCCACTTTGTGGTGAATGCAGTTTTCAATCTATCTATTTTATCTACCATCGCCTGATTATACCCTGAGAAACCTTCTAAGAATGACATCATCTGAGCTCCATTTACTATCTGTAAGACCTCATCTAGTGAAGGTAAATAATAGTTGTCCTTTTCAGAAGCTCTGTTCAAATTTATGAAGTCAACACATAGTCGTATATCACCATTTTTCTTTCTTACAAGGACCAAATTGGATACCCAAGTTGAATCTCACTGGAAATATAATTCTAGCATTGAGCAGCTTCTTAACTTCTTCAAAGATGATGGGTTCTAACAAAGCATTCACAGGTCTTTTCTTTTGTTTAAAAGGTTTGGCATATGGTTTCAAAGGTATAGTGTGAGTGATAACTGAGGTATCATAAGTCTTCAGCTCATCATAGGTCCAGGCGATAACATGGATGTCATCCTTCAGTGATTGAGTTATCCCTGCCCTTTCTTCTTCAATGTAAACTTTACCACTCAAGACATTCCTTACATCTTCATTTTGTCCTATTGATTGGTGAGTATTCTCCTCTATCAGTCTTTAGGAGGTCTTTTTGTTTCATCATATTGTGTAAGTCAAAAGCCTTTTCTAATTCTATCATACCCTTGGGAATCCTATTACTTGGTAGATCCATGATCTCTTCTTCTTCCCACGTATGATCTACATTCTTTTCATCTATAATCTAAGCATCAAATACATCTCTATTTGATATGAAATCTAAAATGTGTTGGTCATCATTAAATACTTGGAGGTTGGTAAATTTATCTTACCAAAGTAGGATTTAAGTTCCTTCTTACTTCTAGGACGTTGCAGCTTCATGATTGATTCTACCCTAGCAGGGTCAATGCTGATTCTATTTTCTGTTATTAGGTGACCTAGTAACTTTCCTATGGTCACCCCAAAGATGCCTTTCTTTGGATTGAGTGAAATACCATAATGTTCACATTTCTTGAGTACCTTCCTGAGGTCTTCTATATGATCTACCATTTTCTTTGAAAAGATGGTCAAGTCATCCATGTATATGACTATGCATTTGCCAACTAGGCCTCTAAATGCTATATCCATCGCATGCTAGAATGTGGCTCCAACATTGATCAAGCCAAAGGGCATGCCCCTGTAAGCAAATATTCCCCACTTTGTGGTGAATGCAGTTTTCAATCTATCTATTTTATCTACCATCACCTGATTATACCCTAAGAAACCATCTAAGAATGACATCATCTAAGCTCCATTTACTATATGTAAGACCTCATCTAGTGAAGGTAAAGAATAGTTGTCCTTTTCAGAAGCTATGTTCAAATTTTTGAAGTCAACACATAGGCGTATATCACCATTTTTCTTTCTTACAAGGACCAAATTGGATACCCAAGTTGAATCTCACTGGAAATATAATTCTAGCATTGAGCAGCTTCTTAACTTCTTCAAAGATGATGGGTTCTAACAAAACATTCATAGGTCTTTTCTTTTGTTTAAAAGGTTTGGCATATGGTTTCAAAGGTATAGTGTGAGTGATAACTAAGGTATCATAAGTCTTCAGCTCATCATAGGTCCAGGCGATAACATGGATGCCATCCTTCAGTGCTTGAGTTATCCCTGCCCTTTCTTCTTCAATGCAAACTTTACCAATCAAGACATTCTTTACATCTTCATTTTGTCCTATTGATTGGTGAGTATTCTCCTCTATCAGTCTTTGGGAGGTCTTTTTGTTTCATCATATTGTGTAAGTCAAAATCCTTTTCTAATTCTATCATACCCTTGGGAATCCTATTACTTGGTAGATCCATGATCTCTTCTTCTTCCCACGTATGATCTACATTCTTTTCATCTATAATCTAAGCATCAAATACATCTCTATTTGATATGAAATCTAAAATGTGTTGGTCATCATCAAATGCTTGGAGGTTGGTAACATTATCTGGTATAGAGGGCACTAATACCAATTCAACTGAGAATCTCTTCAAACCAGAAATAGACAACGGTTCCAATGTACTTACAACCTGTGCCAAGGCATTTGCCTAGTGATTCTATTCTCTAGGCACATGGGTGATGTTGAATGCATCAAATTCTTCTATTAAGTCCCACACCCTATGTCTGTAATTAGACAACTTCTTGTAGTTGCAAGAGTATATGCTACTTACTTGTCTTACCACCAATTCTGATTCTCCAAAGACATGCAAAATTTTCACTTTTTTCTTGAGAGCAAACAATAACCCATGAATTAAAGCTTCATATTATGTCACATTGTTGGTACATGGGAATTGTAGCCTATATGCTGCCAAGTAGGACCTTCCTATTGGATCAATAAGTCCTATCCCTACTCTAGCTCCTTGTTTTGACTTTGATCCATCAAACCTAAGGATCCATGGTTTATCTTATGTTAAAGGCTTATCAGGACCTTCTCATTTCTTTTTAGCTCTAGTGGCTACACCACCTAATATCCACTTCAGTTTCTATGGTTCATTCCTTTCCTCTTTTAACATCTGTGGTATCATCACTATCAATGTCTGATCATACTTTTGTCTCTTTCTCTTTATCCTTGAGCATGTATTTACTGTCGGATAACTGATCTTTTGAATAAAGCATCTTTTATTTATTCAACATATGTAAGCATAATGAGCATGTGGTTTCTGAATGTGGTGCTTCATGCAGTCTACACCATCCATGAATTAAAACTTGATGTGGAGGAACTTCCTGCAACATAAGCCTCTTTATCTATTTTGACAAGAACTCTTCAAACTTTGTTAAATTACCCCCTTTATCTTCATCAAATACTTCATAATCTGATTCAATAAAACAATCAATCCCTGGGGTGATGTTATCTCCATCTTTAGAAATATTTTCAGCATACATCATGATCTCCTCAGAATTCTGAGTGTAGCTTTCATCCTGATATGTATCTTCTTCTATACCTGCAGATGATGAACAAGAATCAGTATCACCATAACTATCTATATCACTCACCTCAAATGAAGATAATCCTTTCTCGCTACAAAATCATTCGAGCTCCACCATACCTAGGCAGGCATCACAAGTTTTCTCTAAATGTGCTTCATCATGTAGCCTGCACCAACCTTCAATCAAAATGTCCTCATTGGATATATTCAACATTTGATAACGTTGCATTTCTCTAGATAAGTGTAGTCCAAAGTCCTTGAAATGATCAATTTCATCACTACCATCTAAACTATAATCGGATTCTATGATCACCCTATTGTCCTGATGAACATCTTTAGGGATATGTGTCTCATACATGAGAATTTCTTCTATCTTGACTATTTGGGGCCTGATGGAATAAACTCCTGGTTTTACATCTATGTACAGTACCTCATTTGTGTTATTATACTCAGTGATCATGTGTTTCATTAGAGGTTCAGCCTCTATTCTGATTTGATTAGGAATTCCCTTCTAGGGTAACCACATATGGATGAAATCTATAGACGTATAGCCATTAAGTGTCTTTGACCAATCCCTACTAAGAAACATCCCATAAGTATCAGGGATATCCACCACTTAGATGTCAATGTAATATTGAATCCTTGGATCTGATGCTAACTATATGTGGATATGTGTTAACTCTCCCACTAAACTTACTTCAGATTTATCTAGTTCTGTCACATTCTTGAGTGATTTGGCTAGATGTAACCCTAAAGCATTGTAGATAGACAGAGGCATCACATTAGTGGATCCACTTGAATTCACTAAACAATTGTGTAAGTTTTTATCAAACATCTTGTTGTGCAATTTTTGCACATCATCTCAAAAGAAAAAATTTGCACGTTAGATTAGTAGTAAGGATTCAATAATTTTCATTTTAATATGAGTTTCAGTCAGGTTTCAAATGGTTTTTCAGGGCACTTGACATATATTAGTCAATGGCTATTCAAGATAGGTCTCTGTCTATGTGTAAATAAGTGTTGTTTGGTATGGATTTGAAGTAGATGCATATATCCAAAAGGTAAATCACCAACTACATCTTGAATACAGAGACACCACCTTTCAAGCAAGGGTTTAGTGACATCATCATCGACATAAGTAATATTGATCCAAAAAGCTAGCCAAGTTTAGTATGGTGCCTAATGCACTTATGAGGAAGGCTCAAGGTGGCGTGAGTTAGGATGTAAGTGGTCTCTATTTCAATAAGTATCCAATTAAAGAGCTACAACTATAAGGGAGGCCTCTTTTAAAAGGGCGTAGCTATGTCAAATAAGGTGTTGCCAATATAAAGAGAGATGTTACCAATACGACCAACATTTGAAACTTAGACACCACTTTTTATGAAGCAACTTAGCCTTATCCAAGGCGCAACCTATTTTAGAGATGCTCAACTACAATAAAAAACATGGCCTATAGAGGGAGGTGGATGATAGAAATGGAAAAGTCACTTCAAACAAGTTTAAGAGTCTATCAAAAGATACTATTGTTCACGATAAAGATCCATGATTTTTGAAAGAGCAAAGTATGCTACATAAAACATGGAGCTACCCCTAAATTAATGCAAGGAATGAATAGTATTTATGAACAAAAGTGAGTCATTAAGAAGAAAGTGTAGTCAACAATGAAGATCAACCATTCTATGTTAAATAGAGAGTTCAACCAAGTTAATAATATACAAAAGTTTAAAGGATACAAGAGGCACTCTATTAATCACAAGGTGCTACCTATAATACAAATGCTTTGGCCTCTAAACTAACACAACAAATAGAAATTAAGATGGGCGTGAATCAAGGAGGATTGGCCATTGCAAAAGGTGAAGAGCCATTCTAACAAGATCAAAGCCTTAACAATAAAGGCGTGGCATTATAATCAGACATGGGCCAAGTTATGGACACCACCATCCAATGTAGGGTACTCATTCAAATACATGAGGGGTAGAAAGAGGGCCACCTTATGATTATGGAGTTCAAAGCACTAGTAGTATCCAATTAGTTGTGGTAGAAAGAATGGCATGATCCATAACAAATAGGCACTTCAATGATTCGAGATAGGCACATCCAATAAGAGGTTTGGCTTGTTCATGTTGAAGCTACCATTTGGAAGCATGGCTTAATAGCTTTTGTGTGTTCATGTAGCTTGGCACATTTTTAGATTCAATGACAGAAGTCATGAAGAGGTCATGTAGCATACCAGACAATAACATGAAGATATGGTAGAAATACATGAGAGGCTCATTTAATAAGATGGTTGGTGATCTAGCATAATAAAGATGTAGCCCATAGTTTGGATGGAGGTGCACTATCAAAATAGGGTTTTTAAATGCCCAACATAACATAAACCATTGGTGGAGGGAGAAGTAAATCAATGGTTCAGGTTTTAGTTTAAATGAAAACATCAGAGAAATCCACGTGCTAGGTGCAGGTGGAAAGAGAGCAGCTAAAAAAAGCATTGAAGGTTAACAAGTGGCTTAAGCTCTGCAGAGAAGCAAAAGAGACTCTCGGAATGAGCCATGTTGGGGCAGTGGAGGAGAGAAAATTAAGTAATTTTATTTTACATCATAAGGCATCGAATGTGTCACAAAAGCTAAAATAATTTGGTGGGCCCTCTTTAGAAATTAAAGCTAGGCTTTAATAAATAAAATATAAGAGTCTCTTAGATTTTCAAGTGCCATGGGAGAAGGATAAAGGGAAGATTCAAATAAAGAGTAAATTCTATACTATGACACATGTGGGTCTTGGAAAATAGCAGGAGAAGCTTCATTAAAATTATATTTTAATAACTCTCTTCATCACGGGAAAACAAAGATATGAAACCCTAAAATATATGTGTAGCCATTTTTATTTTTATGGCAAGCTACAGGAGGGTAGTGGGAGATTTATTTTCTTCATGCCACAGATATTTTCTAGCTATGGCATATTTTTCTAGCTCATTCAGTTAAGATTTTCAGTTGTAGATACAATCAGTGCCAAATTTTATGCTATATTTCATGGAGATAGTTGTAGATTTTTGAGAGGTAGTTGAGATTTTGTTTGGATTTTTCAGGCTATAAATGTAGATTTGAGACACAGTTCTTCACAGTTCTAGAGTTCTTTCGAGTTTACACATAGATCAGAGATTTTAGAGCAGCAGACAGAGATTTTCTTCTTGCCTTAATAATTCTTTCTTTTATGAGAATGTAATAATTATTTTTGTGCAACAAATCTTCAGCCTCTATAATTGGTTACTATTCAAATAATGAGAATAGTGTCCTATGCATATATGGGTATTTCTCTGTCTTGTTTCTTTAAGTTTTCTATTTTCTTTGCCTCTGTTAAAATCTGCTCATAAACTAGGTATTAGTCATGCATATCTTCTCTTTATCTTCCAGTTAAATGTTTCAAAGTTTGACACTGTGCAACTGAGTTTTAAATCTAGTGTATCGCCTTAGATCTAGGCATTTATTTATGCAAATCTCATTATCTTATTTTTCCTTCTATCCTTTTTCTCAAACCCCCACTAAAAGAACGAAAGAGCCAGCTTCCTTAAAATCTGGAGGTCATTTTGAGAAGCATTCCCACATTTTAGAGTTTCCCATGTTGTTGCTGGATTAAACCCGCAAATTTATGCATCAACAGTTTTTGGCACGCCCGGTGGGACTGGATTCAAAGACTTAGGTCTTTGTTTTTAATGAATTTTTTCCCTGTATTTTGTGGTTTTGATGGAAAATCACAAAAAATATCTACTCATAGGAGCATGAATCATCCATCTAGCAACTCTACTGGTGGATCTTTCTTGAATCTTTGCTTCTGCAGATCATGGTAGCCCCTGGTATATATGTGCATCTAAATATTCAAAGGGATTTACCTTTTGTGACTTGGGATTCAAGTCCTCTTGTTCTTCAGTAGTAGGGTCAAGTTCCTGACATAGCATGGAAGGCACTACGTCGCTTTCTTGGAGATGGCTTTGTTTTCCCTGCAGATCACATTCAAGATGTTGAAAGTTTATGCGCTATTCACAATGTCACTACTGAGAATCATGCCCTCTTAATGCTTGCATCCTCCCTAAAAGGCAAAGCAAAAGAATGGTACAAAAGTTTGTAGCCTGATTCGATCACTGGATGCGATTAGCTTGGAGGACTCATCTATGATCAGTTTAGAGATAGAACAGATGTCAGCACCCTCACCCAAAACCTTATCACCATCAAGAGGCATCCTATGGAGCCCATACATGATTTCAATTCAAGATTTGACAAGGTATGGAAGAAATTTGTTGTTGATATCAAGCCATCTCCAGTCTTTGTATTTCTTTACTTTTTAAAAGCTTCAGATCCTAAGATCTCTATCATGATACAATCCTTAGGAGGTGAAACTCTTCCCTAGTCATATGACCTTGCTATTAAGGCTGAAAGTAACCTCATAATAGTTGGTAAGTTGTCTCTTCTACCTTTAGAACCACTAATGCCTCATGCAAATAACTTGTCTCAGCCTCTTTCTTGTAGTCAGATGTATATCTATTCTGATCCACCCACCCTCCCTATTGAAATGTCAAATCGTGAGGAGATGATGGAGGTAAAAGAACTTATAAAAACCCTCAGCCATGAGCTAAATGAGTTAAAATGTCAAGCCCTATTTAATGCTGACCCAAATTTTATACCTCCAATTCTGTATGATTAGTTTATAAAGGAAACCCTCCCTCAGGAACCAAAGAAACCTCCTTATCTTCACGATTATGCATTACAAACTTCTGAAGTTGCTAGTTATTCCATAGAAAGTTTAGATCATGTGTTTTGTCATTTTGACATTTAAGAAGAATTAAGTTGCAAGAATCAAAATGCAAGCAAGAAAGTGGCTCTTGTATGTCCTTCTAGTAATTAGTATCATGCACCTATGGCATGGTGTGACTCAGAGATTTGTCAAGTCATGAAGAAGATTCAGGAGTTGATTATGAAGTGAGACTTCTAGAAGCTAAAAAGTACTTGAAGAGGGGCTTTGAAGCTGAAAAGTACTTTATAAGCAGTGATGAACAATCTATTTTCCATCTCGAGGAAAAGGTTGTAAGAGATTTTTCTATAGAATCTATCAAGAATGAATGCCTTTATTTCTGCAATGAAGTTTCACATCTGGAGGAGGATGCCACAGAAGTGCATGAGTAACATTTGGAGGAGGAAGATTTATTCTTAATTTTGCAACAAGGTTATCATATTCTTGATGCAGAGGATCCTATTATTGAACATGTGTATGGTTGTTTGGCAAAGCTTATTAAAGATGATCAGAAGGAAAATTTTGAAGAAGAGATAGACGTAAGAGCTAATTTGTTTTCTATTCTTGAAGATGGTTACTGTCTTCTTTTTGATAAAGACTCACCAAAGCAAGGAAAGATTCATGATAAGGTGGTATCAAGAGATAGATGGAATGATACATAGTTGCATAAAGAATCACATACAGAGTTGTCACACACTAAGCCCCACTATACACCCTTCTTCTTGCAAAAGGGAATTCCAATTAGATTCAAGGTTATGATTGGTAGCTTCGTCATCTGTATACCTGGTTTTGATACTATCATGAGTTATCATTTTGTGGAAAAGCATAAAGGAGAGGTTGTTTATAAAGTTCAGTCAGCAGAAGTCTTCAAATGCAAATAGAGGAATGAGCTTCAATGTTTTATTTTCCCTTTCCACCCTCCTCTGAAGCAGGAGAAGTATGCAAATTAGCCTGATTGGTGTTTTCATGCACAGGAAGAACCTCCAGAGAGAAGAGAGGCAAAGAAGTACAAGTTTCTATTATACATTTTCATGTATTTTTTCTGGTTAGTTATCAGTGCAATGTGGATAAATTGGAGAAGCATAATCAGATTTGGTAGTTATTTTGCCATTCCCATGAATGGGCATATTCCAATGTGTTAATTTGTCAGTAATTAGTTTTAGAAATTTAGAATAAGCTACATTAGTAGCACTAGTTTTCAGATCAGTTTGTTTCTTTCAATAAATGTTAGTCGCTGCTATGAGGATGTGTAGTCAGTCTCTATGGTTCAAACATGCTTCAGTCTCAGTGATTCACCATGTCTCAGTTCGGAGGTTAGTTTTAGTAGTATCAGATGGTTTTAGATCTAGAATGTATTTAGTTCAACAGTGTGTCAGTTTAGTTTCTTTGGTCTTCAAGGTAATTACATTAGTTTGGTTTCACAAATGATGGATGCTCATCTATTTTCAGAGTGATGTTTGTTCACTGCCTAGGTTTGACTCTATTGCCCAATGGACAAGGCATGGTTTTACAAATCAAGAAATCATGGGTTCTCAGTGAGCAGGTTCACTCTCCCAGTCTATCACCAAGAATTGTTGTGTAATTTTTGCACATCATTTGAAAAAAAAAATTTGTACGTTAGATTAGTAGTAAGGCTTTAGTGATTTTCATTTTAATATGAGTTTAGTCAGGTTTCAAATGGTTTTTCAGGGCACTTGACGTATATTAGTCAATGGCTATTCAAGATAGGTCTTTGCCTATGTGCAAATAAGTATTGTTTGGTATGGATTTGAAGTAGATGCATATATCTGAGAGCTAAATCACAAACTACATCTTGATTACAAAGACACCACCTTTCAAGTGAGGGTTTAGTGACATCATCATCGACATAAGCAATATTAATCCAACAAGTTAGCCAAGTTCAGCATGGTGCCTAATGCACTTATGAGAAAGGCTCAAGGTGGTGTGAGTTAGGATGTAAGTGGTCTTTATTTCAATAAGTATCCAATTAAAGAGTTGTAGCTATAAGGGAGGCCTCTTTTAAAAGTGCGTAGCTATGTCAAATAAGGTGTTACCAATATAAAGAGAGATGTTACCAATACGACCAACATTTGAAACTCAGACACCACTTTTTATGAAGCAACTTAGCCTTATCTAAGGCGTAGCCTATTTCAGAGATGCTCAACTACAATAAAAGACATGGCCTACAGAGGGAGGCCGCTAATAAAAATGGAAAAGTCACTTCAAACAAGTTTAAGAGTCTATCAAAAGATACCACCATTCAAGGTAAAGATCCATGATTTCTGAAAGAGCAAAGTACACTGCATAAAACATGGAGCTACCCCTAAATTAATGCAAGGAATGAACAATATTTATGAACACAAGTGAGTCATTAAGAAGAAAGTGTAGTCAACAATGAAGATCAACCATTCTATGTTAAATAAAGAGTTCAGCTAGGTTAATAATATACAAAAGTTTAAAGGATACAAGAGGCAATCCATTAATCACAAGACACTGCCTATAATACAAATGCCTCAGCCTCTCAACTAACACAGCAAATAGAAATTAAAGATGTGATCGAATCAAGGAGGATCGACCATTGCAAAAGGTGAAGAGCCATTCTAATAAGATCAAAGCCTTAGCAATAAAGGTGTGGCATTATAATCAGACATGGGCCAAGTTATGGATGCTGCCATCCAATGTAGGGTACTCATTCAAATATGAGAGGGGTAGCAAGTGGGCCACCTTATGATTATGGAGTTCAAAGCACCAGTAGTATCCAATCAGCTATGGCAGAAAGAATGGCATGAGACATAACAAACAGGCACGTCAATGATTCAAGATTGGCACATCCAATAAGAGGTTCAGCCTGTTCATTTTGAAGTTACCATTTGAAAGCATGGCTTAATAGCTTTTGTGTGTTCATGTAGCTTGGCACAGTTTTAGATTCAGTGACAGAAGTCATGAAGAGGCGATGCAGCATACCAGGGAATAACATGAATATATGGTAGAAATATAGGAGAGGCTCATCTAATAAGATGGTTGGTGATCTAGCATAATAAAGATGTAGCCCATAGTTTAGATGGAAGCATGCTATCAAAATAGGGTTTTCAAATGCCCAACATAACAGAAACCATCGGTGGAGGGAGAGGTAAATCAATGGTTCAGGTTTTAGTTTAAATGAAAACCTCAGAGAAATCCATGTGCTAGCTATGAGTGGAAAGAGAGTAGCTAAAAAAAGCATCAAAGGCTGAAAAGTGGCTGAAGCGTTGCAGAGAAGAAAAAGAGACTCTCGGAATGAGCCACATGGGGGCAGTGGAGGAGAGGAAATTAAGTAATTTTATTTTACATCATAAGGCATCGGATGTGTCAAAAAATCTAAAATAATTTGGTGGGTCCTCTTTAGAAATTAAATCTAGGCTTTAATAAATAAAATATAGGAGACTCTTAGATTTTCAAGTGCCACTGGAGAAGGATAAAGGGTAGATTCAAATAAAGAGTAAATTCTCTACTATGAGACATGTGGGTCCCGATAAATAGCAGGAGAAGCTTCATTAATATTATGTTTTAATAACTCTCTTCATCACGGGAAAACAAAGATATGAAACCTTAAAATATATGTGCAGCCATTTTTATTTTTATGGCAAGCTACAGGAGGGCGTCGGGAGATTTATTTTCTTCATGCCATAGATATTTTCTAGCTATGGCATATTTTTCCAACTAGTTCAATGCCAGATTTTATGCTGGATTTCATAGAGATAGTTGAGATTTTGTTTGGGTTTTTCAGGCTATAAATGTAGATTTGAGACATAGTTCTTCATAGTTCCAGAGTTCTTTAGAGTTTACACACAGATCAGAGATTTTAGAGTAGCATACAAAGATTTTCTTCTTGCCTTAGCAATTCTTTCTTTTATGAGAATGTAACAGTTATTTTTGTGCAGCAAATCTTTAGCCTCTGTAACTGGTTACTATTCAAATAATGAGAATATTGTCCTGTGCATATATGGGTATTTCTCTGTCTTGTTTCTTTAAGTTTTATTTTTTCTTTGCCTCTATTTAAATCTGTTCATAAACTAGGTATTAAGCATGCATATCTGCTCTTTATCTTCCAGTTAAATCTTTCAAAGTTTGACACCGTACAACTAAGTTTTAAATCTGACATATCGTCTTAGATGTAGGCATTTATTTCTGCAAATCTCATTATCTTATTTTTCCTTCTATCCTTTTTATCAAACCCCCATTGAAAGAACAGAAGATCCAGCTTCCTTAAAATCTAGAGGTCACTCTGAGAAGCATTCCCACATTTCAGAGTTTCCCATCTTGTTGCTAGATTAAACCCACAAATTTATGTATCAACACATCCTTAAGGTATGTAGGAATGGAGGTGATTCATTTTTATCTCTATAAAGAGTCATATGAGAAGTTTCAGCAGCTTGAACAGTAGTTGGGGCTTTATGTTTAACATTGTTCTCTTTAACTACATGATCTTTGTTCAGAACTTGACCGATATTATGAGCATGACTATCTTCTTTTGGTATAGGCTCATCTAAAGATCTCATGAAAGCTTTCTTGATGGTTGGAGTCCTTAGCAGTTCTGATAATGATAGACTGATTTTGACTCTTTTCATCTCTTCTACTAAATATGTGACTAACTTTTTAGACTCAGAAGATTGATTATTAGTCTTCAACACTATATTTTGGGGCACAAAATACTGAGCATTAACCTTGGGAAGAATAGGATTATTACTTGTTTTTGGATCAAGGGGAGTGTTGAAGTTGTTAGGAGGTAATGATGTGGTCAAGGGACCAAAAGGTCTATTAGGATTACTCCTGAGGTTGTAATTGTGTCTACCTTGGTATTACTGCTGGTAGGCATGAATTTCTTCATGTTCTACTACTGGTTCATTTTCATCTTCGAATGGCAACATAGTTTGTTTCAAATGCCATGGAAGATTCTCACATGCTAGTGTGTAATTCTCATGAGCTGAGGCTACTTGATGATGAGGCTGATTTACAAAACTCTCTAACACAAGGGTAGAATCATATCCACAAGGGACGATCTCATTTCCTTCAATGAAAGGAGGACTACCTACGACATTTGCAACTTTAGCCTGAAAGATAGTAGCTGCTATTTTGAATTGAGGATAGTCCAGTTCAATATGTGCATTGGTGTTGTGTATTCTACACTAGTTTGTAAGAGTTGCCTTTGCTAAATTCACTCTAGTAGTCTATTTTGGTTCATTGGGAGGCTGATTATCTAAGGGTGATGGCAAAGAACCATTGTTTGGCCTAGTATTCCACACTCTAGGCTGCCTAGGTGCATTATTATTATTGCCATTATTATTGTTATAGTTCTAGTCATTATTATATCCTCTATGAGGGTATCCCAATCTATCATTGTACCCTATGTTTTGGTTTGATTTAGAATAAAAGTTCTGACCTATCAAATGTGTAATTTTTGTTGTTAATTTCCTCAGTTGCGGAGATATCTCTTTGATGTCTTCTTTCTCCTCCTGAACTTTGGCTACTACATTTTCTTGTTGAGGTTTAAAGAAAGAAGAACCATTATTATTATTTTGACCTAAATCCTGAGACGTTTGAGCATGCCCTGGATATTGTACTATCTGACCATTTCCATTTGGAGGGGGCATGATGCTAAGGGGAGGTACCTGTAAAGGACCGAGCATTGCAACAAGAAGCATCATGACTCCACTAGTTTGTTGTTGAGCAGGATATGCATGATATGAGGGATCTGCAGGGAATGCTATGCTAGGTGTTGGAGCAGGAATTGGTTGCTGATTAACTTTTATTGCTTCCTCAAAAGCTCATGTCAGAGTTGTGAGATTAGGATGTGTTCTTCTTATGAACATAGAAGTCATTAGATCTAAGGTTGAGTAGTATATACTCCTAGCTACCTCATCTGCTACATTATATGGAGCTACCATCTTAGAATACATCTTCTAGAATCTAGCATTGAAGTTTCAAATAGGTTCTCCATCAAATCTTTTGATTGTGGCAAAAAGGTGATAATTCATTGAAGGATCTATAGGTATCTTAAACCTATCCTTGAAGGCTTTCTCTAAGGCATCCCATGAACCAATGGAAGCTTGAGCAAGACTAATATACCAATTGTATGCTTCCTCTCCCAAGGAGTATGGAAATAGTCTACATACCACATCCTGATGCTCAATCCTTGCTTTGTAGCAAGCTTCCTTAAATGTCCAGTTATGATCTTCAGCATCCTGATATGGATGATAATTAATCCTATCAGGATTCTTAGGTAAAGGGTGATATATAGTGAAGGTCAAGGGTGAGTTAGCACTGAAGAATGACATTGTAACTAGTGCTTGATGCGTTGGAGGTGTATTTGGTGATCCTGGAGGTGTTACAATATGCCTTAATGAAGATGTTGATACACCTAAGTTATAAGTATGGTGAATATCTGTAGTATGGGGTCTTAGTCCATGAATGGGCAACTCCTCAAAGAGTCCAATAGATCTCAACCTAGTATTAGGCCTGAGAGCCAGAATTTTAACAACTTATGATAGGTTATGGATGTTTGATTGAATCTTTACAAAGATCAGAAGAACTGGCCAAGCAAAGATGATATTTCTAGTCTAGACTTAGCAAGGACAAAATAGTTATGCAATATTTGCATAAAACATGCAAAGATGAGCAAAGATCAAACTTCTGGACATGGATATCGGGATAATTTGACTATACAAGCAAATCAATACAAAGACTTCCCAGGAAAACATGAACAATGACTCAATCTTCAAGGATTTCAAAGATTTGACTGCAAAGCCTAAAGTATGTATGCTCAATTCTAAAATATTTATGATAAACATACTTGAAACAACAAAAAAGAAGTAAATCTTTGCACAAACACTCAAAGCATAAACAAATCTAGTGAACTTTGAGAAGATTACCTTTTATAGATGTAGAAATTGCATGTATGTGACCGATTCACTTACCACAAGAGAGAGAATGCCCTCCTTCTAGTGCCAATTTATGTTGATGATGATTATTAGTCATAACAACATGCATAAAAGTTTACACAACAAACCTCTGTTATCTTGAAATGTATGATCAATTTGGAACGAATTGATGACTCCAAGTCTCTGTTGATCAGGTCATGATCATCTGACGTTACTCAGAGGTTGATGTGAAATGCTATTTTTCCATTTAAGGGTCTTATGTTGTTCTGATAACATGAACTGATGTCTAAACATTTGGTTATACACCTGCTTTCTGTAAACTACTTCACAAATAAGGTTATTTCTACTATATTCAATAGATGATAATCATATTTGTAAGTTTTATCAATTCTTCTAAACATCAACTGTCATGACCTAATTCTACTTATGTACTTATGATTTTGCCTAAATAATGTACCTTTAAGTTGATATTTGTAAGATTATTATCTTCATTTATGTGCATTTGCATGAGATTCTCAATTTTACATGCAGATTCACTCAAATATGATATGGATGTTCAATTTCCTTTAGGATGTTTGCATATTTCTATGTATTTGCTTAGAATTGTCTGTGTATTTGCAATAGTGAGGGTGATTTATATTGAAATTTAAGAAAATAAAATCAACATTCTAAATCTACTAAATTTAAATGAGTCTTTGACAATTGGTCCATATGTAGCCTTTAATATTTCACAAAATAGAGATGAAATCAAACCATATGTTGCCAGGCCATTCCACAACTTCACACAACTTGATGCTAATCTTCAAAGGTAAAGAATGGCAACAATATCCACAAATTGACATACACTCCAAGGGACGCAACACATCACAATGAAATATCTAGATGACATTCACAAGATTACTCAGAATTTATGATGATATGTAATCTGATCTCTATTTCATTAGTATTCAAAAGCATGCACATTTACAATCTGTCTTGAGAAAGTATCATGACATTCAACAATCCTATCTCAATTAAGTCTCTAATAATGATACAAGGTGCATTCCATCTCCTTTTATAGAACAAAGAGAGGAGGTACTTACAAATGATCAATAATCAGGATTTGCCAATCTAGATGAATGGTCAATATATCTTCTTTGACTGAGTCAACATGTGTATATGTGGCACAAGTTGCTAGCTGGCAACCATCTGGTAGTACTCTATCACTTATTTTTTGTCTTGGTATGCATGTGAATCTGTCATCATGCATCTCTACTTACTCTTCATCCTCTTCTTCATCTTCTTCTTCATTTGCATCTTCTTCTTCATCTTCTTCTTCAGCTTCATTCTCATCATCATCATGAGGATCACTTCCTATATGTTCTTTGATCATCCCATTGAGGGATTCATATATTTGCACTATTCTCTCAATTTTGCCTCCATCCTAGACCTTAGCTTTCACCACAACATGCCTTTGAGAATGGAATTGTGCTTGCATAGTAGTCCATTTGCTCTTTCTGCTATTTAACCTCTCATTATATGTCTCCACCTTGGCCTTCATCCTCATAGCCTTATTAATTACATCCTCTATCAAATGATGAAGAGGGTCATATGTTGCTTGCTGGAAATTATTATGGAAAGCTTGGACTGCAAAATTAGCATCATAATTTTCTATTTTCCCTTCTACATTACCCTCCAAAGCTTCAAAATACTTATCTCATCAGCCATTAGGTGGTGAAGCTTTACACTGATATCCCCGAGCTTGTTGTTACATTTCTTTAGGATATCACTCTCGAACTTTATATCCTCATACCATAAGTTCAATAATTGTGTTGTATTATTGTACAGTACCTTATTATCTATAAGCACTTTCACGTCTATTCACCTCATCTCATCTATGGCATCCAAATGTTTCTCCAATTTGAAAGATCTTCTCCCAACCTCATTCTGCATTTTATACATCTTTCTCTTTAATGTACTAAGTAGTTCCCAATTTGTGAGGGAGGTTTCTATTACTTTTTTAGCTTTAGAAATAAAAAGAATAAACCAATTATCCATTATATGGGCCTTATGCTTCATGATATCTAATCATGTTATCTCATGTTGAGATATGATGGTCAGTGGAGCAGCTGTGTTAGTTGGCATATGATTAGGGTCAATTAACCCTTTTATGAATGCTTATAACTGAATAATGTGCTCTTTATGCACCTTGTTCTTATCTTTTTCCTTATTTACACTCTGTGTCAATGAATCAATGATGTCTTTGGCCTCTTTGCCCTCCTACTCCTCTGTAGCAAACCCTAGATCAACACTGGTTATCTGGAATTCATCAATATTTATCTTCCCTTTTTCTTTATCTACCATCGACATTCTACTTGAGCCGTCCTCCTACATGTAGTAGGATCTCTCTTTATTGTAGGTGTAGGCACTGCCTTTCTTTTTGATTTCATCATACTTGCTGAAAATAATGTAGAGACATCAAATTGAGGCACCCCATCAATCTGTTGTAGGTTAATTTCTTGTTGCAACTAGTATGGAACATCACCCATGGGCCCTTGTTGGTCAGTCTGCTCATTATGAGCATCCTGAGACTTTGTATTCTGCTCTACTCTAAGTGGTGAAGTCTCTTTCCTTGGTTCTTCCTCATGCACTTTCTCATGATGGATCTCTTGCTGAGGTATCTCTTGTTGAGGGGTCTCCTACTAAGGGGGATGTTCTTGTGATGTATGTACATTCTGATCATGTACCTCTTCTTGCAATTTACCCTCATGAGGATTCTGCATCTCTTGATCTTGTGTGTTTTGTGGCACCTGATCTCCATGAGAAGATTGTGCATTTTGATCTATTCCATCTTGGGCATCACCCTTAGTCACATTTTTTTGATCCTTTGGGTAGCTACCACCTTGTGACAGACTTTACTCTTTACCTTTTGATGTATTTGTTTCTCTTTGGTCTATAACTTTATCCAATTCTTTCCCATTTGTTTTCTCTTTTGATGCTAGGTTACTATCTTGATTATCATCCTTAGCAGAAGGTGATGCATTATTCTGATCCTTATCCTTATCAAGCATCTCTTTATCAGTCTCCTCATGTACATTGATCTCTACCTTTTCTAGCTCCAGAGGTGGATCATTATCTCTACCTTGATCTCCATCATCCTGGTAAGCTAAGTCTATTACAACAAGACTGGTGACTTGGTCGACCAGATTTGTTAGTGCAATTTGTTTATCTATCACATGTGGGCTATCTTCTTTAATTTCTTCTATTTCAACCTCTTGCTGATGAGTCTCCTTTTGAACTTGAGGCATGCCATGATGGGTTATCTTTGTGTTCAACACCAAGGTATCCATCCTTTGAGCAGAGACATCTTTCACTACCTCATCATCAGACAAATATATTGTATCATCAAGTGGAAGAGGTGATTCTTTCCTTGTCCTATGTCTCTCTTCTCTCTATTCTTCTACCTTTTCAGTTTTGAATTGAATAATATATGGGATTGGAACCTCATGTTGTATGTTCCTCATAATACCTAGACCACCTACACCCCTCAATAAAATGGGATCAATATCCACATTTACTCTCATTGCAGTCTTTTGCTTCTTTTGGGGTGGTGGTTTTTGTACCTTCTTCCTTTTCTTTGTTATCATCAAGTCATCATCCAACGGCTCCTCATCCAATGGTTCCTCCTCTTCCTCTATAATCATAGGAGTAGGCTTTGCAACAATTTTCTTTTGCTTAGTAGGGGTATGTGGTGATGCCATTTTTGATGTGGAGGCCACATCTCCCTTTGGTTGGGGTCTTCTAATAATTAATCCTCGAACTACATGGGTTGCTTTGTTACCCTTACCCTGCTGCTTTTCTTCTACAACTGGTTGTCTTTCTCCATTGAATTTCCTTTTCTCTTCGAGGAAGTCATCATATTCCTCTTCAAACAATTCCTTTCTTTTCTTCTTATTATCCACAGTAAGGGCTACACCTTTCTTCTTCAACTTACTGACTTGAGCGTTTACCCAACTTTGGGTTAGTTGAATAACCTTCTTCATTATTTGATCTAATAAATTCACCTCAGGTTGACTCAAATTAGGGGCTGATATAGTTTCATTATATGCTTTCTTGTCCTCATATTCACTGGACACAATCTTTCCATCATCCTTGTGTAACTGAATAGGCACTGGTATGCAAGCAAAGGTGCGAATTTGGTTGAGAGTGAGCCTCTAGTAAGTTCTCCTTCCGACCTTTGCTTCATCATCACAATCAATCATCCTCAAGGTGCTTTTGATGTATATGTTTCCCTAGTAATGCCTGCATCCTGGCATATGGGTCATATGACCTAGCTATTGAAAATGGCTGCAAGTTCATTAACTTCAATCCTTTGATCGCATCTCTAACACTTTCGTTGTCTGGACATATATACCAACCCATCATGATTAGAAACACCACAGGTGGAATCTTCCCCTTCCCAATATGAGCATCTACTGAGGGCAAAATCTGTCTGGCAAATTCCTTTAGAATAACTTTATCATTGCGATATCTGGGCAGCATTAGAGGGTGCCCTTCAAAGCCCTCTATGCTTATGTATGAAAATGTAGGAAATTGAATAAACCAAGCCCCATATTTGTAGATGGCAGTATGGTCTTCCATACTTAATCTTTTTGTTCTATCTTCCTCCATGGTCTTGACCAGATGCATGGAAAAGGAGTCATTTATTATCTTATAATTTTGGATAGATTCCCTTCTGCTCAACTATGGGTGATGTTCCCATATGTTCACATCATCAGGATTGCTTCCAACTCTGCCTACAGTTTGTAGTCATAGAAAGTCCCCCTAAAGGTACAGGCATATACAACATAAGAAGTCATATGAAACATGCACATCTTTCCACCCAGCCTTCTCATTCCCTCATCTAAACTATCACTTATGATTTTGGCCCAGAGGGGTTTGTTATCTGAATACTCCACCATTCAGATAATCCCATACCTCTAGTTTTCAAATGCTCCAACATGTTGTCTTCATGTCATTCTGCTAAGCATGACCATCATGTACTGGTATTCTTCAGCAAAATCAAACTTAAAGAGGTATACCGACAATTTAGCAGAAGCCTTGTATGTACCGCTCCTTGATCTCCACTGATACATAACCCTGCTGGTCTCTTTCTGGTTGTTCTTATATTCTTTCTCTAGTCTTCTCAGGCTCAATCTAACCACATTAGGTCATGTAGGCAAGTTAAAGGCGGAGGTGATGCATTTAATTGAAAAATTTGCATACACCCTACCATGCTTCTCCACTCTGCTGGTCTCTGGATTATAATTCTGTGCACATTCAATCACTAGCTCAGTTGCCTCCATGGCATAGGGAAATCCCCTAGCATTCCACATCCCTAAGGTGTATATGCTCTGAAGTAGAGGGTTTCCACCTCCTTTATCTAGTCTTCTTGTCCATGCATCAAGATTGGTATTACCCTGATACATATCATTAATCATCCCATATCTGAATCCTTCCCCTTCTGGCTGTAAGAAAATGGTCTTTAAGAACTCTGTATCAGACCTATTCTTTCTTATTGCCATTAGATCCTACAATAAAACTATGTATTTCTTACTCTAACATATTGTATGCAGCAGGGCTTAGGGATCACATACATTCCATGGTAGTAATTATATCATTTTAGTTTATATCATGCATCACCATGCTAATTAACTTAGTAAAAACCCTTTTACCTCATGATTTACCATAAACGACAAAAGAGAAGGTTTTAAGTAACATACTTGACAATCACTTTCCCCTTTTACTATATGGGTGATAATGGTATGACTATGACTGCATTCTGTTTACTGTCCTTCATTCCCTTCAAATGTGGGTCCTGTTCTATTTGCAGGTAGCAGTGATGCTTTGATCTTCAGAGCTCTATAATTCTTCTTTAATGTAGGGTAAATGTAAAATAAACCCCAAAACTTATTTTTAACCGATCAATACAACAAATTAGGGCATGCATAATGTCTTTCATTTAAGTCCATCGATCAACACATGACAATCGTGGATGCTGACAAGTGGCGGGCTTACATTTGAAATTTGAAGGCGTGACCTACCGTTGGGTTCACATTTAATACAGAGGGTGATCTCCGTGAAGATCAAGGATATTTGAAAATATGACCGATATCCGACATATGAGGTTGACGTCAGCATGAGTGTGGTCAAACTGTGACCAATGAGTGAGATCAGGTCACTAGACATTCGGTACTAAATCATGATAATATACTGTATTCATATGATCTGGGGGATGAATGCCACATGGCATAGTTGGATTGGTTGTTGAGAAACTAGGGATCTCAGGTCATCAAAAGTTAATATGAGGGACATTGGACATATTCAGGTCTTCTAACACTTAGGAAATATCACTCTATTTGAGAAAGTGGGGGTGATGTCGTCATTTTGTAAGCCTTTGAAATTGTTTAAAAGAATGACATCATTGTCACATTTGTTACGATCAGGGATATTTCAAAATGTGACTCTCTCAGGTCTAGATCATGATGGCATCATCATCATATCATGTCCTCTTTGTTATCAGGTTAGGACAACTTCGTCGTCATATTAAAGAATATGACAGATGTTTTGAAATGTGACCCTCTGGGTGTTGAGCAGATTGATGACGTCATCCTCAGGATGAGTTCTTTTATATATCGAAACAAGATGACATCATGGTCATATTTTACGAAGGGTGATATTTGTAACATGATAGATATTTAGAAATGCTACCATATGAAAATATGCATGTGGACTTGACGAGCATATGTTATTTCACATTCAATTTTGATGTTTGCATATCGGGGAACATGTGGACATTGGGTGATCTTCATATGTCAGGGTCATCTTAACAAATGTGACTAATATTTAGAAATATGACCCTATGGGAAATATCCGGTTTGACCAAACTTTGACTTAGCATAACTTTGTATCCTCGACAAATATCAAGGTGATCCAAAAGGAAAACATGCTTAAAATCTAGAACTCTTTAAGATTATGAGGTTTATGATGACAAATTCTAACTTCAACCATTGACCTTCCTCTTGTGCAGTGCAGGCACATGCAAGGGTGAAATACCTAACTAACTTTTGCCAAACCACCCAAAGCAAGAAAGCCAAAACAAGAAGAAGCAAAAAGAGTTGGGTCCCTGTTTTGCTAAGGCAAAATGGGGCGCGTTGTGTAACCACACAACATGACTTTTGGTGGAGAGCTAAAAGAGATGAATGGTAAGCCTCAAAGGCTAAAAAGGCATAAAGAAGAACTCCAACAAAACCAAACAAAACAAAATGAGACAACACTTGAACCAAAACTCCAAAGAGAAAATGGATGCTCCTGCATAAGGCTCCTTGGGAGAGATGATTGTGAGTGTAGCTCACAAATGGAGTTAGGTAGTAGGAATACCCTTTCAAGTCATATACAACTTGCAGCATACTCCGATGCTCCGATGAAGTAACTGAATCTTTTTTTTTTTTTTATGTTCTTCCAGCATTTGGTAGGAATAGAGCTTGCATTTTGTGGTGAAATGAATTCAACATTTTCCTTGTCACTTGTGAACCCTTGTCCACTCTGTATCATGGGATGTGACCCACTATAAACCAACCACCTCCACCAAGCTTCCCCTGCACCATTCTCTACTACTTCTAAACAAAGCATGCCACATCCACTTATACATCTACAAATATATCCTCTACATTCATCCTTGTAAATAAATGTAAACCAAAAATAGAATTTTCACAATATACCTTATTTCTCTCGTTGTTCCAATATCTTCTTCTTCTCTATTTGTTGCACTATTCACCTTTATACCTCCATCTGCAAATTTTTTCAGCCACTCTGCCTCTAATATCAAAAGATGCAACATTAAATCATCCTTGTTTTCATCATTCACTACAATTTCATCTACCTTTTCTACACTCTTTCCTCCTACATCTACACTGTCCACTTTTTCCACTTTCTCGATCACTCCTATAATCTCTTCCTCTTTATCTTCAATTGCAGCCCCTTTATTCTTTCCTACCTTTTTATCCTTTTCACATTCTCTCACAACTGTACTCTCATTTGCTAATGCCTTTGCCATTCCTACAACATCCCTCTTCTCTTTCTCATTTCTCAATGAGTCATCCACCTCTTCCATATTCATATCATGTAGAAATTATTTGCCACTCATCAACAATACCTTGTTGCTTCTACTCTTACTATCCATTTCTCCTTTCAAAGGTAACAATGTATGTTTCTGGACATCCTTCTATAGAGTGTAAGTATTGTTTCTTCCATTGTGTATGGTTTTCTTGTCAAATTCCCAAGGCCTACCATGAAACACATGACAAACATCCATGGGCATAATGTCACACATAACAGTGTCCAAGTATAAATACCTATTTGAAACTCTGTTAATGGTTGCTCATCTACCAACAATTGATGCCCCTTTTGAAACTTGATAGGGGTTAGGATGTTTAATCCTATTAAGATCTAGTTTGTCTACCATTTCAACAGCCACAAGATTATCCATACTATCATTGTATATAATGAGTTTGTAGTACTTACCTTTTGCCTTGCAATTGGTTTTGAATAAGGCTCTCCTTTGCATAGGTTCTAGACTCTGCTTTGGTGGCTTCAACAGTACTCTCTTGAACAACAATGACTCTCTTATCTCAGGTTCTTCTAAGTGATGAGGAGGTGATCCCACACTCTCTTGGTCTGCTTGCACAACCTAATTACATCTCTTAGGCCTTGTGTAACCTTATTGTGGAAACTCATAAAACTCCCAACCTTTGTGGCCATACTTGTTACACTTAAAACATTTCCCAAAGAAACCTCTTCCTCTTCCTTGGTAACCTCCTCTTTCAAATGGTCTCCCTCATCTATTTTGGAAACCTCCTCTTTTCGGATTGATTTTCCCACTGGAAGTGCTTACTTCTCCAACTTGATGGTGTTGTTGTCCTCTACCACTATTTTGTCCTCTTCCTCTAGATCCTCTTCCTTGCTATTTTTTCCTTCTCATAAGCTTCTCCTTTGCCATAATGGCAAACTAATAGGCTTCTTCAAGAGTCCTAGGTGACAAAAGAATTGATTCATCTTGCAAACTGTATCTCAATCCATTGAGGTACCTAGCAACCTTCTCCAAATCATCTTCACCAATCCCTAACTAAATTACCAATTTGTAGAACTCCTCTATATATTCCTTCACACTCATCTCCTTTGCTTGAGATTTTTTAACCTTTTGAACAGATTCCTTTGATAGTCTCCTGTAAGAAATTTGGCTTCTGTTTCCCAGCCATCCTATCCCAAGAATTTATCTTTTCCTTGTTCTTCTTTCTTCTTTCTGATTCAACATAATCCCACCACATAGAAGAGTGGCCTTTGAGCCTTGTACAAGAAAACTTGACTCACTTCTCCTCTACCACTTCTTCATGTTGCATTCAAGACAAACAACTGAGAGGGGGGGTTGAATCAGTTGTCCCAAAACTTTCACATATTAACCACTTAAATCCTTCTTATTATTCAACAACATAATAATAAATCAATCATAGAAATATAATGCAACAATTCAAAAGTAGAACCACATTAACACATGACATCAAGATTTTAACGTGGAAAACCTGGTTAAGGGCAAAGCCATGGGGTGACTAACCCAAGATTGTATTCTATGTTAAAAGAATAAGAAGAACAAAATGGCACATACCAATTAGGGGTCACTGTCTAAGCACATTGTTCACAAGAGGCCCACTGCCTACAGGAGATACACTGTCTACATAATTATAAATATTACATACTTGAACTGAAGAATAGCATCTTCACCATGCTTGAGTCAGTTCCATTTAAGCTCAATACTTCTGCTCTGCCTTTCACTCTGCTCCTCTCTACCACACTCTCATCTCCACCAAGATACCTTTGAAATGACTTCACAACTTCTTATTTATACAAGACATTGACTTTGGGATAATCATCCAAGTCGGCATACTTTACAGAGCAAACACATAAATACAACATGACTAATTACAAAGGACTTCATGCAGATCATCACACTATCAGCTACACAGATCTAGGACTTTAATCTTCTTTGAGGAACACGCCATGCTTTGCAAAACATCTTCAAGATCATCCGCAGGATGTGTACTCATCTAGTCAGCCAAACTTGGGAAGAACATCATCACCCAGAAGTAATTCTTCAATTACGAGCTCCATCTTCAATGCAGACCACCAACATGAATTAGACATAATCCAGAGACCTCCAGAAGCTTTCCTGAATCACTAAGAACATCCACACTACTTCTGCTTACTAAAATCATTCTCTCCTTCATCTGAGACCTCAAGAACATAGTCTGTCATCACTGTCATATTGGAATAGATGCTTGTAGACCTCCAGACCATGAACCAATTGAGTTGTCAATTCACATTGACTTCTTAAACACTCCACCAAATTTGCAAAACAAGATATTGCATTTTTGGATCTCATCAGACCTATTTGTGTCACTTTGTCACCTCTGAACATCTACCAGAACCATTTTTACTCATATGGCCATAACTTCTTGTAATCTTTATGCGGACCTCTCAAATCTTTACTGGATCACCTTTAGACACATATGTACAAACCCTTTGATGCGCATCCTCTGATCTTCATCTTAGTTGGGATCTTTACTTCACTATCTTCACTGTTCTTCTCTGTTCATGATAGGACTAATTTTTTCAATATCCTCAGCATACAACTCATCCAATCCTTGACATCAATGCAATAGGAGTATGTTGACATCAATGACAACACCGGTTAGGCCCATACTTGCAACAATCTCCCCCTTTATCATTGATGGCAACATATGATGTCAAAAATTGTTTTAACCATCAAGACAAGAACTTCTCCTCACTGACTGACATAACTCCCCCTATCCACAACAACCATTCACATGTCTTCTCTTCCTTTACTGCTCCCCCTTTGATTAGAAACCACTTTTTGTTTTTCACATGTCTTCTCTCCCCCTTTGACATCAATGGCAAAGGGCACATACTTGCATCACTTAGAATCATACCAACTGTTCCCCTTGAGTAGCAGCTTCCCATCATCAATCTAGACTATAAGATATGACTATGAGATCTACCAGACTGATGCACGTTAGTGCACCTTAATTCAGAACCGGAGGAGTAATAACCCCTAACTTCTCCCTGAGATACTCAAAAGAGTCCTTAGGTAGAGGTTTAGTAAAAATGTTTGTAATTTGATCCTTGGAGGGCACAAACTCCAATCTGACTTCATTCTTGTTCACCTGCTCTCTCAACAAGTGAAACTTGATGGATATATGTTTTGTCTTTGAATGCAACACCGGATTTTTTGATACATTTATTGCACTTGAATTATCACAAAAGATTGTGACAGGTTCCTCATACTCCACTCTGATGTCTCTTAGCATTTGCTTCATCCACAATACTTGAGTGCAACTACCTGCTGCTACAATATATTCTGCTTCTGCAGTGGAGAAAGATATTGCCTCTTGTTTATTGCTCAGCCGAGAAACCAATCTTTTCCCAAGAAAGAATGCTCCACCACTGGTACTCTTCCGGTCATCCACATCTCCTGCCCAATCTACATCTGTATATGCATGAAGAGAGAAATCATGATCTCTAGGATACCATAAACCATACTCAACTATTCCTTTTAGATACCTAAGAATCGTCTTGATTGCCATGACATGAGATTCTCTAGGATCATCTTGGAATCTAGCAACAAGACCAAAAACATTCATAATGTCAGGTCTAGTTTGAGTGAGATACAATAGTCCTCCAATCATTGACCTATACTTTTTTTGATTAGCCTTAGGAGAGTCATCATCTTTGCTCAATTTACATCTAGTTGCCATGGGAGTATTCATTGGTTTTGAGTCTTCCATCCCAAATTTCTTCAACAATTCTTTCACATATTTGGTCTGTGAAATAAAGATTCCTTTCTTTATTTGAATGATTTGCAGACCCAAGAAGAAATTTATTTCCCCAAACATGGACATCTCAAATTCACTTTTCATTTGATTTGCAAAAGTTTTACACAAACTATCTCTTCCTCCAAAAATGATATCATCAACAAATACCTCAACAATCAAGATATTTTCATGATCAATTTTGAAGTACAAGTTATTATCAGCAGTACCTTTGTTGAAACCAATCTTCAAGAGATGCTTATCCAGTCTTTCATACCAGGCTCTTGGGGCTTGTTTGAGTCCATACAGTGCTTTCTTCAACTTGCAGACCATATCACCATGATCAGACAATTGGAATCCATCCGGTTGTTCAATGTAAACTTCTTCTTCCAAGTCACCATTCAGGAAGGAAGACTTGACATCCATCTGATATACTTTGAAGTCCTTGAAGGTAGAAAAGGTAAGAACTAATCCGACTGCTTCAATTCTTGCCACCAAAGAAAAAGTTTCTTCAAATCAACTCCTTCTACTTGAGAAGAACCCTTGTAGACCAATCTCGCTTTGTTTCTGACTACTTCACCATCTTCATTAAGTTTTTTCTGGAAGACCCATTTGGTTCCAATCACATTCTTGTTTCTAGGTCTGGGAACAAGATCCCAAGTGTGATTTTTGTCAATTTGCATCAGCTCTTCCTTCATTTCTTTAGTCCAGCTTTCATCATTGCATGCTTCACTCATAGTTTTTGGTTCAAACTTTGAAATAGAACAATACTTTTTTGAGTCTTGAGCAATCTTTCTTCTTGTTTGAACACCTTTGCTTTTATCACCTATGATCTAATCTTCAGAGTGATTCAGTCTTACATACTTGGGAGTTTTGGAAATTTCTTGCACTTTTGTTTCTTGAACAGGTTCATTCAAACTTATCTCTTCTTCTTGATTCTCTAGATCAGTCTGGATCTGAATTTTAGAAGGGGTTTGGACTTCTTAGACCAAAACATCATTATGATCATCTTCATCATATTCACAAAACCTTGAGGGTTTTTCAATACCTTCATCAACCTTCACATTTGTACTTTCTATAATCTTTCTCAATCTCTTGTTATAACACCGGTATGCTTTGCTTTGAGTAGAACAACCCAAGAATATTCCTTCATCACTTCTAGCATCAAATTTTCCAAGATCTTCATTTCTTTTAATATAACATTTGCTACCAAAGACTCTAAAATACTTGACAGTGAGAGTGATGCCAAACCAGAGTTCATAAGGGGTCTTACCAGTATTTCTTCTAATTTGTACTTGATTAAGAGTATAGACAGCAGTGCGTACAACTTCTCTCTAGTAGATTTGAGGAACATTTTCTTCCATCATCGTGGTTCTAGATGGTTCCTAGATGGTCTGGTTCTTTCTCTCCACTACTCCATTCTGCTGTGGAGTCCTTGGAGCAGATGGTTGTCTTTTTATCCCATGTTTTTCACAGAATTCTATGAACTCCCCAGATGTGAATTCTCCACCTCTGTAAGACCTAAGACATTTTATGTTTAATCCGGTTTCATTCTCTATTATAGCCTTGAATATTTTGAATTTCTCAAGAGCCTTAGATTTCTCTTTCAGGAAAGTCACCCACATTATCTGGGAGTGGTCATCAATTAATAACATGAAGTATCTATCACCTTACAAACTCCTGATTCTTGTCGGACCACATAGATTAGTATGTACTAAGTCCAACAATCCAGTAGAATACTGTTCCTTACTTTTGAATGTGACTCTGCTCTTCTTATCCAACTAACATTCTTTGCACAAACTATTAGTAGGTTTCACCAGTCTTGGAAGATCTCTTATAGCCTGAGTGTTTCTTATCTTGATGATATTATCAAAATTCACATGACACATTCTCCTATGCCACAACCAACTCTGATCAATTTGAACAAGTAAACAACTTTTACCAGTACCAACCAAGTGGAAGATATTACTTTTTTTTTGAGTATCGGATGCAATCTCAGTTCCAAAACTTTCAAAGATCTTGCATTTTCCATTTTTGAATCGGAGATCATAGCCTTTGTCCACCAATTGTCCAACACTGAGAAGATTGTGCTTCAGACCTTCAACATACAATACATTACTGGTTTTTTTCTTTCCATAAAAAGAAATGGTTCCTCTACCTTTGATCTTGCCAGCAAAATTATCACCAAATTTTACAACTCCTCCTTCATATCATTCCAAGTCTATGAACTTATTTTTATCCCCTGTCATATGGTGGGAACATCCACTATCGATGACCCAATCATCCTTTTCTTCAACTTGGGCAGCCCGAGCTCTTTCTACCATTTTATGATTGATAGATTCAAAGGGCATTGGATCTTCTTCCTTGATGGCAATAAACACCCAGTCACTTCCAGATTTGTTTCTTATCTCCGATTCATCATCTGTTACTCCTTCATCATCATCATCTTCATGAACATAGTAACATTTCTTTTGGAATCTTGATCTGTTTGGATTTGCTCTTGAAAATCTTTCCAGACACCTTGAGGCAAAATGACCAATCTTATTGCAGTTGAAACATTTGAAGGGCAATTTTCCTTCATACTTACCGGATCCTCTTGGCAATCTTTTTGCAATAAGGGCTTCAAGTTGAGCACCTTCTGCTTCATCTTCTTCTAGATCTTTTCTTTCTTTTTCATACCATAATAATTTCTTTGAAGAGTTCTCTCCCGGATCAAACTTTTGTTTTCCTTTTACAAAGGCACTATCTTTGAATGCAAATTCAGTCTTGGGGGATGCATCTCCAAACTTGGCCAATTCAAATGCAGCTAATTTACCAACCAATTGATCTCTTGTGATATTTGAAAAAGATCTGAATTCTTCAATAGCAGCAACCTTGTATTTGTAAGGAGGTAGGGATCTAAGAACTTTGGTAACAATCTCATCTTCATCTAAGATTCCACCAGCACATCTAATGCCACAAACAAGCTCATTTACTCTTGGCATAAATGTAGTGATATTCTCATCTTCAGGTTTTCAAATTTTCCTTTCAGATTCTATAGCTTGGCACATTTAACATATCTGTCTCCTTCATGCAAAAGTTCTATTTTTTCCCAAATCTCATATGTAGTTTTTAGATCTATAACATTTGTCAGATCTGAATCAGATAAGGCACTTAGCAGAGCTTCTTTAGCACAAAGATTGTTCTTAGCATCTCTAATTTCATCTAAAGTTCTCAGACCATTCTGTGGAGGAACATACTTCTTTGCAACCATTATCCAATATTGCATTCCAATACATTGTAAGTGACATTCCATGTGGCTTTTCCAAAGAATGAAATTGGTTCCATCAAGCCTCGGACTATCCTTCTTGTAGGAAGACATCCTGGATCTCCTCAAGTGGTTAAGCTTTTTTAGATGAACTTAGCTCTGATACCAATTGTTAGATTCAAGATAGACAACTGAGAGGGGGGTGAATCAGTTGTCCCAAAACTTTCTTTTATTAACCACTTGAATCCTTGTTATTTAGCAGCATAATAATAAATCAATCATAGAAACATAATGCAACAATTCAAGAGTAGAAACACATTAACACATATGACACCAAGATTTTAACGTGGAAAACCTAGTTATGGAAAAAATGATGGGGTGACTAACCCAAGATTGTATTCTCTGTTAAAAGAATAAGAAGAACAAAATGGTACATGCCAATTAGGGCTCACTGCCCGAGCACATTGTTCACAAGAGGCCCACTACCTACAGGAGACACATTGTCTATAGAATAATAACTATTACATACTTGAACTGAAGAATAGCATCTTCACCATGCTTGAGTTAGTTCCATTTGAGATCAATACTTCTGCTCTGCCTTTCACTCTACTCCTCTCTACCACACTCTCATCTCCACCAAGATACCTTTGAAATGACTTCACAACTTGTTATTTATACAAGACATTGACTTTGGGATAATCATCCAAGTCGGTATACTTTACAGAGAAAATACATAAATACAACATGACTAATTACAAAAGACTTCATGTGGATCATCACACTGTCAGCTACACAGATCTAGGACTTCAATCTTCTTTGAGGAACATGCCATGCTTCGCAGAACATCTTCAAGATCATCTGCATGATGTGTAACTCATCTAGTAGGCCAAACTTGGGAAGAACATCATCACCTAGAAGTAATTCTTCAATTACGAGCTCCACCTTCAATGCAGACCACCAACATGAATTGGACATAATCTAGAGACCTCTACAAGCTTTCCTGAATCACCAAGAATATCCACACTACTTCTGCTTACTGAAATCATTCTCTCCATCATCTGGGACCTCAAGAACATAGTCTGTCATCATTGTCATATTGGAATAGATGCTTGCAGACCTCCAGACCATGAACCAACTGAGTTGTCAATTCACATTGACTTCTTAAACACTCCACCAAATCCGCATAAAAAGATATTGCATTTCTAGATCTCACCAGACCTATTTGTGTCACTCTGTTACCTCTAAACATCTGCCAGAACCGGTTTTACTCATATGGTCATAACTTCTTGTAATCTTCATGCGGACCTCTCAAATCTTTACTGGATCACCTTTAGACACATATGTACAAACCCTTTGATGTGCATCCTCTGATCTTCATCTTAGCTGGGATCTTTACTTCACTGTCTTCACTATTCTTCTTTGTTCATGATAGGACTAATTTTCTCTATATCCTCAGCATACAACTCATCTAATCCTTGACATCAATGACAACACTAGTTAGGCCCATACTTGCAACACTTCATACTCAAAATACTTTTCAAGATCATTGATCCAATCAATGAGTTCCTCTCCATTGAGGCTTCTTGAATAGGTAGGAACCTCTATCTTTGGCTTGGATCCAACCTCCTTGACTATTCTTAGCAATCTCATCTCAACTCCATTAGGTTCTTCTTGAACCACCTCTTCTCTAGCTTGTTGATCCTCTTCTTGATTATCACTTACTTCTCCAGCAGGTATTCCTCTCCTATGTGCCTGTACCATGGCATCCATCTTTGCTATGAGGTTTTGTAGAAACTCCGTAACCCCTTCATCTATGCCTCTTCTGGAACCTCCCCTACCTCCTCCTCTTGGCATTCCCCTGGGTGGCATTTTTCCCATTATAACCCTGCTTGATTTCTTATAGTTTTGATACCAAAATGATGGCTCAGTATTGATGATAAGTTTATCTTGACACAAAGACTCACAAAAATAGTTCTTTCAAATCCTTAATGATAGACCGACTTTAAAAAAAACAAAATAGTCTCATAAGAAACAATAGAACATTCTTTCTTTGATGTAAATTTCATGCTACAGACCAAAGAACCCTGATTTATCAATACTATCAGTTGAAATACATAGATAATCTATTTGTGCAACATTTAATAAGATATGTGCTAGCTCGGGTTCTAAACCAAAGCTCATACACCATTTGCAAAAACTTAGTCTTCAATAGTGACTTCCTCAAAATAGAGGCATCCACAATTTGCTAAAGACTAGTCTTATACCAGCGAATGTATACCAGTTTTAATGCTGCTTCAACATGGGATAACACTAATTTAGAAGAAAACCATTAAACTATGCCAGAAAAAAAATAAAAAAATGTTGTAGATTATATTATAATTATAGAAACAAAGGTTTGTGTAGTCTTCAAATCCTAACTGATGTTTTCATAGGCCGATAGGGCCCACATTCTTTTTTCTCAGCTTCTAAGTTTCCTACTTCAAATATTGAATACAAATTGGCAATCTTTAAATGACTGGTCTAACTCTCTTGCCTGACTCTACACATCATTTTGCTTTGTTCTTTTACATTGTTTCTCTGAACTTGTAGCTATTCTCCTTGTTTTGTTTGTAACAAACCTGGATTACACTCCTTATCCACATCGATAGGAAGAATGTTCCTTCTCTTCTTTGGCTACAAACATTTTGTTACAATCACAATAGATGGTGATGACGATCAAAAAATAAAATTTCCATGTCCATTAGCAATATACGCCTGTCATTCATTCTCTTTCTTTGGCAAAGATTGACTAGCAAACACCAAGACACCTTTGTTTCTCTTCTTCCTTCTGTATTCTACTTGGAGTGCCCCAGCAACTACCAAAACATCCCTAGTTTTTTCGTTCTTTTGTGTATTCTTCTGATAACTGTCTCGCACCCTCCTAACTATCCTCTTTTTTTCTTTCTATTCTTCACTATTCTTTTCCTATTTTCTTTTTGTTTGTAATTGTCCAGGCCATGGACAAAAGATCCTAGGCAAAATAAAACCTAACAGATTCTTGTAATCGATTAGTAAGCCATATGTTCAAACATGTAAAATCATAATTACTCTTATATGCTACTTCATTTCAAATTTTCTAAAATATGTTTTGGTGGAGAGTTGAAAGAGCTTAATGGTAAGCCTCAAAGGCTAAAAAGGCATAATGAAGAACTCCCAACAAAATGAAACAAAAACAAAATGGGACAACACAAACTAAAACTCTAGAGAGAAAATGGACGCTCCTGCATCATTGGTACTCAATATGATAGCACAAATATTTAAAATCTTCTAAGAAAGTTTAGTACTCATTATCCTACTCATCATTTTACCTTATTATCTTGATCTACATCCTCTTTCATTAATTTCTCTTGTACATACTTCATTAAGTATTTAGTGAGAATTGTTTTTAATTTAATATATTTATTCTACATCTTAATAGTTGGTCATAGATAGTGATCCAAAAAATTAGATGCAAAAAACACTTACATAATTTTGATTTAGATAAGTTGGTTTTGAAGGGACCATAAACTCTAAACAAAGCAAAACATATAGTGGAAACATAGCCAACTACGTACAAAGACACCGAAATAGAGCTACCCAATAGTAGAACTGAACCAAAGATAATGGTGAAAACAAAAAAACCAAAAAAAAGAAAGACTAGAATAGCACACAACCATCAACCCCACTAGGGCAAGGATGAACTATAGATTAAGTAAAACTTCAACTTCTTCCAATTCCATAGTTTGGAAGCCCTTTTAAATGTTGCCTTCACCCCTCCCAGTTATACCTTTACTGGTGTTGCCTCAAGTATTGTATCTGTTTCCTTTTTGGAGGTCCTAAACATTAGCCTTAGTCCCCTATTTTGTGCACCTTAAACTCCTAGTCTTTTTCATGCATTCTTTTAACTCCTTTAACTCCTCTAGTGTAGGTGCAATTTCATGTTCTATTTATCCTTTTTAGTATCATGAATAAGGATTTCCCTTGTTGTGTTCTAGTATTGTAGGATAAATTTATCCTCCTCCTCTAGCACCAAGATTTTCCCCTCGTACTTCTACCCCAACATTGCAATTTTGATATTAATAGGGTTTAATTCAATAAAGAACCATTTGGACAACTAATGGTCAATTTTTGTTTCCTATACTTGATCCTAGTTGACTGATCTACTAAATGATTGATGAGGTTAATTATACTCTCCAAGAAATTTTTGTCACATAGATTAACCACATTTTCACCATAAGGGTGTGCACAACATCTAGGGATTTTAGGGAAGTTGGACCCAACCACCAATTCTCCCTAGACTTTATCATTTGCCTTTTTTACTCTACTTCTTCTTCATGTTGTCATCCCTGATATCCTCAAAATTATGGGTTTCCTTCATTTGGTCCTCAAAATAGTCCACATATTCTTCGAATCCCTTAAAACTATTGGTCAAGCCTATAGCCTCATAGCTATCCTCCTCCATATTAGAAGGGTTCACCTTTCAGATTTTTCCTTCTTTTATAACCAGACTTGCCTTAACCTTGTGGTGAGTTTACTTCTAGTGATTAACAATTAAAAGGATCAAGCCAGCATGGGTTTAGTAGTTGCCTACCTTATTAGAGTTTAGGATCAACTAAGCAAATGTTGATTACAAAAAACGAAGTGAATTGATAATGAACAAGCATGTACATATAGGTGTAGAGTTTGAGTCACTTTAGGAGTTGACTCATGCACTCAAGTAGTGGTGGAAAGAAGGTTTCCACCAAGTGGCAAAGGAGTGTCAACATTTATCTTAGATGAATTTGATGGACTCTCCAAGCTGACACAGAACCACCTAAGGTGGCTTAAAGCCATGCACAAATATATTACTGAGGCTAAGTAAGTAATATTAATGTTTTACACTAACACTCCCTCTTAAGCATAGATCATGTAGGTACAAGAAGAGATGGGTCCCAACTACTAGGCCTGGTGAGGTACAGATGTACAACGTTATCTCTCATGAAGTGGAGATAGGATAGAAAACCCTATGGGAAAAAATGATCCTCCAAAAGAAATTATACAAGTGAAGAAGTACTACTTCTTTCACTGAGTACAATAGATGTTTCCCCTCACATGAGAGAAAATGATTAAAGGTCTATGAGATTCCCCCATAAGATGTGTCCTACTACAGTGAGACTGGATGATCAACAAAGGATGCAGATGTAGATTCAAGAACACCAAAAAATGTTCATCCCCTTGGGAAGAAATGAAAAAACCTAATGATGTAGGATATCTCCCTATTCCAAATAGGAATATGTAAGAAAATGTATGTATGTTCCTGAATCATGCTGAAGCTGATCCAAGGATGATGATACCCATTTTGATATCTTCAATGATTTCTCAAGTGTCCCCATGTGGATGTTGAAGGATGCCATAATCATATCAAGTGCATGCCTAATAGATGAAGATGATGACAATCCAGAACCATGTGTAGATGCATTTAGAGCATGAATATTCGAAGAGGATAAGGATGATGTAGCTTCATCAAAACTATCATCAAATAGAATATTGATGTCCTTAATGTGTGCTTCCAAATCAATAATGTGGGACTCTATAAATAGACAAACGATGTCAGGTAGAAAATCTTTCCCAATCAACAATGCTAGGAAGACTGATATAATTATCTTGCTGCAAGGAAATATTTGAAGCTCTCAAAGAAGCGACTCTAAGATTTGATGAAGCAAAAATAGATGGAGTTGTTTCTACAATTGTCAGTTTACAAGAATCTGAAAGACTAATGTCATTAGCAATGTAACATTTTTATAACTGATGAAGCTCATAGAGCATTGTCAAATCATCAAGTTGTTTAAACATGCAATTTTTAATAGTCTGCCTTTTCTTTCCATAGTAATCACATATTTTTTTCTAGTAGTTTTGATACATGATTAACCAATTAATTTGTAGAATAAGTGTGTGACCCCCAAATTGCATGATTACCCCCCTTAACTGAAAGTGTGGAAAGAAGTGTGAAAGTGTTCTAGACATGACTAAAGGAAGCTCTCTCGACATGACTCTGTGGAAGTTCTCTTGACATGACTCTATGGAAGTGATCTTGACATGACTCATAAGTGTTCTTGGCATGACTCTATACACCCCCTGATTCAATATTATGTGACCCCCCAAATTTTCAAAACTTTATAACTTAGTGTGTTTTACAATGTAAATAGGACCAATTCGTGGGAAATAAAAAATATTAACTTTTGTAAAAATGGTGCTCAATTTTGAGCTACCGATCATAAGTTATTACATAATCAATTTCCCATAAATGAGGCTTATTTTAATACATTTACACTTAAAAAGAAAAAAAAATACCCATGCCTTGAGTGAACCTAGCCTTCCAACTACTCATTGTAATCGTCTTCATCTAACAAAGATGCAAGGGTTTATTAAAAACCAATAATCCTTCAAATCAATTTTTTCCCTAATTTAAACTTGTGTCCCCCCACAAAAAAAAACATAAAATAAAAATGTATTTTATATCATAGTGCTTTTTAGACAATTAAAATGCCTATTTTAACAACAAAAAACATAGTTTTAAATTTTTTGGCAAAATAACAAAATTTAGAAGCCCACAAATTAGTGTAAATGTGGGAAAAGAAGCAGGGGCGGATTAGGGAAAAACAACTCAACAAGGGTGGCTAGATAATAGGGAGATGATAGTTTTGACATAGGCACCATAATGGAGCCTTGAAATGCCCAAAAATGACCCTCCTTAGTGCCCTTCCTTTGTGAGTTCAGGCTTTTAGAGGCTTGTGGCAGTTGTGTGGACATTTTCAAAGAGTGCAAGGATTGGCGTGATAGGGTTTGGATCCTTCAAAACTAAGTTGTGGGTCTTAAAAAGTAGGGCTTAAGCCTGTTTGGCACCTTGCAGACCTCCATTCAACCTTTCCCTACTTTAATTAGCCTTTCGACACCTAGATCAGGCCTTTGCAAGCCTTGTTATGTACTGCAAACCTGAATCAAGCTTTCTTTTGATACCTCATGTGAAGAAAATGACCCTCAGTTGAGCTTGTCATGCCTATGCAATGCCTGCACACTAGATCTACTCTTCCAACAAGTCAAAAACAAGGATGGACAAGGGATTCAAAAGATAGAACTAAGGTTTTGCAAAAAAGAGTCACCTTTTCCCCCAGAATAGAGATGCGCCTTCACACAAAGTTTAAATTTCCATGCCTAGGTATCAAATCACCTTACAAAACCAGAGGATTTGGGCACCTTGCAAAATAAGATTATTTTTGATGCCTTTGTTCAGGATTTTGATGCCTTTCAGCAGCAAAATACATCTTGCAAATCAAGCAGAGGTTTCAAAACAAAATTTGAACCAGCAAACTATATTAAACTTGCTCTAATACCATATTAGTGTTTAGGATCAACTAAGAAAATGTCGATTACAAAATTTGGAGTGAATTAATAATGAACAAGCATGCACATATAGGTGTAGAGTCTAAGTCATTTCAAGAGTCGACTCACGCACTCAAGTAGTGGTGGCAAAAAGGTTTCCATGAAGTGGCAAAGGAGTGTTGACATGTATCTTGGATGAGTTTCATTGACTTTCCAAGTCGACACATAAGCACCTAAGGTGGCTTAAAGCCATGTTCAAATATTTTACTTAGGCTAAGTAAGTAATATTAATGTTTTTCACTAACATGCCTCCCACATGAATTCATTCACAATGACTTCTAGGGATGATGAAAGATAAAAGGGGCTCAAAGAAATCTTGTCCTGGAACTAAATTAGTTGAGGCTAGTAAAGTGATATGTAAAGAGGATCATGAATCTACTTTCCATAGTATTTTACTTCATAATAACAATAGCTACATCATTATAGGGCTTTTTAATATATTGTATAGCATAACTATCCTGGTAACATTCCAAAACCCCATCTTTGTGAAGGAAGATCTATTTGGCCTCTTGGCCCATATTTTAATCTTTAAAAATCTTACTTCTTTCTATCATAAGCCCTATAGATTCCACTATCATTTTCTTTGAAGTAACCATTTCTATCACCATCATTTTCACATCCCTATTATGCCACTTTCAAGTAAATTTATCCGCCTATTGAGATTATCAAAAGAAGTAGGGTAAGGCCATCAGCCTCCAAAATCTACCACTTTATGCTTTTTATTGAGGTTTTCACAAGAAATAGACTCTATCCTCTTTCTATCACTACTCATTATCTTAATCAATTTTGGGTCCCTAAAATTTTGGTCTATAGAAGGTAATTAAAAATTTAAACCCATTTCTTCATGTCATTTTCCAACCCAGTGAGCTTTCAAGATAAAAGTAGTGCAAATCCAATGATGATGAAGAACAAGTCACTTCGCACAAACTAAATCATGATAGTTATATCATATGATGACTACCATATTTCACACCATGAACATGAAAGATGAACCTTGGTTTTGATAATTAAAAGGATAGTCATCATAATACAAGACAAAAAAAATTAGCCACCATTATCATGCTTAGCTAATAATATGGCTTTAAGTGGGTAGTTACTCCCCACCCATCTATTATCTCTATTTGAACTTACTCCCTTGTTAGTGAGCAATTTAGTGACCCCATTAGCCTCCCTAAAGTTATGTTGAATTTTACTTTCATTAAGAGAATCAATAATGTTGACAGAGTCTTAGATCAAGTTGTGGATAGTCCAACTAGGTTTCTCCTTCCTCTTAAGGCATCTTATGATGTTGACCGAGTCTCCTTCTAACCAATTTTGAATTCCCATATCTTTATCCAATTTCATCCCTTCGTAAGCCATAGTAATTTTGGTGAAGTGATTAGTTTGCTTCCCTAGGTAAATTGAATAATCTCCTTTGATGTTTCTATCCCAATCCTAGAACAACCGTACCTCTGGAAGGGACAACATTACCCTTAGAAGCCCCATCAAAGTTCAATTTGAACCAATCAAGTGAGGGAGGATATGATTTCACGTCCTTTCTCTCTTTTTTCCATCCCTTAAACTACATTGAAAGATCAATATTCAAATCCCAAAATTTAACAATTTTCTGTTCAAGATTTGAAATGGTAAGCTTTCCACCTTCACTAGACTTATCCTAGAGAGCCACCAAGATATTTTCTTTAATGGAACAACATATTTTGGAAGACAAGCTAAGAAAGTTAGACTTAGAATCTCTAAAAATCTTTTTTTCTTTCTTTCCAAATCCCCCAAAAAATATGATGAAGGGAAAGAGACCATAGTAAGGTAGAAGAAGAGTTAGAAAAAGGGGAACCCAAGATTAAACTAAGTCCAAATAGAGGGAGGTAAAAAACACGTACATTGTTATTTCCAATATATACTAAATCATTTACATAACCTATGGAAGCATCATGTCTAAAAAACATACCCATTATAAAACTAACTATTCAGTTAAAGGTAACAAATTTTAAGTTTAAAAAATTCCAAGAATATAGCTACTTGAAAGAATATCAATAAACATAACAATTCCCCATAAGTAGTATGAAAAAAGGAATTTCCAAAATGGTTTTCTTCTACCAAAAATATGTTAACTTACGATTTTGTTATAGGTTTTCTTATAATGTGAAAAGGATTAGGTATTTAATGTACTTTGACACAAATTCACACAATTTTTATTTGGAACTCATTATCTAATATTGATATAATTTAAAATAATGCATATGTAAAATTAGATTGTATATAACATGGATGTTGATGTGAGGTGGAAATGAATGCAACCAAGTTGATTGATGAATCTTTGTTATTAATTTCCAATGAAAATTGATAAGTGATTACATAAAAAATATACTTGTAATGTGATTTGACAAAAAAAATTATTGCTTATTACTAATAGAACAATTCTCACTAATGCTCAATGCTAACAAATGAAAAAATAAAACTAATTACCTATAATAGAAGAAAAGGTTATTCAATAATTTGGTAATCTCTAATTCATAATTATTCAATTACATAAGTTGCCTAGATTGGTGTCTTTATATACACAACCCTAGACACATAATTTGATAAGATTCTCACATATAATAATTTAAATATGATAATATAAAAGAGAGATCACACACAAAACAAAAGGTGTATGGGGCCCAAGATGCTCTAATATCTAATATATACAAAAAATAGAGTAAACATTTGATGTATGGTAAGAGCATACACTCTTTTTGGAAGAAGTCACTGCATCTTATATCTCCAAGAGATCATAAACACAGTATCATAGTATTCTCCTCCCTTACAATGATACTAACCTCCTTTATATAGACCTCCTCATAATAACACAATTGAGGGGTAAACCACTAAACCAATATAGGCCTACTCATTCCCTCATATAATTAATTAGACAAGTTATCTACATAACTAATTTAAGTGATGTGTGCCACATCTTGGCATCTCCATCAACCTATATATTATAATATGATATGCCTAGGTACATAACATGTCATCCCTATTTTCAACATTTGTCATCCTTGAAACTTGAGAAATATTTAAATAGTAAGATGATTGTAAATCATTATGATGTCATGTCCTACCATCCAACCATCCATAAGTGATCTTCATGATGATTTTATCTTGACTATACTTAGATGACATCCTTGATCCACATTTTACTACACCCATTTGATTCAATTCCTCATAATAGTAAGTCATTTTCTTCCACAAATAGACATTCCCCTATATTTGACCATCGATTGAGTGTGATATCATCATGGGCCAAATAGTGACAATAAAGGAAAAAAATGTTTGAAAGTGTTAGCCAAAATTTTAAAACTCTTTTTTAGGCTTGAATTTTAGATTGATAAGTGAAAAGAAAATAGGTATTAGCTTTTCTAAAATGGATATTTGTTATGGGAAAATAGATAACTATTTTCAAAACAAATCTATTATGAAAACAAAATGGATATCCATTTTGGAAATATTTTTCTTTTTAAATTTTTCCATAAAACTATGGATTACATGTGGGAAAAAACAAATATCTTTTTTGGTTTCAAAAATCCCCCACCCCCAAAAGAAAAAAAAGAATGGGAATCAACATTGGGAATCCAAACCTACCTTTTCCACACAAATGATGACTTTGGGTATTTTCATTAATTTTCCTCAAATTCACCCTTGAGGTTGATGGACTTATTTTATCTAGATTTGATAAAACAAAAAGGGTATATCTGGGAAACTCTAGATTTGATGACTGATTATAATTTCAATAAGTAATTATTAATAATTTTCTACATACCATTCTACGGTAGAAAATGCTGATGGGCATTTTGGACAAGCTGATAGGTGGTTCAAAATTGCATCTACTCTATTGTCAAACATAATGAACATTGTCTAGAATGTGGAGTTTGTCCAAGCTATCACCTTTGGCATTGTCTTTGACTATATTCTCACAACTGATCGATGGAAAATGGTGTTGCAGGGATATGAACTTATGACTAATGAGGCGATGGTGGGAGGTCTTTTTCCATGGAACTTCTTTGAACATCCTAGGAAAAAGAATTTACTTATAATTTTATACGAAAGGGTTTGAAGTGTGGTTGTATGAACATGGTCAATAGCATCCTAGATGGGCACCACTTCCAACTCTCCCCAAAGATGATGTACAATGTTCGGGAGGTCTTCAAGGCTATTTTCTTTCTCCGCATGCATGCCCCACATTTGGAGCATCAACCTCCACAATTCTTTAGCCCCTCATTCCGTACTCTCTATGCGCTCTTGATGAACACCTCCGACACCATTGTGGCCCTTATAGAGCCTAATTATGCTCTTCTTGAGAGTTGATTTAGCTATGTTCTCCATTTTATGGTTTTTTTTGTTCCTTACAGGGGTGGTTGTGTGCCTTTTTACTATTGCGTTAGTTTTTCAGATGCTTTTATCTATCTATTGCAACTCTTGCATTCATGGATGTATCTAATCTTTTTATTAGTGTAGTATGGGTGTTCTACACCTTTTTTCAAAAAAAATGTTCTACATACACTATGTCTAAATTTCTAATAGACATATTAATTTAAAAACATCCATAACTTTCAAAGTGTTTAACTATTTACAAATCTATAAGATGCGTCACACTCTATGCTTAGTTCACTATAGGTTAAAAGAAATGAATTTCATACTTTTTTAACCAAGTTAGGTGAGCTAGAATTTTATTAATATTTTGAAAAATTCATAGTATAAAGTTCAAAAAAATATGTGTCATATCTAGACACATGTCCTTTACTTATATCTAAAGATCCAAAAAAATATATTTATTTTGTTCATACTTAAGTTGGATGGTATGACATCTACATTTTATTTTTAAAAAAAATTTCATAGTACCTCATTCAAATGTCCAATTTTCACCAAATTAATTTTAAAAAACTAGTAATCCATAAACTATATTCAATTTTCTACAAAATGTTATTCCTACATATTTTTCAAATTATGTAAATTATCTATTTTTTAGCATTTTTATGTCCAATAAGAAGTATATATTGGCCCATGATGATATTGCACTCACCCTATCTTTAATATTATTTTCTTGTACCTATAGTTTCTTGGATAATTCCATGTTGATAAAATTATACTTGACCCCAAGGTTTAGAAAAAATTGCCTTTACCTCTTAAATACATCCATGAAATTGATGAATTGTGTAGACACCTAAAACTGACTTGCCCTGCAAGCCAATTTCCCATATCTCTACACAACCAATTATCCCTTTAACCAATTAATTAAATAAATCAAATTTATTTAATTAATCCACCCTTAACCACTTACCCCTAACCATTCATCTTATTCACGTCTTGTGATAAATTAATTCATCTAATTTATTACAATACCTTACAACTTCATTCCAATTAATTAAATAAATATGTTATATATTTATTTGGTTAATTTATCCATCTTCTTAATCTTGATTAATTAAGTAAATCATACTTATTTAATCAATCTACCCTACTCTACCATATAAACCTAGCCTAGTTGATTAAATATCAATTATTTAGTTAGCTACTATGAGGCTGATTATTTTTCTTTCCTTATTTTGATCATTTTACATTTCAGTTGATGACATTATCATACTTTTAAAGACTATGGTTCCATTATGGTGATTTGATTATATCTCCTGATTTTGATATGACATTGATTAGACATATGGTGATTCGATTTGATCATCTTTTGATGTTATGTTGAGACTAGACATGAGAGATATATTAGATGATGTTTTGTGATGTGATTTCTAGTTCTTTATGTGATGATGATTATGCGACATTAGATAGAAAGTGTAATTTAATCTTGAATTATGTTATAGATGAATAATGTTACATTCAATGGCATGAATTTAATTCCAATTGCTTCGGCTATGATTATTCATGATATGATTGACACTTGATCTAGATGTGTAGGATTACATTCCCAGGCCATGGGAAATTGGAGGTAGTATTCACACATGTGTTATTCCCTATGAAACCAATCCATTCCCAAGAGGGATGAGGATCATGTTTGATTCGAGTGTTGTTTAAGTGCTTATTTATTTTATCATTTTGGCTTAGTACCCCTTTATTAAATTAATTATATCATGTGTTGTATAGTTTTTATTTTTGAGGCCATTTAAAGTGGATTTATGACTCCCTAAGTGAACCTTAGTGTCCCAAAACTTACCCTAGGTGGTTACCCATGGGTCTAGGGTCAATTTTGACTAACTAAACCTTGGGATAACTCACTTTTGGTTACTTTAAATTAAGGTTTAGTCAAAGTGACGAATTTTGAAATGGATAAGGGTGGGAGATGAGTCATGATTTGGGAAATATTTATCTCCCTTCCCAAAGTTTGGGGATCCCTTCACTAAGAAGACTTGGGAGGTCTCCAAGACTCCCAAGTGTGTGGGATCTCCCTCCAAGACCCTCACACACGTGTGAGAGCATCTTGGAGGGAGATGGCTCTCTTGGAGAATAAGAGGATGCCATATGGCATCCCTTATCCTCATGGAGGCTTGAAGGGGATTGCCACCTCACCACTTGTTCTCTCACACAATGGATAAGGGTGGGAGATGAGTCATGATTTGGGAAATATTTATCTCCCTTCCCAAAGTTTGGGGATCCCTTCACCAAGAAGACTTGGGAGGTCTCCAAGACTCCCAAGTGTGTGGGATCTCCCTCCAAGACCCTCACACACGTGTGAGAGCATCTTGGAGGGAGATGGCTCTCTTGGAGAATAAGAGGATGCCATATGGCATCCCTTATCCTCATGGAGGCTTGAAGGGGATTGCCACCTCACCACTTGTTCTCTCACACGTGTGAGAACACAAGTGGATAAGGTGAGGATTGGAATGGAATTGGAGGGTGACACTTGTCATCCTCACACTTCCTCTCCCTTGCAAATGGCATTGGAAGAGGAAGGAGAAGGTGACAAATGTCACCTTCTCATTCCTCAAGGCCAATTTAGAAGGCCTATATTACCTTAGAATCTTGTTGAGGAGTGTGGGGTTCTTGCATTTTTGGAGATTTTCTTTCTATTTTTGGGAGTTTCTTTTGGGGAGTTAGAGATAATTTTGGATATTGGAAGATTTGGAGAAAGATTGGAGCTCATCACCAAACGTGCTTCCATTTTTAGGGCTTTTGAAGGTAAGCTCCATGGCTATGACCATTTACCCTTGCATTTTCATTTATAGTGTGTTGGTGGAATTTTGTTGTTGTTGTTTTTTGTTTATGTGGGTTGAGAGTTTGGTGAGAGCACATCCATTTGGAGGTAAGGCTCAACTTGTTTGGGGTAGGGGAGAGTGAACCTCCTCGAGGTCACCCCTATATTTGTGCTACTTATAGCCTTGAGGGCTTTTTACTTGGTGTTGAGATCATTTTGATGGCAAGAGTTCCATGGCAGTTTTTGAGATATTTGGATATATGTGTTTTTGGACGTTTTGGCTTGAGGCCATCAGACTTGGTGTTTTGATATTTTTGGTGTAGCCTTTTGAGTAGAGGGGTCCATTCCCTACCCCCATCAAACTCATTTTCAGGAGTTTTGTTATGTGTTAATCCATGGGTTATTGCGGTTTTATTTTTGTGTTGCTTGTTGTGGTGTCTATGTGCAACCTTGTGTTTCCTACCTCCCTAGCTTGAGGGTGACCCACTTGCGGGTCTATGGTAGGGAGGAAGGCATTTCATTATGGCTTGGTTTCCCCTTTTGTTGTGTATATATTGCAGGTGTTTATTAGACAAATGGAGCTTTGGAGAAGTCCATTTTAGTGTTGTTGTAGTATTATGTTGTTGGCTCTTTGAGCCATGCCCTTTGAGGCCTTATTGTAATTTTTGGCAAGTTTATTTTCTGCCTAATATGTTAGCTATTATGTGAGTATCTGATGTGAGCACTATTTTGGTTTTTTTTTTTTTAAGAGAGAAGTTGTTATTAATCTATGTTGTTGAGTTTTTGAGTAAAAGAAGAATGCAAGAGAAAATATATTTGCTGTCATTTGTTCCTTACAAAAATAATATATATAAGTTGAATAAATTTTAGCGTATGCAAAAAGAGAGAGAGAGAGAGAGAAATTAAATATATTATTTTCTATTATGTTGCATTGAAATTTCATGTTATTAGTTTGCTGTTTAGGAAAATAAGTTGTTGAAAATTTAGATGAAATTGTAATTTCTACCTTATAGGTTCATTAAAAATAAAATAAAAAAATTCTGTATATTTATGTTTTTTTTTAAAAAAAATGCTACTAGATTATTACTTATGAGATAAAACAGAAAATTTGTATTCTCTATTAATTAAAACCATTGTTATCGAGAAAGTTAGTTTATATATATATATACATCTATTAATTGGCTAGATCTAAACTTGATGTTCATTATGTGACACTATATATATACTGAAATTAGAAAAATGCATATATGTTTACTGTATATATTAAAATACACACACACACACACAAACACACACACACACACACATATATATAAGTGCATATATATATACTAATATTAAAAAAAGAAAAATGCATATATAACAGTGTATATATACATATATATATACCTATACATATATATACATATATATACATATACATATATATACATACATATACATATATATACACATACATATATATACATACATATATACACATATATATACTCAGATTTTTTTTGCAAACTATAGAGTAAAAGTGAACAAAATCAAAATATTGATGGAGGGCCAAAAAAACCCTAAGCATAGAAGTTTAAACTAACAAAAAAAAAGAAAGGAGTTTTGGTGGACGGCAGCCATGGCCACCGCCCACCAAAGGTTCTTGCAGAGCAAGTGTGGGGAGGGGGTCGAGCTCTCTCCCACACCCATTCCCCCTAAACTAAACCCCCACTCCCTTGCGTTGATCGTGATCTGCGACGGCAAAACCATGATGGTCGTCGGATTCCTTGTTGTATAAAATTTACTTCCTGCAATATATATATATAAAGGAGTTTTGGTGGATGGCAGCCATGGCCACCGCCCACCAAAGGTTCTTGCAGAGCAAGTGTGGGGAGGGGGTCGAGCCCCCTCCCACACCCATTCCCCCTAAACTAAACCCCCACTCCCTTGCGTTGATCGCGATCTGCGGCTGCAAAACCACGACGGTCATGGAGGAGTTCTCCAACCTGCAAAAAAGAGTGAAGGAAAAGAAGACAAGAATGGAGAAACAAAACAAAAAGAGAAGAGGAAACAAAAAAAAAAGTTAGGGCAAACCCATAAGGAAACTAATAAAATAATATTAGGGCTTCCAAGAGAAGAAAACAATAAAATATGGTTTAGGGTGAGCGTAGATGTGAGGAATTTATCTTATCATTTAATTTAAATCATCTATTTTGTTTTTCCCTTGTGCACGGCAAATTTTATTCCCTTTATTTTTGCCCTTGGGTAATTTTGAATTCCCTTGTGCTTCATTTAAATTGTTTTAATTTAATTGGGGGTTTTGAATTTTTGTCTGTGGAATTATATTTCTAAGGAAAAGGGTTAAATTGTTTTAAATGGGAAGTGTGTTCCCTTTTTAATTTATTTAATCGGGACATTTAATTCTTCTTCCCTAGCGCGTTTTAGCCGTTTTATTCGGTCGAATTTATTATTATTTTACAGTGAGAGGTATTTTAATCTTTCCCTTTTCTCTATTATTTTTGAGTTGGTTAATAAATATAATGTCAAAATTATATTTATTATCAGACTTAATTTTGAAATTTATTTTTGGTGTCATTTAATTATTTTATTTTCAAATTTTAATATTTATTGCAAGTTTGATTTAATTGGCCTTGGCAAGTATTTAATTTTTAATTTTTAATTTTTTCTTAAGTGTAATTCTTATTTTTAAATTTTGCTTGAATTCTTGTTGGAGTTTTTATTTTATTTTATTTTAATTCGATTATTGAAAACATATAATGCTGTCAAATTTTTCCTAGATTTTAGGGTTTTAATTTTACATCATTTTATTGACTTTCATTTTATCACTCTATTTTATCATGTGTCCATTATGCCATTATTTCATATTCATTTATACGATTGCATTTTGTTTTAGAGATAGGGTTTGGCTTCAAATCTGATGAAATCACCTTCTCACCTAGGAGACTCAGGGTTCATATTAAACCGTCCTAACCCTAAAAGAGGCACGCTTCACGTCGCATACCCCCTAGATGACTTTCATCATGGAGGGGACAGAGTAGGATAATGCATGTCCCCCAATTATGTTTGACATGTTTACGCCTCATGTGTATTGCCACCGAGCACACAGACACGTTCGAGGGGATTCCTAGGGATAGGTAGAAAAGTTTTCCATAACTCATGTCATGACCACATGTCAAATGTGGACATGACATGTGTGTTGTGTGTCGTGACTACATGGGAAATGTGGGCATGACATTTGGTATTAGAGCCCAAGTTTAAACACTGGGCTTGTTTAGGGCACATTATTATTTCTGCAACTTTGATTAATTTGCGGTTACCTCATTTTTGTAGGATGCCTCCCTGATGAGTTCGGTGAGCGTAATCTTGCCGCATGGCATCCGTCAAGGTGCACAGTGATTCTTTAGCTAAGGGATAGGCACCGCCGGCCCCACAAGTACCGCAGGCACCATCGACCCTACCTATACCAAATATTGGGCCACAGATATTACAGGCACTACAGGTAGTGTTAGATAGGTTTCCACCAGCCGTAGTTGAGCTGCGCATAGAGCCACGTGTTGAGCCCCATGATGATCCGCAAGAGGAGCTATGCATGGAGCCACTAGTAGAGTCATGTGTTGAGCCACATGTGGAACCCCGCGTTGAGCCACAAGAGGCACCACGTGTGGAGCCATATGTTGAGGTACTAGATACGATGGCAGAGGAGGTTAGTTCGGCCAATAGGGCCTGTAGCAGGAGCCCTCCATGTCATGCTAGACATGAGGAGGCAGTGCAAGTGGAGCATATTATTCACCGGCCTTATGCTTATTATGCGGATGAACCTATTAGAGGGCACAGAGACCAAGGAGATCCCATCAGGGATTTGTTGAGGCTGAATCCTCCTACTTTCATCGGGACCACAAAGGGAGCTGAGGTAGAGGCCTGGCTCATCAGCTTAGACAGATGCTTCGTATTGCATCCTTATGAGGGCAATATGAAGGCTTGTGTGGCAGTCCACCTATTGCGAGATGCAATAGCTACTTGGTGGTGCACTGAGGAGTGCAAGCGCCATCTATCATTAGACACACTCACATGGGAGACCTTCATTAAGCACTTCAATGCACAGTATTTATCAAATCACTATAGACAGTGTCGCATAGATGATTTTCACAACCTTTAGCAGAGAGGACTTATCATTGTTTAGTATGAGGGTAGATTTACCAAGTTGTCTCGATATGCAGAGTATCTCCATGACGAGAAACTCCTAGTTCATAAGTTTATCAGAGGATTGAACCATAGCATAGCAGGGCCTGTATGCATGGTAGACCCCCAGACATTGAGTGATGCTGCCGAGAAGGCATACATAGCTGAGGAGATATAGGGACAAGGGAGGAGTTCATGCCCTCAGTTTCAGGATCGTGGGCAGTAGCAGCGTCAACAGAGTTACCGCAGACCACCACCACCACCTCAGAGAGGAGGATTTAGTTTTGCATCCTTACCTCATAGGCCCCCACAACAGTAGCTACAGCAGCAACAGAGACCCAAGCCACAGCAGAGGGCACATGGGGGTCATAATTGAGGTTGGTAGTAGTAGAGACCACCTATGGGACCCACGAGGTCATAGCATTCATACAGGGGTTCACAGGGATTCACAGGTAGATCTGGACATTAGCAGTCGAGTAGGACTCAGACTAGATATGTACAGGCTAGGGGCCCATGTTATGTGTGTGGTGGAGCAAGACATCTAGCCAGAGAGTATCCATAGGGCTTTACAGTAGGGGGCAGCCTCGTGTAGGAGGATCAGGGTAGATAGTTGGAGATGTGGGTAGGTCCCACCATATGTTCGTAGTGGTTGATAACTGCCAGGCTAATTTTTAGGCATCAGTGATTGAGACATCAGGTATGATAGGGGGTGTCCCCATTTCTATTCTCTTTGACTCTGGTGCTACTAACTCTTTCATATCTCCATCATTAGTGGAGCGTTGCAGGTTGGTGGCCATTAGGCAGGGTGATAGGTGGGTGGTTGAGTTGGCCTCAGGGGCCAAGATGATAGCAGATGCCTTAGTCCACAACTGTGAGATTTCTTTGGGACCTTTTTCCATAGTATGTGACCTTAGAGTTATGACATTAGGATCCTATAATGTGGTTTTGGGTATGGACTGGCTTGGGGCTCATCGAGCCAAGCTAGATTGTGGCCAAAAGGTGATTAGTTGCTTAGACGATCGTGGTACATCATTGGAGATTGTGGGCATTTAGAAGCCCACAGTAGTGCGTATGATATCCTCTTAGTAGCTTAAGCACTACATGCATAAGGGATGCTAGATGTTCACTATCATAGTGAGTGACAAATTAGATGACGAGCCTGAGACATCCTTGGATGATCATCCCATCCTGAGAGAGTTTGCCGATATGTTTCTAGCAGAGTTACTGGGGATGCCACCTCGTTGTGAGGTAGACTTTCATATTGACTTAGTACCGAGTGCCAAACCAGTGTCCCGTGCACCCTATAGGATGACCACTCATGAGCTCACAGATCTCAAGTTACAGCTTGAGGACTTGCTCGAGAAGGGGCACATCTAACCGAGCATTTCACCTTGGGGCGCTCCTGTCATCTTCGTGAAGAAGAAGGATGGGTCTCTTCGATTATGCATGAATTATAGGCAGTTGAACAAGGTGATGGTGAAGAAGCGTTATCCTCTTCCCATGATTGATGATCTCTTCGATCAGATGTAGGGAGTCAGGGTGTTCTCTAAGATTGACCTAAAGTCTGGTTACCATCAGTTGTATATCACAGAGGCAGACATCCAGAAGACCATCTTCCAGACTTGATATGGCCATTATGAGTTCATTGTGATCCCCTTTGGTTTGATGAATGCCCCTACAGTGTTCATGAGTCTCATGAACAGGGTGTTCCGTACCTACTTGGATCAGTTCAAGATTATTTTCCTCAATGACATTCTGATCTATTCACGGACTAAGGAGGAGCATGAGGAGCACCTACACCAGGTTCTACAGTGTTTGAGGGAACATTATCTTTATGGGAACTTGGTGAAGTGTGCATTTTTCAGGATAGAGGTACAGTATTTGGGGTATATCCTATCTGGTGATGAAATCTCAGTAGATCCATCGAAGATCAGGGCTATAAGAGATTGGCCAGTACCCACTAGTGTGACAGAGGTCAGGAGTTTTATGGGGTTAGCTGGTTATTACCATTGTTTTGTTGAGGTTTTTTCTCATATAGCGCACCTCATCACTTCCCTTTAGCAGAAAGGGAAGAGTTTTCTATGGACTGAGCAGTGTGAGAGGGCCTTTGGGGTCCTCAAGGAGCATCGTACCAGCGCTCCCATTTTAGTGGTTCCTAATCCTGTAATAGATTTTATGGTTTGGACGAATGCATCACTTGAGGGTTTGGGAGCCATGCTTATGCAGGGTGGTAGAGTGATTACGTATGAGTCGCAGAAGCTCAAGACTCATGAGCTGAACTACCCCACTCATGATTTGGAGTTAGTGGCAGTGGTTCATGCTCTAGTTCATTGGAGACATTTCTTATTAGGTTGTCACTTCGAGCTTCATTCAGATCACCACAGTCTTCAGAATATCTTTACACAGCTAAATCTGAATGCCCGTCAGCGACATTCGATGGAGTTTCTTTGCAAGTATGACTTTGATGTCCACTACATCAAAGGGAAGGAGAATGTGGTTACTGACACATTGAGTCAGAGGCACCATGATATCTTGACCTTAACTCTGAGTGTGGACTTGAGAGGATGCATTATTTAGCATCTGCCTGAGGATGAGTGGTTTCTTGAGGTGCAGCAGGAGGTTAGATCACAGAGGGCCCTTGTGGGCAAGTTTGCAAGGTACTCACTTGAGGCAGATGGGTTACTTCATCTTCGGCAGTGCATCTATGTACCCCATGCAGGTGACCTACATACTATAGTGTTATCAGAGGCTCACAAAGTACCATATCCAACACATTCGGGGGTGAAGAAGATGCATGCCGACCTACGATAGCTATACCATTGGCTGGGTATGAGACGTGATATTGCAGAGTTTGTTACTTGATGCCTTGAGTGCCAGAGGGTCAAGGCCAAACATCAGCACCCAATGGGTCTTTTATAGCCTCACAAGATACTTGAGTGGAAATGGGACACCATTTCCATGGATTTCATTGTTGGTCTTCCTATGTTTTTGCGTCGCCATGATGCCATCATGGTGACAGTCGACAAGTTGACCAAGGTGGCTCATTTCTCACCTGTATGCATGATGTACAATGCACCAGCAGTGGCGAGAGTATTCTTAGATGATATTGTGAGATTACATGGAGTACCTCACCGCATCATTTCTGACAGGGATTCAGTGTTCACTTCAGCCTTTTGGAGAGCTTTGCAGTAGGTGTTGGGCACACAACTCAACTTTAGCTCCGCTTATCATCTCGAGATAGATGGATAGACAGAGCGGGTGAATCAGGTGTTGGAGGACATGCTTCATATGTATGTTATGGACCATCAGTCTAGATGGGAGGAGTATCTGTATCTGGTTGAGTTTTCCTACAATAATGGGCATCACAGCTCATTAGGTATGCCTCCTTTTCAGGCTTTATACGGTAGACCATGCAGGACACCGTTGAGTTGGGATCGGAAAGAGGATAGGGTTGCCATTGTGGTGTAGGAGCACCCAATCTACAGGAGCCTTCATGAGGCAATTAGCTGTCTTAAAGTTTGTTTTTATGTTTTCAATGCAGTTTTAAATGGACATTAAATGTAATAAGGTCTGGATTGACCGTGCTTTGCTATTTTTAGATAGTTTGTTAAGAGTTTGTTAGAAAGTCTGTTAGTTTGTTAGGATAGCTGTAACTCCCAGCTGCTGGGAGTCATTCTTTGTACTACCCCGTGAGGGGATAAATATGTGAGATCTGATCGATCTCAGGAGAACAACAAGAAGAACAGACATAGATCATAAAAATTGTAAATCAATTTTGTGAAGGAATAAAAATAGTTTGTGTTCTGGTGTAATCATAGGGGAAATCGTTTGAGGTCATTCCACTGGTGGATTTCTTTGAAATCAGTGGAATGACCTCCGTATCATTGAGTTTTATTTCTGTTCTATAGGTTTTTTGCATTTTCCATGTGTTGTTTGGTTAAAATGGTTGCAGGGGAGGAATCGTGTATTCTATGCATATATGTCAAATGTATGTGGTGAATATTTTATGAGTATCTTGCAGTCGCATATTAGGGTTTGCATAATTTGAAAGGAGTATCAAGATAACAAGTATGAAGTCTGTCGACGTTATGGTGTCCCACCAATGATTAAGCAATGTGTGTGCGGAGAAGAGTAATCGGCGTAAGGTTAGATATCGGCGAAGGAGTTTAAAGTTAGGCCGATAGTCATAGTCTGGCCGACGGTGGAGTTGGCGTTCAGCATATCAGAGTGACAAAGGAGATTGGCAGGAGGCTTAAGGTGTTCACCGATAGGTGATAAGGAGTTTGGCGTCGGTGTGAAGTGGAGCGTCGGGGAGACCTTCTGTGGCTAGACCAATATCATAGTTGTTATCGATAGGCAACCAAAGGTGAAATCTCTACGTCGGCATGAGATGCATATCGGGAGCTTGAGATAATGCTAGGCCGATAGTTTAACTCACGACAAAAGTAAGCGGATAGTTAATTGGGGAGAATCGGTGGAAGTCTTAGTGAAGGAAGACTCATCGGTGTAAGTTTGCACATTGGGAGACAGATAGAAAGCTACGCTGACAGTATTAAGTCTGGGCGATGAATAAAGTGAATACATATTTCAGTGAGACATTAGAGATATCTTGCCGATATAAATAGTAATAGCTATTTTGTTGGGTTTTCATGGGTTTTTCACCCTATTTGTAAGCTTCTACTGCCCACTCTGCATCACATTGGTCCAGAGTTAGTTCAGGATATGGAGCAGTGGATCACACTGATTAGATAGAGACTTCAGGAGGCATAGGATAGATAGAAGAAGTATGCCGATGCTAAGAGAACTGATTGGAGCTTCTTAGTGGGTGATAGGGTATTCCTTAGAGTGCAGCCACACAAGAGTCCAATCCATTATGGAAAGGGCTCTAAGCTTGCACCACAGTTTGTAGGACCTTTTAAGATCATGGAGTGGATAGGACCTGTTACCTACCATCTAGCATTTCCACCTAGCCTGTCACGTATCCACAATGTCTTTCATATTTCTGTATTGAGGCAATATATATTTGATTTATCTCATGTATTTGATTGGAGTGCTCTATAGGTAGAGGTAGACGGGCAGTTGTCTTTGGAGCCAATTCGCACATTGGCTCGTCAGATGCTGGGCCTTCAAAGTTGAGAGCTAGACCAGGTTAGGGTCTAGTGGAATCGTTATGATGAAGTCACAGCAACTTGGGAGGATGTAGCTAGTTTGAGGGCACTCTATCCTCACCTTTTTGATGACTTCTAGGAGGAAGTTTAGTCTTAGGGGGGGAGGATGTGAGGTCGATTATTTTTCCTTCCTTATTTTGATAATTTTACATTTCAGTTGATGACATTATCATACTTTTAGAGACTATGGTTCCATTATGCTGATTTGATTATATCTCCTGATTTTGATATGACATTGATTAGACATATGGTGATTCGATTTGATCATCTTTTGATGCTATGTTGAGACTAGACATGCGAGATATATTAGATGATGTTTTGTGATGTGATTTCTAGTTCTTTATGTGATGATGATTATGCAACATTAGATAGAATATGCAGTTTAATCTTGAATTATGTTGTAGATGATTAATGTTGCATTCAATGGCATGAATTTAATTCCAGTTGCTTTGGCTATGATTATTCATGATATGATTGACACTTGATCTAGATGTGCAGGATTACATTCCTAGGCCACGGGAACTTGGAGGTAGTATTCACACATGTGTTATTCCATGCAAAACCGATCCATTCCCAAGAGGGATGAGGATCACGCTTGATTCGAGTGTTGTTTAAGTGCTTATTTATTTTATCATTTTGGCCTAGTATCCCTTTGTTAAATTAATTATATCATGTGTTGTATAGTTTTTATTGTTTTATACTACTTGGTATTGTTTTTATTATTGAGGCCTTTTAAAGTAGATTTATGACTCCCTAGGTGAACCATAGTGTCCCAAAACTTACCCTAGGTGGTTACCCATGGATCTAGGGTCAATTTTGACTAACTTAACCTTGGGATAACTCACTTTTGGTCACTCTAAACTGAGGTTTAGTCAAAGTGACGAATTTTGAAATGGATAAGGGTGGGAGATGAGTCATTCTTTGGGAAAGACTCATCTCCCTTCCCAATGTTTGGGGATCCCTTCACCAAGAAGACTTGGGAGGTCTCCAAGACTCCTAAGTGTGTGTGATCTCCCTCCAAGACCCTCACACACATGTGAGAGCATCTTGGAGGGAGATGGCTCTCTTGGAGAATAAGAGGATGCCATGTGGCATCCCTTATCCTCATGGAGGCTTGAAGGGGATTGCCACCTCACCACTTGTTCTCTCACACATGTGTGAGAGCACAAGTGGATAAGGTGAGGGTTGGGATGGAAGTGGAGGGTGACACTTGTCATCCTCACACTTCCTCTCCCTTGCAAGTGGCATTGGAAGAGGAAGGAGAAGCTGACAAGTGTCACCTTCTCATTCCTCAAGGGAAATTTAGAAGGCCTATATTATCTTCTCTTGTTGAGGAGTGTGGGGTTCTTGCATTTTTGGAGTTTTTTTTTAATTTTTGGGAGTTTCTTTTGGGGAGTTAGAGATAATTTTGGAGATTGGAAGATTTGGAGAATGCTTGCAGCTCATCGCTAAATGTGCTTCCATTTTTAGGACTTTTGAAGGTAAGCTCCATGGCTATGGCCATTTACCCTTGCATTTTCATTTATTGTGTGTTGGTGGAATTTTGTTGTTGTTTTTTTTTTTATGTGGGTTGGGAGTTTGGTGAGAGCACCTCCATTTGGAGGTAAGGATCAACTTGTTTGGGGTAGGGGAGAGTGAACTTCCTCAAGGTCACCCCCATATTTGTGCTACTTATAGCCTTGAGGGCTTTTTACTTGGTGTTGAGATCAATTTTATGGCAAGAGTGCCATGGCAGTTTTTGAGATATTTGGAGATATGTGTTTTTGGAGGTTTTGGCTTGAGGCCATGAGAATTAGTGTTTTGATATTTTTCGTGTGGCCTTTTAAATAGAGGGGTCCATTCCCTACCCCCATCAAACTCATTTTCATGAGTTTTGTTATGTGTTAACCCATGGGTTATTGTGGTGTTATTTTTGTGTTGCTTGTTGTGGTGTGTGTGTGCAACCGTGTGTTTCCTACCTCCCTAGCTCGGGGTGACCCACTTGCGGGTCTATGATAGGGAGGAGGGCATTTCGTTGTGGCTTGGTTTCCCCTTTTGTTGTGTATTTACTGGAGGTGTTTATTGGAGAAATAGAGCTTTGGAGGAGTCCATTTTAGTGTTGTTGTAGTATTATGTTGTTGGCTATTTGAGTCATGGCCTTTGAGGCCCTATTGTAATTTTTGGTAAGTTTATTTTTTGCCCAATATGTTGGTTGTTATGTGAGTATCTAATGTGAGCACTATTTTGGTTTTTTTTTTTAAAAGAGAGAAGTTGTTATTAATCTATGTTGTTGAGTTTTTGAGTAAAGGAAGAATGCAAGAGAAAATATATTTGCTATCATTTTTTCCTTACAAAAAATATATATATATAAGTTGCTGAATAAATTTTAGTGTATGCAAAAAGAGAGAGAAATTAAATATATTATTTTTTGTTATGTTGCATTGAAATTTCATGTTATTAGTTTGCTGTTTGGGAAAATAAGTTGTTGAAAAATTAGATAAAATTATAATTTCTACCTTATAGGTTTATTAAAAAAAAAATCTTTGTATATTAATGTTTTTTAAAAAAACAAAAAGCTACTGGATTATTACTTATGAGATAAAACAGAAAATTTGTATTCTCTGTTAATTAAAACTATTATTATTGAGAAAGTTAGTTTATATATATATGGAAATATATATATATATATATATATATATATATATATATATATATATATATATATATATATATATATATATATATATATATATATATATATATATGGAAATACATACATACATATATATATATATATACATATACATATATATATATATATATATATATATTGGCTAGATCTAAACGTGTTGTTCATTATATGACACTGTATATATATACTAAAAATAGAAAAATGCATATATGTTTACTATATATATTAAAATACACACACACACAGATATATATATCTATATACTCTCAAATTTTTTTTGCAAACTGTAGAGTAAAAGTGAATAGAATCAAAATATTGATGGAGGGCTGAAAAAACCCTATGCGCAGAAGTTTAAACTAACAAAAAAGAAAGAAAGGAGTTTTGGTGGATGAAGGCCATGGCCGCCGTCCACCAAAGGTTCTTGTAGTGCGGGTGTGGAGAGGGGGCCGAGCCCCCCTCGGCCCCGTCCCCACACCCTTCCCCCCTAAACTAAACCCCCACTCCCTTGCATTGATTGCGATCTGTGGCAGCAAAACCACGACGGCTGTCAGATTCCTTGCTGTATAAAATTTACTTCCTGCAAAAATATAATATATATATCTAGTTATTATTTTGATGGGGAAAACTTATAATGACAGTTTAATATTTAACTGTGTATATATATATTTATATATACATACACAAAATGTATATATATATATATTTATATCAAAATAGTAAAATATAATAGATATACCTCCATGAGGTACTTTCATGGTTGCCAAGCCATTGTGGAGGAGATCTCCAACCTGCAAATAAGAATGAAGGAAAAGAAGACAAAAATGGAGAAACAAAACAAAAAGAGAAGAGGAAACCAAAAAAAAAGTTAGGGCAAACCCATAAGGAAACTAATAAAATAATATTAGGGCTTCCAAGATAAGAAAACAATAAAATATGGTTTAGGGTGAGTGTAGATGTGAGGAATTTGTTTTATCATTTAATTTAAATCCTCTATTTTGCTTTTCGCTTGAGCACGGAAAATTTTATTCCCTTTATTTTTGCCCTTGGGCATTTTTGAATTCCCTTGTGCTTCATTTAAATTGTTTTAATTTAATTGAGGGTTTTGAATTTTTGTGCTTTGTGGAATTGTATTTTTAAGGAAAAGGGTTAAATTGTTTTAAATGGGAAGTGTGTTCCCTTTTTAATTTATTTAATTGGGACATTTAATTCTTCTTCCCTAGTGCGTTTTAGCCTTCTTATTTGGTTGAATTTATTATTATTTTATGGGGAGAGGTATTTTAATCTTTCCCTTTTCTCTATTATTTTTGAGTTGGTTAATAAATATAATGTCAAAATTATATTTATTATCGGACTTAATTTTAAAATTTATTTTTGGTGTCATTTAATTATTATATTTTCAAATTTTAATATTTAGTGCAAGTTGGATTTAATTGGCCTTGGCAAGTATTTAATTTTTAATTTTTCCTTAAGTGTAATTCTTATTTTTAAATTTTTCTTGACTTCTTGTTGGAATTTTTATTTTAAAATTTTTAATTCAATTATTGAAAATGCGTTATGCTGTCAAATTTTTCCCAAATTTTAGGGTTTTAATTTTACGTCATTTTATTGACTTTCATTTTATCACTCCATTTTATCATGCGTCCATTATGCCATTATTTCATATTTATTTATACGATTGCATTTTGTTTTAGAGATAGGGTTTGGCTTCGAATCTGACGAAATCGCCTTCTCACCTAGGAGACTCAGGGTTTGGATTAAACCGTCCTAACCCTAAAAGTGGCACGCTTCGCATCACATACCCCCTAGACAGCTTTGATCATGTAGGGGATAGAGTAGGATAATGCACGTCCCCGAATTATGTTTGACATGTTTACGTCTCAAGCGTATTGCCATTGAGCATGGAAACGCATATGAGGGGGTTTCTAGGGATAGGTAGAAAAGCTTTTCGTAACTCATGTCATGACCACATGTCAAATGTGGACATGACATGTGTGTTGTGTGTCATGACCGCATGGGAAATGTGGGCATGACAGCTACCCTAGACCTAAATTAATTAGATAAATAGTTATTTAATTACTTTTAATCCTTCATTAGCCTACTAACTAATTTGCTAAAGCCACATTAATTAATTTAGTCTCTTGATTAACTTATTCAAATCTCACTTAACACCTTCTCCCACACCCCACAAATAAAAAATTACCTTTTAATCCAAAGAGTCACACGATCCTTCCAAAACACCTTTCCATTTCCATGTAAGAGATCTTCTCCATGCAAAGAGCTCACACATGTGATTCCCAAAAAGAGCACATGTGTCACATGTCTCCACTTCCTCCCATAAAATTGAATTTTTAATTCAACACTACCCCATGAAATGAATTTATAATTCAACACTGCCCCATGAAATGAATTTTTAATTCATTAACATGTCATTATCCAAATCTTCCCAAGATGAATTTTTAATTCATCTTTATTCCTCCTCATCCTTCCCAAGGTGAATTTAAAATTCACTTTTGTTCTCCACCCTTCATCTTTGTTGATGAGACCTCAACCATTGATCTCATCCTCTCATCTCAACCCTTGATTCCAACTTTGAATCTCAACCATTGGATGAAGATCCTCTAAATTTGCCTATAAATACAAGGCCAACCCAATCTGTTTGAACAACTTCTCCATAGCACCAAATCCATGCCCAAATTCCTCCAAAATCTCTCCATCATGCCATCATAATGCCAAAATCCTCCTAGCCTTTGATCTCTCATCTCATATCTCTCATATCCATATCCAAATCATCTCAATCTTTAACCATTAGCTTCTGTGTATATGCACAAATATGAGGGACCAAAAAGTCACCACATGGCCTTTTTGTCCCATACAAGTCATAACGTGAGCATGTTATAATGTGCTCATGTTATGGCTCGGTATTACCGAGCCTATAATGTGAGCGCATGTTATAACATGAATTGGATTATAATGCAACTTGCATTATAACGTGAGTGTGTTTTGCAAAAGAAAAAATCTCACTCTCTATCTCTCTCACTCACTCTCTCTCCCTCTCCCTCTCCCTCTCCCTCTGCCCCCCCTCTCTCTTGCATTGGAGTTTGAATCACCCATGTCATTTTTGAGAGAGAGAGAGAGAGAGAGTTGTTTATGTTCACCATAACATGAGCACATTATGACATGCTCACGTTATGTGAATACACAAAAAGTGAGAGAGAGAGAGAGATGTTTAAGTTCACCATAACGTGAGTACATTATGTGAATGCACAAAATGTGAGCGTGCGTGTACGAGAGGTAGAAGGAGAGGGCGAGAGAGAGAGAGAGAGAGAGAGAGAGAGAGAGAGAGAGAGAGAGAGAGAGAGAGAGAGAGAGAGAGAGAGAGAGAGAGTTGTTTATGTTCACCATAATGCGAGCACGTTATGACACCCTCACATTATGTGAATGCACAAAATGTGAGCACGTGATAATGCACTCGCATTATGTGTTGTCTTGGTTATTTCCAATCCTAAGGCTTGGATTTATCTTGGGCTTCCAACCCAAAGTCTTGGACTATGTTTAGGATGTCTAAAGATATGCTTTTCTAGATTGTAGCAAAAATCACATAATCTGGAGCGTGCTCCCCATTAGGTTTGTACTTATTTTGATGAAAAGTAAAAAAAAATACCACCATAATCTTGATCTCTTTGTTAGCTATCTAACCATATAATTTTTTTCACATTTTGAGTACGTTAAGGGTTTCATCTTTAATTTCTTTTGTTAGTGTATCCATTTTTTGTCAAAAACTAGTGTCTAGTATTTTTGACCTTTTTTTTAACCATTCATTGAAATTTGAAATAAGTTACATTTTTAGAAACTAGACTCCATTCTACATGTATTAAAAAAAATTTGATTTTCAATTATTTTTCAAAAATTTTTGGGGGGAGCACTCAATTTTCTATTTTTTAGGATGTGTCTACTTTGAAAATTACTAAAAATTCAATTATTCATGAAAAAAATATTAGAAAAATTAGAGATAAACTACATGGTGTTAGCTAATTTCTTACTGAAGCAATTTTTAAAATACTAAAAAAAAGTTAACATTTTAGGGGGAGCACACCAGGCGCTATGTTATGTTTTTTTGAGAAAAAAAGGACCAATTTGTGTGCTCCCCCTTTTTGAACCCCTTAATTTCAACTATTTTTCAAAAAAAAATAGAAGTTTAGAAACTAGATTCGGAGCATTACGACTCTTGTTTTTGTTCCATCTTCAAATTTTGAGTGTAGCTATCTTCAATTTCTCATCCAACATCAATGTTTCCTGATTTTAGAAAAAAGGTGGCATTTTAAGACCCCATTTTGGTCCCCCATCTTTGTTCACTTACCCTTCTATCAAATCATTATTGTGTTGAAGACAAGGAGTAATCCACATTCAAATCAACAACACTTGGGTAAAGATAGGAGCTCATGGGTGTAAGCTCCTCCACCTTATCAAGGAGTGGGAGATCTTTGAAGGTATAGACATAGTGTTTTATGAATTTTGTTTGTCTAATCTCCTTTGTTGCATTTCCTCACCTTCATTTAGCACGATCCTGCAGAAATTAGTGAGAAGCATAAATTGAAGATTAAAATTTTCTTGACCAAAAAAGGTTAGCAATATCGCAAGAAAATGGTTATGAAATAGCCAGATATGGTACCACATGAGAGGAAGATGGTGCTATAATAGAAGAAGATGGCTCTAATTCGTGAAGATATAGCGCAACTACAAGAGGATACAATGTTGATCTGACCTATTTCGTCAAGAACCTTCAAAAACACTTCCTCTATTTCAACGCCATCCTCTGTTTCAACACCATCCTCTATTTCAACACCATCTTCTATTTCATCTCCATCCTCTATTTCAGCACCATCCTCTATTTTAGCTCAATCCTCTATTTCAGCACCATCCTCTTTGTGAGCACCATCCTCTGTTTAACCACCATCCTCTGTTTCAGATCCATCCTCTATTTCAATGCCATCCTCTATTTGAGCTCCATCATTTGTTTCAGCTCCATCCTCTGTTTCAGTGCTATAATCCTCTTTTTTAGCACCATCATCTATTTGAGTTCCATCCTCTATTTCAGTGCCATCCTCTGTTTTAGCTCCATCCTCTGTTTTAGCTCCATCATATGTTTTAGCACTATAATCCTCTATTTCAAAACTATCCTCTATTTTAGTGCCAACATTTGTTTCAACACCATCCTCTATTTCATCTCCATCCTCTATTTCAGTGCCATCTTTTATTTTAGCTCTATCCTCTATTTTAGCGCCATTTTCTTATGTTTTAGCAGCATTTTTTGATAGAATCTTCAAGCTTTTGCAGGCATCTAATAGCTTCTTATAGGTATCAAAAATGTATTTCAAAGCATCAATCATCAAACTACTAACTAATTTAGTGTAGATTCACTTGTCCAAGATTGTTTTTCTTATTACTAGCATAGTTGCACTAAAGTTAGTTTAGTTGGGAATTAACATTTGTTTGCTTTCTCTTGTTCACCTATAGATGTATGCTCTCCCCTTGCATTAGGGTAATCTTGGGGATCAAAAGTCTATTTTTGAACTTTTATCGCTGTTAGGTGTTATCTTGAAGAGTCATATTTTTCGTATGTTCTCCACTTGCACCTCGTGTGATCTAGGGTGATCAAAATCAAGGGTGGTTTCTTCTTAGGAGGCCTTCTTAGGGATTTCATCACCCCAAGGGATGACCTCAACTACGTGTACTGGTAGGGCATATCAAAGGGGGTTAGAGTAAAAGATGTACCTCAATCTTGTAGCATTGTCATTGGGACAACCTTGGGGCTTGGGTGATTCCAGACACAAGGTGAAGTGGTGCTTGCTTAACCGCTTGGTGCCACATCCCTTCAATGGACTAGTATTCATGGTTTGTGCCTCACGTACCATTGGGTATATAGAGGACTCCCTAGAAGCTCATTCAATCCTAGCTTAACACCTCTCAGCCATATGAGATTGTGATGCACAGGATACCTATAGGGATCGAGAAGTTACTCATTGCACAAGCCACATTGATTTTATCATCAAGTGCAAATGACCTCTAGAAACAAACATGCATGCCATGTATGCTCTCCCCTCACGATGTAAGGCAATATTGGGTGATAAAAATTGGTTAGCTCCTCCTCATGGACTTGCATGTCACACCTACATAAAGCTAGTGAGAAGAGATCATAATCTTGTATACACCCAGTTGAATGAATCTAGGAATTTTTGCATGAATGGTGTGTCTTCTATGTCAAAGCCTATGAATCAAAAATCAATTTTATGCATTGAAGTCAACCATTGTGTCCTCTTTCTTGCATTATCTCTTTCCAAGAATCTTTGATCCAAGAAAACTCAAATTCATCCATCAATCCAACAATTTTCAAAACTTCAGTCTTTTAGCACCTTCAGTCCTCTATTTAGCGCCATCTATTCATCTTTCAACACCTTTAGTTCATCTTTTAGCACCTTCTGCATCTTTTTTAGTGCCTCTTCCATCCATGTCCAAAATCAAATTTCACCATCGAAAACATCAAATTTACAAGCGGGGGGTCACATCCATCCCCTGCACCCTCCTCACGTCGAGATGGATTTTCCTCCCAACACCGCTAAACCCCCCCATTTATCAAATCCCATTATTTGAGCTTAATTAATCCTCATCTTTGATCTTAATCCCATATTATCCTCCTAATCACTTTCTAATCCAATATCCATTATCTTCCACATCCATTTATCCTAATCCATTTATCCAATCTTAATCACCTCATAATATTCATAATCCAACTCTCTTATCCTCCTAATCACTCATCTAATTATCCAATTTGATCCTAATCATTATCCTAGTCACCCAAATCATTCTCCTAATCCACCATCATTGGACTGTAATCCAAATCTATTCACTAAGTCAAGACAAGGTCCTAATCTTAACCACCTATCTTATTCATTTCCCAATTATCCAACTTATCCAAATCATATCTCACCCATCATATCCTAATCATCCTCATCATCCTTAATCCAATTCATCACCATCATCTTAATCCAATTCCTTTATCCATTTCATCAATTTCATTCAAATCAAATCCAAAATCTAACTAACATCATCCAACTAGCAACAACATTATCCAAATCCTCATCCAAAATCAACCCCAAGTCAAAATCATAACATCAATCCAAATCCCAAATCAAATCCAACATCAATCATCCATCATCCTTTATCTATTCCAATCAAACGTTCCAACCCCTAATCCTTAATCAACAAACCATCCTTTTGCAAATAAAACTTTTGTTAAGGACTTAGTCTCCTTCATCCTCCATCAACCTTTCATCCAAAATCCCAATCACAATCATCCACATCATTATCAAAATCCAAATCCAAATCAACCCAATCAAAAATCAAGACCTTAGTTGATCATCATCAATCTTTATCCAAACTTTCTTGAGATCATTAGTCTTCATCAAAATCAACAATCAACCCTCTTGCTTGATATCATTAGTCTATCTTAAGTATAGAGAATCATCCATCCTTTGAATCAAAACAAATCATCCTATGGTCTTGACATTTGATCCCCAACATCACAATCATCCATTATCCTCCATCATCCCATATCCTTTCAATAACATGGATCCTTATGTGGCAATGGAGCATTTACAAAGACTTAAATATGCCTATGAGGATTTTGATCCTATCACTATGGAAAAATGAAAAAAAATTATTAATGATATCCCCTTAGCACACTTGATCATTGGAGATTCTCAAACTCCTATTTCATCCCCATCAACACCCTACATATGCACCCCATCAACGTCATATCAACCTTCAACCTCATATCAACCTTCATCATATTAACCTTCAATCTTACATCAATCTTCATCCCCTTATACATCCATCCCATTATACATACCCAACCAATCAATACCTCTAACTTATCCATCCCCCAACCTTTTTTGTCCTAACTTTGATTAAGGGAACACCAACCTAGCACACCTTATAGCCAAAATCCAAATCCTACATACACAACCACTATCCTATGCGAATCCCCCATCACAATAGCCCTCCAATCCTATCAACCTTAATCCATCACCCAATCTACCTTATAATCCATCACTCTCAATCCCTCCACAATAATATCCCTCCAATCCTATCACCTTGAATCCATCAACCTATCCATCTCCCAATCCATCAATCCCTATCACCAATCCACCATCTAATCCACTATCTAACCTTCCAAATCCTAAGCCAACAACATCCAAAGAATCCTTGAGGGATTTCCTCCAAAGAACATTAGCAAAAAATGAAAATGGAATCCTCCGAATTCCCCACCCCTCCAACACCACAATCTAATCCAATGCCTATTTTTGAACCCATCGAAGAACCATCACTACCTAATCCCATAACCCACCTATCCAATCCCAATCCTAATCCTACACCATCCATGCTTATTATCCATCCATTATATTGTTCTTCAACCCATACACTCATGAAGGATTTCATCCATTGGATATTAGCAAGGAATCATTTGCCATCATCTCCTACCACTAACACAAGTCAAGAACCATCATGTAGCCATGTTTATGAGCCCATCCAAGAACCTATGTCACCCATCCAAGCCACTTATACTTCCATGTAAATGCTTGAGCTATGTCAAGAGATAATTCCAATGAATGTTGAAGCATCAACCTCCTATCCTAATCAAGATCTAAGCATCCCATGTAACCCCATCCTTAATCCCCTCCCATCTAGTGATCAACCTATTGATCCCACACCATGTTCTAACACCCCTTTATCACACCCCATTAATACTTTACCTCCACCTATCAATCCCATCCCAAATCCATCCTCCTATCCACTTATACAAAGAACCTTCATCCGTGGTGGCTCCCTCATAGGAGGTGAACAACTTCCATCCACCACCTATCCTTCTTCAACAAAAAATGGACTCACATCTTGTTTCCAAAGCACTAAACATCCCAGTTCATGTCACATACTCCAACATATGAACTATCAAGGCAAAGGCTTAGGCCTTCACAAAGAAGGCATCTTGGAGCCCATCCACACAACATTCCGTCCATCCTTGCATGTCCTTGGCTATACATCCCAAGGAAAACAATATAAACATGTTGGTAACATCCACACATCCTCCAAAGCCCATTCATCCAATTCCAAACCCGGTGCATCTCATCGCACCTCCAAATCATATGTTGCCATTTCCCTTCCATCATCATATCATTTGCAAAAGAATGTGACCAAACACATCCCTCCATCAACTTTACCTCCACTTATACCAAATCCTAACATCCCCATACTCAAATCCCTTTATCCTCCCATCCTTCCAACTCCTAAAATTAAATCCCCTTATCCTCCCATCCATCCAACTCCTAAAATTAAATCCCCTTATCCTCCCATCCTCCCAACTGCTAATATTCCTATCCTAAAATCCCCTCATCTATTTATCCATAAATCCACTTTTAACCCCTCTACCCATAAATCCTCTAAAATCCCAAATCAAGACCAACAAAAGCACACATCATCCAAATGATAATCTACCAACACACCCATGGGATTCAAAAATAAAAATTTGGATGCCTCTGTACATAAAGAAAAACATCTACAAAAGCCTAAAGATGTTATCCCTCCCAAATAAAATAAAAAATCCAAAAGACTACTAAAGCCCACACCATAAAAAAAAGCAAAAACAAAAATTATGTGGGTCCTTAAGCACAATGAAAACAATCCAAATGAGGCATCCACATCCAACTCTCAAAAATCCCAAACATCCCGCTCCCCATCTAAAAACCCCATAATTCCTAAGTTCATTTGGGTCCCTAAAACCCCAAATCAACCATCAAAAAATCCCCTATCCTGATCCCCATTACTACCCACCCCCATCTAAAATATAAGATTTAAAAGGCATCACAGTGTGTGCAACCATTGGTCTTGGTTCCCCTCGACCATACAACATGCCCACATACATCCATCTCTCCATCTTTCATCCACTATCCTATGTATCTACCCCATCACATCCCTATGGTCCATGCTTTTGCATAAACTGTACATAATCCACTATCCACCATCCATTCTATCTTCTCCTATCTACCAACATCCATACAATCATCATCTATAATACTATCCAACATGGGACCATATTCGACTTGCTATGGAAATATACGCTAGAGTCCCCATTCCATCAAAAAAATAAAAAAAAAAGAAAAAAATCAAAAAATCAAGAAAATAGTAAAGAGAAAAATCTATCCAATGGTGAAAACCACTGCTTGTGGTACCTTTGGCAAGTACCATGATGAAAACCCCTTGTGAGCATCATGCATAATCCATTTCCCATCCATTTTTACCCCACACATGGGGTTAAAATCACATCCTTCATCCACATCCATAATATCCTTTGCATATCCTATCCATTATCATCTATCCTTATCCTATCATATTCCTATCCACCATCCCCCTATTTATCCTATCATTTCCCATCCATCATATATACTATATCTTCCTCCTTAGATCTTGATAAAGACAAGGGGCAAAATATCAAAAAATCCTTTGGATACCTCTCGGCATACGTCCCTTTCCAAGCATATCCTCCATACATTCATATACTACAAAGTCCATTCATCCCTTCCAAGCATTTACCCATCATACAAAACCCTAAGCATCATATATAGAGTGGGGCATATGATTCCTTACAAGATAGTATTTAGAGAAAATTTTAAAACCCCCATCCATCTATCCTGCATCCCTATCCTATCCCTTATCTCTATCTTCCAATCCATCTATCATGAATCACCTACCCATTCTATTTCATCACCAATCCCCCAATCCAACCCCATCACCTTCACCACTAGATTTGTTCCCTTGTCATTGGTACCTAGCGCAAAGGATATATAAATGTAATCCAATTCCATCCCATAATAAAACCATACCCATCCAAAACTTTCAAAATCACAAAATCCAAAAAATCAAAATATCCAAAAATCCAAAAACATTCAAAAAAACTACAAAATCCAAAAACAATCATTCTAACATCATCATCTAAATAAACATCATCCCATCACGAATCTAAATATATCATCAAAATATCATCTCCACATCATCATCACAAACTAGAACTACATATTCATCATCACCTACATCTTGATGTGCCTTGATCTCATGGATAAAGGGTATGTAGGCAATGGAATACGAAGGAAGTTTGTAGTACTTAGGTACATAAGATACACCCATCCAACCCACTTGGATGGTCCCTATCCCCTAAGCTTACACTAGATCCAAATGCAATATCCAAGCATTGCATCACCTATCAAAAGCATCATCCCTTAACAAAAATCATCAACTATCAAATCAATATCAACCACAACTTGTAACCATCATATCTTATGCCAATCTTACAACATCAACCATCAAAACCATGCCCTAGGATATATTATTCCTACAATGGACATGATCCAATCATCCATTGATTCCTACCTTAATAGATATATCACTCCTATAATAGGCAGAACCTATCAATCATGATCCATCATGGCAAGAGATACAATGATTGTCTATTTCGTTCATGTTATCCTATTTTGTCTCCTTGGCCAAATAGTCTAAGATCCATGAGATCTTGGTGTTTCAGCTTCTGAGGATGCAAGGAAAAACATAAAAAAATGGTTAAGTCCCAGAAAATTTAGAGTTTTCCTTGTGTTTTTTTTGCCTTGCTGGGATGTCAGAGTTCGGGCTTCACGTCATCACCATTGTCAAGCTCAAATTCCTTAACTCCACGCCTTTCCTTTGCAAACATATTCTAATTGTTTCAATGCTAGAGTTCAAAGCTCTTCTCTTCTCCCTTCTTCCTTGGAATTTGGAAGGGTCAGTGTCCGAGCTCTGACTCTTCCCTTTTAGATTCAGGTAAGTATTGGAAGCTCTACAGGATGTCAAGGATCAGGGTTCTTCCCTTTCACATTCTTTCTTATGGGGCAAGAGGTCTGATTCCCAAACTCTAACCTTTTCCTTTGAAAATAGGTTGTGTTGAGAAATTGTGAAAGGTCAGTCTTTTCTTCTTCATCCTTCTATTTCAGAATGTAGAAGCTCAAAGGCCAAAGTCCGTAAGGTGCATAATGTGCTAAGTCTTTTTCTGTCAGACTTTAGAGTTTTGCTCTTCTGCCTTACCTCTTGGAAGGCTGAATGCTGAAACTCCAAAGCCCATCAATGGCCACATGGTGGCATTCCACTATTCCACTGTGCTCTTTCCATGGGCCCCTTGCCCATTCACAGAATAATGGAATGCTACCATGTGGAGATGATGTCATGACAAAGGGTAGAATGCCAAATGTTTGGGGCCTGATCTCCACTAAGGTAAAATCTTCAAAGTGTTGTAGCGGAGAATGGAGTTTTTGACTTCAACCTCCTTTCTTCTATAGTGATAGGATGGAGGGCCAGAGGCCTGATCTTTGAAACTCCAACAACTCCTAAGTTATTCATGGAGAAAACATGATTCAACTAGCCAGTGACCCTCTTGGTCGCCATTGATGCACTGTAAAGGCCCGTTTTCATGTAGCAGATGGTATTATCACCTCCCCATGCCATTGTTCCTCATTTGCATTGAATTTCTTGTACCCATGACATGGGCGAACCTCCTATTTCAGCAAATTTTGTTGATATGTGCTAGGGTACGCTTCAAAGGACCCCAGTTCGAGTTAACGTAGCTTGGTCAACGTCCCTTCTTTTTAACTTCTCACCTTTCACCATGGATACTACAGTGTGATTCGTAAGGCTATATATGGATGATTCAAAGATGTATTTTGGTAGTAAGTTGTTTTTTGGGCTATTATGCTAGGAAAATTCCTCTGCTACATCCAGACCTTGTAATACACTTATAGAATGACTAGATTTGATGTATTGTGCTCATTCTTGAGCCTTTGATGTCTCTAGTTCAACATTCAACTATGAATGTATGTGATTATTTTATGTCTATTTCTCTGTAACAAGTTTTTTACTCTTTGTAATAGTCATATGACCTTCATGATCAATATATCCCTGACATTTTGCCTCTCCCACACTTTGTCTCTGTGTTTCACTTGAATTTATGATATATTTTGTGAGTAAAATAGCTCCTTCATAGGTTATGGTCTTCTATTCGAAGCCTCCATCAAGGTTGCAAGCCTGTGTGAGTTCCTTTTAGGTTTTGAGATCATTGTCGTGTTGATTCAGTTTAGCTAATACACCTCATAACTCTGGTGCATCACCTTTTCTTTTATGTATCCCTTCTATCCCTTTTCCTCTAGAAAGTTTAGCATTAGCATTAGTTAATTTCTCTAAGCCTAAAGCTTAGAAAGAGGAACCAACCTTCTCTGGAGATCTAATCTCAAAATTGCAACGTCCCACACCTTGAGATCATTCCTGTTGTGTCATTAGAATGCTTGGACAACCTCCAAGCAGGGTGCAATTCTAGGTGATAATAGTTTTTGGCACACTCGGTGGGACCCTCTACTCTAAGTGAGAGTTGGACTGAGAATTCAGTGCTATTCTTGGTTCATTTGGTACTATTAAAGCATTCAATAGGCACCTGGTGACTCTTCTAATCTAGTTCCTACATAACAATTCAATATTTCATGCATGGAGTCTAGACAAGGTCTTCTTATAGTGGTAATTTCCAATTTATAGAGCTCTCATTTACTGATAGAAGAAGAAGAACTAGACTGTCTAGGTCCCATGTGAGGGAAAATAGGAGTAGTGATTCATTCCATTCAAGAGCTCGATCTACTCCTCATCTAGTTAATTTCTAAGTTAGGTTATAGTATTTAGGAAGAACCCAATGCATACCCATAATTACCCCGAATGTACCTAACAATGCAAGAAACCTTCCATTCGTTATATTCCATGGGGACAATCCTTTAGACCTAGCATAGTATGATGATATCCCCACTTTAGCCTTAAAGGCTATCCCATTTTTCACTAGTGGGAATTCCACTACCCTTGCTAAACACATTCAAGACATTGTTAGTGTCTGTTCAGTCCACCATGCCACTGCTGACAACATGGCTATGAGACTGCTCACCTCTTCATTCAAAGGAAAAGCCTTGAAGTGGTATAGAAGGCTCTGGCCAAATTTAATTCATAGTTGGGATGATTTGGGCACTAAATTGTGTTAGCATTTCCAAGACAAGAGTGACCACTTATCACTAATGGAGCAATTAGCTACAATCAAGAGAGCCCCTCATGAATACATGGTAGACTTCAACTACTAATTCCAAAACACATAGGACATAATTCCCTTGCTTGTAAAGCCCTCTCTGAACACAACATTCATTTATTATTTAAGGTCTTTGAATCCAGATATTGTTGTCATGATTCAGTCCATGGGAGGGACTGTACTGCCTGATGCCTATGACACAATAATAAGGGAAGAAAATTGCTTGATTCAAGTAAGGAAGATTGCTCCAAGGCCACCGATGACTTTATTTCCAGAGGCCCCTATTATTCATCCTATAGTGGCTCCAATTTCCACCGCCACTTCTGCTGCTCCTCTAATTACACCTTCAATTGAGCAACCAGAGGATAAAGACGCCAAGATAAGAATGTTGACCAACCAAGTGGTGATCTTAGAGAGGCTGCAGGTGTAACCCAATAGATCATATCAGCCTTCTAACCAATCATATCATCCTTCTAACTAAACTTATCAACCATACAATTAGACATATCAGCAAAATATAGCTCCATACCAAGGTAATATGCAAAGGCAAGGGTATCCTAGTTATATTAGACCATTAAATGTTGTTAACCCTAATGTAACAAGCTCCTTTAGACCCCTTGTGCCAATTCAAAACAACTTGGCCCAAGACAATGACTAGTGTTATCCTTGCAATTAGCCACATGACCAAAATTTGTGTCAAAGTGAACAGTTCAGTCATGCTTTGACAGCGCAAGAACAACCAACAAATCAAGAACAATAAGTTAACATCAATCAGGGAATGGTTGGAGGCCCAAAAAAAATGAAAAATGATGCTACCTTGATGAATTGGACCCCTGATGACTATTGTGGTGTTAATCAAAGTGTTGGTCCAATAGAATTCAATATAAGGGCAAAGAGAAGAGATACTGAATATACATCAGTGCCCTCAGATGGTCATACACGTATACCTAATGTGTCTCTAGTAGTTACAACAAAAAAAGAAACACTTGAGACTCATTCAAGGCATGCATATCAGACTGTTGGTAGGGCAGATTCTATACCAACAATGCAACCTCAGTCCAATCAGTAGTCAAAAAATGATCCAACTATCACTAAAACATCACCTAAAGGGCAGTCAAATACCCTTTAGCATACTGGATCAGATGAAGAAGACAAATCTAAGTGTCACCATGTGGGATGCATTATTAATCCCAGTTCAAAGAGATTTACTTCAGGAAGCCCTAACAAGCTTCAATCAGCTTGCTATGGAGACAACAAAAGAGAAGACAACCACCCTAGCAAACCTATACCAACCCAAGAAGGAAGCAAGCACAAGAAAAACTAGTAAGCCCCCTCTATTTTATATTTCCTTAATCATAGGTGATAAATTGTTGCATAATTGCATGATAGATTTTGGGGCAGGTACCTCTGTCATGCCTAAAAATATTGTTGATAGGTTGGGTATAAAGTATGAGTCTATGAATAAGGAGGTAATGCAACTAGATGGTACTGCTATTAAGATAGTAGGTGTTATTAAAGATTTGGAACTCACTCCCTGGCTGCTCTGTTTCACAAGATATCTTAGTCATTGATCTCCCTGCATACTTTGGCATATGCCTATCTAGGGACTTCACTGCAAAAATAGGTGGATATTTGTCTTTTGGTTGGTCTCATATGTTGTTTAGAACTAGATATGACACCAAAGTTACCATTAGGGATGAGCCTATTGCAAATGATCATATAGAACCCTACTCTCCTAACCAAAACAACATGAATTGCACAATCCATGAGTTGGAAGAAGATACCAACAGTGGGCATGAGGCTGCAACACTGGTAGAGGAGATCCTTGATATATTGCTTGATGAACTTGGGCTCATTGTTTTTAGTTTGATACCCTTGACCACATAGAGAATACATGGCTAGGTACTTATTGTATCCATGAAGAGGATGCCATTACCCCTAGTCTTGAAAAGGCAACATTAGATCTGGAAGGGATATGGAGGATGTATTTTGATGGCTCCAGAGGCAAAAATGGAGCTAGTGCTAGGGTGGTATTGATTTCACCCTGAAAGGAAAATTATTTCTCTTAATTCAGATTGCAGTTTAGTTATACTAACAATGTAGCTGAATATGAAGCCTTGATTCAAGGCATACATCTAGCACAAAAATTAGGAATAAAAGTTTTACAAGCATTTGGTGATAGTAAACTTGTTGTTTACCAAACTAGATCACAAAGTGCCTCAAAGAATGACTTGTTGAAGTATTATAAGCACAAGGTCTGGGACCTAATTAAAGACTTTGATGCCTTCAACATTTAGGAAGTACCTAGACAAAATAACAAGGATGTTGATAGTCTAGCTACCCTTGGTGTCTAGTTTGACATTCCCAAGATTATCAAACAAAATATAGATCAGCATGTAAAGGTTTTTGTGAGGCCAGATGTCCGTGATAATGTGATCAGTTGGCAAGTATTTGAGAGCAACCAATAAATTGTAAATTTTTTGCAAGATGAGGTAGAGTTTGCTTCAAAAAATTAGTCAGTATTGCAAGAGCCATATGGTGACCAGGTGATCCAACTAAAGACCAATAGGTTGCCCAAAGCATTGATCACTTTAGAGAACATATTTGATGCTAATGATAAGTAAAAGAAAGAAAGAATGAACATGACATTTAAAAAAGAAGACTATGAAGAGGTGGAAATTACATAGGGCAGATTTGTTAAACATGGCAAGGTATGTAGTCAAGTTGAGAGGCAAGGTTTCATTGAACTTTGTAATGAATTTAATGATTTAATAGCTTGGGATTACATGGATTTCAAATGCTTTGACCCTGGATTAATCCAACATACTATTGATTAATCCTAAAATTGAGCCACTAATGAGGAAGGAGCTATCCAAACTTATAGACGCTAAAATCATTTATCCCATTAAATATTCCTCTTGGGTAGCTAACCTTGTTCTAGTTAGAAAAAAGAATGGGAAAATTAGATTGTGTGTGGAATTTAGAAACCTAAACAAGGCCTCCCTCAAACACCACTATCCACTCCCTTCCATGGACCAAATCCTCCAAATAGTAGTAGGTGCTGAAAGATTTTCACTCCTATATGGCTACTCAGGCTACAATCAAATTCTTGTAAAAGAATCAAACCAGTATAAAAAAACCTTTACCACTAAATGGGGTACCATGGCTTACCAAAAGATGCCTTTTGGGTTGACCAATGCTAGGGTAACCTTTCAAAGAGAAATAGATTTGGCCTTCAAAGGCCTAATCAATGATATTATTTGAGTATATCTTGATGATCTGACTGTGTAATCCAAGCATGCAGCTGACCATTTGGGTAATTTGAGAAAATTCTTTGAAAGATGTAGGGAGTATGGCATATGATTGAATCCAAAAAAGTGTGTTTGTTGTCCTAGAAGGCAAATTGCTAGGACATGTGGTTTCAAAGGAGGGACTAGCCATTGACCCTAAATGAACAAGTGCCATTTTATCTCTTCCCCTCCCAATTCATAAGAAAGGTTTACAAAGCTTCTTGGGTAAAATTAACTTTGTGAGGAGATTCATACCTAATTTTTCTTCAATAGCAAAACCCCTCGTAGCTATGCTTCAAAGGAATGTTGCGTTTACATGGTCAAAGGAAGGAAAAGATAGTTTTAAAGTTGTCAAATAGGCCATTGCACAAGCTCCTACACTTATAAACCCTAATTATGAAAAGGATTTCATCGTTTATATGTTTGGAGGCAAGAAGGGTATATCAGTAGTTTTGATGCAATAGAATGAAGAAAAATTAGAATAGCCAATTGCTTTTTTCAGCTAGCCTCTCAAACAATATGAATTAAGATATGATTTTGTTGAGAAACAAGTGTTTGTTGTGGTAAAAGCACTAAAAAAGTTTAGACATATACTTTAAAACAACAAAATATAGTTGATGGTGAACCCCCCTAGCATGAAAGAGTTCCTCTTGAGTAGAGATATCAATGAAAAGAGAGCTAGGTGGATTACAAAAGTAATGTAGTATGATGTGAATATCAACATCACCAAGCTAGTGTGAGGCAAAGGCCTATGCAAGCAGATGGCTGGGGACCCTGAGGTAATAGATTATGTTGTATGTGTCCAAGGGTAGGCACAACCAGCTGACTCCCACACTCCAACTAACTAGTATCATGACATGGTCACATTTCTATAGTCAGGTCGATGCCCAGATGGATTAGGTCAAGACAAAATAAGGTATTTCAAGCTCTAGTCCATCCCTTATGTTATTGTTGATGGTGTCTTGTTTAGGAAAGACACTAGTGGAGTCCTTAGGTGTATCACTCAGGATTAGACCTCTAGGGTCTTAGAAGAATTTCATAATGGCCTTGCTGGTGGCCATTATTCTCCAAGGAAATTGCTGCCAAGATCATGAGGGCTGGTTACTACAGGCCCAATTTATTTAGTGATGGACATAGATGGATAAGGAAATGCAAAAAAAATGTGCATTATTTGTTGGAAAGTAGAGGCTGGCAACTCTTCCTCTTCATCCAATTCAAACAGATCAACCTTTTGCTCAATGGGGTTTAGAGTTCGTTGGAGTAATCAATCCACGTTCTAGTGCCAGCCATAAATGGATCCTAACAACCACTGATTACTTTACCAGGTGGACAGAGGCAGTTGAATTGAGGGATGCCATAGAGGCATCCATTGTAGACTTCCTTGAAGATATAGCTACAAGGTTTGGTGTGCCATCCACCATCATTTCTGATAATGCCAAGGCCTTTCTAGGCACAAAAGTTAGTGATTGGGCACTAAACTATAGGGTTTACTTGAAGACCTCATCCAATTACTATCCTTAGGGAAATGGCTTGGCTGAGTCCACAAATAAAAATCTGATCAGAATTATCAAGAGGACGGTGGAAGATAACTAGAAAACTTGGTACTCTAGGTTGAAGACTACTTTTTGGGCTAATAGAATTACTCCCAAAAGAGCCATAGGTAATTCCCCTTTCATGCTTGTGTATGGGAGGGAAGCAAGGGTTCAACTATCATTAGCATTTCCTTCTCTTGAGTTGGCATAGTAGCTAGAACTAATGGAAAATGATGCCATGACAATCAGACTTGTAGAGCTGATGGAACTTGAAGAGAAGAGGGATGCTGCTATGAAGACCCTTGACGCCCACCAAGATCAGGTCAAGAGGATATTTGATAGAAAATCTACTAGAAGAACACTCAGTGAAGAAGACATAGTGCTAAAATGGGATGCAAATAGGGCCAAAGATAGAAGACATTCAAAGTTTGATGCCATGTGGAGTGGCCCTTACATTATTACCAGTTGCAAGTGCAACATCACTATCCATAATGCTCAATATTTCACATAAACATCCATCTTAATCAAGAGACTAGTTAACAATATGATTATGCAAATCAAAATTTAACCATAATGATTCATTATCATTTCATCAATTAAGCATGTTATTCTAAACAAAATATAACAAAGCTTACAATACAATAATCATTTACATATCTTTAGTGAGTAACCATCACTATTCATGTACAAGTTATGCCCAAGGCATCATAAATAAATTTATACATTACAATAGACGAACTAGTCATAAACAACAAACACTGTTTTTGGAACCAATGACATCTGTCTCCATAAGCCTCAGCTTATCTCATGCTTCAGAAGGAGAGCATCATCCTAGTGCTTTTCCACCAACCACGGACCTGTGGTCCCCTGCTCAATTCCTAACTGGAAGTGGCCCTACCCTTCACGAAAAGGTTAGATATTAGGAAGCATAAGGTTATCCACTTGAGTATCTAGTGTTGTATACTTCCTAATGTCTCATGCTCACACAAATATAGATCCACTCTAACTATACATATGACATTACCAAAAACACTAGGCCATATAGGGCACTATGGACCGATAATGCATCTAGAGACGGATGCATTACTTTGGCCAAAGATTTACATACATATATGTTTCACAGTGAATGTAGTTGTATGTCCACCATCCTTACTTGACTTAGAAGTTGTCATGTCCTACAGTATGTTTAATGTGACCTCTCATGTCTAGTAAAATGTGAATTCAGTTCAATTCATAGTCCTATACTAGGACAATCGACTCCTATCTAAGAGTTCATCAAATGTAATAGATTACCTTCGTACCAATGAACATGTGACTCCTTGTCACCCTGTTCCATTTTCCAACATGACAAAAGTTAAAACAAGTAGGTTGCTTTCACAAGAAGGAACCTATGACTCCTCATCACCCTGTTCCATTTTCCAAAATTTCACTAGTCAAAACAAATTTTCTAACTTCTAACCTTCCTAGGTTCATAGTTTCATGTTGACCCATCCCAGGGTTTACATTCACGATCATGACATTTGAGACTTATATCATAATAGTATAAAATGATGGTCTTACTAAAAAGACTCTATCTCAATAATGCTGATGGGTTTTAATATCTTATACCTCATTTGTGAAGTATGGATATTCATAAAACATGGCTTCTATTTACATTGAAATACAAGAGTTTCATACTAATCTTTAGTATTCATTCTCAAAAGTATATAATTATCTAGGAGAAATAGTACCTCCAACAAACTCAGTAGGCATTTACTACTTCCTACAAGACAATACAACTTACTTCTAATTTAGTTTCTCCTTCATCAATCAAGAATCAACATATCTTTAAAATACATTAGATGCATCATAGTTATCATAAAACTATTCATTAATAGTCAAGTCCCATTATAGGGAATTTGTGACTCCATGTCACCTTATTCCACTTTCTAATTATGTCAAGAGTCAACCATATTCACCACCCTAGAGCTAGTATGCATGGGATCAATTCAATTCATTGTCCATACCTAGACATTCGACTCCCATCTCGGGTTTGTTTCAACCAATTAGGTTACCTTTGTAGCGAGGAACTTGTTACTCCTCGCCACCTCCTTCCACTCTAGGTTGTTACACAATCGAACCACATTTACCATTCTAGGTCCATCATTATTCACAATGTCTAAATCAATTATCATATAAGATATAATCATATTCATACAATACTAGGCATTCCTTGCCTTAGTTAATTAGTATGATTTTGCCATGAATGATGACTCTTGTTACCCTTATGAGCTTAGGTATTATCTCTAATCTTACTTAAATAAATAGAGGGTAGTTATCATTAATAGATCAATTCATTTCTAATGTCTTGGCAAGCATGCAAGCTCCCACTTAACATAACCATAGTCTTTAATAACTATACTAGTTTCTTATCCTAAGATAATAAGTATAAACTTGGGTAGTCTAAATACCCTTATTATACTACATTCTACTTTTATGCAAGTTGGGTCATCGTTTGGTTTGAGTGCTTTAAGCACTATTTCACTTAAGGTTGTATAGGCCATGAACACAGTCATAGACATTATGTGATATTTATGCAGGCTGTAACCATCAATGAGTATTATACATCATTGCTCGACACTTCTAATGCCTTGAGCATCTCAAGCTCGACTCATTTTATGAGTCTTAACCCTATCTTTAACCATGCCACGCCATTATTCAATGTATTTAGATGTTGGGTTTTATGCATGGGCTTGGCCATGATGGCCTTGAGCCATGGTTACATTATGGGTTTTCAATATGCAAGGCTTGACCTTCATGGTCTAGAGTCACAACATACCACAATATATATTACAATATAGTTCGGCTTTCATGGCCATGAGTATTTAGTACAATGCATGGTATAAAGGTTGAAGCTCGGTCTCCATGGCCTTGAGATGGGCTTAATAAAAGATTTCAATGCATTTCTACTCAGCCATAAGGCCTCGAGCGAAATCTCAACAAAGGTTTTAACATATATAACAATACAATATAGCTTAGCCACATGGCTTTGAGCTTAACAGAGCAAAGAATGCTTTATCCTTTGGCTCAGCTGCAGGCCTTGAGCTTACATAGCAAATAATGCTTTATCCTTTGACTCGGCTACATGGCCTTTAGCTTACACAGCAAAGAATGCATTTTTATATGGCTCAGCCGTATGGCCTAGAGCACATACACAACAAAGATTACATTATCACATAGCTCAGCCGTATGGCCTGATGCACACACACAACAAATATAAAGCACAGTGTAGCTCGGCCTTATGGCCTCAAGCCCTTGCCAAAGAAAATATATCAAAGGTATAGACGCCACAACAATAGCTTTATGAGCATAGGCTCCAAACAATTTGCATGCTAAAAGAGTTCAAAAGAAATGAAAGTCATATTCCAAAATGACTACAAGGATTACATCCTTCATTCTACCTATGTATAATCCTTCAAAGCAGAGCTATGATCAATTCAACCTTTGTTTGATCTTTCTCTGAATGTCTCCTTCTAGTACAGTGCTGGAGCTCTTCTCTTTTCCACAAAAACTATATCATGATCATAGTGATCTTCCAAGAAGACTTGAGGGTACAACCAATCCTGTATGCCTATTTTTGAGGAAACTACCATCCTCTACCAAGGTGGTATGAATGGTTTCTCCCACTTGACTCTCTACCATGATCAAGACTTGCTCAAACATGACATTTGTTAGAATATGATGAGCTGGAAGATGACATAGTAAACATAATAACATAGCATGATATTTAATATCAAGATTATATAATTACATTATAATATTATTTCATGCATCAACTAGATGTATAAGAATACTAAAATTAACTAAAAAATCATTTTCCAACATCACCTCCTACAAGAAGATAGAGTCCTCATGCAATTTAGGGATCGAGCTCCGCTCTCCCTTCATCACTAAGAATCTAAAACTTAATGGACTAAAAATGGATTTATAGTCCCAGATCAATAATACTAAGAGTGATAAGATTATGCTTTGACAAAACAAGACCAACTCTCAACTCGATTTGACATTTCAAAAATGTCGTTAGTTGAGTAAATACAACATTGTCAAAACAACTAAATCGACAAGATGACACAAAAGAAAAATCAACTGGCCAAGAAGAAGCGTAACTTACACCAACTTACACTGTTCAAAAAGATTAAATGTCTAACACTCAAATGGCTACTTACTCCACTTCCCAACATCTAACTCTTCCTCTAGGATGATACTCCCCTTCCTTCTTCGAAGGATGTTACATTTTCCTGTTCACACTCAAGACCACAAAACCATGATCAGTGCATCATTATCATTACCCATAATTCAAATTATTTAATGGTCAAAACTAATTAAAACAATCATTAAACTCATAATCAAGGGTTAAATTAGATATTTCCACAACATCAAATCATCAAACTCTTAACTAATCCTCCTGATTACCAATTAAGACTAAGATTAAGCTAATCACAGTTAGGGGTGTAACATACCTCCCCCTATAAGAATCATCGTCCCCAATGATTTAATGTCTCAAAAGTTAATAATCATAAAAAGAAATATGTTTCAAGAGCATAATAAGTAAGTTTTTTAGAAAAGATGAGGAAATTTACTCTTAAGAGAACTTTGTCTCCCACTAGGAAATGCCCTTCGATGCACTTAGCATCTACATAACTCTTTTATATATCATTAGCTTCCTCTAGCCTTCTCTTGATCAGATGTACTTGCTCTTCCATTTATGATAGCATTTTTGGACCAAGGCTAAGCCTATCTTCCATCTTGTCCCAACTTATAGGGGTCCAACACTTCCATGCATATAATGCCTCGAACGGAGCCATCTTAATAGCTGAGTGATAGGAATTATTGGTGTAGGAGCACCAAGGATACAAGAAGACTAAAATTTTGATTTCTCTTGTTTTGATGTTCATTTTTGTTTTGTTTCTTTCACAAGGTTTTGGAAGACCATTCTCATGATGTAATAAGGCTATGATACCGTGTTTGCATTAAACATTCATCATTGTATAGGGACAGTCATATATGTAAGCCTTCTCAAGGCATATAGAAGGATAATCTTCATGTTTGTGAGACTTATCAAGGCATAACAAGGAGTCTAGGGTGGTGTAAGGTCTAGTTAAGGCCTATTTATATTGTAATCCTATTGAAGGCAGTTTCAAACTCCTAAACCAACTATAATTATGCTAACAAAGCATGTAAGTAGTTGTAGTTTCCAAAACTACCAAAGGAAGTTCGATGGGAAGACGTGGTTGCAAACCTTCCCATCGAACCAAACTATTTTTCAAGAGGTTGGCAAGGTTAAGAACACATTGAACACGATGATTGTAAGGTGTGAAAAGGAGTTTAAGACAATAAAAATTAGTTCTTTGTATTTTTTGTGTTATTTTCTAAATTTTCCTGCATAACAGTCCGTACCTCTCTATTGTACAGCCCTGACATGGAGTCTAGGTTGCTTGGAAGTGGAGTATGATGAAATAACTATCAATCAAGACTAGGTTGGGCTCATGTCAATGAAGATAAGACAATCTACAACCATTTGGTATTAAACTGTTCACTGAAATTGCTGTCTTCCTGAAGAACTCGCTGTTATTGTGCATACCCCAACTGTGTACGGTCAAGTGGTGACTAGTGGCTATGTTGGAAAGCTAGTTTGGTGAGTCATCATTCAATTGCATATGCTTTGAGTTCTTGGCATTCCCTTATATTGTTGTATTCCTCCTTTCTCTGCAAGTGGTATGGGAAACCCTTAACTAGGGTTCTGACAGTAGTTTAATATGTTTCTTTCATTCTACTAACCCATCAAACTCTGTGATTAGTGGAATGAGTTTCCTAAGGTCTGTTTTAATGTATTGTAAGGATATTTTGGGCAGAGGACTGTTATTTTTAAGATTTCATTGATTAGACTTAGCAAAACCATGTGCTAAGTTATTGACAGAAGCAATAGTAGTATGGTTTTTGAGAATAGTCCATCATGACAGCAAAGGGAGACTAAATATTGTGGTTTTGGGATGTCATTGACATGTTCAAGTAGTCTTGGAAGTTTCAAGCCTCCATTTGAAGACTCTTGCTTCACAAACTAGGCCCAATTAGGTCTTAAAAACACTAGGAGGGTTATTGGTTAGGGCATACCTCCCAAAACAACCCAAACCCATTCTTGAATATGTTGTGGGAAATCATAAAGGGTATCTTTCAATTATCTAAGATTTGCATTTGGAGGTCAATGCTAGAAGTTATTAAGACTGTTCTCTATTTTTAGGGCTACTAGTCATTTTGGAGAGTTTTTGAAGGAAGTACCAACCCGAAGTCCAATCTACCTTGGACAATGGATGGAATGGGTCCCCTAACATCCCAAACCAACATTTCGATGATGATACTGGAGATTCTTTTTTTTGTTCCCACTTTTACATAAAGCTCTTCATTTTTGGGCTTGTAGGTGAAGTAGAACCTTGTCTAGTTTGCCTATCCTTTCCCATCCAATTTGCCTCTACATCATAGTGGTATCAGAGCCATAGAAGGTTATGTTGTTGGCCTAGTATATGTCAGTAGAGGAGAGTGAGGGAGAGGCTAGCAATTAGCCTCCAAAGGGGATGACCACCGAAGTGGTCAAGAAGTTCAAGGAGATGGAAGAGAAGATCAAAAGTGGAGTCAAGGAAGCACTCCAAGCAGAGTTGAAGGTATTGAGGATAGGGAAGAGGATAGATGAAGGTTCAGATGAAGAGGAAGAGAAAGAGGAAGAAGAAGAAGAGCAAGAAGAGGTAGAGGTACCGGCTGATTAAAGGCATTTCCTTGAGGCCATCAAGGCAATTGGCAAGGATTCTTCGGAGGCTCGGATGGAGATTCCCATGTTTAGTGGGAAGATGAATGCTGATGAAGTCATGGAGTGGATTGAGGCTCTGAACAACTACTTTGAATACAAAGAAGTTCCTGAAAGTAAGAGGGTTAAGTTTGCAAAAACTAAACTCAAAGGTGCTGCCCTTACATGGTGGAATTACACCCAAGTAGAGAGGGTAAAGAATGGGAAGAGTATGATCTCTTCTTGGAGCAGAATGTTGGAGAGGATCAAGTCCCAATTCATTCCATTAGACTATGAGGTGTAGATCTACAAGAGGATGTAAAATCTCAAGCAAAGAGATTTGGATGTGGCTACTTACACCGAGGAGTTTCACAAATACACTCTTCGTTGTGGGTACATGGAGGATGAAAAAGCTAAGGTGGCAAGGTATCTAAATGGTTTGAGGTTCAATATCCAAGATGAAATCAGTTTATTGACCCCTAAAATCATGGAGAAATGCTTTCAAGTAGCATTAAGGGCTGAAGAGAAGTTGAAGAGGAAAAGTGAGCAGCAAAATAGAGGAAGAGGTGGCAGAAATTTCAGAGGTAGGGGCAGTTTTGGGGGCAGAAATCAGTCCCAAAGAAGCCAAGGGGAATCTAGTTCCCAAGAGCAAAGTGGAGAATTTGATTCTAGAGGAGGCTTTAGAGGAAGAAGGCCTAATGGGAGAGGTAGATTTGGTGGACCAGGAAGAGGTCCTAATGTCTTCATGAGAAGGTGCTACAATTGCAACCAAGTGGGACATCCAGCCTTCAAGTGTCCTGAAAAGCAAGCCTCAAGCTATCATGGAGGAGAGAGAAGGAACCAATTGATCCAAGAGGAATATTGCCAAAGTGTCAACTCTCCAATTGGAAATGCAGCCCCGGTCCATGAAGGAGAAAGTTTGATGATGAGAAGAACCATGTTGAAGGTGCCTCAAACACAAGAACCACCTCAAAGGAAGACATTGTTTAGGACAACATGCAAGGCCTATGGTAAGATTTGCAAGGTAATTGGTTATTCAGGCTCAACTGAAAATTTGGTTTCCATTGAAATGGTAGACAAATTGAAATTGAAAAGGCTTCCTCATATTAGTCCTTATAAAGTATCATGGTTGAATAAAGGGCAACAAGTTTTGGTAGATGAACAATCATAGGTTGAATTTGAGATGGGAGAATAGAAGGACAAAATTTTGTGTGATGTAATTCCTATGGATGCTTGTCATTTTCTGTTAGGACATCCATGGCAATATGATGTTCAATCACAACATGATGGTAAAACTAATTCTTTCATCAAAACTAAGAATGGTAGAAAGTATAGAATGGATCCATTGCCTGATGAGCATGTAGAAAAGAATGTTGGGTCAAGTGTCATGATTGTGAATGGTAAAGAGTTTCTAGATGCCCTTAAGGAGGAAGGAACCCAAGGGTATGCTCTGATTTTAAAGCCTAAAAATAGTCCTAGTTTGCATGATCCTAGTAAGGAAGAAGTTTCTAATGAGTTGCAACAATTGCTAGAGAAGTATAAGGGGATTATGGTAGAAGAAATGCCTAATAAGTTGCCACCTATTAGGGACATAAGCCATTAAATTGACTTCATACTAGGATCTAATTTGCCAAACAAAGGAGCCTACAAGATGACACCTTCACGAAATGAAGAGATTGCCAAGCAAGTGCAAGAATTGTTCGATAAGGGATTGGTAAGAAAGAGCCTTAGCCCATGTGCTGTCCCAATAGTCCTAGCCCCTAAAAAGGATGGAAAATGGAGGTTATGCATGGATTCTAGAGCCATTAACAAGATTACCATAAGATATAGGTTCCCTATGCCAAGGATTCAGGACCTAATGGACTATTTGGGAGGGGCTAGATACTTTTCCAAGATAGACCTTAAGAGTGGGTATCATCAAATTAGAATCAAACAAGGGGATGAATGGAAGACAACATTGAAAACAAATGAGGGTCTTTATGAGTGGTTGGTGATGCCATTTGGTCTATCTAATGCTCCAAGTACTTTTATGCATCTCATGAGTAAAATATTGAAGGATTTTATTGGCAAATTTGTTGTGGTATATTTGGATGACATTCTTGTTTTTAGTAGGACCAGGGAGGAGCATTTGCAACATTTGGATAAGGTTTTGAGGAAGTTGCATGATAAACAATTGATGATCAACATGGAAAAGAGTGTCTTCATGAAGGAAGAACTCATCTATCTTGGTTTTGTGATTTCACAAGGTAGTTTGAAGATGGATCCAACAAAGGTAGAAGCCATTTTGTCATGGCCAACTCTAAAAATAGTAGGAGATGTGAAACGTTTTCATGGTTTGGCAACATTTTATAGGAAATTCATAAGGGGTTTTAGTCATATTTGTGCACCAATTTTGGATACCATCAATGGGGGGTAGAAATGTAAGTTTTTGTGGACAAAGGCAGCCAATGATTCTTTTGAAATTCTGAAACAAAATGTAGCACAATAGCCCATACTTGTTTTTCCTGACTTTAATAAGTTGTTTGTGGTGGAATGTGATGCTAGTAATCTTGCTATAGGGGCTGTCCTAAGTCAAGAAGGTAGGCCTGTTGCTTTCTTTAGTGAAAAATTGAATGATGCTAAGAGAAAGTACTCTACTTATGATTTGGAATTGTATGCAATGGTGCAATCTTTGAAAAAATGGAGGCACTATCTTTTGCCAAAAGAATTTATTGTTTATATTGACAACCATGCACTTAGTTTTTTGAATTCACAACAGAAACTCAATCATAGGCATAAGAAATAGGTTGAGCAAATCCAAGCCTATACTTTTTCAATCAAACACAAGAAGGGGTAGGCTAACAAAGTGGCAGATGCATTGAGTAGAAAATGTGTATGGTTCAAGAAATTTAGTTACAAAGTGTAGGGTTGATGCTCTCAACCATATGTATCAGGATGATGAAGATTTCAAGGAGGTATATGAAGTTTGTTCACAATTTTCAGACTCTTATCATTCTGATTTTTCTGAATTTTTGTTGCAGCAGGGGTTGTTGTTCAAAGGTAGCCAATTATGTGTTCCTAGGTGTTCCATGAGGGAGAACATCATAAAGGAAAAACATTGTGGTGGACTAGGAGGTCATTTTGGATTGGATAAAACATTGGATTAGGTGAAGAGGTTTTATTTTTGGCCTAAAATGCAATTAGATATCAGAAAATTTGTTGAATATTGTAGTATTTGTCAAAGGGAAAAGGGTACTTCATCTAATGCTGGTCTATATCAGCCGCTTCCTATTCCTAATAGGCCATGGGAAAGTATTAGCATGAATTTTGTGTTGGGTCTTCCTAGGACCCAAAGAGGCTTTGACAGTATATTTGTTGTGGTGTATAGATTCAGTAAGATGGCTCATTTCTTGCCATGTAAATGCACTAATGATGCTTCTCACATTACTGGTTTGTTCTTCAAAGAAATTGTTAGAATCCATGGTTTGCCTCTTAACATTGTGACTGACAGGGATCCAAAGTTTGTAGGCCATTTTTGGTGCACTTTGTTGAAGAAGTTGGACACTCAATTGTCCTTTACTTCATCCTATCACCCTTAGAATGATGTCCAAACTGAGGTGGTGAATAGGTCCTTGGGAAACCTTCTCAGGTGTCTTACCAAGCAGCATGGAGAGGCTTGGTATATGATCATCCCTCAAGCAGAGTTTGCCTATAATGATTCCACCAATAGGAGCACAGGAAGGAGTCCATTTGAGATTGTTTATGGTCTTCATCCATGAGGTGTTCTTGAATTGAGAGATCTCCATGGATTAGAAAGGAAAAGTGCTCAAGGTGAAGACTTTGCATTGGCTATGGACATTCATGATAATGTCAAGGAAACTCTTCAAAAGAACAATGACAAGTACAAGGAGAAAGCTAATGAGAGAAGGAGAGATGTACAATACAAGGTTGGGGATTTGGTCATGGCACATTTGAAGAAGGAAAGACTTCCTAAGTGGCAGCCAACCAAACTCCTCATAATGAAGATAGGACCATGCCAGATTGTGCACAAGTTTGGGCCTAATGCCTATGAGATTGAACTTCCTCAAGGCTTGGCCATATCTCCTATCTTCAATGTTTCAGATTTGTTCCCTTTCACAGGTGATTCTAATGTAGATTTAGAGGTAGATATGATAGCAGTAGGAGATGAAGATTGGGTCAAAGGTCTTCTACCCAATCAGCCATTGAAGTTGGAATGCATTCTTGACACCAAGGTTTTGAAGAAGATAAGAAGACATACAAACAGTTTCTTGTCAAATGGCATAGCTTGCCTATTGAAGATGCCACTTGGATGACTGAAGAAGACATCTTGAAACATGGTGTCACCATTGCTGATCTACTTCCTCAAGATACTTGAGTTCTCTTTCCACTCAGGGAGTATGGTGCAGGAGCACCAAGGATACAAGAAGACTAAAATTTTGATTTCTCTTGTTTTGATGTTCATTTTTGTTTTGTTCATTTCACAAGGTCTTGGAAGACCATTCTCATGATGTAATAAGGCCATGATGCCATGTTTACATGAAACATTCATCATTATATAGGGACAATCATATATGTAAGCCTTCTCAAGGCATATAGAAGGATGATCTTCATGTTTGTGAGCCTTATTAAGGTATAACAAGGAGTCTAGGGTGGTGTAAGGTCTAGTTAAGGCCTAATTATATTGTAATCCTCTAGAAGGTAGTTTCAAACTCCTAAACCCACTGTAATTCTTCTAACAAAGCATGTAAATAGTTGTGGTTTCCAAAACTACCAAAGGAAGTTCGATGGGAAGAGGCGGTTACAAACCTTCCCATCAAACCAAACTATTTTTCAAGAGGTTGGAAAGGTTAAGAAAACCTTGAAGATGATGATTGTAAGGTGTGAAAAGGAGTTTAAGACAATACAAATCAGTTCTCTACATTTTCTGTGTTATTTTCTAAATTTTCCTACATAATAGTTTGTACCTCTCTATTGTACGAACCTGAAATGGAATCTACGTTACTTGGAAGTGGAGTATGATGAAATAACTATCAATCAAGACTAGGTTGGGCTCATGTCAATGAAGATAAGACAATCTACAACCATTTGGTATTAAACTATTCACTAAAATTACTGTCTTCCTGAAGAACTCGCTGTTACTATCCGTACCCTAATTATGTATGGTCAAGTGGTGACTAGTGGCTATGTTGGAAAGATAGTTTGGTGAGTCATCTTTCAATTGCATATGCTTTGAGTTCTTGACATTCCCTTATATTGTTGTATTCCTCCTTTCTCTGCAAGTGGTCTGGGAAACCCTTAACTAAGGTTTTGATAGTAGTTTAATATGTTTCTTTCATTCCACTGACCCATCAAACTCTGTGATCAGTGGAATGAGTTTCCTAAGGTCTTTTTTAATGACTTGTAAGGGTATATTGGGCAGAGGATTGTTATTTTTAAGATTTCATTGATTAGACTTAGCAAAACCATGTGCTAAGTGATTGACAGAAGCAACAATAGTATAGTTTTTGAGGATAGTCAATCATGACAGTAAAGGGAGACTAAATCTTGTGGTTTTGGGATGTCATTGAAATGTTCAAGTAGTCCTGGAAGTTTCAATCCTCCATTTGAAGACACTTGCTTCACAAACTAGGCCCAATTAGGTCTTAAAAACACTAGGAGGGTTATTGGTTAGGGCATACCTCCCAAAACAACCCAAACCCATTCTTGAATATGTTGTGGGGAATCATAAAGGGTATCTTTTAGCTATCTAAGATTTGTATTTGGAGGTCAGTGCTAGAAGTTATTAAGACTGTTCTCTATTTTTAGGGCTACTAGTCATTTTGGAGAGTTTGTGAAGGAAGTACCAACCCGAAGTCCAATCGACCTTGGCCAATGGATGGAATGGGTCTCCTAACATCCCAAACCAACATTTACATGATGATACTAGAGATTCTTTTTGATGTTCCCACTTTTACATAAAGATCTTCATTTTTGGGCTTGTAGGTGAAGTAGAACCTTGTCTAGTTTGCCTATTCCTTTCCCATCCAATTTGCCTCTACATCAATTATTGTAGGTGAATTCCACTAGAGGAAGATAATCCTCCCATTTGTACTTCTGATCCATGTAGTACATTTTCAATAAGTCCTCCAACACTTGGTTCACCCTTTCAGTTTGTCCACCCATTTAGGATGATAAGCAGAGATTATGTTCAACTAGGTACCAAGTGAAGAGAATAAGGTTTGCCAAATTATTGATGTCTTTCGTGCATCTCTATTTGAGATAATCTTCTCAGTAATGCCGTGTAGTTTGAAAATCTCTCGAACAAATTTTTGAGCAATGACGGGTATCCCATCCATCAAGTTTCCAGTATAAAGTGAGTAGCTTTGGTGAGTCTATCCACCACAACCAAGATAGCATTGTGCCTATTTCTTGACATAAGAAGCCCTTGCACTAAGTCCATGCTTATAATTTGCCATTTCCACTTAGGAATTTCATGAGGGTATAATAATCCTATTGGGTGTTGGTGTTCCACCTTCACCTCTGGTATTCAATACAAGTAGCTACAAAATTTGTAGCATGATCCCTCTTTATTTCTTTCCAAAAATATAAGGGTTTCACATTATCAAGTAACTTGGTTACCCCAGGATGCCTAGAATATGGTGCAGAATGAACCTCTTTCCATACCATATTCCTTAACTCTACTGAGTTAGGTACATACATCCTTCCTTTAAACCTTGATAGCCCATTTTGTTCAAGGTTGAATCTTTCATATCTCAGATTATGTGGATTTTCCTCAAGGACCTATTTTACCTGCTCGTAAAACTCATCTCCCTTAGATTTTTGCAACACCTGATTCCTAAAATTAGAATGTATGGATATCATGGAGGAGAGGTGCCTTCTACTCAAAATATCTGCCACCCGATTTTATTTTCCTTATGTATATTTTATCTTGAAATCATAATCTGAGATGAATTTCAACCATCTTCTTTTCTGAGCATTAAGATGGGGTTGAGCGAACATATATTTGAGTCCCAAGTAAATAGTGTTTCCACATTTGAAGTGCATGAATGACTGCTGTAAGTTCCAAATCATTCGAGGCATAATTTTGTTCATAGTATTTTAGCTTACGTGATTCATACATAGTGACCTGTCCATCCTGGACTAGTACACCACCTAATCCTTCTCCTGAGGTGTCAGTAATGACTACAAATTGATCCTTTGGGTCAGGTACTTTCAAAATTGGTGCTGAAGTAAATTTTTCCTTCAGTAGGTTAAAGGCCTCATGGCACTTTTCTGACCGCTCAATTCTCTTGCACTTTCTCTACAAGGAAGTTATAAGATGTGCAATTTTAGAAAAGTTTTTCACAAATTTTCTGCAATTGAGCTTTTAGTTCCATTAGTTCTGTAGTGGCTATTCTATACAGAATTTTAGATATAGGTTCCGACCCTAGAATCATATTTGTAGAAAAATCAAATGCTCTTTTAGGAGGTAATCCTAGTAGCTCATCCAAAAATACATCCTTAAAATCTCTAAGAAAAGGGTACATGTCCATATCTGATCTCTTCTGATCTATGGACTCCCTCTTCCTAACTTAGAGAAGAAATGTTGGTATACCTAATGCTACATCATGGGTTCCAACATTTTTCCTGATTTGCAGCCAACTATGATTACCAACAAGCATCCCATACTACTTTTGGTCATCACTAGCGAAGGCTCAAGTGTGATAACACATAAAGTCCTTTGTTCACATAAGTTTCCATCATTTTTCCCAGTTCACAGCCAACTATGATGACAAGCAAGCATCCCATACTACTTTTTGTCAGCACTGGCTAAGGACTAGGGTATCATCATACATATTCACAACCATCAATGATGACAAGCCAGTATCCCATACTACTTGTTTCCATCACTGGTTAAGGAATAAGATAACAAGACACACATTCACAACCATCTGTGATGAAAATCAAGTATACCATACTACTTGTTTTCACCATTGGTTAAGGAATAGGGTATCTGTCACCTCCATAGTACAGTGACAACTAGCTAAACCACACCTATATCATAACATGTTCCAAGTTAGACTTGTAGGTCTCAAGCCTAACTCCATTTTCTTATCTAGCCTCAGAGTTATTTTCTTTATGCCCACTTTGGATGGTGTCATTATGACATTCATCATCATCATCCCCATCATAGGCATCCTGCCTGGGTCCTTGTCAACCCCTAACCTCCTGTTTGAGAGTTCCTACTGTTGTTCTTGTCTCTTTCAACAAGACTAGGATCTTGTCAAGCTTAGATTTGAAGTTCCTTGAAGGATGCCCTTCATTCTGGCTATCTCCCATTCTAGTTCTTGTATAAACTTTTACGACAATCTACTTCTTCCTAAAGTTTGTAGATTAATCATGGATTAGTTTCCTATACCATTAAATCCATTCATAACATGAATCTATTCTCTTTCATGTAATCTTTAACAACAAAGGAAAGATTGTCAAAATTTGTCATTGTATTGAAGTTTTCATTGCATTACATATAATCCACCAAAATTACAAAATTGTATTTACACCTTGCTCCTACAAGTCATTTTCAAGCTGGGATAGCTTCCCATGTTCATTTCTCAACTTTGAGATTTATCCATTCAGTTTTAGGAGGTGGATGTACAAACAGGTACCCATTCACAACCTCCCTGGTTAAATCATAACCCTTAGGATTATTTTCCACAGCTAGTGCTTTAGGTGCATAGGGTTCTAGTGATGCATTATTAGAGTTAGGAGTAGCAATCCTAATCCTTTTCTCAACTCCTGCTTGATACATTTAATGGAATCAATGAAGGTCTCCTCATCAGTTAACCATGCTCCTTTAAAGCAGCCAATTCTGTTCAAGTCTTTTCATTCTTGAGGCTTACTCCCTCACTAGACCTTAAGGTAACATCCATCTCTGGTTACCTTCTTTCTGGGTATTGTTCTCATTCTTACCATTCTAGCATAAGAATATCAAAGCATTAACACTCGTTAATGTTGGATAAAGAAAATCATTTTGTAGTGAGCTGATAGGTCCATGTGTTGAACTGGGTAGCTTTGATACCATATGTAACATCACTATCCATAATGCTCAAGATTTCACATAAACATCCATCTTAATCAAGAGATTACTTAACAATATGATTATGCAAATCAAAATTGAACCATAATGATTCATTATCGTTTCATAAATTAAGCATGTTATTCTAGACATAATATAACAAAGCTTATAATACAATGATCATTTAGATATCTTTAGTGAGTAACCATCACTATTCATGTACAAGTTATGCCTAAGGCATCATAAATCAATTTATACATTACAATAGACTAACTAGTCATAAAAAGCAAACACTGTATCTGGAACCAATGACATCTGTCTCCATAAGCCTCAGCTTGTCTCATGCTTAGGAAGGAGAGCATCATCATGGTGCTTTTCCACCAACCACGGACCTGTGGTCCCCCGCTCAACTTCCTAACTAGAAGTGGCCCTACCCTTCACTAAAAGGTTAGATATTAGGAAGCATAAGGTTAGCCATCTGAGTATCTAGTGTTGTGTCCTTCCTAATTTCTCATGGTCACACAACTATAGATCCACTCTAACTATGTATGACACTACTGGAGACACTAGGCCAGCTGGAGCACTATGGACCGACAATGCATTCATAGATGGATGCATTACTTTGGCCAAATATTTACATACATATACATTTAACAATGAATGTAGTCGTATGTCCACCACCCTTACTTGACATAGAAGTTGTCATGTCCTATAGTATATTTAATGCGACCTCTCGGTTCTAGTAAAATGTGAATTCAGTTCAATTCATAGTCCTATACTAGGACAATCGACTCCTATCTAGGAGTTCATCAAATGCAATAGATTACTTTCATACCAAGGAACATGTGACTCCTCATCACCCTGTTCCATTTTCCAACATGACAAAAGTTAAAACAAGTAGGTTGCTTTCACAACAAGGAACCTATGACTCCTAGTCACCCTATTCCATTTTCTAAAATCTCAATAGCCAAAACAAGTTTTCTAACTTCTGACCTTCCTAGGTTCACAGTTTCATGTTGACCCATCCCAAGGATTACATTCAAGATCATGACATTTGAGACTTATCTCATAATAGTCTAAAATCATGGTCTTACTAAAAAGACTCTATCTCAAGCATCCTCGTGGGTTTTAATATCTTATACCTCATTTGTGAAGTATGGCCATTCATAAAAGATGGCTTCCATTTATGTTGAAATACAAGAGTTTCGTACGAATCTTTAGTATTCATTCTCAAAAGTATATAATTATATAGGAGAAATAGTACCTCCAACAAACCCGGTAGGCACTTACTTCTTCCTACAAGAAAATACAACTTACTTCTAATTCAGTTTCTCCTTCTTCAATCAAGAATCAACATATCTTTAAAATACATTAGATGCATCATAGTTATCATAAAACTATTCATTAAAAGTCAAGTCCCGTTATATGGAATCTATGACTCCATGTCACCTTATTCCACTTTCTAATTATGTCAAAAGTCAACCATATTCACCACCCTAGGTCTAGTATGCATGGAATCAATTCAATTCATTGTCCATACCTAGACATTCAACTCCCATCTTGGGTTTGTTTTGACCAATTAGGTTACCTTTGTAGCGAGGAACTTGTGACTCCTCGCCACCTCCTTCCACTCTAGGTTGTTACACAATCAAACCACATTTACCATTCTAGGTCCATCGTGGTTCACAACATCTAAATCAATTATCATAGAAGAGAGAATCATATTCATACTATACTAGGCATTCCTTGCCTTAGTTAATTAGTGTGATTTTACCATGAATGATGACTCTTATTACCCTTATGAGGTTAGGTAGTATCTCTAATCTCACTTAAATAAATAGAGGGTAGTTATCATTAATAGATCAATTCATTTCTAATGTCTTGGCAAGCATGCAATATGCCACTTAACATAACCAAAGTCTTTAATAACTATACCAGTTTCTTATTTGAAGATAACAAGTATAAACTTGGGTAGTCTAAATACCCTTATACCACATTCAGCTTTTATGCAAGTTGGGTCATCATTTAGTTTGAGGGATTTAAGCACTATTTTGTTTAAGGTTGTATCGGCCATCAACATAGTCATAGAAGTGTTGGCCTCATATTTCCACCGGCATCTTTTGTCTCTTATCAAACTAAGAGTTACTCCCGATGAATGAACCCATTATTTTCATCAGCACGTTATCATCGGCCTGTGGATACTTCTACCAAATTGTTAACACTGCCAATCAAGTAAGACCTTTTACTATGCATTATCATTAAACATGGGGCATTATTTCCTATTGGTTGATTGGATGATATCGTTAGTTTCTTAAATGACAATGAAACCTGAAACGGCTTTAAAAGATGACACCTCAACATCATTTAGTGAAGCATAACTCAGACGTTATGCTAAGTAACCACCGAGCATCCACTCTCTCCCGAGGCACAATAATCGGCGTACGAAGGATAGAAACACAAAGAAAGGAATAATAGTTAAGTTTAAATGTAACGCTTCAAGACAGAGTGCAAGTTCTTGATTTGAAGTCTCCTCAGTTCTCATCTATTTCATTTTGCCAACTTTTCTAAGTGCACAATACTAGTGCTATTCCCATCTCAAAGGAGATATTTAGAAAGTTTGCAATCTATACTAACTACCTCCATGGATGAAGATTCTAGTTATCTGTAGATGTGAAGCAAGAATGACAGACATGAAAGATATTTTGGCAGAATATGTGCTTTTTCTAAATAACCCAAGGTTGGGGAGCCTAGTGATGGACACCAAATGAGATCTTCATCACCATTTTAGTCATTGTGAAGTATATACCTTTGAGAAATTGTTTGTAGCCTCAAGCAAAATAATTGTTTACAAAATCCTTTGAAACTTTCAAGCAAATGCAAGCTGCAAGTGTAAAACTAGAATGCACCACCTCCGCCAACATCCTCCCGGTCTATGCCAAAATGAAAGCCTTTCATCAGGAGTAAACATCCATCAAAATGTGATGAGTTTCATTAAGATGTTGCAGGTGCAATTTTGCTAGAATACATATACGTAGATGCTGAAGCATGGACAAGTGCGCCAGAACTATTTAATAGAATGCCTTAAGAAAATGTCATCTCATGGAGTGCAATGATTGCATATAATGGTTTTGTTGAATAAGATTTTTGAAATCTTCAAGCAAAAGCAATTGGCAAGTGTAAATTCAAAATGCTCAACCTTTGCCAGCATCCTTGCATAGCTTAGACAAAGCAAATGAATTGTTTGGTAAAATGCCTCAAGGAAATTTGGTCTCATGGACTACCATGACTACAGAATGTACACTAAATAGATTCCTTGAAAAGGCTATGGGAACTTACAAGCAAGAGCAATCAGTTGGTATAAATCCATTACTCATGACCTTCATCAACACCTTCCTGACTTGTGAACATGGAATGATATACACAACACATAGGCGTTATTTTCAAGAAAATCTAAAAAAATTTGGCTCTTCAATAGAATCCTCTCGATCTGTGCCCAAAGAAATGCAAGATTGCAGATTCCACGGTGTTTATTAGCATCTCTTATACATGATGAAATAGAGAAAATTGTCAGATATTATAGTTTGAGGTTCCCTAATAGACATTAATGCAAAATATGGAAGCATAGATGAGAGATGTGAACTGTCTAGAAGAATGCCTCAATGAAATGTGGTCTCAAGGATTACAAATATTACAACATATGTTCAAGCATAATTTATATTTGTGCCAAATGGGAGTTTTGGGTCAAGGTATAGATGTCTCACAAAGCATTATTGAAAATGTTTTTCTGTCAGCTAATGTAGTTGCAGCTTCCCTAGCACATATACGAGCAAAATTTGGAAGCAAAGCTAAGGCATGTGAACTGTTTGACAAATTGCCTCGAAGAAATGTCATCTCATGGACAACGTTGACTTCAAATATATGCATTCAACTATTGAAAATTTGTTCCACAACCTTTGCAAGTATCTTCCAAGACCTACGTCGACATCATCTCCAATAATACCAAAATTGGGAGCTTTGGAATCAGCATTCCAAAGATTGGTGGTAAGGATCTAGACCTCTATTTATTATAGAGGGAAGTAACTGTTCGTGGAGGACTACAAATGGTCATAAATGATAGAAAATGGAAGGAGATCACAGTTGTGCTTAACATTCCTCGCACTACCACAAGTACTTCATTTGTTCTTCGCAAGTACTACATTAATTTGCTCCACCATTTTGAGCAGGTTCACTTCTTTCAAGTCCATGGGCCCTTGGGTCATCCTAACTCTTTCTTACAAAGTAGTTATTTCAAGTGCCTAAGCAAGAAAGTCCAAATACCCCTATCATACGAGGGAGCTACCCCTCTTCAACACAGAGAGGAATCGACAAGACCTGCGATTCTTCAACTATTGTGAGTAGGTTGTTGCTAATCCAAGGGCAAACAGAGTTACTCAAGAATATTATTGTAAAGCAACAAATCTGTTTACCAACAGATTTTTGGTGACTCTACTGGGGAACGAACTGAAGTGTTGGTGCCTTTTTATTCCTTAAGAACATACAAGTATCTCCCTAGAAAGGAAGATTGGCGACTCTATCTGAAAGAAGAATCCTAGAAGATGGTTTGGTATCGAAGAACCTAGATTCATAACATGCAACTTCCTGAATTGGACAGTGATAGTGATGATGAAGATTATCCTTCTCCTACGTCCTCTGCTCAACAAAATCAAGTTCTTCATGACCCTAAGCAAGTAGAGTTTTTGAAGAATTTCTATGGTGGCATGCAACTTGATTCTAACCAGATTCATCCTTCTTTGCTTCAAACATTGCAAAAGATTGAAGAAAAAGATGGGAAAGAGACTCATTTTCTTGCTCGTGATCAAAACTTCGTATCAGAAGAGATTCATGCACCAGAAGATAAAAGAAATTATGCTGAAATACATCATTTGTGTGATGAGGACATCCATGAAGAGGCAAAGACTTTTCCTACAAATGAACCTATATTGAAGGAAGTCTTTGAAAGAGACTCATCGGAACACGCATGTCCACTTAAGGAAGACCAAGAAGAAGAAGATTGTATGGAAACATGCAATAAAGAAGAAGAAATCTTTCCAGATGATGACATGTTCTCAGTTTCTTTGAAGAATGTCACTCCTTTTGTGACAACTTGCTCCAGTTCGACAACTATATCTTCCATGGAAGGTTCCCATGACATGGTTAATGTTCAAGGGAATGCAGAAGAAATTTTGGACCAAAGTGTAAACAAAGAAGATGAAGATGAGTTGCAAAGTTTTTTTATGACATGCATGCAACCTGAGAAAGAGGATGATGATGATGAAATAATACCACAAGATTGTCTCAAGACTCCTGAAGATGATTTTCTTTACGAAGAAGATGTCATCCTCTCTCCTTTATCACATGTTAAAGAAGAAGTCTTCCATGAACCTGAAAACAAAGATCTTAAAGGAGAAGTAAATAATTTCAAGACTTCCATGTAGCCCAAGCTCCAAGAAAATGATGAAGAGGAGAAAAATAAAGATGAATCTCATATAATTTTTGTCCCAAACTGGTGTCTTAATACTTTTGATGATGACTTTCTATATGGACAAGATATTCCTACATCACCAATTGCTGAGGTAGAAAGATCTGTTGATGAAATTAGAGATATAACATCTATTGGACAACTTTGTACTATTATAACCAATGTAGAGGCAACCATAATTGAACCCTTGCAAATATCTTCCTTAACTTCAGAAACGGAGACCTTACTTTTGAAGATATTGATAGAGTTTCAATTAGTGGTACAGTTAATACAAAAGACAAAGATCAAATTCAAAATGAAGATGAATCATCAAGCATTCACTCTTTATCATACATGCAATTGGAGTATGAAGTTTTTAGATTTCATGAAAAGTTCCATGGAGAAGAATCACTGAGTCCAGAGAATATTGAGCAGGTCTTACTGAAAGCACAATCTTTATCTTATGGAGCATTTAAAGTTCAAAGCAATCCTCTTTTCAAATCTTTAGATAAAAAAGACACCCCTATTTCAGAGGATAGTTGTGGGAGTCATGCCAACAATGAAGCAAGGAATGAGGTAATGGATGTTCCAATGGAGGAATTCAATAAAGTTAACTCTCATGATGTTTGTCTTCTAAGTTGGTGCTTGAAAGATTTAGACAATGATTCCCTCTATAGCCAAAGTGTCTACCTTAATCCTTTATTTGTGAATGAGTGCATTCCCACAAATGTTTCTCAAGTTGATATTCAAAAGCATGATTCAATGGGTGTGTCTACATAGATTTCTTCACATTACAAATTGTATGAAGGTTGTCCAATTCGTGGGATAATTTGTTGCAAACCAAATTATCATAAAGATCTTCAGATAGAGGATATTGGTGTGCTCGACATGATGCTGGAAGATATGTCTGAAGCTCCACATAGCAACACCAGTTCAATTTGGAAGGATTCAGATGCTTATGACAAGAAATGGTTGTTTGGTGTATGATTCAAAGAGTCCCCACATTTCATGTATTGTATTTTTCTCATCATCTTGGGATATTCGCGAAGTCTACAAGTGCCTCATCTGTGCACCTCTCTTTTTCGTATAGGTACCTATTTTTTCCAACCTGTCAGTGGTTTTACATGATCATTCTAGAATAGTTTTGAGGTAGGAGTCACCTACCATGTACATAGGTTAGTTAGGAAGTTTTGGGTGTGTTTCTTTTCGTACTGCTTTGTTCCTCTCCTTGTTTCATTTTTGGCTTGTCCGTGCACTGTCGAAGTTATTCCAGTAAGCTCTCCCTTTCCTGACTCTATTTTGCCCAATGGATTTAAGGCACTGTTGATTTCTAGATGATTCTAGGTTCATTCTACGTCCACAAGGTCCTTCTCCCCAGATAGAGCTAGTTGTTGGCCTCATATTTCCACCAGCATCTTTTGTCTCTTATCAAACTAAGAGTTACTCCTGATGAATGAACCCATTGTTTTCATCAACACGTTATCATCGACCTGCGGATACTTCTACCAAACTGTTAACACTGCCAATCAAGCAAGACCTTTTACTATGCATTATCATTAAACATGGGGCATTATTTCCTATCAGTTGATCGGATGATATCGTTAGTTTCTTAAATGATAATGAAACCCGAAATGGCTTTAAACGATGAAACCTCAACATCATTTAGCGAAGCATAACTCAGACATTATGCTAAGTAACCGTCAAGCATCCACTCTCTCCCGAGGTGCAATAATCGACATGCGAAGGATAGAAACACAAAGAAAGGAATAACAGTTAAGTTTAAATGTAACGCTTCAAGGCAGAGTGCAAGTTCTTGATTTGAAGTCTCCTCAGTGCTCATCTGTCTCATTTCACCAATTTTTCTGAGTGCACAATACCAGTGCTATTCCCATCTCGAAGGAGATATTTAGAAAGTTTACAATCTATACTAACTACCTCCACGGATGAAGATTCTAGTTATCTGCAGATGTGAAGCAAGAATGACAGACATGAAAGATGTTTTGGTAGAATATGTGCTTTTTCTAAATAACCCAAGGTTGGGGAGCCTAGTGATGGACACCGAATGAGATCTTTATCATCATTTCAGTCAGTGTGAAGTATATACCTTAGAAAAATTGTTTGTAGCCTCAAGCAAAATAATTGTTTACAAAATCCTTTAAAACTTTCAAGCAAATGCAATCTGCAGGTGTAAAACTAGAATGCACCACCTCCGCCAACATCCTCCCGGCCTGTGCCAAAATGAAAGCCTTTGAACAAGAGTAAACATCCATCAAAATGTGATGAGTTTCATTAAGATGTTGCAGGTGCAATTTTGCTAGAATACATATACGTAGATGCTGAAGCATGGACAAGTGCGCCAGAACTATTTAATAGAATGCCTTAAGAAAATGTCATCTCATGGAGTGCAATGATTGCATATAATGGTTTTGTTGAATAAGATTTTTGAAATCTTCAAGCAAAAGCAATTGGCAGGTGTAAATTCAAAATGCTCAACCTTTGCCAGCATCCTTGCGTAGCCTAGACAAAGCAAATGAATTGTTTGGTAAAATGCCTCAAGGAAATTTGGTCTCATGGACTACCATGACTGCAGAATGTACACTAAATAGATTCCTTGAAAAGGATATGGGAACTTACAAGCAAGAGCAATCAGTTGGTATAAATCCATTACTCATGACCTTCATCAACACCCTCCTGACTTGTGAACATGGAATGATATACACAACACATAGGCGTTATTTTCAAGAAAATCTAAAAAAATTTGGCTCTTCAATAGAATCCTCTGAATCTGTGCCCAAAGAAATGCAAGATTGTAGATTCCACGATGTTTATTAGCATCTCTTATGCGTGATGAAATAGAGAAATTTGCCAGATATTATAGTTTGAGGTTCCTTGATAGACATTGATGCAAAATATGGAAGCATAGATGAGAGACATGAACTGTCTAGAAGAATGCCTCAATGAAATGTGGTCTCAAGGATTACAAATATTACAACATATGTTCAAGCATACTTTATATTTGTGCCAAATGGGAGTTTTGGGTCAAGGTATGGATGTCTCACAAGGCATTATTGAAAATGTTTTTTTGTCAGCTAATGTAGTTGCAGCTTCCCTAGCACATATACGAGCAAAATTTGGAAGCAAAGCTAAGGCACTTGAACTGTTTGACAAATTGCCTTGAAGAAATGTCATCTCATGGACAACATTGACTTCAGATATATGCATTCGGCTATTGAAAATTTGTTCCACAACCTTTGCAAGTATCCTCCAAGACCTACGTCGACATCATCTCCAATAACACCAAAATTGGGAGCTTTGGAATCGGCATTCCAAAGATTGGTGGTAAGGATCTAGACCTCTATTTATTATACAGGGAAGTAACTACTCGTGGAGGACTACAAATGGTCATAAATGATAGAAAATGGAAGGAGATCACAGTTGTGCTTAACATTCCTCGCACTACCACAAGTACTTCATTTGTTCTTCGCAAGTACTACATTAATTTGCTCCACCATTTTGAGTAGGTTCACTTCTTTCAAGTCCAAGGGCCCTTGGGTCATCTTAACTCTTTCTTACAAAGTAGTTATTTCAAGTGCCTAAGCAAGAAAATCCAAATACCCCTATCATACGAGGGAGCTGCCCCTCTTCAACGCAGAGAGGAATCGACGAGACCTGCGATTCTTCAACTGTTGTGAGCAGGTTGTTGCTAATCCAAGGGCGAATGGAGTTACTCAAGTATATTATTGTAAAGCAACAAATCTGTTTACTAACAAGAAGCTATGTGCTATTTATGCAGGTCATAACCATCAAAGATTATTATGCATCATTGCTCGACACTTCTTATGCGTTGAGCATCTCAAGCTTGACTCATTTTATGAGTCTTAACCCTATCTTTAACCATGCCACACCATTATTCAACGTCTTTAGATGTTGGGGTTTATGCATGGGCTCAATCCATGGTTACATTATTGGTTTTCAATATGCAAGGCTTGACCTTTGTGGTCTAGAGTCACAACATAGCACAATATATATTACAATATAGTTCAGCCTTTGTGGCTATGAGTATTTAGCACGGTGCATGGTATAAAGCTTGAAGCTTGACCTCCATGGCCTCAAGTTGGGCTTAATAAAAGATTTCAATGCATTTTTATTCAGCCATAAGGCCTTTAGCAAAATCTCAACGAAGGTTTTAACATATATAACAATACAATATAGCTAGACCACATGACTTTGAGCTTAACACAACAAAGAATGCTTTATCCTTTGGCTTGACCACATGGCCTTGAGCTTACATAGCAAAGAATGCTTTATCCTTTGTCTCGGTCGCATGGTGTTGAGCTTACACAACAAAGAATGCATTTTTATATGGCTAGGCCATATGGCCTGGAGCACATACACAACAAAGTTTACATTATCACATAGCTCGACCGTATGGCCTAATGCACATACACAACAAATATAAAGAATAGTGTGGCTCAGCCTTATGGCCTCGAGCCCTTTCCAAAGAAAATTTATCAAAGATACAAACACCACAATAATAACTTTATGAGCATAGGCTCCAAACGATTTGCATGCTAAAAGAGCTCAAAAGAAATGAAACTCATATTCCATAATGAATACAAGGATTACATCCTTCATTATACCCATGTATAATCCTTTAAAGCAGAGTTGTGATTGATTCAACCTTTATTTGATCTTGCTCTAAATGTCTCCTTCTAGTGCAGAGCCCAAGCTCTTCTTTTTTACCCAAAAACTATATCATGATCATACTGATCTTCCATGAAGACTTTAGGGAGTATCACTACAACCAATCCCGCATGCCTATTTTTGAGGAAACTACCACCCTCTACCAAGGTGGTGCGAGTGGTTTCTCCCACTCAACTCTCTACCACGATCAAGACTTGTTCAAACATGGCTTTTGTTAGAATATGGTGAGCTTGAAGTTCCCATTAGTTATAATGTCATCTATATTGAAATAGTAAACATAATAGCATAGCATGATATTTAATATCAAGCTTATATAATTATATTATAATATTATTTCACACATCAACTAGATGTATGAGAATACTAAAATTAACCAAAATATCATTTTCTGACATCACCTCCTACAAGAAGATTGAGTCATCATGCGATTTAGGGATCAAGCTCCACTCTCCCTTCATCGCTAAGGATCCAAAAATTAACGGACTAAAAATGGATTTATAATCCCAGATCAATAATATTAAGAGTGATAAGATTATGCTCTGACAAAACAAGATCAACTCAAGTGACTCGATTTGACATTCCAAGAATGTCGTTAGTCAAGTCAATACAACATTGTCGAAATGACTAAATCGACAAGACGACACAAAAGGAAAATCAACTATCCAAGAAGAAGCGTAACTTACACCAACTTACACATTTCGAAAAGACAAAAAATCTAACACTTAGATGGCTATTGACCCCGCTTCCCAAAATCTAACTCTTCCTCTAAGATGATACTCTCCTTCCTTCTTCAAAGGACGTTACATTTTTCAGTTCACACTCAGGAACACAAAACCATGATCAGTATATCATTATCATAACCCATAATTCAAATTATTTAATGTTCAAAACTTATTGACATCAATCATTAACCTCATAGTTAAGGGTTAAATCAGATATTTCCACAATATCAAATCATCAAACTCTTAACTAATCCTCCCGATTGCCAATTAAGAGTAAGATTAAGCTAATCACAGGTTAGGGATGTAACAAGAAGTAGGCCAATGCATTCCAACTTTCCAAGTTGAATGGAGAGGCTCTGCCCATCCCAGTCAATGGGATTCATCTCAAACTTTGCTTTTAGCATGGTTGTGAGAGCTTGTAAATAGGTTTGGGCTAAAATCAAGAAGTTGGGTCCACGAACGACCAAAAAAATATCTCGCAGGAAATGAGTATGTGTTATTAAAAAACTGTGTATGCGCTTAGCTATTGGTACCCGAGCGTAAATCCAAACATATATGTGTTATGCTTTGGGTACACACTAAGGAATGCGTACATGTTATAGAATGCGTATGCATTATAACACTTACGTGTTTTAGTACGCATATGCATTTCTTAAAGGTATTCAAACATGCAAATAGATAACGCATATGTATTTCTTAAAGGTATTCAAACGATCAAATAGATAATGCATACGCGTTATATAATGCATATGTGTTTAGTTTTAAGAACATGTATGTATTTTATAATGCGTACGTGTTTTTCAACTTTTGAGGCTTGGGAAAAGCTTGGCAACCCGACCCTTAGCCTTTGCCCTGTAACTAAAAAACTAAGGCAGGTTCAAGAGAAATGTCCAACTTTGGCAATATAGATGATGGACTTTTTTTTCTGAATTAATCTATGAAATTAAAACCCATTATAGAACACAATGTTTAGTTTCCAAATATATAATTTTTGTTAAGATTGGATTATGTTTTTATTTTTTAATTAATTTCTAAGCAAACTAGTCCATAAACTTGAAATATCAGGCTTTTTTGTTTTTTAATAACTTTATTTGGTTAATTGTTTTGTAAAAAAAATTATATGACATCAATCTTTAGACAATTCTTTACCCAATGAAAAAAAATTAAATAACTGTTTAGTTTAGGTCCAAGTATGTTGTCCATACACATTAATTTTTAAAAATAGCAATTAGGGCCAATAAAAATTCAAGGAAAAAAACATTCAGAAAAAAATTACAAAAAAATATCCTCATCAACCTTCATGTTGTTAGATATATTTTCCCAAAGGGAATTAGAAAACTACTTTTATTTGGGTAAAAAATTGGTGTCCGTACACGTGCATCGTATGGTAAATTTTTTTTTTAAAAAGTGGTTTTGATACATGCCTATCAAAATTTAATTTCTATCATTTGGGTATTTGAATAAATTACATATTTGGAAATTAGATTCAAAATACTAAATTTCATATTACTAAGATCTTTTAAGATTCATTGTGTAAGTGCTTCAAAATTTTAGTCCAAGTGTGAAAAATTCTAAAAAACAACAAAAACACTTCCACTTTTTGAGCTTTTTGTGGACCCAACTTCTTGCATCAGCCCTTAGACATTTGGTTTCAATAAGTGCCCTTGCACTTTGTTGCATTGTCATTAGGATAATGCATGCTTAGTTTGTTTTGTTTTGTTCATGGAGGCATGTTCAGCTTATATTGACCAACCTTGTTCTTGTTGCTAGCCCTTTAACTCAGTGCCCAATGGATGTGTTATGCAAATTGTGTACACCATCCCAAAACTTTATAATTATAGTTTGAGCCCCTTCATTAGAGTCCTTATTATAGCAGCATATAGTTTCATAAGTTTTTAATGAAGATTTAGGGCAGATTATTATGTATGACACATTCATGATTATGTTTGGTGTACTATGATAAAGTGCAAGCCCTTGGTCTGATCAAGACTCAAACTAGTAAATGATTCTGTGGTTGTGTTTGGTCACACAAAATCTGAGCACAAGCATTGTCAAATAATCATAGTCACAACATCGGCATAAGAATCTAAGGCATAGCCTCTACAGATTTTTGAAGCAGCCAGAAGTCAAAGTAAGGCACAATCTTCTATGAAGGATTCAAGAACATATACAGAGGCTCAATTGTATGAGGATAATGGTGCTATTTAAGAGTAAAAAACCTTGCCAAAAAATCAAATTAGACATAGCTAAGTAAGGAGCTCAACTCATTCTAAAATGTGAAACATAGCCATGATGTATGGAGTTGCCTTAATACAAAGGAATAGCCATAAGAAAGATCATGGCACAAGTTGCTGCAGGAACTAGCCAATAGAAAATAAGAAGGCACGAGCTTTTAATCAAAGTGCATCAATATTCATAGGCACAACCATACTAAAATGGCTTAGCCATATAAAATGTGGCACCCGTTTATAAGAACAGAGGGACTGAGCAAGAGATATGGTGTAGTTAGTATCAAGGGTACTTCTAGTACAGATGCATTGGCCATGAAAGAAAGGTACCACATATAATAAACAAGCCACTATGGAAATATAATGCTCAAGCATTAAAAGCTAAGGCAGCCATTCCAAATACAAGTTCCAGCATAAAAGACATGACATAGATTCAAGACAAAGCCATTACCATTAGACCAAGGCACGAGATCAAAGTATCAGTATAAATGAAGGAATGATGTATAGAGGCACTGTTCACGATCAAAGGGCATTGCTTTCAGTTAGGTTTTCCCGATGTAATGGCTCCAACAGGAATATCATGTATCAACTGTTTTGAAAGAGGTCTGGTCTGTGTGAATGCATTAAAACCAAGCAAGAAGTAAGGTGCCACCATAAATAAGTCCACTATTTTCATTGAAGATACCTGCTAATATATAGAGCAAGGCACAACTAAATAGCGTGAGTCATATAGAAGATATGGTGTAGCTATTGAGTTTGAATGTTCAGGGGAAAGAGGATCAAACACCATCTCAAGTAGAAGACTCTGGTCTTAGGAGTGAAGGGACTTCATTGCAAAAGTGATGCTGCCATCCATTCAGGGCAGCCATACTTAATGATGTTGTATACCATAACTCCACTAAAGAAGACACGTGAAATTGCATATAAAGACATAGCTTAGCATAAAGTATGGCATCATCCACAAGGAACAATGTATGGGTAGCGAGGTACAAAGAGGTGTAACTACAAATCAAAGGTAGCCTCCATAGACAAGTTCAGCCATTAGTGGCTCAAGTAAAAAAGAATGCAATTTAATACAAAGGTGCTAGTATTAAGACACATGAACATAGGTTTCAAATGCATAAAATGATGGCATTATTGAAACAAAACACAGCCATAAAATCATATGGCACTGCCATAGCAATGGCTCAAGACATACAGAAGATGCCTATTTAATAAGAATCATGGTATCAATAGTAATGGCAACCACAATTTAAATAGTGTGCAGGTTTCAATGATATCACACAGGTATAAAATCAGAGGTAGGTTATAGAGGTAACGAATCGCCAACATAAAGAGGAAATAGGGTTTCGTAGACAGCAAAAGCTACATCTGCCATTGATGAAGACCAAATCCAATGGCTCAGATGGCAGTTTAAAAGGAGCAAGCGGAGAGTGCCACTTGGCAAAGTGGTGGGTGTTTGAGGAGCTCCGAGGAAATTTTGTTCCCAAACAAGCGCGGTGCTTCTACGTGGAGAAGGCTGAGGAAAGATAAAGCCTTTTGTTTTATTTTTATAAAACTTATAAAAAGAGTCACATGAGCTCAAAGTGGAGTCATTTCATTTTAATATTGAGTCATATTATGACAAGGGGGCCCCTTTACAACAAGGTTGATTGTTTGAAATAAGAGTCCCTCAAATGCTCAGGGGAGTAAAGAAAATACAGATTTAAATATATGGAGTCTTTTATTACATGGTGGGTCCCTCAAAAAGGTAAGAGCTTATAAAATATAGACTCTCATTACATCTTTTGACTCTCATGGAAGCAAAAGGCATGCAGCCCTAATTTCTCACGTCTTTCATTTTTACAGCAAGTAAGAGGAGATGAGTGGGAAGTTTTTTTTCACACACAGGTCAAACTATGGAGGCAGAGGTATTTTTCTAGCCATGGAGGGAAAAATGGAGAAACAAAACAGCCAGTCATAGTTGTCATATCTGGGATTCATGAGATTTTCAATTAGAGATTTTCTGAGCAGTTGCAAGATATTTTCCTTATTTCTGGGTTATAAAAGGATAGATTTGGGATAAATAAAAGGGGCTATAGAGTTCTACATGTGGAGACACAAAGATTTTTTAGCAGCAATAGAGATATTTTTTTGGCCTCAGTAGTGCTTCTCGTAAAGGATGAAACATTGTATTTTGAGCAACAATCTTGCTTCTGTATTTTGTTCTTGTCCAAATAATGAAAAGAAGTATTTTGTGCAGATTTGAGTTTGTTTCTATTTCTTGCTTCTCTCTCTCTCTGTTCTTTGCCTCTGATGAATCTCGGTTATAGATTGGGTTATTGATCATGCATTTATGCTCTTTGGTTTTCCAGTTAATCTTTCAAGGTTTAATCACTGTGTTGATTGAAGTTAGCTTTTAAATCCGGTGCATCACCTTAGGGAGTTAGTTTTTCTTTTATTGTATCTATAATCTTGTTTCTTCTCCCCTTTCCAAAAACCCCATTGAAAAAGGAAGAGCCAGCTTCTTGAAAAATCTAGAGGTTACTTTTAGGGGTCAATCCCACATCTCTGAAGATTCTTATGTTGGTGTTGAAACCCGCACAATTTTATACATCAATAGTTTTTGGCACGCCTGGTGGGACTGGATTCCAAGACTTGGGTCTTTGTTTTCATTGAATCTTTGTCTATATTTTATGGTTTTGGTGGAAAATCATAAAAGTATTTGCTCATCAGAGCATGAATCTTCCATCTAGCAACTCTATTGGTGACTCTTTCATAGATCTTTTCTTCCATAGATCATGGAAGCCATAGGTATCTATGTGCATCTGAATATTCAAGCAAGGCATCTACCTTTTGAGACTTGGGATTCAAGTCCTCTTATTCTTCAGCAGCAGGGTCAAGTTCCTAAGATAGCATGGAAAGCATTGCCTCATTTTCTTGGGGATGGATCAGTTTGTCTTGTAGATCACATTCAAGATGTGGCAAATTTATGCACCATCCATTGCATCACGGCTGAAAATGAAGCTCTTATGTTACTTGCATCTTCCCTCAAAGGCAAAGCAAGGGAATGGTATAGAACTTTGCAGCCTGATTCAATCACTGGATGGGACCAACTGGGAGAACTCCTCTACAATCAATTCAAGGAGAAGGTAGATGCTAGTACCCTCACCCAGAATCTCATTACCATCAAGAGGCATCCAATGGAGAGAATGTGTGACTTCAATTCAAGATTTGATAAGGTATGGAAGAAATTCTTTGTTAATATCAAGCCTCCTCCAATCTTTTCATTTCTTTATTATTTAAAGGCTTTAGATCCTGAGATATCTATCATGATCCAAGCCTTAGGAGGTGATACTCTGCCCCAATCATATGATCTGGCTATTAGAGCTGAAAATAACCTCATAGAGGTTGGTAAACTATTTCCTCCGCCCTTTCACCATGGATGCCTCATTCAAATGTCCCATCCCAAGCTCTTTCTTGCAACCAAGTGTATACTAGTTCTAGTCCACCCACCCTCCCTATTGATTTACCAAATCATAAGGAGATGCTGGAGATAAAATAACTCCTAAAATCTTTTACCCATGAGCTAAATGAGTTAAAAGATCAAGCCATGTATCAGGCTAATCTATATTTCATGCCTCAAAGTTTGTATGAACAACAATATCAATCTAGCCAATTTATTGAAGAGATCCTCCCTCAGGCTCAACACAAACCCACTTATCTTGAAAATTGTGTTTTACAAACCTCTGTAGCTTCAAATCAGCCAATACAAGCCATAGATCAATTTCTTTGTCATTTTGACATTAAAGAAGATTTGAGTCTCAAAGATCAAAATGCAAGCAAGAAGGTGGCTCATGTCCATTCTAGGTGTCTTTTTGGTTATCAACATCATGCACCTATGGCAACATGTAACTCAGAAACTCAGTTAACTCATGAAAGAGATTTAGAGGTTGCTTATGAAACGTCTCTTCTAGAAGCTAAAAAGTACTTGAAAAGGGGCTTTGAAGCTGAAAAGTACTGGGTGAAGAATAATGCATCATCTATACCACATCTTGAGGAAGAAGTTGCAAAAGATATTACTGCTGAATCTACAAATGAAGGGAAAATTTTATGTGAAAAATTTTCACATCTTGAAGGAGATGATTCAAAGATGCAATCACATGAAGAGGAGGATGAGACAGATGAAAATGGCTTGATTCTTTTTGAAGCTGAAAAGTACTGGCCATCAGAGGATATAGAATCTTTACCTCAGCTTGTAAAAGAACAAAAGGATCATTCTCTAATACAAAATAGTGAAGATGAGTCTGAGAATGATTCATTTTTGGATGATCTAGAAGATTTCTATTCAAAATTGGGTGATCATGATAAAAAGAAAAGTGACCTCCATGATAAAGATGCATCCAGAGACACAAGTAGTGAAGAGTCAAATGAAGAGTCTCATCATACTCCATTCTTCATTCAAGAAGAGATGCCAATCAGATTCATGACAATTATAGGTAGCTCTATCACATTCTAGCCAGAGTTTGAAGCTACTATGAATCATGAGCATACAAAAGTGCAAATAGGAGAAGTCATTGATGAAGCCCAGATCACAAATGTTCTCACATGTGAACAAAGATGTAAACTTCATCACTTAATTTTCCCTTCCCACCCTCCACTCAATCAAGAACATCATGACTGGTATTTTCATGCAAATGGTGAGCCTTCAGAATGCAGGAAGGTGAAAAGGTACAAATTTTGGTTATTTTTCTTCATGCATTTTATTTGGACAATTCTCGGTGCAATGTGGATCCACTAAAGCAATATCATCACAACAGGCAGTTATTTCTCCATTCCAGTGAATGGGCATGTTCCTATGCCTCTCATATAATGATAGTTTAATCTTAGTGGCTCCATAATAAGTTGTATCTGCAACATAATTTTTTAGGTTTAGTTGTTTTGTTTTCAATAATCTTAGCTGCAATAAAAGATCAAAGGTCAATTCCTATGGTTTTAGCTATCGTCAATTTAAGTGGTCATCAATTGGTCAGTTGCAAATTTGAGTTGTGGTTTCAGTTGTAGTATGTATTTAGTCCAATAGTGATACAAATTTTAGCTTCAATGCATTATTCTGGGTAGTTGATATTAGTTTGATTACACAAGTTCTGGGTACAGATCTATTTTCAAGGGGTGCTTTTCGCCTGTATATGACTCTATTGCCCACTAGAAAAGGCCTCTAGTCTTTGAAACTAGAGACTAGAATTCTTAGTGAGCAACCTCACTTTCCCAGCAAGTCACCAAGAACTATTGTGCAAATTTTGCACACCATCTCAAAACTTTATAATTACAGTTTGAGCCCCTTCATCAGAGTCTTCATTGCAGAAGCATATAGTTTCATAAGTTTTCAATGAAGATTCAGGGTAGATTATTATGTATGACACATTCATGATTATGTTTGGTGCACTGTGATAAAGTGCAAGCCCTTGGTCTCATCAAGACTCAAACTAGTAAATGATTATGTGGCTGTGTTTGGTCACACAAAATCCAAGCACAAGCATTGTCAAATAGTCACAGTCACAACATCGGCATAAGAATCTAAGGTATAGCTTCTATAGATTTTTGAAGCAGCCAAAAGTCAAAGTAAGGTACAATCTTCTCTAAAGGATTTAAGAACACATATAGAGGCTCAGTTGTATGAGGATAACGGTACTATTTAAGAGTAAAAAACCTTGCCAAAAATTCAAATTAGACATAGTTGGAGCTCAACTCATTCTAAAATGTGAAACATAGCCATGATGTATGGAGTTACCTTAATACAAAGGAACAACCATAAGAAAGATCATGGCATAGGTTCCTGTAGGCACTAGCCAATAGAAAATAAGAAGGCACGAGCTTTTAATCAAAGTGTATCAATATGCATAGGCGCAACCATACTAAAATGGCTTAGCCATATTAAATGTGGAACCAGTTTACAAGAATAGAGAAACTGAGCAAGAGAGATGGTGTAGTCAGTATCAAGGGTTCTTCTAGTACAGATGTGCGGGCTTCGAAAGAAAGGTAGCATATATAATAAAGAAGGCACTATGGGAATATAATGCTCAAGCATTAAAAGCTAAGGTGGCCATTCCAAATAAAAGCTCCAGCATAAAAGACATGACATAGATTCAAGACAAAGCTATCACCATCAAACCAAGGCACGAGATCAAAGTATCAACATAAATGAATGCACGATGTATAGAGGCACTGTTGACAATCAAAGGATGTTACTTTCAGTTATGGTTTCTAGATGTAACAACTCCAACAAGAATATCATGTATCAACTATTTTGAAAGAGGTCTGGTCTATGTGAAGGCATTAAAACCAAGAAAGAAGTGAGGTGCCACCATAAATAAGGCCACTATTTTCATTAAAGATACCTGCCAATATAAAGAGCAAGGCACAACTAAATAGTGTGAGTCATATAGAAGATATGGCGTAGCTGTTGAGTTTAAATGTTCAGGGGTAAGAGGATTGAATTCCATCCCAAGTAGAAGTCTAAGGTCTTATGGGTGAAGGCACTTCATTGGAAAAGTGACGCTGCCATCCATTCAGCGCAGACATACTCAATGATGTTGCATACCATAACTCCACTAAAGAAGGCATGTTAATTGCATATAAAGACATAACTTAGCATAAAGTATGGCATCATCCATAAGGAATGATGTATGGGCAGCGAGGAACAAAGAGGTAAAACTCCAAATCGAAGGTAGCCTCCACAGACAAGTTCAGCCATTAGTGGCTCAAGTCAAAAGGAATACAATTTAATACAAAGGCACCAACATTAAGACACGTGAACATAGGTTTCAAATGCATAAAATGATGGCATTATTGAAGCAAAACACAACCATAAAATCATATGGTGCTGCCAGAGCAATGGCTCAAGAAATACAAAAGCCACCTATTTAATAAGAAGCATGATATCAATAACAATGGCAACCGCAATTTAAATAGTGTGCATATTTCAATGATAGCACACAGGTATAAAATCAGAGGCAAGTTACAGAGACAACAAATCACTAGCATAAAGAGGAAATAGGGTTTTCTAGACAATAGAAGCTACAACTACCGTTGATGAAGACCAAATCCAATGGATCGGATGGCAGTTTAAAAGGAGAAAGCAGAGTGTGCAACTTGGCAAAGTGGTGAGAGTTTGAGGAGATATGAGGAAATTTTGTTCCCAAACAAGTGTGGTGCTTCCATGTGGAGAAGGCTGAGGAAAGATAAATCCTTTTGTTTTATTTTTATAAAACTCATAAAAAGAGTCATGTGAGCTGAAAGTGGAGTCATTTCATTTTAATATTAAGCCCTATTATGATAGGTGGGCCCCTGTGCAACAAGACTAATTGTTTCAAATAAGAGTCTCTCAAATGCTTAGGGGAGTAAAGAAAATACAGATTTAAATATATAGAGTCTTTTATTACATGGTGGGTCCCTCAAAGAAGTAAGAGCTTATAAAATATAGACTCTCATTACATAATTTGACTCTTAAGGAAGCTAAAGGCATGCAACCCTAATTTCTCACATCTCTCATTTTTATGGCAAGCAAGAGGAGATGAGTGGGAAGTTTTTTTTCACACATAGGTCAAACTATGGAGGTAGATGTATTTTTCCAGCCATGGAGGGAAAAATGGAGAAATAAAACAGCTAGTCACAGTTGTCAGATTTAGGATTCATGGGATTTTTAGTTCGAGATTTTCTGAGTAGTTGTAAGATTTTTTCTTTATTTCTGGGTTATAAAAGGATAGATCTAGGATAGATAAAAGGGGCTCTAGAGTTCTACATGTGGAGACATAGAGATTTTTTAGTAGCAGCAAAGATATTTTCTTGGCCTTAGCAGTGCTTCTCGTAAATGATGAAACATTGTATTTTCTGCAACAATCTTGCCTCTGTATTTTGTTCATGTCCATATAATGAAAATAAGTGGTGTTTTGTGCATATTTGAGTTTATTTTTATTTCTTGCTTCTCTTTCTTTGTTCTTGGCCTCTAATGAATCTAGGTTATAGACTGGGTTATTGATCATGCATTTATGCTCTTTGGTTTTCTAGTTAATCTTTCAAGGTTTAATCACTGTGCTGATTCAAGTTAAAATTTGAATCTAGCGCATTGCCTTAAGGAGTTAGTTTTTCTTTTATTGTATCTATAATCTTGTTTCTTTTCCCCTTTCCCAAAACCCTATTGAAAAAGGAAGAGCCAGCTTCTTGAAAAATCTAGAGGTTGCTTTAGGAGTCAATCCCACATCTCCTAAGTTTCCCATGTTGGTACTAAAAGCCATGCAATTTTATACATCAACAGTGTGGATAGGATTCTAGATCCAATTGTTTAGGCAAGCAAACACCCCTTCAAAGTCACTAAAAATTTATCCCAATTTGTCCTCCTAGCCAAATAGTCTAAGATCTATGAGATCCTAGTGTTTCAACTTCTGAGGATATAAGGAAAAGCATAAAAAATGGTTAAGTCCAAGACAATTCAGAGTTTTCCTTGTGTTTTTTTGCATTGTCAGGATGTCAAAGTTTGAGCTTCACCTCTTCACCATTGTTGTAATACCCAATTCATATGAACATGGACACAACACAATTACATAGAACTTACAACGTAGTTGATCCAGAAAACACCCATACACAATGGCAATAACTAAGTGTAAAGAACAAAGTAGCAAGATTTCATAAGATAATACATTATAATTTGTAAAATAGTTAGAGTAATTTTTTTCTACAATAAAATTACAATGAAAGAGTGAAGAAGATAGGTCCTAAGGGCCTTACCTATACCTCGTGGGCTCATTCTAGATGGCCTTGCCTACGTGAAAGTAGAGAGGCTTCGTAGTTTGAAAAACTTTGACTTTTAAATAGCTTATTTATCCTATAAAGGATGCAATAATCTCAACATCTGACACCCTTTCACACATATTCTTAGTTTCTCAATTTTACACAATAACATAAGAAACATATAAATTTGAGGTAGGAAATTATTACTAGTCAATCACATAGGATCTCCCATAACTTCATAGAATAGAAATAGGAGAAGATATAACTCACATTAGAAAATCATTAGATAACAAAATACCTAATTCACAACTTTACTTCTCCTAAGATACAAGCATATTGATACTATTTGAATCTTCCTTTCCAAAGGGTGCATGAATTCAATAAGCATAAAGGTGTGAGTTATATACTAGGTTCTTTACCATGTGGAAGCATAAGCACAACCTAAGGTTGGATACATTAAGCAATTACCATGTCATACAAGTACTAAACAATACAATCAAAAAGAACTATTATAAAGTGCAAGAAGATAGACATCTAGCCAACTAATAGACATAGACCATTGTTCTCACAGTTGTATCCACCACACTAAATGGTATCATTATTCTTAATAAATAACTTTTAAAAAGGAAAAACATTTCTAGAGAGTCATAAATCCTCTATCTTGACATAAGGTAAAAGACATATAGTAGATGGACAATTCTAGATGCTATCATTAAGTTTCATATATAAAGACCATGTTTAGCCAATTTTGAAGGTTGAGATCTAGAGTTTTCAGAAAATAATGCACACAACTTCCATTTTACAATACAATGGTAACCACATACAAAAAGATAAATATATATATCTTACCCATGATCAAGACATAGACACTTCTAATCAACATTTCATCTTGTAATTCAAATTTTAACTTCTCTTAAAACAAGTTCAAAAAAATTTACACCATTACTATTATATATTTATATTTTATGTTGAAGAGATATAATGGACAAGAAATATTACCCTCTTCTGAGGAGTCATAGAACAATCATCTTATACTACTCATCATGCAAATAAGCGACTACCTAGTACAAGCTCGACCTCAAACTTAATGTCATACTACATCAATTTATACATTAAAAATATTAATAAAAATTAATAAAGTCATTAATAGTTGACCATTCCCATCATGATTTGATCTTTACTGATACAGTTGACAAGTAAATAAAAGATTTCATTCCTCACTCAAATAGGTTACTAGAGCTTATGCAAAGGTGTAAAAATTATTACCCTTAACCATAACTAAGTACACCATAATTATTCAAGCTTTTCCATAATATCAACTAGGTAGTGATTTGGATTTAATTCTAGAAAAGATATTCATGGCACTCTCAAGAATCTACAATTTTCTTTACTATAAATCTCCTTACTTGTCACACTAAACCATGACTATTACACATGCAATGCTCATAGTTGTATGGCCATATGTTAGATTGGTGAATTTGCAAATGCTATTGTCTATCAAGATTTCTGCAAAGGATATTTCATGAGAATACATTGTGTTAACATTTAATTTTGCTTTTACCCACTGTGGTAAAAAAATATAACAAAGCATAATTTGAAAGTAATAATTCCACAAACTTTCTAGCAAGCAAATTCTTTTCTCACCCTGGTAAATGTTACCAATTTTTCACCTATAGCTCAAATTGGTAGAGCAGAAACATTTGTTTATTTTAAGGTGAAAGATTCCAATTCATTTATGCTTTGCTTAAAACTTTGTACGTATTGAATTTTTATAAGAACAAAGTTTAGTTGTTTTAGTACAATGTGTTTCATGAAGGAAAGTATTCAGTTTGTAGTTCAGTTGCTTAACAGAAGAGAAGACATTCAATTTACCATTTAATGCTTTGTAGAGATTTCATCAATGATAAGGAGTTATTTCATTTCACATTACAATGTTCATTCATTTTACAAATGAGATATACCAAACTAAATAGGCATTGCATGAAATGAAAGCAAGAGAGATCAAATGACCCACACAAGCTGTGGGAAAAGCTGAACCAATACAAACATAGGAAATACACTATGCATCTGAAGATAAGAAAGGAAAAGAGCATATCCATCATTGCCTGTTTGGAGTCTTGAGTTGATCTTCATTGCAGCTACATCCTACTCATCCCCGATCTCTAAATGAACCTATACCATGACAAGAGGGATTGTTAGAGCTTCAGATATGGTTTCCTATGTGCCTATCAATGGAAACATAATACATTCCCTATGATGTACTGAATTAGATAATCAAATGATCTATATCCAAGAGAGCCTGAAAAAATGAAACATCACAAGAGCATTCAACAGCTTCACTTTTTTTAATTTAATATGTTTGTTTCTTGTGTAGGTATAGGTGAAATCATGTTGCTAATTTGAAGACATTTCAGTATGTGGTAAAAAATGGGCTCCCACAAGTGTTGAGCCCAGCATGCTGCCCCTGAATCTCAAGAGGGGATAAAATAATAATTCATTAGCCTTAAAGGTTCCAGTTGACTATGATAGTCATAAGTGACAACAGTAAATGAAGTATGCAAGGTAGTCGCAACTCTCATAGGGCAAGCTGCCACATGTCATACACATTGAGATAGTCAAGTGAGATAGATAGTCAACATCAATCTCAAACAGTAAACTTGTGAGATCAAAAGACAATGATGGGAATAGAACTCAAAGGAGCTCATCAAGTGAAGCATGAAGCTCAAGAAGATAGTGATGCATAACACAAGTGCCATGACAACTTTCTAGTATGAGAAAAGGATCATAAGATACATGATTCAATTCACTAAGATAGCAGTAAGAGATCTAAAAGGTGTAGCTACAGTAATCAATGCTAGGCCACTGTCATGAGAAAAGAGGTTTTTATGAAGTCTTCAATATATTTTTATGCCAAGTATATATAGAATGAATGAACAAACTGTAACAGTAATCAAATGGAGAACATATCAAATGCATATAGAATGATATAAGCATAAGACCTCACAAGAGAAAACATTATATCAGTTCAGAGATAGCAAGAGAAGAGTTTTTGTAGTGGAGTTTCAATGTCATATACATCTAAAGGAGGAATAAGAAGGAAGAACATATATATATTTAACTCATTTTATAGCTTTTATAAGCCAAATGTAGAGAGTTACATTATGTATGTTAACATCATAGAATACATTCAGAATAACAGAGGAGTAATAAAGTCATGGCCTTTCTCCCATGATGGCTGTCACTACAGCCAATACAAACAATGTTTTGAAAGATGAAGGGTTTCACAACCCAAAGAGTAGCAACCAGATTTGCATCATCCTACAATGGCTCAATCTTGAATCGAACTTCTTCCACAAGATAGAAAAGATAAAATACAGGTAATATCATATATATTGGGTTCTTATGGCAACAACTTGAAAGAGTATTTTCTTTACAATTTTCAAAACCCCATATGTATTTGTATAAGGAGAACCTAGATAAAGAGCAAGATAGGAAGAGTTTCAAGCTCATGGGAGTTTAAGAAATAATAAAAAATGATGAAATGCAAAGTGTAGCCATGGCCTGTACATATACAGTGGCTTTTATAATGCTTCTAATAGAATGTAAAGAGGAAAAATGCATTCATTTTAGGTTTCCTAAGCAAGTATTGAGCACATATCAAATGAGAAATGAGGAGTCATACAAAGTTCAAAAGGTAAAGCTTACCTTTCTTTTATTTCTGAGTGAGGATATACACATGGGGGCTGCGGGTTTCACTTCATATGATCTCAAATGAGCTCGAACCAGTCAGCCATGGTGGCCTTGACATCAAAGAGGGTAGAAATAGAAGAGAAAATAGAATGATATTCATTAGAAACTAAGTCATGGCCATGTCTTAAAGCCAAGAAATTTGTGATTAACATTAAAATTTGGTTCAGTATTGAAACAAAAGATCTTACCTTGCACTTTCTATGAAGAGTCTTTTAAAATTGCTAAAGAAACAACAGAAATGAAGGATTTACAGGTCCAAATCCTAGCTTCATGACGGTGGCTTAGCAGAGCTTTTTTCATCAAAAGTCAAAATGTAAACTGAGCCTGAGAGTTTAGGGCTTCAAATGGTTTTGTTTTAGGGTTCCTTGTAGCCCTAAGTCAATAAGTGATTTTATCACATTCTTTTAAAAGAATCATTGCCTCAACTAATACCCTCAAGGTATTATTTGTTCCCCTTTGCATGTTTGATACCTAGGATTTATGCCTTAGGGTTCCTTTGCCACATTTGAAAGGTAAGTCAACATCTAATATGCTTTAGAGTTGTTTGAACCAAATGGAGAATAGACCCTAAGGGCCTTTCATTTTTTCCAAAACATTCAATATGCCTTCAAACTTTTTATGCTTTTTATAGAAAATCAAATGCCCAAATGGAAATGTATTATACTTGGTGAAATCCAACATATAAGCCTTGTATTGTTTTTGCAAAAAATTAAATCAAACCTTATAGAGTTAAGACTGCAAATCATTATAAAATGATATTAAAGCAATGCTTTTATAAATTTCTTTAATAATTGTTATTTATATGAAAGTAAAGCAAAGTAAAAATAGACAAAATCTTTATTTTTTGAGTTTGATTTCCTTTGGGTGAAATTGAAAAAATTGGGCAAAAGATGGAGCTTTTATTGCAGTTTACAATTACGTAGATTGATTTTTAGGTGTTTTTAGTGGGACCACTTTGGAGAGAGTTTTGTTAGCTTTTACACTAAATTTGGACTAGTTTTGGCTGCTTCTTTGGAGGCTTTTCAGTGGGGCTCGAAAATAGATCAAAATGGCTATTTTGGAGAGATTTCTTAGCGTTTTACTTGGGGAGATTTTTGGAGTTATAAGTAGGAGAAAAACTTAGTTTTTTCTCAGTTCAGAATATTGTTTCTTCCTCTCTTGTTCACCTGCAGAGAGTTTTGTAAACATTTTTGTACTTAGTTTCTACTCCTTTTAGTTTAATAGAGAAGCAAAGTTCTCTTTTTCATACTTTCTAATTCATTTTGCAATCAGTGATCTGATGTTCAATTTTTATTCAACCTTTGAGTCCTTTTCATATGTCTCATTGTTTTAAGATTGAGTGTGAAAGTCTCATGTGATGCAGGTTGCATGTTATGTTTAAACTGGTTATTTGAGTTGAAGTTGTGATAAAGCATCTATTTGTCCTTCATGCAAACATCTAGTTTTCAAACTTTCATACAATCACTTATGTATTGCATTAATTTCAGTGAAATTGTGAAGATTGAAGACTTTTGTGAAGTTGTTTGTGAGTGAATTTGTTGAAATAAGTAAAGTACTGGTTTATCACCTATTAAAATTTAAGATTTCATTTTCAATTAACTTTCTAAACCCTTTCCTCAAAAAGTCTTTTAGGTTAGGTGATCTTCCATGGGAACCAGCCCGCTCTGGAGGTTCACTCCAAGTTTTAGGCAACCCACAGGCCTATGGGTGTTCCCATATGTCAATAGGTAGCTAAGTTGATAGCTTAGCATTTGGGTGCATACTTTGTTGATAACAGTTTTTGACATGCCCGGTGGGACAGTTTGAACTCTCACAATTTAAAGCTCATGATTTTTTTGTTGGTTCTTCGTGTATGCACCAACAATCTTAGCCTTTGGAGGCAAGCTCTTCAAACACATCTGGTGACACCGAATCAAGAACTATCAGTTTTAATAGATCAAGTGCTAGTATGTTTAAAAAAACTAAGCTTTTATTCTTATTTCTAGCTCTTCATATGAGTAGAAATGTCAAATTTTCATAGTCAATATGTATACCCACCCCCATACCATGAAAATACTATCAACAAACCTTCATACCAACCATACCCAAGTAGCCACAATGTTGGTTTTAGTCCAAATAACCCTATTTTAGAACGCTACTAGATTACTCAAGATGCTTACCACCCATCCACCCTTGTCCAATCTTCCAATCAGCCTCAAAATCCTAAAACTATGGAGCTTAGGGACATTTTGTTAGAATTCAACAAGCAGATGGATGACATTAAGAGGAAGAAAGAGATCAATTCTTAGCTAGAAGAATGTTCTTATCAGGCTTATCCCCATGGGCAAGAAGATTTGGCTCATCAAGCCCAACTTCATAGGCAAGAATTGAAGGTGCAAGGTAGGCAATTTACAAAAGAGTTAGCAAGTCAAAAGAGGCAATTTGAGGAGAATCATGCTCAACATGCTTACCTCCCACCCATCCCTGCTCAGCCTCCATTTCAGCCTTCATATACTCAAAGCTAGCTCCAAGAGTGTGAAAAGGAGGAGATTGCAAGCATAAAGAGTATGTTGTTTGACTTCATGCATGACTTCACAAAGCAGGTAGAGGAGATTAAGAGACAACATGAGTATAATCAGCTATAGGAAGAGATGGCTTATTAGGCCTATCTCTATAAGAAAGGGTCAGAAATAGAAAGGCACAAATCCCAAATAGCTCCTTTCATTCCAGATCAGCCCCTTCAGGATGAGGTTAGTTGGTATGAAATTCCAAGTTTTATGAAAAGGGAGCATCTTAACCCTCCTAAGGTTGAGATTCCTAGTTTTAGAGATCCTTTACCATTGCAGGAGCCCATTTGCATTCAAAAGAAACCAATTGAAGAGCCCTTTTTCCTCCAAGAAACTCCCCAAAATCTCCAAATTTAAAGTTTTAGAAGTTCTGATTTTGCTTAGGAACCTATTTGCATTCAATACCTATCCATTAACCCTTAGTTTCAGTCCTATCAAGAGCCTAAACCAAGTCATCAAAGTTTCAAACAACCATGGAAGCCTTCTTGGACTAAGTATCCTGGTTATAAAATGCCAAACCTTGTTAAAGCTACCCCTCCCATACCAATCTAAAATCAAGAAGAGAAAAATGTAGTAAAATTTGAACCAATCAAGATTCCAAGTTGGTGTGGTGAACAGGAGAAAAAGGTTGTAGAGCCCAAACCAATTAGAATTCTGAGTTTCAGTCCAATAGTTGAAGGTTCTTGCAAGCCTTTTTATGCCCCCAAATCAGACAAACCAAATGTGAAGCAAGAGGTTGCTTCTATTTGTTCTGCATCCCCTGCTGGATATGGGCATAATACATGTGTAGAGGAATTTGATTTAGGCTTGACATTGAATCCTTTGCATATTGATTCCTTTGAAAAGTTTTCTAATGTTGTTTACAAGATGAATGAAAGCAGGATACAGAGATTGGAAGGCGAGATTCTTCAATTGCAAAGACAAATTGCCCAAGTTCTATTGAATTAGGTCTAGACAACTGAGAGGGGGGTAAATTAGTTGTCACACAATTTAGCAATTTTTTTTCACTTAATCTTCTTATAATCAAAAGATTTCAGCATTAATCAATAACACATGAGCAAAAATGAAAATAGTACACTTGACACCAAGATTTTTGACGTGGCAACCTGGTTAAGGGAAAAACTACGGCGGGGGTTAACCCACAAAGATTATAATCAGTTAAAAGTATTACAATGGGGAATGCACATGCATTTAGGCTCGCTACCCAGAGCACATTGCTCAAAAGAAGGGTCACTACCTACAAGAAAGAATATTTACAAAATATTTGAACTGATATTTGGAATCTATCAATGCTGGAGTTCGGTTCTAGTTAAGCATAGAAAACTGACATGATACACTTCATCTTTACTCTCCTCTTACCATTCTGTTAGCATCTGAACTTTGATCTTTACTTCTTTTCGCAATTACTCCATATTTGCAACACACACACACCACAATCATCCAATTCCATTAGATATATATATATATATATATCCACAACATGATCTACAATCATTTTACTAGTCGACTTCAAGAACATTTAGAACTTTGTAAAGTACTCTTCTCTGTTGGCTAGATCCATACATAATATGAGATGCAGATTAAAACTTGCACTTGTGAAACATCAATCATGTCGGCTATCACTATTTATATCACCAATTTCTCAATAGATAACTTCTATACATCTAGAAATAGGATCATTCACAGGGTCGGCTAGTTCTTCTTCTGTTTGTTCTGTCAAACTGAAACCTGATACTCAGAAGCTGATATCTTTTGAGTCCATCTACGGAGGACAAAACTCTGGATTTAGAATGTCTTGAAAATGCTTGCAACTACCTTAGATCTGCAGGAGACCATGCCTTTCCACTGGATAGATCTGGACTAGGATACCGGACCCTGTCACCTGCTTTGTTCTTGGCTGCCTGGACTTAGACACATTCTAATTCTGACTTCTGGTGTGAATAGATTTTGTTATGTAGATGATTGGTATGATCTTAGTTGCCATCAATGACAACATCTATGATGCCCAGTAGTGTCTCTTGCCAACAATCTCCCCCTTTGGCATTGATGGCAACACTTAGTGAAAAATGACTAAGTGTTGTAAAGTTCCCCCTTAGTTTGTGCTCCATACTGTTGTCCACATTGCTTTCTGGTACCCCCCTTAGCTGGATTCCTCATTTTTCATTGAACTTCACTCCCCCTTTGTCATCAATGGCAAAGGGTGGGGTCTGCAAGCCAAAGTTATCCAAAAAATTGTATATAGCACTGCATATGTACAAGTAATCATTCTATTCACATGAACTTGAGAATATCTACAAAACTATTTTTCAATTGCACAAGTTCAGAGGTCCAAGTACTCTTTATTCCATCCAAAATAGAGATGTTCCCACTTAACAAAAATGTATATGCTTCTTCCTTTGTCAGATCCAAAGGATTGCTTGTCTAAAGTGCAGTTTGAGCTTCTGATAAGGCATTAAACATAGTTTCTAACTTGGGGGCAATTAATTCCCGGAGCTCACACATTCTCTTCATAATGTTTACTTTTCTTTTTATTGAGCCTCTTTAGCTCATCTGTCAAGCTAATTAATTGACATTCTTGACTTATAGGTGAAACTGTTAGAGGATCAAAAGTTTGTGAGAGATTTGACAATTTCTATTCTTGTTCCTTTATCTTCTTCTCAATATCCTCACTAATTTTTGTCCATGATAGACAAAATTTGTACATATCTCTTCCATCATTCAAAGCATTCTGAATACTCCTTATACTAATGCCGAGAATCATCGTATCATTTCCTATTAGATTCTGTACTTCCCAAAATTTCCTATCTAGAAACTCTTTCCAGGCCTTTGCCTTTGCAGATTTTTCAAAGGATACAAAATGGGTATTTACAGAACTTACAAGATTTTTTAGATGTTTGGATGGGGAATTAGATGGACTCTTCTTGTAGGAGGGAATTAAATTTTCCAAAATCCCAATTGCAAGCCCTAGTAGTTCATTGTCCTCCATGTGGAACTATAACATCTTTTCTCTAGCCTTTACTTTGGTGAATGATGCTATTTTCATCAATTGAATTGGAGAGACAGCATCCAGATTGGCTAATCCTTGGAGTAGTTCAGGCTCATCAAGCTCAATCATCTCTTTTTTAAGAATATTTTTCATTACATCTGTAGTGTCTCTTGCAACATTTTCTAAACCATCCTTTTGTTCATCAGATTTCTCAGTATCTGCTTTAGGTGTTTCAACATTTGCACCATCTTCTTCTGCTTTGTCTTTCTTTCCTTTTTCCTCCTCTTTCTTTGTTTTATTTTTCTCTGTGTTCTCTGTAAAGGGACTCTTTCCTATTTGTTCACAACTTGCTACCTGATCCAGAGGGCTCTGTGTAGTAGTAATATTCTCTTCTTTTCCAGAATGATCAAGTGGAGGAGTTACTCCTATATCAACTATTTTATCTATCATATCTATGTTCTCCTGATTGACTTGTTCCTCTTCCTGGACTTCTCCAACATTCACATCTAATGAATCAAATCCAACCTTAGTCTCTTTGTAGGTTAACTTTGGAGGATCTAAATTAACATCTTGGTCATCAATTCTTTTGTTAATATGTTCTTCCGGAGCTTCATGTTCCAGAACTGGAGGATTGACTTCTTCTACTTGTTTCTCTAAAATAATATAATATTTATCTTTGTCTAAATCCTTTCTCAGAATTTCTTCTGTTTCTTTCGTAATTTTCCCAGTTTCACCAAGTATTAGTTTGTTCTTCGAGACTCTGCTTCTGAATTTATCTTTAACTTCTCTAAGGATTTTATCTGCTTCTCTTCTAGTCAGTACATGGCACAAAGTGGAGAGAACATACTTTCTGAGTTCCATGACTTTATCCGTAGCTGCTTCTTTCCTCATTTCCAATACTTTGCTTAAGCTTTTAGGGAGTTCTTGTAAAATTTCCAATAGGGTTCTATTGAATTTATTCAAATATATGATAATGGCATCTTCCAAAATTTTCTTATTTGCTTGATCAAAATTATCATAGTAAACTCTGATAGGTTTTAAATTTCCACGAACAGTGATTGTTTTTACAATTTCATCAATAGTCATAGTGACCTTACCAATTACTTTCTTTTTACTGGCCTTATTGCTTCTGGTAGGCTGGTCTTTAGAAGTCTTTGAAGTTCTATCTTTTTTGGATCTTATATCTTTCACTTCTTCATCTGTCTCTGTCTCCTCATCGTCTTTTATGCTCATGTGGGTTCTTGTGGCCTTGGTTTTCTTTCTTTTCCCTCCATCACCAGATAGAGTGTCTTCCAGCTTCTTAGTGGAAGTGGACTTGAGTTGCTCAGCAAGAGTTGTAGAACTCCTTATCTTCCTTGAGGAGCTTGGTGGGACTTTCGAAGTGACTGCCGGCTCGCTTTCTACTTTTTCTTCTGTAGTCTGTTCAGTGCTTTTCTTCATCTTTTCAATTCTTTATCTATTCCTCTTTATTTCTTCCTCGGTTAGGCCAATTCCCTCAACATACCTTTCAACTTGTCTCTACACTTTCCTCTTGGTCTCTGGCTATCTGAGCTCCACATGCAATTTTAGACTTAGTTCCTTGTAGGTTCCAAACCCTTCCACAGAGGTATCTTTAGGTGTGCTCAAGAGATGCTGAGCATACATATCCAAAACTCTTCCATCCACTTCATAACCCATAGGCATTATCCAAACTGTCCTTAGTTCTATAGCTTCCATCAAGCACTGATCTGTGTCAACCATGAAACATATGTCATTTTCATACTTCTCCACAATTGATTTAGGGATTCTCTCCCTTGCTTGCATTAAACTATGGAAGTTTTTGAAGTAGCCCCAAATGGTAGTCTTTTAGGTTTGGGAGTCACCAAGGCTGAGAAGGTGATCTCTTATTTGCCATGCTACTAGTCTGTCGGTTGTCCAATGCACACCTTTAATTCCAGGTACTTCAATCATAAGATAGAAGAACAAGCATATAATCAAGGAACCATATTTGAAGGTATTTTTCCTATCTTTCTTTATTTTTCTTGGATTCTCAATCAAATGATTCTATAGTAGCTTGTAAAGATCATAATCAACATTTTCCTTTACGATTTGATAGGCTGCATATATTGCAGTTCTAGAAACAAAATTTTCCCTGCTGGAATAGTAAATCTTGTACCCAATCACCATGGAGGCAAATTTGACATCAGGTTCTATGATACCATTGCTGGTCATTGCCCTTTTGTCAAACATGGCACCGGTAGCTTCAGTCACTGTTTGGTTTTTCACGGCTTTCAACAAGGGTAATCTGCCGGAGGAATTTAACCTAGTTATAGTCTTGATAATATCCTTTGTAATCTTAAATGGTTTCAATAGCCACATGAACTTATTGTGTATTCAACTCAATACATACCGAACCCATTCATTTTCATCAAATATTAGAAACCTAATGACTTGCAGAAAGTGTTTTCTTTCTAGGGCTTTGTATTCTAGTTTCAATTTATAGCTATCATGAGTTAAGTAGTTGTTGAGCAAATCCAAGAGTTTTAGGTTTCCAAATTCATCCATGTTATAGTGGATGTATGCCCTAATGTCTTCAACATGTAAAACCCCATATGGAACACTCAAAAAGGCACCTAGCAGTTTGACTTCAATGGATTTGTAAGGATGCTTCTTAAATTCAGGATGGGGCCTTTCAGTGACATCAACAACTAAAGGTGTAGCCATTTGCAGAGATTGAGAATTCAAGAAATTTCATAGAAAACATAAACACCTTGTTCCGCAGGTTAGGGTTTTACTTGAGGATCCTCTTCGTGCTTCGATTCTTGGGAATTCTCAGCTTAGAGCTTGTATACTTCTTCACTTCTTACTTTCTTCTAATGCAAAGTGATCTGACTGGGGAATGAATGACCCTTTTATGCTCTACCCTAGTACATCTGGTTACTCTGTTGTTGAATAGTTTCTCATGAATTATTCCATAATTTGTCATATCCACCCTTTTCCTTCCAGAAATCCTTTAAAATGATCTAAAACAATCCAAGATCTCTTTTCTCACTATGCCAGATTCAGGCACTTGCTTACTGGCTGGGAAATTTTGATTTTTATTGCAACTCCCCTTAAGCCAGAGCTCCTAATTTAATTACCTAAAGAATTATCTACACCAGATTCTGGTGCAGACCCATCACTATGGTTCACAATTGCTTTCTTCACCCATGTCTCACTTGTTTCATTCTGGATCTCATTCTCTTCAAATTTTCTTGTCTTGTCTTTGCTCATCTGGTTTTCTATTAACTGGACCTCTTCCTTCATTGGTCCTACTTTTGTAGAATCTTGCAAAATGACCGGATCAGTTACAATGGAAGCACACAACATTTCTTTGCGCATTTGATTGATTTCCTCTTGATCTGCACTGATTGGCCATATGTCCAAATCTATTGCATACAAAACATTTACCATTGAAAGAATTCCTATTTCCTCTATTTGATGAGTCATTCATTATCATACCTCTACATTCATTAGATTTATGACCATACCTCTTACAATTGAAGCATTGTCCAGAGAAGGATGGATTATTTTGATTTACTCTACTTCTGCATTTAGTGGCTTTATGACCAAATTTATTACACTTGAAACAATTTCCATTAAAAGATGGATACCTTTGAGCATTAGGTTGTCTTATCGAAGGTCTTCTAGGTCTATTTCTATCATTCCTTGGTTGAAAGTTTCTTTGTCCAGATTCAAAGCTTTCATCTTTCTCATATCCAAGACCATGCTTGTCTTTAGTCCTTTTCTGACTCTCAAGTATTGCTTCAAGTTTAGCTGAGCTTATCTTGAACTTCTCCTTGTGTTCATTTGCAACTTCTAGATCATGTCTAAGAATGACAATTTGTCTTTCAAGATCTCTTTAATTGTCTTTGCTTTCTTGTAGATCAAATTTTAGATGACCAGCAATACTGTCAAATCTATAGCATTCATCAGTTCTTTCTCTTAGAGTTTGATTTAAATCTTCTTCAGTCTTCTTCCTTTGCTCAATTTCTTTGGTAAACGTCATTGCCCCAGATTCCATCTCAACTTTTAGAAAAGCAACTTTTTTGACAACTTATCACACTCCTTTGTTTTTTCTTCCAAGGCTCCATTCATGCTATTTTATTTAGTTAAATTGGATAATTGTAGAAGTAGCTCCTTATTCCTTCCCAAAGACTTCTTTAATTTATCTTTTAACATTTCAATGGTATCATCAGCATCCTTGATTTCATCTTTCAGATTAGATATTTCTGCTTTGGACTGATCAAGATCTTTTAGAGCCCGCTGAAGTTGATCCTTAAGTGAACACAATGAAAACTTCTTCCAAGATCTTTCCTCATGTTGTTAAGATTCTTTTAAGGAACCTTGCTCTGATACCAATTGTTGAATTAGGTCTGGACAGCTGAGAAGGGGGGGTGAATCAGTTGTCACACAATTTAACAATTTCTTTCTCTTAATCTTCTTATAATCAAAACATTTTAGCATTAATCAATAACACGAGCAGAAATGAAAATAGTACACTTGACACCAAGATTTTTTACATGGAAATTTGGTTAAGGGAAAAACTACAGTGGGGGTTAACCCACAAAGATTATACTCTGTTAAAAGTATTACAATGGGGAATGTACATGCATTCGAGCTCACTCGCCAGAGCTCACTACTCAAAAGAAGGCTCAGTACCTACAAGAAAAAAGAGTTACAAAATATTTGAACTAATATTTGGCATCAATAAATGCTGGAGTTCAGTTCCAGTTAAGCATAGAAAACTAACTTGATACACTTTATCTTTACTCTCCTCCTCTTACCGTTCTGCTAGCATCTGAACTTTGATCTCTGCTTCTTTTTGCAATTACTCCATATTCACAACACACACACCACAATCATTCAATTCTATTGGATATATATATCTGCAACATGATCTACAATCATTTTACCAGTTGGTTTCAAGAACATTTAGAACTTTGTAAAGTACTCTTCTCTGTTAGCTAGATCCACACATAATATGAGATGCGGATTAAAACTTGCACTTGTGAAACATTAATCATGTCATCTATCACTATTTATCATCACGAATTGCCCAATAGACAACTTATATACATCCAGAAATAGGATCATTCATAGGGTCGGCCAGTTCTTCTTCTGTCTGTTCTGTCAAACTAAAACCTGATACTCAGAAGCTGGTATCTTTTGAGTCTTTCATCTTTGGAAGATGAAACTCTAGATTTAGAATGTCTTAACAATGTTTACAACTACCTTAGATCTACAGAAGACCATGCCTTTCCACTGGATAGATCCGGACCAAGATACTAGACCCTGTCACTTGCTCTATTCCTAACTGCCTAGACTTAGACACATTCTAATTCTGACTTCTAGTGTGAATAGATTGTGTTATGTGGATGACTGGGATGATCTTAGTTGTCATCAATGACAATACCTATCATGCCTAGCAGTCTCTCTTGCCAATAGGTTTCGATAGAGAATAAACTAGATAAAGAAGAGGATTCAGTTTCTTTGTTTGATCAACTGCCTACTTTTGTTGGTGATGATGAAGACAGTATGTAAGTACCCAACTTACCAGCTAATTTGGGACAACTAGAAGATATTACTACAGAATATGATGTACTATTGCTTCATAAAGGTAAGGATGAGATTGAGGCCTCAATTCAGCTAGAAGAGCAAAGGGATAGTTTTGTTTTAGAATCTAGCAAGCTTGTTTTGCATGAAGATAGGATAGGCTACCAGGATGAACATGAAACTAAATCAGATTAGATTCTCCATGAAGATGAAGCATCTAGTTTGTTTTCAAAGCTCCCTTTGTACTACAATGAAGAGGCTAACATGAATGAAACTAAGGCAGCTTGCCTTGAAGAGCAATAAAGTGGACTAGCTGAAGGTGATTAGCCTTTTCAAGATAACTCTATGCTTGATTGTCAAGATCCTAACTATTTGGCTTGTAGAGAGCTTGCCACTCTGCTGAATTCTTGTAGTGACCAAAAGCCCAAGATAGTAAATGATGAGGAGAACAAGGTAAAGTAGGTTTCTGAACTTTTGCCTTTTAGATTTGAACAATATAAGGCTAATCAGTTTGAGGATAGTCATGTCTTGGGAGGTCAAGAGGTTGATTCACAAGAAAAGGTTGTTCAAGTAAAGCAAGAGAAGAAACAAATCATAGATGTTGAAGGTATGAGTTTTGAAATCCATCATGAGGATAGGTTAGAGCATACATTACGTGATGAAATTGTTCATCAAGAGGATTTATTCTCAATTGTCATTGAAAAGTTTTGCTCTAACATTGTTGATAACCTAGCACCTTTAAAGATAAATGTTTGTGATCAACATAATCAAGTGATCAAAGAGGTTGTGGTGGAAGAAACGATTCTTGAAGGAGAGGCCAAAAAAAGAATTATTAGTTTATCATCTCAAAAGGTTGCCCAATCAGACATCTTTCCAGGATCGAGACACCAAGAATACTTGATGAGGTTTCAGTAAAGGGACAGCAGATCCAACTTATCCATTCACTCCAAACCAGCAGCATGGTTGGTCATATCCAAAGGATGGGTGATTTTGTCTACATCCTTTATGAAGTATTGCAACAGTTTATTGAGTATGTTCTTGTGCTTCACCTAGTTTTAGATGATCATAAATGTATACACCTAAAAATGGCTAAGTCGAATTAAATAAATATTTTAATATTTATTTTAACTCTCATTCTCCTATTAATTAAATAAATATTCTAATTTATTTAAATGATTCACATCCCACCAATAATTAAATAAAATCAATTTATTTAATTAAATTCCTTAATTCTTCTAATGTCTCATATAATTAAATAATTCTAAATTATTTAATTTGTTCCTAAATTCCTCTATCCTAAGTCCAAATTCCATAAATCCACATCACCTTTCCACCTCACCTATCCACTTTACCATGTTGCACATGTAATTAAATATTTTAATATTGAATTAGCTAATATTCCGTCACCCACATGTCCTATTTATCCTCTAGTCAGATTAGTTAACTTGTCAATCACATCTATTAACTAATTAGTGAATTGAGTTAACTGCTCAATCTATTCTGTTGACTCCCCAATCAACCCTGCTAATTGATCAATCATCTTAGTTAACTCTTCAATCTATTCTATTAACTCCCATAAACTCATGAGGAAGGCTTGGACACTTTTCCTCTCCTGATTCATGCACATTCCCTCAAGTCTTCTCAATTGTACGCCTCACAGGTAATTCCTCCAGTCATGGATCTATTGGCACTTAGATTTGGTCTTCCATCAGCCTATATAATCAAGGTCTTCACACCCATTTGCATACGCTCAAGCAATCACAATCTTACTCTATAGGAATCATACCAGCACGCCTTTGGAAAAATCACCTTCATTACATTTGCATTACAAATCCATCATCATCACCTTGCCTCCAGCCCATCTCCATTATAGTTGCATTGTAGTTTAGTCTCCATTGTACTTCCCATATCATAGCTATTCTACTCTTGTCATCTTCAACAACAAGGAAGTCAAACTTCTTAGAGCTCCATTACCATCAAGATCAAGAGGAGATAGGCGAACAATGGAAGCATAGAGGCAAAATTGTCTTTGAAGGTATAATCTTTGTTTACTTGTATTTACATCAATTTCCATTGAGTTATTGGATGATTAGTTGTTTAATGCATTGTATGTGATGATACTATACGATGACACACCGATTCATGACATGTAAATGAATTATTTTTGTTGTTCCAAGTATACTCAATCTTAATAATAATACACCTAAGAAGAATGGACTTTAAGAACTAGGATAAATGAGATCGATAGACACTTGGATTTGTTAACAAGGATAAAATATTTATAATGGAATGATATGTAACTAGATATGTATGGATGTGTGGATTGTCATCTTCGTATGTGCAAGAATTTGAAGTACTTTGTTTCATCATTGAGCTTTTAAAATGTTGTAAGAAAATACAAGCATCTAGGTATAATTAAATTGAGATGACCTGAGTATCTCTTACATAGATTTTGATATAGTAAGTTAATACAAACATCTAGTCAAAATTGAATCTAGATGACCTGGGTATGCCTTGCATGCGTCAACAGACAAGGATTGCCCTATTTCATGTTTAGACTTAGAACGTCCTCAATGATCTTTTGTCGATCATGTTGTTAGACAAAGTCATCACATTACTAAAGATTTGATACACAAATAGCAAACAAATAAGATAATAATGCCCCCATCATAGCTCCTCTAGTTTTTGACATCCTTGAGTAGCATAAAAGACATAATAACAAGAATGGAGACTCTGTGACTTAAAACTTTTAATAAGCACAACTTTTCTTGCCATTAGTTATGTTTTCTTGCAACGAAAACAAATACAATCATCATGGTGTTTGAGGCTCACTTTATCTTGTTTATGGGTCTAGTTCTTGTGTCAAGCGTTTTGTTGAAAAAGTGTGTTTGTAATGCTATCTGATGTCTGGTGATAGTTTCGTGATCCTTATTGTTATCCTTTGAGGTTTTAGACATTCAAGCATCTAATTTTCCAACTAGGTTGAGGAGTCACCCCTGGTTAAGTAAAGGATTGAAATTTATTGTGGATGAACTGACAATAGACATGAAGAAACGGGCCCTACGGGACTGAACTAGTGCCTTGGGGGCTCATCGATGATGGCCTTGCCTACGTGACGACGCAGAGGCAATGTAGTTCAAGGTGTGGACTTTGTGGACCTAGGATCTAGGCAATGGGAAATTGGGATTGGGAGGACAAAAGGATGGTTGACATGGAATGGAATGGATGGGAAAGGAGCCTCAGGGGTGCATCAATGATGGCCTTGCCTACGTGACAGCTTAGAGGTAACATAGTTCGATAATGGTTCAATGGATTGGTGTAGGATGGATGACAAGATGGACGAAAGCCTGGATCGACAGCCTGATGGGAGAAGGTGGTAAGGACAAGCGAACAACAAGCCATGGTGGGTAGTTCAATGTGATTGGGTGGATGCAATTAAAAGGGATGAATGAGGAACGAGGTCTAAAAAGATGGAGGAGATGGTTTATCACAAGTAGCACCTATTTACCAGATTTTCACCACTTTCTTTTATTTGTACAATAGCTAAAATACACATGATGCATGTTTCCAAGGTTTTCATCATGGTATCTATCCAAGGCGCCTGTTTACCAGGTTTTCACCAGAGGATGATTTTATCATAACTTCTTGCAGGTTTATCAAATTTTCACAAATTTATAGTCATTGGAAAGCTGATTTGACAAACTCCGCAACAGTATAGGTATCGTTAGTCCACTTGGTAAATATAATTAGGTATTATCAGTCAAAGTCAACCTTACCCTAGAAACTTCAAATGACTATAACTTTTGCATTTTTTAACAAATTTTCATGAAATTATTTTGAAACAGCATAGAATTTCATGTAGATTCTAATTTTCATATCTCTTTTGCTATCACAAATCATATTTCCATGAAATTTTCTAGATTATGTGTTTTTCACCAAAACATTTGATTTGCAAGCTTCTTGATCCTTTATTTGTTTTCATGGACTATAGGTGGACATCAGGAACCTTTGCATATCATGTGATGAAGAAATCAATAAACAATTGAGACTACTAATCCAGTTTTGGTACAGAATGTCCACTGAAGACAATCATTTTTACACTAAGTGTTAAATAGGCGTGGTTTAGGCATTATCATACAATTTGCATACAATATTCACTTAGTTTTTAACTAGGAGGAAAGTAAATCATTTTGTTGCATCACAACTTTTATCTAGTCCCAACATAGGGGTTAAAAAACTGAACAATTTCTTTATGTTTTTACTATCTTGCACTACAATCCATCACATACCTTAATAGGGGAAAGTAACACTTGTTTATTTCTTCAAGCAACAATCTACACCTAGATTTGTTAAAAGGTTAAAATAAATAATCTTTTCCAAGTTATTACTATCTTGTTATAAATTTCTATGCTTGGTAGAGTTAACACATTTGGTTATTTTTCTTTTAACTAGGGAGATAAAAAACTGATATTCTCTGTGTTTTTAGAATGATAATAGGACTATGCTCTCCCCTTTTCTGGGTGACCAAAATGCCAAACTTATCATTTTCCATGTTTAACCTTTAGAGAGGCCTGCCCTTGGAATTCCTTCCTTGTAAGTGGGACAACCTTAAGTGATAACGAGCTAAAGCCAAGCCACCTCCAAGTCACTATTAATAAATTGTGTTTGTGACGAAAGTTGCAAGCAATGAGTGCTACTGTGTTACACTGACCAATGTTTCCCCCAAAACCCTATGGAGCGTAACCTGTGCAGGCTGGGAAGCCTCCTTATTGGAGTGAATGGCTGTACGTGTAACCACCCGAATGGATGCCTTGACTAAAATCCTTTTGTTCTAGTAAGCCAAAATCTTCTATTTGGTGACATAGGAGGAGGAACCTGTAGAGCCATCCAACATCATACACTCATTTAATGTAGAGATAGAAAAGTTCAACTCTTAAGAGGAACTATAACTTGGTATGCGTGAGAAGTGAGTGTCATGGATGGGAGCTGGTGCTACCAAGTTACTAGTTGTCTGCCTTTATGTAACTGGCTGGGGTAAAACCCAAGTTGGAACTCATCAAATATTATCCTTTCCAACCTTAGGATTGTGCTTTCTTTTTGGTCAAAAATTTGTAAAAACAACATGGAATCTTCTTGTATGTTGTGTTTTCTTGCAACAACTTGACACAAATCATCTGCAAACATACCAGACTTGCTTTGACAAATATTTTGAAAATAAGCCAAAACCTAACAAACTAAGACAAAAAGAAAAATTTCTACATAAAACCACTCATTTAGAGTTGCATATTCAATTAACAGAGCTGCGCATCCAATTTTCCCATTTTCTCATCCTTGAACCTAGTCTAATATTCATTCATCAAAATGGTTTTGATCATCAATAAACCTAGACATACTCCAAAACCATATATACTCCTAGGTGGGATAAGATTTGGTCCTAGTGATGATGAGAATTTTGTGTATCCTAGTAATGATGAGAACTTTGTAGAATCCTTAGGTCATCTTATTGATACTCTAGACAAGGGAAATCCCACCTCAAGCTTGGAATCATAGACCACTCCATCTCTAGTCCTCCATCATCATCCCATAGAATACCTCTCCCAAATCCATACATACTCCTAGGTGGCATAAGATTTGGTCCTAGTGATGATGAGAATTTTGTGTATCCTAGTAATGATGAGAACTTTGTAGAATCCATAGGTCATCTTAATGATTCTCTAGACAAGGGAATTCTAGTGCCTTACATTTGGAATCATATACCATTCTGTCTACTAGTCCTCCATCACTATCCCCTAGAATGCATATCCCAAAGCATACTAGTCCTACACCAACACCGCCATCAGGTCCCCCAAGCTCTAATCTACCAACCAAAGAATCCTTGAATGATTTTCTCCAAAGACTTTTTCCAAAATATAACAACAAAAGAAAGCTATGGAGAAATTGAAATCCACTCATCTAATGTCATCCCCATCCAACACAAGCAGTGCTAACCTTAATCATAAACCTACGCCTTCTACTATTATTATCCATCCGTTATATTTCCCATCCACCCATACATTCATGATGTGATCCAATGGCTATTAACAAGGAACCAACCATCTCCATGTTATAAAACACCTACCCAAGAGCCTATCAAAGAGCCTTCAAACATGTCCATTACTTCAACCCCATCATATAGTCCACAACCCCTTGAGCCTATTGAAAAATCTCCACCAATGAATCCATGTCAAGATCCATCATCCCCTCATGTTGATAACCCTCAAGAACATGTCAAGCCTATCTAAGATCATATCACTTCTATTCAAGTAACCCAAGAGGTATGTCAAGAACCTAATCCTAAGCATGTGAAAACATCAAGTCCTAGTCCTATTTAAGATCAAATTACTTTCATTCCACCCATCCATAATGTTTATCTTTTCCATGATCAAGATATTACCTGTGAAGAAGATATCCATGAACAACTTGATCCTATACCCATACATGAGAAAGAAACCCAAATCCAACCCATCCATAACCTACATCTTTTCTATGATCAAGATATTATCATTGATGAAGAACCTATACATGAGCAAATTGATCCCATCCATATCACACTTAATCCTATCTATGATCAAGTCCCCTCTATGATTAAGGTCCTATCTATGATCAAGTAAACCATGATGATCCTCTTAGCCAACTTTATGCATTCCATGGTCATGAGCTTATTACCCCATCTATCCATAAACCCATAACCATCCATGAGTAAGAAACCTCCATTACTCCTATCCATCCTCCAGCTAGTCCTATCCATGCTCCAACAACACACACTTTCCTTGATGACACACTTGCCTCCCAAGTGCACATAGATGATCAAACCAATAACTTGGATATTAGTGAGCATAACGATAATCAAGATCCTAATGATCCTCCATCATCCATTATCTACCATGTTGCAAATCCATTATCCTATCCCCTTGGTTTCACTACCTTCATCCATGAATGTTCTTCCTTAGGAGAGCAGCAACCGTTATCTACCACTTCACCTTCCCCATCAAATAATGAGCTCGCATCTAGTGTCCAAATCACCCATAATCCCATTGTCCACCGCATACTCCAAAATATGAACTATCAAGGTAAAGTCTTAGGCCTTCATGAACAAGGTATTTTGGAGCCTATCCATGTTGAAGTCCCTCCACCTTCTTATGGCCTTGGTTATTCTCCCAAAGAAAAGAAATCTCATGATGTTGGTACTTCCTCAATGCCTTCTAAATCCACCACTTCCCATCACAAACCCTATCATATTCCCAAAACATATGTCGACATTCCACCTCCCTCATCCTACAAATGTCAAAAGCATGTGACCATACACCTTCCACCATCAACTTTACCTCCACTCCTTCCAACTCCTACTATCCCTCCATCCACTTTGCTTCTAGTTCTCCCAACACAAAATTCATCCATCTACACATTCCCTCACACTTCAAATCATGACTGACAAATGTACATATTGTTTAAACATGAAGCTTCCACTCGATCCACCAAACCTATGGGACTCAAAAATAAATATTGGGATGCCTCCTTTCATAAGGTCAAAAATCCTAAGGGTCCTAATACCTTAGGAAATCAATCCGAAGAATCAAAGAAAACCCCATCTCAAAAGCTGCATACACCCACACACCTCAAAGCAAAAATGAAAAAGGTGTGGGTCCCCAAGTAACAAGTAATTACCTCAGAAGCTACACACAAGATGCATATACCCAAGCCCATACCTTCACAAGTAAAGTCTAAAAGCAAAATGGTTTGGGTACCTAAGCAAAAAGCCATCAAGTTAAATGAGGCATCCACCTCTCAAGAATCCCAACCATCCACTTGTCCTCTTCCATCCAAAAATCCCATTCCATCCAAATGTCTCAAGTCCTTCCATCCCACATGACAAGAAAAAAAAAGAAAAATACTAAGTCTATGTGGGTCCCTAAATTCCTAAACCACCCATCCACTAAGAAAAAAATCTATTGCTTCATACACCACCTTCCCATCATAAGCATCAATGTTTATTACGATATGTGTAGCCATTGGTCATGGTTCCCTTCCATCCCATGACATTTCCACATACCTCCATCTCCCCTTCCTTCCATTATTATCCTACATATCTTCCCCATCCTATTCCTGTGGTCCATGCTTTTGCATAAGCCTTCCCTCCATCCTTGCATAAGTCCTACATAATCCGCATCATCATCCACTATCGCACCTTCCATAATCCACTATGTACCTTCTCCATCTCACTTTCATGCAATTCCATACCAACATCTGTGAGCATAACAACACTTGAGTTGGTCCATGTGATGACATCCATCTCTAGTGGGACTACCACCTTTTAGGAAACTATATTCTCAAGTCCTTCTTATCCATATCCACCTATTCCATCCAAGTATTTCAAAAGAAAGAAAAAAAGAAAAAAGTCAAAGTAGTAAAGAAACATCCCTTCGTCCAATGGTGAAAACCTGGTAAATAGGTGCCTTGGATAAGTACCATGATGAAAACCTAGCAAATGGCATCATGTGTAGTTTGACTATCTATGTGTCTTACACTTGGGGGCATGTTGTCTCATCTACGCATCCCATCATTTATTCTACCTACCCTTCCTCTCGTGTCTTCCTTATCCTCTATATCTACGTACTTATCCCTTTGATCCACTTTGTCCTCCATTCATTCTGTTGATCTTGATAGAGATAGGGGCAAAATGTTGAAACAAAGCTTTGGACAACTCTTGATGTATCTAATACTTCCAAACATATCCTACCATCATAACATTGCAAGCATTGTCACGCTGCACCCTAAGTCCAATATCTTGAATACAACATGTTATTCCTATGCGATGTAGTCCTTGGAGATCATATCCTGAATTCTCCTGTCCATCTCTCCTTCATGCATTTTTGATCCATTATCTCCTATTGTCCATCCTTCTACCTACCCATCCATTATCCACTATCACCATCCATTTACCTATCCATGATGTTCTCTTATCAACGGTATCTAGCATTTAGGCTATCCAAATTACCATCCAAAAATCCCAAAAATGTCAAAACATTATCAAAACCCTAAAAATCTCCAAAACACCAAATCATCTGTAACCCCAATCCATTGAACTATAGTCAAACTATGTTGCCTTTGAGCTATCACATAAGCAAGGCATCATTGATGTGCCCCTGAGGCTCCTTTCCCATCCATTACATCCCATTTCACCCATCCTTTTATCCATCCAAATCCGCACCCTTTCCCATCACCTAGGTCTTAGGTCCACATGGTCCATACCCCAAACTATGTTGCCTTTGCATCATCACGTAGGCAAGGCATTTATCAATGAGCCCATAAGGCAGTAGGTCAGTGCCTTAGGGCTCGTTTCTTCATGTCTATTGTCATCTCATCCACAATAAATCAATCCTTTACCTGACTGGGGAAAAATCCTCGGCCTAGTTGGAGAAATGGATTCTTGAATGTCATGCCCCTCAGAGGATACCAATAAGGATCGTGATACCATCACCAGACAACAGACAACATCACAAACACACTTTTTTAACAAAATGCTTGACACAAATACTAGACCTATAAACAAGGCACAGTGGACCTCAACCACCATGATGATTGTATCTATTTTCATTGCAAGAAAAACATAACTATGGCAAGAAAATTTGTGCTTATTAAAAAGGTTTAAGTCACAGAGTCTTGATTTTTGTTATTATGTATTTCTATGCTACTCAAGAATGTCAAAACCTAGAGGAGCTATGATGGGGGCATAATTATCTTATTTGTTTGATGTTTGTGGATCAATCTTTAGTAATTTGATGACTTTGTCTAACAACATGATCAGCAAAATATCATCGAGGACATTAGCGGTCTAAACATGAAATAGGGCAATCCTTGTCTATTGACGCATGCAAGGCATACTCAGGTCATCTAGATTCAATTTTGACTAGATGCTTGTATTAACTTACTAAATCAAAATCCATGTTAGAGATACTTGTTGATGAGTGTTTTTACACATTCATAACAAAAAGTTAAAATTCACAAAGGAACCTTAGCTATCTTAAAAGATATGCAGAATTGACCAAGAATTCTTAATCTCAAGTTTCTGTATGGTTAGGTCTTGACCTTGTGGATAATTCAACAGGTTGATGTGAAGCTATAATGTTCAAGGGGCCTTATGTAAATTAAAGTAATCTGTCACTCACTGGGCTTCAAATTATGCAAATATCTACAAATTATACCAGAATTATGAATCTTGTGCAAATATTTACCATTTATCACAAAGTTTCACATGAATTTTAGTAAAACAAACTTTGTCTTTTAGATTTATATGAAAATTGTCAAAGATCACTGCAATTCCTCATTCTTTCTTCAAATATATGACAATTTCCTTTAGATTTCTACATGCATGCTAATTATTTGTGATTTTGGGGAAAAGTTAGGAAAGATAAAGTTAGAAAATTGGATTTTATCCACATACAATTCTTTGTTACTCATGCATATAAATTTGTTTATCCTGATCAATCTAAAAGCAAATAAATCCTCATACATAAATCTTGAGCAGTTTCATGAATCTACATATGGAATTGCAATCTTCAAGGGAAAATACATTAGAAAATACCTGAATCAATTAACACACAAAAAATTAACGTTTGTATTTACTAACATATGATAGCCATTTTAAATTTACAATGTCTTATGACTTCAATCCTTTGAATTACCAGCAATAAACACTTACAGACACCTTCATAAATGCAGCAAAGAGACCAGACACTTTTGCGTACTCTTAATTACAAACAATAGATGAATGCCTAATGTTAATTTTGCTCAAGGCACTACTTTTTAGTCACCTCTCTTGCATACTCTGTTCACTTTTTTGAAGCCTTCGTGTATTCTTGTGTGTGAAAATTATAAGTAAAGGGGCCTAATGTATAGATTCTAACCTTCCCAATATGATTACAAATTCTTGGTCAATCAATGGTCCATATCTCAAATGCAGCATCAATGGTGGAAAAGCAAATCCTGCCAAAATTCCCAAGAATCATATTCGCCAGCACCAAAGATGCTCTTGGAATCCTTTAACAATTTCAAAATATCTTCCTATTGTCTCTTTCTACATTAAACTTCTTTTCACCCTCTGCGACTGTTATAAATCATGATCTAAGTTTGTATCATGAGACTCCCTTTGCCTTACAATTTTGTTGTTTTGCATTCACCTTTTATACATCTCCTCGCTCTTCTTTTGTAAACATTACAGAAATCATCAGTTTATAATAGGAATTAAAATATATTTAGTTTCACCCTTTGTTTCGCCCCTCATGCATACCCATCACCTTTGCATTTCGCTATATACCTCCTTTGTGAATCCATCACACACCTATTAAAACATAAAAAAATGGTCCTCATCAGTTAATAAAATGTACTAGAACTATTTCTAATTCCACTTTTGCATCTTCACTCCCATATGTCACTCTATACAACACAAAACATAACTCATCAATTTATAAAATGCATTGAACTATTTAAATTTTGCCCTTTGCTTGATAAAAAACAAACTTCAAGGAATGCTTTAGAATCACTTTCAATTTTACCTCAGTAATATGATAAAAATGGACACCATTAGTTTACAAAATTCATCAGAAACATCTTCAATTCTGCAATTGTACCATGATATTTCAGCATGCTATTTCTATATATCAAGTACTAATGCAAACATACGAAGCAAAATTTAGTCCGTTTATAAAGTGAATTAGAATTCTGGTTGAATCCACCGTTGTATCATCATTTACATACACCAAGTTTTGTATATCAAATATAAACGAATGCACATCCAAATAGATCTAGACATCACCTATTTATAAAATGAAATTACGACCATGCGATTCCATTTTGTATTCGATTCTTTGTATGTAGCACCACCTACTACATTGTATATTACCTTACATATCACACCCATTGTAAATACCATCATACAAACAACTTAGCATGTTATAAATGACATTATAATTTTCTCCAGGTGCCCACATGTATCGCTTTTGCATGCCATACTTGTATATTGAATTCAAATGTAAAAAGAATACAAAGATGGACATTACCAATTTATGTATTAAATGGAAATGCCCCTTGAATTCTGAGTTTTTGTATACCAACTAACATGCATCACCACCAAGTATCTTTTACATACAGATACAATCCTAACCTTTATACAAATCTGGACCCCAGCATAATATAAACCAAATTTGAAATTTCCTCTCAACTCCGACAATGTATGTATCACCCTACGCACAACACCCATTTTCATAGATCGACTCTCATCAAATGCAAACAACATATTCAACCATGTAGCCCACAAGATTATAAATTGAATGAAATGTGCCCTTTTCATTCAACGTTTGTATATAACCATTGTACCTATCTTTGCATATCTCTTTTGTATGTGACATTGTATAATGCATTGTATCTTGTTTTGTACATTAGATTGCATAATTTATTGTATGGTTCACTGTATTGTATATTGTGTCACATGTTGTATATTGTTTTGTATGATGCATTGTATCCTACATTGTATGATAGATTGTATATTGCATTATATATATATGACATTGTATCACGCATTGTACAATAGATTATATATTGCCTTGTATAACCTATTGTACATGTCATTGTATCCTAGATTATATATTACATACCTAATACAAACAAATCATAATACACAACCACGTTAGCACTGATTTTCTCCTTCATTTTATTTATGCACTAACGCTCTTTTTAAGATCAATTTGATTTTATCTGAAATGGGATTACACCTCATGAAATTATATAACTGACACCCATATTATTTATTGAACTCCAAATGTTATAAAATATACCCCACAAGTAATTGAATATAATCCATACATTACGCATGCCTTCGGACATAAAGATTTTCCTTCAATGATGTCTATGAACTCTAAGCATAGTATAAACACAATCAGACATGTATATTCAACATTAAATATCCAATACAAAAGACAAGACTCGTCAAATGTAAAGTGCAACCCGACGACCACAAGAAACAATGCATACTAGATACATTGAGAAAAAATCATGAAAATACATACCATACACATGTTGACCATAGACCACCAAGCATGACCTTCACCTAGAAAGGCCTAACTTTCAAAATATAAGGAATCCCTAAATCATTCAAAATGCAACCTCGATTGATTTTCAACATAGCATCTCTAGACCTCATCTGTTTATCATTTGTCATGCTTATACTAACTTTCAAGTACCAAGGACCTTTTGCCTATACCACCCCCACACACAAAAAACCCATGCTAGAAAAGAAAAAACAAACCATGGTCCTTATTTTGCCTCTAGTTAAAAATGGGGCATGTTGTGAACATCACAACAATACTCAGGTCATCATGGTTTAATTATACCTAGATGCTTGTATTTTCTTACAAAATTTTAAAAGCTCAATGATGAAATAATGTACTTCAAATGCTTCCATATACGAAGATGACAATCCACACATCCATACATATCAAATTACATTTCATTCCATAATAAACCTTTTCCAGGTGTCTTAAGATCCAAGTCCTTTCTGATAGTTTATCCAGTTGTATCTTCCAGTTATCCATGTGATCCATTCATCCTTGTCCAATCAATCCAAGCAATGATCCAAATGCAAGTCCATCCTTAATCCATACCAATCAAGTAAAGTCAATCTTGTCAAATTATCCAATCACAATCAGTGGTCTTGATCCTAATCTTGTTGTAAACCAAGTCAATCAATCATAATTATCAGTGGGATATATCTTTCCCCCATCTTTGTGTTGATCTAGGGATATACCGTTCCCCGCAATGAAAAACACTATCATCAATTGTTATTGATTAATCATTGGTTTACAATTGGACATGGGCAATACCTTGTTCTTGTATCATTTGTGCATACTTGCTTACTTGCTTTCTTGTGTGCGTTATCATTTTATCTTGCATCACGTGTCATTCAGCTCTTTCATCCATCCCTTATCTTGCATCCTTCATTTTACTCACCCTAACCTATCATTCAACCTGTCTCATCGTGAGATCATTTGTCATCCTGTCATCACATTTTTCCCATCCAATCTCCTGAGGGGGCATCCTAACGTCATTAGCTATACCAGGGGCAAACTAGGGCATATATCAATCACAATTTTTTTTGAATTCTTTGAAACAACGTGATAAAACACATTACATCAAAGAGGGGCAAAATATATACACCTAAAAATGACTAAGTCGAATTAAATAAATATTTTAATATTTATTTTAATTCTCATTCTCCTATCAATTAAATAAAATTAATTTATTTAATTAAATTCCCTAATTCTTCTAATGTCTCATATACTTAAATAATTCTAAATTATTTAATTAATTCCTAAATTCCTCTATCCTAAGTCCAAATTCCATAAATCCACATCACCTTTTCACCTCATCTTTTCACTTCACCATGTTGCACATGTAATTAAATATTTTAATATTTAATTAGCTATATTCCCTCACCCACATGTCCTAATTATCCTCTAGTTAGATTAGTTAACTCATCAATCAAATTTGTTAACTAATTAGTCAGTTGAGTTCATTGGTCAATCTATTCTATTGACTCCCCAATCAACCCTGTTAACTGCACACTCATCTCAGTTAACTCCTCAATCTATTATGTTAACTCCCATAAACTCATGAGGAAGGATTGAACACTTGTCCTCTCTTGACTCACACACATTCCCTCAAGTCTTCTCAACCATACACCTCATAGGTAATTCCTCCAATCATGGATCTATTGACACTTGGATTTTGTCTTCCCTTAGCCTATATAAGAAAGGTCTTCACACCCATTTGCATACACTCAAGCATTCGTAATCTTACTCTGCAAGAATCATACCAGCATGCCTTTGGCAAAATCACATTCATTGCATTTGCATTACAAATCCATCATCATCACCATGTCTCCATCAACCCATCTCCATTATAGTTGCATTGTAGTTTAGTCTCCATTGCACTTCCCATATCATAGCCATTCTACTCTTTTTATCTTTAACAATAAGGAAGTACACACTTCTGAGAGCTCAATTACCATCAAGATCAAGAGGAGATAGGCAAACAATGGAAGCATAGAGGTAAAATGGTCTTCGAAAGTATAATCTTTGTTTACTTATATTTACATCAATTTCCATTGAGTTATTGAATGATTAGTTGTTTAATACTATTGTTCACATTTTCTGATAACAATAAGCATGTAAATCAATGTTCTTGTTAAGAAAGGGTAGCTACTTTAACCAAATAGTAAATGGATTCATTTGAGGCTTTCACAGTTGTTTGGTTAGGGTAGGGTAGTTTTCAAGATTAATAAGTGTTCAATGCACACTTCTTTTTAGTTCTATTTTATTTTCCAATAAGTGCAAATGCACACATGTTTTCTAGCCACTAGGACCCTTTAGTTTGCTTTCAGTTTGGTTCAGTTTAGTTTTCTGCTGCTGTTTGAAGTATTCACAAATGAGTTACAATGGTTTTCTAAGTTTGGGAAGGGGCAAAATTTGACTCCATGCCCAATGGATTGTTTAAGGCAACTGGTCTATATGCTTAGCAGGCAAGCATTCAGCAGAAATCACAAGAAATGCTACCAATTTTTCACCTACAACTCAAATTGGCAGAGCTGAAACATTTGTTTATTTTATGGTGAAAGATTCCAATTCATTTATGCTCTTCTTAAACCTTTGTACATATTAACTTTTTATAAGAACAAATTTTAGTTGTTTTAGTACAATGTGTTTCATGAAGGAAAGTATTCAGTTTGCAGTTTGGTTGTTTAATAGAAGAAAAGACTTTCAGTTTATCATTTAATGCTTTGTAGAGATTTCATCAGTGATAAGGAGTTAAATTTCATTCCACATTACAATGTTCATTCATTTTACAAATGAGATATACCAAACTGAATAGGTATTACATTAAATGAAAGAAAGAGAGATTAATGTCCCACACAAGCCGTGGGAATAACTGAACTAGCACAAACATAGGAAATACACTATGCATTTGAAGATAAGAAAGAAAAAGAGCATATCCATCATTGCATGTTTGGAGTCTTTAGTTGATCTTCATTGCAGCTAGCTCCTCCTCATCCCCAATCTCTCAATGAACATTTACCATGACAAGAGGGATTGTTAGAGCTTCGGATATGGTTTCCTATGTGCATATCAATAGAAACATAATGCATTGCCTATGATGTACTAAATCAGATAATCAAATCATGTATATGTAAGAGAGCCTGAAAAAATAAAATATCATAGGAGCATTGAGCTTCACTGTTTTTAATCTAATATGTTTTTTTCTTGTATAGGTATAGGTGAAATCATATTGCTGATCTAAAGACATTTTAGCATGTGCAAAAAAATGGGCTCCCACAAGGGTTGAACCCAACATGCTGCCCCTAAATCTTAAGAGCGGATGAAATAATAATTCATTAGTCTCAAAGGTTCTAGTTGACTGTGATAGTCATAAGTGACAGTAGTAAAGGAAGTATGCAAGGTAGTCACAACTCTCATAGGGCAAGCTACCACATGTCATAGACATTGAGACAGTCAAGTGAGATAGATAGTCAACATCATTCACAAATAGTAAACTTGTGAGATCAAAAGGTAATGATGGGAATATCACTCAAAGGAGCTCATGGAGTGAAGCATGAAGCTCAAGAAAACAATGATGCATAACACAAGTGCCATGATAACTTTCTAGTATGAGAAAAGGATCATAAGGTACAAGATTAAGTTCATTAAGAGATCTAAAAGGTGCATCTATAGTAATCAATGCCAAGTCACTGTCATGCGAAAAGAGGTTTTTATGAAGTCTTCAATATATTTTTATGCCAAGTATACACAGAATGAATGAACAAACTATCACAGTAATCAAATGGAGAACATATCAAATGCATATAGAGTGATATAAGCATAAGAACTCAAGAAAGAAAGCATTATATCAGTTCAGAGATAGCAAGAGAAGAGTTTTTGTAGTGGAATTTCAATGTCATATACATCTATAGGAGGAATCAAAAGGAAGAACATATATATTTTTAACTCATTTTATAGCTTTCATAAGCCAAATGCAGAGAGTTACATTATGTATGTTAACATCATAGAATACATTTGGAATAGCAGAGGAGTAATTTAAAGCCATGGCCTTTCTCCCATGATGGCTGTCACTATAGCCAATACAAGCAATGTTTTGAAAGATGAAGGGTTTTACAACCCAAAGAGTAGCAACGAGATTTGCATCATCCTATAATGACTCAAGCCCGAATTGAGCTTCTTTCAGAAGACAAAAAAGATAAAATATAGGTAATATCATATATATTGGGTTCTCATGGCCACATCCTGACAAAGTATTTTCTTTAGAATTTTCAAAACCCCATATGTATTTGGGTAAGCAGAACCTAGATACAGAGCAAGATAGGAAGAGTTTCAAGCTCATGGGAGTTTAAGAAATACTCAGAAATGATGAAATGAAAAATGTAGCCATGGCTTGTAGATATATAGTGGCTTTTATAATGCTTCTAACAGAATGTAAAGAGGAAAAATGAATTCATTTTAGGTTTCTTGAGCTCGTATTGAGCACACATCAAATGGGAAAAGAGGATTCATACAAAGTTCAAAAGGTAAAGCTTACCTTGCTTTTGTTTTTGAGTGAAGATATACACATGAGGGCCACGGTTTTCACCTCATATGGTCTCAAATGAGCTCAAACGAGTCAACCATGGAAGCCTCGACATCAAAGAGGGCAGAAATAGCAGAGAAAACATAATTAAATTCATCAGAAACTAAGTCATGGCTGTGGCTTAAAACCAACAAATTTGTGTTTAACATTAAAATTTGGTTCAGTATTGAAACAAAAGATCTTACCTTGCACTTTCTATGCAGAGTCTTCAAAAATTGCTCAAGAAACAACGGAAATGGAGGATTTACAAGTCTAAATCCTATCTTCATGACGGTGGATTAGCAGAGATTTTTTAATCAAAAGTCAAAATGCGAAATGAGCCTGAGAGTTCAAGGCTTCGAATAGTTTTATTTTAGGGTTCCTTATAGCCCTAAGTCAATAAGTGATTTTATCACATTCTTTTAAAAAAATCATTGCCTCAACTAATACCCTTAGGGTATTATTTGTTCCCCTTTGCATGTTTGATACCTAGGCTTTATGCCTTAGGGTTCCTTTGCCACATTTGAAAGGTAAGTCAATGTCTAATATGCTTTAGAGTATTTTGAACCAAACGGAGAACAAACCCTAGGGGCCTTTCATTTTTTCCAAAACATTCAGTATGCCTTCAAACATTTCATCATTTTTATAGAAAATCAAATGCCCAAATGGAAATGTATTATACTTGGTGAAATCCAGCATATAAGCCTTGTATTATTTTGGCAAAAAAATCAAATCAAACCTTATAGAATTAAAACTGCAAATCATTGTAAAACATTATTAAAGCATTGCTTTTGTAAATTGCTTTAATAATTGTTATTTATATGTAGTTAAAGGAAAGTAAAAATAGAGAAAATATTTGTTTTCTGAGTTTGATTTCCTCTAGGCAAAATTGAAAAAACTGGGCAAAAGATGGAGCTTTTATTGCAGTCGACAATTAGGTAAAGCCTAATTTTTAGGTGTTTTTAGTGGGACCACTTTAGAGAGAGTTTTGTTAGCTTTTACACTCAATTTGGACCAGTTTTGGTTGCTTTTTTGGAGGCTTTTCAGTGGGGCTAAAAAATAGATCAAAATGGCTATTTTGGAGAGTTTTCTCAGCTTTTTTTTGGAGTGATTTTTGAGTTATAAGTAGGAGAAAAAGTTGGTTTTTTCTCAATTCAAAATATTGTTTCTCCTCTCTTGTTCACCTATAGAGAGTTTTGTAAACATTTTTGTACTCAGTTTCTACTCCTTTCAGTTCAATAGAGCAACAGAGTTCTCCTTTACATACTTTCTAATTTATTTTGCAATCAGTGATCTGATGTTCAATTGTGATTCAACCTTTGAGTCATTTTCATATGTCTCATTGTTGCAAGATTGAGTGTGAAAGTCTCATGTGATGCAGGTTGTATGCTATGTTTAATCTGGCTAGTTGAGTTGAAGTTGTGATAAAACATTTGTTTGTCCTTCATGCAAACCTCTAGCTTTCAAACTTTCATACAAATCACTTATGTATTGCATTAATTTCAATGAAATTGTGAGGATTGAAGACTTTTTATAAAGATGTTTGTAAGTGAAGTTGAAATAAGTAATGTACTAGTGTATCACCTTTTAGAGTTTAAGATTTCATTTTTAGTTAACTTTCTAAACCCTTTCCTCAGAAAGTCTTTCAGGTTAGGTGATTTGCTAGGGGAACCAGCCCACTCTAGAGATTCACTCCGTGTTTTAGGCAACACATAGGCCTAGGAGTGTTCCCATGTGTCAACATGTAGCTAAGTTGATAGCTTAGCATTTGGGTGCATACTTTGTTGATAAGAGTAAAAATCCCATGCTTTAATTGTTCCAACTTAAATATATATTGATAGACAAATCTAAATTTCTAGTATCCATTGAGAAATGTCATCTCACGAAATATAGGCGTGGTTTGTAAGACCAAGAGCCTAAGAAATGTCATCTCACGAAATAGAGGTTTTTAAAGTACACATTAAGAAAGAAAGAAAAAGTAGAAACTCAAAGGCAGTTGGCCCTTCCTACCTACACTAAAAATAATATCTAATAGGTGTCTTCCCATATATATAAAAAAATAATGGATTTATTCTATAAAGATTCTAGAACTACTAGGCAACCAAAAATAGGATGCTACTTGTGCCAGCATCCTCCCTATCGCATCTTAAGAAAGCTAAAGTATAGGGAAAAAATTATCAGATAATATAGTTTCCATTGCCTGTAGACATAATTATTTAAGTTGTTAAGATCCTTCAAGTATGTGCTGACTGCCATACTACAGTGAGTCATTATCTAGATTCGGGACATTTATTTAATGTTGTGTAGGGGAGGAAAGGAATCATTTCTTTGTCAATATACCGAATTTGGCAATTGCATTTGGTTTATTAAACATCCCTAGCATGAAAACTATTTAAGTTGTTAAGAACCTTTGAGTATTTGCTAACTACCATACTGCAGCAAATTTTTTGGTGAAGAATATTGCATTAAATTATCTTTCATTCCTATATTAAAGTGCGTCTATTCTAGTTTAGATTCTACTTTGTTTCTAAGATTATCTTGATGAATCTTTCAATATTGGAATTTGATTCTATGGATTTGTTTTGTCATCCTCATCCACGTTTTTTTTTTTTGAACTCTATATATGCATATATATCAAGATGAATGATATATAGAGAGAGAGAGAGTTAGATAAGAAGCTGAATGATACCAAATTATTTTGCACCAGTACTGAGACTTGCTTTGTAATCAAGTTGTATGCTATCAAATCTATGTGTATGAGGTTGTGTAGATTAGTGCCATACTATGATTTCTCATAATACCTGTGTATTTTCACAAAAAATTATGGCATTTTTAAAATTTCATACTAATTTATGGTTTTTAACATTTTTTAGAAAAGCAGAACCTTGGTAAAGATAGAAGATCCTTTCTTAAACTAAACACACAAGAAACTACGGATTCTATGATAAGTATATAGTACATCTAAAGTTTAGAGAGCTAAGAGGCATAACCCAATATATAGATTGATGTGAGGATATATATAAAAAGAATGGGAGGGTGTAATTCAAATTTTGCAACCCTTGCCAGCATTCTTCGTTCCTCTACTAAGAAAGGCATTTTATGATAGGTTATGGGCATGCAACAAGGCATAAAGTTAAGGGAGTGCCCTAGTGAATTATAGAGTTCAGGTAGCACTTTATTTTACATCTCCAAAAGAACAATAAAATGACAACCATAAGATATTTTAACATATAATGAATATCTTCACAAGCCACCCTTTTTGAGTAAAACCCATTGAATCTAAGACATAATTAAAAAACCTGCATTGAATACCTTCTTCAATGCTAGTAGTATTAGTAGATAATAAAAGGGTATTCCATTGAAATGATTCCAAAAATTTGATATACGTTTATAAACAACAATCCTAAATATTGAAAATGAGAGAAAATAATTGTTTCATACTTGTATAAACATTACAAGCCCAACAATAAAAGTAGGAACAATTCCTATATTTCTTGGTCACCATCTTGATCAATACTTAGTCCTCCTTCCTCCAACAAAATTATACTAACCTATTTTTGTCGCCCATGGCTGGTTTTATTCATTTGCTATAAATCTCCCATAAAAAAGAATGCAAATCCATCACATCTTCTTTCTTTTTTTTTCCTATGTTTTCTCTGCAAAAACACCCCCCCAAATCCTTATACACCTGCGTGCAGGAGAGAAAATCAATATCCTTTTCACAAATGTCCCTCCCAATAACAGGTGTAAAAAATAAACCGCAACATATGTAAATAGCGGACAACAAGAATAATAGTTGTCAACTAGAATGGGCGGTGGGGAAATGCTTCATGTCATGAAATAGCATTGTTTCCTTCCCAGGCAAGACTCTAAATTTTAATTCTTTCCAAACCTCTCCAAAAATATTAGATTTTTGTCACTATAGAAAGAGACAATTTTAAGATGCTTGAATTTTTACTTTAGGAATAATTTTATATTCCAAAATATCCCTTACTAATACCTTATAACATAAGGTTAAAAGATTTACATTTTAATAAGAAAATACTCTTTTGAAGCCACTTTAGAACCATAGGAAAATAGAATAAAATAATTAAACCATATTCAAGTGGCAACCCTAATAACATAAGGCTAAATAAACGTGAAAACTAACAAGAATAACATTTCCATGCCAAATCATGAAATGATATAAAGTAGGTATGTGATATCTAGAAATTAAGGTATCACCAATTGCACTCATCAATACAGCATCACTACTAGTTCTTCACAAGAACGTATCAATACACCAACAACCACAAGGAATGGAATACGAGTTAGAATTTATGTGCGAAGTTGAGTAGGTATATTTGCATCACTAGGATCCTTGAGGAAACATGAAGCAAGAGAGGTACAAATAGAATAATCCATAAGTGAATAATATATGTAATATGTACCTTATTATCACATGATAAAAGATACTTAGAAGTGTTACATGGAGTGGTTAAGTGGTCTTACAATCAATCAAGCTCAAAGACCCGAACACCACCACTTTCCTTTGAAAAAATATTCTAAGTGTTTTGGTGTCAAAGTTCAGAGATCTCCTCTTCTCCCTTCTTCCTTAGAAGGCAGAAGCGTCAGGGTCTGAGCTTCGAGGTGTTGCTACAATCATGGGTTACACTTTCTATGACATCCTAATTTTTGCTTAAATCACATATTTTTAGAAAATATAATGATTCAAGCCTTGAAAGTTCCATTTAAAGGATTTTAATTGAAGAGGGTTTGATCAAACCCCCTTAGATTCAAACCCCCTTGGATAGAACCCATCTTGGCAAGAGACACTGTGTGGCTTCATCATTGTTGTCATTGATGGCAATAAAGTTTATCCCACACATCCGCAACACATAATAGGTCCTTACCAGAAGTTAGATTGAAGAGTGTTTTAGTCCGGTGAACAAGAACAAAGCATGCAATAAGGTCTGACAATCAGGTCTGGATCTCTCAGAAGAAGTATCTCAGCAAAGTATGGACTTGGGGAAGTCAAGAGGAGTACCATGACTACTACATTCTAGAGATTGAGCCTCTGGTGATGAAAGAGTGGAAAGATATGAGCACCTAAGTGTTGGGTTCCTGTTTGGCAGAGTAGACTGAGAAAGAACTGATCGACAGAGCATCAGACCTTAATCTAGATGAGGAATTGGTGGTGATCAAGCTTCTTCAGGGATAATTCATGGTTGGCCAACATGATTGATGACTTTTATAACTATCTCTTTGATACACATCACTTAATAAGCAAGGATTCAACTGACAGACCAGAGCTTGGAAAAATCTTGAGTATTCCAGATGCCAACTAGAAAGATATTGAAATCCTTGGTGCAGATATATATACCAAATGATTTCAATGTGAAGGTGTGTGGTGTGTGAAATAGTATATGAAGAAAAGTAGAGAGTGGTGTGGAAGCAGCTATACAAATCTGGTATGTGACAGAACAATAGCACTAAGTAGAGGAAGAATGAAGTGTAGCAGGTCAGTATATTGAGCCTAACTGGAACTGAACCTCAGCATATGTGGATGCCCTTGATCAGTTCAAATACTTGGTTATTTTCTATATACCTTGTAGACAATGAGTCTCTTGTAGGCAGTGAGCCTCTTGTGAGTAGTGTGCTTGGGCAGTGAGCCCTAATTGACAAGTGCCATTTTGTACTTCTTATTCTTTTAATAGAGAATACAATCTTGGGTTAGTCATCCTGTGGTTTTTTCCTTAATAGGGTTTTCCACATCAAAATCATTGTGTTATGTGTATTGATTTTATTTCTACTCTCATGCTTATACATGCTTATATGTTTTGATACTGCACTAATTATTAAAGAAGAACAAAAAGTTAAATTATTTAAGATAACTGATTCACCTCCCCTCTCAGTTATCTACCTTGTTTCCAACAATTGGTATCAAAGCCTAATAGCTTGAGGAAGATCTGGGAATCTCAATGGATATGTATGGTATGAGGGAACAACTTCAGTCTGCCCTAGATGATCTTGAGCAATCTCAGTCTAAAGTCAATAACTTGAGGGAAAGACTCAAACAAGCTGATGACTTCATAAATGAACTAAAAGAGAAACTAAGTATCTCTGTGAAAAAGAGAAAGGAACTACTTCAATAATTAGCAAGTCAAAGTGAAGCCGATGATACTCATGAAGATTTGAATGAGAAGAACAAGTTATGTGAAAATCTATCAAAAGGGGTCATTATGGTAAGACATGAAATGAAATCAGGGGTTATGAAATTCACCCAAGAAATTGAAGAGAAGAGAAAAATTGAAGATAATCTAAAACAATCTCTCAAGGAGAAGTTAGAAGACTGCCACAAAATGGATAGAATAATCAGGCATCTGGAATCTGATCTTGAAGAAGCTAGAGATAATGAAGAACAACTTGAGAATCAGATTGACACTCTTAAAAGGGATCTTTAAACAACAAATGAATAGAAAGAGAAATTCAAGATAAGCTCTGCTCAACTTGAAGTTCTTCTTGAAAGCCAAAAGAGGGTAGATGACAAGCAAGACTTGGGGTATGAGAAAGGTGAAAGCTTAGGATCCGGTCAGAAGAACTCTGGATCAGAAAATCTAAGGAATAGGCCTAGAAGACCTACGGTAAGGCAACCAAATGCTCAAAAATATCCATCCTTCAATGGATACTACCACAATTGCAATAACTTTGGTCATAAAGCAAATCAATGCAGAAGAAGAATGAATCAGACTAATTCATCCTTCTCCAGACAGTGTTTTAACTACAAAAGGTATGGTAAAAAATCTCATGAATGTAGAAATATGCAAATAAACAATTCATTCAATGGTAGATGCTATGCATGCAATATAATGGGAAATATGGCTAATCAATGTAGATCTAGACGATATCAATCAAATATGCAAAGAAATATTGTTTGCTATAATTGCAATAGATCTGGTCATATTGCCAAATTCTACAGAAGTAAGAATTAGGACAAAAAGGGTCTAGTGCATCATAATCAAAATCAAGACAAAGGAAAAGGAAAAATGAATACGGATGAAATTCAAAGGGAGATGAACAAGATTTGGGTGAAGAGAAGTACAAAAAATGTTGGGTATGGATCCGCACCAGAATCTGGTGTTGATATTCCTTCCAGAAACTAAATAGATGAGCTTTGGCTTAGGGGGAGTCACAAAAGAAAACAATTTCCCCCAGCCAGTCAATTAGTGCATAAAATTGGCACATGGAGTGTTGCAGATTGAATAGTTCTCAAAGAGTTATCTTAATAACCCTTGGTAAAAATATAAAAGATCCGCAAGAAGTTTTGAAGAGGTTAATCATCCAAGATTGATCCAGTTTAACAGTCATCCAGTAAGAGCAGGATTTTCACAGTTAGATCCAGTATGATTCAAAATTGAGGTATCGTGATCTGTGGATAAATGGAATGATTAGAGAAAGGAAGATAGATTGTCAATAATCACTGAGATTAACTCTAAGTGCATCTTAGTGATCCAGAAAGATCTCTTAGGACAAGGATAATAAGGCAACCTAAAATAAAGAGAAAAGTTAGGAAGGAAGTAGAGGAAATTGCCAAGAAATATGGCATATCTAAGGAAGCAGTTGATTCCAATAGAGAGAAGGTAGAAAGAGCAGAAAAAAAGAGACAAGAAACAACAAAAGAAAGTGTTCCGATGCAAGCCCCCTCCCAGACTAGATCCTCAAAGAGCTCTACACCTGCCACCTCTAAGAGCTCAAAAGCCTCAAAACAGGAGGCAAAGACATCTGGAAAAGGAGAGAAGAGAACAAAGATAAAGGGCAAAAGGTCATACACAAGCCACAAGGATGATGAAGAGATAGAGATAGATGAGGAGGTTAAGAAAATGAAGAAGAAAAAGAAAACATCTGTGGAATTCTCTGCCGGCAAGAACAAAGAAGAAGAAGAAGAATTTGTTGAAAGGCCTACTCTCTCCATTGATGATGTCATCAAGGCAGTCACTGTGGATGGAAATCTGCAACCAATGAAAGAATTCTATGATGAATGTAGTGAAGCTGACCAGAAGATCTTGCAATATGCTACAGTCAAGTATCTAAACATCTATAATAAAGTATTCATTGAAATCATATCTCTAATTACTAAAAGCCTAGAGAAGGAACTTGAAATGAGAAAGAACAATGCTAAGGAAAAGGATATGGAGATCTGGGAATAGATAGCTATTCAACTCTATCCTTCCATCACTCCTAAAGAAATGAACATGATCTTCAAGGATTGCAAGGATGAGTTCCAAAGCAAAGCCAAAATGAACAAGCTTATGCTCGGAGAAACTGATTAGGTGGCAAAAGAGACTGAAGACATCCTTTGGAATGCATATAAAAGATTCAATATTCTTATTATAGAGGACCTAAGTGATGAACCTTCTGATGTCGAAGAATTAAGTGCATCAAAGGAAGACTCTACTGAGAAAATTGTAGAAGAGCCAAAGGAGATAAGTGAGGAGAAGACTAAGGACCTGGATTCTTTTGTTCTGGAAGAGGAAGTTCATGAAGAAGTAAATATCTCTCTTCCGGATCTCCCAATAGACTCTAGAATTGAAGGAGAAGAAAGAAAAGAAGAGGAAATCAGTCAACAAGAAGAGGTAAAGGGAAGAAAAGAAGACCAAACAAAGAAGACCTCAGGTGATAGTTCTGAGGGTACAAAAGGAAAGAAGACTCTGTCTCCAGCAAGAGACACTATAGAAGCAGTCAAAGACTTCCTGACTAAGGAAATGATGGAATTAGATGAATCGGAGCTGTTTCAAGGACCACTCAATTTTGACTCTCTCTCTAGTCCAGACAATGAAGGTAGCATCTTTTGCTCAAGCAAAAGCAAAAGAAAAGATTCTAAAGTCTCACATGGAAGACTGTGAGCTGATAGAGATTGCATCCAGTGCATTGGAGAAGATCATGTCATCCTTCCAAAAGGATCTTTCAGCCTCTTCATCTGGTAACTTGAAATCTCTTGTTAATTCTATTAGCACACATTTTGATTCTTTGGAGAAGTCAACAGAAGAGAAAGTTCAGAAAGAATTTTTGGGAAAGAAATTCTCTTAGGTACATGGACTTATAACAAATGATAGGAGAAATTTGGATATTGGGATAAAGAGCTTAGAAATGCTCTTAAAGATGGCAGAGATTTATACAAATTTTATCTATCTTGGTCCACTGTGACAACAGACATTGCCAAGAAGGTGGAAGAACAAGAGAGAAAACTATCAAGTTTATCTCAAAATTTTGACCCTCTCACCTCTTCCATAATGAATCAAGAGTGTTAGACTATTTCCACTATAAATGAAATAAAGAGGCTTAAAAAGGAGAAGCATAGAATAAGAAGGCTAAGTTAACTAAGAGGGATAATTATCCCCAAGTTAGAGGCAGTACATGAGGTCCTAACTGATGCCCAGACCACAGCCCAGACCAGTGATCTGGTAGATTTAAAGAGGGTAGAAGCCTTTGCATTTTTGATAAGTGGTCATATCTCAATTTTGGACAGGATGAAGAAGAGTTGGGCAACATAATTTGTCCAGTTGAAAACAACTTTTGTAGATATACTTAAGTATATGTAAGTATAACTTGTATATATACTTATGCAGCTATGTATAGGTTAAATTTTACAAATTTTGGTGTATAGATTCCACCCTTTGCCATTGATGTCAAAGAGGGAGTGAGGAGTAGTGAAAAATGTGGAATTTAGCTAAGGGGGAGCTCTAGAAAAGTGTACATAAGAACAGAGTATCAACCAAGGGGGAGTGTGCTATGACACTTAGTCATTTTTCACTAAGTGTTGCCATCAATGCCAAAGGGGGAGATTGCTGGCAAGAGACACTATGTGGCTTCATCATTGTTGTCATTGATGGCAACAAACTTTATCCCACACATCCGCAGCACATAATAGGTCCTTACTGGAAGTCAGATTGAAGAGTGTTTTGGTCTATGAACAAGAACAAAGCATGTAGCAAGGTCTGACAATCAGGTCTTGATCTCTCAGAAGAAGTATCTCAGCAAAGTGCAGACTTGGGGAAGTCAAGAGGAGTATGATGAATGCTACATTCTAGAGATTGAGCCTTTGGTGATGAAAGAGTGGAAAGATATGAGCACCTAATTGTTGGGTTCCTGTTTGGCAGAGTAGACTGAGAAAGAATTGACCGACAGAGCATCAGACCTTAATCTGGATGAGGAATTGGTGGTGATCAAGCTTCTTAAGGGATCATTCAAGGTTGGCCAACATGATTGATGACTTCTACAACTATCTCTTTGATACACATCACTTAATAAGCAAGGATTCAGCCGATAGACTAGAGTTTGGGAAAATCTTGAGTATTACGGATGCTGACTAGAAAGATATTGAAATCCCTGGTGTGGATATATATACCAGATGGATTTCAATGTGAAGGTGTGTGGTGTGTGAAATAGTATACGAAGAAAAGTAGAGAGCAGTGTGGAAGTAGCTATACAAATCTAGTATGTGACAGAACAACAACACTAAGCAGAGGAAGAATGAAGTGTAGTAGATCAGTATATTGAGCCTAACTAGAACTAAACCTTAGCATATGTGGATGCCCCTGATCAGTTCAAATACTTGGTTACTTTCTATATGCCTTGTAGATAGTGAGTCTCTTGTAGGCAGTGAGCCTCTTTTGAGTAGTGTGCTCAGGCAGTGAGCCCTAATTGGCAAGAGCTATTTTGTACTTCTTATTCTTTTAACAGAGAATACAATCTTGGGTTAGTCACCTCGTGGTTTTTCCCTTAACAGGGTTTTCCACGTCAAAATCATTATGTTATGTGTATTGATTTTACTTCTATTCTCATGGTTATACATGCTTATATGTTTTGATGCCGCACTAATTGTTAAAGAAGAATAGAAAGTTAAATTATTTAAGATAACTGATTTACCCCCCCCTCTCAGTTATCTACCTTGTTTCCAACAACCCTGCTACTTTTAAACCACACCTATAATGGAGTCTCCTCTACAGCTATCAAAACGTTGATAAAAAACCACTTTTGATTTAAATTTTGGGGGATCAAATGAATTCATTTAAAATTTATGTTTTGTAAGTATGTAGTCCTTATTATAAGCTTCCTAAAAAGTATAATTTTAAATATTTAATTTAATTGTTATATTTATTTTTTATTTCTTGTGAATGTAGGTTTTTCAATGAACATCAAGGTCTTTGTTTCACACATACAAAAATAGGAAAATAGAGAAATTTTTATTAAAAAGTACATGTCCTCTAGGTATTGATGTCCTTATTCCAACAAAAAAAATTGAATTTTGATACATACAAAAAAAGTTATGTTGGACAGAATATGCCTGTCTAAATTATAATTGGTTTGACTTCAAAACTTAATTAAAAAATATTTAACAAAACATTATAAAACCAAATGCATCCTCTAGATATTTGTGTTACCAATCTAATTTCAAAAGAATCAAAATTTTATCTTTTGTAGAAAAGAAGTTATGTGCGACGGAATACACATCACTTTAAAAAATGTTGTTTACTATTAAAAACTAGTTATCAAAGGAGATGCAAAAGATTTTACAATTTAATTCCATATATATATATATATTTAGAATCTATAGACAAAATCTCACAAATCACTAGTTCACATTATCTTCAAATTCCTAATAGTTTAGTGGCTATAGGTGTCAAAAAGTGAAGATTTTGTTCAAAATGTTGATTTCAATGTCATGTTTGGCCAAAAAGTGTAACCCATTATTGTGGGATGACCCTCTGACTCTTCCCTTGTAGATTTGACAAAGTATTGGAATCTCTGTGGGATGTCAGGGATTAAGGTACTGCCCTTTCTCATTCTTACTTATGGGGCAGAAGGTTGAAGTTCTAAACTCTAAACTTTTCTTTCAAAAATTAGCTAAGTGTTGAGAAGTTATCAGACGTCGGTCTTTTCTTCTTCATTCTTCTATTTCAAAATGAAGAAGTCCAAAGGTTGAAGTCCACAAGGTGTATAATGTGCTAAGTGTTTTGCTTCCAGACTTTAGAGTTTTTCTCTTCTGCCTTCCCTCTTGGAAGGTTGAACGCTGAAACTCCAAAGCTCGTTGATTGCCACATAGTGGCATTCTATTTTTCTGCCATGCTCTTTCCATGGGCCCCTCGCCCATTCATGGAATGGTGGAATGCTACCACATGGCGATGCTGTCATGGTGGAGGGATGAACGCTGAATGTCTAAGGCCTGATCTCTACTAAGGTAAAATCTTCTAAGTGTTGTGGCAGAGATCAGAGTTTTTCGCCTTCCACCTACTTTCTTCTACAGTGATAGGGCAGAGGGTTGGAGGACTAAACTTTGAAAATCTGACGGCTACTTTATTCATGTAGAAAACATGATTCGACTAGCCAGTGACCCTCCTGGTCACCCTTAATGCTCTGTAAGGGTCTGTTTTCATGCAGCAAATGGTATTCCCACCTCCCCATGCCACTGTTCCTCATCTGCATAAAATTTTGTGTACCCATGGCATGGGTGAACTTCCTATTTTAGTAAATTTCATAGATATGCACTAGGGCACACTTCAAAGGATGCCAGTTCCAGTTAATGCACCATGGTCGACATCCCTTCTTGTTGGCTTCTCACCTTTTACCATGGCTGCTATAGTAAGATTTGAAAGGCTATATATGCATGATTCAAGGATGTATTTTGGTAGTTAGTTGTTTTCTAGGCTGTTATGTTGGGCAAATAAATCTATTACATCCAGACCTTGTAATGCACTTATAAAATGACTAGATTTGATGTATTGTGCTCATTCTTGAACCTTTGATGTCTCTGGTTCATCGTTCAACTATGAATGTACATGATTATTTTGTGGTTATTGCTTTGTAACAGGTTATTTACTCTTTGTAATGGTCATATGACCTTCATGATCAATATATCCATGATATTTCACCTCTCCTACACTTTGTCTTTTTTTTTCACTTGAAGTTGTGATCTATTTTTTGAGTAAAATGACTCCTTCATAGGTTATGGTCTTCTATTCGAAGCCTCCGTCAAGATTGCTAGCCTATGTGAGTTCCTTTTAGGGTTTGAGATCATTGTCATGCCAATTTAGTTTAGTTAATACACCTCATAACTCTGGTACATCACCTTTTATTTTTTGTATCCCTTCTATCCATTTTCCCCTAGCAAGTTTAGCATTAGAGTTAGTTAATTTCTCTAAGCCTTAAGCTTAGAAAGAGGAACCAGTCTTTTTTGGAGGTCTGATCTCAAAATTGCAAGGTCCCACACCTTGAGATCATTCCCATTGTTTCATTAGAATGCCTGGATAGCCTCCAAGCAGTGTGCAATTCTAAGTGATAACAGTTCATTGCTCTTTTAGCTATTGATTTTTATCTTTTCTCCTATTTGAAGATCATATCAAAACTACCTTGATCTCACTGTATCATGGTATGTGGTAAAAACATCTACAATGGGACATAGTCATTGATTTTGTATGCTATGATTGTGGGTTGGTCTCATTACTCCAAGCTAGTATTCATATGGTGTGAATCGTAGGGTCAGTTCTACCATATTGATCTCCTTTTACATCTAAGGTTCTTCATACTTTTTGTGTATTAAGGGCTTATGCTATGAGTCCCCTTCTCTCATCTAGACAAGGTTGTACTATCTTTGGTATGCATGGGATCACCCTCTTGTCTGTGTGTCTAGTCCATACAAAAGTTGGATAAACATCATAACCCTAGTCTTCTATACCTTGGTGAAAATATCCACTTTTATATAGCAAACCTAGGATTGTTCTAAATAATTATTCAGTACAATAATCATTCATCAACCAATTTACCCAAAATCATCAATCTTTCATCTCACCCCTTATCCTCTAACCACTTCAACCAATTCGTTTCATCCATTTTGAGAGGACACCCGTGTTCTTGCAACCGACATGTCCTCTTGAGGGGGCATCATCTTTACCAATAATCCCTAAACCTAATCCTATTCTTCTAAACTAAAATAATTTTTATATCCAATTCAACTATATATTTTAAACTTCTTTGAAATAATGTTCCCTAGCCGCAACACCATTTTAAAGAGGGCCAAAATGTAGACACCTAAAACTAACTTGCCCTGCAAGTGAATTTCCTGTATCTCTACACTACAAATTATCCCTTTCATCAATGAATTAAATAAATTCAATTTATTTAATTAATTTACCCTTAACCACTTATCCCTAACCATTCATGTTATTAACCCCTTGTGATAAATTAATTCATCTAATTTATCACAATACCTTACAACTTCATTCCCCTTAATTAAAGAAATATGTTATATATTTATTTTGTTAATTTATCCATCTTCCTAATCTTGATTAATTAAGTAAATCTTACTTATTTAATTAATCTACCCTACTCTACCATCTAAACCTAGCCTAGTTGATTAAATATCAATTATTTAATTAGCTACCCTAGCCTACATGATCCTTAGACCTAAATTATTTAACTAATTTGAATCCTCCATTACCCCACTAACTAATTTGCTACAGCCACATTAATTAAGTTAATACCTTGATTAACTTAGTCGAACCTCACTTAACACATTCAACCACACCCCACAAATAAAAAAATACCTTTTAATCCAAAGGGTCACATGACCCTTTCAACTCACCTTTCCATTTCCATGTCAGAGCTCTTCTCCATGCAAAGAGCTCACACATGTGATTCTGAAAAAGAGCACATGTGTCACATGTCTCCACTTCCTCCCATAAACTTGATTTTTTAATTCAACACTCCCCCATGAAATGAATTTTTAATTCAGTGACATGCAATTATCCAACTCTTCCCAAGATGAATTTTTAATTCATCTTTAATCCTCCTCATCCTTCCCAGGATGAATTTAAAATTCACTTTTATTCTCCACCCTTCATCTTTGTTGATGAGATCTCAAACCTTGATCTCGTCCTCTCATCTCAACCCTTTGATTCCAACTTTGAATCTCAACCATTATATGAAGATCCTCTTGATTTTACTATAAATGGGTAAGTGTACAAAGATGAGGGACCAAAAGGGGGTCTTAAGATGCCACTTTTTTTTTAAATCAGGAAAGACTAATCTTGAATGAGAAATTGAAGATAGTTACACTCAAAATTTGAAGATACAATAAAAACAAGAGTCATAGTCCTCTGAATCTAGTTTCTAAACTCCTATTTTTTTCAAAAATGGTTGAGATTAAGGCATTCAAAAAGGGGGAGCACACAAATTGGTCTTGTTTTTCTCAAAAAACATAACATAGCATCTAGTGTGTTCCCCCTAAAATGTTAACTTTTTTTTAGTATTTCAAAAATCACTTCAATGAGAAATTAGCTAACACCATGTAGTTTATCCCTGATTATTTCTGATAAGTGTTTCATGAATAATTGACTTTTTACTAATTTTCAAAGTGGACACATCCTGAAAAATAGAAAATTGCCCGTGGTCCCCCCTAATCTTTTTGAAAACTAATCAAAAATAGATTTTTTTTAATACATGTAGAATGGAGTCTAGTTTCTAAAAATGTAATTTATTTGAAATTTTGATGAACGGTTTAAAAGAAAAGTAAAAAATGCTAGATACTAGTTTTTTGACAAAAAATAGATATACTAACAAAAGAAATTAAAGATGAAATCCTTAACATACTCAAAATGTGAAAAAAAATATATGGTTAGATAGCTAACAAAGAGCTTAAGATTATGGTGGTATTTTTTTTCAACCTTTCATGGAAAAAAGTGAAATCCTAATGGGGAGCATGCTCCAAATTATGTGAATGTTGTTAGAATTTGGAAAAACACATCCTTGGATGACCTAAACACAACCCACACCTTTGGGTTGGAAGCCCAGGGCAAATCCAAGCCAAAGGCTTGGAAATTACCAAGGCAAAGCATAATGCGAGCGCATTAGTAATGCACTCATGTTATTCTCTATCTCTCTCATACACACTCTCTCTCTCTCTATATATATAAATATCCCTTTCTCTATCTCTATCTATATCCCTCTCACTTTGTCTATCTCTATCTCTCCATCTCTCCCTCTATTTATCTCTCCCTTTTTCTATCTCTATCTCTATAGATATATCTTCCCCCTCTCTATATCTCTCTTTCTCTCCTTCTCTATCTATATCTCCCCCCCACTCTCTCTCTCTCTATATATATATTCATAATTTTCTATATCTCTATATCTCTATCTATTTCTCCCTTTGTCTCTCCCTCTCTTTCTATCTCTCCCTCTCCCTCTACCTCTCTTTGTCTCCCTCTCCATCTATCACTCTATCTCTCCCTCTCCCTCCATATCTTTTTGTCTCTCTAACTATCCCCTTATATATATATATATATATATATATATATATATATCCTCTTTGTCTCTATCTATATCCCTCTCACTCTATCTCTCCATCTCTCCATCTCTCCCTCTTTCTATCACTATCTCTATAGATATCTTTTCCCCCTCTCTATATCTCTCTCACTCTCTCTATCTCCCCCTCTCTGTATCTCTCCCTCTCCCTCTATTTCTCTTTGTCTCCCTCTCCATCTATCACTCTATCTCTTCCTCTTCCTCCATATCTTTCTATATCTCTCACTATCCCCATATATATATATATATATATAACCCCTATCTCCCTCTCTCTCTCTATATATATATATCCCTCTTTGTCTCTATCTATTCCCTCTCACTCTATTTATCTCCATCTCTCCATGTCTCCCTCTGTTTATCTCTCCATATTTCTATCTGTATCCATATGAGAGAGAGAGAGATGACGGTGAGTGGGAGAGAGAGTTTTTCTTTTACAAAACATGAGCGTGTTATAACACGCTCATGTTATGACTTGTATGGGACCAAAAAGTTATGTGGTGGATTTTTGGTCCCTCATCTTTGTGCATATACTCAAATACAAGTCCACCCCAAGCCATTTGAATAGCTTCTCCATAGCATCAAATCCATGCCAAAATTCCTCCAAAATCTCTCCATCATGCCATCATAATGCCAAAATCCTCCTAGCCTTTCATCTTGCATCTCATATCTCTCATATCCATATCCAAATCATCTCAATATTTAGCCATTATCTTATATCAAATCATTATTGTGTTGAAGACAAAGAGCAATCCACATTCAAATCAACAACACTTGGGTAAAGCTAGGAGCTCATGGGTGCAAGCTCTTCCACCTTATCAAGCAGTGGGAGATCTGCAAAGGTATAAACATAGTGTTTTTATACATTTTGTTTGTCTAATCCCCTTTGTTGCATTTCCCCATCTTCAAATTGAATATTCCTTCTCAAAGCTAAAGTGTGTGTAATTTTATTCATCATCATCATCATGTGATCTTCTTCTTCTTCTTCATCGGTGTCATTGTTGTCGTCGTCGTCATCGTTGTCTTCTTCTTCTTCTTCTTCTTCTTCTTCTTCTTCTTCTTTTGATGTCCATCTATCTAAGAAAGCTTGTTCCACTTCATCCAAAGAAGAAAAAGGTGTGATACAATGGGATGAACCAATGGTTAGCTTCACCTTTTAAGTGTTGAGCTAAAATAAATTTTATATTGGTTATTCTATTGCATCTCCACTTCCATCAAAATTAGCACACCCCATTGAAAATAGGGTGTTAATTTTTTTTAATAGAGATCATCTTTCTATCATAAATTGTTGACCTAACGTTGACCCAATCATTACATAATGATGTTTCTCCCAAATATAAATATTTGTTGAGCTTTCTAGAAATGTAAACAAATAAAAATATTTGTGAATTGCAACATGTAGAGTGGATTTATAAAAATCTTAGACTTATCATATAATGGGTTACACTTTTTGGGACATCCTAATTTTTGTTGAAATCACATATTTTTAGAAAATATAATGATTTAATCCTTGAAAGGTTCCATTTAAAGGATTTTAATTGAAGAGTGTTGATCAAACCCTCTTAGATTCGAACCCCCTTGGATAGAACCTCGCTAGTTTTAAATGATACCTATAATGGAGTCTCCTCTACACCTATCAAAATGCTGATAAAAAACCACTTTTGATTTACCTTTTGGGGGATCAAATGAATTTATTTAAATTTTATGTTTTGTAAGTATGTGGTCCTTATTATAAGCTTCCCAACAAGTATAATTTTAAATATATTTAATTTGATTATTATATTTATTTTTTATTTCTTGTGAATGTAGGTTTTTCAATGTATATCAAGGTCTTTGTTTCACACATACAAAAAAATAGGAAAATAGAGAAAAAATTCTAAAAAATGGATGTCCTCTAGGTATTGATTTCCTTGTTCTAAAAAAAAATTGAATTTTGATACATACAAAAAAAGTTATGTTAGACAAAATACACCTATGTCTAAATTATAATTGGTTTGACTTCAAAACCTAATTAAAAAAAATATTCAACAAAACATTATGAAACCAAATGCATCCTCTAGATATGGATGTTACCAATCTATATTCAAAAGAATCAGAATTTTATCCTTTGTAGAAAAAAAATTATGTGTGACAGCATACACATCACTTTTAAAAAAATTTGCTTACTATTAAAAACTAGTTATCAAAGGAGGTGCAAAAAAATTACAATTTAACTCCAAATTAAAATATATATATATATATATATATATATATATATTTAGAATCTATAGACAAAATCTTACAAATCATTAGTTCACATCATCTTCAAATTCCTAACGGTTTAGCGGCCCTAGAGGTGTCAAAATGTAGTGCCCTAGAGGTGTCAAAATGTAGTGCCCCTCCATTCTTACCTTGGATGAGCAGGGGGTCGGGCTAAGGAGCATGAAGATGAAGGTAAGATACTCGGAATACTTAGGGTATGTTAGACATGTTGATGGCAGGTTTACCATTTTGATGTAGTTGATGACACTCATTGATGTTTACTATGATGACACTATTGATACTTTATGATTAGTACATTATCTTATGTTGTGATCAATTATGGATTAATTGATTATGTAGATTTGTTTTACTATGTGAATTATGCAACTATCTGACTATGTGTTATTTGGTTGTTTAGTTACTAATAAACTTGTTTAATGTGGATATTTGTGATGTGTTTTGTGAAGGGACAGTGTAGTATTACTCATAATGAGCACCCTACTATGCTGTGATTCCCTGTCACAGTGTGTTTGATTATATATATATAATCAAACACACAGTGACAAGAAATCACAGCATAGTAGGGTACTCATTTATATATATATATATATATATATATAACCCCTTGGTTTGATGCAGGTTGTAGGTATCAGGCACCGACTCCACCTAAATTAGCAGGTCTGAGCGTGCCTTTACACCAATGGATAATGTGGATGGGAGATAACATGGGGTTCCCTCTATTAGCCAATGTCTTCAGTTTGTTGTCATCCATGTATTTCCTGTCATGGGTGTAGTTGTCACTCAGTTGGTAGTTGTCCTCAGGTGTTGGTCATCCTTTGGTATGTGGTTGTTATTGTTTGTTTATTATATTTTAAGGTTCATTTTATTGAACTTAGTGACCAATGTATTAAGTTGTTGATTATAGTCATTTGGTTCATTTTAAAGAATAAGTGATCTATGTGTATAGATGTGTTGATGTTTGATCATTTTGGTTATATAGTCAATGTGTATTTGTTGGAGATTTATTAATTGTTATAGTAATAATAATAATAAGTTTATATATATACATCAATATTAGTTATTTAATTAATGTAAAAAATTGAGAATATTAATTAGTTGATTTTTATATTAAATTAAATTAGTAGCTTTGAAAGCTAGCAATAATAATAATATTGTCAATATTTAGTACTTTATTGATTTTATCTGACATGTGATATTTTATTTTATTTTTCCATAAAGATAGTGTTGGAGTGGGTTGTCAAAAATTTTAAAATTATTCATGTTAGTGGTGTTATGAATGCAATTAATTTTGGATTGTGGATATCTATAATGGAGAGAATGGTGATAGTGGGTATCAATTGTTTTGCCTATTTTAGTTTTGGCAAGATTATTTGAGGGGAGAATTCATAGAAAAGATACATAGAAATTTGGGGAAAAGAAGAGGAATTGGCAGAGGAAGAGGAGAAGGGAGCAAGGGAGATCTGAAGAATTTTTGGGTATGTATTAAAAAAAAATTCTTCTGCTAGTCTGTATATGAAGAAAAATCCTGTATGTGAGTAATCTGCTCAATTTTATGATTTGTCAAATTCTGGTTGAAGTGTGGTTCTCTGTGAATTATTCCAGACAATAGTAAACCCTTTTGAAAATTAGTGTCCATCTGCAATCAAATGCAAGTTTCTCTCGTCAATTGAAATGATTGATCAAGATCTACAATCTATTTTCTCTGTATGCTTGATGAGTATATATTCTTTTCTATAATCCCATTATTATTAATCTTGCCATTTGCATTCCCTTGAATATCCTCTTCAACCACCCATTGTGACATTTTAAGAGACCTTACTCTAAATCATCTTCATGCCTATCTATCTTTCTTCACATCTATTCCTCTTGCTATTTCACTGTCACCGTATTCTCATATTGCCTGTAGACACCTTAGTTAAATGAAATCTTTTGCCACTAGTAGAAATTAAATCATTTTCTGTTGTCGCATTCCTATGTCAAATTAAGAATGCAAATTTATTTTTATCAAAAGAAAACTCAACTTATGCAGTGTCACCCTTGCTTGTGGAGATCAAAATTTGTTGCTAGGCCCAAACTATTTTCTTTCCAGTCATTGATCTGTATATCAAACAAATTATATGTATCTATAATCTCTTGCCATTTGATAGGATTCATTGAACACTTGCTAAAATAAGACTAATAAAGATGATTTCATTTTATCAAAACTCTTAAATATTTTCTTTTCCTCCAGTCTGCTTGGCTACATTGTATGGCCTCCATATGCATTGAATCATGTTTGAAATGGCATTTGAAATTTTAGTATATGCAGACCAAATGAAATTTAGGGTAAGAGATATTAGAATTTCAGCTTTTACACTTTAAAAACTTATGTATTTTCCTTTCCCTCAGGCGTTGCCATACATCCGTACGATGCTGGGGGTTCCTCCTGAGGTTGCCAAAAATTATGAATAATGCAATTGAATTTTAGTTTGTAGTTTATACATTCAAAACAATGAATTTTTTTTACCTGAATTAAATTCCTCTGATCCTTGGCTCTTGGCTATGAAATTTGGTTGCCTGGTTCAACCAGCTTCATCATTTTTCTTCCTTGCCTGAAAACTTAATTAATTGTTTAATATGAATTCTTTTGTAGATTGAATATTTAGATAGATATTTTAATCTTTTTTAGCAATTTTATCAATCACAAAATCTCTGAGTTTAACTAGAGAAAACATAGGGATTCTCATAGGTTGTAGATTTAGTTAATAGGAAATAATGCATTAAGTTAGAAATAGAAATTCTCTTTTTGAGTTGAGTTTAGGTAATTAATAATTTAACTATTCTTTGTAGTAATTTTTATATATAGAAAATAAAAAAAATTGTAGTTATATTATGGAGTTCTCACAAACTTAACAATAATTTAATGTGGACTTTAATTAAATTTCCTAGAAAGTTTTAAGTATGAGTTTAGAATCTAATTCTTGCTATATGAGTATCATATACAAAATTATTGTTTTATTCTGGAAGATTTTTTTTAGAAAAGATTGTTGTTAAAAAATTTAAATGTCATATAGAGGTAACATTAGTGTTGGTTTGATACTAGAATCATTATTTTTGTTCAACTTGTTCTTGGAATCAATAGTATAGTTCAAATAATAGGATTATAAATGTATTATTTTGAAGTGGTAGTTAGATAAGAATGTTATAACTTATTTTAAGTTTAGTTAGTTAATAAATTTATTATGTAGTAATTAAATATTGGTTAAACCTTATTAGCTAAATATTAGTATTGTTGCATAATGTTAATTATAAAGTTTATTTATCTTTAAATTTGTCCTTTAATAAATTAATGTTTTAATTTGAGTTTTATTTATTATTTTGAAGGTGTGATGTCAACTCCCTATTTAACAAGGAAGAATAATTTTATGGATGTGTTTTATTTTTAAGTATTTTTTTAAAGAGAAATCAAATCCCTATTATTTAGGGATGTGTTATATTTTTTTTTTTGCTTCGTAATTGATGGAATTTTATTCTGACAAGAAATGCTTGGCCCGATCCAGGTGAGATCATAGAAGAGGGATCTCATCCCCTTATTTTAAATTACAAAATAGTCGGACATGGTCATCCTGATCCAAATACCTTCCTTCCTACTTGATTAAGCTAAAAATCTACAATTGATCCATCTAATATTCTACAGTAAAATGAATACCAATTCAACCCTGTTGTGTAGATTGAGTTTGCTCAAAGTTGTCACCAAGTTTAATTTGAGAATGCATTTTGTTTTTGATCTCCATTAACTTGAGGATAATCTTGTCCTTTTTTTGGGCATTGGGCCATTCAACCTCTCCCCCCATTTTTTGTTCCTGAGTGACGGGAATAGAATGATGCTAAAGTTGTGTTCCTTTACTTTCATCCCTATTTTGATTGGTGCACCGCTTCTTCTTCTTTACTATTTGCTAGTGATTTTGTCCAACCTCATCAGTGGAATCCATTTGTACAAATGCTGGAGCCTGAGAGAGGGAACATTCAGCCAGTGTGGTTTGAGCACCTACAACCTCTGCGCTAGCTTCAAGAGGGATCTCACTCAACTTCCTCTCATCATTCAAGTTGCGATCCTACTTTGGGGATCCATAGTTCTTGGGTGAGCTTGAGACGAAGTAATGCTTTGGGGAGGCGTCTTTCCACCAAGACGCCTCCCAATTAGATTAGGGTTTCCCCAAAGAATAGTTTGCTACAATATGTCTGACTTTATAGCATCTTCTGCATCTGAAATTTAAACCTTCATAGTCTAAAGATTGCGTCTAGCTTTTGTTATTAGCATCCAAATTGATTTTAGCCAGGAGAGCTTTGGAGATGTCCATCTCAACCAATATCCATGCAAAAGTAGTATGAATGAAATTTTTTGAGTCAATATCTGTACATATAAATTTACCAATAGAATTGCCAATGGTTGCAAAACACATTTCAAACCAGTAGTGCAGGGGAAGATTTGGGAGGCAGACCCAAATGGGCATAACTGAAAAGGATTTGGTCGTTGGATTGAAGTTTGGGTGCCAATATTTTAAGAACAGTGTGCTGTCTCCCCACATCCATGTGCGATTGAGAATATCCTTTTTATCTTGCTTACTGTTAAAGACCACTATACAGAAACCTTTTGTACTTGGATATATTTCTAGATTTTTTTCCATCAGAGGGCCCTAGGAATTTGAGATCCATTCATGAAAAATGGGAAGACTAGTGCAGAAATGGTTGAACCTACCAATTAGCCCATTCTTAGAAAAAAATTCTTCATTTTCTCGTAGCTCTTTTAATACTATGGTTTCAAAATTTACCTTCCGAGGTTTCTCTGAGCTTTGAACCTACCTTTTACTAATTGATCCTTGGATTGGCGATATTGAAGATACCCCAGATGAATCATGCCTGGAACTGGGCCCAGCCAAGGGTGTGCCACATGTAGAAGCCATCAAACCTCGAGTGGAAAAACCCTGCCCGCGCTGAACTGCATCCGCAAAAGTAGGGTTTTTGTTCGTTCTAACGCCTGGGGGTTGCAGCTTGGAGGGAGGTGGGGATGTGTCGATCTCTCCCAGGTCTTTCCCAATTGCTGCTCGGGAATCCACAGAGGTGAAGGACGGTTTAGCAAACACATTACTAACTAGGGAAGCTAATCCTTCTGGCGGGCCATTCAAAACCCTATTTGACCTTGATGCTGGGAAGATTTCCTTATGGCATTTTTGTCTTCATTTAGGGTTTCTCTCTCGGCTTGCATCCAGCCCTCTCGACCACCAAGAGAACCCACCTCCAAAGTCTACAAGGCTGTCTTTCAAGCTGCGGATTGTGGTTTGTTATCCCCAATACCCCATGTAGGCTGAGCCAAGGCATCTGATGAACTAGACTCACTGGCTGAAGAAGTCCGTAAGCCTTTGCTCGTAGAAAGTCCATTCGCAATCCTGGCCTCAGGCAATTTCGACAATGATGACATCTTCGGCAGTAGAGTATTATATATTAGGGATGTGTTATATTTAAGTATTATTTTATTTCATTTATGAGAAATCAAATCCCTATTATTGAGGGATGTTTTATATTTAAGTATTATTTTATTTCATCACTGTTATTTATGGATATGTTATATTTAAGCATTACTTTATAAATAAAAAGTCAAATCCTTTCTAAAATAATTTATTGATTATTATTTTATCTTGTATATTTAAGAATATTAGTAGTTTTATCTATTGTAAGAAAGTAGGATATGGATAATAAATAAGGCTTCTTAATATATATTTGTCTTAGTCAAATTGATGTAAATTATCATATTATAAATGTTGAATTGTTATTTTAGATCTAGTTATAAGGTGTGTATGATGACCTTAGTTAAGTCTTTAATTTTAGTATGAATTAGAATATTTTAAGTTGTGTGCATAGAGTTAGTCTATGAATTTAATTTATGATTGTTATATGTCTAGATATCTTTGATATTTTTTTTGGTGGAAGATAACATTTAGTTTAGATATAGTAAGACTTGTCAAGTATTTTTATATATAGTTTGCTTCCTCTTCATCTTAAGGAACTTTGTGGTCATATAATGGAGTCTAATATTATGTATGACTTAAATTAAAGATTGTGCTTAGTTATGAGATTGGGTGAGTAAGTGGAGGTTAGGTTTGATATGAAACATTTAGCATTTAACTCATATACTTTCTAAAGATTTAAAAGGGATGGTCAGTTTTAATCTACTTTATGATCCTTTATGTTTTGCTCATACAATTATTTTGAATAGAAATTACAAAGTTGTCAAGAATTTTCATAAGATCCACGTTAGTGTAGAATGAGGTTTAGTCTAATAATGGGTAGTATCTTGTTTGACTGAATTTTCTGTTATAGAATAATTGGCAACCCTTTCAAGTTATTATTGTTCTACATTGTTGGGATAGAGCTATCTTATGTTGTTAGATGATTTATCATTCTTTAAGACCATTATTAGTGCATCAGATCATATGTCATATTTGTGGTCTTGTTATTGAATTATTGATCTTGGTTTAGGATGTGCTTTGGAAAGTGAATGTGATGTGTGACCATTGTGTTTTAACGATGTCAAGTGTTGTAGAAGTTGTTTCCAGAGGCCCAGGAGGGTGTGAATGTGAGTTGAATGAAATGCACTCTTGTAATATTGACTCTTGTTTCATGTTGGGTTGATACATGAGCAAGATGGAGAATGCCTTAGGGTTCTTATTCATGTGATTATAATGAGCATGCAAGATGGGAATGCATTGCTTTGTATAATGTGAAATGATGTATATTTTGTTGTTATATGGAGCCTAATCAGACTCGGAGGTTATATTTACCCCACTTTTATTGGCACGGTTTCCCCCCAAATTCCTACGGGGTCAAGGGGCAGCACCAGGAGTTAATTTTTTCATTGATCGACATAAGGAAACCCTATTTTTGTAACCAACAAAAAGCTTGATAAAAAGCGGCTAAGGGTTAGGGTTTTGATTATTGTATTGTAGCATTTTGCAGCGGTATTGAGTCGCAGGGATTGCTGATTGTAATCGGTTTGATTTACTGGATAATAATATTGGACTCTCTGTTTGGTGGATGCAGCCCGAGTTTGGGTGAACCACGTTAAAAATTGTCTCTCGCTATTATTATTTCTGTGTATTTCCATTTCTCTGTTTACTCTTTATTTGCATTTAATTGATATCTTCTACCGGCTAACCCTAACAAGTGGTATCAGAGCGGGTTGTGTTCGATTATCATCTGCAGGAAAGTCTCAGGTTGAGTGGGAGCAATGGCGGACGAGGGTAAAATGAAGGTTGATAAATTCAATGGGCAAAACTATCAGTTATGGAAGATGCAGATGGAGGATTACCTCTATCAAAAGGATTTATGGAGGCCGTTGGAAGGAGTAGCCAAGAAACCGGCAACAATGTCTGATGAGGATTGGAATCTTCTTGACAAAAAGGCACTAGGAACCATTCGGTTGTGCCTGGCACCGTCGGTGGCATTCAATATAACAGAAGCGAAGACAACAGATGGTCTGATGAAAGCTTTGGCAAAATTGTATGAAAAACCCTCAGCCTCAAATAAGGTATTTCTCATGAAGCAGTTGTTTAATTTGAAAATGGTTGAAGGTGGATCTGTGACAGGTCATTTAAATGAATTTAATACAATTGTCAGTCAATTGACTTCTGTAAATGTAAAATTTGATGAAGAAGTTAGAGCTCTCTTGATATTATGTTCATTGCCTGAAAGCTGGGATAGTTTGGTAATGGCGGTTAGTAACTCTGTTTCTGGTTCAAATACCCTAAAATTTGATGATGTTGTTGGTGTTATTCTGAGTGAGGAAATTTGTAAGAAAAGCTCAGGTGGATCCAAATCAGGCAGTGTTTTGAGTGCAGAAAGTAGGGGTAGATCAAAGGAGAGAGGAAAAGGTTCTGGAGGTCATGGGAAGTCACGAGGAAAATCAAAGGACAAAAGATCCCAAACCAGAGGACAGAAGGATTGCTGGTACTGTGGAAAACCAGGTCATCTGAAGAAAGATTGCTGGTCTCGGAAGAATAAAGAAGGAGACAAACAAGAAGGCAATAAGGAAGCAAATGTGGTAAGCAATAAGTCTGAAGATGATGCTTTGATTCTTTCCCTAGATAATGCTGATGATTCATGGGTTTTAGATTCAGGGGCCTCATTTCATGCTACGCCCCATAGAAGTTATTTCCTTGATTATGTCCAAGGGGATTTTGGGCTAGTTTATTTGGGAGATAACGAACCCTGTTAGATTGTTGGAAAGGGAAGAATCAAGATTAAGTTGTAGAATGGGAATCATTGGCTACTACAAGAGGTAAGGCATGTTCCAAGGCTCAGTAGGAATTTAATTTCAGTGGGGCAGCTAACTGAACAAGGTTGCACTGTTACATTTACTGATAAAAATTGGAAGGTTTCAAAAGGTGCCTTAGTAGTAGCAAAAGGTGTGAAAGTAGGCACCTTATATCTTTGTACAGGTCATATTGTTCCTTCTACTTTAGCTGTTACAGAGAAAAAATAAACAGGTTCAAGAACAGTTGCTGCAGGTTTGTAGGAAGAGACTGGAAAAGTTGCTGCAGGTTCTGAGACAACACTGTGGCATAACAGACTTAGGCATATGAGTGAAAAAGGTATGAAAGTACTTCATTCTAAGAAAGTTTTACCAGGTCTGAAATGTATTAATATGGATTTCTGTGAAAGTTGTGTGTATGGAAAACAAAAGAGAGTCAGTTTTCTTAAGGATGGGAAGCAAAAGAAAAATAAAAAATTGGAGCTTGTGCATATAGATGTATGGGGACCAGCTCAGGTATCTTCTTTCGGTGGCTCTCAGTATTATGTTACATTCATAGATGATGCAACTAGGAAGGTCTGGATTTATTTCCTTAGACAGAAATCTGATGTATTTGAAACATTTAAGAAATGGAGAAGCTTGGTTGAGAATGAGACGGGTAAAAGATTAAAATGTCTCAGATCTGATAATGGCGGTGAGTATTGTAGCAAAGAATTTGAAGATTATTGTTCCTTTAATGGAATTCGTAGGCAGAAAACGGTTCCAGGGACTCCACAGGAAAATGGAGTGGCTGAACGCATGAATAGGACAATAATGGAGCGTGCAAGGACCATGAGATTGCATGCTGGGCTGCCTTTAAACATGTGGGCAGAGGCTATCAACACTGCTGTATATTTAATTAACAGAGGTCCTTTAGTTCCTTTGGGCTGTGGTATTCCAGAGGAAGCATGGACAGGCAAGAAGGTGAGTTATTCTTTTCTAAAAACCTTCGGCTATGAAGCATTTGCACATATAGATTCTGAACATAGAACCAAGCTGGATGCAAAATCAAAAAGGTGTACCTTTGTTGGATATGGCATTGATGAATTTGGTTATAGGCTTTGGGATTTTGAAAATCAGAAAATTGTGAGAAGTAGGGATGTTATATTCAATGAGAAGGTGTTGTACAAAGATCAGTTGCAGCAGCATGAGAAGAAAGAAAAGGATTATGTGGTGCTGGATGATACTCCAAATAGTGATGTTCCAGTGGTTCCTCATGCTCCACAACAGCAACCAGAAATACCACAAAATCTAGTGAATGTTAGACGGTCCACAAGGATAAGTAGACCTCCTGAAAGGTTTTCTCCCTCTTTGTATTCTATTTTGTTAACAGATGCTGGTGAACCAGAAGGGTATGATGAAGCTATGCAGGCGGATACACAGGTTCAGTGGGAGCTTGCAATGAAAGAAGAAATGGACTCCTTGCTGAAAAATTAGACTTGGGAATTATGTAAGTTACCTACAGGAAAAAAGGCTTTACCAAATAAATGGGTTTACAGGCTGAAAGAGGAAGATGGAGGTAAGAAAAGATTTAAGGCCAGGTTAGTTGTAAAAGGATTTGCACAGAAAAAGGGCATTGATTTTGATGAGATATTTTCTCTGGTTGTCAAGATGACTTCTATTCGTACTGTTTTAAGTATTGTGGCTGCTGAAGATTTACATTTGGAACAGCTAGATGTTAAAACTACCTTTCTCCATGGTGATTTGGAGGAGGAGATCTATATGGAACAGCCCCAAGGATTTGAGGTCAAAGGTAAGGAGAAACTCGTGTGCAGATTGAAGAAGAGTTTGTATGGCCTGAAACAAGCACCTCGGCAATGGTATTTGAAATTTGACAGTTTTATGGCTGAGCAAGGCTACAGCAGGTGTAATTCTGACCATTGTGTTGATTTTAAGAGGTTAGATAATGACAGCTACATTATTTTATGTTTATATGTTGATGACATGCTTGTAGCTGGGTCTAACATGGATCACATAAGAGAGTTAAAACAACAGTTGGCACAATCATTTGATATGAAGGATTTGGGGGCAGCAACACAAATCCTTGGTATGAAAATTTGCAGAGATAGGTTGAACAAAAAATTGACTCTATCTCAGGCTGCTTATGTTGAAAAGGTGTTGCAGAGATTCCACATGGAGAATGCAAAAGCTGTCAGCACACCTTTGCCTAGTCATTTGAAATTGACTAAGGACATGTGTCCTAAGACACAAGAGGAGGAAGAGAAAATGTCCAAGGTACCATATGCTTCAGCTGTAGGTAGTTTAATGTATGCCATGGTATGCATGAGACCGGATATTGCACATGCTGTAGGAGTCGTTAGCCGGTATATGAGTCATCCCGGATTAGAGTATTGGAATGCGGTAAAATGGATTCTCAGGTATTGGAGAGGTACATCCAATAAACACTTATGTTTTGGGGACTCTAATACTGATTTAGCAGGTTATGTAGACTCAGATTTGGCAGGAGATATTGATACCAGGCGGAGTACTACAGGTTATGTCTTTACTATAGGTGGAACAGCAGTGAGTTGGATTTCCAGGTTGCAAAAGGTGGTTGCTTTATCCACCACAGAGGCAAGCAAGGAGATGATATGGCTGCAATCTTTCATGAATAAATTGGGCACACAACAGGTTAATAGTTATTTGTTTACAGACAGCCAGAGTGCCATACATCTTGCAAAGAATTCTGCCTTGCATTCAAAGACCAAACATATACAGTTGAGGTATCACTTCATTCGGTCGGTGTTGGATGATGGACAGTTACAGCTGGCAAAGATACATACAGATGACAATCCAGCAGATATGTTTACAAAGGCAGTGACAAGGGAGAAGCTGAGCTCCTCTTTAGCTTCGGTTGGTCTTCTAGACTGAACACAACAAAAATAGAACAGCAGAGTCCAGGGTGCTTATTTCTAGTGGGAGCTACAGGGTCAGTGGTGTTATGATTAGTCTCCAAGTGGGAGATGATATGGTGTGGAGTCTGATCAGTCTCCAAGTGGGAGATTGTTGTTATATGGAGCCTAATCAGACTCGGAGGTTATATTTATCCCACTTTTATCGACGCGGTTTCCCCCCAAATTCCTACGGGGTCAAGGGGCAGCGCCCCTTGCGGGGGTTTGGGGGCAGCGCCCCCAAGACGGGGTCAAGGGGCAGCGCCCCCGAAACCTCACACGGTTTTTTATTATTTTATAATGCACCGGGAGTTAATTTTTTCATTGACCGACATAAGAAAACCCTATTTTTGTAACCGACAAAAAGCTTGATAAAAAGCAGCTAAGGGTTAGGGTTTTGATTATTGTATTGTAGCATTTTGCAGTGGTATTGAGTTGTAGGGATTGTTGATTGTAATCGGTTTGATTTACTGGATAATAATATTGGACTCTCTGTTTGGTGGATGTAGCCTGAGTTTGGGTGAACCACGTTAAAAATTGTCTCTCGCTATTATTATTTCTGTGTATTTCCATTTCTCTGTTTACTCTTTATTTGCATTTAATTGATATCTTCTGCCAGCTAACCCTAACATATTTTGAGAAAAGTAATAGTTCATGTGTGGTGTATGTTTGAGTTGTGAGAATCTAGGTGCAGAGAAAGGGGAGTGGCTTCCAATGTGGGGCTGGTACCCAAAATGGCTAACCAAGGTTACCCATTGGGAGTTTTGTAATCAAGTAATAACCTAATAATAAATCTAGGGGTTGGGTAGTTTTCACACTAATTAGGATAATTGGATTCCTCACCCATTCCTGTAGTGCTTGTTCAAGCTAAGGATGGGATGAGAAGGCCTTGTTGGCAAGGTCAACTTCCTTGTCCTCACGACAGGAATGTTGGTTCTGCATGTGTCACCCTATGGGGCTGACATCTAGTGAGAGACTGTCAGGGTAACCATAGATGGGGGCCGGCACTTAACAAGAGACTGTTAGGGTAACCCATGGATGGGGGCCAGCGTCTAGCTAGAGACTATCAGGGTAACCCATGTTAGGACCATGCGATGATACTCACCCCTACTGCAACCTAGAATTTCGTAGTGTGGTTGCCTCTGGAAGTGTTGTAAAGTTACTTGTGATTTTCTTATTGATCCGTGTTGTATTGGAGTCATGTGTAGTCCAGGTTGCACTCTTTAGCCTACTGTCTTGTTGACTGTTGTCATTGTGGGACCTCACTGTTATCTCCTAACATGAGGGGTGGACCTCAGGGTTCCACATGGTCAGGTGGTTGTGCTTTTTTCTATTGATTTATCTAGTGCCATGGTTCATGGATGTATCTCTCGTACCAGATTCTAGTTTGCACCTGTATATGAAGATAGTTATTTGTACTTTTTGCATCTAGATTTATGTATCAGTGGAATTCATCATGTAATTTGATGTATTTAGAAAAAGAGCTTTTGTAACAATGAAACTATGTAATTCCTCTTGTAAGATATACTATTTTGTACTTGTAATCTTAATACAAACTTCTTGATGTATTTGGATGACGTAATGAAAGATGCTAGTTTGATTCAGTTGGTTTATTGGATTAAACTGTGTACGTTGTTGATGCAGCTTTGTAATCCCTAGAGATGATAGTTTAACTTGATTCTATTAGTCTATGTTATGTTTTGTTATCATTTCTTCTTTAAAAAAAAAATCTACCTTTTTATTGCTTTAGTTGAACTTATCTCTAGGATTGCATGGTGGGGCATTACACAAAAAATAAATATTTGGTTCAAAATGTTGATTTCAATGTCAAGTTTGGCCAAAAAGTGTAACCCATTATTGTGGGATGACCTCATAGTGCTTATGATGTGGGTAAAATGTTTATTATACAGGGATTTGTGGATTTTGATTAGGTTGGAGCTCTAGATAATTGAAGTTCAACTAGTGGTTATTCTTTTATTCTATTTGAAGGTGTAGTTAGCTATATGAGAATGTGATACCAGATAGTTGTACCATCCATACTTCCAAAAAAATATGTGCTATAAGATGTACTGGTAAAGAAGTTGTGTGGTTAAAGAGATTATGTAACCATATTGGCTTTAAGAAATATACAGTGTTGAATTGTGATTCATAGAGTTCAACTTTTATGGAAAAAAAATATTTGTACCATGCTAGAACTAAGCACAGTAATGTGCAATATCAATTTATAAGGGAAATGGTTAAAACTAGGAAAGTTGAAATGGAGGAAATTGACACTCAAGTAGATGCTACAATTTTTTTGATAAAATATATAAGTGCATCTCACTTCTCTATGTTATTGTGCATGTTTTGTGCCTAAATTTTAAATTGGGACAAAAAAGCATCAAAATATTATGGCCTTGGCACAAGTCATTAAGATTCTAGTGACTAAATTAACTCTAATTTAGTCTACCTTTTAGATCCTAAAAGCCTTAATCCTCATTTTCCCTAATCTCCCCTCAAATAGTCAAATTGAACAAATCCCAACATATAGATCCCACTTCTTCATTTTGAACATAACTTGCATCTATAAGGAAGCTAAGGTAGCCATTTCTACACTAATTTTGAGAGGAGAATTATGCAAAACTTTTCAAATCTTTACAACAATTACATAAATTATATAGAAATGAACATAAATAAAAATTATACTACAACACAGTGATTTACATGGGGAAAACCTTTTTGAGAGAAAAAACCCACACTCCAAAAGTAACCCAATATATTATTCAAAAATCTAAACAAGATTTAAATATACTTGTAGAGAAAGAGTTCATAGGAGTATCACAAACTAGAGATCTATATGCAACTTAACAAAATTTATACGACTCTCACACACAACCTCCTTATCAAGAACCTAATATATATGAGACACAATACATGAAACCATCAAATAATAATTAGAAAACCATGAGCCAAAACTATCAAAAAGTGGCATCCAAATCTGTAGGGTTCCATTATCTTCAATCAAAGATTCCTTACACATTATAAGTTGGTCAAGACATGTAACTTCCCCTTACTATTCTCTTATGTACCCAACACGCTTTTACATTTTCCAAGATAGGAGGTCCAACTTATGGAGGCCATAACCTTTGATTCGAGAGGTTGATTGGGTTGGTTTTTTTTTAATTATAGATCTCAAAGAGTCTATGCATCAGGCAGCCCTACAATTGGTGCCAAGCAACTCAAAATTTTTATTTTTTGTGAAAAAACAACTCTATAGCCCATAAATTGAGATTCAACTTTATAGCTAAAAAATACACTTTTGTAATTGCAAGGTTGACATACCTTTCCTATCATTATCCCACTTGTTGAACACCTTACAAGAGCAAAGGGAGTATCAACACCATGATTTAATTTCTAGGGGTTGAGAGGCCCATAAACTTTGAACACCATCTAAACTTTTCAGTGCTCATAAGATTAGTTAATGAATTTACAACATTCATCAAAGTCTCTACCTTAACGAGCTTCACCTTTCCATACTCAACCATATCTTTGACAAAATGATATTGTACATCAATGTGCTTTGTCATGGCATGAAATGTCAGGTTCTTACCTAGGAAGATTGCACTCTAACTATCACAATAAGATGTCATTAACCTATTTTATTCCAATATCTGAACATAATCTCTTAAGCCAAATGGCTTCTTTATAAATGTAAGTACCTACCTTATACTTAGCCTTAGTAGTGGAAAAAGAAACCACAAGCTATCCCTTTATTATCCAACTAATTGTACCACCAAAGAAAGTAAACACATAAGCACTGGTGGATTTTCTACTATCAACATCAACTACCTAGTTTGAATCCACATAACCATGAATGTCAAAGGAATTCACATCTCCTATAAAATTACCATGCTAACATCAAGAATACCTTTAGGTACCCCACAAATATCTAAAGACTCTTTTAACTACGTCCCAATTACCTCTACGAGGATTAAACATATGTTTAGAAAGAACTCCCACTACTTTGGCAATGTCTAGTTTGGTACAGACCATATCATACATCAAACTTCTAATGCAGCTAAAGACTGAGAACCCCAAATGAGTTATCAATATTCACAACCTTCAATATAAATTCAAATCCACATAATGGAAGAAAAATAGATACAAACACTTGCAATGATTTATTGATATCAAAATTTCATACAAATTACACAAATTTGCAACAATACATTACACATGGTCTCCCACTCTTCATCAAAAAATTGAGCCTCTCAGCTAGCCTCTCCTCACTAACCATTGACTCCCTCTCCATGTTTTCTAGATTCAAATTTCTCTCTTCCTCATGCCCTCTGTTCAGAAGCAGCTACCACCACAAACTCAACGCTATTTATTCCTTTTCTTTGGCACTTCCCAACTCTGCACTATTGCTTCTTCTCTATGCCCTTGCCAATTCTCTATATCCCTTGGGGATTTCTCTATTTCCTCTCTTTTCTTCCCATATATTTCCTCTGTTTTGAGTGGCTATCACAAAAAATTTTCCAACTATTGGTAGATTCCAATCTTTAATCTACAACATGCTTTCTTCATCTAAACTACAACTTCTTAAAGAAAATATTCAGCATCCTTTGCTGAAACAATTTTTTTTTTCATCTCTCCTCTTCCCATAGTTTTCCCCTATTTTTAGTGGCTATCAAATGCATTTTCCATCTTGAAGGATTTCAATCTTCTTCTAGCTCCATGTCCCTTCACTATTTCCACACATCTTCTCTATTGCCACGGGCCTCTCTTCTTCTCTATTTTGGATGACAACTACCACTAGTAGAATTTTGGCAAATAAATGACTACATGACTAAAATTTTTAGTCATGACAACTAAAAATGACTAAATTCTACTATTTTTTGTAACACATCTATAAATGATGAAATAAATGACTAGTTTGATTATCCAGTAAAAAACACAACTAAATAATTAGTCACACAAATAAAAATGACTAAGTAATTAGTCACACAAATAAAAATTAGACAATATAATATTAAAGTGGGTAATTAAAAAAAAATTTCCAATTGGAAAGAGGTAAATTTTTTTGATGAAAAATAATTCAAACAAAAGAAACCCCTGTATCATCGTGAGACATAGAACAATTTTCAAAATATGGTAAGGTAGAGTGGTGCAGGAGCACCTAAGAGAACACTCTGGAGCAAGAAGACACAAATGATCAAAGGAGAAGCCCATGGATCAAATCAAATCAAATGGAACATCCTAGAACCAATTATGGCATATTGTAATGGGCAAAATGATGTAATAATCAAATGTCCTGAGGCTCCTGGTAAGGACCCTAGGACCAAAAAATAATGTAAGTGGGCCAATAGTGCCTCTAGGGTCAAATAAGAGTCAATTAGAAGTGTCTAAGGCTAGGAATAAGGAATAATGATCCTAATAAGATCAACCATGATAATTTGGTAGAGTAAAAGTCACTTAAAACAAAGTTTAATATTCAAATTTTCAAATAATGCATATGGGTGGGAAAATAAAAAAATGAATGGTTTTGGAAGTTTAACCATCTCCAACCTTTGGGAATTGATTGTGGGAGATAGGAAAAACTTATATAAGCCTTCCCAAGGTGTGAGATGGCATAGAGGAGTCATATTGGAAACCTGGGTTGTACGGCAGGCTGCAAATAGCAATAAAATTTAGTTTTGTCTTGCATCTTCTTCTAGTTTCTTTTGATCTATTGATTGTTGGATGCTTGTTTGATGTCTTAGATCCTAACTATAGTATCAGACCTTATTCATGCTTTGAGATTTCTTTTAGATCATCTTTTATCTCTGTTTATATTGACTGTCACAAGGAACAACAGGCTGTCCTGTGCATTTTGAGAAGTTTCAATGTTTCATAGGACCTTTCCATGAATGTATGATCCTGGTTCTCATGGAATAGGTCCTTGAATGTATGTATAATATGATTTCTAACCCTGACAAAGCAGGAGGAGTGCAAATGGGCAGGTGATCATGGTTGAGAGTCAGAGATTGCATGTGGAAAGAGCATTGAAATGGCGGCTCAGTTATAGCAGCAGGAGATTGGCCTTAATAAGGTGATGGTTTTATGTTTGCTGAGGGTTAATTTGGTCAAGGAAATGGTGTTATACCTTTGAATGAGGTTTGGAAGTGACTGGAAGTGGGAGATCTAGCAAGCCCTAGGTTTTGAGGCCTAGAAAGTTGGGTTTTGTATTTAAACATGCAAATGAGCAAACCACTGGTTGAAACATTGAAAATTCTTTGTTTTTAATCCTTTCCCAATACTATTTTGATGTTTTGAGTGAGGGGGTTAAGTATTGAATAGGGTTCCTTTGTAAAGTGGGTGGATTAGGCCCTGTAGGAAGACAATCGAGTTGTTAGGACAGTCATATTTCGTCCAAAACAATAGTATATGATTTTGAACTATGTTATAGAAATCAATAGAGGGTACTTAGATCAGTCATTATTTTTTGGAGTGCTTTGGGAAAGTTTGGAGAAAAGTGCAAATTAGTCGCTGAACAGGGCTACAAGGATTAGGCCTGGTTAAGGGGAGTTGTCAAGAACCGGTCAGAAAGGTGCATGAAACCTATTGAATCTTGTTGGTTGGGGTAGGTTGAGACCCTAGAAGGTACAATAATTCATCTGAGAAGTTGGAATCCAAATTTGAGCCCTTTGGTGGAGTTTAAGGCAAGGAGAAGACTAGAGAAGCCTTATTGGTTGAAGCCACAAGTTATTTGAATCTTTTGATCTTGTTAGATTACCATTGGAGACCTGACACCTCTACATCATATTGGTATTAGAGAAGCAAGTAGGTCCTTGAGGGAGTAGTAAGTTCTTGTGAAAGAGTAAGGGTTGGTGAAAGTTGTGAAGATGCCCCCTAAGAATCAGATGGCTAGAGAGAATAATGAATTGAGGGAAGCCTTAGAGGCTAGAGAAAAAGAGTTGAGGGAGAGAACAGAACAAGATCCTGCAAGAGAAAGAGAGTTAAGACAAGTGAGAAGGGAGAATGCATCAATCTTGGCAAGGTTGGAAGCATTGGAGAAGAATCCTAGAAGGGATGAACATGATTCAGAAGGAGATGAGGAGGTAGATGAGAATCCTCCTAAGGATGAATTGAATCCTGAAGAAAAGAAATTTGTGAGATTGCTGAAGGCAGTTCAAGGAAGTGGAACCAAGGCAAACATAGAGTTACCTATCTATCAGGGGAAGATGGATAGTGAAGAGCTATTAGGGTGGATAGATGCCCTTGAAAATTTCTTTGATTATGAGGAGATGAGTGATGAGAAGAAGATTAAATTTACAATAACAAAGTTGAGAGGGACAACACTTACATGGTGGAGTAGTGTGCAAACAGAAAGAGTGGCTAGAGGTGGAACAAGAATCACTTCTTGGGGTAGGATGAAGGATATGATGAAGGATCAGTTTCTTTCATCTGATTACTCCATTCAAACAAAGAGGATGAGGTAGAATTTGAAACAAAAGGACATGGATGTTATGTCCTATACTGAGCAATTTCATAAGCTTAGTATTAGAGGAGGATTAGAAGATGAAGAAGAGAAAGTGGCAAGATACCTTAATGGGCTTAGGTATAACTTGCAAGATGAGATTGGTTTGACCATACCAAAATCACTTGGAGAATGTTTTCAGTTAGCCATCAGGGCTGAAGAGAGGGTAAAGAGGAAGCAAGAAAGACAAGGTTATGGAAGAGGAAACAGAGGTAGGGGCAGACCTACTAATGAAGTTCAGAACAACAATGAGAAGGGTAAGGAGTTGTCTACAGAACAAAGAGGTGGATATAGAGGTGGAGGTAGATTTGGATCAGGTAGAGGAGTGTTCATAGGCAGATGTTAACACTACAATGAGGTGGGACACACATATTTTAACTGTCCTAAGAAGGATGGTGTTGACAAGACCAAGGATAAAATAGTTCACTTGGCACAAGAGGAGGAGAAGCTAGAAGAACCAGAAATGTCGTCAGCCTCTCCTATGCTAGATGGAGAGATGCTCATGGTGGAAAGAGGCAAGATGCAGCAACCACCACAAGCATCTATTTTCAGAACTAATTGTTTGAGCCATGGAAAGTTATGCAAGTTGATTGTAGATTCAGGTTCTCATGATAACTTAATTTCTTGGGAAATGGTGAATAAGCTAGGATTGAAGACTTTTGATCATCCCAGTCCTTACCATGTCACTTGGGTGAGTCAAGAACAGCAAGTAATGGTCACTAAGAAGGCTTATGTTGATTTTACAATTGGTCCATATCAGGACTATGTTTTGTGTGATGTTATTCCTATGACATGTGGGCATGTAATCTTCGGTAGACCATGGCAACACTTGAGGAGGACAACTCATGATGGGTATACTAATACCTATGTGGCGCACAAAGATGGTAATAAGTTCAAACTGATACCTTTACCTTGTGAAGAGAAGAAGGAACATGTTGTTATTTGTTTTGGAGAGAAACTACAGTTGAATGTGCAGGTTGAACAGCAGGAACAGTTGCAATAGAGAAAGGTTTATGACAGTCCTAAAGAGCAGCAAATTTGGGACATGAGTTGCATCAAGATTGGGGACATTGATTGCCCTATAAGGAGGCTGAAGAAGGAAGGTAGACAGCAGATAGTACAAGAAGGAATAAATCAGAATTCTAAGATGGAGAGTGCAAGAGCATTACAGCAGCAAGGTCCTAGACTAGGACAACAAAACATGTTTTATGATGCTAACATTTTTTGTAAGAGTCATGCAGGTAGAAGGAGAAGGATAACCCTTGGAGAATTCATGTTTCCTATCACAACTCAAAGAAACATTTCAAAAAGACTATAGGAGGTTTGGAGCAGATCACATGACTCTTGGGACAAGAGTTTTTATCATGCTGGGGAGTATGGTGCAGGAGCACCTAAGAGAACACTGTAGAGCAAGAAGACACAAATGATCAAAGGAGAAGCCCATGGATCAAATCAAATCAAATGGAACATCCTAGAACCAATTATGGCATATTGTAATGGGCAAAATGATGTAATAATCAAATGTCTTGAGGGCCCTGGTAAGGACCCTAGGACCAAAAAATAATGTAAGTGGGCCAATAGTGCCTCTAGGGTCAAATAAGAGTCAATTGGAAGTGTCTAAGGCTAGGAATAAGGAATAATGATCCTAATAAGATCAACCATGATGAACCATGATAATTTGGTAGAGTAAAAGTCACTTAAAACAAAGTTTAATATTCAAATTTTTAAATAATGCATTTGGGCGGGAAAATAAAAAATGAATGGTTTTGGAAGTTTAACCATCTCCAACCTTTGGGAATTGATTGTGGGAATTAGGAAAAAGTTATATAAGCCTTCCCAAGGTGTGAGATGGCATAGAGGAGTCATATTGGAAACCTGGGTTGTACGGCAGGCTCCAAATAGCAATAAAATTCAGTTTTGTCTTGCATCTTCTTCTAGTTTCTGTTGATCTATTGATTGTTGGATTCTTGTTTGATGTCTTAGATCCTAAATTAATAGTATTAAACCTTATTCATGCTCCGAGAGTTCTTTTAGATCAGTTTTTATCTCTGTTTATATTGACTGTCACAAGGAACAACAGGTTGTCCTGTGCATTTTGAGAAGTTTCAATGTTTCATAGGACCTTTCCATGAATGTATGATCCTGGTTCTAATGGAATAGGTCCTTGAATATATGTATAATATGATTTCTAACCCTGACAAAGTAGGAGGAGTGCAAATGGGCAAGTGATCATCGTTGAAAGTCAGAGATTGCATGTGGAAAGAGCATTGAAATGGTGGCTCAGTTATAGCAGCAGGAGATCAGCCTTAATAAGGTGATGGTTTTATGTTTCCTAAGTGTTAATATGGTCGAGAAAATGGTGTTAGACCTTTGAATGAGGTCTGGAAGTGATTGGAAGTGGGAGATCTAGCAAGCCCTAGGTTTTGAGGCCTAGAAAGGGGGGTTTTGTATTTAAACATGCAAATGAGCAAACCACTGGTTGAAACCTTGAAAATCCTTTGGTTTTAATCCTTTCCTAAGACTTATTTTAGGTTTGGAGTGAGGGGTTTAAGTATTTAATAGGGTTCCTTTGTAAAGTGGGTGGATTAGGCCCTGTAGGAAGACAGCCAGGTTGTTAGGACAGTCATATTTCGTCCAAAACAATAGTATATGATTTTGAAGTATGTTATATAAATCAATAGAGGGTACTCAGATCAGTCATTAGTTTTTGGAGTACTTTGGTAAAGTTTGGAGAAAAGTGCAAATTAGTCGCTGAACAGGGCTACAAGGATTAGGCCTGGTTAAGGGGAGTTGTCAAGAACTGGTCAGAAAGGTGCATGCAACCTATTGAATTTTGTTGGTTGGGGTAGGTTGAGACCCTAGAAGGTACAAGAATTCATCTGAGAAGTTGGAATCCAAATTTGAGCCCTTTGGTGGAGTTTAAGGCAAGGAGAAGACTAGAGAAGCCTTATTGGTTGAAGCCACAAGTTATTTGAATCTTTTGATTTTGTTAGATTACCATTGGAGACTTGACACCCTGCATCATAGAGTTATGCTTTGAAAAGGGTTTTCCAATTGGAATCAAAGGTCAAGGGTTCTAATGGAGGCAATGATGGATCTGATGTGAAGAATGTTGCCTATACAATCACAAACCATTCTTAATAACTTGTTGGCTCTCTTTCTAGAGCCCTCTGCCAAGTTTCTCTTGTGTGTCGATTAGCCCCTCTAGGTAACCCCTCATTTTCTCCTTTTATTTGTCCTCTCATTTTGCCCCATCTGTCCAATGCAGTTTTGGATAAATTTAATGATTTCTTGTGTATTTGTTTATTTCAAATTTGTTACGATCTAGCTTAATACCCATTTTGTTTTCTACCAGCCCTATCACAGTTTAGTCCCCTAAATAGTCATTATTGTGTTGAAGTATTGGTTATTAATACTAGTGTTTGTGTTTTTTGAAGAGTATTCAATATGCTCCATTGTTAAAATGGGGTTTGATTTTTCTTAATTGGGGTCATCTTAGGTGGTTCAGCTTGGCTTAAAATGCCCAAGTGATGATCTTGCAGATCAATCTAGGGTTTCTATCTTTTTGCTATGATATGGAAGTCACCCTTTCATATGTTTCTCTCCATGATGATTGTCTAACTAAAATGTCCTTTTAGCATGATGATTTTCCTCTCATGGGCAAATTCATGGGAAGAAGACTAGATGACATAAAACTCTATGGATGGATATGGAATCTACAAGGTTGGATACAAAGTTAAATTCTTCCATTTAAGGATTTCTTTCTTCTTCAAGGCTACCGAGGATAGAGAGTTTTCTCAAATAAGGGTCGTGATATTTTTGGCAAATCTAGGTTGTTTTTATGTCCTCTCGCAACCATTTTTAGACCTAGATCATCTCTTTTTAAAAGGTTCCCTTTTGGATCTCACTTCTACAACCTCCCTCTAGTTTGTAGAGAAATGAAGAGAATTTAGTTGCTTGCAAAAATCTATACCTCTAGACCAATGCTAGTCACAAGTTGCATAGTGCATCATAACAATTTCCTTACACCCTATGCAATTGTTAGTATCTAGATGACACAACCAATTTTAATCATCAATATCAACACTATAAAATTATATTCTTCTATCCACCATGCAAATGATACTCATGCTTCTTAGAACTCGAAAGCACTCATTGCCACATGTTTACTTGCATTTAGCATATCTAAAAAACTAAACAAAAAATAAAGGGCACTTGATAGAAAGGTTTACCTTCAAATTTAACTCCAAAACCGTACATACAATTCAACAAAATTACCCCTCAGATTTCATCTCTATTATCCAATTAATTTACCCTCAGAATTATCAAGCCTAATAATTCAGCAATATGACCTCTGAAATTTCAACTCTAAAATCTATCAATTTACTGTGCAAGATAACAATTCTTTGGGTTCTCATGTCTTTATCTTTCTACTTCCTAACATTTAGAATCATATGGTCATGGGCTTCTTAGATATTTATCTTTCTGCTTCATCACATACTTGCATTATCATGTCATAAGATCTCTAACACAATACCATGGAAGCCTCAATGCATCTCGTATAAAGCCAAATAGTTAAAAAACAATAGCAACAAAGTAAGAAACATACTCAGCAAAAGTGATGACAAATTGGCACATTATCTTCTCATTTCTTTGTATAGTTGAGAACATTCCAAATGTTTTCAAATGTCAAATTCTTTGATACATCAAATGCCTCCTCCAAATTATTACTTTTTTTAAAATAGTAAGTTCATAGTTTATAATACTAAGAAATCATCAATCTTTTTACCATTTCTATGATTTGAAAGAAAATAACAAGCACTCAAGAAAGAATCAAAAGTAACAAAGGCAATTAATATGGAAGCCTAAAATAAGCCTCAAATAATACAAGGAAACAAGGATTACAACCTAGTTTGAAGTCTTTCCCAAAATTTTGAATCAAGAGTAAACAACTAATGATAAGAAACAATAATAAGAAACATGGTTTACAACCTGGTCCCTATAAATTATTGACACAAAGCAACCTAAAGAAAAAAGAAACTAAAAGATGACATTTTTAAATAATCAGAGCTCTATAATTGTTTAATTATGATTAAGTATGTGTGCATGCTAAGCCTTCTCTATCTTTGCAGCTGCTATTGCAACTTGTCCACACAGATGACCAGTTCTCCTAGCAATAATGAGACCAACTTTTTTCCTTGGGGTAGCATCATGACGCATAGTACTGGCATGCCCAATGTGTTGATGATTACCACCACCATGAGGATGTACTCAACAAGATTCATTGCCACACCAAGAACCTTGCGGCAACAATTTCTTTTGACCCTATATTTGTGATATACATTTCTATCTTTGAGCATTGGATTTTCTGTCCTTCCACCACTAGTAACCTGACCAATCATGGCTTTGCAACTACTTGGCACAATCTTCTTAGCTCCAGATGGAAGCTTTACCTTGTAAATTGAAACCAATTTCCAAGACTCGTCAAAAAAGGCTATTAAAAATCTTCAAAATCAAAAATTACACAGATCTGAACATTAAGAGAAAACTTAGATAATTGTTTCAAAATTATTTCCACTACCTTTGGAATAATTGCGTTTATCATCTCATTATAGCCTTGGAAAAAAATTAAGCATAGAAATATGCCATAAGTCTCCACAAGGTGTACACCTAGAGCTCAAAATAGTTTGAAAATAATTTAGAAAAAGCCAACATCCATAGGACATCACAATAGATGCATCACATGTTTGTCACTACCCAAAAAGAAAGATGATAAACAAAAATGATAATGAGTCAACGGGAACATCAAGAAGCAGTACATTCAAATTAAATTTCAACCAGCTGCTAAATGAGCACAACCCACTTTGACTTGTCATAAGTTCAAAATATTAGAATAGGTACATTTTTATGTCTGTAAAGGTTACAACAAACCAACAATGGATCAAACATTTTAGATTCAAATGAAATAGAAATGCATTGCAAATGACAGCAATCAAATTTGAAATTACTCAGCTCATAAAAGAATAGTGGGGAAAAGGCAAAAAAAGTGTTCTTTGATTTGATTGGGCCAATGAGAAATATTGTCTCAAAAATTCAACTATATCACCATGACTTGCTCCCTACCGTAGTACCACAAACTATTTCTTTGACCATCGTGGGACTACGGTATACTAAACATCACTTGAAGCCTTTCACCACACTACCGTACTTCTTCATTGAAATTGTCGTAGGGCCATGGTATTCAACACTTACATAATTTAAACTCCTTATACCACCATACCACAAGCCTCGCTTGAGGCCACCATGAGGGTGCAGTGTACTATTTTCCTCTACTCCTTCTTACTACCATACCACAAGCCTCACTTGAGGCCACCATAGGGGCGCGGTGTACTATTTTCTTCTATTCCTTAGCACCATACCACAAGCCTCACTTGAGGCCACCATGGGGCTATAGTGTATTGTTTTCCTCTGCTCCTTCCTACCACATTACCACTGGTTATTCTCTTGACTACCATGGGACCATGGTGAAGTATCATGTGCCACTTAAATTTATACCGCCAACCTGCCACTTTGTTTTGAGACCTCTGCGGGGCTGCGATAATCAATCTCTGCATACTGCGATGCCGAAAGTGCAATCTCTTCATGTTGTAGGATAGTGATAATTGCTCCCTTTTTATCCTTGGTTCTCGCACAGCCACCAAGACCTTTTGAGTGACCTATGGGATTGCAGTGAGAGACGAAAACACATCAATGGTCAAAATTACAAATATCTTTCACATGGACTTGGTATGGGGTGCTTATGAATGACTCCTGGAATAATTTTAAAAGAAATATGGATCCCTAAGAGATTTTGATAATACTTGCAAAGTGGAGTTTATTTGAGACCTTTAGTATAGAAATGGTTCTTAATGAGTAAATAAATTTAGTGACAGGAAGTTATAAACTCTAATTCTTGCTAATTGCAATGGAAACTCTTAAAGGCTTAATTTTTTAGATCTATACTTTGTATGTGATTCCTTGAAAATAGAACTAATTTTCTTATGTCAAGAAGACTAGGAAAGGATCGCTATTAAGACACTTCATGTCTAATTTTTTTAGATAAATAATTTAAACTATAGGATGAGATAGTTTACAAGTCTAGTCAAAGTTGTGTGAACACATGACTATGTTTATTGCAAATGTCTATTATATAGAAACTTTGGCCAAAGTAATACATTAGTTGGTTCATAGTGTCTAGATTGTGTAACCTATCAGTAGGAACATACTTAGCTAGATGATTATCTAGAATTGTATGATTAATGAGGTTATGAAGGACACAACACTAGGACTCAAATGGAAAAAACCTATTCGTTCCTTATTTCTATACTCTTCGTGAAAGGTAGGGCCACTTCTAGGAAGGAAGATGTGTGGGCGACCGCTGATCTGTGGTTGGAGGTAAAGCACTCGGATGATGCCCTCCCTCTGTAGTAGGAGACTCGCCAAGACTTGTGAAGACAGATATCAATAATCTAGATGTAGTGTACTCCACATGGCATGTCTTATGATAGTCAAACTTATGTAAACCATTCTTTATTCCAATTGTAGAATAATTGTAACGTAAAGTAACATGATTTCACTATGATGTACCTTTGATTATGTTATAAATTTAAGGTTGAAATTATTTAGATAAGATATGTAGTTATTTCTCTATGATAATGCAAATGACATGTTTAAAAAAAATTCACATGTTTATTATGTTTCTTTTTCTTCCCTGGTAAATTGTGTGAGTTTATCCTAGTAATATGAGAAGACCTGTTATAATCTTTTTATCAATTCCACATTCTTTTAACTGCGACCTGATAGATTTAAACTTGGTGAAATAGTCTTCTAATGTGTTCAATATTCTCAGACTCAAACTGATTAACTCATTTTTGAGTTAATAAGCTCTCATCTAATCTACCTTCCCAAAGAGCTTCTTGAGGGTGAGCCATAGCTTGTTGGGAGTTGATAAAGATTCTACATGAAAGAGGAGCTTTGGAGAGATGCTAAGATGTAGAAAATCGAAGGCCATATCACACTTGTTAAACCATTTAACTTTAGCATCATCATCAGATGGTTTTGTTTCAGTGCCCATTATAACCTTGTATAACCCTTCGTTTTTTAACATGAGCTGAATTTTACATTTCTAGTCATGATATGTAAATGGGGATAATAGAGAAATAGACTGATTAGACTCCATGTTGCAAGTAATATGAAAAAAGAAGACAACACAACCCAACAAGATGCCTTGTGATTATTTTGAATACCCCCCATAGTTGTGGCTCTTTACAAGTAGTGTGTGGGCGAAAATTGCCTATTACATGATTTAAATGCAAATTTAGTTTAATTTGCCAAAGAATATTTGGCCAAAAATAAACTTTTACAAGTAGTACTTTTGATTTTACAAGAAAAACCTTTTTAAATCAAATTTAAATATAGCTTTTCTTAAAAAAGCCCTATATTTATAGAAAAAACACAAAGTTGGGTGAATTGTGCTCTAACTAGGAGAAAATATGCAAAATCAAGCAAAAACTAGGTCAAAAATATGCAAAATTAGGCAAAGTCTAGGTTGATTCACCTCTAATTTGCTTTTTGCAAGGGTAATTTGGCATTTGGAGGGTCGATTTACTGATTTAGAGGGACGATTGAAGATTTTTGGGTGAATTTCAGGCCTCTTCCCAATGGCTTGCACCCACTGCTCAGTCTATAGGCCTTTGATTGGCATGTTTTGATGCCTTTCCACACTTCCACTCTAAACACATAGAAATAGAAGTAGTTTCAACTGAACCTGTGTCCTTTTCTAAGGCCCATGACTTGTGTTGAGGCCCATGTCCCTTCTAATCTATAGAAAACCAGCCAAAGAAATGCGTTTCAGAGAAGAAATGAGTTTAAATGCAAAGTAAATGCCTCCAAGAGTAGCAAAAATGCCTCCTCTTCAAGAAACACCTTCATATTCAAAAAAAAAAAAAAAGCATCTTTGACCTCTCTATTGGTGGCTTCCTTGGAGCAGAGGAAGGCTCCCTTATAGTTCACGATGAATATGAAATAGATACCCAAATTTGAAAGTATTTGGGGTCGTGATAGAGCATGGTAGCAGTAGGGGGAAAGCTCTGTGTCTAGTGAAGGCAATGAGAAACCCATGTAGGCGTCACCTTGCCTTCAATATGCCTTCCAAAACTCACCTTCAATCTACCATGGATTAGGCCAAACTTTTTCTAAACTTGAACTCACAAAATTGAATGCTATGCTAATAAAATTTGATAATACAAATTACCAGATTTGGAACCTTACCAAACTTGTTCTGATACCATGTCAGAAATGAGGATCAAATGGAAGGATATAAGTACTAGTGTGAGTCACTGTTACCATTTTTCACCTGCAACTAAAATTGGTAGAGCTGGTACAACAAGTTCATTTTAGGTTGAAAGTTTTAACATTTTTCTGCTATGATTATTTTGCATAGTTTAAGGTACATGAAGACTTCAGTTTTCATTGTTATAAGAGAAGGAAAAGATTTAGTTGATCATTCATTTGCATTACAGAAAGTTTCATGATAGATAAGATATTTCATTTCATTAGAATGATTGTTCAATTTTACAAATGAAATACATAAATGGAATAAATATTGCATTGAATAAAAATATAACAGATCAAGTGTCCCACACAAGCCGCAGGAATAGCTTGAATAGCTAAATCAATAGATAATAGAAAGCATACTATACATATGATCAATTGAAGAAATGAAGTAAACATGATAGAGAATATCTATCATTGCCTTTTGGGATTTGGTTGAGTTGATTTTTGTTGAAGCTACTCTTTTGTTCTTGACACTTGATGAACCTACAAGGGATAAAGAAGATTTTGTTAGAGCTCAAGATATGGAATACTCCATGAGCTTCATTAGGCAGAAACAAAATACACTTTCTGTGATATGTTGAATCGAATACATACAAATCATCCATGGACAAGAGAGACTAAAAATGAGACAATCATTGAGCTTCAATGTTTTTTAAACTAACATGTTTGTTTCTTGTGCAGGTATAGAAGAAGTATGTTGTTGTTGTGAAGACTATATCAGCATGTGGTGTGAAGTGGGCTCCCACAAGGGTTGATCCCAGCATTCTGTACCTAATTTTTTAAAAGGGGATGTGATACAAGTATACATATGAAATCAAGACATATTCTATTACTGCATTAACTGAGTGTGAGAGATTTGAGCTCACTACCCATTTATGACTGTCAATCCAAACATGAGAAAGTGAAAATCACAAGTGAACTTTGAGCTCATTCAATAATGTCTAAAATAGAGTAGGGGCATTGAAAATATTATTCATCTATTTGATCTTACAAGAAAACCAGAGTACTCTTATGCTGATCAAGAAGTAGTAATCCTTGTCAACATGATAGGTATATTTCATCTAAGGTATCTTTCATAATGTTTGCATGCAGCCAAGGCATTAGATTTTACAAATACAATTATAACATTTGAATGCCAAACATAATCATAGCATGTGTATAGCATCAAGAATTAGTATCATTTTATGCATGATTGAACAAATTAAAGAGTGCAAAAGGAGCTACCATCATACATTCTGATCAATTTATAAGTGCATTTGATGTGGAAATAGATTGCAGATTATATGCCACAGATTGAATAAGAACATGTCCAGTATGTTCAAGAGATCAAATAGAGTGCCAAAGACATCAAGATGCACTTCATGAAAATGGTGGTAATAATGAAGCTTCAACATCCATAGTCATCTACAGAAGATGTAAAAGAGGTGGTATATACTAAATATTTCATGATACATTTGATACAGTAAAAAAGGATGACTGTAGGGGTACATAGGACTACATCACCATAATAGTTGCAGCAATGAAGCAAGAAAATGTCACATGTTACGGATTGAATTTAGCCACATCAACTGTATGCAGAGAAGGAGTAAAAAGTGTTACATCCATTGAAATGGATCATCTTAGATGTATAATTGTATGAGCATCGAGGTGCAATTGCAAAAAGGGATAGAATCTCAATAACCATGTTCAATGATATAGGAGAATTCAAGAAAAGATAACAACATTTATTCTAATTGACATATTTTATCATGGCCAAAAAATGGAATCATAGTATTCATATACAACTATAGGAGATGATGAAAAATGAAATTCATTTTTTATCATATGCTCGAACCCATCTGGGTTTTTAAAGGAAGTTACAATCACATGAGTAAATAGTTGCGGCCTCTTAAGAAGTGGACCCACAGAAATATACAAGTTTGAATGCATTTTCTTGTATATAAAATATCAAAACCCTTGTTAGTTTACATAGAGGTTGCAGATACAAATGAAGAAAAGAGAGTTTGTAGACTTTCAAACTCATTAAAGCCACACAGAGATAATTAAACATGCAGTTACAGCCATAGCCTCAAATGAAAATACACAGAGGGGTATTTACCAGATTAACAAACCAAAGGCTTACCTTTTACGGTTGAGGAATAATGCATTGAAACCCTAGTCAAGAACCTGAGCCAGATAGAGCATTCACAGTGCCTCAGGAGAGAAAAAAAGGAAACCAGAACATAAAATACCAAATGCATTAAAAGACTGGCATAGTCATGGCTTTGAAGCCAAAATTTGTCTCAGAGAAAAAGGAAATGGATACACAATGTTGCAAAGAAGTTTTACCTTGATTTTCTAGAAAAAATCCTTAAGAGAATCGACTTGTAACAGAGAGAAATGCCCAGTTTTTTCTTCAAAACCCTAGCATGGTGGCGGCGTTGCAGGGAACCCTCATCCAAAAGATTGCAATGAGAAAATGGGTTGAGAAAATAGGGTTTCAAGTGTTTTGTCTTAGGGTTATTGTTTGCCCTAAGTCAAATATGGTATTTTTATCACATTATTTTGTATTTTAATTGCCCAAACTAATTCATAGTCATGATGTTATGTCCACATCGAATGCCTAAGTCTTAAGACTTAGAGTGGTCAACACCATAGGTCTTTTACAAGTGAAGCTTTGATACCTTAGGGACATTTTAGTCTTCAATACAAATGTCAAGTGCCTGAAGCGCTTTTGATGTTTATTACCTAGGTTTTATGCCTTAGTGCAATTTGATTATATTGCATATCTATAGCTATAAAAATGCATTTATGTCCCTTGGAGATAGGTCCACATGCCCTTAGATTATTTTCACAAATCAGATGGAGAGTAAGCCATTTATGATTTCATTTTTCTTTCATTTTTTAATGATTTTTATAGAAAATTATATGCTAAAAGAGATATAATATACTTGGCATAGTGAATAAAGCCTTGTATTTTTTATTTTTTACAAAAAAAAAACAAAGTCAGGATTAGATTGAGATAAATCAGGAGTAAAAACTGCAATCCTTGTAAAATGGTATTTAAAGCAATGTATCTATAAATTGCTTTTCAATATTCATTATTTGTGTAGTTAAAACAAAATAAAGCAAAGAAAATCTTCTTTTTGAGTTTGCTTTCTTTTGGGGTAGATATGGACAAAATTAGAGTTTTTTCTAGGCAGACAAAGCTTGTTTTTTGGTGGGACCACCTTGGAGAGCTTTTGGGTAGTTTTGGAGGCATTTTGGAGACTCATTTTTTGTCTTTTTCTGGGAGCTTGAAAATGGATTAGAATAACTATTTTTAGGAGCTTTTCCAGCTTTTCCTCTTTGAGATCTTTTGGACAGGCATATATTGGAGATAGCTAGCTCTTTCTCAGGCAGTTGAGATTATTGTTTCTTCTCTCTTGAGCACAGGCAGAGAGTTTGTAGATTTTTTTTGACTTAGTTTTTTTAGGTTTTAATGTGCTTCTTCTAGTTAAATACAACAGAACCTTCCTATTTCACTTATTTTTCCTCGTAATTACAATATTGATTTGATGTCTCATTGTGATAATGAATAATTTATCCTTTGTCATGTCTCATTATTGTGAAACTGTTGTGCAAATTGTTCATATGATTCAAGTTGTATGATTGAGTTCAAATCGAACCTTCATACCAAGTATTTTTGAATTGTATGTTCCAAGTGAGGTTGTGAGAGTTCATGTTTAAGGGGTTGTTTGTGGTTAGAACTCTTAGATAGATTAAAATTTAGAAGTTGTTTTCTATTTAAGTTAGTTTTTATTTCAGTTCACCTTCTCAATTTTTCCGTTAGCAAGTAAGTTAGATTAGAAAGATCATTAGGAGAGCCAACTCAATCTGGAGGTTCATGCCAATGTTTAGGCAACCCACAGGTCTGGGAGTGTTCCCATGTGTCAACAGATAGCTAGGTTGGCAACTAGTAAAGGGTGCATATCTAATTGATAACTATTTTTGGCATGCCTTGTGGGACTCTATAATTATTTTCAGAGAAGTTTTTTTTACTCATAAAACTATTGTTCTGGTATATATAGCAACATTACAACCTTTGGAAGTTTGACATAATATACCTGGTGACTCTATCTCTAATCTTGCATGCAGAACTAGTGCATTCATCCTATGAAAACTAGATCCGACCCAGCTTCATTTGACTATTTGTAGCTATCTCCGCAAAGAAGAAGAGGTAGATCAGCAAGTAGAATAGTTGATTCATCAAGGAGGTCAAAGTTCACACCTCCAAGATTCAGTTCTTTGAGTCTAGTAAATATAAGCAAGAGCCCAATGTTGATAGTTCAAATACCAATGATTCCTAGAAACTTTGCGTTTGCAACATATAATGTGGGCAACCATTAAACATTGCATAGTATGATGACATTCCTATTGCTGCCCTCAAAAGTCTATCGTTCTTTAGCAGAGAAGACCATACTACTCTTGTCAAGCATATCCAGGATGTGGCAACATTGTGCTCAGTACACCATGTCACTCAGGAAAATGTAGCACTAAGGCTTTTGGATGCATGATTGAAGGGGAAATCTTTGCAGTGGTTCAGAGGACTTGCAGTAGGCTCAATCACATCATGGGATGATTGGGGAGATGGATTGCATTGACATATTCAAGACAAATCTAATCATATGTCATTGATTGAGTAGCTAAGTACCATAAAGAGGGCTCCTCATGTACACATGGCTAATTTCAACTACCAGTTCCAAAGAACCTGGGATAGGATTCCCATAGCGGTAAAGCCTACATCTCAACATGCCTTTTTGTTCTATCTTAGAGCTTTAAATAGTGAAATTTCTACCATGATTCGGTCTATGGGTGGGGCTACCCTTCCTGGTTCTTATGATGTAGCCATTAGAGTAGAAAATTGCCTTATTCAAGTAGAGAAAATAGCCCCAAGGCCTCCTTTACCCATTTTTCCTAAAATACATCAACCTGCACCAATGACAGTACCTCCTTTAGCTATTGTTCCACTAGTTCCAACAATAGGATACCAGGCTACAACCCAAGAAACCACTATACCAGCCCAAGATCAAGAATTCCAAGAGCTTAAAAACACACTAAAAACCATTGCAAATGAGTTGACAGGTATCAAGAAGCATAGTGGTCAAGAGCATAGGCCTTACCAAGCCCCATATCAGCCTAAACAGTAGAATAGGCCACCTTTCCAAGCTAATGCTCAGGGCTAGAAGAGAAACTTCAATCCTAGACCCTTTCAACCTTACAACCCGAATGCTGCCAGCTCTTTGAAAGAGCTTGTACTCATTTAGAACATGGAACAAGACATTGATTGGTGTTATCCATGTCACCATCCCCATAACCAAGCTACATGTACAAATGGTGTAAGGAATCAGGCTTTTATGGTGCAAAATAGTTATGCAGGTTCAAGAAGTGTCTCTGATGAAGTTTCAGCTCAACAAAATAATGTTGATGTGGCCATAATGAAATAGCAAGACACTGATTTCTATGGTGTAAGCTACCCTCAAGGACAAAATCAGTCAAATACACTTGTTTCAGCCAAAACAAGGTCAAAAAAGAGGGCTATAGATCTTGATCAGCAAGCTACAGATGTACAACAACAACAACCTACCAAGGACAAATTTTAGACTTCTTCATCACAAACTGCCCCCACAGAAGAGTAAAAGGTGTAAATTCTTCAAAGAGGACAAGTTGTACCTGGAAAAGATCAGTCCAAAGTACAAACATAGCCATTTCAAAGGTAGAATGATGTTGCTACTGCTGTTAAAGGACAACAAAAGGTAAGTCCTGCTTCTTTCAATATAGTGGATCACTTTAAGAAAGCTACAGTGAATATGTTAGTAATGGATGCATTGTGTATTCCTAGCCAAAAAAATCTATTACAAGATGTATTGGCTAAACTTTCAATTTCTGATTGTTCTAATCAAGAAAAAGCCAAGGTTGTACTTGCCAACAGCTCATAAATTAAGAGTGAATAGCCAGCCAAAGAGGTAAAACCTCCTTCTTTTTACCTAAGTCTGATTATTGGTGATAAACTCATTCATAATTGCATGATAGATTCTAGAGCAAGCAATTCTGTCATGCCCAAAAGTCTAGCTAATTCATTAAGATTAGTCTATGAGCCCCTTTCAAAAGGAGTAGTCTAGCTAGATGGGTCTATTATTAATACTACAGGGATAATTAGAAATCTGCCACTTACCTTGCATGCATGTCCTAATTTTGTGATCCATCAGGACATTTACATCATTGATCTACCACCTAGCTTTTCTATATGCCTTTCCATGGAATTTACTGCCAAATTAGGTGGTTTTTTATCTTCTGATTGGTCCCACTTTTTTTTAGAAAAAGATTTGGTACAAAAGTAACCATAACGTCTGAATCACTTGCAAAGGTTCATATTGAGCACTATGTCCCTAGCCCAATAAATGCTAACCTCTACATCACCCATGGGCAACAAGATCAATCCATGAGCCTTGTTCCCAGTGCACCTATGGAAGATATAAATTTAGATGACTGGACAGCTGAAGATCATGAAGATGACCTTTCCATCACACTGATGAGGTAGGATTAGGCATTTATATGATACATGAACCTAATGCAGTGATTCCTAATTTGATTAAGGATCAAAGTCAGTCTGAACAACAAGAAAATTATCTTTGCAAGTTGTACTTTGATGGATCAAGAAGCAAAACAAGTGTTGGTTGATGGGCTATGTTGGTTTCACCTGAAGGAGACAAGTACTATGCAACATTGAGGTTTACTTTTAGTTGCACAAACAATGTGGCTAAATATGAAGCCCTGATTCATGGCTTGGAGTGGGCCCAGAAAAGAGGTATAAAATCTATCCAACTTTTTGGTGATTCTAAGCTAATTGTAAATTAGGTTAGAAGCTTGAATGTTACTAAGAATGAATTGCTCAAAAAGTACAATCATCGAGTTTGGGACTCAATTGAAAATTTTGATGCTTTTAATCTACTTTCAATTCCCATAAATCAAAATAAATATGTAGATAAGCTTACTACTTTAGGATCTCAGTTTGAGATTTTGAATCAAATTCATAACATAGAGGTATAGCCATATGTGAAAGTGCTTGTCAGACCATCTATGTCTAACAATAGTGTTTCTTGGCAAGTTTTTGACATCAATGATCAAATATTGAGTTTTTTAAGTGTAGAAGCTGAATTTGCAGCTGAAAATCAATAGAAGTACTAGTAGCAATTTGATAATCAGATTGTGTAACTAAAATCTAACAAGCTACCCAAGGGACTAGTGACACTAGAATTAGTGTTTAATTCAGATGATCAGCTCAGAAAAGACAAATGTAGCATGACTGTCAAGCATGAACATTATGAAGCAATAGATATTTTCCAAGGTAAACTTCTTAAGATTGGAAAGGTATGTACTGAAATGCAACAGTAGTCTTTTATTTACTTATGTCAAGACTTTTTTAATGTTTTTCCATGGGAATATAAGGATTTAAGGGGATTTGATCCTAGTTTAGCCCAACATACCATTGAATTAGAGCCTAATGCCAAGCTTGTTAGGCAAAAGCAAAGAACCCTTAACCCAAAACTTGAGCTTCTAATGAAAGCTAAGCTAAACAAATTGATTGAGAGCAGTATAATATTGCCTATAAAGCATACATCTTGGGTCTCCAACTTGGTACCAGTTAGAAAGAAGAATGGAGAAATTTGACTTTGTGTTAATTTTAGTGATCTTAATAAGGCCTCTTTAAAGGATCACTACCCCCTTCCTTCAATCGAACAAATTTTGCAAATTGTTTCTGGTTCTAATAGATTTTCTTTGTTAGATGGATATTCAGGCTATAAACAGATCTTTGTGAAGGAAGAGGACCAGTTTAAGACCATATTTACAACTAAGTGGGGCACCATGGCCTACAAGAAGATGCCTTTCAGTTTGCCCAATGCTGGGGCAACCTTTCAGAGGGCAATAGATATGGCCTTCCATGGCCTTATAAATAAAATAGTGCTAGTCTATTTAGATGATATAACACTTATTTCAAAGGATGCTAATGTTCATTTTGACCAGTTGAAGCAGGTTTTTTTAGAAACATAGAGAGTTTGGAGTTTCCTTGAACCCAAAAAAATGCATATTTTTTATTCATGAAGGTAAACTCTTGGGACATATTGTTTCAAAACATGGTATTTCCATTGCTCTGAAAAGAGTTTTTGCAATTCTAGATTTACCTTTGCCTACACATAAGAAAGGTTTGTAGAGTTTTCTTGGTATAATTAATTTCGTGAGAAGGTTTATTCCCAATATTTATGTTTTGTTACAACCTCTCACTACCATGGTTAAGAAGAATGTGCCTTTTAATTGGACTAAGGAAGGTAAGAGAAGCTTTGAGCAGATTAAAGAAGCTCTCGCAGCTGCCCCTACCCTCATTAATCCTAATTATGAGAGAGATTTCATTTTATATGCTTTTGGAGGTACAGAGACCATTTCAGCAATGTTGTGCCAACAAAATGATGAAGACTTGGAGCAGCCAGTGACATTTTTTAGCTAGGTATTGCATGATTATGAGGTAAAGTATTCATTCATTGAGAAGCATGTTTTTGCTATTGTTAGAAGCCTCAAAAATTTTTTACATATGTTGTCCAATAATAGAATTCATTTGATGGTTGCCCACCCAACTGTTAAGAGCTTTTTACTTAATACAGAAATAAATGATAAAAGGGTTGGTTGGGTAACAAAGGTTATGGAATTTGATGTCAATATTAAGGTAACTAAGCTGATTAGGGGTAAGGGGTTATGTGAACAACTTGTTGGAAATAGAGAGCACAGCCAAGAACATGAAGAGAATGTTGAAATAGTGTTAAATAATACAGAACCAGTTGTTGTTCCAGCTCCTACAAATCATTGGGTGTAGCAAATGATTCACTATTTACAGACTGGTGAATGCCCCAAAGGTTTGGATAGGGTAGGAAGAAGGTATTTCAGGTTACAAGCTACTCCTCATGGTATCATTGAAGGTATTTTGTATAGGAGATATTTTAATGGTGTGTTTTTGAGATGCATTGAACTAAACCAGGTTGATAGACTATTAGAAGAGTTTCACAATGGACCTTCAGGAGGTTATTTTGTAGCAAGGACAATAGCCTTGAAGATAATGCAAGTTGGTTATTACTGGCCATATCTATTTAAAGATACATTTTCTTGGGTAAGAAGATGTGAAAAGTGTTCATTATTTGTAGGTAAGCAAAGGCTTGCAGCCTTACCTCTGCACCCTATCAAAGTTGAACAACCATTTGCTCAAAGGGGTCTTGACTTCATTGGACCAATAAACCCACCTTCAAGTGTAGGCCACAAGTGGATTTTGACTACTATAGACTATTTCACCAAGTGGACTGAGGTTGTTTCTATGAAAGAAGAAAATGAGTCTGTTATTTTAAGTTTCTATGACGATTTGGTATCAAGATTTGGTACACAAGATTCAATTATCTCTGACAATGGTTTAGCTTTTATTGGTTTAAGGATTTTAGATTGGTCTATTAAACATAACATCTTTTTGAATACATCTTCTAACTATTACCCACAGGGTAATGGGCAAGCGGAATCCACCAATAAAAATCTGATAAAGATCATTAAAAAGACTATTGAAGACAACCAGAGGACATGGCACAAGAAGTTGAAGTTAGCTCTTTGGTCTGACCGTATCACTCCCAAGAGAGCTACTGGTTGTTCTCCATATGTGCTTACTTATGGTAAGGAGGCTAGATATCCTATTTGAGTAGAATTACCAACTTTGGCTTTCATTAAAGAACTTGAGTTGTTACAGGAGCAACCTTTAGTAGTAAGGTTAGATCAGCTTATGGAATTAGAGGTAACTAGAAAAAAAGCCTTGAGGAAGCTTGAAATCCATCAAGCTCAAATGAAGAATGTATTTGATAAGAGGGCAAAGCCAAGAGACTTCACTATTGGTGATTTAGTTTTCAAATGGAATGAACTAAGAAACAGAACTAGAAAGCATTCCAAGTTCAATGCAATTTGGGATGGTCCTTAAATGTTATAACAGAGTGTAAGGAACATAATACATTCTAGCTATCTAAGTTAAATGGAGAGGTGTTGTCTATCCCCATTAATGGGATCCACCTCAAACATTGCCTATGAAGATAAGTTCTACGTTGTATCATAGTAGACTAGTGTTGTCATTAATAAGTGCTTCATGCACATTTCCTTTTAGTTGTTTTATTTCCCTAAGTGTTGCTACACATTTTTCTAGCCACCAAGGCCTTGTAGTTTGCTTTTAGTATAGTTTGTTTTAGTTTTCTATTGCTATTTGGAGTGGTTGAAGTGTTGAGTTTCAGTGTTTTCTAAGTTTGAGATGAGAAGAGTATGACTCTATGGCCAATGGATAAATTAAGACAACTATTCCTGATGCTTAGAAGGCAAGCATATAGTAGAAGTTGCCAGAAATGTTACCATTTTCCACCTACAGCTCAAATTGCTAGAGCTAGTATAGCAAGTTCATTTTAGGTTGAAAGTTTTAATATTTTTCTGCTATGATTATTTTGCATAGTTTAAGGTACATGAATACTTCAGTTTTCATTGTTATAACAGAAGGAAAAGATTCAGTTGATCATTCATTTGCATTGCAGAAAGTTACATGAAAGATAAGATATTTCATTTCATTACAATGATTATTCAATTTTACAAATGAAATACATAAATGGAATAAATATTGCATTGAATGAAAATATAATAGATCAAGTGTCCCACAAAAGCTATGGGAATAGCTTGAATAGTTGAATCAATAGATAACATAAAGTATTCTATGCATCTAATCAATTGAAGAAATGAAGTAAACAAGATAGAGCATATCTAGCATTGTCTTTTGGGATCTGGTTGAGTTGATGTTTGTTGTAGCTTCTCTTTTGTTCTCGACACTTGATGAACCTATAGGGGATAAAGAAGATTTTGTTAGAGCTCAAGATATGGAACACCCCATGAGCTTCATCAGGCAGAAACATAATACACTATCTGTGATATATTGAATCAGATACATACAAATCATCCATGGACAAGAGAGACTAAAAATGAGACAATCATTAAGCTTCAATGTTTTTTAAACTAACATGTTTGTTTCGTGTGTAGGTATAGAAGACGTATGTTGTTGTTTTGAAGACTATATCAGCATGTGGTGTAAAGTGGGCTCCCACAAGGGTTGAGCCCAGCATGCTGCCCCCAATTTTTTAAAATGGGATGGGATACGAGTATACATATGAAATCAAGATATATTTTGTTACTACATTAACCGAGTGTGAGAGCTTCGATCTCACTACCCATTTATGACTATCAATCAAAACATGAGGAAGTGAAAATCACAAGTGAGCTTTGAGCTCATTCAATAATGTCTAAAATAGAGCAGGGGCATTGAAAAGATTATTCATCTATTTGTTGTTACAAGAAAGCCCGAGCACTCTTATGCTGATCAAGAACTAGTATTCCATGTCAAGATGATAGTATATTTCATCTAAGGTATCTTTCATAATATTTGCATACAACCAAGGCATTAGAGTTTATAGGTACAGTTATAACATTTGAATGGAAGACATAATCATAGCATGTGTATAGCATCAAGAATCAATATCATTTTATGCATGATTGAACAAATTGAAGAGTGCAAAAGGAGCTTTCATCATACATTCTGATCAGTTTATAAGTGCATTCGATGTGGAAATAGATTGTAGATTATATGTCATAGATTGAATAAGAACATGTCTAGTACATTCAAGAGATCAAATAGAGTGCCAAAGACATCAAGATGCACTTCATGAAAATGGTGTTAATAATGAAGCTTCAACATCCATAGTCATCTACAAGAGATGTAAAAGAGGTAGTATATATTAAACATTTCATGATACATTTGATATAGTAAAAAGGATGACTGCAGTGGTACATATGACTGCATCACCATAACAGTTACAACAATGAAGCAAGCAAATGTCACATGTTATAGATTGAATTTAGAAACATCAAATATATGCAGAGGAGTAAAAAGTGTTACATCCATCAAAATGGATCATCTCAAATGTATAACTGTATGACCATCGAGGTGCAATTACAAAAAGGGATAGAATCTCAATAACCAAGTTTAATGGTATAGGAGAATTCAAGAAAAGATAACAACATTTATTCTGATTGATATATTTCATCATGGCCAAAAAATGGAATCATAGTATTCATATACAGCTACAAGAGATGATGAAAAAAAAACTCATTTTGTATCATATGCTTAAACCCATCTGGGTTTTTAAAGGAAGTTACAGTCACAGGAGTAAATAGTTGTGGCCTCTTAAGAAGCAGGCCCACATAAATATACATGTCTGAATGCATTTTATTGTATATAAAAGATCAAAACCCTTGTTGGTTTACATAGAGGTTGCAGATACAAATGAAGAAAAGAGAGTTTGTAGACTTTCAAACTCATTAAAGCCACACAGAGATAATTAAACATGTAGTTATAGTCATGGCCTCAAATGAAAATACATAGAGGTATATTAACTAGATTGACAAACCAAAGGCTTACCTTTCATGGCTGAGAAATAGAACCTGAGCCAGATATAGCATTCATAGCCCCTCAGGACAAAAAAGAAGGAAACCGGAACCAAAAACACCAAATGCATTAAAAGACTTTCATAGCTGTGGCTTTGAAGATAAAATTTGTCTCAGAGAAAAAGGAAATGGATACACAATGTTGCAAAGAAGTTTTACCTTCATTTCCTGGCAAAACTCCTCAAGAGAATTGACTGGTAACAAAGAGAAATGCCTAGTTTTTTCTTCAAAACCCTAGCATGGTGGTGGTGTTACAAAGAGCCCTCATCTAAAAGATTGTAATGAGAAAATGGGTCAAGAAAATAGGGTTTCGAGTGTTTTGTCTTAGGGTTATTGTTTTCCCTAAGTCAAATATCATATTTTTATCACATTATTTTGCATTTTCATTGCCCAAACTAATGCCTAGCCGTGGTGTTATGTCCACATCGAAGGCCTAAGTATCAAGACTTAGAGTGGTCGACACCATAGGTCTTTTACATGTGAAGCTTTAATGCCTTAGGGACATTTTAGTCTTCAATACAAATGTCAAGTGCCTTAAGCCCTTTTGGTGTTTATTGCCTAGGCTTTATGTCTTAGTGCAATTTGATTATATTGCCTATCCATGTTGGTTTAGGTCCAGACAACTAAGAGGGGGGGTGAATCAGTTGTCACACATTTTCAATCCTTTTTCTTTTTAATCTTCCTTTACCACTTATAATCAATTTAATGATATAAACATTTCAGTATCAATCAATAACATATGAGCAGAAAACATAAATAAGACATTCGACACCAAGATTTTGATGTGGAAACCCAGTTTAGGGAAAAACCACGGTGGGGGTTAACGCACAAATATTAATACCCTATTAAAAGTATTATTACAAATGGGAATGCACATGTATTTGGGCTCACTGCCTATGGAAAAATTACAAGAGAATGACAGAGATTTGAACTGATTAATAGCATCTACCCATGCAAGAATTTTAGTTTTGGTTAAGTACAAAAACTGATCTTACACATTTCATCTTTGCTCTGGTCTTCTTACTATTATGCCTTCATTCGTACTTTAGATTTCTACTCTTCTCACATACACCTTATTCATATACACCACACACCCATAATCATCCAATTTCATTAGCTATATATATCCTTAATATGATCTACAATCATTCTATCAGTCAGCTTCAACAACACTTAGAACATTTATGAATGCTTTGCTCTGTCGGCTAGATCTATGCATAACTTAAGGTGCGTAAAAAAAATTGCTCTTGAAAATCATCACTCATGTTAGCCACTATCACTGATCATCATCATTTATCCAAAAATCAACTTCCATACATTCGGAATCAAGAGCTTCTGCAAGGTCAGCGTATTCTTCTTCTATCTGCTCTGACAAACTAGAACCCTGTACTCAGAGGCTAATACCTTTTGAATCCTTTATCACCAGAGGACAAAAATCTAGATTTAGACTATCTTGACAATGCATATGACTCCCCTAGAACCATAGCTAATCATGACTTTCCACCAAAGAGATCTAGACTGAAATACCAGACCCTGTTACTGCTCTACTCCTAACTTCACAGACTTAAACAAATTCTAAATCTGACTTCCAGTATGAACAAATTGTGTTATGCGGATGATTGGGATGATCTTAGTTGCCATCAATGACAACACCTATCAATGCAAAGTAGTGTCTCTTGCCAACAATCTCCCCCTTTGGCATTGATGGCAACACTTAGTGAAAAATGACTAAGTGTCTAGTGCAACTTCCCCTTTGTCTGTACACTTGTGTACTTCACTTATTCTGGTGCTCCCCTTTGTTGAATACCTCATTTTTTACTACCCTTCACTCCCCCTTTGACATCAATGGCAAAGGGTGTGGTCCATAAGCCAAAACCCTCCAAAAATTTTGTATATACTACCGCATATGTACAACTAATCATTAAGTCTTATTTACATGAACTTGAGAATGTCTGCAAAACTGGTTTTTATTTGCACAAGTTTAGAAGCCCATGTACTCTTCATTCTATCCAAAATAGAGATGTACCCACTAAACAAAAATGCATATTCTTTTCCCTTTGTCAAATCTGGAGGATCACTTGTCTGAAGTGCATTCTGGGCTTCGGATAAGGCATTATGCATGGATTCCAACTTGGGGGCAATCAATCCCCAGAGTTCACACTTCATCTTCATAGTATTGCATTTCTTGTTTTCAAGTCCCTTTATTTCATCTGTCAGGCTAATAACCTAACATTCCTGGCTTATAGAAGAGGCAGTTCGAGGATCAAAATTTTGAGATAGAACTGATATTTTCTAATCTTGTTCTTTTATCTTCTTCTCAATATCCTCATCGACTTTAGAACATGATAGGAAAAACTTATATATATCTCCTCCATCACTTAAGGCATTTTGAATGCTCTTTATGCTAATGCCTAGTATCAACCTATCACTCTTATAAGATTCTTAACTTGACTAAATTTCTTATTCAGGAACTCTTTCTAAACTTTTTCTTCCGTAGACTTTTCAAAAGACTCAAAATGTGAGTTTACTGAACTTAAAAGATTTTGTAGATGTTTGGAGGGGGAATCGTTTTGATTCTTTTGATAGGTTGGCATTAATTTTTCTAAAATTTTGGTCGCAAGCCCCAGTAGCTCATTGTCCTCCGTGTGGGACTTCAACATCTTTTCTCTAGCCTTTACTTGGGTGAATGATGCTATTTTCATCAATTGAATTGGAGAGAGAACATCTGGATTGGCTGGGCCTTGGAGTAGCTCAGGCTCATCAAGTTCAATCATTTCTTTTTCAAGAAGACCTTTTATTGCATCTGTAGTGTCTCTTGCAACTAATTCAGAATCATCCTTTTGTTCTCCTGATTTCTTAGTATCTGCTTTAGGTGCTTCAACATTTGCACCATCTTCTTCTACCTTATCCTTCTTTCTTTTTTCTTCCTCTTTCTATATTTTACTCTTCTCTATGTTTTCTCCAAAGGAACTCTTTCCTGTTTGCTCACCACTTGCTACCTGATATGAAGGGCTCTATGTGATAGCAATATCCTCTTCTTTTCCATAGTGATTAGGTGGAGGAGTTACCCCTGCATCAACTATTCTATCTACCATTTTTATGTCCTCCTAATTGACTTGTTCCTCTTCCTGAACTTCTCCAATATTTTGATTTGATGAATCAAGTCCATTATTGGTCTCCTCATTGATTAATTCTGAATGATCTAGAGTAGTACTTTGATCATTAATTCTCTTGTTAGTTTCTTCTTCATGAGCTTCTTGTTCCAGAGTAGGAGGATTGTCTTCTTCAACTTGTTTTTCTAAAATAGTAAAGTATTTATCTTTGTCTAAAGCCTTTCTCAAAATTTCCTCTATTTCCTTTGCAATTTCCTCAGTCTCATCAAGCATTGGCTTGTTCATCCAGACTTTGCTTTTGTATTTTTCTTTGACTTCTTTGAGAATTTTATCTACTTCTTTATTGGTCATTACAGGACATAGTGTGGAGAGGACATACTTTCTGTGTTCTAGATCTTTAGCCTTAGCTGCTTCTTTTCTCATTTCCAGTACTCTCCTTAAACCTTTAGGAAGTTCTTGTAAAATTTCCAACAGGGCTCTATTGAATTTATTCAAATACATGATAATGGCATCTTCCAAAATTTTCTTATTTGCTTGATCAAACTTATAATAGTAAACTCTAACAAGCTTTAAATTTCCATGAACCGTGATCATTTTTACAATTTCATCAATAGTCATAGCAACCTTACTAGTGACTAGCTTTTTACTATCCTTATTGCTTCAGGAAGGCTGGTCTTCAGAAGTCTTTGAAGTTCTAGCTTTCTTGGATCTTATTTCTTTCACTTCTTCATCTATCTCTATCTCTTCATCATCTTTTGTGCTCTTGTGAGTCCTTGTGGCCTTGGTTTTCTTTCTTTTCCCTCCATGATTAGATGGAGTGGCTTCATGCTTCTTAGTGGAAGTGGACTTGATTTGCTCAGCAAGAGTTGCAGAACTCGTTGTCTTCCTTGAGGAGCTTGGTGGGATTTCTAGAGTGACTGCCGACTCAATTTTTACTTTTTCTTCTATAATATGCTCTTGCTTTTCTTCATCTTTTCAATTCTTTCTCTATTCTACTTTACTGCCTCCTTGGTTAAGCCAATGCTCTCAGCATACCTTTCAACTTGTCTCTGCACTTTCCTCTTGGTCTTAGGCTATTTGAACTCCACATGCAATTTTAGACTTAGTTCCTTGTATGTTCCAAACCTTTCCACAGAAGTATCTTTAGGTGTGCTCAAAAGATGCTGAGAATACATATCCAAAACTCTTTTATCCACCTCATAACCCATAGGCATTATCCAAACTATCCTTGGTTCTACAGCTTCCTTCAAGCACTGATCTATGTCAACCATGAAACATATGTCATTTTCATACTTCTCCACAATTTTTTTAGGGATTCTCTCGCTTGCTTGCATTAAACTCTACAAGTTTTGAAGTAGCCCCAAATTGCAATCTTTTGGGCTTGGGAGTCACCAAGGCTGAGAAGGTGATCTCTTATTTGCCATGCTACTGGACTGTTAGTTGTCCAATACACACCTTGAATTCTAGGTACTTCATTCATAAAATAGAAGAAAAAACATATAATTAAGGAACCATATTTGAAGGAATTTTTCTTATCTTTCTTTATCTTGCTCAAATTCTCAATCAACTGATTTCGTAGCAGTTCACAAAGATCATAATCAACATTTTCTTTTAACATTTGATAGGTTGAATATATTGCAGTTCCAGAGACAGAGTTTTCTTTGCTAGAGTGGTAAATTTTGTACCCAATCACCATGGAGGTGAATTTGACATCCGGTTCTATAATATCATTGATAGTCATCACCCTTTTGTCAAACTTGGCACTAGTAGCATCAGTCACTGTCTAGTTTTTCACAGCTTTCAGCATGGGCAATCCACTGGTTGAATTTAATTTGGTTACAATCTTGATAACATCCTTCATAATCTTGAATGGTTTCAATAGCCATATCAACTCATCATGTATTCGGCTTAAAATATATTGAACCCATTCATTTTCATCAAATATTGGAAATCTAATGACTTGCAGAAAATGTTTACTTTCTAGGGCTTTGTATTCCAGTTTTAATTTGTGGCTATCATTCGTTAAGTAGTTGTTAAGAAAATCTAAGAGTTTTAGGTTTCCAAATTCATCCATATTATAGTGGATGTATGCCCTAATATTCTCAACATTCAGTACGCCATGTGGAACCTCAGAGAAAGTGCCCAATGGTTCAACTTCAACTGATTTGTGTGGATACTTCTTAAATATTGGTCAAGGCCTTTCAGTTACATCAACAACTAGAGGTGTAGCCATTTGCAAAAATTGAGAACTCGAGATTTCATAGAAAATGGAAAATACCTTGTTACACAGATTACGGTTTTTGCTTGGAAATCCTTTTCTAGTTTCCAAATATTGAGAGTTCTTAGCTCTAAGCTTGTCCACTTCTTTCTTCTTGTTTTTTCCTGATGCAAAGTGTTTCAAATGAGGAATGAATGACCCTTTTAAGCTTCGCATCACCTAATTTGCCTTTGTAATAAATGCTCTGCCCTAGCACATCCGGTTGCTCTATTTTTGAATAGCCCTTCATGTAACACTCCGTAATTTTCCATAATCACTTCCTTTCTTCCAGAAATCCTTCCAAATGTTCTGAGTCAATTCAAGATACCTTTTCTTATTGTGCCAGAACTAGGCACTCGACTACTGGCTAGGGGAATTTGATTTACAATGTTCTTCCCCCTGAGCCAAGGCTCTCAAATCAATTCCTGGAGGAAATTCCAGCATTGAATTTTGGTGCAAATCCATTACTGTCATTCATAAATGTTTTCATGACCCATATCTTGTTTGTTTCATTCTGAGTCTCATTCACATCAATTTTCCTTTTGCCTCTGTCTTGTTTCTGCTCATCCTATTTTCTATTTACTGGACCTCTTCTTCCATTGTTCCTATTTCTACATAATCTTGCAATATAACTAGATTTATTATAGTTAAAGCACACTTGATTTCCTCTTGATCTACAATGATTAGCCATGTGTCCAAATCCATTACAAGAAAAGTAGTAGCCATTGAAAGAATTGCCATTCATGTTATTCTTTATCATACTTCTGCATTCATTAGATTTATGACCATACCTCTTGCATTAAAAGCATTGACCGAAGAAGGATGGACCGTTTTGATTTGCTCTACTTCTACACTGAATAGCTCTATGACCAAATTTATTGCAATTGAGACAATTTCTATGAAATGATGGATATCTTTGAGCATTAGGCTATCTTACCAGAGGTTTTATAGTTTTGTTTCTCCCATTCCTAGGTTGAAAATTTCTCTGTCCATATCCGGAGCTTTCACCTTTCCCATCTCTAAGACCATACTTGTCATCAGCCTTTTTTTGTCCTTCGAGTAGTGCTTCTAGTTTTTCTAATCTTATCTTGAACTTCTCCCTATATTCATTTGCAACTTCTAGGTCATGTCTGAGAATGACAATTTGCCTTTCAAGTTCTTTTTCATTGTCTCTACTTTCTTGTAGATCAAATTCTAGATGTCCAGCTATTCTATCCAATTTGCAATATTCTTCAATTCTTTCTCTTAGTTTTTGATCCAGATCTTCTTCAATTTTCTTCCTATCTTCACTTTCTTTGGTTTGCCTCATTATTCTAGATTCCATTTCAATTTTCAGAACAACTTCTTTTGACAGCTTCTCACATTCCTTTATCTTTTCTTGCAAAGCTTCATTCATGCTATTTTCTTTAGGTAAACTAGATAGCTGTAGAAGTAGCTCTTTTTTCTTTTGTAGAGATTCCTTTAACTTATCTTTTAACATTTCAATGGTATTATCAACATCTTTGAGTTCACCTATCAGATTGCTAATTTCTTCTAGGGCCATCTAAAGTTGATTTTTGATTGAACCCATTTGAAACTTCCTCCAAGATCTTTTCCTCAAGCTTGTTAGGCTTTTCAAAGGAACCTCGCTCTGATACCAATTGTTAGTTTAGGTCTGGAATTGAGAGGGGGGTGAATCAATTGTCATACATTTTCAATCCTTTTTCTTTTTAATCTTCCTTTACCATTTATAGTCAATTTAATGATATAAAAATTTTAGCATCAATCAATAACATATGAGTAGCAAACATAAATAACACATTCGACACCAAGCTTTTGACGTGGAAACCTTGTTAAGGGAAAAACCACGATGGGGGTTAACCCACAAATATTAATACCCTGTTAAAAGTATTTTTACAAATGGGAATGCACATGCATTTAGGCTCACTACCCAAAGCTCACTGCTCAAATGGTGGCTCATTGCCTATGGAAAAATTACAAGAGAATGACAAAGATTTGAACTAATTAATAGCATCTACCCATGCAAGAATTTCAGTTCTGGTTAAGTACAAGAACTGATCTTACACATTTCATCTTTGCTCTACTCTTCCTACTGCTCTGCCTTCATTTGCACTTTGGATTTCTTCTCTTCTCACATATACCTTATTCACATACACCACACACCTAGAATCATCCAATTTCATCGACTATATATATCCGCATTATGATCTACAATCATTCTATTAGTCAGCTTCAACAACACTTAGAACATTTATGAATGCTCTTCTTTGTCAACTAAATCTATGCATAACTTAAGGTGTGGACCAAAACTTGCTCTTGAAAATCATCACTCATGTCAGACACTATCATTGATCATCATCATTTGTCCAACAATCAACTTCCATACATCTGGAATCAAGACCTTCTACAAGGTCAGCCTATTCTTCTTCTATCTGCTCTGACAAACTGGAACCCTATACTCAAAGGCTAATATCTTTTGAATCCTTTATTGCAGGAGGACAAAAATATGGATTTAGACTATCTTGACAATGCATATGACTCCCCTAGATCCGCAGATGATCATGACTTTCCACCGAAGAGATCCGGACCAAAATACCAAACCCTGTTGTTGCTCTGCTCCTAACTGTCATGACTTAGACAAATTCTAAATTTGACTACCGGTATGAACAAATTATGTTATGCAGATAATTGGGATGATCTTAGTTTCCATCAATGACAACACCTATCAATGCAAAGCAATGTCTCTTGCCAACAGTCCATAGCTATAAAACCTCATTTATGTCCCTTGGAGATAGGTCAACATGCCCTTAGATTATTTTCGCAAATCAGATGGAGAGTAACCCATATAGGCTTTTATTTTCTTTCATTTTTTAATGATTTTTTTAGAAAATCATATGCCAAAAGAGATATAATATACTTGGCATAGTGAATAAAGGCTTGTATTTTTTATTTTTTGCAAAAAAAAACAAAGTCAGGATCAGATCGAGATAAATCAGAAGTGAAAACTGCAATCCTTGTAAAATGGTATTTAAAACAATGTATCTATAAATTGCTTTTAAATATTCATTATTTGTGTAGTTGAAACAAAATAAAGTAAACAATATCTTCTTTTTGAGTTTGGTTTCTTTTGGGGCAGATATGGACAAAAATAGAGTTTTTTCTGGGTAGACAAAGCTTGTTTCTTGGTGGGACCACCTTGGAGAGCTTTTGGGTAATTTTGGAGGCATTTTGGGGGCTCATTTTTTGGCTTTTTCTGGGTTCTTGAAAATGGATCAGAATAACTATTTTTAGGATCTTTTCTAGCTTTTCCTCTTTGAGATCTTTTGGACAAGCATATATTGGAGATAGCCAGCTCTTTCTCAAGCAGTTGAGATTATTGTTTCTTCTCTCTTGAGAACAGGCAAAGAGTTTGTAGAATTTTTTATGACTCAATTTTTTTAGATTTTCATGTACTCCTTCCAGTCTAATACAACAGAACCTTCCTATTTCACTTCTTTTGCCTCGTAATTACAATATTGATTTGATGTCTCATTGTGATAATGAATAATTTATCCTTTGTCATGTCTCATTATTGTGAAAGTGTTGTGTAAATTGTTCATATGATTTAGGTTGTATGATTGAGTTCAAATCGAACCTTCATACCAAGTATTTTTGAATTTTATGTTCCAAGTGAGGTTGTGAGAGTTCATGTTTAAGGGGCTATTTGTGGGTAGAACTCTCAAATAGATTAAAAATTAGAATCTATTTTCTGTTTAAGTTAGTTTTTATTTCAGTTCACCTTCTCACTTTTTCCCTCAACAAGTAAGTTAGATTAGAAAGATCATTAGAAGAGCCAGCTCACTTTGGGGGTTCACTCCAATTTTTAGGCAACCCACAGGCCTAGGAGTGTTCCCATGTGTCAACAGATAGCTAGGTTGGTAGCTAGCAAAGGGTACATATTTGATTGATAACAGTCACAAGAGCTAAACAATCGCACACTCCTACAATACCATAACAAAGAAATATGTAAAGAAAATAATAAGATGATCTATTAGCTCACATGAATAAGTACATATAGGTAGTTAAGTCTCATTAGAATAGATGTGTCAGAAATAGGAAAGCAAGCTTGAGAATAGTAGTGTCCTAAAAATAGGCATGTAACTACTTAACTCAAGATAAGTGACCCTAAACACCTATTCTAAACATAGACATGCTAATTAAAGCATTGAGGCTCATATTTCTAGCATGTACCAAAATAGAAAAGCATAAAAGCCAAAAGACTAAAAATAGCCATATTCTAAGTGAGCTTGATATACACTAACACATGGTAGGTAAAGAACCTAGGCCAATCCAACTTATTTCTAACACACTAAGGCAAATAGGAAATTAACCTAAGAAATCATGCAAAAATATAAACTAAACCATAAGAAAGCATTCAAAAATCTACCCCTAAACTAACCCTAATGACAAACGACAAACAAAAAAAAACAAAGGGTGAAATGGAAAAAAAAACCCAAGCCAGGAAAGAAAAAAAACCTCATCCTCAATCGAGACAAAACTTTGAAAAACAAAACACACAATAAGCAAAAAAGGAAACAAAAACATAAGAAAGAGGAAACAAGGAAAACCAAAAGCTGGACATGACCAACTTGGAAATGAAAATGGCAAGGCACATAAGAACAAGGAATAATCATGTGGTAATCAACACTCCTAAAATCTTAATATTCCTCCAAATCTATAATCTTTCTTGAAAATTTGAAGTAATTAAATGGAGAGGGTTACTAAAGCTCAATTGATTCTAAAAATCAAATTTTAGAATGCAAAGTGAAAAAGTGTGAAAATTGATTAAATAGGTCAGCATTAATTTGAATCATGTACAATAAATATAGTCAGTGGCAAGAACAAAAATCTAGGTGGAACTCAAACTTCAAGATTTGGTTCCGGGGTTCCAAGGTTCCCCGAAAACATGAAAGTCCAAAAGGGGACAAAGGAAAATGACAAAGATAATGTGGTTTTGAGGATCCGGAAGGAACAAGAACACCAAAACTTAGTTCAAAAGTTCTTCTAGGGTCCAAAATCCTGAAATAACAACTGACAATAGAGGTTGGGTCAAGAATGAACTCTAGACCTAGGATCCTAGGATTTTTGAAAATCCCATCATCAAAAGAAAAAAGGCCAATATCACTAAGGTAAATAGCCAAAAAGAAATTGAGGCAAAAGTAAAGGGGCCAAAAGGAGTCAAAATGTACAAAAACTAAAAGACAAAAAGAAAGGTCCCCAAATTACTCAAGTAAAAGATTGGGGTGTGTATGCAAGTCATAACAAATGGTGACTTTACTGGAAAATACTCTTGAGTATTTTGGAATATAAAACCTTCTACTTGTTCAAAATCTAGAGTTTAAATTCATAAGAAAATAATCAACAAAATACCAAACCTTCTAAAAGAAATGATTACCATAATGTTCTTGAGATAAGGTTAAAACCTACAAACGTGTGCACCTGATTCATGCCCTTTCCAAAAGTTTTGCTCAAACCAAAATATACTAAATCCTTCCTCAAGCTACTTGGTTATGGTTATATTCTACACATAACACCCATGAATGGGTTTTCATCATGGTAATTGTCCAAGGCACCATGGGAATGGTTTTCACCATAGGACAATTTTTTTATTTACTTTTTGTTTTATTTTTTGTTTCCTTTATTTTTTATTTTACTCCTTTTGTGTAGCTTGATATCTTCTACTCTCATCAAATTCCAATAATAGTCTAATATCTCAAGATTCCTCCAAGTTAGTCAATAACATCATAGCTTAGGGTTGGTGGTGGATAGAAGCCTAATACTATTAACCTTATTGGCATGAAAATGCATCTTGATGAATTAAATGATAGGCTTCCTCCCAAACACATTCACAAGTTAATAAAGGAGTGGTTGGCATACAAAGGAACACTTTCCCCAAAAGTTAATGAGAGGACATTGTAGATGAAAAAAATTAAAAGACTAAATAACATGAAAGGAAACTCAAAACACAAAATCACCTTTATGAAAGGAAACTCAAAACATGATGGAATTTGACTAGAGTAGAAGATATCAAAATCAAAATTGACTAAGTGTTGACCTAGCAAAAAGTTGTGTGTATCTTTTTGATCCAGAAAGACTAACTTAGCCAAAATTGACTAAGTGTTGACCTTTATTAAAAAGACTAAACAACATGAAAGGAAACTCAAAACACAAAATCACCAATTGTTACAAATCATGTCTGATTTTAGGAACATCCTGCCTAAAAAGGCACCTGCATCCTCTTAGTAGGGGGCTCTGAACAAATGGCTAAGATACATCACACCATGTACAAATGGCATCATAAGGAACTACAAGCTTATCTATATTCAGTATATACCCTGAAGTTGCTAATATACCAAAGATCAAAAAGATACACACAACTTTGTCTCAAGAATTGTTACAAATCATGTCTGATTGTTTCCATCAATAACACTAAGTCTCCAACATATTAGCAATGTCTTTGGTAGGATCCCTACAACATCATAGTAGGGATATCTGGTAAAGAATTCCACCAGGAAACTCAAAACACAAAATCACCAGTATGATTTTTGCTAGGTCAACACTTAGTCAATTTTGGCTAAGTTAGTCTTTCCGGATCAAAAAGATACACACAAGTTTGTCTCAAGAATTGTTACAAATCATGTCTAATTGTTTCCATCAATAACATTAAGTCTCCAACATATTAGCAATGTCTATCTTAGCCAATCTCATTAGAATGAACTGACTCTGATTGACTAGAAACATAGTATGTTCAACATCTCATTGTAAGTGCAAAATTCCTTGTATCATTTAATAAAGTATTGCTTAGAGGCATTAGAAGTTGATTATTTACGGGTGTAATTGCCATGTATAATATTATAACTATATGTACTAATGTTTTTTTTTTAATTTCTTAATGTGATAGTGGTTTCTTACTTCATTTGATGAATCCACTTCCTTGCATCTTGTCTAGAGGCCTAGTTTGTAATGGAGCCAACCTCTTGGAAACATGATCTAATTGACTTTGCTATAGATAGTACACATTATTTTCAGATGTAAAGTAAAATATTTAATGAGTAGACCTTGATCATTCCAAATTTGAGTCAAGCTATCCTATCCTTGAATCTTTAAATGTTGTCTTAAAAAAAATTCTCCTTGTGATATTCTAATTTTTTGTGCCCTTAGCAATTCTTTTAATATTAGTAGTACTTTTTATTCTAATTGATGAGTGGATTTGTTTAGGAAAAAGTTAGATTAAGGGTGTATAAGGCTTGATTCTAAATAAATAGTTCTAGTGAATTATAAGGGAGGAAATATAAATTTGTCTGAACCCCTTCAAGTAAAAGAATGTTACTCAGGAAAGATGTGAAGTCTTAGATTATTGATCATTTATATGACTTAATGCTTTAGGATAGAATAATGACAATATGTAGAGGATATATTCAAAATATGTTAAAAGCACATAGAGTGAAGAATATAGAAATATGTACATTTATGCTCTTTTTGAACCAATTAAGACCGTGAAACTATAATTCTTTCTTTTGTTAGTTATTATGTGTGGAAAGGTCTTTGCAAATGACCATTGAGTGAGTTGGTATTGATTAAGAATTGAAGCATACTTAGCATATTGTACGTCCTTGTGTGTGTTATTGTGATCTTTAGCCAATAATGAAAAAAAATGTGAAAGATCGTTGTCATTCACATTAGCTGATAGTGATGTAGATTACACATAGTGTTACATTATTTATGCATCCATAAAATAATAGGACATGTTGGAGGGTAATAGATAGCTTGATACTGTGTTGTTATTGATGCATGCTTGTTTGTCTATTTATCTGACATAAATATAGTGGTCACTCCATCATGAATGCTTGGGTGTGAACATATATCTTAACCTTCTTTGATAGCTAACTTGGCTATGTTCCTAAGAAAAAAAGAGGATTAAGTCATAACGTAAGAAAAATATCATATTATTGTAGGATTTTTCAAAAGAAATAGGTTGAATTAAAGATGAAGTAATGGAATAGGTATTTAGTCATCTATGTTTGAGTGTGAAATGAGATAAAAGTTGCTATATAGAAATAATTTATGAGGAATTAGGTCCTTGAATGAGCTTATTCAAGTACAACACATAGTAGGTAATTAAGACATGTATTTATTCCTTATGTAGTTAGATGTGTAAGTAACTAAGCTATTAGAGTTTGAGAGCTGATGGTGAACTATTCTATCAATGTATGATATTGATTTAGGAAATATCTAAGTAACAAAAAATAATAGAGTTGGTGGAAATAACTTGTGTGATAAGCATACACTAGTATTTTATGTGATTGTATCTCTAGTCATGATATAGGATATTTAGTACCTCCTTGATCCGTTTTCATATAAATAACTACTTTTGAAAATAGTGATCCTGAATGCATGGTATGGGTGAGGCATGTTCCTGTTAGGGTTAGCCGGCAGAAGATATCAATTAAATGCAAATAAAGATACACACAACTTTGTCTCAAGAATTGTTACAAATCATGTCTGATTGTTTCCATCAATAACATTAAGTCTCCAACATATTAGCAACACTCATAGCTCTGATACCATTCAAACATAAACCATTTGCACTTTATATTACTTTCTCAGATGTGATTACAATTGGCAATTTCTGATTGTTCAGGTCGCTCTAGGCGCAGAACAAGAGCATAATTTTGCTAGGACTTAGACTCTAATCTCTTCTCCAACTCTGAATGCCTTGAAGAAAGGCAAAAACCCTTATTTATAAGATGGAGCAGACTTCAAAACATAAAAGTAATTTAGAAGTCCGACCATATGCTATTGACACGCGTCTACCACTGTAGGAGAGGATAGCTATCATGCAGTCATATCCGTGAGCAATAACTACAATGAAAAGTACAATAATTATTCGCATTAGGGACGCCGCATGCGAGCACGGCCTGCTTTACACCCAAAAGTAGATATGGGGATTTTGCTTTTTGTACAGGGTTGCGTCCTGCTGTCAGAATCTTAACGTGGCCGACATCACGGTATAGACAAGCCCATGTACTAGCCTGGAGATCCTGGAGGACTAGAAGATCTGGAAAGATCTGTCGGTGGTACGAAATGTGATGGAATTGGTCTGAAAATGACATCTAAATCATCATCTCTTGGATTGAAAGCATAAATAACCTTGTCTACTTGGTCAGGATAAGCAATGACCATTTCAGTGCGAGCAGCAACCAGAGCAGGATGTAAAGATGGAATAAGATCATTTAAAATAGCTTTTGCAAACCAATTGTGAGCTAAAGGATAATATTCCACCTTTGGAAGAATGTAACCATGTGGTTGTAGCAAGTATCCTGATGGTCCACACAATCCTTCTTCAATAGACCATCCAAAAATTTTCTGGATATGACAAAAAACTCATTCATATCAGGTTGCAGAATGCGTTCATTGATACCAAGGAAAATGTCAGCATAATCTTCAAATTCTATTTGGCTAATGGTAATGCTATTAATGAAACCAAACTTTGCAACCTTAAGCAGATTGTGTTTATCCCTGTGAGTCCAATGCATAGGCAGAAGAGAAGTGATACAGATATCCATTTGTAGACCATTTCTTAACATAAAGTCAATTTGTGATTCTTCTAGTCCAAATGCTTCCAAGAAATTATAGTTCTGATCAGGAGTCAAAATTCCTTGTTCATAAGAATCCTTGATCAATTTCCTCATTTCATCCAACCATTTATTTAAGAAGTAAACTTCAAGTATGGGATGAATAATGTTGGCTTGAAGCTGAGGAACCCAAATATCTTTTCCATTTTCATCAGCAGTCTGAAAGACTTCTATGCCATCTTTTCTCCTAACTGTGTCACCAATCTCAATCAACATTGCTGTAGGTTCTGCTAATTTTGCCATTTCTCTGGTAAGACTATCTGTAAGTGGATTGTTATCCCCTTGAATCCATTCAATATCAAAATCATAACTAGTAAAGTCCAGGTACCATCTGGCAATACGTCCATGAGCTATGTCTTTATCTGGCTTCTTCTTCAACAGAGATCTCATTGGCTGGCTATCTGTGCGGACAATGAAATGTGCAGGTTTCAAGAATATCTTAAATTTCTGGATACCTTTTTTAACAGCAAGAATTTCTTTTTCATATATTGTGTACCTGCACTCTGTATCAGTGAATGTGCCTGATCTATAGCCACAAATTTGAGATCCTTTAAGAGGGATTTCCTGTAGTAAGACAGCACCCCAAACTTTGTCAGAAGCATCAGTATAAAGAATAAGAGGAAAACCATCTTCTGGTAAATGAAAAGTTGGAAGATATTGGCATTTAAGCTTGATTTTCTGGACAATTTCTGTCAACTCGTCAGTCCATGGTTCTACACCTTCTTTAAGCTGATTCTGCAACTTTTTTCTGTCTTTAGCCAGACCATTGTAAAATGGAGATACATAATTCAAACAACCAAGAAACCTCTGAATCTGCTTGACACCTACTAAAACATCTGGAAACTCATTAATGTGCTTCAGGATGTGAGGTTGTAATTTGACTTTCCCATGTGAAACTATTAACCCGAGGAAATCAATTTCTTCTTGGCCTATCACAAGTTTTTTAGTAGATAAACAAATTCCATGATGTTTAAAAGTATTATACAGAGATTCTAAATGTTGCAGATGCTGTGTCAAATCATCAGAAAACACAATTATATCATCAATATATATAGCACAGAATTCTTTTAGGCTTCTTAAAGCTTGATCCATCTTTCTTTGGAAATAAGCAGGAGCAGTCTTTAACCCAAAAGGCATCACATTCCATTCATACAAACCTTGTGGAACTGAAAATGCAGTTTTATAGCTATCCTCATTTTTTACCTTTATCTACCAGAAACCTGACTTGCAATCAAATTTAGAGAAAACTTTCTTTGATGCTGCTCTTATGATCAAGTCAGTACTGAAGGGAATAGGATAGTTGAATGGAAGGATAATATCATTCATAGGTTTGTAATTAATACAAAACCTTTTCTTACCTCTAATTTGCTCTGCTCGCTTATTTACCAAAAATGCTGGACAGCTGAAAGGACTCTTACTATCTCTGATGAATTTGCCATCAAGCAATTCCTTCAAATGTTCATCAATCTCTTTGGTCTCTGATGGACTGATTAGATATGCTGGCTCATATGGACTGACAGAAGAACATTCTGGTTTAATCTTGATTTCACATTCTTCATGATCTTTAGACCAGAACTGTAGTGGATTCATGCTACAGCAATCTTTCTCAAATCTGATTTTTACTGGTTCAAGTAGAGGGGGCAATGCTTGAGAATGCAAATTTATGTTTTCTTTCCTACTCATTCTTGGAGACTTTTTCTCTTCAGGCTTTTTATTTATGAACTTATGATTTACAACTTTAAGAGATGGAATTTTTATTTGTCCATCTTCATGCCTTAGAGAAATTTCATGGATCCTTAAAACAAAAGGTTGGTACTTTGTGAGGAAAGTAAAACCAAGAAGTATATCTCCTCTGAGACCTTGTAACTCAATAAAATTAGTGACAAACCTTTTGCCTTGAATTTCTATCTGCACATCTTGTGCATATCTGCCATATTCAACATCTTGGCCATTTATAGCTATTCCTGCGGGGATATCTGGTCTTGGCTTCCAGAATTCTTTTTGGAATGGCATTAGTATTGGCAAAATTTCTGGAAGATCCAGAGTCAACAAAAGCATCCATTGGGATAGGCTTATAACCTGGGAACTGGAGATTGACTCGGATATATGTGCAATTTTTGGCAATGAATAAGGCATTTGCTGGTTCGGCTTTGGCAGATTTTGGAGACTGAGGAGGAGAAGAATCAGTATTTTCAGCTTTAAACATGATGTCACGTCATTCCCCCGTGTGCAAAGCAAGTTTTTCAAGGGCTTTATGTTGCAACGTGACTTGACGGGTGAGAATGATCAATTCATCATGGCATTGATCAATTTTAGCAGCAAGAGCATCAATGGAGTGGCCAAGAGAAGGAGGCAGCGAGGGAGAATGATGCTTGGATTGATGCTTAGATGTATGGGATTTGGAAGAATGCCATTTGTGAGCAATATAGCCGTGAGATTTGGAAGATTTATAGGACCGAACAAGAGGAGAAGGGGATTCTTCATCACTAACAATTTTAGAAAAGTGCTTACCTTTGTGCAGCTTATGTTGGAGAGCATTGTGCTCTACTTCCCAGTGCTTAATCTCCTTTTGCTGTTTCTTAGCAGCTGCTTTTTTCTCCTCTGTTGTACCAGGCATTCTATATGGATCTTTGGATTTGGACATACTGATCTTGAAATCCAATTCCTTGATAGCCTTTTTTATTAATGTGGGAATAGAACCTAATTCTTCAGAACTACTGGATTCTGATTCATCAATGCTGCTAGAAGAAGAACTGACCTTTCTGTGCTTGTCACGGGCCATATATAAATGTTCTGGCAAAACTTCAACTAATTCAAAGAACTGATTATCAACAAGCTGATTTAAAACTTCACTACTATGTACAATATCCCAATCCATATTTGCATCCTGTTCAGAAAATAAAGCATAAACTTTGTTACTAGGTTTATATCTTTTAGGACAGTCAGTGGCATAATGGGGACCTTTACAGATAAAACATTGGACTTGTTTAGGGCCATTATGATGCTTATTTTTCTTGAATAAATACTTGGGAGGAGCTCTTTTCTTAAAAGAGTGCTTATGTACAGGGGCTAACCTATATTTCTTCTTATATCTTTTATGCTTGAAAGATCTTTCCATATTGTCATTATCATAAGATCTTTTGCATTTTTTACATCCACAATGTTATTCCACAAGAAGATTTTCTAAATTTTCTGACATGCTTGAAATCTTTTAGCTGGCTTAATGGAGGTAGATCATAGTAATCTTTCATATTGCAAGAAGAGTTATACTAGTCCTTGTTATCATTCAAAGCTTTAGTCAAACAACCCTTATCCAACTTATAGGCCACCAAGTTTTTTAGGTCTACAAAACCATACTTGTCTATAGTGGTCTTATATTTGTTCATTACGTAATCTTCTGCATATTCACCTAGACCACAAGGTAATGAACTTAAATAATATTTCTTTGTGGTTGGATCGTGTAACTTATGGGCTGCTATCATGAAATTTTCAAAAACCAAATTATACTTCCTCAACTTTCCCAAGTCTTTCAACTGGAGAGAAAATAAAATCTTTTCTGCCTCTAAAACTTCATTTTTCCTATTACCAACAAACAAGCCAATTAGAATTATTTTCAATAGGGGAAAACCTTCTGCAGAAATATCATTTCTACCCAAATCTTTTTCTTTCACATAATCTTCACCAGTCTCAAGATTTGTGGTGATAATGCCATTATCTGGTAAAGAATTCCACCAGTTTCTGAGTTTACCCAACATGAGTCTGACAACATACAATACTTTACTTGCATCATTCCAAACAGATCCTCGAGTATCAAAAAAAATTCAAGAGTATCACACCATGTACAAATGGCATCATAAGGATCTACAAGCTTATCTATATTAAGTATATACCCTGAAGTTGCATAAGCCCTTAAATTTTCTGGTCTGGAATTTTTAGAGACAAGTTCTTTCATCTCTACATCAAAATCATTATGGATAGACTCTTGACTGGCAAAATAGTATTCTTCCCAATCTTCAGTATTATGATTGAGTTCAATCAAAGCAGCTTGTGGAAGACTAATTTCTATTTCTTCATCTGAATGATGAGAATATTTTGGAAGAATGTCTTCTTCAAGATACACTTCATCTTCAGACTGATTTGCAGTAGCTGGTTCTTCCATATAGATAGGCTCATCTGGTTGGTCAAGATGTAATTCTTCTAACCAATCCTTCAGAGGTTCAGCATTTTGCATCAAATGTTCCTTTTGTTTGGGAAGTACTAATTTTGTTGGCATTGGGGCAGACTTACTTCTCTGGGACAGCTTGGTTTCTGGTTCTTCTATCTCACCTATGAAAGAAATACTTTTCCCTTTTTGAATTTTTGGTTTAGTAAAGGGTTCAGCTTTTTGAGATTTTGTCTCGTCAGGCTCTTCTTCTTCTAAACTATCCTTCCCTTTTGGAGAAACTCTTATCTTCTTCGTATATTTTCTGATTTTTTCTAACTTATTGGCCACATGTTCTAGCAAAACCTTTTGTTCATTGGCCGCAGTTTCTCTTTTATTATCAAAGATGACTATGTTTTCATTTATTCTGGTAGCCATTGAATCTATTCTTTGGGAAAGAGTATAAACCTGATTTTGCTGAGACTAGACATTTTTGACATTGTACAAAATAGAACTAGAATCATTTAATGGAGAAGTAGATTGTTTCTCAACCTTACTAACGACAAATTCTGTCTTGAAAACCACACTTTGAACTTGAGAGAGAGTTTCTTGGGTAGATACTATTCTATTTACACCTATCTTAGTATCTACAGCCAAATCATCAAGATTTTCTTGAGCAGAAAGCATCCATTGAGACTGCCAATTTCTGTGTGACTCAGAAGGTTTTTGCTTTGCTCCTACCTTCGTATGCAGTCTAGATTCATATTTACCCCATAACTATTTTTCTGGCTCTAACACTGTGAAGCTTTCTTGTGTAGGCCACCTACCAGGTACATAATGTTCTAATTCTAGAGCTGTTATTGGATCTACCTGGATTATTTTCTTTTCTTTCTTTTCAGAGCCATACCTCGGGAGATGTTCTCTTAGCATGCAAGCATGGTCAGGCATTTTGGGTACTTTTGATAATCGGATCCCTTTTTGCTTCCTATCTGTGTGTTCTTCTTCTTGCCTTGGGGCAAGATGTAGTATAGAACTGACCTGTCTAGCTATTTTTTCAACTAATATAGGGTCATTACTAAGATCTGATGTAGAAGCAAAATAAGATCTAGAGGGATATGGATTGACTGACTGGAATGCTTGGAATCTGTGAGAACTGCTAGAAGAAGTGGAACATTCTTCTGGGTTGTAGTCAACAAATGGTTTTTTGTAGGTATTAGGATATGCATGGGCCATAGAATAGCTTCTTTTCAAGGGTTGTCTGGATGATTGTTCTTCAAGTGGCTGTTCTAATATTGTCTGATCTAGGAGTGCTTGTAGAGTAACATTGCCTACTCTGCGGGATTGGAAATATGGTCTCTCAGAAAACCTATTCCTATGGACAGGAAGATCTGCAAATTGAGGTTTCTGTCTATTAAGCAACTATTCAATGATTGGAAAACCAATCTCAAAACCAGTATGATCAATAAAATGACCATAATCTAGGAGGTTAGAGGATCCTTGTATAAAACCTACCCCCATGGGAAAGGAAATTGGTGGGGATACAGTATTCGTGAGACGATAAACACATCGACCACCAATGGTAGTATAGACAGAACCAAGCATAAGAGAGACACCTTTAACTTGTAAGAATGCGATGTGCACAAATATAGAATTGTGGATGACCTTTGACGGGAGAGTTCCTGGGCTTTTAACCCCGGCGAAGGTGCCTAAAGGAGAAATATCAGAGCCAGAATAATTGAGAACTGATGTCGCCAGGGAAGCAACCCAGGTTTGAAACCAGCCCTGGTCTATTAATGTGTCAGTGGGAGTGGGAGACATTCAATGTGTGTGCTATTGTCCCTTAAATGTCAGGGACAGCGGATCTTGCATTATATCATGCCATCATTAATGATTGAATGAAGATAGTGTCATTAACCCCTACTTGACATAATCTGGATTTTTCAAGTATAATAGGGATGGAAACACAATGATTTTTTTTGTGGCATATACAAACTAGGCTGGAGTCATTTGGACTTCTCAAATTTTTTGGAAATCTCTCTTGCAAGGTGCATTTACTCACTAACTTGCAAGTTTCTCTTGCTGCCTACATAAATCTTCTAAATATTTGTACCCCTAATTTTAATTTGAACTAATTATTAATCTTCTTGGTTCTTACTTGTTAGAAAAGGGAAGAACAACTTCTTGGCAAGATTATATCATCCATCTTGTATGCCTTTGGCAACCTATTAACACATGCAGAAGCTCACATAACATCTGTTGCAGTCTATATAACACCTGTAGCAGCCTGACGAGACCTGTAGCCAAGGGGACACCTATAGCATTCCTATAGCAGCCTCCGAGTATGCATGTTTGATGAAAAACTTTCTAGAAAGAAAAATAACCTAACCTAGAAAAGCTGAAGTTTTATTTAAACATAACCTACTATTGCTTTTGGGGACATAGGATTGCTCATGGGGACCCAGATGCTCCTGCGTCATATATGCCAGGGAAGAAGTTTTGCTAGCACAGTGCTCACAAAATAGAGTTGAGTGGTAGAACTACCCATTTGGAATGTTGGTAGAGGAATAAGTGGATCCATGAGCCACTTGTATATTTGTGCATGCTGAGAATTGTGCACATTCGAAAAGGGTAGTTCTACCACTCAACTCTATTTTGTGAACATTGTGCTAGCAAAACTTCTTCCCCGGCATATATGATGCAGGAGCATCTGGATCCCCATGAGCAATCCTATGTCCCCAAAAGCAATAGTAAGTTATGTTTAAATAAAACTTCAGCTTGTCTAGGTTAGGTTATTTTTCTTTCTGGAAAGTTTTTCATCAAACATGCATACTCGGAGGCTGCTACAGGAATGCTACAGGTCTCGTCAGGCTACTGCAAGTGTTATATAGACTGCAACAGATGTTATGTGAGCTTCTGCAGGTGTTAATAGGTTGCCAAAGGCATACAAGATGGATGATATAATCTTGCCAAGCAGTTGTTCTTCCCTTTTCTAACAGGTAAGAACCAAGAAGGGTAAGTTCTTACCAAATGTAAAAGATGCTTAAGAAGGGGGCAGATGGGTTTGTGGCCCAATTATTTTCATTAGAAGCATATCATTCAAAGGCTTCTACACCACTAGATCTACAAGAAGTCGTAGATAAGCACTCAGTAGTTTTAGGGGAGATGCCAAAATGATTGCCTCCTAAAAGAGATCATGACCATGTCATTCAACTAGTAGCAAGAAGACAACCACCCAACATCAAGCCCTATAGATATCCATATGTACAAAAAATTAAGATTGAGAAGATAGTTCATGAGATGCTAGAGGCAGGTATTATTAGGCATAGTCAAAGTGATTACTCATCTCATGTGGTAATGGTGCACAAGAAAGGTAAAACTTGGAGGATATGTACAAATTACAAGGAGCTCAAGAAGTACACCACAAAAGATAAGTTTCCTATTCTAGAAATTGATGATTTGTTAGATGAGCTTAATGGTGTTGTTTATTTTACAAAACTTGATGTTTGTTCTAGTTATCTATTCATTGGTAGATGTAAATTTTCTGACATGCTTGAAATCTTTTAGCTAGTTTAATGGAGGCAGATCACAGTAATCTTTCATATTGCAGGAAGAGTTATACTGGCCCTTGTTATCATTCAAAGCTTTAGTCAAACAACCCTTATCCAACTTATAGGCCACCAAGTTTTTTAGGTCTACAAAACCATACTTGTCTATAGTGGTCTTATATTTGTTCATTACGTAATCTTCTACATATTCACCTAGACCACAAGGTAATGAACTTAAATAATATTTTTTTGTGGTTGGATCATGTAACTTATGGGCTGCTATCATGAAATTTTCAAAAACCAAATTATACTTCCTCAACTTTCCCAAGTCTTTCAACTGGAGAGAAAATAAAATCTTTTCTGCCTCTAAAACTTCATTTTTCCTATTACCAACAAACAAGCCAATTAGAATTATTTTCAATAGGGGAAAACCTTCTGCAGAAATATCATTTCTACCCAAATCTTTTTCTTTCACATAATCTTCACCAGTCTCAAGATTTGTGGTGATAATGCCATTATCTGGTAAAGAATTCCACCAGTTCTGAGTTTACCCGACATGAGTCTGACAGCATACAATACTTTACTTGCATCATTCCAAATAGATCCTCGAGTATCAAAGAAATTTTCAAGAGTATCACACCATGTACAAATGGCATCATAAGGATCTACAAGCTTATCTATATTCAGTATATACCCTGAAGTTGCATAAGCCCTTAAATTTTCTGGTCTGGAATTTTCAGAGACAACTTCTTTCATCTCTACATCAAAATCATTGTGGACAGACTCTTGACTGGCAAAATAGTATTCTTCCCAATCTTTAGTATTATGATTGAGTTCAATCAAAGTAGCTTGTGGAAGACTAATTTCTATTTCTTCATCTGAATGATGAGAAGATTCTGGAAGAATGTCTTCTTCAAGATACACTTCATCTTCAGACTAATTTGCAGCAGCTGGTTCTTCCATATAGATAGGCTCATCTGGTTGGTCAAGATGTAATTCTTCTAACCAATCCTTCAAAGGTTCAGGATTTTGCATCAAATGTTCCTTTTGTTTGGGAAGTACTAATTTTGTTGGCATCGGGGCAGACTTACTTCTCTAGGACAGCTTGGTTTCTGGTTCTTCTATCTCATCTACGAAAGAAATACTTTTCCCTTTTTGAATTTTTGGTTTAGTAAAGGGTTCAGCTTGTTGAGATTTTGTCTCGTCAAGTTCTTCTTCTTCTGAACTATCCTTCCCTTTTTGAGAAACTCTTATCTTCTTCGTATATTTTCTAATTTTTTCTAACTTATGGGCCACATGTTCTAGCAAAACCTTTTGTTCATTGGCTGCAGTTTCTCTTTTATTATCAGAGATGACTACGTTTTCATTTATTCTGGTAGCCATTGAATCTATTCTTTGGGAAAGACTGTAAACCTGATTTTGCTGAGACTGGACATTTTTGACATTGTACAAAATAGAACCAGAATCATTTAATAGAGAAGTAGATTGTTTCTCAACCTTACTAACGATAGATTCTGTCTTGAAAACCACACTTTGAACTTGAGAGAGAGTTTCTTGGGTAGATACTATTCTATTTACACCTATCTTAGTATCTACAGCCAAATCATCAAGATTTTCTTGAGCAGAAAGCATCCATTGAGACTGCCAATTTCTTTGTGACTCAGAAGGTTTTTCCTTTGCTCCTACCTTCGTATGCAGTCTAGATTCATATTTACCCCATAACTATTTTTCTGGATCTAACACTGTGAAGCTTTCTTGTGTAGGCCACCTACCAGGTACATAATGTTCTAATTCCAGAGATGTTACTGGATCTACCTGGATTATTTTCTTTTCTTTCTTTTCAGAGCCATACCTCGGGAGATGTTCTCTTAACATGCAAGCATGGTCAGGCATTTTGGGTATTTTTGATAATCGGATCCCTTTTTGCTTCCTATCTATGTGTTCTTCTTCTTGCCTTGGGGCAAGATGTAGTCTAGAACTGACCTGTCTAGCTAATTTTTCAACTAATACAGGGTCATTACTTAGATCTGATATAGAAGCAAAAGAAGATCTAGAGGGATATGGATTGATTGACTGAGATGCTTGGAATCTGTGAGAACTGATAGAAGAAGTGGAACATTCTTCTGGGTTGTAGTTAACAAATGGTTTTCTGTAGGTATTAGGATATGCATGGGCCATATAATAGCTTCTTTTCAGGGGTTGTTTGGATGATTGCTCTTCAAGTGGCTATTCTAATATTGTCTGATCTGGGAGTGCTTGTAGAGTAACATTGCCTACTTTGCGGGATTGGAAATATGGTCTCTCAGAAAACCTATTCCTATGGACAGGAAGATCTGCAAATTGAGGTTTCTGTCTATTAAGCAACTGTTCAATGATTGGAAAACCAATCTCAAAACTAGTATGATCAATAAAATGACCATAATCTAGGAGGTTAGAGGATCCTTGTATAAAACCTACCCCCATGGGAAAGGAAATTGGTGGGGATATGGTATTCATGAGATGATAAACACATCGACCACCAATGGTAGTATAGACAGAACCAGGCATAAGAGAGACACCTTTAACTTTTAAGAGGAGACAGAAGGCAGAGGTAATGAACTTATCAGACAAAGAAAGTGTGAAATTTGGCTGGACAGAAATTTTACCATCCCCTTTTTCTTTACTCAACACACCTCGAAACTGTGCAATCACAGCTTGCTCCCAGATGCGACATCTAGTATCTATGAGAGTAGCAAAAAATTTAGCTCCTATATCATAATTGAAATGCGGATGAACTATGAGGTCTATGTGAGGGAAATGAACATGGAAGAAACCTTTATCAAACCAACGAGATACATCCTCAGGAAGGAGAAACGGAAGATATATAGGACATATACCAGTGTCAAAAACTAATAAATTAGCTTCAGATTGTCTAACAGAGTCACACATCTTAGCTTTTATACCCTTTTCAGGATAGAATGTAGAAATCTTAAGATCAGGAAATTTGAAATTGCCTTTTTCATCCATAGATGTAACATCAGTATCATGAAAGTAATTTTGCAACACATGAGATAAAGAGGAACTTGCATCTAAGGATTTTTGTAGTGCCATTATGAGAAGATCAAAACTTACTGGTACTCATTCGCGATATTCCCTGCTACTTTTGGTGACTTACTGCCCTTCACACGGCTCTTTCCTTCGGCCTTCAATACGAGACTTACTCCACCCCTCCACAGGTACTACAGCATGCTACTTGAATAACGTTCAGAAAAACTCTTTCATAAAGACACGTTCAAAATGCAAGAGATAACAAGGCTCTGATACCATTCAAACATAAACCATTTGCACTTTATATTACTTTCTCAGATGTGATTACAATTAGCAATTTCTGATTGTTCAGGTCACTCTAGGTGTAGAACAAGAGCATAATTTTGCTAGGACTTAGACTCTAATCTCTTCTCCAACTCTGAATGCCTTGAAGAAAGGTGAAAACCCTTATTTATAAGATGGAGCGGACTTCAAAACATAAAAGTAATTTAGAAGTCCGACCATACGCTATTGACACGCGTCTACCACTGTAGGAGAGGATAGCTGTCATGTAGTCATATCCGTGAGCACTAACTACAGTGAAAAGTACAATAATTAATCGCATTAGGGATGCCGCATGCGAGCATGGCCTGCTTTACACCCAAAAGTAGATATGGGGATTTTTCTTTTTGTACAGGGTTGCATCCTGCTATCAGAATCATAACGTGGCTGACATCACAGCACAGACAAGCCCATGTGCTAGCCTGGAGATCCTGGAGGACTAGAAGATCCGGAAAGATCTGTCAGTGGTAGGAAATGTGATGGAATTGGTCTGAAAATGACATCTAAATCATCATCTCTTGGATTGAAAGCATAAATAACCTTGTCTACTTGGTCAGGATAAGCAATGTCCATTTCAGTGCGAGCAGCAACCAGAGCAGGATGTAAAGATGGAATAAGATCATTTAAAATAGCTTTTGTAAACCAATTGTGAGTTAAAGGATAATATTCCACCTTTGGAAGCATGTAACCATGTGGTTGTAGCATGTATCCTTATGGTCCACACAATCCTTCTTCAATAGACCATCCAAAATTTTTCTAGATATGATCAAAAAACTCATTCATATCAGGTTGCAGAATGCGTTCATTGATACCAAGGAAAATGTCAGCATAATCTTCAAATTCTGTTTGGCTAATGGTAATACTATTAATGAAACCAAACTTTGCAACCTTAAGCAGATTGTGTTTATCCCTATGAGTCCAATGCATAGGCAGAAGATAAGTGATACAGATATCCATTTGTAGACCATTTCTTAACATAAAGTCAATTTGTGATTCTTCTAGTCCAAATGCTTCCAAGAAATTATAGTTCTGATCAGGAGTCAAAATTCCTTGTTCATAAGAATCCTTGATCAATTTCCTCAATTCATCCAACCATTTATTTAAGAAGTAAACTTCAAGTATGGGATGAATAATGTCGGCTAGAAGCTGAGGAACCCAAATATCTTTTCCATTTTCATCAGTAGTCTGAAAGACTTCTATGCCATCTTTTCTCCTAACTGTGTCACCAATCTCAATCAACATTGCTGCAGGTTCTGCTAATTTTGCCATTTCTCTGGTAAGACTATCTGCAAGTGGATTGTTATCCCCTTGAATCCATTAAATATCAAAATCATAGCTAGTAAAGTCCAGGTACCATCTGGCAATACATCCATGAGCTATGTCTTTATCTGGCTTCTTCTTCAACAGAGATCTCATTGGCTGGCTATCTGTGCAGACAATGAAATGTGCAGGTTTCAAGAATATCTTGAATTTCTGGATACCTTTTTTAATAGCAAGAATTTGTTTTTCATATATTGTGTACCTACACTCTGTATCAGTGAATGTGCCTGATCTGTAGCCACAAATTTGAGATCCTTTAAGAGGGATTTCCTGTAGTAAGACAGCACCCCAAACTTCATCAGAAGCATCAGTATAAAGAATAAGAGGAAAACCATCTTCTGGTAAATGCAAAGTTGGAAGATATTGGCATTTAAGCTTGATTTTCTGGACAATTTTCGTCAACTCGTCAGTCCATGGTTCTGCACCTTCTTTAAGCTGATTCTACAACTTTTTTCTGTCTTTAGCCAGACCATTGTAAAATGGAGATACATAATTCAAATGACCAAGAAACCTCTGAATCTGCTTGACACCTACTAAAACATCTGGAAACTCATTAATGTGCTTCAGGATGTGAGGCTGTAATTTGACTTTCCCATGTGAAAGTATTAACCCGAGGAAATCAATTTCTTCTTGGCCTATCACAAGTTTTTTAGCAGATAAACAAATTCCATGATGTTTAACAGTATTATACAGAGATTCTAAATGTTGCAGATGCTGTGTCAAATCATCAGAAAACACAATTATATCATCAATATATACAGCACGGAATTCTTTTAGGCTTCTTAAAGCTTGATCCATCTTTCTCTGGAAATAAGCAGGAGCAGTCTTTAACCCAAAAGGCATCATGTTCCATTCATACAAACCTTGTGGAACTAAAAATGCAGTTTTATATCTATCCTCATTTTTTACCTTTATCTGCCAGAAACCTGACTTGCAATCAAATTTAGAGAAAACTTTCTTTGATGCTGCTCTTATGATCAAGTCAGTACTGAAGGGAATAGGATAGTTGAATGGAAGGATAATATCATTTAGAGGTTTGTAAGTAATACAAAACCTTTTCTTACCTCTAATTTGCTCTGCTCGCTTATTTACCAAAAATGCTAGACAGCTGAAAGGACTCTTACTATCTCTGATGAATTTGCCATCAAGCAATTCCTTCAAATGTTCATCAATCTCTTTGGTCTCTAATGGACTCATTAGATATGCTGGCTCATATGGAATGATAGAAGAACATTATGGTTTAATCTTGATTTCACATTCTTCATGATCTTTAGACCAGAACTATAGTGGATTCATGCTACAGTACTCTTTCTCAAATTTGATTTTTACTGGTTCAAGTAGAGGGGGCAATGCTTGAGAATGCAAATTTATGTTTTCTTTCCTACTCATTCTTGGAGACTTTTTCTCTTCAGGATTTTTATTTATGAACTTATGATTTACAACTTTAAGAGATGGAATTTTTATTTGTCCATCTTCATGCCTCAGAGAAATTTCATGGATCCTTAAAACAAAAGGTTGGTACTTTGTGAGGAAAGTAAAACCAAGAAGTATATCTCCTCTGAGACCTTGTAACTCAATAAAATCAATGACAAACCTTTTGCCTTGAATTTCTATCTGCACATCTTGTGCATATCTGCCATATTCAACATCTTGGCCATTTATAGCTATTCCTGCAGGGATATCTAGTCTTGGCTTCCAGAATTCTTTTGGAATGGCATTAGTATTGGCAAAATTTCTGGAAGATCCAGAGTCAACAAAAGCATCCATTAGGATAGGCTTATAACCTGGGAACTGGAGATTGACTCGGATATATGTGCAATTTTTGGCAATAAATAAGGCATTTGTTGGTTCGACTTTGGCAGATTTTGGAGACCGAGGAGGAGAAGAATCAGCATTTTCAGCTTTAAACATGATGTCACGTAATTTCCTCATGTGCAAAGCAAGTTTTTCAAGGGCTTTATGTTGCAGGGTGACTTGACGGGTGAGAATGATCAATTCTTCATGGCATTGATCAATTTTAGTAGCAAGAGCATCAATGGAGCGGCCAAGAGAAGGAGGCGGCGAGGGAGAATGATGGTTGGATTGATGCTTAGATGTATGGGATTTGGAAGAATGCCATTTGGGAGTAATATAGCCACGAGATTTGGAAGATTTATAGGACCGAACAAGAGGAGAAGGGGATTCTTCATCACTAACAATTTTAGAAAAGTGCTTACCTTTGTACAGCTTATGTTGGAGAGCATTGCGCTCTGCTTCCCAGTGCTTAATCTCCTTTTGCTGTTTCTTAGCAACTGCTTTTTTCTCCTCTGTTGTACCAGGCATTCTATATGGATCTTTGGATTTGGACATACTGATCTTGAAATCCAATTCCTTGATAGCCTTTTTGATTAATGTGGGAATAGAACCCAATTCTTCAGAACTACTGGATTCTGATTCATCAATGCTGCTAGAAGAAGAACTGACCTTTCTGTGCTTGTCACGGGCCATATATAAATGTTCTGGCAAAACTTCAACTAATTCAAAGAACTGATTATCAACAAGCTGATTTAAAACTTCACTACTATGTATAATATCCCAATCCATATTTGCATCCTGTTCATAAAATAAAGCATAAACTTTGTTACCAGGTTTATATCTTTTAGGACAGTCAGTGGCATAATGGGGACCTTTACAGATAAAACATCGGACTTGTTTAGGGCCATTATGATGCTTATTTTTCTTGAACAAATACTTGGGAGGAGCTCTTTTCTTAAAAGAGTGCTTATGTACAGGGGCTAACCTATATTTCTTCTTATATCTTTTATGCTTGAAAGATCTTTCCATATTGTCATTATCATAAGATCTTTTGCATTTTTTACATCCACAATGTTTTCCACAAGAAGATTTTCTAAATTTTCTGACATGCTTGAAATCTTTTAGCTGGCTTAATGGAGGCAGATCACAGTAATCTTTCATATTGCAGGAAGAGTTATACTGGTCCTTGTTATCATTCAAAGCTTTAGTCAAACAACCCTTATACAACTTATAGGCCACCAAGTTTTTTAGGTCTACAAAACCATACTTGTCTATAGTGGTCTTATATTTGTTCATTACTTAATCTTCTGCATATTCACCTAGACCACAAGGTAATGAACTTAAATAATATTTCTTTGTGGTTGGATCATGTAACTTATGGGCTACTATCATGAAATTTTCAAAAACCAAATTATACTTCCTCAACTTTCCCAAGTCTTTCAACTAGAGAGAAAATAAAATCTTTTCTGCCTCTAAAACTTCATTTTTCCTATTACCAGCAAACAAGCCAATTAGAGTTATTTTCAATAGGGGAAAACCTTCTGCAGAAATATCATTTCTACCCAAATCTTTTTCTTTCACATAATCTTCACCAGTCTCAGGATTTGTGGTGATAATGCCATTATCTGGTAAAGAATTCCACCAGTTTCTGAGTTTACCCGACATGAGTCTGACAGCATACAATACTTTACTTGCATCATTCCAAACAGATCCTCGAGTATCAAAGAAATTTTCAAGAGTATCACACCATGTACAAATGGCATCATAAGGATCTACAAGCTTATCTATATTCAGTATATACCCTGAAGTTGCATAAGCCCTTAAATTTTTTGGTCTGGAATTTTCAGAGACAACTTCTTTCATCTCTACATCAAAATCATTGTGGACAGACTCTTGACTGGCAAAATAGTATTCTTCCCAATCTTCAGTATTATGATTGAGTTCAATCAAAGCAGCTTGTGGAAGACTAATTTCTATTTCTTCATCTGAATGATGAGAAGATTCTAGAAGAATGTCTTCTTCAAGATACACTTCATCTTCAAACTGATTTGCAACAGCTGGTTCTACCATATAGATAGGCTCATCTGGTCGGTCAATATGTAATTCTTCTAACCAATCCTTCATATCACAGTTACAAAGAAATCTAAATCAAGAAATGGTGTTCCATTTACAAATTCATTGTGCCTCTACCTTTGATGAAATTATTGGCAAAGGGGTCACGATTGAAAAAGCCCTTATTTTAAAAGGCTTAGTCAAAATTTATAGCAAAATGATAATGATAAATCGAACAATGAAAAGACTAAATTTTGGGTTAAAATAAAAAAAATAGTGGGCAATTGCATTATTGATGCTAAACATATACAAATCACTACACTTAAGTCACAAGAAGTGCAAGTTGTGCAAAATGTCTCACAACCCAACAATGTCACTGTTCCTCCTAAATAATCAAAGTGCACATCCCAAAACAATTCAAACCACAAGTATACTCCCTTGGGGGAACCCCTCGAGATTGTATTCCAAAAGCTCATCCAAGTTGATACAATGGCTTTCCCTACAACTAAATTATTTGACAAAAATCAACTTAAGCCCACATGGTACATGGATAATGAATATTGTGATTACCATGGGATTAAAAGACATTCCACGACTAAGTGTATGAAACTTAAGAACTACATCCAAGGCATTGTTGATGAAGGAGACATAAAATTAGAAGGGGACAAGACCACATCTCCAAATGAGCAACTTGGGATTATACTAGGATCCCCTCCTTGACCATGGCCAAAATTCCAAAACCTCATCATCTTAGCCTAACTAAAATAACCATGTGCTCAAAACACACAAGCTCTACTTGCATAACAGAGAAATTATGCATTGCAAGGTCCAATGGGACCAATATGCGGAGGATAGTGCTACATGGGAGGACTACCATGAATTTTATGAGAAATTTCCTCATTTATTTTAAGCTTTTTCTAGTTAAACAAAAACTTGTTTTAAGTTATATTTTGATACTTTGAATCATCGAGGATGGTGAATCTTTAGGGGAGAGATATGTTACATCCCTAATTTTGGCTTGTTTTTACTTTTACTTTTACATGGACACAAGTGAATTTATTGGATAAATTTTTTGACATTGGGTTAAATGTCATTGGAAAATATTGATTTTATTCAATATTAGTTATGTGATTAAATGCAATGTATATGTTGTATTGATTCAATAATTTAGGTTATGAGAGTTGGATTTATTATTCATAAGGCTTATGAATGGACTAACGATGCACTGATCATAATCTAGTGATTGCAAGTCATATGCAGGATAACGGGTTGTTGATGACTCTCTAAGAAAAGAGAGAGAGAGAGAGAGAGAGAGAGAGAGAGAGAGAGAGAGAGAGAGAGAGAGTATCTTCTGAGGAGAGGAGAATAGACCTTGGGTTACAAATGGTCATTTGCCAACTGAGTATAGTGTTTTACAAATTGTGAACTCTAAGTTGTTTGAGGTAAGTCACGTTTTATGGATCAACTTGACAAGTTTTCAATGTCTTTTAGATCCTTTTTGAGTTAGTTGTGTGTCGGCCATGTCATTTTGTGAAAAATGACGTTGTCAGGATAGAACGTTAGTCGTTTATGTAGACTAACATGACTTTTCATCGATCACGTCGCAAATAGTTGCCTTTACATCGTCAAATCATAGATGGTTAAATTGTTGACATTTAATGTCATATTTTCATTCTTGGCAAGTCAATCGACATGTTTTAGTATGAGTATTGAAGGGGAGATGAACTCAACCCTATCACATTCTATGTAAGTCTTTCGATTTATTATTAGTTTGTTCCTTTTAGCATGCGCCACTCAGAATGGTCTTAGGTCCCAAAGTTACTAGAAGGACAATTATACCTCTGGTGGCTGCTTTTAGATTATCATATCCTCTTAGAGTATCTCTTGAGGTGGTAATGTTGGTGTGTCCATAGCCCATCCTCTCTAGAAGGGAGAAAGGATATATTCACTGTAGCCCCATCATCGATTAATGTTCGTTTAATGCACGTATAATAAATCCACACTTGAAGATATAACGCAGGGTCCCCTTTTTTTGTTAACTCTGCGTTGGAAGGCATCTATTGTAAATCGAAGAAAAACCCCAGATCTTTGAGTTCTAAGTTTGGTGGACTGAGATCATAGTCCACATGATTGATTTGCTCACTAGGTGGTGGTGTAATTTGCTCGAGGTATTTTAAGCCTATTTCTTGTAATAATGTGGAGCGATGTGAAGGGGAGTTCCTGAGTAAATCAATGAACAAAATGTGCGCATATATTTTCTTTAAGTCTTCTATGAGCTCGTAAGGTCCAATAGGAGCTGGTATTGGTTCTACTATTGAGATGGTACCCTCATATGGTTCTATTTGCTCATTTTCATCCTCATGGTCTTTCCCTTCCTCTTTATTGTGCATAATCTTGACTAATCCCTCAACCCTAATCACATTAAAAATTAGAATCTATTTTCTGTTTAAGTTAGTTTTTATTTCAGTTCACCTTCTCACTTTTTCCCTCAACAAGTAAGTTAGATTAGAAAGATCATTAGAAGAGCCAGCTCACTTTGGAGGTTCACTCCAATTTTTAGGCAACCCACAGGCCTAGGAGTGTTCCCATGTGTCAACAGATAGCTAGGTTGGCAACTAGCAAAGGGTACATATTTGATTGATAACAGTCACAAGAGCTAAACAATCACACACTCCTACAATACCAAAACAAAGAAATATGTAAAGAAAATAATAAGATGATCTATTAGCTCACATGAACAAGTACATATAGGTAGTTAAGTCTCATAAGAATAGATGTGTCAGAAATAGGAAAGCAAGCTTGAGAATAGTAGTGTCCTAAAAATAGGCATGTAACTACTTAACTCAAGATAAGTGATCCTAAACACCTATTCTAAACATAGACATGCTAATTAAAGCATTAAGGCTCATATTTCTAGCATGTACCAAAATAGAAAAGCATAAAAGCCAAAAGACTAAAAATAGCCCTATTCTAAGTGAGCTTGATATACACTAACACATGGTAGGTAAAGAACCCAGGCCAATCCAACTTATTTCTAACACACTAAGGCAAATAGGAAATTAACCTAAGAAATCATGCAAAAATCTAAACTAAACCATAAGAAAGCATTCAAAAATCTACCCCTAAACTAACCCTAATGACAAACGACAAACAAAAAAAAAACAAAGGGCGAAATGGAAAAAAAAACCCAAGCCAGGAAAGAAAAAAAACCTCATCCTCAATCGAGACAAAACTTTGAAAAACAAAACACACAATAAGGAAAAAAGGAAACAAAAACATAAGAAAGAGGAAATAAGGAAAACCAAAAGCTGGACATGACCAACTTGGAAATGAAAATGGCAAGGCACATAAGAACAAGGAATAATCATGTGGTAATCAACACTCCTAAAATCTTAATATTCCTCCAAATCTATAATCTTTCTTGAAAATTTGAAGTAATTAAATGGAGAGGGTTACTAAAGCTCAATTGATTCTAAAAATCAAATTTTAGAATGCAAAGTGAAAAAGTGTGAAAATTGATTAAATAGGTTGGCATTAATTTGAATCATGTGCAATAAATATAGTCAGTGGCAAGAACAAAAATCTAGGTGGAACTCAAACTTCAAGATTTGGTTCTGGGGTTCCAAGGTTCCCCGAAAATATGAAAGTCCAAAAAGGGACAAAGGAAAATGACAAAGATAATGTGGTTTTGAGGATCCGGAAGGAACAAGAACACCAAAACTTAGTTCAAAAGTTCTTTTAGGGTCCAAAATCCTGAAATAACAACTGACAATAGAGGTTGGGTCAAGAACGAACTCTAGACCTAGGATCCTAGGATTTTTGAAAATCCCAGCATCAAAAGAAAAAAGGCCAAAATCACTAAGGTAAATAGCCAAAAAGAAATTGAGGCAAAAGCAAAGGGGCCAAAAGGAGTCAAAATGTACAAAAACTAAAAGACAAAAAGAAAGGTCCCCAAATTACTCAAGTAAAAGATTGGGGTGTGTACGCAAGTCATAACAAATGGTGACTTTACTGGAAAATACTCTTGAGTATTTTGGAATATAAAACCTTCTACTTGTTCAAAATGTAGAGTTTAAATTCATAAGAAAATAATCAACAAAATACCAAACCTTCTAAAAGAAATGATTACCATAATGTTCTTGAGATAAGGTTAAAACCTACAAACGTGTGCACATGATTTGTGCCCTTTCCAAAAGTTTTGCTCAAACCAAAATATACTAATTCCTTCCTCAAGCTACTTGGTTATGGTTATATTCTACACATGACACCCATGAATGGGTTTTCATCATGGTAATTGTCCAAGGCACCATGGGAATGGTTTTCACCATAGGACAATTTTTTTATTTACTTTTTCTTTTATTTTTTGTTTCCTTTATTTTTTATTTTACTCCTTTTGTGTAGCTTGATATCTTCTACTCTCATCGAATTCCAACAATAGTCTAATATCTCAAGATTCCTCCAAGTTTGATTCACCTGATAATAAGGATATTGCTAGACTTGGCCTTCTCCTTCATTTGGTCTACTCTGTAAGAACTATCTTGAATCTACTATCCCATTGAGATCCGAGTGTTGATAATGTCAATGCTAAATCTATTGGACCTCAGATGTTAATATATTACATTTTTTTCAATCATGAGTATCATTCAAGTTGGCCCTATCAAAAAGGTTCCATCTCTATAGATGTCTTCATGGTCCTTAGGGTAAAACTAGGATAGATGAAACAGAGTTGATGCAAACAATTCATTTTTGTTTCTTTCTAAGTTTGTCCATTTAACCCCCTAGTGTCACAAGATGGGAAATACACTTTCCCTTAGCTCCTTTCATCCATTTCAACATTTTAGAGGCTTCCAATTGGCTTCCTAGATCACTCCCCATCATCATTTTTATAACCCAGGGTTATCCCACAATAATGGGTTACACATTATGGCCAAACTTGACATTGAAATCAATATTTTGAACTAAATCTTCACTTTCTGACACCTGTAGCCGCTAAACCGTTAGGAATTTGAAGATGATGCGAACTAGTGATTTGTGAGATTTTGTCTATAGATTCTAAATATAATTTTAAAAAAATTGGAGTTAAATTATAATTTTTTTTGTGTCTCCTTTGATAACTAGTTTTTAATAGTAAACAACATTTTTTTAAAGTGATGTGTATTCTGTCGCACATATCTTTTTTTGTACAAAGGATAAAATTCTGATTCTTTTGAATACAGATTAGTAACACTAATATCTAGAGGATGCATTTGGTTTCATAATGTTTTGTTGAATATTTTTTTTAATTAAGTTTTGAAGTGAAACCAATTATTATTTACACATAGGCGTATTCTGTCCAACACAACATTTTTTGTATGTATCAAATTTTTTTTCTATTGGAATAAGGACAACAATACCTAGAGGAAATCTATTTTTTAGAAAAAAAATTCTCTATTTTCCTATTTGTTTCGTGTATGTGAAACAAAGACCTTGATGTTCATTGAAAAACCTACACTCACAAGAAATGAAAAATAAATATAATAATCAAATTAGATATATTTAAAATTATAGTTTGTGGGAAGCTTATAATAAGGACTACATACTTCAAAACATAAATTTTAAATGAATTTATTTGATCCCCCAAAAGGTAAATCAAAAGTAGTTTTTTATTAGCATTTTGATAGTTGTAGAGGAGACCCCATTATAGGCATGGTTTTAAACTGGCGGGGTTGTATCCAAGGGAGTTTGAATCTAAGGGGGTTTAATCAAACCCTCTTCAATTAAAATCCTTTAAATGGAACCCTTTGTTGCCTGATATTTGAACCTGAGAAATTTCAAATTTCCAGAGCCTTCCATACATTTGAACCTGCCAAATATGTAAGAGCTAGTGGGAAATCCTTTTGTGGGTTTGTTCATAACCTCATTTTATCCAATCTAGCTAGTTTTCATGCCCGAACACCTTACCATTTGGGATAATTTAGACCTTACATTTTCTCCCTGACAATTTGCAAATGAGGCTAAAATCTGAGATCTGGGTTTCTGGAGATTAAAAGGTTTCTTGGTTTTGCTCGGGAAGGTCCATTCACTTTACAGTCTAAATTTCATGAGAAATAGAGTTATTACGAGGAAGATATGGAGTTTTTCATTTTCAGCTTAAGCCATGGTTTCAAAGTTTCTAGGTTTAATTTTCTCAGAATATATTTTCCAGATCAGAAAGGTGAATAAATGAAGTTATTATTGGAGGTAACCCTATTTACTATTCACGGTGATAATGGATGCCAAGTTTTTGAGTGGGAACTTTACTCAAGTGAAATAAATTTATTTGCAATATTCAAGTTTAGAAGATTTATTAAGTCGGCACATTAAAAGGGTTCATAACTTTACAAATATCAAATTCTTTTAGGTCGGGAGTTTTGCAAGTTTTCAAACCTCTATATTGGTTCCAATCTTCTTAAAATATCTGAACCCTTGACTCCCTTTGTAGTTAGCCTTTCTTTAAGTTCAAAAACTTTAATATCATCCGACAGGTGGTTCCAAGGTTCATAAAATGCTTGACTTGCTGACTCAATTCTTCTGCCAGAAATTTAGACCCTAAGGTATAGACCAGTATTGGATGATGGCTATTTCATGATTAGACAGCATGTGAAGAAGTCTAAATATGCCAAGCCTACACCATAATGAGAGCATTCGGTCAGTTATAATGATATAGTGATCTTCATCAGATATTATGTTTCAGAATGCTCTAGTAGACATGTATGCAAACTGTGGATCACATAGACAAGGCTGTGATACTGTTTAACAAAATGCTCAAAGAAATGTGGTCTCATGGGGTATTGTTATTATAGGATACACACATGGATTTGTTGAAAAAGCTTCAGAAATCTGTATGCAAACACAACTGGAGAATGTAAAACCAAAACTCCACAATGTTTTCTAGTGTCCTCACGATCTGCAGCCCACATTAGAGGAAGTTATGGACATCCATTAAAGCACAATGGAATAGAGATCTCTATCAGAGGTTATGGCTCAAAATGCTCTAATAGACGTGTATGGAGGATAAGCATCCAATGGATCTGTTGAAAAACCTTTAGAAACTTTCAAAAAAATGCAATCTAGAAATGATTGGAGAGAACAGATTCAACTTGTCAGCAGGTCAAAGAACACAATTGGCACTTGCAAGGGCTACAAATGTTATTGCTATCAGAGAAACCACAACTAGTGTTTCTTTGAGACTTGTCAAGGTTGGTAGAGGATCTATTTATAATCTAGAAGCTAATACAAAGATGGAATTTGTTGTTGAAGTTGTGCTAATGTTGGAAATTACTAAAGATACAAACATATCTTGCTCAATAGAATCGACTATAAAGGCAAAGGCCTTATATTTTGAAGAATACTTTCTAGATACTATTATAGTTTCAATGGCACAGGATTTAAACAGTGTTGATTTGAAAAATTATGGTTTGTAAATGAAATGCGTTGGGATGGACAGTTTTGGTGATGCTTCCATTGAATGGGAAGGACTACAAACAAAGTTCTACAAATTTGTGTATTATTCTCCACAGATATAAAATGGAATGCCTAAAACAGAGAAAGAAAGCATTTTTTGAATCAGTTTCATTGCTTTAGACGGAATTCCAAGCTTGTTGAATGTGATTCTTCCACTAGACTGTGCTAGTCTTCGGATAATGTCCCTTAAAGAATTGCTTTGTAATCTTTGCCCATATCAGATTGCATTGTCAATTCAAGATTATGAAGTTAATTGGAGCTAAGGAGGTGTGATTGGGTCTTTCCAATGATAAAATTTTATTTTGGTTCATGCAGTCAATACTTATTGAAGCTACAAATAAAAGCCTTATATTGTTGGATGAAGTATGTAAAGAAATAGAAGTGCAAAAGGGAGTATGTATTTCTACAAGCATGATAGAAATTGTATTAGTTGCATTGGTGTCATATCCAATCACTTCTGTGGCCTTCTAGATTTGTGTCTGAAAATAAATCTCTTGTGTAAAGTTATGGAATCCACAGTTTGTGTCATGTAATGCTTATGTAATTGTTAGTTTCCCAAGAATTTGAGAACCTCCCTAAGGGGCTTGATAGCCACCTGGTAGTCAATGTGAAGGTTGTTGGTAAGAGACACTATATGGATTCATGAATTTTGTCATTGATGGAAATAAAGGTTATCCCACACATCCGCAAGACATGATGAGTCTCTACCAGAAGTTAGATTGAAGAAGTGTTATGATCCGGTAAGCAAGAACAGAGCAGTCAGCAAGGTCCGACAGTCAGGTCCGGATCTCTCAGAGGAAGTATTTCAGTGAAGTGCAGATTTGGTGAAGTCAAGAGGAGTACCTTGACTAATAGATTCCAAGGATTTAGCCTCCGGTGATGGAAGGGTGAAGAGATATGAGCACTTGAGTGTTAGGTTCCTGTTTGACAGAGTAGATAGAGGAAGAACTGTACCGACAGAGTGTCAGACCTAAATTCGGAAGAGATATTGCTAATGACTATGTTTCTTGAGGTATCATTCATGATTGGCTGACATGATTGAAGACTTTTACAAGCATATTCTTGATCCACATTACTTGGTATGCAAGGATTCAGCCGACAGACCAAAGTTTAAGATAATACTGACTATTACGGATGCCGACTAGAAAAGTGTTGAAATCACTTGTGCGGATATATATACAAGATGGATTTAGATGTGAAGGTGTGTGTGGTGTATGTATTGAAGTACGAATAAAAGCAGAAGAAGAGTATAAGAGGCAGAAAAATAGATTTAGAATGTAAGAGGACAGCAGCACTTAAAGAGAGTAAGAATAAAGTGCAGCAAATCAGTCTATTGAGCTTAACCGTAACTGAACTTCAGCATGTGTAAATGCTTCTCATTAGTTCAATTTTTCTTCTTGTAGATAGTAAGTCTTTTGTAGGCAGTGAGCCCTAATTAGCAAGTGCCATTTTGTATCTTCTATTCTTCTAATAGAGAATAATATCTTGGGTTAATCACCCCATGTTTTTTCCCTTAATAGGGTTTCCATGTCAAAATCATTGTGTCATGTGTATTGGTGTTATTTCCATTTCATGATTATGCTTGCTTATTTGATCTGATGTTGCATTAACTATTAAGAAAGCACAGAAAGTTGAAATATTAGGATAACTGATTCACCCCCCCTCTCAGTTATCAACAATTGGTATCAGAGCCAAGTTCCTCCCAACAGAGCCTAACGGCTTGAGGAAGATCTGGGAATTCAAATGGATGTGTATGGTATAAGGGAGCAACTTAAGTGTGCCCTTGATGATCTTGAGCAGTCAAATTCTAAAGTCAATGAATTAAAGGAAAGACTCAAACAGGTTGATGATTTCATAAAAGAACTAAAAGAGTAACTGAGTCTCTCTATGAAAAAGAGAAAGGAGCTACTTCAGCAATTGGCAAGTCAAGGTGAAGCCAATGATACAAATGAAGAACTGAAAGAGAAAACAAAGTTATGTGAAAAATTATCAAAAGAAATCATCATGGTAGGACATGAAATGGAATCAGGAGTTATGAAGTTCACCCAAGAAATTGAAGAAAGAAAAAAATCTGAAGATGATCTAAGACAATCTCTCAAGGAAAAATCATAAGACTGCCACAAGATGGATAGAATAATCAGACATCTTGAATCTGATCTTGAAGATGCTAAAGATAATGAAGAAAAACTTGAGGATCAAATTGTCTCTCTTAAAAGGGATCTTCAAACATCAAATGAATACAAAGAGAAATTCAAGATAAGCTCTGCTCAACTTGAAGTTCTTCTTGAAAGCCAAAAGAGGGTAGATGACAAGTGTGGCCTAGGGTATGAAAAAGGTGAAAGCTCCGTATCCAGTTAGAAGAATTTTGTATTAGAAAATCCAAGGAACATGCCTAGAAGACCTTTGGTAAGGCAGCCTAATGCTCAAAGGTATCCATCCTTCAATGGATACTACCACAATTGAAATAACTTTGGTCATAAAGCTAATCAGTGCAAAAAGAGAATGAATCAGACTAATACATCCTTCTCTGGACAGTGTTTCAACTACAAAAGGTATGGTCACAAATCTCATGATAGCAAAAATATGCAAATGAACAATTCATTCAATGGTAGATGCTTTGCATGCAATAGAATGGGTCATATGGCTAATCAATGCAGATCAAGAGGATATCAATCAAATATGCAAAGAAATGTTGTTTGCCAAATTTGCAATAGATCCGGTCATATTGCAAAATTCTGTAGAAGCAAGAATCAGGAAAAAGAGGTGTGGTACATCATAATTAGAATCAAGCTAAGGGAAAATGAAAAGTGAATGTGGATGAAGTTCAAAGTGAGATGAACAAGATTTGGGTGAAGAAAAGTATAGAGAATGTAGGGGATGGATCCGCACTAGACTCTGGTGCTGATATTCCTTCTGGAAATTAAAAAGTGAGCTCTAGCTCAGGGGGAGACACAAAGAAAACCATTTTCCCCCAGCCAATCAATTGGTGCCGGAACTGGCACAAGGAGAGTTGCGGATTAAAGGGTTCATAAGAGAAACATCTAAATAAATTATGGTTAAGATTTGGAAGATCCGCAAGATGTTTAGATCAAGATTGATCTGGTTCTTCAAGTCATCTGAATAAAGCAAACTGGAATGACTTAGATCAAGCATTTATTGCAAATTGGTATTAGGGTTTGCGGAGTAATATAAGGGTTCTTCTTATTAAACATTTGCTCATTCTGCATTTAAGAAGAAGAAAAGAGGAGCTCTGCAACAAATTTCCTCAAGCCCATCAAAGTTCATTTGCAGAAGTCAATTCATCCAGAAATCGATCCGGCTCACTCCGTGAAACCTAAAGGTGCAAAAGGCATTTTCTATTCTTAAATATCTGTCTGCAAATCATTTTAAAGATGTCTACTCTGAATATTGTGAAGATCACTGATAGGCCTCGCCCCAAATTCAAGAAACATCCACACAAATCCTTGGAAGTAGATCCCCTAGGAGCATTTTCTAGTGTTTCGCATGGTGTCTTGCATACAGAAGATATTAGGGTTTACATTCACACAAACATTGAAGAATTCAAAGAGTTCAAATTGAGGGATATCTACCACAAACAACTAATAGATGATTCATTTGAGCTCAAACCCCAATACAAGGCCCTCCGGGAGAAGTACTTTGCATAGTGTATACATTTCCCCTGCTTTGCTGAGGATGAATGGGTCTGGTATGTCTTGAGCAGAACACATGACAACTTCATGTGGCTAAATGGACCATTCAAGATCACAAAAGATACCATTAGGGTAGTTACCAGTTTGCACTCATCTGGTGGGATACCTATTCACAAATTAGTCAAGAATCAGACTGTAAGTGAGGCTACCAGATCTAGGTTTGATAAAAGAGCAATGACAATAGAAGATATCACTGATCTGGATATCAAGTTTGCCTCCATGATCATCAGATATATGATATATCATTCTAGTAGGGAGAATTCAGTACCTGGAACTGCTATCTACACTGCTTATGAAATGTTAAGAAAGAATTTAGATTATGACCTTTGTCAGCTCCTTCTAAATCAACTCTTGGAGAATCTACAGAAAATAAAGAAAGATAAAAAGAATTCATTTAAGTATGGTGGGTTAATATTGTGCTTATTCTTCTACTTTATGAATGTGCTACCTGGATCCAGTGGATGGGTATGGTAATATGACAGACTGGTTACCATACAAATCAGGGACTATTTGCATGGACTTAAAACATAACTCTCTAGGGTTTCTTCAAAAACTTCAAGAACATGATGCAAGCTAAAGAGAGAATTCCCCAGTCTCTAGTTGAGAAATACAAAGACAGTATGCTTTATGGTAGAGACTGATCAGTGCCTAATGGAGGCAGTAGAACCAAGAATAGTATGGATCATGCCAATGGGGTATGAGGTGGATGAGAAAATCGTAGAGCTACATGTTCAGCACATGTTGAGTCAACCAAAGGATCCTAAGGTAGAAAGGTTTGGAACCTTTGAAGAATTAAGTATAAAAATCCATGTGGAACTCAGACAACCAGAGATGAAGAGAAAAGTGAGAAAAGAGGTAGATGAATTTGCCAAGAGGCATGAAATCTCAAAAGAAGCACTTGATGCACATAGAGAAAAGATGGAAAGGGCAGAAAAAGAGAAGGAAGAAGTAGAAAAGGAAAGTGATCCGGTAAAATCCTCCTCCCGGACCAGATCCTCTAAGAGGTCTGCACCTACTAAGACCTCAAAGGCATCAAAACCGGAAGAAAAATCATCCGGTAAAGAAGAGAAAAGAACTAAGACAAAGGCCACAAGGTCTTATTTCAGTTAGAAAGATGAAGAAGAGACAAAATCTGATGAAGAAATCAAGAGGAAGAAGAAGAAGAAGAAAGTTTCTAGTGAACCCTCTACCGGTGAAGACAAGGAAGAGATGGCAGAAGAGTTTGTTGAAAAGCCCACTCTATCATTAGATGATGTCATCAAATCAGTTACTATGGATGGAAACCTTAAACCAATGACTGAATTCTATGATTATTATAATGAGGCTAACCAAAAGATCTTGCAGGATGTAGTAGTCAAGTATATGAACATCTACAATAAGGCTTTTATTGAAATTATATCTCTTATTCCCAAAAGCCTAGAGAAAGAGTTAGAAATAAGAAAGAATAATGCTATGGAAAAATATCTTGAGATCCAATAACAGATAGCCATTTAGCTATATCCTTCAATTGATTCAAAGCAAATGAATATGATCTTCAAAGATTGCAAGGATAAGTTCTGGAGCAAAGCTAGAATGAATCAGCTCATGCTTGGAGAAACTGATAAAGTGGCAAACGAAACAAAAGAGATCCTCCTGAATGCCTTCAAAAGATTCAATCTTCTTGTTATAGAGGACTTAGGTGTTGATCCCTAGGCCACAAGTGTTGAAGAAGGATCTACTGAGGCCATGACAAAAGAAGTAATGGACACCAGTGAAGATAAGGGCTTGGAATCCTCTGCTCTAGAAGAGGTGGCCCATGAACAAACAAACATTACTCCTCTTGTTTCCCCTGCAGACTCCAGATCCAAAGGAGAAGAAAGAATAGAGGAGAAAGAAAAAGAAGTGAAGGGAAAAGAAGATGACATCTCTAAGACTGCAGAAGAAAAGAAAATTTTGTCTCTGACAAGAGACACTACAGAAATTGTCAAAGAATTCTTAAATAAAGAGACAACAGAGATTGATGAACCGGAACTTCTACTAGGACCATTTGATTTTGATTCTCTTTCCCCAGTACAAACAATGAAGATAGCTTCATTTGCTAATGCAAAGGCAAAAGAAAAACTCTTGAAGTCTCACATGGAAGACTATGAGCTAATAAAAGCTGCATCTGATGTGCTTGAAAAGATCATGCCATCCTTTCTAAAGGATTCATCAGCTTCCTCATCAAGTAATCTTAAGTCTCTTATTAGTTTAGTCAGCACTCATTTTGAGTCCTTAGAGAAATCAACTGAGGAAAAGGTCCGGAAAGAGTTTTTGGATAAAAGATTCTCTAAAGTACTAAGTCTAATATCAAATGATAGAAGAAATATGGATATAGGGATAAAGAGCTTAGAGAATGCTCTTAAAGATGGTGGGAAAATATATAAATTTTGTCTATCATGGCCCAAAGCAACAATGGAGATTGAGAAGAAAATGAAAGAACAAGAGATCAAACTAACAAAACTTTCTCAAAATTTTGATCCACTTACCTCATCCATAGTAAATCAAGAATGTCAGACTATTGCAGTCTTGGATGAAATTAAGAAGCTAGAGAAAGAAAAGAAAAATAGAATTAGCAGGTTAAATGAACTTAGAAGAATAATCATTCCTAAGTTGGAGGCCATGCACGAGGCCCTAAGTGATGCTCAAACCACAGCCAAGACAAATGATCTAACAGATCTAAAGAAGGCAGAAGCTTTTGCATTCCTGTTGAGTGGTCACATATCAATTTTGGACAGGATGAAGATAAGTTGGGCAACCGAAGTTGTACAATTGAAAAACACTTTTGCATATATACTAACGTATATGTAGAGTACAACCGGATGATATACTTATGCGACTAAGTATAGATTAATTTTTGAAAATTTTGGTGTGTGGACCCCACCCTTTGCCAGTGATGTCAAAGGGGGAGTGATGAGCAATGAAAAATGAGGAATCTAGCTAAGGGGGAGCTCCAGAAAATGTACATAGAAACAGAGCATCAGCCAAGGGGGAGTATAGTGTGACAGTCATTTTTCACTAAGTGTTGCCATCAATGCCAAAGGGGGAGATTGTTGGCAAGAGACACTATATGGATTCATGAATATTGTCATTGATAGCAACAAAGGTTACCCCACACATCCGCAAGACATGATGAGTCTCTACCGGAAGTCAGATTGGAAGTGTTATGATCCAGTAAGCAAGAACAGAGCAGTCAGTAAGGTCCGACAGTCAGGTCCAGATCTCTCAGAGGAAGTATTTTAGTGAAGTGCAGATTTGGTGAAGTCAAGAGGAGTACCTTGACTAATAGATTCCAAGGATTTAGCCTCCGGTGATGGAAGGGTGAAGAGATATGAGCACTTGAGTGTTGGGTTCCTGTTTGACAGAGTAGACAGAGGAAGAACTGTACCGGCAGAGTGTCAAACCCAAATCCGGAAGAGATATTGCTAATGACTAAGTTTCTTGAGGTATCATTCATGATTGGCTGACATGATTGAAGACTTCTACAAGCATATTCTTGATCTGCAATACTTGGTATGCAAGGATTCAGCCGATAGACCAGAGTTTAAGATAATATTGACTATTCTGAATGCCGACTAGAAAAGTGTTGAAATCACTTGTGCAGATATATATACAAGATGGATTTAGATGTGAAGGTGTGTGTGGTGTATGTATTGAAGTATGAATAAAAGTAGAAGAAAAGTATAAAAGGTAGAAAAATAGATTCGAAATGTAAGAGGATAGCAGCACTTAAAGAGAGTAAGAATGAAGTGCAGCAGATCAGTCTATTGAGCTTAAGAGGATAGCAACACTTAAAGAGAGTAAGAATGAAGTGCAGCAGATCAGTCTATTGAGCTTAACCGAAACTGAACTTCAGCATGTGCAGATGCTTCTCATCAGTTCAATTTTTCTTCTTGTAGATAGTAAGTCTTTTGTAGGCAGTGAGCCTCTTGTGAGCAGTGTGCTCGGGTAGTGAGCCCTAATTGGCAAGTGCTATTTTGTATCTTCTATTCTTCTAACAGAGAATAATATCCTGGGTTAATCACCCCGTGGTTTTTCCCTTAATAGGGTTTCCATGTCAAAATCATTGTGTCATGTGTATTGGTGTTATTTCCATTTCATGATTATGCTTGCTTATTTGATATGATGCTGCATTAACTATTAAGAAAGCACAAAAAGTTGAAATATTAGCATAACTGATTCACCCCCCCCTCTCAGTTATCAACAAAGGTGAATCTTATTATTCAAATATAAGGCATGTTCTATAATGTGGGGATAATATTTCCTTATATACGGGAAAGAAGATTTTTCTTTATGTAATTGATGTTAAAGAAGCAGCTATGGGAAACTAAAGAGTCTGTTTGAGGGGCCTTTAAAAATTCATCGAAGGCTCATAATAGAGGATCTTTTTCTGGGTGTATGTGAATAGGGGAAGGAGAGCAAGTTTTATTTTCTATTAATTTGTATTCAGTTATTATTTTTCTTGACTCAGTCTATGTATAGGGCCAATTTTAGAGAATTTGAGTTTTGTTTTATTGGTGGAATGAAGAATTATTTTCAAGACTTTGTGTTTGTAAATGTCTTCTTTGGTTACAATTTTCTTATGTTAATTTGTAGTCAATCTCTAATATGCTCCTGTTATGTATGACTGTATCTGGGTCCAGGATTTAGATCTTTCTTATGTTTGATATGTGTTGAGGGGAATATAACTGTCCTTTTATCAGTCCATTATTGTTCATGGGTGTGGATTAGGTGGGCTTGGTATCATTTGTCTGCATTCTCTTCATTCTTTAATCGCATTTATTTTCATGGTTATGGGTAGATGTTAGAATTTCCTTTTTTGCTTTCATGTCAAAAGCATACCCTATTTTCATTCATTGCATATTATTCGAAGTAGTTGCACCTTGTAAAATAAGTAGAGAGCACTTGCAAATAACATTGCAAGTGACTCAACTGTTGGTCAGATTGTCATTAGCATGGGCAAATGAGTATAAAATCAATGTGATAAATTTGTTAACTAACAAATTTTTGGCGACTCTACTGGGGATTCAAAATTGAAAAATGGTGCTCTGGTTTTTCCAAAAATTTTAAAGGTGCCTCCTCGAGGACGAAGGCTAGCGGATCTATGAAGTGGAAAGTATTTAGAGGCATTCCATTCTAGCGAAGACCCCTGCTGATTTATTTTTGATATTTGCATTATGGCATTGATTTCTCCTAAGCCATGCAAAAATCACTTTGGACCTATTTATTTACCACAATATTCACCATTGCCTTAAGGATTGAGAAAACAGTTCCTAGAGTTTAGTGGAGAAAATCATCAAGATGTAGAAAATCACATTCTGGCATTCATGGTTGCATGTTGTGTTTTAGGGGTAAGTGAAGAAAATATTTTTTTTTCAGTTATTTATTGAATCCCTTATTGGGCCTATAATAGACTGGTTTCATTATTTGGAAGATAAATGTATTACTGATTGGGACTCATTGAAGAATAAGTTTTTGGGAAGATATAAAGGTCATGTTGATGAAGTTGCTTTGCTGTGTCAATTCTTCCATATACAAAAGAAATAAGGTGAATCCATCAGGGATTTTTTTGATAGGTTCAACCGGCTGCTCAAAAAGATTCTTGCCTCTATTCAACCAAGTAAGAAACTCTATCTTTGTGTTTTATTTCTTCATTGCATCCAAATGTTTAGTTTTGCTTGACACTATGTAAAGTAAATGACATTGAAGTTGCTCAATGTGAAGCTGTAAAGATTGAAGATGACTTGATTTTAAGTGGCCTCTGGAAAGCAAATCAAGTTGTAAATAATTTGTGTAGTGAACCTGTGAAGAACTCTATCACGTACAAACAAAGGTTTCAGCATGTAGGGTTCCCAAATACATAGACTCCTCTTGTTGAATGCCTCAATTTCATTGTTCTTGGTCCAAAGCACTTTTGTAGAGATGAGGTAAGCAATGTAGGAGTTAAACATCATATTTATAGAAGAATGGAAGCTTATTATTTCCATTATGAAGAAGATAATGATGAATCCGAAGGCCCCTCAAGTGGTGAAGAAAATGAACAATCCTTCCATGATGCTAGTTGTAAAGAGGGTAATGCAAATGGTATTATTTTATCATCCTTATCTACTACAAAAATGGAATCATTTACTTTTACCAGCGATGAGGAACAACTTAAGGCTACACAACATAAAGATGAGGTACTAAATATCTTTTCTCTGGAGTGCATGCAAGCTGAATATGAAGCCTTCACATTTCCTAAGCAAGATAATATGGAGGTATGGCTGCAACAAGAGGTCAGAAATGATTTCACCTTTGAATCTTTTCATTTTGAAAATTTGGATGCAAAAATTTTTAAACAAAAATTGGAAGATGTCATCATAAGTAGTCATGATAGCTGTGATGAAAGTGGTCAAATAGAAAAATGTGATGAGCCTCATATTGTTTATATTTTGAATTGGTGCCTCAATGCATGTGAGGATGAATTTTTGTGTGGAGAAGAGGTTGTCATGTCTAATCCACAGATTATAGACAAGGAGGATGAAGTGAATCATGAAGTTGTTAGTTTGATCTTACAGAAAAGGAGGAGATTGTTCCAATTGTGGGTTATATTAAGCCACATGAAATATTATTTTTAATATAGATTTCCAGCTTGATCCACTTCCAATTTTGCATAAAACACATATGGCTAATGATTTGTCTTCTAGTGATTCAACAGGTTAATTTTTAGGATCGAGATATTAATTTGTCTGTTACAGAAAGAGGTGATTATATACAAGAGCATGCTAGAGTATGTATTGCAAGTTGGGATCCAAATTTTTTAAACAAAGTAGTCACTTCCACATACAACACCAAAGAAGAGCCTTTATCTCATGATTTTTGTGTGGGATGTCCAATTCGAGGCCTAGTTTCTCCTTGTTTGCAAAATCAAATGTAGTATAACATCACACTTGATGTTATGAAGACAGAAGATAGTAGTCATATGTAGCGCAATGTTGATATGAGTCATCCAATTGTAGAAGTATACAATGCAGAGTGGCTTGTTGAGCATCTAATTTTATCCAAAGAGTTTTTACATGGTGTTGTTCATATTCCTTTGATTGTGATGGTCACTAGTTGGCTGCTGGTTGCTTATGGGCTCCTCATTCACCAAGAATTATTTCACACCGGCAACTACTTCTCCTAGCATGTTAATAGATTTACATGATCATCCTAGAGTCATTTGAGGTAGGGTCTTCCTGCCATGTACATATTAGGAGTTTTTGTTGTACTGGTAGTTAATTTCCTTTCCTGTTTTGTCCTATTTTTGGATTGCTTTTGTTCTTTTCTCCTTTCTCCTCTCTGACTCTATTGCCCATGGATTTAAGCACTAGTCTATGCTTGAGATTCTAGATTCCTTACTTGATCCTTTATAGTCCTTGTCCCCAATTAGAGCTTGTTGTTGCCCAAAATTTGAACCTGAGAAATTTCAAATTTCCAGAGCCTTCCATACATTTGAACCTGCTGAATCTGTAAGAGATGGTGTGAAATCCTTTTGTGAGTTTGTTCATAACCTCATTTTATCCAATCTGGTTAGTTTTTGAACATGCCCAAACACCTTACCATTTCAGAGATTTTAAACCTTACATTTTCTCTCTGACAATTTGCAAATGAGGCTAAAATCTAAGATTTGGGTTGCTGGAGATTCAAAGGTTTATGGGTTTTGCTCAAGAAGGTCCATTCACTTTACAACCCAAATTTCATGAGAAATGGAGTTGTTATGAGGAAGATATGGAGTTTTTAATTTTCAGCTTAGGCCATGGTTTCAAAGTTTATAGGTTTAATTATGTGGGAATATATTTTCCAGATCAAAAAGGTGAATAAATGCATTTGTTATTGGAGGTAACCCTATTTACCATTCACGGTGATAATGGGTGCCAAGTTTTCAAGTGGGAACTTTACTCAAGTCCAATAATTTTATTCGCAATATTCAAGTTTAAAAGCTTTATTCAGTCGACACATTAAAAGGGTTCTTAACTTTACAAATATCAAATTCTTTTTGGTCGGGAGTTTTGCTAGTTTTTGAACCTCTATATTGGATCCAAAGTTCTTAAAAGATTCAAACTTGTGACTCGCTTTTTAGTTGTCCTTTCTTTAAGTTCAAAAACTTTAAAACCATCTGACAGGTGGTTCCAAGGTTTGTAAAATGCTCGACTTGCCAACTCCATTCTTCTACCAGAAAATTTAGACCCTGAGATATAGACCAGTATTGGATGATGGTTGTTTGATGATTAGATAGCACACGAAGAAGTCCAAATATGCCAAGCCCACACCATAATGAAAGAATTCAATCAATTATAATGATATAGCGATCTTCATCAGATATTATGTTTCAGAATGCTCTGGTAGACATGTATAGAAACTATGGATCACATAGACAAGGACATGATACTATTTAACAAAATGCTCAAATAAATATGCTCTCATGGGGTGTTGTTATCGCAAGATATGCACATGGATTTGTTGAAAAAGCTTTAGAAATTTGTATGCAAACACAATCGATGAATGTAAAACCAAACTCCACAACATTTTCTAGTGTCCTCTCGATCTGCGGCCCACATTAGAAGAATTTATGGACATCCATATAAGCATAATGGAATAGAGATCTCTATCAGACATTATTTTTTCAAATGCTCTAATAGATGTGCATGCAGGATATGCACCGAATGGATCTATTGAAAAAGCTTTAGAAACTTTCAAGCAAATGTGATTTGGTGATGATTGGAGAGAAGGGATGCAACTTGTCAGGAGCTCAAAGAACATGATTGGCACTTGCAAGGGCCACATATGTTATTGTTCTCACAGAAACTACATCTAGTGTTGCTTTGAGACTTGTCAAGATTGGTAGAGGATCAATTTATAATCTAGAAGCGAATAGAAAGATGGAAACTATTGTTGAAGCTATGCTTATGTTGGAAATTGCTAAAGATACAAACATATCTTTCTCAATAAAATCAACTGTAAAGGAAAATGCCTTATATTTTGAAGACTACTTTCCAAATACTATTATTGTTTCAATGGCACAAGCTTTAGATAGTGTTGATTGGAAAAATTATGGTTTGTATATGAAAGGCATTGGGATGGATAGTTTTGGGGATGTTTCCATTGATTGCAAAGGACTATAGACAACTGCAAATTTGGATATTGTTCTCCACAGATATAAAACAGAATGCCTAAAAAGGAGAAAGAAAGGATTTTTTGAATTGGTTGTGTTGCTTTAGGAATTCCAATCTTGTTGAATGTGCTTCTTCCACCAGACTATGCTATTCTTCACAAAATCTCCCTTATATAATTGCTTCTTAATCTTCCTTCATATCACATTGCATTATCAATTCAAGATTATGAAGTTAATTGGAGCTAAGGAGGCATGATTGGGTCTTTCCAATGATGAAATTACATTTTGGTTCATGCAGTCAATACTTATTGAAGCTACAAATAAAAGCCTTGTACTGTTGGATGAAATATGTACATAAATGGAAGTGCAAAGGGGAGTATGTATTGTTGCAAGCATGATAGAAATTCTATTGGTTGAATTGGTGTCATATCCACTCACTTATGTGGCCTTCTAGATTTTCCTCTAAAAACAAATATCTTGTGTAAAGTTATGGAATCCACAGTTTGTGTCATGTAATGCTTATGGAACTGTTAGTTGCTCAATATTTTGAGAACCTCCCTAAGGGGCTTGATAGCCACCTAGCAGCAAATGTGAAGGTGAATCTTATTATTCAAATATAAGACATGTTCTATAATGTGGGGATAAGATATCCTTATATACGGGAAAGAAGATTTTTCTTTATGTAACTGATGTTAAAGAAGAAGTTATGGGAAATTGAAGAGTCTTTTTGAGGGGCCTTTAAAAATTCATCGGAGGCTCATAACAAAGGATCTTTTTCTGCCTATCTATGAATAGGGGAAGGAGAGAAAGTTTTATTTTGTGTTAATCTTTAATTAGTTATTATTTTTCATGACTTAGTCTATGTACAGGGTAGATTTCAAAGACTTTGAGTTTTATTTTATTGGAGGAATGAAGAATTATTTTTAGGACTTTGTGTCTATAAATGTCTTCTTTGGTTGTAGTTTTTCTTATGTTAATTTGTAGTCAATTTCTAATGTGCTCCTATTATTTATGATTATATCTGGGTCCAAGATTCATATCTTTCTTATGTTTGATATGTGTTCAGGGGAATATAATTGTCCTTTTATCAATCCATTACGGTTCATGGGTGTGGATTAGGTGGGCTTGGTATCATTTGTCTACATCCTCTTCATTCTTTAATCGCATCTATTTTCATGGTTATGGGTAGATGTTATTCTTTCCTTTTCTTCTTTTAGGTCAAAAGCATACCCTATTTTCATTCATTGCATATTATTCAAAGGTAGTTGTGCCTTGTAAAATAAGCAGAGAGCACTTGTAAATTATAACATTGCAAGTGACTAAACTGTTGGTCAGATTGTCATTGTCATGGGCAAATGAATATAAAATCAAGGTGACAAATCTATTAACTAACACCTTTCAAGGCTTAAATCACTATACTTTCTAAAAATATGTGATTTCAGAAAAAAAAATTAGGATGTCCCAGAAAGTGTAACCCATTATTATGGCAGCACCCCCCATTTCTTCTTTTCTAGGTCATCCCATGTTATTTCTTGATCCCCCTGGGTTACCCTAGATACCCCTTGGAACTGACCTCTTATTCCCAGAGGTGACCTTCCTTGCTACAAGGGGCCACCTTCTCTCTATCTTTAAGTCAATTTCTAGATTTTCATGGCATCCTTAGCTTGTTTTTGTCATTTCTGGCCCTCAAACACACCTGTAGAACCCTATCCTTGTGGGTTGCCATTTGTCATTTCTTGATCCCCATGGGTGACCCTTAACCACCAGCATTGACCTGCCCTATCAAAAGGGCTGACCCAGCTGTGTTTAAAATGTGAATTTCTCTTCAATTTTGTGCCTAAATTTGCTTCAAACTGAGCCCTGATTGCCTGAGTCACCTTCCCTAACTGATCATCAACTTTTCTTGATTGAGTCAAGGATCCCAATCACTCCATTTTAACTTGAAATAAATTCTTCTCTTCTCTCAATAAATCTCATGCTAACTCCATTTCTTCTTCTGTGAAAGACTATCAAATCCCATTCACTCCCTAATCAGGCTTGTTCACTCCTCAATAAGGCATGTTAACTCATAAATCAATTGACTTAACTCTTTAATCAACTCCACCTCTTATGAGCTCTCCCTATTGCAAGTATGGGCCTAATCGGTGTTGTCATTAATGTCAACATACTCATGTTGCATTGATGAGAAGGATTAGATGAGCTGTGTGCTGAGGATATTGAGAAAATAAGTCTCAATCAGGAACAGTGAAGAACAATGATGACAAGAAGGTGAAAGTCCTCAATAGGTTGAGGATTAGAGGATGCGGTTTAAAAGGTTTTTATATATAAGTCTTGAGATGCTCCAGTCAAGATTTCAGAGGTCCGCATGAAGATCTAAAGAAGTTATGGTCACTTAAGTAGAACCGATTCTGGCAGGTGTTCAGAGGTGACAGAGGGCCACATATAGGTCTGGTGAGATTTGGTATTTCATTATCCCATTCCACGGATCTGAGGGAGTGTTGACGACGTCCATGTGAAGTATCAACTAGATTAGCTAGTGGGTTGAAGGTCTGGAAGAGCCTATTCATTTGTGACAGTGATGACAGACTGTGTTCTTGTAGCTCTAGATGAAGGAGAGAAGAATTCCAGTAGGATGATGAAGTGTGGATGTTTTTGGTGATTCAGGGAAGGTTATGATGATCGTTGGATCATGTTCAGTTAATGTTGGTGGTCCTTATTGAAGTTAGAGTTTGCATTTGAAGAATAACCATGGATATTGGTGTTCTTCTTGAGACTGGCTGACCAGATGTATTACATGTCTTGCGGATGTTCTTGTAGATGTTTTCCGACATAGATGATTGTTCCTAAGTCAATTTCTTGTATAAATAAGGGTTTGTGAATTTATTTTGAAGTATGTGTTGCGGTGATGAGTGTGTGGTAGCGAAGAGAAGTACGAAAGGCAGAGCAGAAGTATTGGGCTTAAATGGAACTATTTCAAGCATGCCGAAGATGCTATTCTCCAGTTCATAAAGGTGATACTTATTCCTTTGTAGACAGTGTGTCTCTTGTAGGCAGTGAGCCTCTTGTGAGCAATGTGCTCGGGTAGTAAGCCCTAATTGGCATGTACCATTTTGTTCTTTCTATTCTTCTAACAGAGAATACATTCTTGGGTTAATCACCCTATGGTTTTTCCCTTAACCAGGTTTTCCACGTCAAAATCTTGGTGTCATATGTGTTGATATGTTTCTGCTTCTGATTTAAATGCATTATGGTTCATGATTAATATTATGCTAACCACTAAAGAAGATTCAAGTGTTTAAAAAGGGAAAGTTTCACACAACTGATTCACCCCCCTCTCAGTTGTATGCCCTAAGTCTAACAATTGGTATAAGAGCTAAGTTCCTCTAAAAGGAGCTTAACTGCTTGAGGAGATCCAAGATGTTGTCATACAAGAAGGATAGTCTGAAGTTTGATGGAACCAACTTTTCTCTTTGGAAAGGTCGCATGAAATGTCACTTGCAGTGTATGGGAAATGCATACTGGTCCATGGTCACAAAAGCGTATGTACCTCCACAGGGTGGTCCGACAACCCTAAATGAAATCACAGATGTTGAAAACAATCTGTGGACCAAAGAGGCTCTTCGAAGCACATTAACTGACTCAGAGCTCTCAAATGTTATTGACCTACCAACTGCCTATGAGATCTGGATTAAACTGGAACTTTTGCATGAAGGAGATGAGTATGTTAAATGTGCAAGGTTACAGAGTCTAAAAGGGAAATTTGAAAAACTGAAGACGAGAGATGATGAAAATATTACCACTTTTATGCCAAGAGTGAATGAGCTGGTTTGTGGAATTAGAAATTCTGGTGGAGTCTTGGATGAAAATGAGATTGTTGGTAAGATTCTCAGATCCCTTCCTACCTCTTACAAAATCAAGGTTGCTGCCATTGATGAATTCAGAGCCCATACAACTGTCACAAGAGACCAATTGGCTGGCAAACTGGTTGCTTTTGAAATGACCAAATTTGGAGATGATCCCCCCAAAACTAAATCTGCATTCAAAGCCAATGCCTCTGTGAAAGGTAAACAAGGATTTGATCTAGGAGAGAACTCATCAAGGAATTTGTCATTGTATGGAAAAGAAAGAAAAAACCTGGAAGAAGAAGAAGTAGAAACTGCTCAACTTGAAGCCCTAATTGCAAAGAGATTGCCAAGAGGATCTGGTAAGTATGAAGGAAAATTGCCTTTTAAGTGTTTTAACTGCAATAAGATTGGTCATTTTACCTCAAAATATCCGAAAAGATTTTCAAAGCCAAATCCTAACAAATCAAGGTTCCAAAAGAATTGTTACTATGTTCATGAAGAAGATGATAATGAAGGAGTAACAGATGACGAATCAAAGACAGGAAACAAATCTGGAAGTGAATGGGTGTTTATTGCCATGAAGGAAGAAGAACCAATATCCTTTGTATCTATCAATCATAAAGTTGTAGAAAGAGCTCTAGCTACCCAAGTTGAAGAAAAGAATGATTGGGTCATTGACAGTGGTTGCTCTCACCACATGATAGGTGACAAGAATAAGTTCATAGATTTGGAAAGGTATGAAGGAGGAGTGGTGAAGTTTGGTGATAATTCTGCTAGTAGAATTAGAGGAAGAGGAACTATTTCTTTTAATAGAAGAAACAAAACTGGTAATGTACTGTATGTTGAAGGTTTGAAGCACAATCTTCTCAGTGTTGGACAGCTCGTGGACAAAGGCTATGATCTTCAATTCAAGGATGGAAAATGCAAAATCCTTGAAAGATCCAGAACAGAGATTGCATCCGATACTCAAACTAAAGGTAATATCTTCCACTTGGTTGGTACTGGTAAAAGCTGCTTATTTGTTCAAGTTGATCAGAGTTGGTTATGGCATAGAAGGATGTGTCATGTGAATTTTGATAATATCATCAAGATAAGCAATACTCAGGTTGTAAGAGATCTTCCAAAATTGGTGAAACCTACTAATAGTTTGTGCAAGGAATGTCAGTTGGGTAAGATGAGCAGAGTCACATTCAAAAGCAAGGAACTGTCTTCTACCGGACCATTGTACTTAGTTCACACTGACCTTTGTGGTCTGGTAAGAACTAGAAGTATTCAAGGTGATAGATACTTCATGTTGCTAATAGATGACTATCCCCGGATGATGTGGGTAACCTTTCTAAAGGAGAAATCAGAAGCTCTTGAGAAATTCAAAATATTCAAGGCTATGGTAGAAAATGAAACAAGAATAAAGTTGAAATGTCTGAGGTCTGATAGAGGTGGAGAATTCACATCCAGTGAGTTCATAGAATTTTGTGAGAAACATGGAATTAAGAGACAGTTGTCTGCTCCGAGGACTCCACAGCAGAATGGAGTAGTGGAAAGAAAGAACTAGACCATCCAGGAAGCATCAAGGACTATGATGATGGAAGCAAATGTTCCTCAGATCTATTGGAGAGAAGATGTCAGCACTGTAGTCTATACTCTTAATCGAGTACAAATTAGAAGCAATACTGGTAAGACCCCTTATGAACTCTGGTTTGGCATTACTCCTACTGTAAGATATTTCAGAGTCTTTGGTAGCAAATGTTACATCAAAAGAGATGAAGATTTAGGCAAGTTTGATGCTAGAAGTGATGAAGGAATATTCTTGGGTTACTCTACTCAAAGCAAAGCATACCGGTGTTATAACAAGAGACTAAGAAAGATGATAGAAAGTACAAATGTGAAGGTTGATGAGGGAATAGAGAAACCCTCAAGGTTTTATGAGTATGATGAAGATGATCAGAATGGTGTTCTGGTTCAAGGAGCTCAATCCTCTCCTGAAAGTCAGATTCAGACTGATCTGGTAAATCAGGAAGAAGAGATAGGTCTGAATGAGCCTGATCAAGAAGCAGAAGTGCAAGAAACTCCCAAAGTTCCAAGGTATGTAAGACTGAACCACTCTGGAGATCAAATCATAGGTGACAAAAGCAAAGGTGTGCAAACTAAAAGGAAAATTGCTCAAAATTTAGATGAATATTATCTGATTTCAAAGATTGAACCTAAGACAATAAATGAAGCCTACAATGATGAAAATTGGACCAAAGCAATGGAGGAAGAGTTGATGCAAATTGAGAAAAATCACACTTGAGATCTTGTTCCTAGACCTAGAAACAAGAATGTGATTGGAACCAAATGGGTCTTCCGGAACAAACTAAATGAAGTTGGTGAAGTAATCAGAAATAAAGCCAGATTAGTCTGTAAAGGCTACTCTCAAATAGAAGGGATTGATTTTGAAGAAACCTTTGCTCCGGTGGCAAGAACTGAAGTAGTCATACTATTTCTTGTATTTGCTGCCTTCAAGGATTTCAAAGTGTATCAGATGGATGTCAAATTTGCTTTCCTAAATGGTGAATTAGAAGAAGAAGTGTACATTGAACAACCGGATGGATTTCAGTTATCTGAGCATGGTGATATGGTCTGCAAATTAAAGAAGGCACTGTATGGTCTAAAGAAAGCTCCAAGAGCATGGTATGAAAGGCTGGACAAACATCTTTTGAAGATTGGTTTCAACAAAGGTACTACTGATAGTAACCTATATTTCAAAATTGATCATGAAAACATCTTGATTGTTGAAGTATTTGTTGATGACATCATCTTTGGAGGAAGAGATAGTATGTGTAAAACCTTTGCAAATCAAATGAAAAGTGAGTTTGAAATGTCAATGCTCGGTGAAATGAATTTCTTCTTGGGTCTACAAATTACTCAGACAAAGAAAGGAATCTTTATCTCTCAGACCAAATATGTGAAAGAATTGTTGAGGAAATTTGGAATGGAAGATTCAAAGCCAATGAACACTCCCATGGCAACTGGATGTAAGCTGAGCAAAGATGATGACTCTCCTAAGACAGATCAGACAAAGTACAGATCAATGATTGGAGGATTATTGCATCTCACTCAAACTAGACCAGATATAATGCAAGCTGTTGGTCTTGTGGCGAGATTCTAGGCTGATCCCAGAGAATCTCATGTCATGGCAATCAAAAGAATTTTTAGGTACTTAAAAGGAACAGTTGAGTATGGTCTGTGGTATCCTAGAAATCATAATTTTTCTCTTCATGCATATACAGATGCAGATTGTGCATGAGATGTGGATGATAGGAAGAGTACAAGTGGAGGAGCATTCTTTTTAGGAAAAATGTTGGTTTCTTGGCTAAACAAGAAACAAGAGGCAATATCCCTATCTACAACTAAAGTAGAATACATTGTAGCAGCAGGAAGTTGCACTCAAGTTTTGTGGATGAAACAGATGCTAAGAGATATTCAAGTAGAATATGAGGAGCCTATCACAATTTTCTGTGATAATTCAAGTGCAATAAAATTTCTAAGAATCTGGTGTTGCATTCTAAAACTAAGCATATATCTATCAAGTTTCACTTTCTGAGAGAGCAAGTGAACAAGGGTGAAGTCAGATTGGAGTATGTGCCCTCCAAGGATCAGCTTGCAGATATTTTTACTAAACCTCTTCCCAAGGACTCTTTTGAGTATCTTAGGGAGAAGTTAGGGGTTATTGCCCCTTGGTGATAAACTAGGATGCACTGATGTGCATCAATCTGGTGGATATCACAGTCATATCTTGTGATTCGAATCGATGATAAGGGAGCTGCTACTTAGGGGGAGCAGCTGGTATGTTATGAAGTAGTGAAGTTACAAGTATGAGCCCTTTGCCATTGATGTCAAAGGGGGAGAGAAGACATGTGCAAAATAAGTGGTTGTTGATCAAAGGGGGAGCAATAAAGGGAGAGAAGACATGTGAATAGTTGTTGCTATTAGGGGGAGTTGTAACAGCAAGGAGAAGTTCTTATCTTGATGGTTTTTCACATCATATGTTGCCATCAATGACAAAGGGGGAGATTGTTGCAAGTATGGGCCTAACCAGTGTTGTAATTGATGTCAACATACTCATGTTGCATTAATGAGAAGGATTAGATGAGCTGTGTGCTGAGGATATTGAGAAAATAAGTCTCAATCAGGAACAGTGAAGAACAGTGATGACAAGAAGGTAAAAGTCCTCAATAGGTTGAGGATCAGAGGATACGGTTTAAAGGGTTTGTATATATAAGTCTTGAGATGCTCCAGTCAAGATTTTAGAGGTCTACATGAAGACCTGTAGAAGTTATGGTCGCTCAAGTAGAACCGGTTCTGGCAAGTGTTCAGAGGTGACAGAGGGCCCCAGATAGGTCCGGTGAGATCCAGTATTTCATTATCCTATTCTGTGGATCTGAGGGAGTATTGAGGATGTCCATGTGAAGTATCAACTAGATTAGCTCGTGGGTTGAAGGTCCAGAAGAGCCTATTCATTTGTGACAGTGATGACAGACTGTGTTCTTGTAGCTTCAGATGAAGGAGAGAAGAATTCCAGTAGGATGATGAAGTGCAGATGTTTTTGGTGATTCAAGCAAGGTTATGATGATCATTGGATCATGTCCAGTTAATGTTGGTGGTCCGTATTGAAGTTAGAGTTTGCATTTGAAGAATAACCACGGATATTGGTGTTCTTCTTGAGACTGGCCGACCGGATGTATTACACATCTTGCGGATGTTCTTGTAGATGTTTGCCAACTTAGATGATTGTTTCTAAGTTGATGTCTTGTATAATTAAGGGTTTTTGAATTCATTTTGAAGTGTGTCTTGTGGTGATGAGTGTGTGGTAGTGAAGAGAAGTGTGAAAGGCAGAGCAGAAGTATTGGGCTTAAATGGAACTGTTTCAAGCATGTTGAAGATGCTATTCTCCAGTTCATAAAGGTGATACTTATTCCTTTGTAGATAGTGTGTCTCTTGTAAGTAGTGAGCCTCTTGTGAGAAGTGTGCTCAGGCAGTAAGCCCTAATTGGCATGTGCCATTTTGTTCTTTCTATTCTTCTAACAGAGAATACATTCTTGGGTTAATCGCCCTGTGGTTTTTCCCTTAACTAGGTTTTTCATATCAAAATCTTGGTGTCATATGTGTTGATATGTTTCTATTTTTGATTTAAATGCATTATGGTTCATGATTAATATTATGCTAATCATTTGATGAAAGGTATTCATCCTGGTAACTCTTGTGAGCCTCTTTTAGAGAGGATAAAGTTGAGACTACAATCTTGGAAGAACAACTGGTTGTCTTGGGTGGGGAGACTAACCCTTATCAAAGCAGTCTTAGCAGCTATGCCCATTTATCTGTTGTCCTATTTACCTCTGGTTGGAAAATCTACTAGGAGCTGACACAGATAATGAGGAATTTCTTTCAGAAAGGTTCTTCAGAATAGTTTAAATTCCTTGTCAAATGGAAGAAAATTTGTGAACAGAAAGAAAAAGATGGGGTCGGGGTGAAGGACCTTTTAAGGCAAAACATAGCTCTTGGAGCAAAGTTGGTTTGGCAAATTCATAATAACCCAAACCTCAAATGGGTTCAGCTTTTGAAAAATAAATATCTCGATGGGGAAGATTTAAGTATCTTCACTTCTAGATAGTTACCTACTGGGTCAAGAATTTGGAATTTCATTAGGAAGAGCAGGGATTTAATTCTCAACCACCTCACCTAGGAGATCAAGGAAGGGAGAGAAGCAAGGTTCTGGGAAGACTCATGGGAAGGCTTTCTAGTTTTAGACAGAATTTAGGCATTGGCACCTATATGGAATGCTACTAAATTGATTTGGGGAGACAAAGTCTATAATTACTTTACCTTTCCCCTCTCGGTTAATGATCCACCCAGTTAGAGAAGTGTTTGAGGTCTGGGTTTGGATCCCAGTTTGGTAGCTCAGTTTGAGGAAGAAATGGATAAAGGCTCTCTCAGTCATAGAAGGGGTAGGGATAGGCTAAGATGGAACGCCTCAGCCTCAGGAGAGTACACAGTTAGAGATGGTTATCGGGCTCTAGCAGGTACAATAAATCCTTTGGGTATACTTCCATCAAAGCTATGTTGGAACAAACATTGTTTACCCAAAGCAGGGGTCTTTTTGTGGGTAGCCTGTCAAGGTAAGGCACTGACAGCTAATAGGTTAAGAAGGATGGGCTTTGAGGGTCCTTCGAGATGTGTGCTATGTCAAGAAGCAGAAGAGAATGGGGATCATCTTTTCCTTCATTGTCTGTTTACTAGCAAAGGGTGGCAATGGCTTTGTAACAAGCTCCATTGGAGCTCAACATTTTCCAATAATCTACAGGAATGGTTGATTGCCTGGCCGATGTTGGCTCCAAAATCGATGTTCGCAGGTCTTTGGGTGTTGGCCCTTGCAATCTTGGTATGGGAGATTTGGAAAGAACGCAACAGGAGAATTTTTCAAGTAAAATTGAATCAAGCATTGTAGAAACAGTGAATTCCAGACTAGTAGATAGCATCTCCTCCAATCTACTCTTCTCTGGTTGGGATTTGGATATGATGAAAAATTGGAAAGGGCTTGCCCCGACCCCTCAGGTTGGCATTAGGGGTCTCAAAACTTTGGAAGCTAGAAAATTAGTTTGATGGTCTCCTCCAGAGGTAGGATGGCAAAAACTAAACTTCGATGGTACTTCGTGAGGAAATATGGGACCTTCAGGTGTAGGGTGTATCATTAGAGATTCAACAGGAGAGACGGTGGGAAGACTTGCCACTCCCTTCATTAGTGGTTCCAATAATTAGGCCGAGATTCAGGCCTTACTCCTAGGCTTAAGGCTATGTAGGGAGCTCGGCATCAGAAATCTTGACATAGAGGGAGACATGTTGATTGTTATTAACAGGCTTAGAAGTAAGAAATTAGTCAATTGGAGGCTCCAAGCTAAACTCGAGTAGGCTCTTGCCCTGTTAGAAGGTTTTGATAAAGTCTCGATCAACCACATTTATAGAGAAGGAAATCAAGAAGCGGATAGACTGTCCAACCTAGGGGCGGACGAGGTCTCTTTCAAAGAGGTCTACACTCGAACAGGTTCTGATTAGCTTCATTCAGGTTTGTGTGGGTGGCTGGGAGGGAGCCTTGCCACCTTAGCATGAGGTGGCAAGGCTGTGCTAGGGGTATAGGGGTAGAAGTTATAATGATCTGAAAGGGTGGGTAATGGCACGAGTAGATTTGACTGCGGCATTCATTCCTCACAGTGGCTTTGCATGATGACAGCTAGCTTTCTCCACATAGGAGGATTTCAAGAAGGTTTTGGCAGTAGTGTTTTAAACGGCTGGCAACAGTTCTCCACAGTGTTCTTTCCACTGGACTCAGATTGATGCTGACTTATTTCGCTGTTATCTTCTTAGCGGATGCTATTCAGTGTGGTGGAATGGATACGCCAGTGCGCCTCACCAGTTGAAAGCAGCAGATGGCCTTCTTCGGAGACATCACTGAACTTCGGCTAATGAGAATGTTATGCAGGTCTGATGCATTGATGTTGGGGGCAGTGAAGATGATATTAGGTAGGATGTTTTTGGAGAATGGAGAGCGACACAGGGTGGACACATATATTACTTCCAGGGCTTTGGCGATGCTGCTCAAATTGGGAATGGATAAACAACTGGTGAAGTCCATCATGCAGGGTGTCTTTAATGCTGAGCATTTGGGGGATATGGAAGTCACGTTACAAATGGTGAGCTTGGGGTCTGGCATTCTGCGGCTGAAGGATTGGCATTTGTTCGATGATTCTGGTGTAGTCATCAAGCTTTACCCCTTCATCTTGGATGTCTGGGGATTTGACCTGATTCTACTAAAGGACCAAGTGACACTAGCAGTCAGCTACATCAAAAAGGCTCTGGGCCTGGAGGTGGTCGATGGGCTCGACTAGGTGGAGGACTTCCATAAGCTACTTGCATCCGTTAATACTTAGCTCAGTTTACTCCATCAGCTCCATTTTGTATAGCTGGAGCCACAATTATGCTAGTATAGGTATAGGTAGCTTCCTCTGTAATTATGTTCAATGACCCTGTGTGGTCTTTCTACTAGCTTACTCAACTCTCATAGACATAATGTCAATCTCAGGCTAGCGATGAAAGGCTGATGAAATGTAATCTCTTTTTGAAATTTCTCAATATAATACTGCTATTACGGATCAAAAAAAAATATTATGCTAATCACTAAAGAAGATTCAAGTGTTAAAAAGGGAAAGTTTTGTACAACTAATTCACCCCCCCCTCTCAGTTGTATGCCCTAAGTCTAACACTCCCAACCTATAAATACCTCTCACCTCTTCATTATTTTTTAGAGTTGGAGAATGCTCTTCTCATCTTCACAAGATTTTTTGAGCTTCTTCATAGAAATTTGAGCCTTTTTTTTCCTTTCTCTATTTTTCATTTTTCCAAAGCTTCAAAGCTTTCTCTTAGGAGTTAAATTTGTTTTTGTATCCACTTGAAAAGATTTTATTTTTCTCTCCATTAGCATTTTCATGATCATTGTAGGACTTATGTGACTTTTGTTTCATGTTTCAGAAAGTTTTCCAAGCTTTCAAAAGCTTCAAGAGCATTGTTATGCTCTTAAATTTCTCTCAAGTTGTAGCCATTGCACTCACATACTGATTTCATAGCATTCATAGCTCCTCGAGCTCTCTCAATTGAACATTTTTAGATTTCAAATCTCAAGCCATTTTAAATCAATTTCTCTCTTCATCCTTGTTGCCAAGAGGAAGACCCCACTGCTATAGAGGAGAAAGGGGTTGCCACATATAAGGATTTTTTAGGATCATTCAAAGCTCATGCACCAGATTCACAATAGGTTCTTTAATGCTTTCATAGTAATTAGCTAATCAAATTGCTCTTCAAGAAAGTAAGTGCATTAAGTGCAACTTTAAACATAAAAGTCCTTTTTGTTTAAAATTATTCTAAGCTAGATGAATAGAACTCATAGACTCTTATGAGGGCCTAAATTTGATGCCCAAATGGTCATATTTAGATATTTTTGTCATAAAATACAATCATAATTTTAAAAAGATCATATCATATGGGACTAAAGATTTGAATAGATTGGAAGAAAAGATTTGAATACACTGACAAAGTTTATATAGAATTATGGTGATAAATGTGTATTTAATTTATATATAAATCTATTTACACTGAGATATATCATAGTATTTTAATGGTATCTTTGAATAGGTAACCATCCTAGAAAAATTGCTTGACAAGAAAGGTTGCCCATTGAATTTAAGTGTTGGCTCCTATTTTGTCTATTTACATTTTTTTTTATGGTGTTCTCATTACCTAGATAAATGTCCTTATGTAGATAAGTAAAACAAGAAAGAGTTCATTTTTCATGGCTTTTACTTATAACTATTAACCTTGTAATTCCCCCTCCCTAATTTTATTAATCTATCATTGACGACCCATTTAATCCTAGAAAATCAATTTCTATAGGTTACCACCTTGTCTAAGAAGGGAGAGTAGCAGACAACTAACACTTACTATAGCCACCTATATTTCCTATAATGAAATTCTAGTAGGTTCATGGGATTATCGAGGGAGTTGTGCCTACTCAAGGGAGAGATAATGCTAATTACATTTATTTATTAATAAAAGACATGGGAGGAGTTGTGTCCCTTGGAAAAGAAGGGTATAAAGAGAGTTCAAGCAAGGAAAATGGTCTCATTATTGAAACATTTTTATATATCTAGTGTTATCTCTTGAGGAGAATAGACTGTGTTTTAAACCATCTATGTTAATTAAAGTTAAAGAGCAACATCATTTTTGACTTACACCCCAAAAGAAGATTAAAAGAAGGGTAAATTAAATGAGTTAGAGAATATATTCACCTAAGGCTATATATGTGGCCAAGGTGCCCTACTCTAGTAAAAGGGGAAACACAACCCTAATTAGGGCACACCCCCTTTGCTCCATTCATTACTTTGTCTTTCCTTTCTATTTTTTTCTTCTTTATTTTGTAACCTAATCTCTCCTATGGCAATGGCAGCCAAGATGAAGGGTTCCAACATAGGTGAAAATCTGAGCATATTTTCTTTATTTAGTCTCCATTGAATCGCTCACCTAGAGTCATTACTTGTTTCGCTATCTTTTTCTATATATATATTTTTTCTTCTCTAACGTCCACAGAGAGGAAGCTGAGGGTAGCATCCTGCATAGGCGTCCAACTCTTACAACTCTTAGTTTTGTTTTCCTTTTTTAAAATTTATTTCTTTTTCTGAGTACTTCCCAAGCACCCCCAGAAGATGGGATGGCCTCTACAAGTTCACCTTGCACAGAGGGGGTCGGGGCATCTCTGGACAAGGTCATCCTTCTCTCTAGTATCATTTCCTTTTAATACATAAGGAAGACAAGTCAGATACAGAGGCAGTTGTGAGGTTATCTATGTTGATGTCTCCTATGCTCTCCTTTTTGGTTTCATTTTTGCATACTACAGAATTTTCTCTTTTTATTTTCACTACATATGAGTCTGATCTTGCCCTAACCAAAAGGGCTAACATAATGATTTATTTACTATTGTGTAGATGGAGTGAGTTTTGGATAGAGGAACTCAATGTATGGTTAACACCAGCCACGCCTTGCTAAGGCCTAGTCAAGAGGTGGCCACTTGCCAGAAACCCCCCCCAAAAAAAAATGTATCCAGACATGCATTATTTTGCCATGATGTCACCCCTTCTCTTCACTCCCATCATTTATGATACAACTAGGAGAAGGATAGTTTTGATAGAACTTTGAAAACATGATGAATTAAATTAGGTTTTCTCTACAATCAAGACTTACATAGAAAGGTTAGAACTTCTTTGGTTCATACTATGATATTTTTTTTTGCACACCAAGAACCTAAATGACGAACTTAACAGTACCTTGTTGTCCTTTTGACAGGATTATAAGAGCTATTTCTAAACACTTTTAAAGTTGTGAAGTAGAGCTTAGAATAAATCCTATTGGAAGTAATTAAACTTATTCTACAGAATTTTATTTAGATTCAACTTGCATATCAATAGGAATTGAAATATAATTTAAAGCTATCAATATAAAAAGCATTTTATTTACTTATTTATTTCTTTTTTTTCTTAAACAAGTACAAAATTACCATTAATACGGTTTCCCTTCCAATGGAACACTTAACATATCACCAGGATCAACATAATATTAGCTCTATACTAGGTTAAAACATAGCTTGCACAGACAATGTTAAACCTATCGTTATACATCGCATAAGTACTAGATTTTCTTTCTATAGAGATGTTTAACTTCTTGACAACTTCCCAAGATAGCATGTCAACACAGCCAGAGTTCCTTTCCATAACTTGCAGAAAACTTGCAACAAGGCTAAAACTCCTTTGTGTACCTAGTGGAGGCTCACCTCCCAACTTAGGACATAAACTGTCCACCCCTGAGCTAAGGGAAAACACATGGAGACTAGGGGAAAAAAACAACACAGGTGTCTACACAACTTAGCTTCATAGGTTATCTTCACAACTCATTTACACAACTTATTACACATAGATTATTCACCCAGTTTCACACATCACAAGTCTGACACATATTCTTTTATGTATACACATTCCACAACACACAGGACATAACATAATTTCTACAACACATAACCCAGTTTCTCAATCACATTAACATGCATATTTATACGACAACATAGGACACAAGAATAAACTGAGGGGAATTTCAAATTAAACCTTCTACTAAAGAGGGAGGGAATATTTATGCTTTTAGAGAGTAGGAACATAGGAGACACTTTACTGAACATACTACACAAGAGAAATAGAAATCTCACCCCAATACACAAGACACAAAACAACAACAAATAATTTATTTCCTAGCATCATTTCAAAATAGTCAACAAATACAAAGTTCAATTCACCTATAAATTCTACATTATTTTTTAATTCTAAACCAAGGATTGATGCCTACCTTGTCGAGTTCACAAAATTTGTAGAGATTGCTTAAATTCTACATACATCTCTTCCTCCTCTAGTTTACTCTTTTCCCACAGCTAAGCTTCTTGGTAGAAGATTTACCCTCCCATTCAATAGAAGGATTACACTAGCACCCTGAGGAAAAATATAGTAGATAGTGATAGATAGGATACATCAACCCTATTTCCCCATAAAAGCATAAAATAAAACCTTAGACACTTCTCCTGTTGTGGTTCTACTTATCCACCCTTAGGTCTTAACACATAATTTTTGACTCATCCTTTCCAAATTTCGTCACCCTTTTTGGGAGAAAATAAAAAATTTCCAAAAATTGATTTTTTTATTAAATATGCCCCCCAAAAGATGCCCAAAGCCTAGCCTTATGTCTAGGCTCTTAAGATTTAAAATTTATGCAATAATTTCCTTGTTTAAATTATTTTTACAACCTCAAAAGGAAAAGAGAGGAAATAATTTTATATGCCACACATCACACACATCACATGACCAACATGGGTTTTACACCACTCAACACACAACTTGCATAGATTTTACACCACACTATACATAACTAACATTGGTTTTACAACACCAAGGACCTGAGTCTCTCCAAATAGAGTAGGTTGGCTCAACTAGTTATTCACAATAAAGACCCCATGTGTTTTACCCATGTCCACTAGCTAACCAACACATGTACACTTGTTTTAAATGTTAGTTAATGTCACAAGTATCATAGCTGAAGCAACAACCAACAACATTAATTAATTCATCAATAACAACTTCCCTTCAAGTAAGCATACCTATAGCAGATCTTCATTTCAAAATGAAAAATCATAATTTAAATAATGAATCATAGAATTACATCGTGAAGTAAATATTACACAAGATATCAACATAAAACATCAGACAGTATTTGACCACAACATGTTCCTTATCATAACAATGGTTAATCTGACCACATCTATGTTTAGACAATCATCATGCATCAAAAGAGTATATCAAAGACCATGATCTAACAAGTGTTGACACATAATGTCTCACATCCATTAAATGTGGTAGTCAAGATGTGTGGTTACCTATACAACTTTTCCTAACCTGTCATCATAGAAACATATCATAGATAATGTATGCATATAAAGGAATGTGCTTCATAAACAATTCATTAAAGGACTAAAATTCTTTATCTTTATCATGAGAGAGAGCAACAAATAACACCACCAGTTCTTAACTAAATTCATCAATGCACCAAGAGCCAGAAAGAATGGAATATGGACTAGAAGTTGATTTATAATTAGTTCAAAGAACCTTTAAGGAAAAGGCATTCCCATCCATAGGATAAAACAGATGATAATGTTGAAGACGCAAGGATTGGGTGCTATTAAAAGCATTTATTCCAACATGTGATATAGGAAAGAGTAAAGGCTAAGGACAATAACCTATAGAATATATGGTAAAGGATGTATCAATTTGAAGTAGAAGAAAAAGTGGGTGGTTACCAAAGAGAAGCCAAATTTCACATAAGTGGCATGTGCCCCAAGGTAAATATTTTCCAATGGTTATGTATTCCTATAATCTAGATATTAATTCCATAATAGAATATAATTGACGAACATAGATTGACTAACAATCATCTAGGCAATCTACATGATATTGGTAGTAAGGTCTTATAATAACAATATCACTAGGGAAGGTTTGAGTGGGCTTATATGTAGCATTACAATGTGTCAACTGGAGACCCTAGCCCCCTCTAACAGAAAGAGACAATGAGGAGAAGGAGAGGAGTCATAGAGTGGAGAGGAAGAGGATGAAGACTAGGAGGAGGCTTTTGTAGCACAAGATATAGGATGACAACAATTAAGGGATGATGGCCAATTGCTATAGAGAAGAGGTCTAGAGACCTACGTGGACTAACAAAAGTGCCACCATCATCTAATGGTGTGCCTATTCAAACAAACTGAGGGGAGATGAGCAGTGCTAGTGTTTTGAGGCTCACCTTGGTTCCATCAACAAAGGCAATGACTAGATTGAGATCCTAAATAGGAAATTGGGGAACCAGGTAAAAAATGTGTTTTGAGCATTATAGTTTGAGTAGTATACTAAATGTGATCTTTTATTTACCTTGATTTTGATATGGTGACGTAACTAGTGATATATTTGTTTACTTCTTGTTGTACACACATGGGAGAGGTTCGACCTCATAGGTCGATTCATAGTGGAGATGGTGCCTATTATCCATCTCAAGCAAAGTGTGAAGGTTTTGTACAAGCAAATAAATACTCTTAGGTGACACATGGGCATTTTTGAGCTCATGGTGTAGTTGAGGGCTGCATACAAGGAGACTAGGGTTAATGGGGATTGAGCTGCTATCAAGATTATGTCCTTGAATATAGAAAAAGACTAGGATATGACAACAAAAAATAGTGTGGAGGCCACATGTGATGCTCTTTAGAGCATTTTGGACCATAGTAGAGTTGACATATAGAGAGTTCATTGTGCACCAAGTATCAATCTAGACAATCCAAGGGTGGTAGCCTAATGGAAGAGGGAAAAAACTACAAGATGAGGTGACGAGGCTACAATAGAGTGATCTTTGGTTCATGAGTGAGGTAGTAATGTTGAGCTGCATGCTGACGAGACTAGAGGTGTAGAGTGGGTCTCAAACCAATTCATAATCTGTAAACTCAAGTTAGAAGCCTTCAGTACAACAACCACTACTTTGACCTGAGGGCTCCAACAATCATGCCCTTCAGTGTGATACAGATATATGTATATATATTTTTGACATAAACCACTGTTTGATTCAGTGGTGGTTTTTTTGTATAGGATGTATCGATACACTATCAAGTATAGATGAGATTTTGAGATTTTTATTGAAATATTTGTGTTGCCAATTTTTATTTCTTCGTATACATGCTTTAGATGTTTCCTATGATTATCATGTATATGTTCTTAAAATTGTTTAATTAAATGCTATAATGATCTAATCAAATAATGGATAATGAAAGTTGTTTAATCAAATGCTATAAAAATCTAATTAAATGCTATAAAAGATCTAATTAAATGATTTAAGTGAATTAATTAATAATTTGCATGATTAAATAATGCATATGGTAAAGAAACTAGAGTAATTTCTATTTATAATACAAACTACAACTATTATTCAAGACAAAAAGAATTTTGTTGAGAATAGAAACAAAATGTGTGTAGAAGAATGTAAAGTATGTAAAAGGCTAAACAAACAAATGCATTGTGTTTTAACAAGATAAATTTTATACTCATATAGAATACAAAATGTAAAGGGAACCATAGCATGAAGTAATTATATGCTCATGATTCAATGACATAAGATTAAAAATGACAAATTTCTAAGGACTATCATGTTATTGAAATGCCACATAAAAGGAATGAACTCAAGAATGACCACAATGTAAATGCATAGCATTAATAGGTTCTTTGACAGTCTTATCATCCATCATAGAGATGCCATATTCTCTAGAACAATATATTGAGGTTACAATGGAAGGGCTTGACTAGCTCGGACTGTGATTTCCTTTCCCACAAGCTAGAGCATTCATATTGCACTAATTTTTTTACAAATTCAAGTAACCTACTTCGAATGAGTGATGTAGAACTCATTCATTATAGTTGTGATTGATATTTTTGTAAGATTGGAGATTTTTTAGAGCATTAATATGATACTCATTGAGCATATAAAACTATTTAAGTTGTTCATGATAGGTATTGTCATCAAGGATGCCTTGAAGGGAAACTTGCAAAGAGGGATTTTCAACTCTAAATGCATGATAACATCAGAACCATTGATGAGATTATATGGTGTAGCACCTATAGCCATAAAATATTCTTTTTATAGGCCATAATGCATAGGAGACTTCAGTGTCCCAATAATTACCATGTTTATTCAGAGTTTTTTGAATAATTTGTTCAATTATTTTATTGGAAGCCTCAACCTTACCATTGGATTGAGGGTAATATGGTGTAGAGAATCATTAATAAATGCAAAATTTCTCAAGGAATTGCTTCACATCTTTTTTCTTTAATGAGGTACCATTATCAAAAATAAAGGTGGAATGTAATCTCAAATGAGAAATAATGTTAAAACCAATAGATCACCTCAATAGTCATGGATCAAAGTGGAAAAACTTCAACCTATTTCATGAAATAGTCTATTACAATGATGATGAATGTATGACCTTGAGAAGAGGAAGGAGAAATTTTTCTGATCACATCGAAGCCCTAGACTAAAGTTGGCCAAGGTGATGCCTGGGCATGAAGTGGTTGTGTAGGAGATTGAATCAGGTTACTATGCTATTGAGATTGAGGGTATTTCTTTAAAAAAGTAAAGGAATCTTGTTCCATGCTTTTCCAGTAGTACCCCATTTGAAAGCTTCTAAACTAAGGATCTACTACCAAAATGCTCCATACACAACCCAAAATGGGCCTCTTTAAAAGCAATGGGTATTTCAAACTTAGTCAGACAATAGAAAATGAGGTTGTTGTATCCTTAGTGATTTAGGATGTTAGATAAAAGAATGTATTACACTATGAGATTTCAAGTTTGAGTGTGAATGTTTTAGAAGAACTATTTAGGATGGTACCGTCATGCAAATAATTGAATATATGGGAGTACCATTCGTCATAATCAATGTTGTCGTAGAAAAGAGTATTAGAAAGAGAATGATCACAATATTAGGTAAAGATAAAGTGTGAATAAGAAAATGATAATCATTTTATGAATCATCAAAGGGAAAAAGAGTGGTTATGATCACCATTGAATTTAGATGAGTATTGTCTTTACGTGGTATGATATTTACGGAGAAAGAAGAAAATTGATGAAGCACTGATAAAGATAGATCACAATACTGAAAAACTTTGTTATGCTTAGATTGACAAGAGCTAATGACTTGCTTTATGATCAACAACAAGTCACCATAAATGTGAATAACTTTGATATTAAAAGACAACACAATATGCAAGCTAAGAATAATGGATTCGTACTTGACAATGTTATTTGTACATGGGAAAATGAGATGGAAAGAAAGTAGAATAGGCTTTCTAGAGGGAGGAACTAGTATTATGCTAGCAACTTAGCCGATTCTGCACCTGGATCCATCAAAGAATAATTTCCATGGATGATCACAATCTAGAGAAAGGATACGATCATCGAGGAAGGAATCCTAGTTAGGGATATCAAATGGAGAGGGAACACCAAAAAAATGAGATGCTAATGCCTATCCTTTTATTGCCTTTTGAGAGACAAATTTAAGGTCAAATTTAATTAGCAATATTACCCATTTAGCTCTGAGTGACCTAACATATTCATTTTAGAGAATATACATTTGACTGGATGATATTTTATAATTACATTCATTTGCATGGACAAGATAACTGTAATATAGAAAAAGTGATACCTCAACTTTCTACATTACATTACATAGGGGATGGAATGGAACACCTTGAACTTATAGAAAACTGTAGTACAAATTCAAGAAACTAAATATAGAGTTGAAAAGAGGAAAAATAGAGGAACCTAGAGCCAAAAGGAGAAAGGCATTGTCTAGGACACCAACATGTCGCGTAGATGTCCGCACTAAGATTTTTCATTTGTATGACCCAAAAATGCAAACAACTTAGAATACACAAAAATCTACTCAGTGGTTCACTATGTCTACAAAACCAGAACAAGGGAATAGAACAACAAGGTACAAAATAATAAAGATGAAAATAATGAAGATAAACTAATTAAATCAAATTAAATAATAAAATAACAAAAGGAAGAAAGAAACCAACAAGCCTCCATGTGACTATATGCTTCCCAAGTACCTATAGTTGAAGACAAAGAAAAATGGTTGAGGTTGTTTAGGCATTTGCCTTTAGGTCAAACCTTTGCTTTGATAAAAGGATAGAAATTATAGCGTGTTCTCCAATCCTATGTGTATCTAGGAATTAAGAGTAGTGACAATAAAACAAAATCTATAAGTATCAACCCTGGTCTATAGGGAAGAACACCTAGTGTGCGTATGAAAAAATGGGTGGTGGTCTACACCAAGGTTTGCTAATGTAAATATAGAAGAAATATGGTATATAAGTTGCACCAATATTATTTAAAACAAAAACTAGAACAATATTACAAGGATAATATAGAACAGGGAAGTGAACTCTTTGGAGGAGTCAACCAAAGTGTAACAATGTGAATCCTTGAAAGAGCTTCCACATATATGGTGTTATTTCAATAGCGTACAACTTCAGCAAGTTCAACAATGGATGTATGTGCAGCCAAGTATAGCCAAGAGAAAGATATAATGAGAGAAAATTAAATTAATTTTGCATAACGGTTTGTGAGGAAGCTAAGGGGTTAGATTTGGATGTGGAAGATATTTTTCTACTAATTGAGTGTTACAATAGGCAACAGAGTGAGAAATCAATGTTTTAAATTTTGAAATATTCGAGAGGCTAGTGCATCAAAGAGACATCCATGCATAATGCTCATGTCCTTAGAATATTCAATTAATTTCAACACATGTTCTTAGAACAAAAAGAAGAATTATAATTTCATAGAGAAATTTGGCAATCTGGTGAAGGAAAAGGATAAGGTTAAGCTTAAATGATTCCTAAAACATGCTAAGGGAATGGACACTAGAGCAAGCACAAAATAGAGTGTGAGATTGCAAGGATCTGCAATTTTCTACATTACAATAACATCTTATTTTATGTGTTGCAAAGACTAAATAAAGAAAATATTTTTCTAGTCTTGAATAACAAGTTGCATAGTCAAGGAGGGTTTGATTGATATAATATACAATATGTTCCCTACCCTTATCATTATGTTGGGCGAAGAGAGTGGCTAAAGCATGAGATGATGTAGATGTGTAGAGAAGGAAAGGACATCTAGTAATAGCTAGCATTAGAATGGGAGGATTAGCCAAATAGTGATTAGGATCTTCAAAGGCCTTCTGGTAATTCTTGCTCCAATCAAAATGAACATCCTTTTTAAGTATGTGAATAAAGTGAAGGGTCTAATTTGCTAGTTGTAAAATTAACTAATCAATAGCCTAAATCTTTCTTTGTATACTATGAAGTTTAGAGATATTCCTTGGATGTGGCATGTTCACAATAGTATCAAATTTCTCTGTAACAACCTTGATACCATGATGTAAAACAATGAACCCCAAAAGTTTGTAGTTGTAAACACCAAAGGCACACTTATGCAGGTTTCATTGCATGTTGTATAGGTGAGTGCATTCAAAGATATGATAAAGATTGTGTACATGATCTTGGCATCAAATGGATTTTCCCAAGATATCATCAATATAGTCCTCTGAGATGTTGTGAATTAATTGTGAAATATAAGGGTCATTACACATTGGTAAGTTGCCCCTGCATTGTTTAATCCAAATAACATGACTACATAATAGAAAGCATTGGGAAAGGAGTGGTGAATATAGTTTTATACTAATCTTGGGGATTTATGAGAATTTTGTTGTAGCCTAAAAAACCATCCATGAAAGAAAGAAAGGCATGGCTAGATATGGAATCGATGATCATATCAATATTGGGAAGAGTGAAGTCATCCTTTAAGGATGTTTTATTAAGATCTTAGAGGTTGATGCATACTCAAATATGGTTGTGAGGTTTAATAACAACTAGAATAATTGAAATCCAAGGTGAATACTCTATTGGCCAGATATAGATAGCTTGCAAGAGCTTCTCTATCTTAGCCTTGACCATTAAGGTAACCTTAAGATTCATCTTGCAAACTATTTTCTTGACTAGTTGGGCATTCGAATAAAGCACTATATTATAGACCACAACTTTTTGGTCTATACTAGGCGTATCCTTGTATAACCAAGAAATGAGATCAGGAATTTGTGCAAAAGATCAAAATGTGAAGATCACTCATCTGAAGATAGGCACAAGCCTATTTGGATGACTTTTTTAGTATCTTCAAGATTCATTGGGACATTGTTAGTATCTCTAACTAAAAGACTACTACGGTCCTAAGGATCAAATGAATTGAGATGAGATTCCCAAGAATTACTAGCTTACTTAGAAAGCATGACTAACAAAAAATTGTATTCAAAAAAATCTTGTAGCTAGGTATGTAATTTTTTTCATGTAAAATAGAGGTATTTAGATTTGACATTGATATCCCTAAGGTAGTTAGTATTAGGGATAATACTAGAAGCATGGATTCTGAGATATTTCATTTTCCTATGTGTAAGGATGAAATATCTAGCTTTTATGCAATAATTCACATTATATAGGAAGAAAAATATTGGATGCAACTATGAGGGTATTAATATGAATGATTCTACATGTTATGTAGTGAGCTATTTTAGCTAGGGCAAGGATGCAAATGTATGTCCATGGAAATGGGGAGGCAAAAGGAGATCAAAAGATGCTACTTTTTCTGTAAATTAGAGAAAACTAAACTTGAAAATGCTCCATTCTTTGCATATTCCATATATTTACACATCCTAGGTGCAATCATTGGTGCAATCTTTTTCCTATGAGAAAATTGCTAGTATGATCACATCCTCCTAAATTCTAATTTATTTCTCACTTATTCTAAAATAACCTAATTCAAAAATCTAATTGTTTTAAAACAACAATAGGAATTTATTTTCTTTCAATAGTATTGTTACCAATTTTCTCTACAGCCCAACTTGGTAGAGCTGGAGTTTGTTCAGTTCATGTTTAGATGAGAAAGTTTTAACATTTGCCTAATATTTGGTTTGCATAGTTGGAGTGTTTGAGATATTTTATTACAGTTTAGTTATTCAATAGAGGAAAAGAATTTTTAGATCATCATTCAATTGTAGAAGGTTGCTTAAGAGATAAGTTATTTCATTTCACTACAATGGTTATTCATTTCATAAATGAGATACATAAAAGAAATAAACATTGCATTGAATGTAAACATGATACATCAAATGTCCCATACAAGCCATGGGATTAGATGAACTAGTACAGACATAGAGAATACACTATGCAACTGAAGATAAGAAAGGAAGAACATATCCATCATTGTCTATTTTGAGGTCTTGGTCTTATCTTCATTGTAGCTAGATCCTATTCGCTCCTGATCTCTGAGAGAACCTGCAGGATTGGAAAAAGTTATGTTAGAGCTCTATATATGGTTTCATGTGTGCCTATCAATAGAAACATAATGAATTGCCTATGGTGTACTATATCCAACATCAGATCATTCACATGCAAGAGAGACTGAAAGAGAAACAATCATTAAGCTTCAATATTTTTTTTAAACTGACATGTTTGTTTCATGTGTAGGCATAGGATAAGTCATGTAGCTATTTGAAGACATATCAACATGTGGTGTAAAGTGGGCTCCCACAAGGCTTGAGCCCAGCATGCTACCCCCGATTCTTAGGAGGGGATTGAATACAAAGCATACACATAGAAATCAAGATATATTCAGTTATTGCATTAACCAAAGTGTATGAATCTCACGCTCATTGCCCATTTATGACTGTCAGTTCAATATGGATAAGTAAGAGTCATAAATAAGCATTGAGATAGCTCAAGGATGTCTAAAACTGAGTACAAAATAACAATGATCAATACAAAATAATTAAAAGAATCATATGTATAGATGCTGCTATAGGAAGTAGTATGTGGAAAATGCTATGCACAGAGACATGCCACCTTAAAATAGTGTATAAGAAACCATACAAATGCAATGAGATCAACTAAACACAATCAATGCCATTTGATAGAAGACCATTCAAGTGTATACAGAGTTGGTAAATTAGTCATTAAGTAGATCATGTGTACAGATGGAGCAAAACTCACATCAAATGCTTTTGCCATCATAAAGAAGAGAATCTTTGTTTCTCCTGTCTCAAGAGGGTCAAGATAAGAATCCAATGTACAGTTATATCCTATATGTCAAAATAGCTATAGGAAGTACCTCATCAAGTGCTTACAATGTGTGATATAGGATACAAGTGATTGTAGAAAGAATGCCCATAATATACAGATGAGGAGTACAACTATCAGGAAGTAATTCAATAACAATGAAACAATGTTGCTATAGGAACCCTGAAGGTAGAATTTATAGTGCTCAAGTAAAGAAAACAAATTGGAGTGATAGTATTATGATATCTAAAATCATATCAAAATAAAAGATGACTACAGGGGCACATAGGACTGCATCACCATATCACTATCACTAATGACCTGGGCATAATCACAAATGAAAGGTATGTTGTTCACAAGAAACTCAAATGAAGCAATCTCCATGAATACATTACAATGCTAGAGTAGGTACATCATAAGGGGACAACAATCTATTGCTGATCAGATAAAATCCAATGCCAACATAAAGGATGTATTGTAAACATAGTGCTTACATGAAGATACAGAAGAAGAAACATCTTGCAACTAAAAGAATGCAGAGTTGTGTTTTTTTTGCATTTTCGTAATAGAGTAAGAACAAGTGCCACAGTGGAGCAAAAAACCAAAGCATTAATTCTATAGGCATAACCTGACACAGTGAGCATTAAAAAATGAGTAGACATTTAGTCACAGCCGCGAACTTTTCATGGAGAAAACACATAGAAATGAATGTGATAAATGCTCAAGACAAAGCAAATATACTCTTGCTTCAACAATGGTTAATATATTTGTTATTTACGGCATTTTAAATATTGTGTATGTAGAGAAAAGAGAACAGCAAATATAAATAAAAGAGATATGTTAATAAAAGGTCACGACTTGTGATAAGGAAAGGTCTCATTTTCTCAATAGTGAAACTGACTTGGTTTTTTCCGATAAGAATCTCAAAGGTGGAGTTATAGAGAGTTTCAAGTTCCTTTTCCTAAGCTCATATTATCATAACAATAAGAGAAATTAGAGGGAGAAAATGGAGCTTGAAGAACTTACTCAGAGGGTCGATTTGATGACTACTTATGCTTTGTTTTTTTTAAGCTCAGACCAATGCAAACGGAGCTGAGGCTTTTTACCCATTCTTTTGCCCTCAGAGGAGCTTAGACCAAAACCTTTCCACAGTGCCCTCAATCAAGCCATGCGTCAGACAAAGAAACTAAGATTAAGGAGATGTATAGGAAGCAGCCATAGTTGTGGCTGAAAAGCCAATATTTGTGCATCCAAAATGAGAGAAAATGGGTCAAATTTGTGGAGAACAACATTACCTTTTCGTTTCCTTTGAATATCTTCAAGAAATCATCCAAGGAACAACAAAGAAGTGGAGAAAAGTGATCCAAAACCCTAGTTATGGCCACAGTGTGCAGAGAGCGCTCATCCAAAAGTTGAAAGGGTGCAAAGTGAGCCTGAGAATCTAGGGCAAGAATGGTTTTGTTTTAGGGTTTGCAAAACCCTAAGTTTGATGATGGGCATTTTATCACATCAAGTTATTTTTCCATTGCCTAACTAATACCATCGCGGCATGCAATCCACTTTGCATTTGCATAGTTCATAACTTAGGGAGTCATGTATTCGACCACCTTTGCATTGCCTAGGCTATTTGCCTTAAAATTCATTTAAACCCTTTTGAAGACAAGTCATAGGTCATATGCCCTTAGAGACCAATTGGAGATCAAATAGAAAATAAGCCTCATAGGCTTTATTTTTGCAAAACTATAATATGCCTCCAAATATTTTTATGACTTTTTATAGAAAAACCAACTACCATTCAATGTAATGTACTTGGCAAAATGAGACATAAAAGCCTTGTTGTTTTTTTTTGCAAAAAAAATCAAATCGAGATAAGATAGAGAATAAAACTGCAATCTCAATGTAAAGTTTTGTTTTAAAGCAATGATTTATAAATTGCTTTAAAATAAAAGCTATTTTAAGCAATTAAAGCGAGAGGATTCTCTCTTTTTTTGGTCAAATTGGATAGATAAGAGACAAAAATAGGATCCTTTATGCATCAGAATGAACTAGATTTGAGGGAGATCTGGTGGGACCACCTGAGGTGTCACTTTGGCAGCTTTTATTTTTAGTTTTGTGGCAGTTTGGTAGGCTTTTTGACAGCTTTTTTAAGGAGCTAGAAAATGAATCAAGATACTATTTTTAGGAGTTTTTGCAACTTTTCCTCTAGGAGATCTTTATATTGGAGATAGTTAGTTTTTCTCAATCAGTTGGAGATTATTATTTCTTCTCTCTTAAGCATAGGCAGAGAGTTTGTAGACTTATTTTTTATTCGGTTTTTATCAGTTTTCATGTACTACTTCCAATCCAATACAACAGACCCTTCATGTTTCACTTCTTTTGCCTCATAATTGCAATATTGATTTGATGTCTCACTATGGTAATGAATATTTTATCCTCTGTCATGTCTCATTTTTGTGAAAGTGTTGTGCAAAGTTTTCATATAATACTGGTTGTATGTTGAGTTCAAAGAGAACCTTCATATAAATTACTTTTGAATTGTATGATTTAGGTGGAATTGTCAAAGTTTATGTAGGAAGGGTTGTTTGTGGGTAAAAAGCATTAGATAGATTAGAATTTTGTTTAAGTTAGATTTCATTTGCAGTTATCCTTCTATCCCTTTTCCTAGAAAGCTAGTTAGATTAGGAAAAATCATAAGGAGAACTAGCTCACTCTAGAGGTTCAGTCCAATTTTTAGGCAACCCACAGGCCTAGGAGTGTTCCCATGTTGCAACAAGATAGCTAAGTTTATCTTTGCTAAGGGTGTAATCCTAATTGTTAACAATTTTTGGCATACCCAGTGGGATCCATTAGACTAACTCAGACCAATAGCATGTTCATATATCACTGATATTTGGTGTTTGTGTCAGTGATCTCAGCCTTTGGAGGTAGAAAATCAAACACATCTGGGAACTCTAATTTCAAATCTACTGGTTTCAATATGATCAAGTGTTGGTATGTTACAAAATCATCTATTCATTCCATTTTCCAGCTTTTATATGGGTAGAAATGTTAAATTTTCAAAGCCAACATGTATACCCACCCCCATACTATGAAAATGCCACTTATCCATCTCCATATCAAATGAATTATACTGTTGTTTCTAATTCCATGTCTTCCCAAAATTAGCATGCACAGTATAATTGCACCCACCCACCCTTGCTCAGCCTCCTTACTAGCCATACACAAGTAAGCATAATGTTGGTTTTAGTCCTAATACTTAGGATGCTTACCGCATGCCTATTCCTACCTGATCTTCCAATCAGCTTCACAATTCTCAAATTAAGGAGCTTAAGGACATTCTGATAGACTTTAATAAGCAGATGGAGGAGATTAAGAAGGAACAAGAGTATAATCAGCAAAAAGAGGAGATTGCAAGTATAAAGAGTATGTTGTTTGAGCTCATGCATGATTTCACAAAGTAGGTAGAGGAGATTAAGGAGCAGCACAAGTATAATTTACAGCAGGAAGAATGGGCTTGCTCAAATTATCAGTACCAACAAGGAGAGGGATTTCAAGCAAGGTAGAATGAAGAGTCTAATTTATAGCTGCAAGAGTTAAATCACCAAGCTTACCTTCAATAGCCAAAGTAGCCACCTTGAGAGACCTTTCGTTTTGATCAGGAGTTAGAGACACAAAGGAGATAGTTTGAAGAGAATCTTGAGAGAGCGACAGCTACATAAACAAAGCTTTTGCTTGCTCGAGCCCAAGCAGCCCCTTCTATTCCAAAATAGTCGACTCAAGAAGAGGTTTTTAAGTATAAATTTCCAAGTTTTAGGCAAAATAAGCCCCTTAATGCCCCTCAAGGTGAAATCTAGAGTTTTAGGCAAAATAAAGTCCTTGATCCCTCAAGCCAGCCTCTTAAGCCTAAAATACCTAGTTTTAGAAGCCCTCGCCCCTAGCAAGTTGAAGAAAATAACCATGTTTATCCTAGTACAGTTGTAGATCAGCCCCTTGAGCAATATTCTTTTCCACAAGAGATCCAAGAAGCTCCTCAAGTTTCCCAACCATATAAATTTGATTGTCCTATCACTATTTGCCTTTATAAGGATAGACCTATTGTCTTCCAAAATGACTCATTCACCATGAAGGAAGCTAGGAAGGTAAATTTACTGCATATAGCTATGGATCAATATTAGTTAGAGCAGAGAAAAATCAAACAAGAGAAGACTCCTTCTGATGAATCTATCAATGTTTGCACTAAAGAGCTTCTTTGTTTTGTAAAAGATGATAATTTTTTTTTCAGAAAATCAGCTAGTGCAAGAGGCTGATTCACATGGAAAGGTTGCTGTTGTTTGTGTTGCAACCCTAGCTGATTATGAGCATAATGAATGCATAAAGGGAGTTGATTCAAACTTGATCCTGAATCCTTTGCATTTTGATTCCTTTGACAAGTTTTCTAATGCTTTTTATAAGATGAATTAGAGCAGGATACAAAGATTGGAAGGCAAAAGTCTTCAACTGCAAAGACACATTGTCTAGGTTCCAATGGAGAATAAACCAAAAAAGTAAGATGATTTAGGCTCTTTGTTTGATCAGCTACCTAGTTTTGTACAACATGATGAGGAAAGCATGCTCATACCAGAGGTAGCAGTTTCAAAGCAACATGAGAATCCTCAACAATCTGGTGAGTTGTTGATTAAAGATGAGCAATCTAACAATGGGATCTTGGAGCAAGTAGAGGAGATTTAAGGTAATCCTATCATGCAACCTACTCAGCTGGCTAAGAATGGCTACAAGGTAATAAGCAGTTCCCCTTCACATAAAAATGAAAATGATAATGAAGAAGACATGTTTTGGGATGATCTTGAGGTTTTTGTTTCAAATTTAGATGTCAAGTGATCATCTTTCAGGGGGATTGTGTGGAACAACAAGATGAAGACATAAAAGAGAGTGTTGGAACTCAGGTTTTGAATGATTTATTTGCTAAACTTCCTTTTCTTGTTAGTATTGATGAAGAAAATACATATGAACTAACAAAGTTATCGAGTTATGAGAAACAAAATTATGAAAGCCATTCAGACAAAGGGTTGGTCCATGAGAAATTAAATGAGGACAGCTTGGTTGTCGAGGAACACAAGGTTGAAGTCATGATTCAGCCAAAGTAAGAAGCGATTGTGGTGGAGGAGGCATCCGATAAGAGTGAAACTAGTAATAAAAGTTCAGGCTACATCCTTATAAGAGGATGCCCGATCACGGATTTAGCTGATGAAGTGACCAACAAGATTCAAAGGGTTTTCAGTGCCCCTAAGAATGAGATTGTAGTCGAGGAGCAGCAGATCCAACTTACCCATTCATGGCCAATCAGAGGTATGTCTGAATAGAGTCAAGGGGTCCAAACCTTTGGTTTTATTCATTAGGTTGCAGTATAGCAATTAATAAGGTGTTTTCTTATTTTTCATTCCCTATTGCCAGTTTGTAAGCATTAGAAGCATCCTTAATTGGTTAGGAGGGGGAGTTATTTCACCCAATCAGTGAATGAGTTAGTTTGACCAGCTTTTTTGGCTAGTTAGAGTAGGTAAGAGTTAGTGTTCTCAGTTAATAAGTGCTTCATGCACATTTACTTTTAGTAGTTTTGGTTTCCCTAAGTGCTACTACACATGTTTTTTGGCCACCAAGGCCTTCTAGTTTGTTTTTAGTTTGGTTTGCTTTTCTTTTCTGCTGTTGTTTAGAGTAGTGTATAGTTGAGTTTGAGTGTTTTTTGAGTTTGAGAAGAGAAGAGTATGAATCCATGCCAAATGGATAGTTAAGGCAACTGGTCCTGATGCTTAGCAGGCAAGCATATAGCAGAAGTTACCAAAAATGTTATTAATTTTCTCTACAGCCTAGATTGGTAGAGCTGGAGTTTTTTTAGTTCATGTTTAGATGAGAAAGTTTTAACATTTTCTTGATATCCAGTTTGCATAGTTAGAGTGTTTGAGATATTTTATTGCAGTTCAATTATTCAAAAGAGGAAAATAATTTTTAGATCATCATTCAATTACAGAAGGTTTCTTAAGAGATAAATTATTTCATTTCACTACAATGATTATTCATTTCATAAATGAGATACCTAAAAGAAATAAACATTGCATTGAATGAAAACATGATAGATCAAATGTCCCACACAAGCCGTGGGAAGAGCTGAACTAGTACAAACATAGAGAATACACTATGCAACTGAAGATAAGAAAGGAAGAACATATCCATCATTGCCTGTTTCGGGGTCTTGGTCTGATCTTCATTGCAGCTGGCTCCTCTTAGCTCCCGATCTCTAAGAGAACCTGTAGGATTGGAAAAAGTAATTTTAGAGCTCCGGATATGCTTTCCTATGTGCCTATCAACAGAAACATAATGAATTTCCTATGGTCTACTGTATCCGACATTAGATCATTCACATGCAAGAGAGACTGAAAGAGAAACAATCATTAAGCTTCAATGTTTTTTAAAAAAAAACTAACATGTTTGCTACATGTGTAGGTATAGGATAAGTCATGTAGTTGTTTGAAGACATATCAGCATGTAGTGTAAAGTGGGCTCGCACAAGGGTTGAACACAACATGCTACCCTTGATTCTTAGGAGGGGATGGAATACAAAGCATACACATAGAAATCAAGATATATTCTGTTATTGCATTAACCAAAGTGTATGAATCTTAGGCTCATTGCCCATTTATGACTGTCAGTTCAATATGGAGAAGTAAGAGTCATAAATGAGTAGTGAGACAGCTCAATGATGTCTAAAACTAAGTACAAAACAACACTGATCAATATAGAATAATTAAAAGAATCATATGTCTAGATGCTACTATAGGAAGTAGTATGTGAAAAATGCTATGCACATAGACATGCCACCTTAAAATAGTAAATAAGAAGCCATACAAATACAATGATCTCAAATAAAAACAATCAATGCCATGGCATAGGAGACCATTCAAATGTATACAGAGTGGGCAAAATAGTCATCAAGTAGCTCATGTGTATAGATGGAGCACAACTCACATTAAATGCTTTTGCCATCATAAAGAAGAGATTTTTTGTTGCTCCTGTCTCAAGAGGAACAAGATAAGAATCCAATGTATAGTAATATCCTATATGTCAAAATAGCTACAAGAATTAGCTCATCAAGTGCTTATAATATGTGATATAGGATACAAGTGACTCCAGAAAGAATGCCCATAATATATAGATGGGGAGGTACAACTATCAGGAAGCAATTCAATAACAATGAAACAATGTTCCTACAGGAATCATGATGGCAGAATTTATAGTTCTCAAGTAAAGAGATCAAATTGTAGTGATAGTATTATGCTATCTAGAATCAGATCAAAATAAAAGATGACTACAGGGGCACATATGATTGCATCACCATATCACTATCATTAATGAAACATGCATAATCCTAAATGAAAGGTATGTTGTTCACAAAAAACTCAAATGAAGCAATCTCCATGAATACATTACAATGCTAGAGCAAGTACATCATAAGAGGACAACAATCTATTTCTGATCAGATAAAATTCAATGCCAACATAAAGGATGCATTGTAAACATAGTGCTTGCATGAAGATACAGAAGAAGAAACATCTTGCAACTAAAAGAATGTAGAGTTGTGTGTTTTTTGCATTTTTAGAATAGAGTAAGAACAAGTGCCACAATGGAGCAAAAAACCAAACCATTAATCCTACACGCATAACTCGACATAGTGAGCATTCAGAAATGAGTAGACATTCAGTCACAACAACGGCCTTTCCATGGAGAAAACACATAGAAATGAATGTGTTAGATGATCAAGACAAAGCAAATATACTCTTGCTTAAGCAATGGTTAATATATTTGTTATTTACTACATTTTAAATATTGTGTATGCAGAGAAAAGAGAAAAACAAATATAAATAAAAGAGATATATCAATAAAGGGTCGCGACTTGTGATAAGGAAAGGTCTCATTTTCTCAATAGTTAAACCCACTTGGTGTTTTCAAATAAGAATCTCAAAGGTGGAGTTATAGAGAGTTTCGAGCTCTTTTTTCTCAGCTCGTATTATCATAACAATAAGAGAAAATAGAGGGAGAAACAAATCTTGGAGAACTTACTCAGAGGGTTGATTTGATGACTGTGTATGCTTTGTTTTTTTTAAGCTCAAACCAATGCAAATGGAGCCAAGGGTTTTTGCCCATTCTTTTGCCCTCAAAGGAGCTTAGACCAGAACCTTTCCACAGTGCCCTCAGTCAAGCCATGCATCAGACAAAGAAATAGAGATTAAGGAGATATATAGGAAGTAGCAACAGTTGTAGCTAAAAAGCTACTATTTGTGAATCCAAATGAGAAAAAATGGGTCAAATTTGTGTAGAACAACATTACCTTTTCATTGTCTTTGAATATGCTCAAGAAATCACCGAAGGAGCAGCAGAGAGGTGGAGAAAAGCAATCCAAAACCCTAGTTATGGCCGTAGTGTGCAGAGAGCCCTCATCCAAAAGTTGAAAGGGTGTAAAGTGAGCCCGAGAATCTAGGGCAAGAATGGTTTTGTTTTAGGGTTTGCAAAACCCAAGTTCGATGATGGGCATTTTATAGTATCAATTTATTTTTCCATTGCCTAACTAGTACCATTGAGGTATGCAATCCACTTTGTATTTTCCTAGTTCATAACTTAGGGAGTCATGTATTCAACCACCTTTGCATTGCCTAGGCTATTTGCCTTAAAATTCATTTAAACCCTTTTGAAGACAAGTCATAGGTCATATGTCCTTAGAGACCAATTGTAGATCAATTAGAAAATAAGCCTCATAGGCTTTATTTTTCCAAAACTGTAATATGCCTCTAAATATTTTTATGATTTTTTATAGAAAAATCAAATGCCATTCAATGTAATGTACTTGGCAAAATGAGACATAAAAGCCTTATATTTGTTTTTTGCAAAAAAAAATCAAATCGAGAAAAGATAGAGAATAGAACTGGAATCTCAATGTAAAGTTTTGTTTTAAAACAATGATTTATAAATTGCTTTAAAATACAAAGCTATTTTAAGCAGTTAAAGCAAGAGGATTCTCTTTTTTTTTTGGCGAATTGGATAGATAAGAGACAAAAATAGGAGCTTCTATTCATCAAAATGAATTGGATTTGAAGAAGATCTAGTGGGACCACCTGAGGTGTCACTTTGGAAGCTTTAATTTTTAGTTTGGTGGTAGTTTGGTGGGATTTTTGACATCTTTTTTGAAGAGCTTGAAAATGAATCACGATACTATTTTTAGGAGTTTTTCTAGCTTTTCCTCTGGGAGATCTTTGTATTTGAGATAGTTAGTTTTTCTCAATCAGTTAGAGATTATTATTTCTTCTCTCTTGAGCACATGCAGAGAGTTTGTAGACTTATTTTTGACTCAATTTTTATCATTTTTCATGTACTCCTTCCAATCCAATATAGCAGAGCCTTCCTGTTTCATTTCTTTTGCCTTGTAATTGCAATATTGATTTGATGTCTCACTGTGATAATGAATATTTTATCCTCTATCATGTCTCATTATTGTGAAGGTGTTGTACAAAGTTTTCATATAATTCTAGTTGTATGGTGAGTTTAGAGAGAACCTTCATATAAATTACTTTTGAATTGTATGATTTAGGTGGAATTTTGAAATTTTATGTTGGAAGGGTTGTTTGTGGGTAAAAATAACTGTCAGAAAACAAAAACAACCTGTTTGAGGCACAAAACCACCTTTGTGCAGTACGAAAACCCTAGATTAGGAGAAAACCACCATTTTTAGGGATGAAACTACCTGATATTTCATCAAAACTGTTAGTTCAAGGAAAACCACTTTGGTTGTGCGGTCAAAAACACCATGAAACTACTGCAGTCGCAAAACCACTACCAGTGGGCACCAAACCACTAATTTGTAGAAAAACCACTCTCATAGTCAAAGTTAAAACTGCCTAAATAGGGCAGAAACCACAGACTATTTGGTTGTTTTAATAACCACTTAGATTAGAGAAAAAATGCTATTATACCGTGGGATAAGGAGAATGTCCACTGGGATGCAAACAATGCTAGACTATAAGATTTAAACCCGAGCCGGAGGTTAATCCTTACCATCAAATATTATGTGATGGCTTTGTGAAATGGTTACATATAATTTAATTATACTTGATATTTCAATCATAAAATTAATGTTAAAGTTTGGATTCAAAATATTGATTTGTATTGTAATTTTCAATTAATTAATATGAAATAAGTTTACTAAAATTACTTTTATAATTTTTTATAATGTTTCAATTTATTGTTTATAAATTTAGAAAATAATAATCTATATAATCTTCATTAATAAACTAGAATTATAGCTTTGTTCATGCTTTTCCTTATTTTAATACAAGGAAGTAATCTATAACATTATTATTCATAACAATAAACTAGTTAGTCCATTAGCATGATGATTAAGGAACATAGTGTTTACATTAAACATGAGTGCATTGGCAAATCTAGAACTGCAGAACATTCGCCAAACATGAAACACTGAATTCACTTAGAGGCCACTCAAGTCTTAGATTTAGAGGAAATATATTTCTAGAGGAGTTAAAAGGGGTAGTAGAAATAAGTAGACACCTAATTAACTTCTACTATGATACTAATTAGATTTGAGATTGTCTCAAAAACTAATGTTAATTTCAATGAGAAACAATGCCAACACTCCCTCTTGACTATTCTCTCTTAAAAAAATATTCCCTTTCATTTTCCTTATTTTTGATCTACATCATTTTCTATCCTTTCTAAGGAGTGTGTCATTAATTCCCTTCTCTTTTAATGTTTCAAATAGTTTTATTATTTTTGACATGAATATATGTTATATTTGTATTCATTTCCTTTCCTAACCTTCCTTGTGTTTTCTCTCATCATTGTTGGTGGTGTTGTTTCTACTACCATCACTAGTACTTCCACCAATACTAATACCACAACTACTAGAGATTTAGGAGTATCATGTTTTTTACATTTGTGATACTATATTGAGATGTAGTAGTATCATACATAAATTATCCACTATTTCTAAGCACACATGAGTTTGGTACTCAATATGATAGCACAAATATTTAAAATATTTTAAGAATGTTTAGTATTCATTATCCTACTCGTTATTTTTACCTTATTATCTTTATCTACATTATCTTTTATTAATTTCTCTTGTACATATTTCCACTTGTCCTCATCAAGTATTGAGTAAGATTTTTTTTTAATTCAATATATTTTTTTCACATCTTAATGGCTGATCATAGATAGTGATCCAAAACAATGGATACAAAAACAATTACATAGTTTTTATTGAGATAAGCTGGTTTGGAATGGACCATAAACCCAAAATAAAGGAAAATTTATAGTGGAAATATAGCTAACTAGCTACAAGGACACTAGAATAGAGCTACCCAGTAGTAGAATTGAACCAAAGATAATGAAGAAAACAAAAAGAAAAGAAAAAATAAGACTAGAAGAGCACACCACCATCAACCCCACTAGGGAAAGGACAAACTATGGCTTAAATAAAATTTCATTTTCTTCTAATTCCATAGTTTGGAAGCCCTTTTCAATGTTGCCTTCACACCTACCACTTATGACCTTACTGGTGTTACCTCGAGTATTGCATCTTTTTCATTTTTGGAGGTCTTGAACAGTAGCCTTATTCCCCTATTTGATGTGGTCTAAACTCTTGGTTTTCTTCATGCATTCTCTTAACTCTTTTAACTCCTCTAGAACCTATAGTCTCATGTTCAATCTATCCTTTTCAATATTATGAATAAGGATTTCCCTCATTGTGTTTTAGTATTGTAGGAAAAATTGATCCTCCTCCTCTGGTACCAAGATTTTCCCTTAATACTTCTACCCCAACATTGCAATTTTGATATTAATATTGTTTAATTCAATAAAGAGCCATTTGGACAACTAATGGTTGTTTTTTGTTTTCTATACAAGACTATTTGATTGATCCACCAAATGATTGATGATATTAATAACACTCTCATAGGAATTTTTATAACACAAGTTAACCACATTTTCACCATAAAGGTGTGAACAAGGTCTAGGGATTTTATGAAAGTTGACCCCAACCACCATTTCTTCCTAGGCTTTGTCATTTCCTTTTTTCTACTTCTTGTCATCCCCAATTTCCTCAAAAATATGGTTATCCTCCATTTTGTCCTTAGACAACTCCATAGATTCTTTAGGTCCCTTAGAACATTGCTCAAGCCTATAGCCTCGTAGCTATCCTCTTCCATACTAAAGGAGTCCACCTTAAATATTTTTCCTTTTTTTATAGAAAGGACTACCTTAACCTTGGGGTGACCTTACTTCTCGTGATTAACAATAAAAAAGATCAAGCAAACATGGATCAGGTAGTTACCTACCTCCCACTTGAATTTATTCATAATGACTTATAGGGAGGATAAAATATAAAAGGGGAGAGAAAGCTTGTGGTGGAACTGAAAAGAGGTGAGGATAGTAAGGTGATATGTAAAGAGGATCATGAATCTACCTTCCATAGTATTATACTTCATAATAACAAAAAGAACATCATTATAGGGATTTTTAATAGATTTTATAATATAACTAGCCTAGTAACATTCTAGAGACCCATGTTTACAAAGGAAGATCTATTTGGCCTCTTCCCCCATATTTTTATCTTTAAAAATCTTCCTTCCTTCTATCATAATCCCTATGCATTCTATAATTACTTCCTTTGAGATAACCATTTTGTTGACCCACAAAAGTGTACGGTGTCAAATCTCAGGACTCAAAATCCAACTCCTCTCTCGAAAGGAGATTGGGTGATCTCGCCAAGATCTCAGGGGTTACCAGGTCATAGTGATGTAGGATGAATTAGTAGATTTAATGTGTTTGTTTAACAAGGGACTCAGATTGGATTCCCATCATTTTAGTGTCTAGCTCAGTTTAATGGGTTGTGGAATTTAGAAAAACACAAAAAAACTATTATTACAAAGTTAAATCTACTTACTAATTATACACATTAAATTTATATTAAAACTATTTAATAACCTAGTTATTAGCCAAAATGAGAACTACCAAAACAAGAAAATATTAAATCTACTCCAATTTGTTAAAATATTTACATATTCTACCTCTACCAATAATAGAAATTTAAATTCAGAATAAAAGGTTAATTAAACAACTAATGATAATAATTTCAACTAAATTTGACAACTATATTTATACATATATTATACTGTTTCTTTGATTTAAAAAATTTAAAGTCAAATCAAAATTTTAAACTAATCTAAAGCTTCATGGTGATAAATCTAGCAATTGGACCCATAAGTTCAATGGGCTCACTGATAATTTTTTTATTAGAGCACAATTTTATTAGAGTTGGATAAATTTGGAATAGTATTTTTTGTGTTGAACAATTGTAGTCAATGGATGCAACAACATTGTCCATCAAGAAGGGATAATTGTAGTGGCGACCCAATTGTGGCTTTTATCAAAGTCTCAACGTATGGATCTATGCAGATTTCCAAGTCTGCACTGAATTTGAGGACGAACATTACAAGATGATCCTAGAACTTATGACAAATTGATTTATCAAGATATCAACATTCATACCTTCTCCTCATACCTTTTCCTAAAATATCATTGTTTTACATGCTTTATCATTCCCAATTGTCATAGATTTATTCTAGTTTAATTTGTGTCTAATTGTATGTTTTTATTTAATTAGGCTAGATTAACCCTAAGGAAATATTAATTTTCTTTACACATTTAATTAGTAGTAATAATAACCAACACCAATAACTTTGAAGTGATGAGTAAGAGTGCTATAGTATTAAAATATACTCTTTTAATGCCCCAATGCACTCACAACTATTGGTACATGCTCAAGTATGGGTAGTTTCCCTTAAGTAGCCTTGTGATATCATCAAGATAAAGGGGACAAGTTTGAGAGCAATGTTACAAATTACACATCCATTCCCCTCCTTATGCCCAATCCATTCACGTGATTTTGATATGAGGATATTCTTCTTAAGAATTACATAATTTTGGATCTATTGCACAATTTGACTATTAGAATGATATTTTCTAATAAAATGAAACAAAAACAAAGATAGCATGCATCCACTATCAATCGAGTGATCAAGATAAGAAATTAGTAAAAAAAAAGGTGCATTAGATTCCTCAAAGGTCTAAAAATGTTGAGATAAATTTTGATTTAAATGTTGAGATGAATTATGAAGAAACTGTTGCACTGAAGCTGAAAATATTCACTTCACTATTAAATAGTTTGAACTTTTTGTAGTCCACTAGGCAATATAAACTTCATCTCAAAAATTGTGATTCAATTAAGAAAATATAATACTCATCTAGTCTGACAAAGATTATATCTAAATAATTTCGCTATAGATGACCATGGCAAAGAGTCATGATACAAAAAAAAGGGGTTTATGTAAATGGATATGTAGAAACCCTCATAATAGAACATACTAACAATAAGTTGCAGGCCATGGCCGATAGGTTTGTTTAGCATAGTGCCATCGATCTGTCAAATCCTAGTTAAGCGATGGATATTTAAAAAGAAAAAACTAACAACGTCATAGAAATTTTCTATGTATTCCTTTTGATCTGAGCCTTTCATCCATATAATTCATGTAGCGCTGCTCATTACGAGAATGCTTATTAGCATAAAAATCTACTATAATATGCAATTAATAAAAAATTTCAAAAGAGGAAGGAATTAGGGAGGAAGAGCTTGCAATGTTTGAAACAAATCAACCTAAGATGTAGATGAATTAAATTAAACTGAAACATCCTCTGTCCAATCTACATGTGCGCAACTAGAGCATAGGATGGTGCTAGCTCCAAAGGTAAGGTTGATATTGGAACTTTAAGTAGGCTTCCACCATTTTTCATGTGTAAAAGTGCACTCAGCCACCAATACCAGCAAATAAACTCAGAGATTATTACATCAAATCCCTTTAAAAGTAGCTTGCTCCAACTGACATTTATCAAACAAAATTTCTCAAACAATAGTGGAATGATATATTTTATATTACAAAATACACATCATGTTTTTACAGAGAAGCCATTGCTACAACTAGTAAGCCAAAAAACAAGAAAAACTATAAAAAAGAACTACCTCAACTATAACAGCTGCTCTAGAATATATAGAATGATCCTTAATAAAGAGCTCTCTCTTCCTTTTCTTGCAGCCCCTACTATACCATTCATTTTTTAATTCATTTATTCTGCCATATGCCTCCTTCGTGCTATACATTTTTAATATTTTTTGTTGTTCTGCTTGTGGTACGCCCCTTACATATAGGTGCTTGGCATGGAGGAGATAGGTGACTCCTAAGGTAGAGTAGGTACCCTCTATGAATGATGCAGTGGCATCCCGTTTCCTCCATTTTTGGTTGTTGCTGGCAAATATGCTTTGTTTACTTTCTTCTTAGTGGATCAACAACTTTAGAAACAACATTGAATTTCTATTAAACATCTGCAAGTCATGGATATCATGGTTTCTATTTCTTCTAGTTCTATCTTGCTATTTTGGATGGTGGTTATTTTTCTTTCGTATGGTCATTTTCAATTCTTCCTTCTGGATGACAATACAATTAGGCAGCGTCAATTGCATTTCTCTATAGTCGTTGAGTCCACTATGGCTGGTCAACAATTTTCTCTGCTATTAGTGGGCAGTCAATGGTGATTTCATGGAGGCAATTCCATTAGGTTCGTGGGTGAGATGGTTACCTGGAGGAGCATATAAATTATTTGACCTTGGTAGATGTCATGGGGGGATGGTTGTTAAAGGTTGAGATAGTTCGATAGCAAGAGGAGGAAGAAGTTTGATAGTGTTGGAGTAGTGCTGAGTGATAGAGTAGTATTTAGATTGATTTTATTTCTGTATATGAGGAGGCTGATCATAGCAGGCCATAGGAATTGTAATTCATGCTTTGTTAGTTGACTAAGAGAAATAGAGTTGGGAAATAAAATGGAAAATGTTGAGTAGAGAGAGTCGATTAGAGTTCAGATCATGTTATCAATGAGGCCAATAGTATGAGGCCGTATCTTTTGATGTAAACAAGTTCCAGTTTTGATAATAGAAAAGAACGGTGTTGAGTCTCTGGGAAAACATTGTCTAGTATGATTTCTTGATAATAAAAATCATCTTTTATATATTCCTCCTGTCATATGTTATTGTTGGTTAAAATCTTTGTTATCTCCTATCATTTTCCTATCATTTATTTGCATATTGCTTTGACTTGAGTTTATGTAATGGGTTTTTGATTTGTATCTCAAAATTGATGCCATCAAGTGGTATCAGAGCACAAAAGGTCCTGAGTGTTAGTAGGTCTCTGAAGGAGGCAACTTAGCCAGGTTGTGTGGGAAGGAGAGTATATGAGAGTTGCTGATTAACACAGTAACAGGAAGGAGAAGCACCAAAAGACTAGGTAGAGATGAAAGAGAGAAGCCCTAGGTGAGGTGCAGAGTGTAGGAGTCAATGACAACACTGAGAGGGTGGGTGAATCTGTGTTGTGTAAATTCTTAACTTTTTGCAAACTTTACAAGACAAGTAGAAAGAAAGACATTAATGATCTGTTGAGCTCATATGCACAAGACTGATAGTGAAAGATGTGAACCAAAAACTTATCAACAATACACAAATATGCACACATAGAGACAAATTATAACATAGAAATTTCTAGATTGGAAAACCCTCTCGGGGTAGAAAAACCACTCATGAAGTGCCTCACTGGATTAACTTTAAAAACTTCTTACAAAGCCTCACTAGCTGAATATTATGTCTCACTAACAATTGAAAGGTCTTACTGACCTACAAGCCTCATTGGCATATTGTGTGCCTCACTGGCAATAATGTTTAGAAGCACCAGCTTCAAGGAGCACCAACCCCCAAAACAGAACAAACTTAAAACAAGAACTTAGAGGGTTTCTCTGTTTCAATACAAAACATTTCTTCTGTCTCATGTATCTGTCAAATGGCCATTCTTTTTATCAACCCAAATCATATACAAACTCAGATATTCAAAATCAATTCTGTGTACTACATACTCTGTATGTTTCTTCTCTGTCTTACCAGTCATACCATCAATGCCCTGAAAAATAATTTTATACAAGTTGAATGTCTTTTCACCTTTCATCTTCTGTATATTTCATATCTATTAAATTATGAAGTTGCATTAATACCAAGACTCTTGATGTTCCTCTTCTCTGCAAAACAACATCCATCCGTTTCATTGACTAATCATATTCCTCTATCTGCAAAAACCATTTTCTTGCAAGAATATAGATCTTCATATTTATCTGTGCATAATTAAAGACTTTTTAATCTTTTCAACAAGATCCTTCATCTCTTCAATGATGCTTGATATTCCTATAAAAACACAATATCTGAATGCAAACAAAAACAATCAATTCATCTTTTAAAAAAATCTCCAAGAAACACATCATATTCTCTTTGTTCTTCAAATCATCTGCAAGAAATCTCTTTGTCTTCTCTCAAAAAATCATCTTCAATAATGTCAATCTTCTCACAAAATTATCTTTAAACTCTCTCCAAAAAGAAGAATACTTCCTCTTTTGTCTTCAACTGCCACAAAAAGAAAATATTTAAATCTCATAAAAAACTTTTTAATTTGGAAAAAAATCTTCTATAAATTTTCTTATAAGATCCCACTCTCATTATCCATCTTTATTTGGAATAAAAAATTAGAAGGTTTAGCTCCTCAAAAAGGCATTAATCTTCTATTCAAAAAGATGCCTTTAAAAAAAAAAATCACCATCCTTTAGATGCCACGGGTTAAGAAACAAATCTTCAAAAACAATTCCTTAAAAAACTCAATAAACTGCCTCTTACAACTCTTTGTTCATTATCTCCGATGGCCATTTGAATGTCAAAAATAACAAACGTTGGAGGAAGTCAAAGGTTAAATAGAGACCAATGATCTTTTAAATCGCGCTCCACATAGATTCAAAGTATACCGTTGATTATATTTTTGGCACCTGAGCATAGGAGAAAGGATCGACAGAGTCGGTAACACTAGAGAAGGAGGGCCGGTTGAACGACGAGCTTCATGACCCTTAGTTGTGACTTAAGTCACCTATAACCTGCACTAACTAGTCACCAATGAACTAGACAAAAAGTGTTCGACGGGTTAGGGTTCAAATGAAACAGTCATAGAGATTTATTCTTTAAACATTACACCTTAACCATAATACTTGAGAAGAACATCAACAAGTGCACAAAGATGCACCAGTAGATAGAGTCTGACTTCATCAGATAACTGATCACTGTTGAAGTAAGAAGATTTCTTTGTTTCAAGATATCTTGGAAAAAAAAATCACTTGAAAGTAATAATTAAACCAAACCACTAAAAACAATTAGTTGCATCATCTACTTCCACTACATGAACTAAATCATGATGACATGTGAAGAACAACTTAATTGTATACACCACTGAACACCTCTATAGGAAAATTGTAGAACTTATGACCAACTAAACTTACTCAACTTTTGATATGAGAACAAGAATCCAAATTGAAATTTAAACATGAAATCCCTCCTATTTTATTACTGCTAACATTATGAGCATCTGACTTGGATATTGAACATCCTGATGCATGATATATAAAACACTAATCAACCTGCCAAGTAACCATCTCTAACTGAGGTAGATATGAAATCCACCAAGCATCTGCATTCTGTATTTGACCCAAATGATCATCCTATGAACAAACATGACAAAGAGCAAGAATCCAAATATAAGTATATCTAGTACTATCCATCGATCTTGAGACATCATAATAATAAACACCAAACACATCCTGAACAAATGTTAAACCATCACCAAGATCTTGAACAAGCTAGGAAACCATAGATGAACACCATATGAATACTTTGCAAGAGATCACAACTGCCACAACTTAAACCAATATGATGTCAAACTTGAGAACACAACACCTTTTGGCATCAATGACAACCTGACTCCATCACAGAGGTGTGTTGTTGTGTGTGAACAGATCGCTGAAGGACAGGCAGTTTGCACTTGGAGACTGAATAGAGATTGTGGATTGCAATAGTAAAAGAAATGAGTTTTTGTGTAAGAAAACCTATGATAATCCCATATTGGGATAAATATTGGGATGAAGTAGAAAGCAGAAGGTACTGAGAGGGATTGGAAGAGATCTCGAGAAGAATGGAAATCTTGGAAAAGATTTATTTTCCTGATAAGGTTATGACTACAAGAAGTAGACAACGAGAGAAGAAGAAAGTTCTCATTGTGGATGACTTGAATAAAAGTAAGAAAAAGAAAAAAGAGGAGGTAGAACAAGGAGCACTAGAAAAAGAAGAGAAGAAGGTGTCCATGATGAAGGCACCTGAGAAGACATCACAGTCTCTTAATTTATTTTCTAATGATTTGTTTGAAGTTGTGACTATAGGTGCGAAGAAGAATAAGGACAAGCCTTTGGGGGGGAAGAAAGAAAGGGCAAGAAGAGAGCCCATCAATAGAGTCGGAGATAAGAGCAAAAGAAGCCAGATTGCAGCAATGGCTAATAAAAGATAGTTTGTAGTAGCAGTACCTGAAGGTGGAAAGAGGGCTGATCAAGAAAAGAAGAAAGCCTTTGAAGAAAGGGAATTGGTAAGACATTCAACCAAGAATATTTGCAAATTGGGGCAGCAAACCAATGACAAGGTAAAAGTTCATTTTGATTGTGCAAGTGGTAATGGGAATGTAGATGTGCAAGTTCAAAAGGAAAATGGTAAATTAGTAGATCATGGGTATATAATCCCATCTTGGCAAAAGAAATCAATTGTTGATGTACAACAAAGAGGAGTGGTTGGTATTAACTTTTGTGATAGAAAAATGGCATCAAGGGTAGAAGAAGTTGACAGTAAGAAAGTGAAGGATGTTGATGAGGATTGTGAACAATTTGGTAAGGAAGAACATTATCCAGTGACAAAAAATAATCTAGTAAGTTCATATTTTGATTGTTTTGATAATCTGGGAAAAGATGGTGCTCAGCCTAATGATGGAAAAGATTTTGTTCCTATTTTTGTTTCTAACGATAGAAAATGTAGTGAGGATGAGGAGAAATTTGTGGTTACAAAGGAGAATATGGGAGTAAAGGAAATGTTTAGCTTGGAAGAGTATTTGGAGGAAGAGAGTATAGACATAGTGAAGGTAGATGCAGTAGAGAAAGGAAGTACAAAAGGTTCAATGAAAGAACCAGAGGCAGAAGACTTACTGTTACTAGATAACATTGCAGAAATGAAGACTCTAGAGGTAATCTCTTTTACACAAAGTAAGGATGAGGCTTTGTTTTCATTTGAGATGATACCAATAGATGATTGTGATGATGAGTCAGAATGGTGGAAATTTGGAGTTGATAAGGAGAATTGAAGGTGGAAGTATGCACACAGAGAGAGAAACTGACAAATGTAGACATCAAAATTTCAAAGGCAACAATGCAAGCATGGAAGTGCAGAATTAAGGAATTGGAAAGTAAGGAAAAAAGAAAAAATGGAATTGGACCTCATGAGTAGGAGCTCATGAACTTTTCTACCTAGGGAGTCTGATGCAGTGGCATCCTGTTTCCTCCATTTTTGTTGTAGCTAGCAAATATGCTTTATTTACTTCCTTCTTAGTGGATTGACTAGTTTAGAAACAACATTGAATTTCTATTAAACATCTGCAAGTCGTGAACATCATGGTTTCTATTTCTTTTGGCTGTATCTTGCTATTTTGGGTGGTGGTTATTTTTTTATCGCATGTTCATTTTCAATTCTCCTTCTGGGCGACAGTTACAATTAGGCAGTGTCAGTTGCATTTCTCTGTAGTCATTGAGTCCATTATGGTTGGTCAATAGTTTTCTCTACTATTAGTGGGCAGTCACTGGCAATTTCATGGAGGTGATTCCATTGGGTTCGTGGGTGAGATGGTTACCTGGAGGAGCATATAAATTATCTGAGCTTGGTAGAAGTCATGGGGGGACGGTTGATAAAGGTTGAGATAGTTCAAAAGCAAGAGGAGGAAGAAGTTTGATAGTGTTGGAGGAGTGCTGAGTGATAGAGTAGTATTTAGATTCATTTTATATCTGCATATGAGGAGGCCGATCATAGAAGGCCGTAGGAATTGTAATTCATGCTTTGTTAGTTGACTAAGAGAAATAGAGTTGGGAAATAAAATAGAAAATGCTGAATAGAGAGAGTCGATTAGAGTTCAGATCATGTTATCAATGAGGCCGATAGTATGAGGCCATGTCTTTTGATGTAAACAAGTTCTAGTTTTGATAATAGAAAAGAATGGTGTTGAGTCTCTGGGAAAACATTGTGTAGTAAGATTTCTTGATAATAAAAATCAACTTTTATATATTCCTCATGTCATATGTTATTGTTGGTTAAAATTTGTGTTATCTCCTATCATTTTCCTATCATTTATCTGCATATTGCTTTGACTTTAGTTTATGTAACGAGTTTTTGATCTGTATCTCAAAATTGATGCCATCAATGAATGTAGACACCTATTTTTTTTAGTTGCATGCCTTCCTTTATTGTTTCTAACTCTCTCTATGAGGATTTTAGTCTCTAAAAAGCATTTGAGTGATGAATTTATTAAATGCTATTGTTGTCAACTTGATGGAGGCATCTACACTTATCTATTTTCTTCCTTTTGAATGTTGTTTGCTATAAATTTTACAAGGGCAGCTTCATTCTTTCTTCATGTCCACGTTTTTGATAGATACATCTGTAACTTTTTAATTTCCCTTTAATAAACTCTCCTCTGTTAAAAAAATGCTACACCTATAGTTTTTTTGTATTAGGTGCCTGCTAATTTCACTCTAGGTGCCTTCATTTTTATTTTAAACTATTACAACAAACTATAAAATAGGTACCTCTCTTTTTACTATTAATATATGAAGGAAAACTATATTTTTAATCCTTCTATAGTTATAGCATTGGTGCCTTCTACTTTCTTCCATCTTAGCATAGGCAACCCCTATGTTTTAGATCCCTCACTGTAGATTTACAACAACTTTCTTTTTAAACATGTATGTATACTTTGAACATCCACATTGCTTCCTTTTAAACACCTTATTGTGTAAATTTTGTCCTTACAAAATGGAATAGATCCTTGTGTATGCCTCCTACTATAGTCAAATATTCTTTGTATCTACCCCATACGCCTTGCCTTTACCCATTCCTCCTTAATTAGACTTGTCTCCTCTTCTTTAAACGTATCCAACCTCTTAGTAACCTGAGAAATTTATAATCCACCTACGCATAAGACACCATGATTTAGATTCTTGTTTTATTTTTTAAATTTCAAGAACAATTAAAATTAAATAATCATTTGATAACATTTAATTTACATCATGTTTAATTATGATTTTGCAATATTCATGATTTTAGACATTGATTATGATATTGAAAATATGTTGTTACAACATTTCCATGGGCTATTGATGCCATTGTACTCATCATCAATTCAAACTCCACCAAACCTAAGCATTCGAACCTATCATTATTTGGTCATGACCTCGAATTTACATTTTTCAATGCACAATTTGTCTTAGGATGAAAATAGGCCTAATATGAGTCGCGAGACATATCAAGCCTCAAAAATGCATGGAGGACATTAAGGTGATGATTTGCAAGTCAAAGGCATGTCTCAGATTGATTATTAGCATTACTTACGAATCAACACAATAACAAACAAGGGGATATGTGCATTAAATTACATACCCAAGGGAGTCACATATAATGTGCACCACCAACAAACATAGAGTAGAGCATGTAAAGCTTGAAGCAGAATAAATCATGTAGCAGAGCACATATTGTAGAGAGCTAAAGTGGCCAAAATACACAACACAGACCTGAAAGACAAAGATAAATGACAAACAAAGAAAATGAAGCAAAACAAACATGTAAGCCCTTAGGTTCCATGATTTCATGAGAAATTAGGAGGATGTTGTAATAGTGACAACACATTTCTATCACCATCATTTTCACATCCCTGTTACGCCACTTTCAAGTAATTGTAGCTACCATACTATGATCACCACCACTGACCCATTTGATGAATGGAGTAAGACCATGGGCTTCTAAATTCTACCACACTTTGTGGTTTTTCTTGAGGTTGCCACAACAAATAGGATTTGTCCTATTTCTATCAATGCCTATGATCTTAATAATTTTGGGTCCCTCAAAATGTTTGTCTATAGAGGGCAATTACAAATTGAAACCCATTTCTTTATATAATTTTCCAACATAGTGAGATATCAGGACAAAAGTGGTGGGAATCCAATTATCATGAAGGCCAAATCACTTCTCACAAACTCCATCCTAATAGTTCTATCATATGATGGATGCCATCTTTCACACCATGAACATGAAAGAGGGGCCTTAGTTTTTAAACTTAAAAGGATAGTCATCATAGTACGACACATAAAAAATTAGCCACCAACATCATGTTTAGCTAATAATATGGCTTCAAGTGGGTAGTTACTCCCCACCCATCTATTATGTCTATTTGAACTAAATCCCTTGTTGGCGAGCAAGTTAGTGAATCCACTAGCCTTCTTGAAGCTATGTTGAATTTTACTTTCATTAAGAGAATCAATAACTTTGATGGAGTCTTGGATCAGGTTCTGGATAGTCCAACTAGGTTTCTCCTTCGTCTTAAAGCATATTATGATGTTGAGAGAGTCTCCTTCTATTATGGAATTTTGAATTCCTATATCATTAACAAATTTCACCCCTTGGTAAGCCACAATAATTTTGGTGAAGTGATTAGTTTGCTTCCCTAAGTAAGTAGAATAGGCTCCTTTGATGTTTGTATCGCAATCCCAAATCACCCCTACCTTTGGAGGGGCCAAAATCACCTGTAGCCCCATCAAAGTTCAACTTGAACTAGTCTAGCAAGGGAGGATATGATTTCACATCCTTTCTCTCTTTTTTTCCCTCCCTTAAACTACATTGAAATATCAATATTCAAATACAAACATTTGATAATTTTCTCTTCAAAGATCTGAGATGGGAAGCTTACCACCTTCACTAGACTTATCCTAGACATCCACCAAGAAATTTTCTTTAATGGCACAACATATCTTGGAAGGCAACCTAACAATGTCAGCCTTAGAATCTCTAAAACTGTTTGTTTCTTTCTTTCTAAATCCCCCCAAAAAATATTAGGAACGAAAAGAGACAATAGTAAGGTAGAAGAGGGCTTAGCAAAAGGGGGACCCAAGACTAAACTAAGTCCAAATAGATGGAGGGAAAAGATAGCTACATAGTTATTTCCAATACATAATAAATCATTTATATAGCTTGCGGAAACATTCAGTCTAATAAACATACCCAAAATAAAACTAAATACTCAATTGAAGGTAACAAATATCAATTTTAAAAAATTTCAACAATATAGCTACTTGAAAGAATATCCATAAACATAACAATCCCCCATAAGTAGTACTAATAAAGGAATTTCCAAAATGGTTTTCTTCTACCCAAAATATGTTAACTTAAGATTTTTATATAGGTTTTCTTATAATATGAAAAGGATTATGTATTTAATGTATTTTATCATTTTTATATTTACAATGTCTTTTGACACAAATTCTCACAAATTTTATTAATGTGAAATAATGCATATGTAAAATCAGATTGTATATGACATAGATGCTCATGTGAGGTGGCAATGGATGCCACCAAGTTTTTTTCATCAAAAGGTGGTGAACCACCTTGACATATATTGATTAATATAAATTGATTTACATAAGAAAAAAAAAACCATCCAACTAGTATATGCTCTATTATATGTTATTAGAGCCAAAGAAGCATACATTTTGGGCCTTATAATGGCCTAGAGTGAGTGTTTTAGGAGAAAACGGTAAATGATAGAAACAATATTACGAATAGAAAGATAAAAAACACAACAAAACACCCCAAAATTTCAGCACTCAAGTGGGGGAAGAAACTTGACCCATTGTTAAGGGTCCTCCCTCTCCTTCTCCCTCTCCCTTGGTCCATGAGTAGCCACTTGTGCTTCCACCAGTGCTATCATGCCTAGCCCATGCGTGTTCAAAAAATTTGAGATGTCTGGCTCATTCTGATCATCTAGGTGAGATATATCCTTGAGGTTTGGTAGTGCTTTGGAAAGGTGGGGGGCCTAATCGGGGGCATGCATCCTAAGGAAGTGGATGGAAGTAAAAACAACCCTACACCAAGTTGATTGATGAATCTTTGTTGTCAATTCCCAATGAAAATTGATAAGTGATTACATAAAAAATATACTTGTAATTTGATTTGACAATAATTTTTTATTGTTTATTACTAATGGAATAGTTCTCATTAATGTTAAATGCTAACAAATTAAAAATTAAAAATAATTACCTATAATATAAGAAAACGTTCTTGAATAATTTGGTGATCTCTAATTCATAATTATTCAATAACATAAGTTTCCTTGATTGGTGTCTTTATATACACAAACCTAGACACATAATTTGATAAGATTCTCACATATAATAATGAAAATATGATAATACAAAAGAGAGATCACACACAAAACAAAAGGTATATGGGGGCCAAAATACGCTAATATCCAATATATAAAAACAATAGAGTAAACCTTTGAGGTATGGTAAGTGCATACACTCTTTTTAGAAGAAGTCACTCCATCTTATATCTCCAAGAGATCCTAAACACAATATCATACCATTTTCCTCCCTTACAATGATATTAACCTTGTTAATATATACCTCCTCCTAATAACATAATTGAGGGGTAAACCACTAAACCAATGTAGGCCTACTCATTCACTAATATAATTAATTGGACAAGTTATCTACATAACTAACTTAAGGGATTTGTGCCACATCTTGACATCTCGATCAACCTATATATTATAATATGATATGCCTAGGTAGATAACATGTTATCCCTATTTCACATTTGTCATCCTTGAAACATGAGAAAAAATTCAAATAGTAAGATGATTGTAAGTCATTACAATTATTATGTCATGTCCTACCATCCAACCATCCATAAGTGATCTTTGGTATGATTTTATCATGATGATACTTAGATCACATCCTTGATCCACATTTCACTAAACCCATTTGATTCCATTCCTCATAATAGTAAGTCCTTTTCTTCCATAAATAGACATTACCTTTATGATGCCACTAATTGTTTTAATTGCTACTTTTATTACATGTAGATCCATAATTACATGTAGTGTCATGCCTCCATGATTCTTTCCTCTCAAATTTTGTGGATGCATATATTTCACGCTTTACTATCTCTAGAACCTTTTGTGATTCTTGAGCATTTCTTGCCACTTGTTTTTTTTAAATGAACAGTGATGGAGCACCTGTACTGCATTAATGAAGTGAAATTACAAAAAATAAGTGCAGACAATCCAAAAGACCAAGAATATATCATTTGGTTGTATTCATAAGTAAGGCGGAGCGCACCTACAAAGAGAAGTGAAAATAGAGAAACAAGAAATCCTATTATCAAAAACAAGTCGAGCACACAAAACATTCATCCTACCTAGTCTGAGTTAGAGCCATGGTGTTCCTCTAGTCGTGGCATACCAAATAGAAGAGTGAAGGCTGGAGTGCTTGGTGCCCACGGAGGACCTTGAACCATATCTGGAGCATGGTGTCATAGAAATCGCACCGCATTGAAAACTTCTTTCGCCTTATTTGCTAACCCTTCCGGAAGTTAGAAAGAATGAGTGTTAAGAGCTCTGTTGAAGATATTAATATAGTCTACCCAGAGACCCCTCTACAATGTCATGTACACAAAGACTACATGGTGAGACATTTGTAGAAGAAGCCTGTAAAAAATCTTGCCAATAGGAGCTGTTCCTTCTTGAAGATCGTAGACCACCAACATAGCTCACCACCTTTATGAATTTAAAAAGGAAGGATGCACTAGACTGCAGCCAACCGCATGCATGTATTCTTGGTCCCACGAGATGTTAAATACATTGGAGATGAAGGTCGACGCGATCTCATAGTCTTTAACTTGCCTATTCTCAGGCTATAAAAGATAGTATCCTAGAAAACATAGAACTACAAATTCAACAATGTCACGGTCTATTTCCAAAATCTCCAACAAACAAACTGTGTTCATGGCGCCATAATATGTATGCTCTCCTACCAGAGGAGGAAGAAACACACATAGATTTGCTTCCCAGAGAGCCATTTAAACTGATGCTAAATTAGGGGGCCGGAGAGAATATAGAACATGGCAGGAATAAGAAATAGAAGGCCTTGGGGAATTTAGAGGAATGAAAATTGAAACATCGTTATGTCACCATACCAAAGATATTAACACTTAGGCATGTAGAGGAATAAATATTTTGGCAACGTGGCAGAACTAATGTACCCTTTCATTCAATTGTACTGAATACAACATAGAAGTTAATTTGTAATCTGCAATGGACAAGACTTTAGCAACAAGAGTGCATGGTTAAGCCACCTAGGATCTCCAAGGAGTGTCCTTGCCTATAAGGAGAAGTCAGGTCATGTCATGTGAGATCTGGGTGCTATCAGTATGGAAAGATGCTACGGATCCCAACAAAGAATTAATGGTCGTCTGTGGCAGCTTTTTTCCTCAACTGCGCTTATGAAATGACTCTTTGGGGAGCCCTTAATCCCACTTGTACTTGTTTGATATGGAATTAATGGTGGTTAATAATACATTAATAATTCCAGGCTGATGAGATTGGCATATCTTTCTCCAATAAATGCACCAGACAAGTTATCCCAAAGTCTTGATGAGGTGTAAAGGTTAATCTAGAAATTTTTGAACTTGCTTAGAAGCTCATTTGTGTGATGTAGGATGTAATCTATCCTCCAATTGAGGGCTTCCCCTTTTTTGAAAGCATTTAAATATGATATTCAAGGAATCACCTTTGATCCAAAGATTTTCCACCTTATGAGTTATAGCTAATTTGATTCCATAAAGTAGAGAAAGCACTTCCACTTGATTATTCTTATCTGGAGGAATTTTGAGTGCCTGTCCTACCAACAATTTGCCTTTAGAGTCCATGATGATACAACCAACTCCTAATGGGCCTAGGTTACCTCTATAGGTGCCATCAAAATTTAATTTTAGAAATAGCTCTTTGGGAGGCGATCATTTGATTGAAGCTCTCGATGCCTTAGTGGAGGCAGCTATTGGTTTGGTTTGGAGGCTTGGAAGCTTTAATTGATTCCATTCCTTGAGGATTAGACTATTCCAATTGGTGAACCTGGAGTTGGAGGAGGAACTATCTCTTACTCTTACATTGACTATCTCTAAAATTTCCATGGACACATCTTCAATCACCTTTTCCAATAGATGCCTTGTCTTTCTAAAAATTCTGAAGTGTCTCTCCTTCAAAATATTCCAAATGACCAGAGAAGGACAAACCTCCCATAAACAAGTAAATGTGGATTATTTATATAGCAATGGTAAGATCTTAAACAAATTAAGCAAGGAATACGGTAAGGGGAATTCCAATTGAGTTTCCTCATACACAGTTCCATCATGAGAGGCTGAAAGTACAATGAAGTGGTAAATAGTTTACATCCTCTTCATGTTCTCCACATAGGACACATCTAATATTGGAGGTGATACCAATTTTATGTAATCTATCCCCAGATAAAATTCTATTACTAATTTCTAGCCATGAGAATACCCCAGTTTTTGGAAGAGTATGGCCATTCCAACATAACTTATAAGGCTAATTTGATTTAGCCAAAGTTGATAGGCATATGTACCCTTGTTTAACTGAGTAATTCCCTGAAGTATCCCTTGTCCATGTACTACCTCATCAGGGATGTTGGAGATGAAGACCTTTCTATTCACAAGGATCCCTTGGAGAATTTCCTTCTGATCTAAAGGAAAATTACAGAATTTGTGAAGCTTTTCCAACTATTTTCTCCCTGAGAGGAACCCTGATCTTGATCCCAGTAGTCCTTAACCTTTGAGCCTCACTTTTGTTTAAGAAAGATCCTTTCTTCATTTAGGTTTGGTCTTATAGAGAGTATTGAGCATGCATTCCATGAATCATCTAAGAAATCCACCTTTTTGTCATAATGGACAATCCATCTTAGATGAAGGCCGATTAATTCCCAGCTACTAGTAATGATGTTCCACATACTTTATCCTTTAAGAGGTTCTTTTATTGTGAAAATTCTCTCCCTTTCCCTATTATCTAGGTACTTAGCTTGCATTAGCCTAACCCATCTTGCCTTAGGTTTATCATGCATGTTCCAGGCTAGTTTGGCTCAGAGTGCTTGGATTTGGAGTCTTAGGTTAAAAATACATGCCTCGCCTTCATTCTTTGGTTAGAAGACCTTCTCCCAGTCCACAAGGTGTATCTTCCTTTTTTCAGATGTCCCCTACCATAAAAATTGTCTTAGTGATTTCTCCACATTCTTAGTTGCACCTTTGGGCACTTTGAATGCTGAAAACATATAAATTCAAAATGCTGCAAGCACTACTTTGAGCATAGTTGCTCTTTGTGCCAATGACAATCACTTCCACTTCCACAATCCAATCTTATTCTGGATATTTTGAAGCATTTGGGACCATAGTTGCAATTTATTCATTCTTTTAACATTAGAACTCCCAGATAGCTGCTAGGTAGAGTGTCAATTCTAAAATTAAGAATTTTGATAATATGTTTTTGTACCTCTGGGTCTATGTGAAAGAGGAATACCTTTGATTTGGAGGGATTAACTTCATACCCCGATGTTACACAACACCTAGTCACTTGCAAAGCACTAGAGGGACAACTAAGATCCACTATTATCCTTCCTTTCTCCAGATTGTCTCCATAGCAGCCCATAAAGTGAAAGAAAAGGTAGTAGATGGTGAAATAGAAGTTACAATAGATGGTGAGGGCAAGTTATAGTAGATGGTAAGAACACAGCCAGTTACCCCTATTGGTAAAAGAGAAAAACATAAAATTTACAGCCAAAAGTAAATTTGAAAAAAAGCCCCCTCATTTTTCCAAACTAGAAAAATAATACATTTCTCCTTAGACAATACCCCCCCCCCCCCCCCCCAAGAGGAGAACACTTGTCCTTTTTACAAGGACAATTATTTTTCTTTAATGTGATTGTTCACTATAGCTCTTTAGGTCCTTACATCTCACACCTCTACTTTTTGGTGACTCATCATTCCCTTAATTTCCGTCACCCTTTTTTGGGTGAAAATTAGAAATTAGAAATTTTCATATTTTTGTTAATTTGACTCTAAAAAATGTACCTAAACCATAGTCCTAGGTCCTTGAAGTTAAATATTATGACTTAAGTGCCTATTTAATTATTTTGCACCCTTATAGGAAGTTGAAGGGAAAGTTTACTTAATTTTAGATTACACAACGCATAACCATACATGCTACAACAATCATGACATATGATGTCATAGAACACAACACAAGGGACAAAACACAACATATGACCACACATATCACAACATAGGGGACTCAAGTCTCTCCAAAAGACTTGGTTGGCTCAACTGGTTACACACAATAGTGTCTCCATGCATTTTCCCCATTTCCACTGGCTAACCAATATCTACACACTCGTTTCAAATCAGTTATTGTCTCAAATATGATAGATAAAGAAAACAACAATCAACTTCAATTAATTCATCAATAATAACTTCTCTACTAAGCATATCTATAGAAAACCTTTTATTTCAAAATGCAAGATCATAATCTATATACTAAACCATAGCATCTCACCATGAAGTAAATCTCTACTCAATATATGAAAATTAGATTTAATATTTGGCCATAACCTATTCCTTATCATAACAATGGTTAATCACACCACATATATGAATAGTTAATCATTACACATCCGAAAGAGTATATCAAAACCCACGATCTAAACTAATGCTAACACAAAATGTACATTGCCCTCTTCATATTTATAAAATGATAAGAACAATAGTGTAGTAAGTCTTTCAACAAAACAAGGTGATCTCAAATCTACTTTATGGTAGTCAAGATGTGTGATTAAATATATAATTTCTTCCTAGCTTATCGTTATAGAAACATATTATAGATAATGTAGGCATATAAAAGAATGTGCTTCATACAATAATTTATTAAAGAGCTTAGAATTTCATATCATCACATGAGAGAAAGCAACAACAACACCACTAGTTCTTAACTAAATTTATCAATGCACCAAGAGCCTAAGGGAATGGCTACGGATTAGAAGTTGATTTATGATTAGTTCAAAACACCTTTATTGAGAAGGCATTTCTATCCATAGGATAAACACAAGATACAATTGAGGATGCAAGGATTGGGTGCTACGAAAGTAGAAATATCTATCCCAACCTGTAGTATAGGTAAGGGTAAATGCTAAGGACATTATACCATAGGAATCTATGTTAAAAGATATATCATCTTATGTGGAAGGAGTGTTAGCATAATTTATTACATTGTTTCTATACGTAACTACATTTGTTATGTTGGTTATGTTAGTTGGGCATAACTGTTGTTTTTCAACCAACTTCACCACAGTATTTATCTGTGGGTTGTATCTACTTTTTTCATCAAATAAACACATCTTTCTCAGCCTCATGTTCCAAATGGTATCAAAGCACTGAAGATTCAGGTCTGCTGCTAAGCATGGAGGATTTAGGTGCTAAAAGTGAAGGAAGAAATAAATTTTGGTGTCTATAGCCTATCTCCCCATGTGAAGAAGTCTCGGAGGCTAAAAGGAGACAAGAGAAGTCCTTGAAGTGCAGAAGCTAGTCTTTATGCCTGCGTAGGAAAACAAAAAGATGCTGAAATCATTGTCCTCTACATAGTGGTGACAAGAAAGTGAAGGAGAGGAAAGATGGATGTCCACTGCACTTGATGCCAGTAGTGTGGCTAGTAACCAGGCAAATGAGCCACCAAGAGGTGAATGTACAATTTCTGAGAGCTTGGGGTTCTATTTTGCTCTTTTAGATGCCCTACAAAACTTAGGTAATCTTCAATTCGATGAATTGTTTAGGAAAGGATTGTTAGATTACTTTCTATTTGATGAACAATGTCAAGCAAGAAAGATTAGAGTGAAACTTGACAAAGTTTATGATGCTGAGATGAAGATGAGGTAAAACGCACTCACAAGCATCCCTATCTTACAGAATAGGCCTATCGTGTTCATCTCTGTGCTACTATTTCTTCTTAGAGAATGTATTGACAAATAAAATAATAATAAAATTATTGTGTGGACTGAAATTGCTTCTCTCTAATCGTCATCTCTTGAAAGGGCCAAATTATGCCACATGAAAGACAAAAATGTGAACAATTCTCATTTTTGAGGAGCTATGGGCAATTGTCACTAGTGACATAACCCAACTAGATGACGTAGATGAAAGGAAAAAGTTTGACAATGCTGATGCCAAAGCATTGATGTTGATAACACTCAACATCACTGATGAAATCTAACCTCACATTTGGGATGTAGAAACATCAAAGATGGCATAAGATTCTCTCTCCAAAATCTACCAAGTGAAGAATCAGACGAAGATCCTCCATCTATAGTCCAAGCTACGTACACTCTATATGCAAGCTGGTGAGAAAGTTGAGAAATTCTTACGAAAGGTATTTGAACTAGGAGATGAGCTTGTTGCACTTGGAGAAAAGGTGGAGGACAAACTACTTGTCCAAATTATGCTAAGAACTCTGCCATCTTAGTTCAAAAATTTTATCACCACGCTGAACATCACAAAGAAAGAGGTATCATTTGATGAACTGGTGAATTTGTTGCAGCAGGAAGAAGCCATCCAATTAGTCCAAGGTGAACTTGAGGACAAGGCCCTAATTTCTAGATAGTCAAGAGGTCAAAAGTCTCATGGAAAGTAGCCACAAAAACAACAAGAACATCAATAGTCAAAGCCTCCAAAGGCAAATTGATGGTGTCATATATTCAACAAAAATAATCATGACACTATCAACTATTGGTCCAATGCCTTATCACAAGGCAATTCAAGTAAAGAAGCCTTTTCTGGTTGCAGTGATACTCAGCAATCCAAGCGCTGTCATCATCACAGAAAGCACAAAGGCAATGCAGCGACCCAATAAGATGATGCATCAGAAGATGATGAACTAGAAATAGCCAACTGTAGCACTCATCACAATCTCATCCTAGTGTCCTAAACCTTGCAGCCCATGAGGGATATTTGGTTGATCGACTTAGGTGCCACCAAGCATATGATAGGCAATCACTAGCTATTCGATGTGCTAACAAAACAACCTACTGGAGATAGAGTTCGAATTGGTGACAATAAGGAGTATGTTGTAGAGGGAATTGGCAAAGTCATAATTCCTCTTGGGACAAGCCATTGTACCCTCACCAAGGTGTTGTATGTTCTTGGTTTGACAACAAACCTGCTATCTGTTAGTCAGCTTCTAAACAACAAACTAAAAGTGGAGTTCCAAGTGAAGGACGGGATCAAGACCTGTCTAATCTCAAGAGAATGTATGATACTTGCTAGAGCTTATATGAAAGATAGACTAGTTGCATTAGATGTTGTCTCCTCCCCTACAGTAGCTCTATTAGCTTCAATGATGGAATCTATTACACTTTGGTACTATTGCTATGCGCACCTTTTAGTCAGCTCCTTGCATGAGCTCAGCTCCAAAAAAATGGTAAGAGGACTTCCTCAAATTTCAAATTCATTGCCTATATGTCCTGGATGCCTTGTAGGTAAACAAAACTGAGAACCATTTGAAGCTAGTAGCTTCCATGGCAAACATCGCCTTGAGGTGGTACATACCGATCTGTGTGGACCCATGCCTACCTCATTTTTAGGACATAAGTACTTTCAATTGTTGGTGGATGACTTCTCTCAAAAGACATGGGTGTACTTTCTCAAAAAGAAGCATGAAGCATTTGCCAACTTTCAAGAGTTTCACAAGTAGGTTGTCAAAGAAACATGCCAGTCTCTTCTTGTCCTCTACTTAGATCAGGGGGGGAATTCACCTCCAAGGAGTTTGTGGCATATCTGAAGCATCATGGCATCAAGCAGCACTTGACTACTCCCTATACACCCCAACAGAATGGAGTTGCAAAACATTGCAATGGGACTGTCATGGAGATGGCTCGATGCATGCTATCAACAACTAAGTTGGAGGAAAGATTTTGGGTAGAAGCAGTGCAGACAACTGTAAAGCTCATCAATAGGGCACCAACAAAGATCTTGCAAAACAAAACACCTGAAGAGGTATGGAGTGGACAAAAGCCTTCAATTTCTCATCTAAGGGTATTTGGTTGCACATCACACATGCTGTTAGTTTCAAGACAAACAACTGAGAGGGGGGTGTGAATCATTTGTCCCAAAACTTTCTTTTCATTAAGCACTTAAATCCTTCTTGTAATTTAGCAAGATAATAATAAATCAATTATGGAAGTACAATGCAATAATTCAAGAGCAGAAACACATTAACACATATGACACCAAGATTTTAACGTGGAAAACCTAGTTAAGGGAAAAACCACAGGGTGAATAATGCAAGATTGTATTCTTTGTTAAAAGAATAAGAAGAACAAAATGGCACATGCCAATTAGGGCTCACTGCCCGAGCACACTACTCACAAGAGGCCCACTACCTACAGGAGACACACTGTCTATAGAATAATAAATATTACATACTTGAACTGAAGATTAGCATCTTCACCATGCTTAAGTCAGTTCCATTTAAGCTCAACACTTCTGCTTTGCTTTTCGCTCTTCTCCTCTCTACCACTTACTTATCTTCACGGATACTTTGAAATGAATTCACAACTCTTATTTATACAAGACATCAACTTTGGGATAATCATCAAAGTCGGTATAATATATTCTTTATTTTATTATAGAGCAAATACACAAATACATATTGACTTATTACAAAAGACTTCATGTGAATCACCACATTGTCAGCCACACATATCTGGGACTTCAATCTTCTTTGAGCAACACGCCATCCTTTGCAGAACATCTCTAAGATCATCTGCAAGATGTGTAAAACATCCAGTCGACCATGATTAGGAAGAATATCATCACCTAGAAGTAAATCTTTAATTATGAGCTCAATCTTCAATGTAGACCACCAACACGAACTAGACACAATTTAGAGACCCCCACAAGCTTTCTTGAATCACCAAGAACATCCACACTTCTGCTCACTGAAAACATTCTCTTCTTCATCCAAAACCTCAAGAACACAGTCTATCATCATTGTCACATTAGAATAAGTGCTTGTAGAGCTCCAAACCATGAACCAATTGAGTTGTCAATTCACATTGGCTTCCTAAACACTCCACCAAATCTACAAAATAAGATACTGCATTTCTGGATCTCACCGGACCTATTTGTGTCACTCTGTCACCTTTGAACATCTGCCAAAACTAGTTTTACTCATATGGCCATAACTTCTTCAAATATTCATACGAACCTCTCAAATCTTTACTGGATCATCGTTAGACACATATCTACAAACCCTTTGATGCGCATCCTATGATCTTCATCTTAGCTGGGATCGTCACTGTCTTCACTATTCTTCTCTATTTTTGATAGGACTAATTTTCTCAATATCCTCAGCACACATCTCATCCAATCCTTAACATCAATACAATAGGAGTATGTTGACATTAATGACAACACTGGTTAGGCCCATACTTGCAACAATCTCCTCCTTTGTCATTTATGGCAACATATGATGTGAAAAACTATTTTAACCATCAAGACAAGAACTTCCCCTCACTGACTGACATAGCTCCCCCTATCAACAACGATCATTCATATGTCTTCTCTTCCTTTACTGCTCCCTTTTTGATCAGCAACTACTTTTTGTTTTTCACATGTATGTCTTCTCTCCCCCTTTGACATCAATGGAAAAGGGCACATACTTGCATCAATCTTCTAAATCATATAGACTGCTCCCCCTGAGTAGAAGCTTCCTATCATCAATCCAGACCACAAGATATGACTATGAGATCCATCGAACTGATGCACATCAATGCACCTTAATTCAGAACCAGAGGGGTAATAACCCCTAACTTCTTCCTGAGATACTCAAAAGAGTCCTTAGGTAGAGGTTTAGTAAAAATGTCTGTAATCTGATCGTTAGAGGGCACAAACTCTAATCTGACTTCATTCTTGTTCACCTACTCTCTCAAAAATTGAAACTTGATGGATATATGTTTTGTCTTTGAATGCAACACTAGATTTTTTTGATATATTTATTGCACTTGAGTTATCATAGAAGATTGTGATAGGTTTCTCATACTCCACTTTGATGTCTCTTACCATTTTTTTCATCCACAATACTTGAGTGCAACTACCTGCTGCTGCAATATATTCTGCTTCTGCAGTTGACAGAGATATTGGCTCTTGTTTCTTGCTTAGCCAAGAAACCAATCTTTTCCCCAAAAAGAATGTACCACCACTGGTACTCTTCCGATCATCCACATCTCCTGCCCAATCCGCATCAGTATATGCATGAAGAGAGAAATCATGATCTCTAGGATACCATAAACCATACTCAACTGTTCCTTTTAGATATCTAAGAATCCTCTTGATTGCCATGACATGAGATTCTCTAGGATCAGCTTGGAATCTAGCAACAAGTCCAACAATATTCATAATGTCAGGTCTAGTTTGAGTAAGATATAGTAGTCCTCCAATCATTGACCTATACTTTTTCTCATCAGTCTTAGGAGAATCATCATCTTTGCTCAGTTTACATCTGGTTGCCATGGGAGTATTCATTAGTTTTGAGTCTTCCATCCCAAATTTCTTCAACAATTCTTTCATATATTTGGTCTGTGAAATGAAGATTCCTTTCTTTGTTTGAGAGATTTCCAGACCCAAGAAGAAATTTATTTCCCCAAACATGGACATCTCAAATTCACTTGTCATTTGATTTGCAAAAGTTTTGCGCATACTATCTCTTCCCCCAAAAATGATATCATCAACAAATACTTCAACAATCAAGATATTTTCATGATCAATTTTGAAGTACAAGTTACTGTCAACAGTACCTTTGTTGAAACCAATCTTCAAAAGATGTTTATCCAATCTTTCATACCAGGTTCTTAGGGCTTGTTTGAGTCCATATAGTGCTTTCTTCAACTTGTAGACTATATCACCATGATCAGACAATTGAAATCCATCTGGTTGCTCAATGTATACTTCTTCTTCCAAGTCACCATTCAGAAAGGCAGACTTGACATCCATCTGATATACTTTGAAATCCTTGAAGGTAGCAAAGGCAAGAAATAATCTGATTGCTTCAATTCTTGCCACCGGAGCAAATGTTTCTTCAAAATCGACTCCTTCTACTTGAGAATAACCCTTGCAGACCAATCTGGCTTTGTTTCTGACTACTTCACCATCTTCATTCAGTTTATTCCAGAAGACCCATTTGGTTCCAATCACATTTCTATTTCTAGGTCTAGGAACAAGATCTCAAGTGTGATTTTTCTCAATCTGCATCAACTCTTCCTTCATTGCTTTAGTCTAGCTTTCATCATTGCATGCTTCACTTATTATTTTTTGTTCAATTTTTGAAGTCAGACAATACTTTTTGAGTCTTGAGCAATCTTTCTTCTTGTTTGAACACCTTTGCTTTTATCACCTATGATCTAATCTTTAGAATGATTCAGTCTTACATACCTGGGAGTTTTAGGAATTTCTTACACTTCTATTTCTTGGACAGGTTCATTCAAACTTATCTCTTCTTCCTGTATTTTAGGATTCTCTAGACCAGTCTGGATCTAAATTTTTGAAGGGGCTTGGACTTCTTGGACCAAAACATCATTATGATCATCTTCTTCATATTCATAAAACCTCGAGGATTTTTCAAGTCTTTCATCAACCTTCACATTTGTACTTTCTATAATATTTCTCAATCTCTTGTTATAACACCGGTATAGTTTGCTTTGATTAGAATAACCCAAGAATATTCCTTCATCACTTCTAGCATAGAATTTCCCAAGGTCTTCATCTCTTTTAATGTAACATTTACTACCAAAGACTCTTAAATACTTTACAGTGAGAGTTATGCCAAACCAGAGTTCATAAGGGGTTTTACCAGTATTGCTTCTGATTTGTACTCAATTAAGAGTATAGACAACGGTGCTTACAGCTTCTCTCCATTATATCTGAGGAACATTTGCTTCCATCATCATGGTTCTAGATACTTCCTAGATGGTCTAGTTCTTTCTCTCCACTACTCCATTCTGTTGTGGATTCCTTGGAGCAAATAGTTGTCTTTTTATCCCACATTTCTCATAGAATTCTATGAATTCTTCAGATGTGAATTCTCCACCTCTATTAGACCTAAGACATTTTATGCTTAATTTGGTTTCATTCTCTACCATAGCCTTGAATATTTTGAATTTCTCAAGAGCTTCAGATTTCTCTTTTAGAAAAGTCACCCACATCACCCATGAATGATCATCAATTAGAAACATGAAATATCTATCACCTTGCAAACTCCTAATTCTTGCTAGTCCACATAGATCAGTATGTACTAAGTCCAACAATCTGGTAGAAGATTGTTGCTTACTTTTGAATGTGACTTTGCTCAGCTTACCTAACTGACATTCTTTGCACAAACTGTTAGTAGGTTTCACCAGTCTTGGAAGATCTCTTACAACTTGAGTGTTTCTTATCTTGATGATATTATCAAAATTCACATGACACATTCTCCTATGCCACAACCAACTCTGATCAATTTGAACAAATAAACAACTTTTTCTAGTACCAACCAAGTGGAAGATGTTACCTTTTGTTTGAATACTAGATGCAATCTCTGTTCCAGAACTTTCAAAGATCTTAGATTTTCAATTTTTGAATTGGAGATCATAGCCTTTGTCCACAAACTGCCCAACACTAAGAAGATTATGCTTCAAACCTTCAACATACAGTACATCACTAGTTTTGTTCTTTCCATCAAAAGAAATAGTTCCTCTACCTCTGATTCTGCCAACAGAATTATCACCAAATTTTACAACTCCTCCTTCATATCTTTCCAAATCTATGAACTTATTTTTGTCACCAGTTATATGGTGGGAGCATCCACTGTCAATGAATCAGTCATCATTTTCTTCAACTTGGGCAGCCAGAGCTCTTTCTATCATTTTATGATTGACAGATTTAGAGGGTATTGGATTTTCTTCCTTGATGGCAATAAATACCTAGTCACTTCTAGATTTATTTCCTATCTATGATTCATCATCATCATCTTCATGAACATAGTAAAATTTTTTTTGGAATCTTGATCTGTTTGGATTTGCCCTTCAAAATCTTTCCAGACACCTTCAGGCAAAATGACCAATCTTGTTGCAATTGAAACATTTGAAGGGCAATTTTCCTTCATACATACTAGACCCTCTTGGTATTCTTTTTGCAATAAGGGCTTCAAGTTGAGCAGCTTCCACTTCATCTTCTTCTAGATCTTTTCTTTCTTTTTCATACCATGATAGTTTCTTTGAGGAGTTCTCTCCTAGATCATACCTTTGTTTGCCTTTTATAGAGGCACTAGCTTTTAATGCAGATTCAGTCTTGGGGGTGCATCTCCAAACTTGGCCAATTCAAATGCAGCTAATTTTCCAACCAATTGATCTCTTGTGAAATTTGAAAAAGATCTGAATTCTTCAATGGCAACAACCTTGTGTTTGTAAGTAGGAGGTAGGGATCTAAGAACTTTGGCAACAATCTTATCTTCATCCAAGATTCCACCACCACACCTAATGCCACAAACAAGCTCATTTAATTTTGGCATAAATGTAGTGATATTCTCATCTTCCTTCATCTTTAGGTTTTCAAATTTTCCTTTCAGACTCTGTAGCTTGGCACATTTAACATATTTGTCTCTTTCATGCAGAAGTTCCAGTTTTTCCCAAATCTCATATGCAGTTTTTAAATCTATAACATTTGTCAGCTCTGAATCAGGTAAGGCACTTAATAAAGCTTCTTTAGCCCAAAGATTGTGTTCAGCATCTTTGATTTCATCTACAGTTGTTGGACCATTCTTTGGAGGAACATACTTCTTTGAAGTTATGGTCCAATATTGCATTCCCATACATTGCAAGTGACATTCCATGCGGCTTTTCCAAAGAGTGTAATTGGTTCCATCAAACCTTGGACTATCCTTCTTGTAGGAAGACATCCTGGATCTCCTCAAACGGTTAAGCTCTTTTAGAGGAACTTAGCTTTGATACCAATTGTTAGTTTCAAGACAGACAACTGAGAGGGGGGGTGAATTGGTTGTCCCAAAACTTTCTTTTCATTAAGCACTTAAATCCTTCTTGTAATTTAGCAGCATAATAATAAATCAATCATGGAAGCACAATGCAATAATTCAAGACTAGAAACAGATTAACACATATGACACCAAGATTTTAACATGGAAAACCCAATCAAGGGAAAAACCACGAGGTGACTAACCCAAGATTGTATTCTCTGTTAAAAGAATAAGAACAAAATGACACATACCAATGAGGGCTCACTGCCTGAGCACACTGCTCACAAGAGGGCCACTATCTACAGGAGACACACTATCTACAGAATAATAAATATTACATACTTGAACTAAAGATTAGCATCTTCACCATGCTTGAGTCAATTCTATTTAAGCTCAACACTTCTTCTCTACTTTTCACTCTTCTCCTCTCTACCACTTACTCATGTTCACAGATACTTTGAAATGACTTCACAACTCTTATTTATATAAGACATCAACTTTGGGATAATCATCAAAGTCGACACAATACATACTTTATTTTATTACAAAGCAAATACACAAATACAATTTGACTTATTACAAAAGACTTCATACGAATTACCACAATGTCGACCACACATATCTGCAACTTCAATCTTCTTTAAGGAACACACCATCCTTTACAGAACATCTCCAAGATCGTCCATAAGATGTGTAAAACATCCGGTCGGCCATGATTAGGAAGAACATCATCACCTAGAAGTAAATCTTCAATTACAAGCTCAATCATCAATGTGGACCACCAACACAAACTAGACACAATGTAGAGACCCCCACAAGCTTTCTTGAATCACAAAGAACATCAACACCACTTCTGCTCACTGAAAACATTCTCTTCTTCATCTGAAACCTCAAGAACATAGTCTGTCATCACTGTCACCTTGGAATAAGTGCTTACGGACCTCTAGACCATGAACCAATTAAGTTATCAATTCACATTGGCTTCCTAAACACTCCACCAAATCCGCAGAACAAGATATTGCATTTACGGATCTCACCGGACCTATTTGTGTCACTCTGTCACCTCTGAACATCTGCCAAAACCAATTTTACTCATATGGCCATAACTTCTTCAAATCTTCATGCAGACCTCTCAAATCTTTACTGGATCATCGTTAGACACATATCTACAAACCCTTTGATGTGCATCCTCTGATCTGTCTTAGCTAGGATCTTCACTATTCTTCTCTATTTCTGATAGGACTAATTTTCTCAATATCCTCAGTACACAGCTCATCCAATCCTTGACATCAATGACAACACTGGTTAGGCCCATACTTGCAACAACATGCATGTCCCTCACAAGAAGAGAAAGAAGACTGATCGTAAGACACTCCAGTGTATATTGTTGGGATACAGTATTCCATCAAAAGCATATCATCTCATAGATCCTGAGACAAAGAAGATATACAAGAGTTGAGATGTCGTTTGTGATGAATTATCATTTCATTCATTGACACAAAAAGAAGAGAAAAAGCCTCCTACCTCTCATAGATTGCTCCCACAATTAGATGATGAGCATGTGAAAGACTTATCACAGAGAAAGTGAGCTACAAGGAGAGTTGTTTGTTGATTTGGGCCTTCTAGAAAACATTACACACCAGCATTAGCATACTCAACCTCCAAAGTGGGTCCAAAGTACAATCAAGGACTCTAACCTACAAACTCTTCCAGACACTTCATCAGGAATTAGAACCAGGAGCCAGACAAGAAATGAAATGAATCTTGCGCTCATGCCCGTACTGTTGTTGACAACACCAAACCTAACACAGTTTGAGAGGCATTAAGCCAACCTCAGTGGAAGAAGGCTATGGATGTAGAGTATAATTCTCTGATGCAAAATCATACATGGGAACTTCTTGATCTGCCTGAAGGAAAGAAACCCATTGGCTGCAAATGGATCTCCAAAACAAAGTACAAGGTAGATGGATCTATCGACAAGTACAAAGCATGACTTATAGTAAAGGGATACACTCAATAGGAGGGCATTGATTATGAGGAGACCTTTGCACCCAATGCAAAGATCAAAACTAGCAGAATGGTCTGTGTGTTTGCAGCACAGAAGGGATGGAAACTTCAATATATGGATGTCAAAAGTGCTTTCTTAAATGGTGATCCAAAAGAAGAAATGTACATGACCCAACAAGAAGGTTTTGTTGATGAACAACATCTACACAAGGTATGTCATCTCATCAAGTCACTTTATGGCCTAAAGCAAGCTCCTAGGGCATGGTACATTAAAATTGATTGTCGCCTATTGCAGCATGGATTCACCTGTAGCCCCTCAAATCCTAATTTGTATATTAAGAAGGTAGGTACAGAGATTGTCATTCTAGTTTTGTATGTGGATGATCTTATTCTCACTAGTAGCTTAGACAGTCTCATTGATGATGTAAATAATGATCTCAAGAAATCCTTCGACATGACAGATTTAGGGCTACTTCATTATTTTCTTTGCTTGGAGATATGGCAGAAGAAGAACCACATATTCATCTCCCAAATGAAATATGCCAAGACTCTCATGGAAAAGTATAGAATGGTCAACTGTAAGCCTATTTCCACTCCAATGGAGAAAGGTTTGCAACTATCCTACTTCTAGGATTCACCTCATGTAGATGCCACTCTCTACAGGCAGCTAGTTGGGAGCCTTATCTACTTAACCTACACCTGACCAGACTTATGTTTTTTTGTTAGCTATCTCTCTAGATTCATGTAGGAGCTGAAGAAGTGTCATTAGATTGTAGCAAAACATGTGTTGAGATATATCGAAGGCACAATTGATTATGGTCTAGAATATAAGAAGAACAACTAGTTTTTCTTACAAGGATATATAGACTCAGATTATGCAGGATCTGTAGATGATAGGAAATCAACCTCAGGTTATGTTTTTCATCTCAGATTTGGGCCTATTTCATGGGTTAGTAAGAAGCAAACTGTTGTTGCTCTTTCATCCACTGAGGCTGATTATCATGCCGCATGAGGAGCTGTGTGCAAAGCGATTTGGTTACATCACATTCTGGAAAACATGGACATTCCTAAAGAGAAGTCACCCGTTCTTTATTGTGACAATCAGGGTGTGTTAAATCTTGTGAAGAATCTAGTTTTCCATGAGCGAACCAAGCATATTAAGGTCAAATGTCATTACATTCAAGACTAAGTTTTGAAACACCACATCTAGCTCCAATACTACCCTATAGACTCTCAGATAGTAGATATCTTCACCAAGTCTCTTGGTAAGATCAAATTTGAACTGTTTCAGGGCTACATTTGTAAAAACAATGCAATAAGGGGGGAGATGTTAGCATAATATATTAAATTGTTTCTATACGTAACTACATCTATTACATTGGTTATGTTAGTTTGGCATAACCACTATGTTTCGACCAACTTCACCACAGTATATATCTGTGGGTTGTATCTACTTTTTTCATCAAATAAACATAGCTTTCTCAGCCTCGTGTTTCAAGGAGTAGGTGGTAACCAAGAGAATCCAAATTTGATATAGATAGCTTGAGAAATCTACTCAGCGGCTCACCATGTCTACAAAACCACAACAAGGGAACACAACATCAAGGTACAAAATAATAATAAAGATGAAAATAATGAAGATAAACTAATTAAATCAAACGAAATAATAGACTAACAAAAGGAAGGAAGAAACCAACAAACTTCCATGTGATTATATGCTTCCTGGATGTACTTATAGTTGAAGACAAGGAAAATAGTTGAGGTTGTTTGGGGTTTTGCCTTTACGTCAAACCTCTACTTTGGTATTTCTACCTCCACAATAGCTAATGATAAAGGATAGAAAAATAGTGTGCATTCCTATCCTATGTGTATCTAGGAAATAAGAGCAGTGACAATAGAATAAAATCTATAAGCATCAACCTTGGTTTATGGGGAAGAACACCCTAGTGTGCATATGATAAAATGGGTGGTGGTCTACCCCAAGGTTTGCTAATGTAGATAGATGAGAAATATGGCATAGAAGTTGCAACAATATTATTTAAAAAAAAAACCAAAACAATATTATCAACATAATATAGAAGAGGGAAAGTGAGCTCTTTCAAAGAGTCAACCAAAGTGTAGCAATGTGAATCCTTGAAAGAGCTTCCACAAATAGTGTTATTTCAACAACATGGAACTTCAAAAAGTTCAACAATGGAGGTATGTTAAACCAAGCATAGCCAAGAGAAATATAAAAGGAGAGAAAATAAAAGATTAATTTTGCATAAGGGTTTGTGAGGAAGTTGAAGGGTTAGATTAGATTGCAGAAGGTATTTTTCTGATAAATGAGTGTTATGATAGATAGCTGAGTGGGAAATCAATGTTTTAAATTTTGGAATATTTGGGAGGCTAGTGCATCGTAGAGACAACCATGCATAATGCTCATGTCCTCAGAATATTCACTCAATTTCAACATGTGTTCCCAAAAAAATAAGAAGAATTATAATCTGATAGAGAAAATTGACAATTTGGTGAAGGAAAAGGCTAAGGTTAATCTAAAATGATCCTTGAATCATGCTAAGGGAATGGACACTAGGGCAAGCCCAAAATATAGCGTGAAATTGAAAGGATATGCAATTTTCTAGGTTACAATAATATCTTAGCTTATGTGTTGTAAATTTTTTAAATAAAGAAATTACTTTTCTAGTCTTCAATAATGAGTCGTATAGTCAAGGAGGATTTGATTAATAGAATATACAATATGTTCCCTACCCTTGTCACTATGATGGGTGAAGAGAGTTGCTAAAGCATGAGATGATGTAGATGTGTAGAGGAGGAAAGGACATCTAGTAATATCTAGCATTAGAATGGGAGGATTAGCCAAATAGTGATTAATATCTTCAAAGGCCTTTTGATAATTCTCATTCCAATCAAAATGAACATCCTTTTGAACTAGGTGAGTAAAGGGAAGGGTCTAATTTTCTAGTTTTCAAATAAACTAATCAATAGCCTAAATCTTTCCTTGGAGACTACGGAGTTTAGATATATTCCTTGGATGTGACATGTTTACAATAGCATCAATTTTCTTTGTATCAACCTCAATACCATGATGTGAAACAATAAACCCTAAAAGTTTGTAGTTGTAAACACCAAAGACATGCTTATGAGGGTCTAATCGCATGTTGTATAGGTGAATGTATTTAAAGATATGAAAAAGATTGCACACATGATCTTGGCATGAAATGGATTTGGCCAAGATATCATCAACATAGTCCTCTAAGATGTTGTGAATGAAATTATGAAATATAAGGGTCATTACACATTGGTAAGTTGCACCTACATTCTTTAATCCAAAAAACATGACTACATAACAAAAAACACTGGGCAAGGAGTGGTAAATATAGTTTTATACTAATCTTGGGGATTTATGAGAATTTGGTTTTAGCTTGAAAAACCATCCATGAAAGAAATCAAGGCATGGCTAGATGTGGAATCGATGATCATATCAATATTGGGAAGAGTGAAGTCATCCCATAAGGATGCTTTATTAAGATCGTAGAAGTTGATGCATATTCAAATATGGTTGTTAGGCTTAGCGACAACTACAATATTTGAAATCTAGGGTGACTACTCTATTGCCCAGATAAAGATAGCTTGCAAGAGCTTCTCTATTTGATCCTTGACCATTAAGGCAACCTTAAGATGCATCTTGCAAAGTTTTTGCTTGACTAGTTGGGCATTTGAATAAAGCACTATATTATAGACCACAACTTTTCAGTCTATACTAGGCATATCCTTGTATAACCAAGCAAAGAGATCGTGAGTTTGTGTAAAATATCAAAAGCTGAAAATCACTCGTCTAAAGATGGGCACTAGCCTATTCAGATGACTTTTTCAGTATCTTCAAGATTCATTGGGACATTGATAATATCTCTATCTAAAAGACTACTACGGTCGTAAGGATCAAATGAATTGAGGAGATTCCCAAGAATTACTAGCTTACCTAGAAAGCATGATAATCTAAAAATTGTATTCAAAAAATCTTGTAGCTAGGTATGTAATTTTTGTTCATGTGAGATAGAGGCATTTAGATTTGATATTGATATCCCTAAGGTGGTTGGTATTTGGAATAATATTAGAAGCATGGATTGTGAGATATTTCATTTCCCTGTGTAAGGATAAAATTGCTAGATTTTATACCTATAATTCACATTATATAAGAACAAAAAAATTTGGATGCAACTATGAGGGTATTAATATGCATGATTCTATATGTTATGTAGTGAGTTATTTTATCTAGGGGAAGGATACCAATGTATGTGCATGAAAATGGGGAGCCAAAATGGGGATCAAAAGAGGCCACTTATTCCGTAAAATTAGAGAAAACTAAACTTAAAGATACTCCATTCTTTGCACATTCCATTTATTTACACATCTTAAATACAATCATTGGTGCAATCTTTTTCCTATAAGAAAATTGCTAAAATGATCACATCCTCCTAAATTCAAATTTATTTCTTGCTTATTCTAAAATGACCTAATTCAAAAATCTAATTATTATAAAACAACAAGATTTTATTTCCTTTCAATAGTATGTTCTACTATTACTCTAAAATGACTAAAACAATTGTCTACAAGCTAACTAAACAGATATTGAGATTAGATGCACCACCATTTCTCTATGCCTTTGTTACACTCTATTCTTATATAGGTATCCTACGCACACTAATCTGATTATTTCAATAGTAGAAAAATCGAAAGTATTATTGTATATTTCCAATACGTTTACCGAGGTTCAAACAGGACGTGTAAACTTTTTTTTCCTTTAGATCTAGTCAGGCTATTTCCAATAAGTTGTGGTCCAATTTGTACGTTGTAAGCTAATACCGAACACTTGTCAAATTTCGAATAATGTGCAGACTCCTTGTACAATACGTGATGGAGCTCTCTGCTTTATGTCAGCCCCTTTGTTGAAACCTGAGATTGGAGTTCTGCAAAGCCACTGCTGCTTTTATTGCATTTGACAGTATCTCTGAACTTCTGTATATATATTGTCATCTAACTATATTTATATTACAATATATATGTCTGTATATGTATTACCATCTAACAGTAATTTGTTCCATTTATTTTAATTTTTTATTTATGTTATTGGTTGTTATATTTGTTCCATCCATTTTATTATAGTGTCATTTTTTGTTGCCTTAAATTTCAAATTGCTGTTTGCAAGTCAGTGCATATATTATGTCATTTTTTATGCTAATTTTAGATTTAAATGATTTTGTATTTATGGTAAATTTAGATTCAAATGATTTTGTAATATTGACAGCCTACAGCGAACTCTAGAGAGATACCATTTGGTTGAAGGCATATATCACGGAGAAGACCCAGTAAGAATTAATCTAGGTTTGAGTTTGTTTTGTACATTGTGTACTCAAGATTAACACAGTTGCTCTTTTACATGATTGAGCAAATATACAGATTATGCCCTTTCGGTCGAAAAGTTTACATGCTGAGAATGAGAGACTTCATGCTGCTATGAGGTATTTATTATTTACTATGTAATGTAATCATTTCACAGGCACCGAGTATATTGTAATAGATATAACATATTTATGAATGTACAGGCATTTTATAGGGAAGAATCTCATCCATTTTCCATTGAAGGATCTGGACAATCTTGAAGATACTCAGAATGGAGCAATATCAAGAAAAGTGAGTACAGTTGAAACTACCTTATCATGTATAGTGTTAGAGGACATAAAATAAAAAAAGAAAAAGAAGAGGACCTTGGCCGTGTCTAAAACAGAAAAATAGACTGTAATTGACCAAATAAGTTTAGTAAATTATTTAACCCGTTTCCTGATTATTTCTGTGGTTCATATTATAGCATGAAATTACGGATCAACTTATTCAACGAGTCGAGCGAGTCGAGCAGAGTGTAAGGAAGGTAAGATTGTAATCTAATATGTTTCAATATTTTGAGGGCTGCCCTAAATTTAAGTGGGTTAAAAATGAACTATAGTTTTTCTAATTCTTTTTGGTGATGTCAATATTTCAGATTCAAGAAATTGCAAGAGAGGTGAGATTTTTAATTGACCTGTGTTATAAATTATTTTGCAGCCAAGCGATCAGGATCTACAGCCTGAACTACGTTTGGGGTAAATACAATCTTATAAATACTGCGATCCATGTTATCTGTTAAAAAACACTTTACAATTTAGAAAACTGATCACTCATAAACTACTTTGATTTGATGACAGATTTGGCAGCTTTGATATGAAAAATTGATGTTCTCGGTTTCCTCTCTATCTAATGTTTTTTTGGAACCACCCTTTGTATTGTTCAAATAGTTTGGAACAGCCCTTTGTATTGTTCTAACATTTTTGTGGGGCTGAAATGTACACCTACCTCCTGTTTTTAGTTTAGTCATCACGAATATCGTGTGATGGTTTTTTAAAACAGTTAAATATAATTTAATTATACTTGATATTTCGATCATAAAACTAATGTTAAAGTTTGGATTCAAAATATTGATTTGTATTGTAATATTCAATTAATTAATATGAACTAAGTTTATTAAAATTACTTATATAATTTTTTATAATGTTTCAATTTAGTGTTTATAAATTTAGAAAACAATACTCAGTATAATCTTCATTAATAAATTAGAATTATAAATCTATAGCATTATTATTCATAACAATAAACTAATCACTCCATTAGCATTATGATTAAGGAACATAGTGTTTATGTTAAACATGAGTGCATTGGCAAATCTGGAACTGCAGAACATTCGCCAAACATGAAACACTGCCTTCACTTAGAGGCCACTCAAGTCTTGGTTTTATAGGAAATATATTTCCAGAGGAGTTAAAAGGGGTAGTAGAAATAAGTAGACACCTAATTAACCTCAAAAATGCTAGTAATTAGATTTCAGACTGTCTCTAAAACTAAAGTTAATTTCAATGAGAAACAATGCCACACTACCTCATGACCATTCTCTCTTTAAAAAATTTCCCATTTATTTTTGTTATTTTTGATCTACATGATTTTCTATCCTTTTTAAGGATTGTGTCATTAATTCTCTTCTCTTTTAGTGTTTTAAATAGTTTTATTATTTTTGACATGAATATATGTTATATTTGTATTCATTTCCTTTCCTAACCTTCTTTGTGTTGTTCTCCCATTATTGTTGTTTCTACTACTATTACTAGTACTACCACAACTACTAGGGATTTAGGAGTATCGTATTTTATAGATTTGTGATACTATATTGAGATGTAGTGGTATCCAACATAAATTAGCCACTATTGCTAAGCACACATGAGTTTGGTACTCAATATGATAGCACAAATATCACAAATATTCTAAGAAAGTTTAGTACTCATTATTGATTAAGAATTTTTTCAATTCAATATATTTTTCTCACATCTAAATAGGTGATCATAGATAGTGATCCAAAATAATGGATGAAAAAAATACTTACATAGTTTTTATTTCGATAAGCTCGTTTAGAAGGGACCATAAACCCTGAATAAAGAAAAATTTACAGTGGAAATATAGCCAACTAACTGCACAAGGACACCAAAATAGAGCTACCCAATAGTAGAACTAAACCAAAGATAATGAAAAAATAAAAAAAATAATAAAAACAAGACTAGAATAGCACAGCACCCTCAACCCTATAACGACCCTATCGGTTGACATTGAGAGTTGAAGGAGAGTAGATGGCACAGAGTATGCGACTGGCAAAAGTTGGTGAAAATGTTAAATGCAACCAGAAAATATCTATGTAGTAGGTGAATATGTTTATGGCAGCGAGGAAAATATCTGGCGGTGGGTGAACAATTTACAGGGGCTTTGCCCTATCTTGTGAGAGAGAATTTTATTCATTTTTTACACACAAAGGGACCTGCTCTGGATTTTGGGGGAAAAAAATGGAGAGGCAGCTATGGTTTCTGGACTCGAGAGAGGAGCACCAGAACTTCACTCTATTCCCTGTAATTTTTATCATTTTCAGGTAATTTTGGCACTCTCTCTGCAGATCTATGGTATTCGGGGTAGTTTTATATCTGGTTTTATGCTCGCAAATGTCCACTATGTTCCTCTATTGATGGAAGTCTTTACCCTATTTCTAAGCTCTTATTCGTAGTTCTGATAGAGCGAATGCTTGTATGTTTAGGAGGGTAGCTTTATGCCTATCAATGGCACTTGTAACTTAAACTTCTAACAAAAATTTCCCTTCTGATTATATTTTAATGGATGTCTGTACCCTATAGTCCATGTGCATTGTCTATGCTTCCACATATTGCTTGTTCTTCCAGGGTAGTCGCAGCTACCAGATTTGGCAAAATTCCTCTATCCTCACGTTTTGACGGATGTCCATACCCTGTCCCAAAGCCCCATTTTGGCACGTGCAATGAGGATGTTGGCTGAGGTTGATGAGTCTGGCTTTACAGCTGCCGGTTGCATTTGTTTAAAGTTTCTAAAGCCGTTTCAACAAATCCTTTTGTGCTTAACCTGCAATCATTGCATTCCTTGAGATGACACTATTTTGAGGCATTTGATCAAACAGTGTGCGTGCCTTGTCTCTGATTACACTTTTTGCATACATGTTTACTAGCGCACTTGCAGCTACAACTTCTGGCAATTTTCCTCTATTGCTATGCTTTGACGAATATCCATACCTTGTTCCATAACTCCAATCTTGACAAAGACAGCATGGATGCTGGCAGAGGTTAGGGATTTGACTTTACGCCCATCAGTGATATTTGCTTGAAGGTTTCTAAAGCCTATTCAACAAATCCACTTTGTGTACATCTTGCAGTCGTTTATTTCATGCGACCACATTTCATTGAGTCATTTTTTGAAACAGTTCATGTGCCCTCTATATGCTTCCATTTTAGCACAGGCAAAGAGGCCACAGGCAGAGGTTGTGTTTTCTAGATTTACACCTCCCAATAGTGTTTGCTTGATAGTTTCTAAAGATTTTTCAATAAATCCATGTTGTGTGTTTCCTTTAATCATTGCTATCCATGAGACAACATTTCCTAGGCATGATAATCTCAAGGAGGATGATGTTAAATTTCAACTAAGAGTCCTGTTAAAATGTAGTTTGACTCTCTATTTATCCTAATAGGTCTATGTACATGATAATGGTCACATTGTGTTTATGTAAACAAAGAGAATTTCTTATTGATAAGTAATCAACTTAGCCATGTGTTAATGAGACGATCCATTTTGAGTATTAATTATCTGGATGCCCTTGGATGGAAGTGAGCATCTAGGATAGTGTTGCTAAATTGGGAACTTGGTTGTATTTCCCTACATAAATTAAGCATTATTAATTGTTGGGAATCATTAGAAGGAACCATGTTGAGGTATGAAATAATTATCTAGGAATTTGGAGTTTTGTTATTGATCAATAAACTTTATGAGTTATGGATTTGTTTGGAATGGGTATTGGTATATATTGATCTATTTCATTTTTGTCCTTAACCCTTCTTTGGTTTCCCTCCTATAGTATTCTTTCTATTTCACTTGCATGATGAAAGTTAATTAAGTGCTTATGAAATCCTAGAGATAGGCACCTGTGTGTATATTCCTTGAAAGATTCCTTCTAGGGTATGCTTGATCTCAGTGTTGGTATTGGTCTTATAATTGTGCCTTTGTTCACTTTATCCTTAAGTGAAATTTAGTAGGGACTAGCAATGGAATGCTTCCCTTCCTCCTACCTTCTTGGGAGGCTTAGATGCTTGCCTATACAAGGGGGATGGAGAGGTAAGGTCCTACCCTCATCTTGGAGCTGTTATTTTCTCCCTTTGGTGATCCTTCGCCCTCTTCATCGATGCTTTAATCCTTGTTGTAAGATCATTCTTTTACTGAAATTGCCTTGCATTCACTATTGTGGCCATATTGTGGTGATTTGCTTGTAATACCCCCTAGTGTGGGTCTTCATGTGCTTGTTGGACACTTTTGTTTGCATGTTGAGCCTTTTGGTATTGGGTGTAATTGTTAGGGTAGGCACGGAAGTAGTTCCCAATGCGGCATTGAGCAAGAGGGCTCACTTGAAGGCCCATTGGAGGAAGCATGATTTATGTGTTTGGTGCAAGGCTTTTATCTATGAGTTGAGTACATTTGTTAGCTACTTCCTTCTTGCTGCCCCTATCTTCTCACCTTCCCTATCTGAGTAGTGCTTTATTGGCATGATTATCAGGTGCCCTATTTATGCCCTTCGTGAATCATGTACTCGGATGTATTCACGTGAACTCTGTGTCTTGTGGTATTCCTTTGGGTATTATGTTTATGATTCTTCCTATTCCTACCACTGTCATGTTTTAGTTTGGGCCTTGTGACTACCTTCGAGCACAGTGGGGTGGTCTCTTATGAGTCCACATGGTTGGGAGGCATTGCCACCGCCATTGGGGACTAGTGTATAGGTTTTTAGAGCACTAGCATGGAGATGTTCTCTTTCTTCCTGTTACTTTATTAGCCATGTACCCATTCAGTTATTGTATCATTCATGGCTATGCCATTGTCCTCTTTTGGCCCTTACCCTTTAGGTTTCGCGGGGCGGGATGTTACATATGGTATCAGAGCCCATGTTCACACACTGGGAGCTCTGGCATTCTTGAGCCTTCTATGTTTCGCTGTGTTTGGCGTGTGTGGCATGAGCTTGTTATATCATTCTTATAGCCTTGATTTTTTCATGCCTTAGCATGGCATTAGTGGGTTAAGTTACAACACTATTCATAGAAATTGTGGAGGAAATAGCCTCCTTGGCCTTACCTTACTCAGTGTGACTAGAGTGTTGAGTCATGTATGTTTGTGGGTTAAAGGTAACTTAGATTGCCTAAATACCCTTGTTTGGAGTACTCTTGTAAGCTTTGTGCTATAGATGTAAAGGATGATAGGATGTAGTTGTTTGCAGATGTGGACAGATTAGTTTGATTGCTCCATGCTCTCTTGTAAGTGTTGGATGATTGCTGATTTTTCTTATCGCCTATTAATGTGCTTGAGTTGCTACCATTTATCACCCTTGTTAACATATTGAAGTCATTGGAATACTAATGGTGCCTTAAACTATCCCTTAGTAGAAATTTCATGTTTACCTATGATGAATATTGGATGGCATGTAATGTCTTGACTTGAGATGAAACATATCTTTCTCTCCTCTTTTCAGTTGTTATTAGTTGACAAGATGTTAGATTGATGGCTTATGGATTTAATTAGTATGTTAAAGTTGAAATAAGTAAAAGAATTAGTGAAGGAGGCCTCATATTTGTTATGGTTATGCATTGAAAGTGATTACATACTTATTAGTGCCTCCTTGTTTAATGAGTTTACATGAGAATGGTAATTGCTTAGTGGATATATCTTGTTGATAAAATTTGATCTTCTAAATTGCATTGTGGTTTTAATGAGATCTTATAGGTGAATTCTTGTATTTAATGCAAACTGAAACAATGCATGTAGGGTAGTAGGAATGTTGCATATCTTGCTTGATGAGCAATTGCATGTCATTGACACAACCATGGTTACTTAATCTAACATGTATGAATGTGAATGTTGAGAAATGGCTAGGATTCCTAAACCAAACTCATTTAATTGTGTTGATAGGTTCCCATTTTCTTGTGAATGAATGGTATTACTGTGACTTCTAACATGACAATGCATTATGTGTAATTATGAGATGTATATCATTATGTGATTATAGAAGTGACTATAATAATGATTGTGAAAAATGTTACTTATGTTCATGCACCATTGTGTTAGATTGAAAGCATTGCATGTGAACATCCAGTGATGTATTCTTGTTGAGTGTTGTGATTAACCAGTGCTTGAGATGTGTGCCCATAGGATGGTGATATTGTGTACCCATCCATGGAGGATATATATGGATTATGTATATGGGAGAAAACCATACCATGTATGTGTTTTTTGTTGTCACCTTATTGACTGCCAACCTAAGGGTTGTTGATAGGTCAATATGTGGAGGGTAGTAGAAGCAACAAAGTTCCTTGGGAGGGAATTGCATAGTGTACGCATAATGGTGGCACGAAACTACAATGATCATTTCAACCTCCCGAGAAAGTACTCACTACTTCCCCTTATTAATGGACCAGATACTTGGTTCATACAGTGTTAGCCTAATCTGCATAGTTCTTGAAGATGATATTAGATGTGGTATGAGCACCTATGATAGCTATGATCTTACCCTAATGTGATTGTTTTAGATATGATGCCAACCCCCACTGGTGTTCCGACACAGTGCTGGTGAGGATGCCGTGTTGCTGATGGTAGCGAGCCAAGCTTGAGGACACGATGCCACATACCTAGATACGTGATGGCATAGTATATATGTTGTGTTCCTACTTGTGCTGAGAGGAGTGGTTGCTCGCACAAAGTAGAGGGTTCGCTCAAGAGGGCCTCGATTCTAATCGGTTGGCATGCAAGTGGAATCTAGCCATGTGCACCTCTGGCTCGATGTGTTACTGCACGTGCTTTCTCAGTGGGTACACACTATGTGGGATGTTCCTATGAGTAGGACATTGCCATGCGGTATATGGCCATTGTGTGCTTTCTCCGCTTGGCGTATACCATGTGCGGTCGCGTCGCATGAGGTATGTGACCTGGGTGGCCGGCACATTGCTTTTCCATGTGAGGGATTGCATGAGTAGGCCGCACCCACATGAAGGACTGTTGAGATAGTCACGCTTATTTCCCTCCTTCCTCATGTGGTGACTAGTGATAGTCACGTGGTGTTGTAATGTGTATAATTCGAAGATTATGAATCCTCATTTTGGTTATTGGTGATTTTTACTTTTCTTGTGCCGACTAGCACTTTGGTTTATCTTGCTTGTATTGGTTTAGCCACAGATGATTTTCTTGGCATGTAACTCTTTGTGGTTACATTTGATTTATTGTTGAAACTATGGGCATTTTTCTTATTTCATTGTTGGAATTGAGATTTATTTCTCTTTATTTACATTCTTGGTGGCTAAACTAATTGACTTTTTTGTTTTCAAATGCTAGTCTTGTGTTGTTATGTGATTCCTCATCGGGTATGGTGAGATCCACCCGTTTGAGTGTATATGAGGAAGTAGATGTAGGGAAACCCTTGAGGATGGGGGTATGTGTGAGCTGTTCTAAGCTCTAATTCACTACCTTCCTATTGTTTGACTATCTCTTGGAGGCTAAAACCCTTACAAAAACAAGAGATATGTCATTGTGGCTTGTATGGAAGGGCTCACTAGGTGGGTCAATGCCATCAAGACACATGGATATGGATATTGGACATGGTTATTGGTTATGGAATCATGGTTACTTTGGATATAGATGGTACTACGACATCCACATGAACCCCTATGTAGCCTTGTGATGTGAATGAGTATGTATGTATATGTAGGTGGTACAATTGTCATGTATGTAGTTGCATATTAAAATATAGAAGAGAACAAAATTTGCATCATTATGCCTTGAAAAGTGACAAGCTATTGCATTATATGTGAAGAGATATCATGCATGCTATGAAGTTAGAGTTTGAAATTATGCATATGTGTGTATGTATGCTTCATTTTATAGATAGCTGCATATGAAAAGTTAGAGAACTAGAAATTTTGTATATTAAAAGTGCATTTTACTACAAATTATGAGGAAATTGTGTGTTTATGCTAGAATTACATGTTTGTATACTGTGATTAGTGCTTTCAGATGATCAAGGACATGAAAGGGATGATGTCGTAACACTCATATTCGAGAGGCTTACGATGTCATGACCCTCTTCCTGATGACCATTGATGCTTAGGCTATTATATGATATATGCACATGTGCTTGGAGTGTTGTAGGTACTGAGTATCGACTCCGCCTAGATTCACAGGCCTGAGCGTACTCTTATTATCCCCGATGGTGGTTACTAGAGATAGTCACAAGCCCTATTCCCTATCCTAGCCACTGTACCCTACTAGTGCAGTGTTCCCGTTTTGTTGTCTTATCATCCGGTTACCTAACGGTAATGACCGGATTGCCCCTTATGGTCATGTGTAGTTTGCCAGTGTGGTGGTTGAGGCTTTTCTCTTTGGTTTCCATTTATTGGTCAATGTAGTTTCCTTGGCATCATTCTTTATTTTGATTGGAGAAAACTGTTACATGCTAGTGTATATTTTTGTAGGAAATGAGTGCCTTTCCTATTCCTTACCCATGAGATGGGACTGATTACATATAATTGTGCATGTGATAACTTGAATTTTATTATTGTATCGAGTTTAATGGCCTAGTGTGTGCTTTGGCTGCATCTTAGCATTTGCAGGCTTCCAAGAGTAAGCCTAGTCCTAGGGGGTAGGATGTAATGACCCTATCGGTTGACATTGAGAGTTGAAGGAGAGTAGATGGCATAGAGTATACGACTAGCAAAAGTTGATGAAAATGTTAAATGCAACTGGAAAATATCTATGTAGTAGGTGAATATGTTTATGGTAGTGAGGAAAATATTTGGCAGTGGGTGAACAATTTACGGGGGCTTTGACCTATCTTGTGGGAGAGAGTTTTATTCATTTTTTACACACGAAGGGACCTGCTCTAGATTTTGGGGGAAAAAAATGGAGAGGCAACTATGGTTTCTAGACTCGAGAGAGGAGCGCTGGAACATCACTCTATTCCCTGCAATTTTTATCATTTCCAAGTGAGTTTGGCACTCTCTCTACAGATCTATGGTATTTGGGACAGTTTTATATCTGGTTTTATGCTTGCAAATGTCCACTCTATTCCTCCATTGATGGAAGTCTTTACCCTATTTCTAAGCTCTTATTCGTAGTTCTGATAGAGCGAATGCTTGTAAGTTTAGGAGGGTAGCTTTATGCATGTCAATGGCACTTGTAACTTAAACTTCTAACAAAATTTTCCCTTTTGATTATATTTTAATGGACATCTATACCCTATAGTCCATGCGCATTGTCTATGCTTCCACATATTGCTTGTTCTTCCAGGGTAGTCGTAGCTACCAGATCTGGCAAAATTCCTCTATCCTCATGTTTTGACGGATGTCCATACCCTATCCCAAAGCCCCATTTTGGCACGGGCAATGAGGATACTGGCTGAGGTTGAGGAGTCTGGCTTTACAGCTGTCAGTTGCATTTGTTTAAAGTTTCTAAAGCTGTTTCAACAAATCCTTTTGTGCTTAACCTGCAATCAATGCATTCCTTGAGATGACACTATTTTGAGGCATTTTGTCAAACAGTGTGCGTGCCTTGTCTCTGATTACACTTCTTGCATACATGTTTACCAACGCACTTGCAGCTACAACTTCTGGTAATTTTCCTCTGTCGCTATGCTCTGACGGATATCCATACCCTGTTCCATAACTCCAATCTTGACAAAGACAGTGTGGATGCTAGCAAAGGTTAGGGATTTGGCTTTACACCCATCAGTGATATTTGCTTGAAGGTTTCTAAAGCCTATTCAACAAATCCACTTTGTGTACGTCTTGCAGTCATTTATTTCATGTGACCACATTTCATTGAGTGATTTTGTTAAACAGTTCATGTGCCCTCTATATGCTTCCATTTTAGCACAGGCAGAGAGGCCACAAGCAGAGGTTGTGTTTTCTAAATTTACACCTCCCAATAGTATTTGCTTGATAGTTTCTAAAGATTTTTCAACAAATCCATGTTGTGTTTCCTGTAATCATTGCTATCTATGAGACAACATTTTCTGGGCATGATAATCTCAAGGAGGATGATGTTAAATTTCAACTAAGAGTCCTGTTAAAATGTAGTCTGACTCTCTATTTATCCTAATAGGTCTATGCTACATGATAATGGTCACATTGTGTTTAAGTAAACAAAGAGAATTTCTTATTGATAAGTAATCAACATAGCCATGTGTTAATGAGATGAGCCATTTTGAGTATTAATTATCTGGATGCCCTTGGATGGAAGTGAGCATTTAGGATAGTGTTGCTAAATTGGGAACTTGGTTGTATTTCCCTACATAAATTAAGCATTATTAATTGTTGGGAATCATTAGAAGGAACCATGTTGAGGGATGAAATAATTATCTAGGAATTTGGAGTTTTGTTATTGATCAATAAACTTTATGTGTTATGGATTTGTTTGGAATGGGTATTGGTATATATTGATCTATTTCATTTTTGTCATTAACCCTTCTTTGGTTTCCCTCCTATAGTATTCTTTCTATTTCACTTGCATGATGAAAGTTAATTAAGTGATTATGAAATCCTATAGATAGGCACCTGTGTGTATATTCCTTGAAAGATTCCTCCTAGGGTATGCTTGATCTCAATGTTGGTATTGGTCTTATAATTGTGCCTTTATTCACTTTATCGTTAAGTGAAATCTAGTAGGGACTAACAATGGAATGCTTCCCTTCCTCATACCTTCTTGGGAGGCTTAGATTCTTGCCTATACAAGGGGGATGGAGAGGTAATGTCCTACCCTCATCTTGGAGCTGTTATTTTCTACCTTTGGTGATCCTTTGCCATCTTCATCATTGCTTTAGTCCTTGTTGTAAGATTGTTCTTTTACTGGAATTGCCTTGCATTCACTATTGTGGCCATATTGTGGTGATTTGCTTGTAATACCCCCTAGTGTGGGTCTTCATGTGCTTGTTCGACACTTTTCTTTACATATTGAGCCTTTTGGTATTGGGTGTAGTCATTAGGGTAGGCACGAAAGTAGTTCCCAATGCGGCATTGAGCAAGAGGGCTCACCTGAAGGCCCATTGGAGGAAGCATGATTTATTTGTTTGGTGCAAGGCTTGTATCTATGAGTTGAGTACATTTGTTAGCTACTTCCTTCTTGCTGCCCCTATCTTCTCACCTTCCCTATCTGAGTAGTTCTTTATTGGCATGATTATCAAGTGCCCTATTTATGCCCTTCGTGAATCATGTACTTGGATGTGTTCACGTGAACTCTGTGTCTTGTGGTATTCCTTTGGGTATTGTGTTTATGAGTCTTCCTATTCCTACCACTATCATGTTTTAGTTTGGGCCTTGTGACTACCTCCAAGCATGGTGGGGTGGTCTCTTATGAGTCCACATGGTTGGGAGGCATTGGCACCACCATTGGAGACTAGTGTATAGGTTTTGGAACACCAACTTGGAGATGTTCTCTTTCTTCATGTTACTTTATCAGCCATGTACCCATTCAGTTATTGTATCATTCATGGCTATGCCATTGTTCTTGTTTATTCCTTTATGTAATTTTGTACTCTCTTACAAGAGATGATGTAAATTATAGTAATGAGAAGATATGTGATGTTGCCTCTTATTTGACTTATAGATTTCGGTGTGGGTATTGGATCCGCTTGTAATATAGTGTTTATGGATTCATGTTTATATTTGGAAATGGGATTAGGAACATTTGAATTGGTGTTTAAAAGGAATGTAGTTTATTAATGTTTCTCTAGAGAGTGATTTAGTCCTCTCCTGTGGGTTGTGTATGTGGCCATACTTGGCCATGAACGTTGTCGACATATCTAATCGATAACCATCTTATGTGTATGTTATCACTTCATGTCAAAAAAAAAATTCTTATCCTCTTTTGGCCCTTACCCTTCAGGGTACACGGGGCGAGATGTTACAAACCCCACTAGGGCAAGGCTAAACTATAGCTTAAGTAAAATTTCAAATGCTTCTAATTCCATAGTTTGGAAGCCCTTTTCAATGTTGCCTTCACCCCTACCAGTTATGACCTTGTTGGTGTAACCTCGAGTATTGTATCTTTTTTGTTTTTGGAGGTCTTGAACAGTAGCGTCAGTCCCCTAGTTTGTGCAGTCTAAACTCCTAGTTTTTTCATCCATTCTTATAACTCTTTTAACTCCTCCACTAGAACCTGCAGTCTCATGTTCTATTCGTCCCTTTCAATATTATGAATAAGGATTTCCCTCATTGTGTTTTAGTATTGTAGGACAAATTGATCGTCCTCCTCTGGTACCAAGATTTTCCCCTCATACTTTTACCCCAACATTCCAATTTTGATATTAATGTTGTTTAATTCTACAAAGACCATTTGGACAACTAATGGTGGATTTTTGTTTCCTATACAAGACTATTTGTTTGATCCACCAAATGATTGATGATTTTAATGACACTCTCCAAGGAATTTTTGTAACACAAGTTGACCACATTTTCACCATAAAGGTGTGAACAAGGTCTAGGGATTTTAAGAAAGTTGACCCCAGCCACCAGTTCTCCCTAGACTTTGTCATTGCCTTTTCTTCTGCTTCTTGTCATCCCCAATGTCCTCAAAATTATTGTTGTCCTCCATTTGATCCTCAGACAACTCCATAGATTGTTTAGCTCCCTTAAAACTATTGGTCAAGCCTATAGCCTCGTAGCTATCCTCCTCCATACTAGAGGAGTCCAACTTAAAGATTTTACTTCTAGGGATGATAAAAGATAAAAGGGGAGAGAAATCTTGTGCTGGAACTAAAATTGGTGAGGATAGTAAGGTGATATGTAAAGAGGATCATGAATCTACCTTCCATAGTATTATACTTCATAATAACAAAAAATATATCATTATAAGGATTTTTAATAGATTTTATAGTATAACTAGTCTGGTAGAATTCCAGAGACCCATCTTTACGAAGGAAGATCTATTTTCTTCCTTCTATTATAAGCCCTATGACTTCCGCAATCACTTCCTCTGAGATAACCATTTTGTTGACCTGCAAAAGTGCACGTTGTCAAACCTCATGAATCAAAATGCAACTCCTCTCTTGAAAGGAGATCGGGTGATCTCCCTAAGGTCTGAAGGGTTACCGGATCACAATGAAGTAGGATGAATCAATAGATTTAATGTGTTTGTTTAACAAGGGACTTGGATTGGATTCATGTCATTTTGGTGTCTAGCTCAGTTTAATGGGTTGTAGAATTTAGAAAAACTAAAAACTACTATTTACAAAATTAAATCTACTTACTAATTATACACATTATTTATATTAAAACTATTTAATAACCTAGTTATTAGCCAAAATAAGAACTACCAAAACAAGAAAATATTAAATCTATGGCAATTTATTAAAATATTTACATATTCTACCTCTACCGCTAATAGAAATATAAATTGAAAATAAAAGGTTAATTAAACAACTAACTATAATCACTTAAACTAAATTTTACAACTATATTTATACATATATTATACAGATTCTTTGATTTCTAAAATTTAAAGTAAAATCACAATTTTAAACTAATCTAAAGCTTCATGGTGATAAAAAAAAATTACTATAATCTACATTTAATAAAAATTTCAAAAGAGGAATGGATTAGGGAGGAAGAGCCCGCAATGTCTAAACAAATCAACCTAAGATGTAGATGAATTAAATTGAACTGAAACATCCTCTCTCCAGTCTACATGTGCACAACCAGAGCATGGGATGGTGCTAGATCCAAAGGTAAGGTTGATATTGGAACTTTAAGTCGATGTTCACCATTTTTCATGTGCATAGAGATTTTTGCATCAAATTCCTTTAAAATCAGCTTGCTCCATGTTAGTGGACAGAGATAGAAAAATAATTAATAGAAAATAATAATAGTGAATAGTGCTGCTGCAACAAACAATCCTTTATTTCTCTCTTACCTAAAATGATTTACAAATACCTCTTTTATAGAGAGGTTTGGATTCAACAAGAAAGTTTTGGAAAGATTCTAGAACATATGTGGACATTCAACAATAGCTATCTTACATTTTCTAGAAACTACCAAATATAGATGACAAAAATAAAAACCAAAACTATCCTATAGCTGGTAGAAATTACCATAATATTCTAACACTCCCCCCTAATTTCTACCACTAATTACATTAATATTTACAATACCCAGGACTCCTCTTAGATACTCAAATTGTTCTTGTGCTAAGGTTTTTGTAAATATGTTTGCAAGTTGTTCTTTAGATCTGCAATACTGTAGACTGATTTCTCCATTGTTTACTAGCTCCTGAATAAAGTGATATCTGGTATCAATCTATTTGGTCCTCTTATGAAAGACATGATTCTTTGATAGTGCAATGGTGGACTTGTTGTCACAATAGATTGTAGTAGACTACTCTTGCTCATGTAATAGATCCTTCAAGACTCTTCACATCCATACTACTTGACATGTTGCTAATGTTCCTGCTACATACTCTACTTCTACTAAAAAAATTGTCACTATAGGTTGCTTCTTTGATGTCCACGCTAAAACACCTATTCCAAGATGAAATGCATATCTAGATGTACTCTTTCTATCATCAATACTCCCTGCAAAGTCACTATCGATATATCTAATCAACTAAAAATTATCTGAAGTAGAATACAATATACCATAATTCATAGTCCCCGCAATGTACCTCAGTATTCTCTGTCCAGCTTGCCAATGTGAGTTCTTAGGTGAATCCATGGATCTAGAAATCAAACTAACTCCATACATGATATCTAGTCTAGTTGCTATGAGATACATCAAACTTCCGACAAGTTTTCTAAATATTATTGTGTCAAAATCTATCTCATTGTCTTCTCTACTTAGTTTTGTGCCTGTTGCTACAGGAGTAGAAACCGGACTGTAATTTATCATTCTAAACCTTTTCAATACATCTTTTGCATATTTACTTGGACAAATGAAAATCCCATTATCATTTTGTACAACTTCAATACCAAGAAAATATTTCATCAATCCCAAATCGTCATCTCAAATTCTTTCTTCATTGCAGATTTAAACATGTCTATAGAAAGATTTCCTGTAAAGATCAAATCATCAACATACATGAAAACAATTAAAATCTAACCTTGCTCATTGAATTTGGTGTATATAGTAGGCTAACTAGTACTTCTGCTGAATCCATTGCTAATCATGTATGAATCTATCATGTTGTACCATGCTCTTGGTGCTTGCTTCAATCCATAAAGTGTCTTCTTCAACATGTAAACCTTGTGTTCATATCCTGGTGGCTGCTACACATAAACTTCTTCTTCTAGATAACCATTCAAGAAAGTTGATTTAACATCCATTTGGCAAACCTTCCAATTGTTTTGAGCTACAATAGCTAGTACCATTCTAACAGTATCAAGTCTTCCTATGGGAGCAAATGTTTCATTGTAATCAACTCCATATTCTTATGCAAATCTTTTAGCCACTAACCTTGGCTTATATTTATCAATTTCTCCAGTTGCTTTATACTTAGTTTTATAAACCCATTTCACACCTATGCATTGTTTGTCCTTAGGTAAATCAACTAGTTCCTATGTATCATTCTTCTCAATCGATTCCATTTCATCATTCATTGCATTAATCCAATGTTCTTCCTTAATTGCATCTTCAAAAAATATAGGATCTTGAGCAAATAAAGCAAAGTTTGATTGCAAATCTATCCTATCTCCTTGATCATAAATTTCTTGTAAACTTCTAGTTTTCTTGCTGTTAAGCCTTGGTCTTAATGATGCAAGTGTAGGGTTTGAGTCATTACTTACTTGTGGACTTGTTGATTCTCCTTGTTCAACTTCCCTTTGTGTGTTATCTCCTTGTGGACTTCTTGATGGGGTTCCTCCTTATTTATTTGATGGATCTCCTTGGTTTTCTTGATATTTTCCTTCTTGATCATCATATGGTATTGTTGGACCACCTGTAATTGTCTTGTCTATACTTCGATCCCAAGAGTCTTCTTCTTTGAACACAACATCTCTACTTACAATGACTTTCTTGGTTATAGGATTAAAAAACTTATGAGCCTTAGATTGTTCATCATAACCAATAAAGATGCATTTTTCACTCTTCTCATCCAACTTACTTCTTTTTTCCTTATGTACATATGCAAATGCAATACAACCAAATATTCTGAAATGAGAAACACTATGATGCTTACCACTCCATGCTTGTTGTGGAATCTTGTCCCTCACACTCTTTGTTGGATACCTATTCAAGATATAAACTACACAAGCTACTGCTTCAGCCCAATAGTCATTAGGTAGATTATTGCCTTTCAACATAATTCTTGCCATCTCCATTATTGTTTAATTCTTTCTTTCAACAACACCATTCTACTGAGGTGTGTAATTTGTGTAGACACCCAAAAATGACCATGTCATCACATCACTTGCATTTCATCAATTTTGTGAAATCACCTACATTTTTTTTTTATATATAAAGGGGTAAAAACTTTATTGAAATTCAGAAAAGAGCATTAAAAAACATCAGAGGGTCAAGGCCCTAGGAACCCATAAGAAGCAGCCATACAAAGCATGAAACAATATCATCCTTGAAACCAATATCATTCCCATCCTCGGCAAGAATCCTCTCCAAGTCATGTTAGAGCTCATGGAGAACCTACTCCCACTCATTAATCTTGCAGCCATCTAAATGCTTAGAAGCCCACTTATCCAAACAATCTACTGCCTTATTCCACTCCCTCAGAATATGGACAAAAGACACCATCTCCATCAAAGAACTTATCTGTAGAATCTACTACACTATCATAGCCAACTGCTAACTAACATCAGATACCTTCTGTTCATTCAACAAATTAATCAAAACCTGTGAATTAGACTGACAGATAACCTTGCACCATCCCAAAGCATAAGCCCTCTCCAAAGCGTAAAGGATCGCCAAACCTTCCATAAGGTTGATAGTCTGTAATCCTTCATGAACAGAAAAGAAAAAAACCACTGATCCTGAAAAATCCCTGCCAACTCCACCAATCCCAGTAGGCCCAGGATTGCCCCTTGAAGAACCATTGGTATTGAGCTTCAAAATGTTGGCTGGAGGGGGTAGCCATCCCCCAACCCTTTGAAATTTCTTTTTCACCTACCTTCCTCTCTTGACACAAGCAGAAGCCAAAGATAGCCCCTGAATACCCAATCTATCCACCAGCTTAACATCCCCTTTCTCCAAAATGAACACCACATCACACTTAGCTTCCACCATCTCTCGAATCATACCCATAATTTTGTGCCAAACATGTTGAATCAACAGCTTCTCACCTCAAAATATTCTTCGATTCCATTCCAACCAAATCTGCCATAGTATGAAGGAAGGCCCAACATACCACACATCCTGCAAGAAAGAGGCCATAGAAGGAGGTCTACCCAGACTACTCCAAAACTCCACCAGGGAGGAAGCATGGACACAAGGGCTTTTCCAAACTCCCCACCAAAAGTAGCAAAGCTACAAAGCCAAGAGACAACTAAAAAATAAGTGAGAGGAATCCTCCTCTCCACATCCACAAAAAACACACATAGAAGGACCCTAAAAACCCCACTTTTCAATATTATCCCATGTCAAGCACATATTCCAAGCTAAATTCTAAATAAAGCAGTTACACTTCAGCCAAGAAAACTTATTTCACACTTTCTTCCACCAGTGAACCTCCACCCCATCCAGCCAGTGAGATAACAACACTTGATATCCAGAAGCAACAATATAAACACCCTTAGGATTAGGAGACCAAGAAAGAACATCCCCTTCCTAGAGGGAGCTACAATGTTTACGAGAAAGGATACTATGAAGCTCAGTACACTCCTCCTCCATACCAACATCAGGCCACTCATCAGGATTCTTCCATCTCGCCACTACCAATTACCCATGAGAAGATAAGGACTTAAAGTCACTCGCCCTTGACCATCCTGCCTCACAGAACCTTTGGCACAGAGTCACCAAATTAAGAAACTAAGAAACAATGGGAGGAAAACCATCCCAAGAATTAGACCAAAAATGAGCTTCCATTGCTCTTTTACAAATCCAAAATAAGCCATCCTTGACAAGCACAGCCCCTTTCTTGAGTGTACTCCAAATTATCGAGACTTTTCCCACAAGGGGATAATGAGGAATATCAATCTAAGGGATCCCCAGGAAGTATTTCTACCTTAATATCCTAGTCTAGATCGATCCTGCTCCACATGCCACCGCCAATACAATTTAGCAGCCAGTGCCATGCCATACAATGATAACTACCTTAACCCAAGACCACCAAACTACTTCAGGCTACAAATAATGTCCCATTTGACAAGCCTCCGTTTAGAGGACAACAAGCTACCATCCAATAAAAACTATCTTGCTAAGGAATCCAATTCCCTGACAAAACCCAATGGGGCTACCTAAATCATACATTTGTAAATGGGGATGGCCTACACCACAGACTTGAGCAACTAAACATGACCTGTAAAGGACAACCAACAATGGGTCCAATGATTAACTTTCACATGAAATTTATCCAAAATATTCTGCCAAGAATCTGTGGGTAGTCTTCCAACAGAGATGGGAATACCAAGATAGGTCAAAGGGAGAACCCCAGTCTAAAATCTCAAGATATGAGCAATTCACCTCTTAATGGAACCCAAAGTATTGAAGAAAAAGATGGAAGACTTATCTTCATTAATCAATTGGACTGAAGCAACAAGATCAACATCCAACACCTTGCACAAATTCAAAGCTTCCCTAATAGTAGCCATACCCATCAAAGCAGTGTCATCCACAAACTACAAGTGAGACTGTGGAGGTAAACCACCTCCCAACCCCCACCCCTAAATGAAACCTAAGTCCACATTCCTTCTTATCAGACATCCTAGACCTTCAATAAGAAGAAGAAACAAGTAAGGAGAGAGGGGGTCACCTTGCCGCAAACCCCAAGAGACACCAAAAAGCTCAAAGTGCTCACCATTTATTAACATAGAGAAGGAGATCGAAGTAACACAATTCATAACCCAATAAATCCACTCATCCCCAAAACCAAAAGCACCTAGAACCTTCCGAAGGAAGGACCATTGAGCTCTGTCATAAGCCTTATCCATATCAAGCTTGATGAACATCGCCTTATCTTTCAAACTGGCCATAGAGTGAATGGTTTCAGTTGTGATAACAACGCCATCTAGAATCTATCATCCTACCACAAAACCACTCTATTCCTTAGAGATCGACACTTTAAGCCACTTTTTCAACCTATCAACAATCAATTTAGAGATAATTTTATAAATCACATTGCAAAGAGAGATAGGACGAAATTGACTTAACCTATCTGCCCCATCACACTTTGGGATGAGAGCAAGGAAGGTATAATTCAAAGCCCGTAACATCTGTTTATTCTTCTAAGACTCCTAAAAAATTGCCAACAAGTCCAACTTGATAATCTCCCATAATTCTTGAAAGAACTCTATCGAGAAACCATCAGGGCTAGGAGCTTTCCCCCTCTTCATCTACAACACATTCCCCTCTAACTCCTCAATTGAAATATCACTCATAAGATGCTCATTCATCTCCCTAGATACCAAAGAAGGGATACAAGAAAGGACCTAAGCTTCCTCATCAGAACCCCCCTGGGAGTCCTCACTGAATAAGGAAGTAAAATACTGCATAGCTTCATGTGTGATTTCATGAAAAGAAGAAAGAGTCTCACCCTTGTCATTCACTAGAGTAGAAATAGAATTGCCATGTCTCCTGGCTTTCACCAAGTTGAAGAAAAAAATAGTATTTTTATCCCCTTCCTGAAGCCACTCAATCCGGGGCCTTTGTTTCCAAAAAACTTCCTCTCGCAGCTCACTCTTCCAGTGCTTTCAAAACCCTAGTCTCTTCCTATAGTAGGTCTTTAGTCACTCCATCCTCCCTGATCAACCTCGTAATACCATCCATCTCAGCCTGGGCAACAGTCTTAGCATGGAAAATGTTTCCAAAGCATTGCTGATTCTAATGTTTAGGCTGATACTTGACAAATTGAAGTAACTTAGCAAAAGTATACATTGTTGTACCATAAGTAGGTCTACCATACCTCTACCACTCAGTAACATAGTAATGGAGAGATGAGTCACACAACCACATAAGCTAGAACGTGAAAGAAGGGGACCAAGGCACACAAGCTAAAGAAATAGCTAACTTGATAGGCCACTGATCTAAACCTCTCCAATCCAAAATTTTAGAGCTAGAAGACTACAACCCACCAACCCAGTAGAAAGAAACTAGAAAGCGGTCAAGTCATTCTGCAATGTAGTTATTCCCAATCCTCTGATTTTTCCAAGTAAACTAGCCATTAATGGGCTTGATATCAACAAGATTTAAAGCTAAGATGTTATCTTGAAGTAGCAATGCAGAAGGCTCCAGCCTCGCAATACCACCCTGCTTCTCAGCCAAATCAGAAATAGCATTGAAGTCTCTAGCCAGAATCCACGGATGGAAAGGAACCATGTTTCAAACAAACCAGATATGAGACCACAAAAGTTGCTTACCTTAAAGCTCAGTAGGTGCATAGATATTGGAGAAGAGAACAAACTCCCTCGTCTCAAAATAAGACGCAATCATAGGGATAGAAGACTGAAAGGACAACCACCAAAGATGGTGGATCTTCTAAGGATTCCATAAACAAGCCACTCCCCTAGTAGACCCGTGAGCACCAATGCGCTGACACTCTCCACTCACCCACAACTTAGGCACTAAACCAAACATACACTCCACTGATAACTTAGTCTCCTATAGGAAAAGAACATCAGGAGATTGAGTTCTAACCAAATCACGAATAGCTTTTTGTCGAGGGCCACTGTTCAAGCCCCTTACATTCCAAGATAGAACAACCATTTCAAGGGGCTTGAAAAATCAGAATCTAGAGTCTTAATAGACCCTAACTCTACCAAAGTTTCCCCTGTTAATTTAATCTTTTCCAAATCTTTTTTTCTACCAAGCTTGGAAGACTTCTCCCCAGTTCCTTTTTTTGGATACTTTTGATGAAGACCTAAATGAGAAGAAGAAGACTTATTATTCTTCACCCCCTCAGTACCTACATTCAAAACAAGAGGAGATCCATCCTCGCCACCCTTCTTCCCTTCTACAATAGGCACCGATTCCACCTGGACTTCCATTTGAACATCTGTGCCCATTTACAAAGCACTATTATCTTGCAAAACCTGAGTAGCCTTAGAAAGAAAGCCCTCCTGTCCTGTACCCAAAGCACCCTGATCCAGATTCTCCAAGCCCAGATTTACTTCCTGTTGGCTGAGATCATCTAAAACTTCAAATCTATTGAAAAAATCTTCATCCTGCCTTTCCTTCAAAGTCCTCTTTTGACCCTGATTCCTTTTACAAGCCTTGACTAGAATGAAACCATCTACCCCATCCGCATCACCAAGAATGGGTTCCTTCCCCTTTTCAACCCTAGGGGGATTGCGAGGAGGTTGAGAAGGCTGGGAATCCATAGGCCTAGCCTTTAGGCATCTCCACTGCAAATGTCCATATTCATGACAGAGACGACATCGAAAAGGAAGAGTCTCATAGTCCAACTACTACACTGAAGATTAAGGAGCCGAGCACATATCCAACGAATTTGGAAAAGGTTTACTTAAATCAATCTCAACATAGATACGGGCAAAAGTCATCACCTTTTTAACCTGATTCTGTTGTGAAGCACCAACCAGTTTTCCTAGCATTGAAGCCAGCAAGTGCAAAACATCATCCCGCCAACATTCCACAAGAAACCTCAGAAGCTGAACCCACACCGAAACCTGGTTCAGAATCTCTTCAGTAGGATTGAAGCCCACATGCCAAGGTTTAATAATAACCCAATCTAATAATGAAAATAGGGCCCTCCTTCAAAGGCCTTGTTGCGATCTGCCAAGTAATTGAATGAAACCATGAAATAGTTATTTGCCAAAAGCATAACCTCCATTTCTCCCTCCAACATCCAAGTCTGTTGGGGCCACGATTCAAGAAATTGTAATGAACCACGCATCCCCATAAACTTGTACAGCAATGCATGCTTCTAATAATAGTCAATATCTTCCGCAATCACCTCTAGTGGGATAACCAATTTTAGCCTCTCCTCACAACGTTCAAGACATCCATTGATCTTCGTAATCCATGTACCACCAGACAAACCTGAGCCAACCAATGCCGAATTTGGTGAGAACAAGTTATTATTAAAAACCTCTGAAGCATGTGAAGTAGAATTTGTACCAACCGCTGCTGTGTGAAAATCCATCTTGGGACTAGCCCCTGAAGACTCCTCGATCGGCATTAAAACTAAACAAGACCCAAGGTGGGCATGCAGGCCCCTGGGATAAAATAAAGAACCACCACTAGGGTTTAACTAACCTACCACCCAACACCACCTTCAAACTATAGACCCAAACCAACCAGGTACAAAACCCCCACCCATAGCCTCCAACTAGGTACAAAACCCCCTCACGGTTAGGGAGTAGGAGACACCGATGCAAATGAAAAAAACTTTGCACTAATAAAAATCACAACCCCCGACCTCCCCAAATTGCATGCACTCCCTACACTTCTCATGGCCAAGAAAAACTAGAGGATCGGGCTAGGGCATGGATGCCCTAGCTAGACATGTAGAGCCAAAAATCGTCATCTCCATCAAACCAAGTTCCTATAATCAATAAACTAAACATGATAGAAAATTGTAATTTAATGATAATTAACTATCTAACGTGGAAACCTTTAAGACTCCTATTAATAATACTATTACTAACACATGTTCAATTCTTGAAATTCATAAAAATACACAAGCACAAGTGAGCATAAGATAAAATATATATGCATTGTAGATTTTTCCATTTTCGCAGGTGCTGAAGATTTTATAGTTCCAAATTAAATATATAGGCATTTGGATCAAATCACTTGCATTTCAACGTTAATTAAATAATGGAATTATTTAATTAATTTTATCAAAATTATCAAATTCTTTCAAATCTCCTAAATTCGACATAATTAAATAAATCCTCTTTATTTAATTAATTTCACCAAATTCAACTTTATTCTTCCAAAATTAATTAATTTTAATTATTTAATTAAATCATTATCGTCTTTAAAAATTTAAATCCACATCAATTGAATAAATTAATTATTTAATTAATTTATCATAATTCTATTATCTATAATTAAATAATTTCTAAATTGTTTAATTAAATCAATTGTTCTTAAAAATTTAAATAAATCACTCAAATTTATTCAACATGAATCTCAATCTCTAATAATAAAATAAAATCAAATATTTCATTTATCCTTCATCATGCAAAATAAATTTAATCAATTCATTGGTTAAATTTATTTAAATCTTCAAATCTATTCTATGTCTTCCATCATGTACAAACAATTAAATAAATTTATTTATTTAATTTACTTCAAATATCTTCCAAATCGTCTAAAAATAAATCTTGTTCATCATGCACAGAAAATTAAATAATTTATTATTTAATTTTATCTCAAATCATGCAAAAAGTAAATCTAAAGTTGAGTTAATTGACTTAATCAATATTATTTTTATCACCAACTCATAAATTAAAAAAAGCATTTCTATTTTTATGAAATCTATTTTTTTATGTTGTGGGGGAGTGATGATGTTTGTGTTGATGTTTTGGGAATGTTGTGGTTGCATGACATTGCTTGGATTAGTGATATGGAGGGTTGATGATGTTGGTGGTGGTGTCTGTTGTGACACTTGTTGCATGCCTACATAAGTGTTTCCCAGATTGTAATTTGGTGGAAAACTATCTCGTGATGGGGTGGCCAATATTCCACTTATGATTGGTGTGGGCATTTGTGATATGCTAGGAGGTTGTTGTTGGTTTTGTTTAGCTAGAGCGGCCTACCTCACGAGTTATGCTTGGTGATGAAGGGTATCTTGTTGTATTTTCTACATCTCCATAGGAGTCATGAGTGGTGATATGGGTCTTTCTGCTATTGGATTTTGATAAAGAGGATTCTCATATTGAGCATCAAAAGGTTTAGTCATTATCCCTTGTGAGCTTTGTTTGGGTACGGGAGTGGTCACAGTTGACATAGTTTGGATAACAGTTATCTAGCGTCATGGGATTTTCTTTGCTCTTTAAGTTTGGATAGATCAAAGTCTTGGGGTAGTTTAGCTCCTTGTTCTGCAAGCAAACAAAAGAAATGATCTTGATTTTCACTAAGGAGTTTATCAAATGCGGCTATGGTTCTAGGATCTTGCATGATTTCATCAAGGTCTTGTCTATCTTCTTGAGAGGATTGACCTTCTTGAAAGTTTTGTTCTTCTTGAGATGGGACTTGAACCGTGGTATAACCGGGCATAGCAAAATCATGAGGGATGCCAGTAGTAAATTGAGTTACATCTACCAAAGGGACATTACTCTCTTGCAGATTCGCTGGTGGGTCATGTTGCAGCCTATTTTGAAAGTTGGTTGGTCTTTGTGTTGGTGTTTGGGGAGTACCCTTTTGAGACATGTTGGATTGACTTCATTGAGGTGTATGCGGGGCTGATTTTCACTTCTTAGGGGCAATTTGCTTAGCCTTCATAGATTACTAGAGTCTAGTGGTTACCATGGGATGCACTAGGATAATATGTTTGAGATTTTTGATAAGATTTTGTTGAGATATGTTTGATGAATAGTTTAATTGACCAAAGGCACTGGATTGTGCTGCAAAGGTGTGGGACTATGATACCAAAGGTGAGTTACTGTGCTTCAGAAGCGCTGAACTATGCTACCAGAGGCACTGGACTGTTATATCAAAGGTACTGGACTGTACTACATAGGCACTGGGCTATGTTTATAGCACTAATATAGTGTCAGTGATGTTTATAAGGTAAATTGTGATATATTTTGATTGGATTTTAATTGGATTTGCTTTGGTAAGAGAAAACACATCAAACAAAGTGGCAAAAGGACTAACACAACAGATAGTGTATGTTCTAGGCTCTAAAAAGGCCTAATGTTTCCACAGATATTAGACAATTGAAAACAATTTAAAGCACTTTTTATCCCTAGAGACATGGTTTCATTATGGTAGATCAGCTCACAACTTAATTCTCCATCGACCAAATGTCATTCCATATAGGTGTTGGACATTTGTATCTTTGCGAGAGATGATAGGTATGGATATCTCACCCTCCCCTCAGAAAGCTACAAGTAGGTCATGAGACCTTTATGGCCAAGGGAATACTATCTCTTTTCAAGGGAGTCAATGGTGAGTAATCTTGGGGGTTTATATTGATTTCCCTTACACTGATGATTACCTCAATGTTTGAAGGTGAAACTGGTAGTCACTATCTAGATGGTTCTTAGTAGTTTTAAGGGACCAACACCTTGTGAGCATGCGGCAAGCTACTAAAAGCTTTAACCAATCCTACTAGGATTTTCAAACACTTCACCCAATGTCTTTTTATGTCAAAATAATTAGTTCACTCAAACAAAACTATCTTTTTGTGTGACACATGTCAGGTGCACATTCATCATGAATTCTATATTTATTTCATCCATTTATTCCATTGAATTATCTAGACCATTAATCAATCTTTATCAAAACCTATATAAACCCCCCTCATCTTCATAACAAATCCTCTTCGATCATTTATTCTCAGGCATCCATATAGCTCATTGAGCATTCATCGCATCATTGAGCACATTGAGCACTTTGAGCTCAAACACAATCTACATCCTCTTGTTGCAAACATGATTTTCACAATTTATAGAGCAATCCACATTCAACCAAGATAACAATACAATCTAGGTGAAAGCTTTCATTGTTTTTGGTATTATTCATTGATTATTTGGTTGTTTACTTAGATCCTTATCTTGATGTTATAGGATTGAGTTGTTGATTATTTCATTATTTTTTATATTATACAATCTCAATTTTATTCTTATACACATTTTGGCATGCCCGGTGGGACCCCCTAATCATTGTTTTCTTTTAGAAATTATTTTTTTTTTTTAATACAGTATGGAACAACGCAACTGAACATAGAAAAGCACCTCTGTACCACAGTAAAGTGCCTCTGGTTTATCAGAAAATCACCTTCGGGTGACAGAAACGCGCCTCTGGCACATAGTAAAGCACCTCTAGTAGAACAATCTCGCACTTTTGGTACAGCAATACAACATCTTTGTATAGTTAGAGTTTCTAACTAGTTTTTTTTTTGCAGGGTCTAAAATTATCATATTTTCATCATTGCTTATAGATCTTAGCTTTATCAATTATTCTAGAGCATATTATAATCATGACATCATCTTGCAAATCTAGCTTTTTGACGAATTACTAATTTTTTCAAATTTGGGACAGTGCCGCGCCTTTGCACCACAGTAACGTGCCTCTGGTATTACATTCTAGTGCCGCTAGTCAAAAATAGCGCGCCTTTAGTAGCACAGTCAAGTGCCTTTGGTAACACAATGTCATGCCTTCAGTAACTTAGTAAAGTGGTTTTGGTCAATTTGATTTGTTTTTACTAACTATTGAGTTTGTGTGGAACTAATCATCTTTTTATAGCTTCTTAGTTTTCAAATAGAGAAAATAGATTTTTCCAACATGTTCATATAGGACATAAGCTTTGAAGAAATTGACTAAATCTATCACACTAAGTCTTAGAAACATATTGCTTTCTTAAGGGACAATTGAACAAATCATCTTTTTTGCAATCTAAGTCTTAGGAGCATATTGCTTTCTTAAGGGACAATGGACATGAATGCAAAATACTTCTATTTTCTAAGGGACAATTGACATGAATGGAAAACACTTCAATTTCATAAGGGACAACTGACAACTAGAATCATGTGTGTGCCTAATCAAGTTGCACCTTATTTTTTTAACAGGACAATTGAACCTTTGTTTGATGTGCTTGATCTTACTTTTTAGTTATTCCTTTAGAAGGGCCTTCTTTTGGATTGCACTTCATCCAAAAGGGATGACCCTAAGTGGAGTTTTCCTTTGAACCGCTATATAAGTGGGATAAGGCAAAAACCAAGTCCTAATTGACATCAGCCTTGCCTTGAGCTGCCAAATCGAAAAGAAGTGTACTAGCTCTTTGTGAAAACAATTTTCACATTGGGCAAAGTGTTTCAAACTCTTAGTAGGATTGGTTAAAGCTTTTAGTATCTTGCCGCATGCTTGCAAGGTGTTGGTCCCTCAAAGATACTAAGAACCATCTAGATAGTGACTACCCATTTCACCTTCGAACATTGCAGTAATCATCAGTGCAAGGGAAATCAATATAAACCCCCAAGATTACTCACCATAGCCTCCCTTGAAAAGAGATAGTATTCCCTTGGCCATAAAGCTCTCATGACCTACTTGTAGCTTTCCAAGGGGAGGGTGAGATATCCATACCTATCGTCTCTCACAAAGATACAAATGTACAACACCTATATGGAATGACATTTGGTTGATGGAGAATTAAGTTGTGAGCTGATCTACCACAATGAAACCATGTCTCTAGGGATAAAAAGTGCTTGAAATTGTTTGCAATTGTCTAATACATGTGGAAACATTAGGCATTTTTGGAGCCTAGAACATACACTATCTGTTGTGTTATTCCTTTTGCCACTTTGTTTGATGTGTTTTCTCTTGCCAAAGTAAATCAAATTAAAATCCAATCCAAATCTATCACAATTTACCTTATAAACATCACTGATACCATATCAGCACATTTGTAAACATAGCCCAGTGCCTTTGTAGTGCAATCCAGTGCCTTTGATATATCAGTCCAGCACCTCTGGTAGCATAGTCCAATGCTTCTGAAACATAGTAACTCACCTTTGGTGTCATAGTCCTACACCTTTGCAACACAGTCCAGTGCTTTTGGTCAATTAAACTATTCATCAAACATACTCAACAAAATCCCAACAAAACTCTCAAACATATTGTCCTAGTGCATCCCATGGTAACTACTAGACTCTAGCAATCTATGAAGGCTAAGCAAATTGCCCCCAAGAAGCGCAAATCACACTTGCATACACCTCAATGAAGTCAATCCAACATGTCTCAAAAGGGTACTCCCCAAACACCAACATAAAGACCAACCAACTTTAAAAATAGGCCGCAACATGACCCACCAGCTAATCCACAAGAGAGTAATGTCCCTTTGGTAGATGTAACTCAATTTACTAAAGACATGCCTCATGATTTTGCTACACCCGGTTATACCACAGTTCAAGTCCCATCTCAAGAAGAGCAAAAATTTAAAGGTCAATCCTCTCAAGAAGATAGACAAGACCTTGATGAAATCATGCAAGATCCTAGAGCCATAGTTGCATTTGATAAACTCCTTAGTGAAAATCAAGATCATTTCTTTTGTTTTCTTACGGAACAAGGAGTTAAACTACCCCAAGACTTTGATCTATCCAAACATAAAGAGCAAAGAAAATCCCATGACGCTATAACTATTGTCCAAACTATGTCAACTGTGACCACTCCCATACTCAAACAAAGCTCACAAGCGAGAATGACTAAACCTTTTGATGCTCAATATGAGAATCCTCTTTATCAAAATCCAATAGTAGAAAGACCCATATCACCACTCATGACTCCTATGGAGATGTATAAAATGCAACAAGAGACCCTTCATCGTCAAACATAATTAGCAAGATAGGCTGCTCTAGCTAAACAAAACCAACAACAACCTCCTAGCATATCACAAATGCCCACACCAATCGTAAGTGGAATATTGGCCACCCCATCAGGAGACAGTTTTCCACCAAATTACAATCCAGGAAACACTTATGTAGCCATGCAACAAGTGTCACAATAGACACCACCACCAACGTCATCAACCCTCTATATCACTAATCCAAGCAATGTCATGCAACCACAACATTCCCAAAACATCAACACAAACATCATCTCTTCCCCACAACATTTCCAAAACATTAACATAAATATCAGCACTCTACCACAACACTCCCAAAACTTCAACACAAACTATCTTCCTCCATCGTAATGATCATCCACCCTCAATCTCACATATTTCAATCAACCACAACCATCCCAAAACCCATTTACCTATGTCCCTCCACCACAACAATCATCCACACTTAATCTCTCCAACAATTATCTAAATAACACTCAACATTCTCAAATCCAATCATCCTATGGCTTTACTCCACCATTGTAACCAAACCAAAAAAACTTTAGCTTTCCTCCATAGAATCCTTTCTTCACACCTCCTCAACAATATTAATGACAAAAATCTTTCATCATCCCATCACAACAATCACAAAGCCAACATTCTTATCTAGCACCACCTCTATATATGCAAAATCAAAACAACCAAACCCATCCTAATCCAAATCAATCATAGAACACATATGACCCAAACCAATCATATGACCCATATAACATCAATTCCTATGGCTTCAACTACAATCTTCCCTATGGGTAACAACAACCACCCTTAGTGCAATAGGAGACTCTTCCAACACCCCTAACAACTATGGAGCTCTAACTTGCCAAGGTACAACAATAAGTAGCTGATCTTACATTTTGTCATACTAAGAAAACCTTCTCTTTGGAGGAGATTTGTCCTTATGCATTTGACCAGTCATTGCAAATGATCCCTTTTCCTCCCAACTTTACTATACCCAAATTTGATAAATACAAGGGAAAAGGAAACCTAAAAGACCACCTTAGAGAATTCTATCTCGCTTGTTTAGAGGTTGCACATAATGATACCTATCTCAAGCGCCTCTTCCCTCGCAGCCTTGTAGGTGAAGCTATAGAATGGTTCTCGCATCTACCTACGGGTATCAAAACTTTTAATGAGCTTGCAGAAAAAATTGGCACCCATTTCTCATACAACATAGAACATGAAGTCTCTATGACTGACTTATGTAACAATAAATAGAAAAATGGGGAAACTCTTATCTCCTTCCTTCAAAGATGGAGACACATGACTAGCAAATTCCCATTCAAAATACCTTAAAAGCAGATTGTTAGCATATTTGTGCAAAACCTTAACCAAGAATTGGGTTTCCATTTGCAATTACTAAGTGCTACAACCTTTGACGAGATTACGTAATAAGGCATCAACATAAAAAAAGCCCTCATTACCAAAGGTGTGGCCAAAATCTTCAAAGACAATAAAGACAATCCTCCCCAACAACAATCAAATGAGAAGCCCAAATATTGGAACAAAAACAAAAACATGGTCAATGATGGTGTGGTGGATTCCAAACATGTCCAAACACTACAAACACCCCTTAATCTTTCATCCAAACAAAACTAACCTCCACCTCAACAACAACAACAACAACAATAACAATAATGACAACAAAACCAAAGCCAACAACATCAACAAGAGCGGCCTCCCCAAGATTACCCTCCAAGGCCTAAATTCATTCACTCCCTTGGGAAAGCCTATAGAGTCGGTTCTAAAGAAGCTTGTGCAAAATGGAGTCCTCATAGTACCAGATGCTCCCCCATATGGCGAACCTACTTACAAACCTACATTGTACAAAGACAATAAATATTGTGAATACCATAGGACCAAAGGACACAGAACCATATCATGCTTGAAACTCAAGCACATGGTACAAAACCTTATTGATAGAGGTGATGTCACTTTTGATGCACCTCCTAATCAAAACACCAACAAAGACCTCAACATGTACAAAGAGCCATTCCCTAACCATGGTTAAGGTCAAAATCCTAATAAAGGTAAAGGTATTAACAAAGCTTCAACTTCTTATGACTCTATTGTTGGTTGCTTTGAAGAAAGTCATGTGTCTACCCTCACTATCAAAGGTAAATCTACAGATTGTGCCATCACAACTCATCATGGTCGTGTTACCCTTCATGGGCCTACATCGAGTCTCCCAACCCAATCCGATTACAATCTTGTCAAACATCTAGGGAAAACCCCTACATAGATATCTATTTTGGACCTTCTACAGTCATCACCTGCACATAAAGATGTGCTAGAAAAAGCCTTACAAGAGTCATCAGTTCCTAATAACATAGCGGTCACAGATTTCCAAGCTATAATAGGTAACATTGCCTCACCTTATAATGTGGTCTTTTCTAAAAAGGACCTCCCATCCCACAATCCATGTCACAATGATGATCTTCACATTGAAGTTTTCATCCATAAATGAAAGATCAAATGCATACTTATAGATGGTGGTGCTAGTCTCAATATCTGTTCTCTTAAGTTACGTAAATAATTGGGATACTTTGAGGGTCATGTCAACATTGATCAAAGCATTACAATCAAGGGGTATGATGATGATGAGTGTCATTCAAAGGGTGTTATACACTTGCCTATACAAGTAGGCCCCATCATGCTTGAAACTAGGTGCCAAGTTCTTGACATTGAGCTACCTTATAGCATTATCTTAGGATGCCCATGGATCTATGCCATGAAAGTTGTTCCCTCTACATACCATCAGTCTCTCAAGTTCCCATTTAATGGTATGGAGATCACTATCCTAGGAGACCCTAATCCCTTTGAATTATGTCATAACTTGCAAGGTAGTTATAATAATAGCAACCAGGTGCCAAATAATGACAAAGCCTATGAATCCCCATTGTATGTCAACGCTGAAAATCTAAAAAAAGCCTCTGAAGTTGAACCTAATCGTAATCCTATTCTTGAAATCACAACTCACATTAGTGATATAGGCTTTGGTGAATATGATATCACAAAATCTTGTTGTGTAGGGCGTATGCCCTTATACCCTCAATCCTATGGCCAACTGCCCATAGCTAAAGTGACTAAAAAAGTAGCTATCCTCCCACTAGCATTTGTAACCTAGTTTCAAGAGGGAAAATTATTGGTAGAAGAAACTATTGAAGACATCTCATCTTGGCTCTACAAAGAGAAAGAACCAATCACCATACTAGTCAAACAATAGGGCAATGGCCTAAGAATTATGAAAAACATGGGATACAAAGGTAAAGGTGGCCTTGGGAAAGATAATCAAGGTGACATGGCACCCATTATTGTGAAGAAGAAGCTAGACAAGAAGGGGTTAGGATACAGTAGGAAGGTACCACACGCCTTGGACATTGAGGGTATTATCGACGAGGTAGCACAAACTTCTCTTGCATATTTGACATCTAAAGAGGATATCATCAATGACTCCTACGTCCATATGATTGACCTATTCACTAAATCCTCTATATTTATGCTATCATCCATATCCTTAACATCCACCACCAGCACCCAGATTGTAACACTTGTCTACCCTGAACTTATCTACTAGGACCAATAAGGGTCCCCCATTCTAGATATTTTTTAGAATGACTAAGCTATTGCTGAATTCATGGGACTCTGGGATGGTATCCCTCTTGGTGATCACAAGGCTGGTTTTGTAATGGAACTAGATCAAGCTGCTTATTTTGGTGAGAATGCCAAATCCTCCACTCACAAAAGTAAAAATAAAGAAAGATCTTTAGGTGAAAACCACACTATGGCACCTCCTGATTAGAAAATAGTCAAAATAAAGGACATATCCGACAATAAAAACTGAATTGTGGCACCTAAGGATGGAGAATTTGACCTTCCCCTACCATCTAAGTATCAAGATAAATTAGCTCTCCTAGTGGAAGATTCTATAGAGATAAATCTTGGCATAAAGAAAAATCCTAAGACCACATTCCTCATAGCATCATTATCAGAACAAGGGCAAAAGAATCTTACCAACTTCTTTTTACAATGAACCATCAACTTTGTGTGGACCTATGCTAATATGCCAGGGATAGATCCCTCACTAGTAGTTCACTATCTCACGGTAGATCCAAAAGGTAAACTGGTCAAACATAAGCTAAGAAAGATGCATCCACAGATCGCTCTCTTGGTGAAAGTGGATATATAGAAGTTTCTAGATGCAAAATTTATCAAGCCTATTGATTATCTAAAATGGGTCTCAAACATTGTACCTATTGATAAACCAAATGGGGGCATCCACATGTGTTCTGACTTCAGAGATCTTAACAAAGCATGTCCCAAAGATGACTTCTGATTGCCAAACATTGATCTCATAGTAGACTTGACTGTTGGCCATGAAATGCTTTCTCTAATGGATGGATTTTTTGGCTACAATTAGATAATGATAGCAGAAGAAGATCAACATAAAACAACATTTACTTATCCTTGGGGTACCTATTGTTGGTGCGTCATGCCATTTGGTCTTAAAAACGGAGGGCAACGTATCAAAGAGCAATGACAGTGATATTCCATGATCTATTTCATCACATCATGGATGACTATGTTGATGATATCTTAGAAAAGTCTTCTAGGACAGATCACATATAGGTTCTAGGACAACTCTTTGACAGACTCAAAAAATACCAAGTAAGACTCAATCCAAAGAAATGTGTCTTTGGGGTAACCTTAGTAAAATTGTTGGGATACATCGTATCTCACAGAGGCATTGAAGTAGATCCAGTAAAAGTCAAGGCTATAGTGGAAATGCCTCCACCAAAGAATCTGAAAGCATTAAGGAGCCTTTAAGGAAGGTTACAATCCATTAGGTGGTTTATCTCACATCTAGCGGATAAATGTCAACCATTTCAACACTTGCTCAGAAAGGATGTCTCATTTCGATGGGATGATAAGTTTCAAGTAGCATTTGATCATCTTAAAGAATATCTAGCTACACCTCCTATATTGGTACCACCAGTCACTAATAGGACTTTGATCTTGTACATGTCAACTACAACTGCAGTCCTAGGGGCTCTTTTAGCACAACATGACGAGTCGGGAAAATAGCATACAATCTATTATATTAGTCGAATCTTGGTGGGTTATGAACTCAATTATTCACCTATGGAAAGAGCTTTTTTAGTATTAGTGTTCACTTCCCATAAGTTGCGGCATTACATGCTAAACCAACACACAAATCTAATAGCCAAAATTGATCCATTAAAGTATCTACTAGCAAAAGTAGCTCTCATAGGTAGACTAGCTAAATGGGTCATGATCCTTCGTGAGTTTGACATTGAGTATGTGAACTTTAAAGAAATCAAGGGACAAGCCCTAGCAGATCAACTAGCAGAAGCACCCATGACAGATGTACATCCTATGGTATCTAACTTTTCAGATGAAAATATCTTTACTCTTTCTACCTCAGTAATGTGGAAGTTGTATTTTGATGGTTCCTACACACAACATGGATTAGGGGCTGACATCTTTTTTATCACACCACAAAATGACTATATCCCAAAGTCATATCAGTTGGCATTCCCTTGCACTAACAACATAGCTAAGTATGAAGCACTCCTCATAGGTCTCCATACAACAGTCCAATGGGAAATCAAAGAACTATAGGTATATGGAGACTGACAACAAGTCATTCAACAAGTCACCGATGAGTACCAAACAAAAGATACAAAGTTGGTTTGTTACAAGCAACTAGTGGATGCATACAAACAACACTTTTCTAGCATCACTTTTGAGCAAATTCTAAGAGAGCATAACAAAGCCACAGATTATATGGCTTCTATGGAGTCACTTATAGACATGCTTGCAAACACATAGAAATGTAATTCTTGATCGAACAATTGTTGATACCAGCCGTCGATGTTCCCACTACTAAAATCATCTGCAAACTTGTTGGTCCTAATTCCCCATGGTATGAAGATATCTATGAATACCTTAAACATGGTACCTTTCCCTTTAAGCTATCTACAAATGAATGCAAAACCTTTATTTGTAGAGCCTCCCGTTACACCATTCTAGGTGGTACACTATATCGCTAGAGCCTCGATGGTATCCTCTTATGATGTCTTAATGTGGAAGAATCTGATGCTACCTTATGACACATACACAAAGGTGTTTGTGGTGCACATTCTATTGGTCCTAACCTCACTAAAAAGATACTCAGAACAGGGTATTATTGGCCTACAATAGAACAAGATGCTTTACAGTTTGCTATGAAGTGTCTACAATGCTAGTAGCATGGAGATTTGATTCACGCACCAGCTCATGAACGACAACCTGTGACAACTCCATGGCCTTTTTCACAATGGGGTCTCAACCTCATAGGACAAATCCACCCATTCTCATCCAATGGCCATAAATTTATTATTACCATCATTGAGTACTTCACGAAGTGGGTAGAAGCCATTCCCATGACTTATATCACTGACAAGCAAATAGCCAAGTTTATCCTTAACTACCTCATTTACCGATATGGTATCCCCAAAGCTATTGTCACTGATAATGGGAGACCATCCAAGAATCAACAAGTTCATTCCTTATGTACACAATACAATATCCAACATCACTTTTCAACTCCCTACTATCCACAGAGTAATGGCCAAGTCGAGGCTTCCAACAAAACCATTCTCAAAATCCTCAAGAAAATGGTCAATGAAGCTGGTCATGACTGGAACCTGCAACTCAATCCTGTCCTATGGGCCTATTGCACTAATATTAGAACACCAACTGGTGAAACACCCTATGCCTTGGTCTATGGCTCTGAATCCATTCTACCTATAGAGGTCAAGATCCCATCCCTCAAAGTATCATTGTAGCACTTGATTGATAGAGAGGAGTATCGCACTTCCAGATTAGCTCAGATAGAACTACTAGATGAAAGGCACCTTGCTGTGCTTAATCATCTCCATGTTTATCAAAATCACCTCTGGTGCAACTATAACAAGAAGATCAAAGAAAGATAGTTTCAAGTTGGGGATCTTGTCTTAAAGTAAAATCAGAGAAATCAAGCAGATTGAGAAAAGAAAGGCAATTTTGAGCCTAATTGGTTAGGACCCTTTGTTATCATAGCAGCAATGGATCAAGAGCTTATACTTTAGCAACACGTAAAGGCATTCCTCTAGATGAGCCACTCAATAGTGTTCATCTCAAGAAGTTATTTGCCTGATCTTAAGAGTATCCATGTCAAAAATAAAAAAAAGTTAAAAAAAAATAAAAAAATCCAATACAAAAACAAAACAAAAATAATCCGTCCTTTGGTGAAAACCTAGTAAACAGGTGCCTTGGATAAGTACCATAGTGAAAACCTGGCAAATAGGCACTATGTGTAGAGTCATCATCCATCATCTATTGAGTCTTGTTCATTCCATGTCCATTCCATAATAAACTTCATCTATCCATCCATAATAAAACTATTGAGCTTTTTGCATTTCCATTTCCCTATCTAGAATAGCTTGTAAATTTGTCAATGCCCATCATCATTATCCTATGTCAAGTTATCCATGTCAAACATCATCATTATCCTATGTCAATTACCACAGCTTAACCTATGTCAACTTATCCTATGTCAAGTTATCCATGTCAGTCATCAATGTTATTGTATGTCAAGTTATCCATGTCAGCATATCCTATGTCAGTCATCCATAATAACACCTCTATCAGAATGGAGACAACTCTTTCCTTAACCTAGGTCTAGGAATAGATCCTTGTTCAGGGTTCATCAACCATATCAAACAAAAACAAAAGCAAAAACACATGATCATTCATATCAATTTTCTTATACAGATGGTCACACTCTTGAAATAAGACCAAGTGTCTTATACGACATGTTTCATTTCCTAAAAACCATACATCATCCTATCAACAGATCAACACCCTTTAATGGATATATCGTTCCTACAATAAGGCTATTATCTATCCTATCTACCCAACCAATCCAATCTATCATGAGCAACCTCTTTGGCAAGAGAATATGTTGGATGTATGTTTACTTTGTAAGTCAGTCAATTTGCTTTATGGTGTATCCTTTTGATCCTTTCCCATTACCTATTCAAGACTGCCTTGATTTATCTATATCTTGGTATGTTGCGATATAGTATGGATTGGGGGCATAGTCATTGATTTTGTGTGCCGTGTTTGAGGAATGATCTTTTATCTTACTTAGCATCATATCTATCTTGTGCATGTGTTACAACCTAGCATCTTACATATTAATATACTTTTTGTATTTATGTATTAAAGTTTATTATATGTTCAAGACAATGGCTCATTCATATGTGTGTGTTACAACCTAGCATCTTACATATTAATATGCTTCTTGTATTCATGTATTGAAGTTTATTTTATGTTCAAGACTATGGCTCATTCACATATCCAACAAGGTTATATTATGTCTAAGGGATCTAAGTTCAAAACAGTTGCTTGCAGAGTCAACGTCCTACGCATTGGATACATCGTCACCTTGGTCTTCTATACCCTGGTGCATAACATCCACATGCTATATCAAAATAAAGATTACTCCTTATAAAAATTTGTGAAACTGTTGCAACAAGTTATCCAAGTCCACCCATCCATTTATCCAAATCATCATATATTATTTCAAGAAAAGATCGATTAGTCTTTCTATCATGTTCCATTCTATCTCCACTTTCTTCTATCTAGCCTCATCTTTCTCCAACACAATCTTCTAGTCGAGCGTCAACCCAGTTCTTCTGTTGCTTCCTTGTCTTTCCTCTTGAGGGGGCATCCTACGCTATCTACATTGGGGCATCAAAATTGTATCATGTCTTCAACAATCATTTTCTTTGAAGCAACGCTATAAACTACATTGCACCAAAGAGGGCAAAAATGTAGAAACCCAAAAATGACCATGTCATCGTATCACTTGCATTTTATCAATTCTATCAAATCACCTATATTTCAACGTTAATTAAATAATCAAATTATTTAATTAATTTCATCAAATTCAACGTTATTCTTCCAATTAATTACATAATTTTAATTATTTAATTAAATCATTATCATCTTTCAAAATTCAAATCCACATCAATTGAATAAATTAATTATTTAATTAATTTATTATAATCCTCTTATCTATAATTAAATAATTTCTAGATTGTTTAATTAAATCAATTGTTCTTCCAAATTTAAATAAATCATTCAAATTTATTTAAATTGAATCTCAATTTCTAAAAATAAAATAAAATCAAATATTTTATTTATCCTTCATCATGCAACATAAATTTAATCAATTTATTGGTTTAAATTATTTAAATCTTCAAATCTATTCTATGTCTTCCATCATGCACAAACAATTAAATAAATTTATTTATTTAATTTGTTTCAAATATCTTCCAAATCATCTAAAAATAAATCTTGTTCATCATGCACACAAAATTAAATAATTTATTATTTAATTTTATCTCAAATCATGCAAAAAATAAATCTAAAGTTGAGTTAATTGACTTAATCAATATTATTTTTATCACCAGCTCATAAATTAGAAAAAAAAAATTCTATTTTTATATAATCTATCTTTATCATGTTTGTTCCATGTCTTTTTATGTCAAATTAATCAATTAACTCAAACAAAACTATCTTTTTGTGTGACACATGTCAGGTGCACATTCATCATGAATTCTAGATTTATTTCATCTATTGATTCCATTGAATTATCTGGACCGTTGATTGATCTTTATCAAAACCTATATAAAACCCCCTCATCTCCATAACAAATCCTCTTCGATCATTTATTCTTAGGCATCCATATAGCACATTATGCATTCATTGCATTTTTTAGCACATTGAGCACTTTGAGCACAAACACAATCTACATCGGGTAAGTGCAAGAAGATGGGGAGCCAAAAAGGGGTCCTAAGTGGCCAATTTTTTTCTAAAATCAGTAAATGTTGGCATTGCATGAGAAATTGAGCAGAGTTACACTCAAAATTTGGAGATGCAACCAAAACAATGTTCGTAGTGCTCTGAGTCTACTTTTTAAACTACTATTTTTTTTTGAAAATGGTATAGATTAAGGGGTTCAAAAGAAGGAGTGACAGAAATTGGTGTTGTTTCTATCAAAAAAACATAACATAGCATGTTTTGTGGCTCCCTCAAAAGGTTATTTTTTTTTTGGTATTTTTAAAATCACTTTAGTGAAAAATTAGCTAACAGCATGTAGTTTATGCCCGATTTTTCTGATAATTTTTTGATGAATATTTGATTTTTTACTAATTTTCAAAGTGGAGACATCCTAAAAAATAGAATTTTAGCCATGCTACCCCTATAAAATTTTAAAACTAATTGAAAATCATTTTTTCTTTTTTTTAATATGTATAGAATGGAGTCTAGCTTCTAAATATGTAATTTTTTTTAAATTTCAATGAATGATTAATTTACAATGAAAAAAGACCAAACGATGGTTTTTGCACAAAAATGGACACACAAACAAAAGAAATTAAAGATGAAAGGCTTAACATTGTCAAAATGTGAAAAAAATTACATCGTTAAATAGCTAAGAGAAAGCCTAACATTACCCAAGTGTTCGATTTGTTTGACCTTGAAACACATGCAAATCTGAGGGTTAGGATGAACAAAATTATGTGAAATCTTGTAGAATTTGTAAAAACATGTCTGTGGATGTTGAAAAGGCACTCTAAGCCTTTGGGTTGGAAATCCAAAGCAAATCCAAAGCCCAAGGCTTGGGATTCCTAAAGCACAATATAACGCGAGCACATTATAACGCGCGTTATGTTGTGCTTTTTTTGCTTTTTTGTATGTTTGCCAGTGTTTTCCCAGTTTGACACAACGTGAGCGTGTTATAATGCACTCACATTATGTCTTCCTTTGAATGAGATATGTTCAACTTTCATATGTATATTTCATGGATGTTTATATCTATTCTTGTAGGTATGTATGCATGCTTGTATATATGTACATGTGTGCATGCTTGTATGTATGCATCTTTTTATGTATTTATGTATGTATGTATGTTTGTATGCATGCATGTATGTATGTATGTAAGTGTTTTGGGTTTAGTGTATATAAGGACCTAAGCCTGTATAGTTTTGAGGGTTGAGGGTTGAGGGATTAGGGCTTAAGTAATAGGTAAAGGGTAGAGGGTAGAGATTAGAGGGTTGAGGGTTACAATTGATTGTTAATATTCAAGTTGTTGATTGTATAAGCTTAATTGTGTAAGGTGCAGGGATTAGGGTTTAGGGTTTACGATATGGATTGAGGGTATATAAGGCATAGGGTGAGTTGGGTTGAGAGCACATATGGTTTAGGTTTAATTTAAGTATAGGGTTGAGGCACAATATTCGAGGTTTAGGATATAAGGGTGAGGTTAAATATGGTCTAGGGATGAGGGTTTGAGGGTGTAGGCTTTAGGGTTTAAGGTATAGGGTTGATGATTGAGGGATTAGGGCTTAAGTATATTTTTTAGGGTATAGGGTTGAGGGTTTAGGGATAGGTTTTAGGGTTTAAGGTTTAAGGGTTAAGGGTTGAGGAATAGGGTTTAAGGTTTAGCGGTAAGGGATTAGGGTTTAAGGTATAGTGTCTTGGGTTGAGGGTTTAGGAATAGGGATAGCATTTATGGTTTAGGGATGAGGGATTAGCATTGAGGGTTGAGGGTTGAGGGATTAAGGTTTAAGGTATAACTTGCTGAGGGTTGAGTGTTTAGGGTAGGGTTTAGGGTTGAGGGATTAGGGTTTAGAGTTGAGGGATTAGGGTTTAAGGAATAGTGTTGAGGGTTGAGGGTTTAGGGATAGGGTTTAGGGTTGAGAGATTAGGGTTTAAGGAATAGTGTTGAGGGTTTAGGAATAGGGTTTAGGGTTGAGGGATTAGGGTTTAGGGTTGATAGATTAGGGTTTAATGTTGAGAGTTGAGGGTTGAGGGTTTAGGGATAGGGTTGATTGTCAAGGGATTAGGGTTAAAGTAGAGTGTTGAGGGTAGAGGAATTAGCGATAGGGTTTAGGGTAGAAAGTTTAACGATTGAGGGTTGAGGCTATAGGGCTGAGGGTTAAGGGATTGGGGTTTAAGATATAGTGTTGAGTGTCAAGGGTTTAGGGATAAGTTTTAGGGTTTAAGTTTTAAGGGTTAAGGGTTGAGGGATAGGGTTTAGGGTTTAGGGATAAGGGATTAGGGTTTAGGGTTTAGGAATAGGGATAACGTTTAGGGTTTAGGGATGAGGGATTAGGGTTGAGGGTTAAGGGATTAGGGTTGAGGGTTGAGGGATTAGGGTTTAAGGTATAGTGTCAAGGGTTGAGGGTTTAGTGATAGGGTTTAGGGTTAAGGATTGAGGGATTAGGTTTTAGGGTTGATGGATTAGGGTTTAAGGTATAGTGTTGAGGGTTAAGGGTTTAGGGTTGACGGATTAGCGTTTAACGTAGAGGTTAGAGTTAGAGTGTCAAGGGTAGAGGGATTAAGGATAGGGTTTAGGGTTGAAGGTTTAAGGATTGAGGGTTGAGGCTTTAGCGATGAGGGTTTAAGGCTTAAGATATAGTGTCGAGTGTTTAGGGTGTAGGAATAGGGTTTAAGTTTTAAGGGTTAAGGGTTGAGGGATTTAGATTAGGGTTTAAGGTATAGTGTTGAGGGTTAATGGTTTAGGGATAGGGTTTATGTTTGAGGGATTAGGGTTTAGGGTTGATGAATTAGGGTTTAATGTTGAGAGTTGAGGGTTGAGGGTTGAGGGTTGAGGGTTTAGGGATAGGGTTGATGGTTAGGGGATAGTATCGAGCATGTTGATGGTTTAGGTATAGGGATAGTGTTTAGGTTTTAGGGATGAGGGATTAGGGTTGAGGGTTGACATATTAGGGCTTAGGAATAGGGTTTAGGGTTTAGGGTTTAAGCTATAGTGTTGAGGGTTTAGGGATAGGGTTTAGGGTTGACAGATTAGAGTTAAGGGTTGAGAGATTAGGGTTTGACGTTGAGGGTTGAGGTTTTAGGGTTAAGGGTTTAGGGATAGGATTGAGGGTCGAGGGATTAGAGTTAAGGGTTGAGGTTCGAGGGTCGAGGGTTTAGGGATAGGGTTGAGGGTCAAGGGATTAGGGTTAAAGTAGAGTGTCGAGGGTATAAGGATTAGGGATAGGGTTGTAGGGTTTAGGGATAAGGGATTAGGGTTTAAGGTATAGTATCAAGCCCATTGAGGGTTTAGGAATAGGGATAGTGTTTAGGGTTTAGGGATGAAGGATTAGGGTTGAGGGTTGATGGATTAGGGTTGAGGGTTGACAGATTAGGGTTTAGAGATGGGGTTTAGGGCTTAGGGTTGAGGGATTAAGGTTTAAGGTATAGTGTTGAGGGTTTAGGGATAGGGTTTAGGGTTGACGAATTAGAGCTAAGGGTTGAGGGATTAGGGTTTGATGTTGAGGGTTGAGGGTGAGGATTTAGGGTTGAGGGTTTAGGGATAGGGTTGAGGGTCGAGGGATTAGAGTTAAGGGTTGAGGGATTAGGGTTTGACGTTGAGGTTTGAGTGTTGAGGTTAGAGGGTTGAGGGTTTAGGGATAGGGTTGAGGGTGAAGGAATTAGGGTTAAACTAGAGTGTCGAGGGTATAAGGATTAGGGATAGGGTTGGAGGGTTTAGTGATAAGGGATTAGGGTTTAAGGTATAGTATCAAGCCCGTTGAGGGTTTAGGAATAGGGATAGAGTTTAGGGTTTAGGGATGAGGGATTAGAGTTGAGGGTCAAGGATTTAGGGTTGAGGGTTGAGGGATTAGGGTTTAGGGATAAGGTATAGGGTTTAGGGTTGAGGGATTAGGGTTTAAGGTATAGTGTTGAGGATTTAGGGATAGGGTTTAGGGTTGAGGGATTAGAGTGAAGGCTTGAGGGATTAGGATTTAACTTTGAGGGTTAAGGGTTGAGGTTTTAGGGTTTAGGGTTTAGGGATAGGGTTGAGGGTCGAGGGATTAGAGTTAAGGGTTGAGGGATTAGGGTTTGACGTTGAGGGTTGAGTGTTGAGGTTCGAGGGTTGAGGGTTTAGGGTTTAGGGATGAGGAATTAGGGTTGAGGGTTGATGGATTAGGGTTGAGGGTTGACAGATTAGGGTTTAGGGATAGGGTTTAGGGTTAAGGGTTGAGGGATTAGGGTTTGACGTTGAGGGTTGAGGGTTGAGGTTTTAGGGTTGAGGGTTTAGGGATAGGGTTGAGGGTTGAGGGATTAGAGTTAAGGGTTGAGGGATTAGGGTTTGACGTTGAGGGTTGAGTGTTGAGGTTCGAGGGTTGAGGGTTTAGGGATAGGGTTGAGGGTTGAGGGATTAGGGTTAAAGTAGAGTGTTGAGTGTATAAGGATTAGGGATAGGGTTGGAGGGTTTAGGGATAAGGGATTAGGGTTTAAGGTATAGTATCAAGCCCATTGAGGGTTTAGAAATAGGGATAGCATTTAAGGTTTAGAGATGAGGGATTAGAGTTGAGGGTTGAGGGATTAGGGTATAGGGTTGAGGGATTAGGGTTTAGGGATAAGGTTTAGGGTTTAGGGTTGAAAGATTAGGGTTTAAGGTATAGTGTTGAGGGTTTAGGGTTGAGGGATTAGAGTGAAGGGTTGAGGGATTAGGATTTGACGTTGAGGGTTGAGGATTAAGGTTTTAGGGTTTAGGGTTTATGGATAGGGTTGAGGGTCGAGGGATTAGAGTTAAGCGTTGTGGGATTAGGGTTTGACATTGAGGGTTGAGGTTTGAGGGTTGATGGTTTAGGGATAGGGTTGAGGCTCGAGGGATTAGGGTTAAAGTAGAGTGTTGAGGGTATAAGGATTAGGGATAGGGTTGGAGATTTTAGGGATATGGGATTAGGGTTTAAGGTATAGTATGAAGCCTATTAATGGTTTAGGAATAAGGATAGCTGGCTTTAGGGTTTAGGATTAAGTGAGACCTAGATGGCTAAGGATGGATGGAGAGGTAGATAAGGAGCGACTGAGAGGCATAGAGAGGGGAGAGGTAGAGAGGTGAGGGGGAGAGATAAGTGAGATATAGAACATGAGCCAATGTAACTAGAGGTGAGATATTGTAAAGGTGCTATCGAAGGTGAGATAGGCAAAAATAATTATGGATCAATCTATAGTAGGACAAAATGCAAGCGCGTTATAAGGCGCTCACATTTTGTCCTACTATAGAAATGGTAAAAAAATGTTGACCCTCATGATCTAGGCCCACATGCTCTGTTTTCATGCTGATTATGCGCGTGTTCTAACAAAAAAGAAGTGCTTTCATGCTGTTGGGAAGTTCACATGCACATTTTACACATTCTACCACCTTTGCGTGATCTTTCCACCACCTTTTCTACTTTACCAACTTGAGAAGGAGGAAATAACATAGTTTTCACACCAAATTTGATATATATCTATTCAAGTTTAAATTTTTGTAGTGTTGCAATGTTAATTGTGATTCAATTTTAGGAATTTAACATTATAGATTGGTTAATAGTATTGTTGTTACTATTATATTTGAAGGAAGCAAGTGGTGAAAAACTCAAATTGTTGAGGAGTTTGATGCAAGAAGAAAACAACACTACATAATTAGGTACTCTCTCCATTCAAATCTCTATTTTTTAGGTATGTCAAGTCTTTGCATGCATGTTCTTTACATTTTCCTTAATTCTATTTGAATTACTTTATCATGCTTTATCATACATGTTTAAAATAGACACATTCCCAATCAAGAAAGCAACCTACAATCTCACATGATGCCATGTATATTTTCTACACTTGGGCTCTTTAATAATTATGTGTAATAAATAGACCTTAACATACCATGATGTTAAACTATACAAGAATAAATCCTTACAACATAATAAAAATACAATCTCACTGTTATCTTGTCATATTAACAAGTTAAAATACAAATGAATAGGTGCCAAGATCATACACGTATGCACATGACATGATGATTTGTATGCACATATCTTGGGCTAGGACATTCCTTATGCACCTATTCATGATGATTTGTACATGCACATGACACAACAATATTTCAAAATTTCGTAATTGTCCTTTGTTAGCACATGATGATGGTTACCTTGATCGACTATATACCATTCAATACCCTAAATTACAGAGATTAGTCTAATGATTTTTATGACAATCCTAGGTATGTGATGTAGAGGTAGGTTTCAACTCAATCCAAAGGGAATATACCAATAGTTTCTTCAAATTTCATAAGCTTTCCTCTCAAGCAATCTCCCTATACAAAAGCACAAAGAGGTTCTTCAATACTTCAAAACTTATCAAGGCTACTAGAGGTCCTCTTACCCCTCAAGAACTTAGACACAACCATTCTAAACCCTTACTCAAGTCTACACTCTTCAATTGTTGTCTATTCCTTCACAAGCCACCCAAATCCTACTATCCCTAGTACCAACAAAACACCTTCTCAATTCCAAATCCTAGTAGCCCTAGTAACAACAAACATGTCAAATTGGGTCTACCTCAACCTTTACAAGCATGAAGTCCCATGTACTCTTCACTTGTAGCCTCAATAGGTGACTCTCCTTTGACCTTATCCTCATCTAGGACTGAAGTGAACTTTCTACCATAATGCTTTGTATGGTTGCAATAACATTGTGCAATAATGCTTTGTACCTATTTTGGTTGAGTGACATTTACTCTTTTACATGACAATTGTATGTACATTTACTATGAAGGGTTGAATGACATATATTTTAGTTATTTGTATGGATTCATTTCTTAGGAACTAATATTGGTCTCTTTATCATGCTACAGACAAATTCTCCATCATGTCGAGGAAACGATCAAGAATTAAACCAACATAGGAAGAGATAGAAGCTAAGAATGCAAAGAAAGTAGTGGCTATGAGGGAACTTCATGAGAAGAGGAAATTGGACACGATAAATGAAGACATGCCAATTGAAGAGGACCCACAACCATCACAAAGTCTGAGCTAAAAACACTAACTAGTCTTCATTCCAATGCATCTGGATGGGTACGTTTAGGCTAGGCATGGTCTTATTTTGCACCCAAAACATGCCGAAATAGTTCAAGGTACATTGTATTAGTGATATCCCTGACGAGTCCAAAGTGCATAGAGAGGGGAGAGGTAGAGAGGTGAGGGGGAGAGATAAGTGAGATATAGAACATGAGCCAATGGAACTAGAGGTGAGATATTGTAAAGGTGCTATCGAAGGTGAGATAGGCAAAAATAATTATGGATCAATCTATAGTAGGACAAAATGCAAGCGCGTTATAAGGCGCTCACATTTTGTCCTGCTATAGAAATGGTAAAAAAATGTTGACCCTCATGATCTAGGCCCACATGCTCTGTTTTCATGCTGATTATGCACGTGTTCTAACAAAAAAGAAGTGCTTTCATGCTGTTGGGAAGTTCACATGCACATTTTACACATTCTACCACCTTTGCGTGATCTTTCCACCACCTTTTCTACTTTACCAACTTGAGAAGGAGGAAATAACATAGTTTTCACACCAAATTTGATATATATCTATTCAAGTTTAAATTTTTGTAGTGTTGCAATGTTAATTGTGATTCAATTTTAGGAATTTAACATTATAGATTGGTTAATAGTATTGTTGTTACTATTATATTTGAAGGAAACAAGTGGTGAAAAACTCAAATTGTTGAGGAGTTTGATGCAAGAAGAAAACAACACTACATAATTAGGTACTCTCTCCATTCAAATCTCTATTTTTTAGGTATGTCAAGTCTTTGCATGCATGTTCTTTACATTTTCCTTAATTCTATTTGAATTACTTTATCATGCTTTATCATACATGTTTAAAATAGACACATTCCCAATCAAGAAAGCAACCTACAATCTCACATGATGCCATGTATATTTTCTACACTTGGGCTCTTTAATAATTATGTGTAATAAATAGACCTTAACATACCATGATGTTAAACTATACAAGAATAAATCCTTACAACATAATAAAAATACAATCTCACTATTATCTTGTCAGATTAACAAGTTAAAATACAAATGAATAGGTGCCAAGATCATACACGTATGCACATGACATGATGATTTGTATGCACATATCTTGGGCTAGGACATTCCTTATGCACCTATTCATGATGATTTGTACATACACATGACACAACAATATTTCAAAATTTCGTAATTGTCCTTTGTTAGCACATGATGATGGTTACCTTGATCGACTATATACCATTCAATACCCTAAATTACAGAGATTAGTCTAATGATTTTTATGACAATCCTAGGTATGTGATGTAGAGGTAGGGTTCAACTCAATCCAAAGGGAATATACCAATAGTTTCTTCAAATTTCATAAGCTTTCCTCTCAAGCAATCTCCCTATACAAAAGCACAAAGAGGTTCTTCAATACTTCAAAACTTATCAAGGCTACTAGAGGTCCTCTTACCCCTCAAGAACTTAGACACAACCATTCTAAACCCTTACTCAAGTCTACACTCTTCAATTGTTGTCTATTCCTTCACAAGCCACCCAAATCCTACTATCCCTAGTACCAACAAAACACCTTCTCAATTCCAAATCCTAGTAGCCCTAGTAACAACAAACATGTCAAATTGGGTCTACCTCAACCTTTACAAGCATGAAGTCCCATGTACTCTTCACTTGTAGCCTCACTAGGTGACTCTCCTTTGACCTTATCCTCATCTAGGACTGAAGTGAACTTTCTACCATAATGCTTTGTATGGTTGCAATAATGCTTTGTACCTATTTTGGTTGAGTGACATTTACTCTTTTACATGACAATTGTATGTACATTTACTATGAAGGGTTGAATGACATATATTTTAGTTATTTGTATGGATTCATTTCTTAGGAACTAATATTGGTCTCTTTATCATGCTACAGACAAATTCTCCATCATGTCGAGGAAACGATCAAGAATTAAACCAACATAGGAAGAGATAGAAGCTAAGAATGCAAAGAAAGTAGTGGCTATGAGGGAACTTCATGAGAAGAGGAAATTGGACATGATAAATGAAGACATGCCAATTGAAGAGGACCCACAACCATCACAAAGTCTGAGCTAAAAACACTAACTAGTCTTCATTCCAATGCATCTGGATGGGTACGTTTAGGCTAGGCATGGTCTTATTTTGCACCCAAAACATGCCGAAATAGTTCAAGGTACATTGTATTGGTGATATCCCTGACGAGTCCAAAGTGCAAAAAGGTAGCAATCTTTGACGAGCTGTTACTCAAAAACCATGTCACTTAGATACATTTCATCTGAGGAAACATGATCACATAGGACCCTCTACAATAACCTCTCTCATTTTTTTATATCTCTAAGGCATTTTCCTATGGTGAAAGGTTTTTTGTTGCCCCAAAAATTGTCAAAAGGAGGCAGCGTAAAGTTGCAAAGGGGTGTAACTTTTGTTCTTCTCCTTGTGCAGCCAAACTGACAATTCCAATGCATCTGGATGGGTATGTTTAGGCTAGGCATGGTCCTGTTTTGTACCCAAACATGCCGAAATAGTCTAAGCTACAAACACTAACTAGTCTTCAATCTTCAAACACTACAAATACCATGATATCCTGCATAAAGTTGTCTTTTAGCCTTTTATAAAGGCATGCCCATCAAATTCAACCACATAGTGATGATTGGTTGTATTCCAAATTCCTTTTAAATACTGACCTTCCAATCCTTTTTCCCACCCTCATATCAATTAAATATGACCTTCGATTATGATATGGCGCTTGAGCTTATGAGAGTTTACCAAAGATGCCAGTTGAGTTAGGTTGAAGGGCCGGTGAACTAATGACTTAAAGACCCTTTAGTAGGTTGATTTAAGTGATAGTAACTTTTGATTATAAGTCAATATTAAATTAAAACAAAAGTGTACTTTACACACAACAGGCAATTGAGGGTTTTAAAGTCTTAAGAAAAGTAGATTCTTTTTAGGGTTTAATGCCCAATATGCAAACCCTAACTATCAATAAGATTATGATTATGAAAGCTTGTGTCTTCTCTAACTTGTTATTGCATGAACAAAACCACATCCACCATGAATATGAACCTTACATCATATCAACCTTCCAAGAGAGACCTTATCATGAAAACCATATTCACAACAAAACCTTTCATGAACAATACCACATCCACCATGAACATGAATCTTGCATCATATGAACCATGTTTGTCTTGTACAGTATCAACATGAATTAAGAGACCTTATCATGAAAACCATATTCACAACATCATGCACCTCATGACCATCACCTACCTTGAATCATTGTATCATGTTATCAACATCATGGTATCAACCTTGACATCAGTGACAAACAACCTTGACCCTTTGACTTCAATGACAACCTTGAACCTTGATTGTCGATGACTTATGGAAGCCTATAGCCCCAATGTTATGTTGCATAGTAAAATTAGGTAAGACTCAATGTAATCTCATAACCTCGCCTTACATGCAAGTGGGATTACATTTAATAACCACAATGGTCATCAGGTGCTCATAAGCATATAATTTTGACAATCTTATTCAAAACAACAAGCATACTCTTTGCATACCAATATGGTATAATAACAAGAAATTAAGAAATATTTTCAATATAGCAACTCATAAAGAATATGGATCAGCATACTCATTTGAATATTTTCAATTGAGCAACTCATAAAGAATATGAATATTTTCTATTCAACATGATGATTCATTTTTATTTTAAATACAACTTTTATCTTTTAGTTCTACAATGCGGTTTAGGTGATACTTGAATAACAATAGCTAGCTTATTGGATCAACAAACATCCTATGTAATACATTTGGACTTTAAATATTTGAAGTAACCATCTACAAATATCCATTCAAACGTGGATTTATAATCCAAATATGGATGCCATCAATAAGAAAGATTTGTATTAACCAAGTATCCATATAGACATACATCAATATCTGTCAATATAAGTATAACATATATACAAAATAGCCATATAGGCATACAATGTCTCCTATATGCAATACAAAATATATATCCACAAATGCCATATAGGCATACAACAAAGGACCCCAATAAGTATTCATTCCCTTCTGTTTGCTGAAGGGAATAGATCACGATTAACCTTTGATCTTCGGGAGGATGGAGATGCTTATGAGGGTGGTCTACTACAAACCCAAGGGCTGCTCCTCCTATTTAGTTCTTCATGGACCTATAGTTGTTACAATAAAAAGTATAGACATGAATATATAGAAATTACATGTTATAAAAAATGAAACATTTAACAAAATAATCACTTACCGCTACCATATAATCTACCTCCTCATTTGTCTTAGTAGCAGGATTAGGCTGTGGAGATGTCATGTCCTATAGAAACCATCTAGATAGAAATTAAACTTAAAATCAATAATCATTTGATTTTTCAAAAAATAAACAACTATAACAATGAATGTAAATTGAAATTTACTAATATGCTTCATACCCCCGTCAATGGCATGGAGCTATGAATCGCAGTGGACACACCATGCTCCATTGCCCTATGAACTTCGGGAGGTGTCTACACAGCCTGTATCATTTGAAAATAAAACAACATTATTCAATTATGAAACTAGAATAGTGATGCAAGTCATGGTTCCTAACATACACACACGTTCACCTAAACATGGAAGTACACACAATAAAGCACACTATGATATTCATTATCAACAATGCATCACTATGATACACTAGACACATAATACACATAATCATAGTGAAGATTTTGCTCTCTTGGTGATATACTATAGCTCTTTCTTAGAGACGTAAGGATGGAATAAATTGAGCCAATAGGATTGACATAAGTTTGTAGGGGAAAGCGCTAGTGTAGATTTGAAGATTTTGGTTAGGGGTGACTTGTTGCCCCCATAATTAATACCTAAAACCTAGATGATGTCTAAGTCAATCATATGCTATATAAGATGTCATAGGTTGATGCCCCTCTCTGGTGTCATGTCCTGGGGTCTAATTGGTGGTAATTGGATGAGATTATTAGAGAGAATTTGTCAAAGAATAGTGTGGAGGGGATCAACAAGCTTTGGTAGACATGTATGGAAAATATGGTAGCATAGACAAGGTAGTGAGCTATTTGAAAAGATGATTCAAATAAAAGTGGTGTCATGGTGATGTCCTTGTCTATACATCTACTTCTCATGGCATTCCATGAGAGCACATTTCTTTGAGCCATTTTTTCAAATTTAACTATATTATAATTGAAATTTTGTCATCTATCAACATCTAGCTATTAGTTATGCAATGTTTAATAATGCCTTGAGTTTGAAAGATGTGCAATGCAATGTAATCAATGATATGGATATAAAATACAAAAATATAATAAGTACAATTTATTAGTTAAACTGTTTATTTTATTACCTCAGTGAAGCTTTGAACTACACCACCATTGGCAGGTGTTGCCATGAAATCTCCAAGATTAACTTATTCAACATCCAAAATAAGATATTAGAATACCATTCAATTAACAATGCTATTCACATGTAATATTTATAATTGTTTACTAGTTACATACCCCAACAGTAGATGTCGTAGTGTAAAATGTAGGTGGAGTATTGCTGAGAACTGCATCAATGCTATGACCCTAAAATTTAATCAAAATCATCAAACTAAATTAGTTAATCTTTCATTTCAAAAATAAAATTTAATAAATTAAATTCAATGAACTTGCTAATATTTACCTGAGTATCAAGGCCGAAAGTCTCACTCGAGGGTATCTGTCATCACCATCTACTCAGCTACAAATGTAGCCTGTGCACCTACGTCCTGACTATACATGGGGTCATAACCCCAGGCTAACTCGCAAGTCTGACAAGTATGGGGTTGGACCCTACTACTCGCACTACCTCCCAACCCACGATGTGCTACAGGACTAGCATGATCTATGATGCTCTGGGTAAAGGCACTAATGGACTGAAGTGTATCGACCTCAAAACTCTCTTTCACAATGGAAGGGATAGACACACGCTCATGGACTGGTCTGCTAATTACTCATCTCACTAGCTGCTATGGGTCAACACGTGCCCCTGGTCTATCTTGTGCTGACCCCCCACCTCTACCTTGGAAGTCCCGCATATCAAAATAGTTTGGCACTTTATTGAGGACAAACTCGTAGTAGAGTTTCCTCAAAAAGTATTGCGGGACCTCATTATTATTGCATGGAGGATGGTCAAAAACCATCCACCACCTCTGCCCAAAAATGTCCCTTATTGCTTTGTTGTTGCACCAATGGATAGGGAACCTCTTGGTAATGGGTGGAGGTTGATTTGTTTGTGGGTTTGTGAAAATGGAACACAAGTCCAATTTTGTAATTTGTAATTTTTTCACATCTTCATATGATTGCCTATCTGCATAATACTCTCTAAACTCTCTCCTCTTATCTGACCAACTAGATATTTGCTTGCTAATTGAATCTACATTTGATAACATAGATTCAAGAGATTGAGCAAGCATGGACCTATACAACGTTGAAGTTGAAGGATCTTTCAACCTTGTAATTATGTCTTCAATTCCTTTTTTATTGTTTTCAATTTTCCCCATTAGATTTTCTTGTGTTCCAGGGGCATGTCAAGGAATGGATGGAGGAGTTTGTTGTTCTTCGGCAGGTATTTCCTCTTCAGGATTTTGTGGATTTTGAGGAGGAGGAGGAGGAGGTGCATTAACATTTCCTGACAATTAAAGAAATTTACATCAAAAATCAACTCAAACCTACCTATTTAGAAACAAATTCAAACAAAAAAAAAATAAAACTCACTCCTTTGGTCTTCTCGACATCATGGCAGCATTTTGGCGATGAATCGGTGAGATTTTGGTGTCGAATTGGGTCTTTAAAAATGTGAGCATGCTCCTTAGGGTTTGTAGTCCGCGGGTGTAGAGAAAAAAAAGAAATCAAATGAGCAAAAATGCTCTTATATATATATATTAAACATAACACACTTGCGTTATAATGTGAGCGCATTATGGTTTGGTTTTGCTGAGCCTTAGGCTTGTCATTACCAAACTATAATGTGAGCGCATTATAACACGAGCATGTTATAACGCACTCGCGTTATGTCTTTTTTTTTTTGAAAAAATTTTGGCCACTTTTTGGCCCCCCCACTTTTTTCACTTACCCCATTCGCTTATTGCAAACATGGTTTTCACAATTTATAGAACAATCCACATTCGACCAAGATAACAATACAATCTAGGTGAAAGCTTTCATTGTTTTTGGTATTATTCATTGATTTTTTGGTTGTTTGCTTAGATCGTTATCTTGATGTTATAGGATTGAGTTGTTGATTATTTCATTATTTTTGACATTATACAATCTTGATTTTATTCCTATACACAACTTGTAGTAAATTGCTTCTTAATTCCATGATACCTACAATAATCCAAAAACTCATTTGACTTTTATTCTCCTCCTCTATCTAATCTCAATACCTTGATGGATCGGTCACTTTGTTTCTCAACCAATGCTTTGAACTCCTTGAACTTTCCAAATGCCTCAGATATATATTTGAGAAAATAAACCCATGTTTTCCTACTAGAATCATCAATTAATGTTAGAAAATAAATGCTCCCCCCTAATGATGGTGTTTGAATTGGACCACATAAATCTGTATGTACAATTTCTAAAGGTGCCCATGCTCTATATGACATTCCTTTTGGAAAACTTTTCTTATGTTTCTTAGATAAAATACAACATTCACATGAACTTAATGGTGTTTCAATAGGGGTAAACCTCTTACCATTTCCTTTCTTTTCAATAAACACAATCCTTTAAAATTTAGATGACCATACCTCAAGTGCCATACCCATGCTTGATCTTCACTTGATGCCTTGAAACTTTCTTCAATCTCCTACATCTTTATATTTTTCATATGAAGTGGGAACATCCTGTTATTTGTCATTTCAACTTTTGCAATCACCATATTACTAAAAGGAATATCATGTATAGTGCACACATTATTTTTAAAAACAACTTTATAACCCTTTTGAATAAGCTATCCCACACTTATGAGATTATGCTTCAAACCAAGTACAAAACATCAGGAATAGTCTTCATACCAAGCTTTGTTATCACATTAATTACACCTTTACCCATGACTTCAACTATGTTATCATTACCCAATTTAATTTCTAATTTCATTGAAGTATCCAAACTTTCAAACAAATCTTTATTTCTTGTCATGTGGTTACTGCAACCACTATCTAGAAACCAAATGTTACTTGAACTTTCTTGAGCTATATGGCATGTAATAAACAATGTCTCAGAACTATTCTCAACAAATTTGCATTTTTCTTTCCCATATCTGCTTGTTTTTTTCGACGTTCATTTACAAGATGTCCATACTTCTTGCAATAATAACATTGAACATTTGATTTGTCATACCTTTGTGATGCATGATTGTTATTGCATCCCCTTGAATTGAAGCTTTGATTTCTCCTTCCTCTTGGATCTGGACTCCTTCTTTCTTCTCTTTCATAATTATTTCTTCCTCTTCCTCTTCCTCTTCCTCTGAATCCTGAATTTCGTCTTCCTCTGCCTCTGCAAAATGTCATTTGTTCTTTTAATGCATTCTCCAATGAGGTATTATTATTGATATTCAACCTGTACTCATGATTTTTTAAAGAACCAAACAACTCATCTATTGAATATTTTGACAAATCCTTAGATTCCTCAATTGTCACCACAATAGTATCAAATTTAATAGGCAAACTTCTTAAGATCTTTTCTACAACCTTTTGATTTGTTAGCTCATCACTATTCATCTTTATTTGATTAACCAAATCCATAACATGAATTGAAATTTGATCTACTGAATCAGAATCTTTCATTTGTAGATTTTCAAATTCTCTCATAAGCATTTGTAATTTGGCAACTTTTAGCTTACTTGTACCTTAATATGTTGTTTCTAGAATGTCCTATGCTTGCTTGGCTATAGTGCCTAGCATAATCCTTCCAACAAATGAATCATCCAATCCTTGTCCAATTATCTGCAAAGCCCTTATATTCTTTTTCTTGTTTTCACTAAGCTTGTTCTTTTCATCAGTACTCAAAGTAGACTCATCTTGTGGTTCTGTGTAACCTTTTTCAACTATCTCTAATAACTCTTGTGAACAAAGTTTCAATTTCATTCTATATGGCCAATTATCATATTTTTTGCCAGAAAATATTATAATTATAGATTGCAAAATACTTGATGCCATGTCTTGACACAATCTAATTTGATAGTGGCTTAATTTCTGCAATCTTCTATCTGACAGTTCCTAGGTTTGTAAAATAAAATCCTCCTTTGGTAGTTTTAGATGTTGCTTTTGCTTTGTCAGATTTGTGGCTCCTTTATGTAATGAGATGGATAAACTGGGACCTCTTTCTTCCTTTAGCAGTTTCCTTATGGCTAGTTCACTATGCTGCGACTTGTCCTTTTTCACCAAATTGGATGCCTTAAAAACTAAATCAAATCTGCCATGACAAATCTCCTTTTTTATTGTCTTTTCCACACAATCTTGGTGTTAATTTAACTTTTCTTTGGCTTCTTTCACCAATGATTATAGGCTTCTATGTTGATTTCTGACTTTTGTTTTCTACCTTCAGATCCTCAAAAAAAATTTAGCATTGATCTTCCAATACATAGTTGGATCCCACGATTATTTCAACCTGCTCAGATGACCTAGCTCTGATACCACCTGTTAGTGGGCAGAGATAGAAAAATAATTAATAGAAAATAGAAAATAATAACAATGAACAGTTTTGCTACACCAAACAATCCTTTATTTCTCTCTTACCTAAAACAATTTACAAATAACTCTTATATAGAGGTTTGGATTCAACAAGAAAGTTCTGGAAAGATTCTAGAACATCCGTGGACAGCCGACAATAGCTATATTATATTTTCTAGAAACTACCAACTATAGCTAACAAAAATAAAAACCAAAACTATCCTACAACTAGTAGAAATTACCAGAATATTCTAACACTCTAACCAACATTTATCAAACAAATTTTCCTAGACAATAGTGGAATGATATATTTTATATTACAAAATACACATCATGTTTTTACAGAGAAGCCATTGCTACAACTAGCAAGCCAGAGAACAAGAAAAATTAAAAAAGAACTACCTCAACTACAACTACTCCAGAATATATAGAATGATCCTGAATAAGGAACTCTCTCTTCCTTTTCTTGCGGCCCCTACTGTACTATTCATTTTTTAATTCATTTCTTCTGTCATATGCCTCCTTCTACTATACACTTTTAATATTTTTTGAGTGATGAATTTATTAAATTGTATTGCTGTCAAGTTGATGGAGGCATCTACACTTATCTATTTCCTTCCTTTTGAATGTTGTTTGCTACAAATTTGACAAGGGTGGCTTCATTCTTCCTTCATGTCTACATTTTTGATAGCTACACTTGCAACTTTTTTAATTTTCCTTTAATAAACTCTCATCTGTTAAAGAAATGCTACACCTATAGTTTTGTTGTATTAGGCACCTGCTAATTTCACTCTAGGTGCCTTCATTTTTTATTTTAAACTATTACAACAAACTATAAAATAGGCAACTCTCTTTTTACTATTAATATATGAAGGAAACCTGCATTTTTAATCTTTCTATAGTTATAGCATGGATGCCTTCTACTTTATTCCATCGTACAACATAGGCAACCCCTATGTTCTAGGTGCCTCACTGTAGATTTACAAAAACTTTCTTTTTAAACATGTATGTCTACTTTGAAGATCCGCATTGCTTCCTTTTAAACACCTTATGGTGTAGACTTTGTCCTTATAAAATGCAATAGATCCTTGTGTATGCCTCCTGCTATTATGAAAAATGTATAAAACTTTATTCAAGTATTATTGATATTATATCTGCATTTTATAGTAAGGAAAGGTAGAAGCAGTTGAGTATAGCAAAAGTGGTGATGTGGTTGAGAAACTGCGAGAGTAGTTGCATAACTATGTACCGTGTAACTGATTGCCAACAATGTGATATACTAACAATCTAACCCTTATCACATTGATCCTACAAATGTATCCCTAAAACCTTACAATTAATCTTTTAAAAGGCCCCCCCTTAAACAAAACTTGTTGATTACAAAATATTTATACATCTTGGTGAAGATCTTTGTTTAAGAAAACAATTCCTGAATCAAGTGGAGCTCCATCAATCTATCTCTTAACCTCTAGCTGAATTCTTGAGTTCTTCCTCCCATGAACTCTCAAATCAGAAATTCCTAAATTATTCGATAGCAATCCATATTGAGCTCTCCAAACACATGGTTCCATCAAGTTGTCTAATGACCCTCATAAAGGTATAACTCAGATCAGAGCCTCAAGTTCTCACTAGAAAACCATCCATATTGAGTTCTACACCAAACCCCTTACCTGTCTCAAAAAACAAACTTCACAAAACATGTATCTTCAAATCTGTTAGCAACAACAAGGAAAAGCAAAAAAACTAAAGCCAAAAATGCTTCTCATGCAAAGCATCGTCTCAAAGCGAGAAGCTAACTTGAGATTATGGAAATTCCTCCATCCTTCGATGCCACCAGCCTCCAATATGACCCTGTTACATTTTAACAAACTGATGTCTTGGATGAGTCTTTGGATGCCTCATTAGGAATAGAAAAGATGGCCCTGAAAGCATAAGTGATCTTTGACATATGTGAATTCATGATTAAAAGATGATAATGTCAATTTGAACCAATGATAGACCCATACACTAATCAACCTTATACATCTATAAACCCACCTTTAATTTCATGAATAACTAGAAACAAGATTTTCTTTCCTCCCTCAAGAAAGGTATCTAAAACTCAGACAATGTTGAGTGGATATAAAATGACTAGAATACCCCTTTTTCACACCATGATCTATACCCTTCCTTCTCTAAGACAACCTATTCAACATCATTCAATTAAATTTGGTGATGAATGGACAATTAGATCTCAAAAAAAACTTCCACATTTTCCTCTATAAACCAAACTTAAAAATAACTTTTGTAACTGAAAAACTAATAGAATGTCCTCACACTTACAGACAATAACACAGGGTTATGAAATCATACACTGTTAAATCTCCCATTTTTGAAATACTATTGACTCTCCACCAAAGGCTTCCTTCCTTTCATGCAATGGCTAAGATCCCTCAGGATATTTCCATGCTAAACCTCCTTGCGCAAGACAACAGATGTTTAAAAACTTCACAATGCTCACACGCCATGAGTGATTTTTATCTAATGACAGGGGTCTCTTCCATGGTTCAAACATTTTGTATAGAGATCACCATTTGGATTCAAAGAAGGCACAATGGCTCTGATACCAATTGCTATGAAAAATGTATAAAACTTTACTCAAGTATTATTGATATTACATCTGCATTTTATAGAAAGGAAAGGTAGAAGAGGTTGAGCATAGTAGAAGTAGTGAGGTGGTTGAGAAACTGCAATAGTAATTGCACATTGTATACCACATAACTAACCACCAAAAATCTAATATACTAACACCTCCTACAGTCAAATCCTCTTTATATCTACCCCATACACCTTGCCTTTACCCAGTCTTCCTTAATTAGACTTGTCTCTACTTCTTTAAATGTGTCCAACCTCTTAGTCACTCGAGCAATTTATAATCCACCTATGCATAAGCCACCATGATTTAGATTCTTGTTTTATTTTTTAAATTTCAAGAACAATTGAAATTAAATAATCATTTGATAATGTTTAATTTACATCATGTTTAATTATGATTTTGCAATATTCATGATTTTAGACATTATTTATGATATTGAAAATATGTTGTTACAACATTTCCATGGGCTATTGATGCCATTGTACTCAACATCAATTCAACCTCCACCAAACCTGAGCATTCAAACCTATCATTAGCTAGTCACGACCTCAAATTTACATTTTTCAATGCACAATTTGTCTTAGGATGAAAATAGGCCTAAGAGGAGTCACAGGACATATCAAGCCTTAAAATGCATGGAGGACATTGAGGTGATGATTTCCAAGTCAGAGGCATGTCTCAGATCGATTATTAGTATTACTTATGAATCAACACAATAACAAACAAGGGGATATGTGCATTAAATTACAAACCCAAGGGAGTCGCATATAATGTGCACCACTAACAAACATAGAGTAGGATAAGAGTAGAGCATGCAGAGCTTGAAGTAGAATAAATCATGTAGCAGAGCACAAACTGTAGAGAGCTGAAGTGGCCTAAACACACATCACAGACCCAAAAGACAAAAGATAAATAACACGCAAAGAAAATGAAACAAAACACACGTGTAAGCCCTTGGGTTCCATGATTTCACAAGAAATTATGAGGATGTTGCAATAGTGGCAACACATTTCTATCACCATCATTTTCACATCCCTATTATGTCACTTTCAAGTAATTTTAACTGCCATACTGATATCATCACCACTGACCCATTTGATGAATGGAGCAAGACCACAGGCCTCTAAGTTCTACCACACTTTGTGGTTTTACTTGAAGTTGTCACAACAAATTGTTTTAAAAAAAAATAATGCAAAACGTGAGTGCATTATAACGTGCTCGCATTATGGTTTGGTAATGATGAGCCTAAGGCTCATCAAAACCAAACCATAATGCGCTCGCGTTATAACGCAAGCACGTTATCACCTATTATAAATAAAAAAAACTTTTCTCATTTTATTTCATTTCTTTTTTTCCCACTATTCTCGTGGTCTGCAAACCCTAGGAAGCATGCTCGCGTTTTGGATTCCTCAATTCAACACAAAAATTTTATCAATTCATCACTAAAATGCCGCCACGACATCGAGCACACCAAAGGAGTGAGTTTATTTGTCTTTTTGTTAGAATTTGCTTCTAAATAGGTAGGTTTGAGTTGTTTTTTGATGTATATTTCATTAATTGTCAAGAAATGTTAATGCACCTCCTCCTCCTCCTCAAAATCCACAAAATCCTGTAGAACAACAACCTCCTCCATCCATTCCTCGACATGCCCCTGGAACACAAGAAAATATAATGGGGCAAATTGAAAACAACAAAAAAGAAATTGAAGATATAATTGCAAGGTTGAAAGATCCTTCCACTTCAACCTTGCATAGGTCCACGCTTGCTGAATCTCTTGAATCTATGTTATCAAATGTAGATTCAATTAGCAAGCAAATAACTAGTTAGGCAGATAAGAGGAGAGAGTTTAGAGATTATTATGCAGACAAGCTATCATACCAAGATGTGAAAAAATTATAAATTACAAAATTAGACTTGTGTTCAATTTTCACAAACCCACAAACAAATCAATCTCCACCCATTACATGCAAGAGGTTCCCTATCCATTAGTACAACAACCAAGCGATAAGAGACAATTTTGGGCAGAGGTGGTGGATGGTTTTTGACCATCCTCCATGCAATAACAATGAGGTCCCGCAATACTTTTTGAGGAAACTCTACTGTGAGTTTGTCCTCAATAAAGTGCTAAACTATTTTGACATGCGGGACTTCCAGGGTAGAGGTGGGGGGTCAGCACAAGATAGACCAGGGGCACGTGTTGACCCACAGCAGGCAGTGAGATGAGTAATCAACAGACCAGCCCATGAGCATGTTTCTATCACTTCCATTGTGAAGGAGAGTGTTGAGGTTGATACACTTTAGTCCATTAGTGCCTTGACCGAAAGCATCATAGAGCATGCCAGTCCTGTAGCACAGAGTGGGTTGGGAGATAGTGCGAGGAGTAGGGTCCCACCCCATGCTTGTCAGACTTGTGGATCAGCCTATGGTTATGACCCCATGGATAGTCAGGATGTAGGTGCATAGGCTACATCTACAGCTGAGTAGATGGTGATGACAGATACCCTCCTGAGTGAGACTTTTAGCCTTGATGCTCAGGTAAATATTAGCAAGTTTATTGAATTTAATTTATTAAATTTTATTTTTTAAATGCAAGATTAACTAATTTAGTTTGATGATTTTAATGAAATTTCAGGGTCATAGTGTTGATATAGTTTTCAGTGGTTCTCCACCTGCATATTACACTAGATCATCTACTGTCAGGGTATGTAACTAGTAAACAATTATAAATATTACATGTGAATAGCATTGTTATATGAATGGTATTCTAATATCTAATTTTGGATGTTGAATAGGTTAATATTGGAGATTTCACGGCAACACCTGCCAGCGGTGGTGGACTTCAAAGCTTCACAGAGGTAATAAAATAAATAGTTTAATGAATGAATTGTACTTACTAGATTTTTGTATGTGACTTGTGTGCTTTATTGTGTGTACTTCCATGTTTAGATGAACGTGTGTGTATGTTAGGAGCCATGATTTGCATCACTATTATAGTTTTCATAATTAAATAATGTTGTTTTATTTCCAGATGATGCAGGCTATGGAGACACCTATCGATGTTCATAGGGCAATGGAGCATGGTTTGACCTCTACGATTCATAGGTTCATGGCATTGACAGGGGTATGAGGCAGATTAGTAAATTTCAATTTACATTCATTGTTATAGTTATCTATTTTTGAAAAATCAAAAGATTATTGATTTGAAGTTTAATTTTTATCTAGATGGTTTCTATAGGACATGACATCACCACGGCCTATTCCTTCTACTGAGGCAACTAAGGAGATAGATTATATGGTAGCGGTAAGTGATTACTTTGTTAAATGTTTCATTTTTTATAACATGTAATTTCTATATATTAATGTCTATACTTTTTATTGTAACAGCTAAAGATGCAGGAAGAACTAAATAGGAGTAGCCCTCGGGTTCGTAGTAGACCACCCACATGCGCGTCTCCATCCCCTAGAAGATCAAAGGCTGCCCATGATCTATTCTCTTCACCAGCCAGAGGGGAATGACTTTTTATTGTGTTCCTTTGTTGTATGCCTTTATGGTATTTGTGGATATATATTTTATATTGTATATAGTTGACATTGTATGCCTATATGGCATTCTTGTAAGCCTATATGACAATTTTGTATATATGTTATACTTATATCGACAGATATTGATGTATGCCTATATGGATATTTGGTTAATACAAACCTTTTTTATTGATGGCATCCATACTTGCATTATAAATCCACATTTGAATGGATATTTGTAGATGGCTACTTCAAATATTTAAAGTCCAATTGTATTACATAGGATGTTTATTGATCCAATAAGCTAGCTATTGTTATTCAAGTATCACCTAAACCTCATTTTGGAACTAAAAGATAAAAGTTGTATTTAAAAAAAAAAATGAATCATCATGTTGAATAGAAAATATTAATATTCTTTATGAGTAGCATACAATGTTAACTATATGCAATACAAAAAAATGAATCATCATGTTATTCTTTATGTTTGAGATCCTGAAAATGACTAAGTCTAGTAGCCTGATATCCTGAAACACTAGGATGAATATCCAAGTCATTAGGATGATAGCGCCTTGAGAAAAAGTCATTAAGATGAGCACCTAAAGGAGACTTTCTTAAACATTCAAACATTGAGCAACAAGCATGAAGAGTTAAGGTGTAATTTACAACTCATAAAGCCTCAAAAGGGCGCCCAAATTGGAGAGAGCATTCATTTAAGACAAGGCACCCATTGACACATGTTCCACCATAAAAGTGTGCCTAAGGTGGAAGGAGAACAAGCCTCTAGTAAGTGAAGTGCACCTATTGTCTAAACCACTTCATTATGGCGCCCTAGCATGAAGAGTATATAAGTCAATAAGAAATGGCACCTAGAATGCAAATGAAGGACTAAGTGGCATTTTCAATAAGTATCAATTCACCTTGAGCTTTCAATAAATACATCAAATTACGCCCCATTAGCCTAGGCGCCCTTTGCCTTCAAAAGAACCTTGTATTGGCGCCTTGGAGGAAATCAACTTACAATGACAAGTCTTGGAGGTTTCTCATTTTGGATGATGTCTTTTGAGATTAACTACAATGATTGAAAGTTAAGATGAGTGGAAAGAACCTATCTTGAACCTTAGGCGTCCTTCACGTAATTTTCCACCATCATGAGTGCCTAGATCTAAGAAGGAGTGAATGAAGGATCTTAACATCAAGAAGCATGTTATCAATCAACTTGGAGAAGTCTTTGACAATAATTATGATGAATTGAGTACATGGAAGTAAAGGAAGTACATATCAACTCCAAAGTGTGCCTAATGAACAATAAGAAATTCTTCCAAAGAAAAGGCGCTCATTGTGAATTTTCCTACTAGTTTTGGCACCTTTAAGTCTAAGTGCATGAAAATCATGAGGATGGGCGCTTAGGGATGAGATAGTCTTCATAAGAGTTTAAATAAGAACATCATCAAGATGCACCTTGGTAGAGAGACTTGAGACCATCATCAAATAAGCCAAAATATCTATCTCCAATCTAGGTGCAAATTCTAGCTCCTCCCAACTCAAATGAGTGCTCAAGTTGAAGTCAACTTTCATCTATACAACTGTCAAATTGTGCCTTGATTGAGGAAGGGATTTGAACCTCAAAATTTAATCATCTCAAGATAAAAGCTTCCTTAAACACTTGGCATTTGATTGAAATCATTGATAATTAGAAAGAACCACCTAAGGATGTAAGGCGCACTTTTCACCCATACAAGCCTAAAATTGCACCTAAGGGAAATAACTTGATTTCCTATCAATAGGTGAGTGCCTTGAGAGAAAGGATCACTCTAGGTCATTTTCAATTGTTGAAAGCACAAAAATGATAAAGATAAAGGCAATTGAGTTAGGCGCACTTTAGCCTCTGAGGACACCTCAATGAGTGCCTTGGGTGAAATTGCATGAGATGACCTTTTGGAGTGAGTGCTTGAAAGATACAATTCATTCTAAGACATGTCTCATCATTTAGAATTGAAAAATTACAAGTATAAAGACATTTAAATCTAGGCGCACTCTCCATCAGTACAAACCCATTCTGGCACCTAAGGGAGAAATTGCATTGAAAGACACCTTTTGAATGAATCTCTTAAGGGCGATTGACCTCTTTAAGCCATTACAATTGTTTGAAATCATTTAAAGTGATAAATATGGACCAACTTGTGTTAGGCACCCTTTGCTCTTCTTTTTACCTATATATGCGCCTAGATTTGTAGGAAGATTATTCCATGTTTAAAGAGGATTCCTTTGTGTTATAAAATGTTTATCATGATGATTGATGTGTTTCTTGGTTTGTATTGTAGGAAGATTGAAGGAAAAGGTAGGAGCAAGAGCTTGGAGTCACCTAGAGTCATCATGTAGCTACTCCAAAGGAGCCTTTCACATTCATTCATGCCAGAGAGTTAAGATGGAAGTAATCACTATCAAGGAAACACCACTTCAAGAGGTAGCTGCTCCAAGAGGTCACAACAAGATATATTTCAAGTCTTCTTCATCAAAGACATCACCAGTTGCATCATATTCAAAGACTTCCATCTATCACTTCAAGTTCCATTCATCTTCAAGTATCAACTAGATTCTTCATCAATCATCACTTCAAGATCAACATGTAGCTATTCCAAAAGAACTTCTCATCATCATCAAGCATTCCAAAGACATCCATTCAATTTCAAGTCCCTCTGATACATTCAAGCCTCCTTGAGAAGTCATCTACTTCACATATAAGGGAAACTATTATCATCAATATCTACACTTCAAAGGACCTTTCAATTTGGAACACTTCTTCATCAAACATTCGAAGACATCCATCCAAGCTTCAAGTTCTTTCACAATCTTCAAGTCTAAGAGAAATTGCATCTAGTGAACTCATTAATTGGCACCTAGGAGGAAAATACCTTAAACTTACATTATTGAGTCAGCACTTTAAAAATTGAGCCATTCCTAGTCAATTGGAGTCATGAAATATCAAATACAAAGTCAAATTGGACTTAGGCACCCCTTCATGTAATTTCCCACCATCATGAGCGCCTAGATCTAGGAAGATCATCCAGTTGCACCTAGGAATAAGATACAAGTCCAAGACCTCAAATTTGAGTAGCTAGAAGTGTGATGGATTGAAGAAGCTACATTGGTGCCTAAGGGTAAGTTGTATCTAATGACATCACCTAATTGAGTGCCTAGGAGGTATAAAGCTTAACATTGACATGAGGACAAGCGCTTAGTAAATGAGAGTTTCTCAAACATTTAAACATGTGAATGAAGTCAGAGAAATGCACTAAGCCATCTAGGTGCCATTTACCCCTTGTGTACCCTTACATTTGCACCTAAGAAGAAGTTGCTTCAGTTCATTGGAGTGTTTGAGTATTGAGGATTTCTTAGCAATGCTTTGTAACTTTACACTGCCTCCTTCTGACGATTTTTGGGACAGCAGAAAACCTTTCACCATGGGCAAACACCTCAGAGATATAAAAAACTGAGAGAGGTTATTATAGAGGCACTCAACGTGATCGTGTTGCCTTAGATAGAATGTTTCTAAGTGACATGGTTTTCGAGTAACATCTCATCAAAGATTGCTGCCTTTTTGCACTTTTGACTCTTCAAGGATATCGTCGGTACAATGTAGCTCATATTGTTTCAACATGTTTGGGTGAAAAATAGGACCATACCTAGTGTAAATGTACCCATCCTGACATGTTGGAACAATTAGTTTGCTCGCATCAGGAGTAGGACAAAAGTTACACCCCTTTGCAACTTTACATTGCCTCCTTCTGATGATTTTTGGGGTAGCAAAAAACCTTTCACCGTGGGCAAATGTCTCAGAGATATAAAAAACTGAGAGAGGTTATTGTAGAGGCACTCTACATAATCACGTTGCCTCAGATGAAATGTTTCTAAGTGACACGATTTTCAAGTACCATCTGGTCAAAGATTGTTGCCTTTTTGCACTTTGGACTTTTCAGGGATATCGTCAGTACAATGTAGCTTGGATTGTTTTGACATGTTTGGGTGAAAAAAAAGAACCATGCCTAGCGTAAATGTACCCATCTGGATGTGTTGGAATAGTCAGTTTGGTTGCATCAGGAGCAGGATGAAAGTTACACCCCTTTGCAACTTTACACTACCTCCTTCTGACAATTTTTAGGGCAGCAGAAAACCTTCCACCACAGGCAAATGTCTCAGAGATATAAAAACTGAGAGAGTTTATTGTAGAGGCACTCTACATGATCATGTTACCTTAGATGGAATGTTTCTAAGTGACACAATTTTCAAATAACATCTCGTCAAAGATTGCTACCTTTTTGCACTTTGGACTCTTCAGGGATATCGTCGGTACAATGTGCCTTGGACTATTTCGGCATGTTTGGGTGAAAAAAAGGACCATGTCTAACATAAATGTACCCATCTAGACATGTTGGAATAGTCAGTTTGGTCACATCAGGAGCAGGACGAAAGTTACACCCATTTGCAACTTTACACTGCCTCCTGATGATTTTTGGGGCAGCAGAAAACCTTTCACGACGGGCAAATGTCTCAGAGATATAAAAAATTGAGAGAGGTTATTGTAGAGGCACTCTACGTGATTGCTTTGCCTTAGATAGAATGTTTCTAAGTGACATAATTTTTGAGTAACATCTCGTCAAAGATTGCTGCCTTTTTGCAATTTAGACTCTTCAAGGATATCGTCAGTACAATGTAGCTCAGACTATTTCGACATATTTGGGTGAAAAATAGGACCGTGCCTAGTGTAAATGTACCCATCCAGATGCATTGGAATAGTCATTTTGGTTGCATTAGGAGCAGGACAAAAGTTACACCCCTTTGCAACTTTACACTGCCTCCTTCTGACGATTTTTGGGGTAGCAGAAAACCTTTCACCACAGGCAAATGCCTTAGAGATATAAAAAACCTATGAGAGGTTATTGTAGAGGAACTCTACGTGATGGCGTTTCCTTAGACAGAATGTTTCTAAGTGACAAAGTTTTTGAGTAACATCTCGTCAAAGATTGCTGCCTTTTTGCACTTTAGACTCTTTAGGGATATCGTTGGTACAATGCAGCTCGGACTGTTTCAACATGTTTGGCTGAAAAATAGAACAATGCCTAGCCTAAACGTACCCATCTAGATGCACTAGAACTATCAGTTTGGTCGCATCAGGAGCAAGACACCAAAAATGCATAACATGATGTAAAAATGTTATATGTGTAAAAATGCAACAGGAAATTAAAAAAAGACAAACCTTACAAATTAATGTGCATACTTACAACTCAATGTACCATGACTTTACAAATTAATCCAATGAATCATCCGGGTCTACTCTACACTTTATTGTGTCAAGTATTGCTTCATGGTCAGACTCACGCACCTTCCACAAGATTTTGTTCAAAGGTCTACCCCGATACTTTATCAAATGAACATTGGATGCCATGACAAGGTTCAAGTAATGAAGAATCTTTCGATGCGTGTCAAAGTCCTGAAACAACCAAACATTAACACTCTTATGCGGGTACTTTCTAAGCCATTTTCCAGTAATAATCACTGAGCCTGTAGGGTATTTGATGTTTTCTTCATCTGTAACAGGGACCTCCAATTTCTTTTTGGCCTCAACACAATGACATAAGTAATAATATGTTCCCTCTTCATTATCTTCATCTGTAATAACTGCATATATGTGCCCTACATTGATATGTGTAGCAAATTAGATGAAATTAGTCAACATTAAAAAAACACTACAAAGTAAGATGACATTACCTGGTTGAACTAGATGAAATTAGATGCATATACGTGCCCTATATTACCTGATTGCACTAAATGTGATATGTGGTCAAAGTCAACTGATGATTCCATCTGTGTTAGTTCAAGTGCCGTCGGGGGTCGATACATGTCAAGTGGGCTAAGATAACTTAACTACCATTCGTCAACCCACTCCTTTGACTCACACTCATCCCAGACTTTAATTGTACAGGAAGAACAAAAGCATGACATCTTTTGCTTATGGATACCCCATGAACCTGTAATTGAGCTTCTGAAAGAGTGCATCTCATTTGATCTTGTCAGTGCACAACAGTCCTCATATGGTGCAATGTTAGTATCATCTATCAACCAAAAAAATCTACGAACTGAAGACTTACCTTCATTACTTGGACCCATGGAAGCATTACACCACTCGACAATCGATTTTGCATCTGTCAACTTTGCATTGTCTTTATACTTTAACTCTTCTCGTGCTATGGCTCTTTTGATACATGCTCCTGCACCATCATGTTCCCCCTTTCCATGCCCAGCCTCACAAAAGTTCCACATATGTTGAATACCTATAAAATTATGCCTCCTACTCAACCAATAGAAATTCCATGAGTTCTTGAATTGTGATGCACAGTTATCTGACCATATGATATGCTGACTAAATGATATGCCCCTTCTAGCCAAATCATTGCAGAACACCTGAAAGCAACCTTGCATGAACTCCATAGAATACGTGTGATCATCACTAATATAGAAATTATACTCCCTTATGATCTTTCTATCATCCTTTGTACTATCATTCACATGAATGAATGCGATGTGCACAAATATAGGAACCTGTGTGGAGTTGTAATATTGTGATTGCACCTCACACTGTGGCTGTAGACTGTAGTTCTCAGCAAAGTCAACAACTGAAACAATGCTACCAACTAGAAATGTGTCCTTGCATAACTTGAATTGCAAGTCCAACCATCAAGCTCTATGGGCATGTCTTGCATACTCATACACTATGTTGTCACGAAATATAGGCATAAACTGATACACTGGAATCTTTTCAATAACCAATTCACACATCTTTGCTTCTTTACCATCTTTTGTGTTGTATGCCATTGTTTTATACTTGCCAAACTCTACTAGTTCATTTCCAACCGCATGTTTTCTTTCCATATGTTCACATATTGGCAAACGTTGCAAGCCACCGCAACGATGACATGTGCCATCCAAGCATAATTTCTTGTAGAATATTTGACCTTCCTCTCTTTCACATAAAATTATTGATATGAAGTCTCTTGAAGATGTTGGTGGGGCACATATGGTACAACCCTGCAAAACATTGTTAGTATGCATATCTAAACATATAGACCTATAAGCATCAAAATCATTAGAAAATTCAATATGTAATCTACAACAAGTAGTGCGTGTGTGATTTATCTTGACATAGAAAGGTTTTAGCATTTCAAAATATCTTTGACAAATTTTAATTTAAGGATACTTCTCTAGAAATTTAACATAAAACTGTGTTTGGGTCTCATCCAAAAAATGCTTTGGATGTGGCTCACGGTTCTGACTACCGATACTCCTTCTTACCACATCCCTTTGATTCGGAGATACCCTTGTGTAATTTTTCCAAAAGTCTTCAATTAGTGATCTCAATGCTTCAACAATTGGTTTATCTTTTCATGGTAGTCTCCCTGAGAACGCCCATAGTTCATTGGCATTAGTGTCCTCAATTCTTTGGCGTCTTCCAACGACTCTTGATAAAGTTTTCCTATTAATTCTCAATTCTTGACTTGTCTTTCTAATGAGACGAGCTTTCTTGTTTCCCCTTCAGACTTGAATGACCACAAGGTTCTTGAGGGAGAAATTTTCCTATTTCTTGGAAGAGCTTGCCAGATGCTCCACCATATGATAGGAATAACAATGAAGGAACAAGCCCTCATAATCAAGTTCTTGATAGAAAATGCCCATTGAGGAAGAAAGACAGATCTTCTTTGGAAGCAGAAGTTCTAGTTTGTGAGAAATCCTTATCCAAGCATAAATAGTAGGGGTTCTGTCAAGGGATTGCCAATCCACTTCCACAAAGTCTTCTGAAGACTTCCTGATTGATTCCAAAACATCCACACCCCAAAAATGGAGAGTCAATCAATATAATCAAACCCATAAATCTACATTTGACGACAGAAACTCTCTTTAGGCTAGATTAAGAGTCCAACATTTCAGCTCAAGTCTAAACCCATCAACATCTAAATAACCTAAATACAAAATCTCTGTTTGCCTATCTTTAGAACTCAACCCTCAACGTCAAACCCTAATCCCTCAACCCTTAACTCTGATCCCTTGACCCTCAACCCTATCCCTAAACCCTAAACCCTAAAGCCTCAACCCTCAACCCTCAACGTCAAATCTTAATCCCTCGACCCTTCAGTCTAATCCATCAACCCTAAACTCTATCCCTAAACCCTCAACTATCAGTTTGGTCGCATCAGGAGCAAGACATCAAAAATGCATAACATGATGATGTAAAAATGTGTATATGTGTAAAAATGCAGTAGGAAATTAAAAAAAGACAAACCTTACAAATTAATGTGCATACTTACAACTCAATGTAACATGACTTTACAAAATCAATGTGAATACTTACAAATTAATCCAATGAACCATCCGGGTCTGCTCTACACTTTATTGTGTCAAGTATTACTTCATGGTCAGAGTCACGCACCTTCCACAAGATTTTGTTCAAAGGTCTACCCCGATACTTTATCAAATGAACATTGGATGCCACAACAAGGTTCGAGTAATGAAGAATCTTCCGATGCGTGTCAAAGTCCTAAAATAGCCAAACAATAACACTCTTATGTGGGTACCTTCTAAGCCATGTTCTAGTAATAACCACTGAGCCTGTAGGGTATTCGATGTTTTCTCCATCTGTAACAGGGGCCTCCAATTTGTTTTTGGCCTCAACACAACGACATAAGTAATAATATGTTCCCTCTTCATTATCTTCATTTGCAATAACTGCATATATGTGCCCTACATTGATATGTGTAGCAAATTAGATGAAATTAGTCAACATTACAAAAACACTACAAAGTAAGATGACATTACCTGGTTGAACTAGATGAAATTAGATGCATATACATGCCCTATATTACCTAGTTGAACTAAATCTGATATGTGGTCAAAGTCAACTAATGATTCCATTTGTGTTAGTTCTAGTGTCGTCGGGGGTCGATACGTGTCAAGTGGGCTAAGATAACTTAACGGCCATTTGTCAACCCACTCTTTTGACTCGCACTCATCCCAGACTTTAATTGTACAGGAAGAACAAAAGCATGACATATTTCGTGTATGGATACTCCATGAACTTGCAATTGAGCTTCTAAAAGAGTGCATCTTATTTGATCCTATCAGTGTACAACAGTCCTCATATGGTGCAATGTTAGTATCATGTATCAACCAAAAAAATCTACGAACTGAAGACGTACCTTCATTACTTGGACCCATGGAAGCATTACACCACTCGACAATCAATTTTGCATCTGTCAACTTTGCATTGTCTTTATACTTTAACTCTTCTTGTGCTATGGCTCTTTTGATACATGATCCTGCACCATCATGCTCCCCCTTTCCATGCTCAGCCTCACAAAAGTTCCACATATGCTGAATACCTATAAAATTATGCCTCCTACTTAGCCAATAGAAATTCTGCGAGTTCTTGAATTGTGACACACAGTTATCTGACCATATGATATGCTAACTGAACGATATGCCCCTTCTAGCCAAATCATTGTAGAACACCTGAAAGCAACCTTGCATGAACTCTGTAGAATACGTGTGATCATCACTAATATAGAAATTATACTCCCTTATGATCTTTTTGTCATCCTCTGTACTATCATTCGCATGAATGAATGCGATGTGCACAAATATAGAAACCTGTGTGGAGTTGTAATATTGTGATTGCACCTCACGCTGTGGCTGTAGACTGTAGTTCTCTGCAAAGTCGATGACTGAAACAATGCTACCAACCAGAAATGTGTCCTTTCATAACTTGAATTGCAAGTCCAACCATCGAGCTCTATGGGCATGTCTTGCATACTCATACACTATGTTGTCACGAAATATAGGCATAAATTGATACACTGGAATCTTTTCAATAACCAATTCACACCTCTTTTCTTCTTTACCATCTTTTGTATTGTATGCCACTGTTTTATACTTGCCAAACTCTACTAGTTCATTTCCAACCGCATGTGTTCTTTCCATATGTTCACATATTGGCAAATGTTGCAAGCCCCTGCAACGATGACATGTGCCATCCAAGCATAATTTCTTGTTGAATATTTGACCTTCCTATCTTTCACATAAAATTCTTGATATGAAGTCTCTTGAAGATGTTGATGGGGCACATATGGCACAACCCTGCAAAACATTGTTAGTATGCATATCTAAACAGATAGACCTATAAGCATCAAAATCGTTAGAAAATTCAATATGTAATCTACAACAAGTAGTGCATGTGTGATTTATCTTGACATAGAAAGGTTTTAGCATTTCAAAATATCTTTGACAAATTTTAATTTGAGGATACTTCCCTAGAAATTTACCATAAAACTGTGTTTGAGTCTCATCCAAAAAATGCTTTGGATGTGGCTCATGATTCTGACTACCGATTCTCCTTCTTACCACATCCCTTTGATTTGGAGATACCCTTGTGTAATTCTTCAAAAAGTCTTCAATTAGTGATCTCAATGCTTCAACAATTGGTTTATCTTTTCATGGTAGTCTCCCCAAGAATGCTCATAATTCATTGGCATTAGTGTCCTCAATTCTTTGGCATCTTCCAATGGCTCTTGATAAAGTTTTCTGATTAATTTTCAATTCTTGACTTGTCTTTCTAATGAGACGAGCTTTCCTCATTTGACTACTTACTATAGTTGATGTAATCACACACCATGTTGCATTACTATCTTTTGTGCATGAGGTGTTACCCACACTCTCATACGCACTCATTAGATTCTTGACAATAGATTTTTCACTTGAAGCCTCTGATGTTCTCAACCCAAGAATCTTCATGATAGACCTATACTTTATACTTCGCATCATTTCAATGAATAGTTGACATCTTGCAGTCTGATTTAACTTTTCAAAGAACAATCTCCAAATCTTATGAGCATATCTTCTACAAGTACATTTTAGAATCTTACCTTCCATTCGCTGCAAAATATTCTCATCAATATCAATCAAATACTTTGGATTTCTATGAAAAATTCTAGGTGGTGTTAAGTTAGGTAAATTCATCTCAACATTAGGAATTTCATCAATATTTAAATAAGATGGGCTAGATGGCATACCTTCGAACGAAGATGGAATAGATGACATACCTTGAGGTTGAGGTGGGAACGATGGCGTACCTCCTTCATCACATGTGAGTGATGATGTACTCTCAACTTGAGATGTGGTAGATGGTGTCCCTACATGTTGACTTGTGGTAGAGGATGTGTCTCCAACTATCGTATTCAAATCTCTCGTAGCACGAAGTTTTTGCATTCATTCCCTTTGTGCCGCCAATACCATATCTCTTTGTGATGGTTGTGGTTCCTCTTCAATTGGTATGTCTTCATTTATCATATCCAATTTCCTCTTCCCATGAAGTTCCCTCATAGCCACTACTTTCTTTGCATTCTTAGCTTCTATCTCTTCCCGTGTTGGTTTAATTATTGATCGTTTCCTCGGCATGACAAAGAATTTGTTTGTAGCATGATAAAGAGACCAATATTACTTCCTAAGAAATGAATACAAGATAATAGTGGGATTGTATTTTTATTATGTTGTAAGGATGTATTCTTGTATAGTTTGACATCATGGTATGTTAAGGTCTGTTTATTACACATAATTATTAAAGAGCCCAAGTGTAGAAAATATACATGGCATCATGTGAGATTGTAGGCTACTTTCTTGATTGGGAATGTGTCTATTTTACACATGTATTATAAAGCATGATAAAGTAATTCAATCCGAATTAAGGAAAATGTAAAGAACATGCATGTAAAGACTTGACATACCTAAAAAATGAAGATTCAAATGGAGAGAGTACCCAATTATGTAGTGTTTTTTTCTTCTTGCATCAAACTCCTCAACAATTTGAGATTTTCACCACTTGCTTCCTTTTCAATGTTAAATTGAATAACACTCAAATATAATTACTAACAACAATACTATTAACCAATCTGTAATGTTAAATTCCTAAAATTGAATCACAATTAACATTGCAACACTACAAAATTTGAAACTTGAATGTGGTGGAAAGATCATGCAAAGGTGGTACAATGTGTCAAATGTGCATGTGAACTTCCCAACAGCATGAAAGTACTTCTTTTTTGCCAGAGTACGCGTAGAATCAGTATGAAAAAAGAGCATGTGGGCTTGGATCACAGGGGTCAACACTTTTTTACCATTTCTATAGTAGGACAAAATGTGAGCGTGTTATAATGCACTCGCGTTATAACATGCTCGCGTTTTGTCCTACTATAGATTGATCACATCTTGTGCATTATCTTCCTTAACACAAGTAGGGATGACCACATCCTGTGCTTCATCAACTGACACTTGCAAGCCTTACAATTCCTCTTAAATACAGGAGGGTCCATGACTGGAAGAGCCAAGCCACTTGGTCCCGCCTTGCTGAAGGATGACATTCTAGGAGAATTAGGAGATTTTCCTTTGGAGATCATATAATCTTTAAATGCTTTCCATCTTGGTAGGTCCTCTACATTAGAGAAAAACCACTGATGGTGTTTGAGAAATAAGAAATTCTTCATCTCTTTGGTGATCCATTTCTCTTTCCAAACCTTCCCTTTCAAACTCGAATGACCACAAGGTTTTTTTAGGGAGAACTTTTCCTGTTTCCTGCAAGAGCTTGCCAGATGCTCCACCATATGATAGGAATAAGAATGAAGGGGCAAGCCCTCATAATCAAGTTCTTGATAGAAAATGCCCATCGAGGAAGAAAGACAGATCTTCTTTGGAAGCAGAAGTTCTAGTTTGTGAGAAATCCTTATCCAAGCATAAATAGCAGGGGTTCTATCAAGCGATTGCCAATCCACTTCCACAAAGTCTCCTGAAGACTTCCTAATTGATTCCAAAACATCCACACCCCAAAACTGGAGAGGCAATCAATATAATCAAACCCATAAATTTGCATTTGACGACAAAAACTCTCTTCAGGCTAGATTAAGAGTCTAACATTTCAGCTCAAGTCTAAACCCATCAACATCTAAATAACCTGAATACAAAATCTCTGTTTACCTATCTTTAGAACTCAACCCTAATCCCTCAACCCTTAACTCTGATCCCTTGACCCTCAACCCTATCCCTAAACCCTAAACCCTAAAGCCTCAACCCTCAACCCTCAACATCAAATCTTAATCCCTTGACCCTTCACTCTAATCCATCAACCCTAAACCCTATCATTAAACCCTCAACACTATACCTTAAACCCTAATCCCTCAACCCTTAACCCTAAACCTTATCCATAAACCCTAATCCCTCAACCCTCAACCCTAATCTATCATCCCTCAACTCTAATCCCTCATCCCTAAACCCTAAATGCTATCCCTATTCCTAAACCCTCAACAGACTCGATACTATACCTTAAACCCTCCAACCCTATCACTAATCCTTATACCCTCCACACTCTACTTTAACCCTAATCCCTCGACCCTCAACCCTATCCCTAAACCCCTGATCCTCAAACCTCAACCCTCAACCCTTAACATCAAACCCTAATCCCTCAACCCTTAACTATGATCCCTCGACCCTCAACCCTATCCCTAAACTGTAAACCCTAAAGCCTCAACCCTCAACGTCAAATCCTAATCCATCGACCATTCACTCTAATCCCTCAACCCTAAACCCTATCCCTAAACCCTCAACACTATACCTTAAACACTAATCCCTCAACCCTCAACCCTAAACCCTAATCCCTCAACCCTCAACCCTAATCCATCATCCCTTAGCTCTAATCCCTCATCCCTAAACCCTAAATGCTATCGCTATTCCTAAACCCTCAACAGACTCGATACTATACCTTAAAACCTAATCCCTTATCCCTAAACCCTTCAACCCTATCCCTAATCCTTAAACCCTCAACACTATACTTTAACCCTAATCCCTCAACCCTCAACCCTATCCCTAAACCCTTGACCCTTGAACCTCAACCCTCAACCCATAACTATGATCCCTCAACCCTCAACCCTATCCCTAAACCCTAAACTCTAAAGCCTCAACCCTCAACCCTCAACATCAAATCCTAATCCATCGACCCTTCACTCTAATCCCTCAACCCTAAACCCTATCCCTAAACCCTCAACACTATACCTTAAACCCTAATCCCTAAACCCTAAACCTTATCCCTAAACCCTAATCCCTCAACCCTCAACCCTAATCCGTCATCCCTCAACTCTAATCCCTCATCCCTAAACCTTAAATGTTATCCCTATTCCTAAACCCTCAACAGACTCGATACTATACCTTAAACCCTAATCCGTTATCCCTAAACCCTCCAACCCTATCCCTAATCCTTATATCCTCCACACTCTACTTTAACCCTAATCCCTCAACCCTCAACCCTATCCCTAAACCCTTGAACCTCGAACCTCAACCCTCAACCCTCAACGTCAAACCCTAATCCCTCAACCGTTAACTCTCATCCCTCGACCCTCAACCCTATCCCTAAACCCTAAACACTAAAGCCTTAACCCTCAACATCAAATCCTAATCGCTCAACCCTTCACTCTAATCCCTCAACCCTAAACCCTATCCCTAAACCCTCAACACTATACCTTAAACCCTAATCCCTCAACCCTCAACCCTAAACCTTATCCCTAAACCCTCAACACTATACCTTAAACCCTAATCCCTCAACCCTCAACCCTAAACCTTATCCCTAAACCCTAATCCCTCAACCCTCAACCCTAATATCTCATCCCTCAACTCTAATCCCTCATCCCTAAACTCTAAATGCTATCCCTATTCCTAGACCCTCAATGGGCTTGATACTATACCTTAAACCCTAATCCCTTATCCGTAAAACCTCCAACCCTATCCCTAATCTTGATACCCTTGACACTCTACTTTAACCCTAATCCCTCGACCCTTAACCCTATCCTGAAACCCTTAACCCTCAAACCTCAATGTACTCAACCCTCAACGTCAAACCCTAATCCCTCAACCCTTAACTCTGATCCCTCGACCCTTAACCCTTAAAGCTTGAACCCTAAAACCTATCCCTACACACTCGACACTCAACACTATATCTTAAACCCTAATCCCTTAACCCTCATCCCTAAAGCCTCAACCCTAAATCCTTAAAACCTTCAACCCTAAACCCTATCCCTAATCCCTCTACCCTTGACACTCTTATTTAACCCTAATCCCTTGACCATTAACCCTATCCCTCAACCGCAACCCTCAACCCTCAACCCTCAACCCTCGACTCTCAACATTAAACCGTAATTCATCAACCCTAAACCCTAATCCCTCAAACCTAAACCCTATCCCTAAACCATCAACCCTCAACACTACACCTTAAACCCTAATCCCTATCACTCAACCCTTAACCCTTAAAACTTAAACCCTATCCCTACACCCTCAACACTTGACACTATATCTTAAGCCTTAAACCCTCATCCCTAAAGCCTCAACCCTCAATCCTTAAACCTTAAACCCTAAACCCTATCCCTAATCCCTCTACCCTTGACACTCTAACCCTAACCTCAACATTAAATGCTATTCCATCAACCCTAAACCCTAATCTGTCAACCCTCAACCCTCAACACTATACGTTAAACCCTAATCCATCAACCCTAAAACCTAATCCCTCAACCCTTGACACTATACCTTAAACCCTAATCCCTCAACCCTCAACCCTAATCCCTCATCCCTAAACCCTAAACACTATCCCTATTCCTAAACCCTCAACCCTCGACACTATACCTTAAACCCTAATCCCTTATACCTAAACCCTAAACCCTATCCCTTAACCCTTAACCCTTAAAAATTAAACCCTAAAACCTATCCATAAACCCTCGACGCTCAACACTATATTTTAAACCCCAATCCCTTAACCCTCAGCCCTAAAGCCTCAACCCTCAATCGTTAAACCTTCAACCCTAAACCCTATCCCTAATCCCTTGACCATCAACCATACACCTAAACCCTCAACCTTCAACTCTCAACATTAAACCCTAATTCGTCAACCCTAAACCCTAATCCATCAACCCTAAACCCTATCCCTAAACCCTCAACCCTCAACACTATACCTTAAACCCTAATCCCTCAACTCTAAACCCTAAACCCTATCCCTAAACCCAACAAAACTGCTTTGCCTTATGTTAGGTTGTTAAACCCATCACTTTTGACACTCTTCTCTTAAAGATATTTGAGTTGCAAAAATATGTCAGAAAAATGGCTATGAACTTTTTTAATGTTAGTAATGTTATATGGCATGTTTTTCTGGCCCATCTAGGGTTCATTATGCCAATAGGTGTACACACTATGAGAAACACTTTGCGTATGGTACATCCACAGTGAGTAATTAATAGTTGAAATCAGAAGGATTATCATTATGAGAAAAGATTTACATTGGGGTACATCTATTTTTATTGCTGTCCACCCCGCACTTAGGGGAGGTATTGTTGGTTTTTCTTCTGAATCAGCATTAGGGTTTGCCACTTCTAATGCACAGGCAGATTCAGCCAACTAAATACAGGAGGTTGCGTGAGCTACCTCCCCTTCACTTCTGGTTCTGCCGCACCAAGGGGGGTATCCCTATAACTCAAGATGTAACCTTGACTAGCTCAAAGATAGAAAGATTTAACTTGACAACAACAAGCAGAATACTCTCATGTATGGACCAAGATCTGTATGATAGATCACAAGGTTGGCAACATTCTTGGACATGATGTCTGGTTGGGTATGAGAGCATGCAGGGGGTTCCTAATCCTACTCCTACAACTAACAGGTGGAAGTATGAAATGGTTTAGTTTGAATTTTGGATGCAAAGCTGGACATGGTTGTAACACAAACACAAAGCAAGATTGGTGCCTATCCAGGGCTTGGAGTCGGTAGACATACACCTGTGAATGATCAGCATGAATAGCTAAAACTGGATTTCAGGGGGATACACATGATATCTGCCTTACAGATATCTCCCAATAAAGAGTGTTAAGTTATCTCTACTTATGGCATCCCTACTGCAGTATACCCTTCCCAATGTTCAACCTGAAAACAGTTTAATCTACCCCTTGAGCAGAAGTTAAAAGATCAGACATTCAACATAGGAATTCTATGTTCTAGAATCTAAACATTACCCAAATATCCAGATCCAGAAGAAGAATACATGCAATACTGGAGACAGAATTAACACAACACATGCTAAGATAGCATTACTCATATAAGATTAACCATGAAATCAGTGGATTCACGCCAAATCGTACAACAGGAGATACATAAACTCACAAGTTAAGCTGTACAGAGCAACCAGATCAGCTTGTTTTGAATTACAGAGCCAAAAATCTTCAACTTTTAACCAAAACAAATGAGTAACACTTCCTGCTTATAACAGCCAGGTAGTGTACCACAGCAATTAATTACATGGTTGACCAAAAATCCCGCCAGATACACAGTATCAGCAAAATGGCGCTCAACGCATTATCAGATTGGCGCCCAAGCATGAATGCAGCAGGTAGGGGAGGAGACAGGAAGAAATCTCGAGCCCTGCGCCACTGTCCGCTGATGTACACCTTCAATCGGGTACCAGATCCGCCCATACCTCTGCAACCTTCGCCATTAATGGCGCACCAACCCGCGGCCTCAGGAAAATGTCAATTCTGCATCGCAACCATTTCCCGCCGAGATTCATCATCATGATATTTGAAAATGCAGGATATCAATTATCCCACATGCACCCCACAATGACATCTTTAACACTTTATATACTAGGTCATGAGCATATATGATGTCGGTGCTTTTGCTCCTGATGACACTAGTATAAGACTTCATCATCATCATCCTCCAGCAGCATGATATCCTGTCGCTTGAAATATCACCCTGACGTCAGCATCATCTCGCAATATCACCTGCATGATAATCGCCTTCATCGGCACAACCTGATCCATCGGAGGAACATCCTCCTGCTGAGCCTATACCAAAAGCCTGGCCGATGAACATCCTGATGACGTCATCATCATATCTGCCTACTGCGCACCTCCTCATATCCGGATGACGTCATCATCATGTTTGCAAATATCGGGGGATCTCCACAAGCTGATCAGTGTTAGAAATATGACCCTCCCGGACCTTGATGACGTCATCATCATATCGACATCAGGATGATATTCGGAAGACAACTGGATATTTGAAAATATCATCCTGATGCACAAATATCATGCTGCACTGTAGCTCCACTATAAGATCGGGGCGATAGATGAATATGATGATGCTTGAAAAGATCACCCCCCACTAGATAATGCACGAAGCCGGCAGGTGGATATCTCCTTGATATCAGCATCATCATGACGCTGGAACAAATATACATCCGGGTGATATTCAAAAATGAAAATATCACCCCCTCCTTCGGAAATATCATGATGCAGATAGGCAGAGAAATAGATATCACCCTGACATAAGAATGACGTCAGCATCATCAGGATGACAAAACAACGAACATGAAGTGATACAACATCATCAGGATGATATTGACTAAGATCATCCTGACGTTCAAAATATGATGACCCCCAGTGAATATCAGGTCACACTTAGAACTCTTCAACAACATCATCAGGATGATCATAACCAAGATCACCCGATGATAAAAATATCACCCCGGCGAAATATCATGAAGGCAGAAAATATGATGACCCCCGCAAGCAACACGGTGATAACTGGAAATATGATGATGATGATGACGACCCTTAAGAAAGAACAAGTCAGGTCGAACAACTCAAAGAATAACCCCTTCAGAATATCGGGGCAACATCATCATCATGTTTGGGCAAGGTGATAATTGGAAGATCACCGGATACTTGAAAAATCACCTCCGCAAGCAAATCAGGGCACACTGTAGCTCATCAGTAGGATCAGGATGATATCCAGACATCACCCGATATTGAAATATGATGATCCTGATAAAAAACAAGTCGACAGAAAACATGATGATGCTGACCTTCATCGAAGGAAATATGATGATGATGACCTCCTCTTCAAAGAAAATATGATGATGCAGCTGAAAAATGCTGAGGAGGTCCAACACTTAGAACATTTTTTGGATGCTTAGGGAAAGTGCCTGCATGAAAATTGCTCAAAAAACTGCCAGTCAATTCAGGCACTAACACTGGCTCTGTCTGGGGATGTGCAGGTGCAAGACTGCAGCGAGAACCCCAGAACTCTGGGATGCAGACCAGTCCCTTATCCATTGGGCACAGAGTCAAATACTGCACTGACCTGCATCACCAAACACACTTGATGGCCTAAGGCCACCAAGAAAAGAAAAACATGTATCTCCCTTTGTCAAATATCTTGTTTTCATCTGCATGCACTGGATCAAGCTTGGAGATACCACAGAGATCCACCCACAAACAAACCTTGTCATCTGCACACTCAACCTTTTGATTTGGCTTGTCATTATCACCCCTGTGCAGATAACTTTCAACATCATGTGACATGTGGGTGCAGAAAACATCAGGCAATGCATACTCAAATGGTATAGAACACAGGTTATCATCTGTATCATCATCATGCATTGCAACATGATCTCCTAGCTGAACTGAAAATAGGAAACACTCAAAGTCCACCACACAACTAGGAAGATCAGGGCTCATTGTATTATATGCTGGCACATCAAAAGAAAAGCTTTCAAAATCACAATTGTGCACATCATGTACACAACAATCAGCAGCACCAGGCTGGAAAAGATCAGGCTCTGGCATCTCTTTCAAATCAGGCACATTTTCACAGTCACTTACCTGATGCATGTTGTTTCCTCTTTCATCAAGATGAGAAACAGAATCCAAGCCAAAAATAATGTCTAGATCCTCACCATACTCAGACAGATCCTCATCACCATATGTGTCATAAATGGGTGACCCAGGTACATCAGTTTCATCATAGTATGCCATTTGTTCATGGGCAGCAGAGCACACATCTTCATCACCAATGGATTCACTCTGTGGAGGAGTATCAGCCTGTGTGTCATAAGCAAAACAACCATCAAATGAAAAACAATCATGCCCTGAACTAGCACTTATTTCAATTTCTGACTGCTCTTCATGATCTCCATGTGTTTGAAAGGTAGGCAATGGGTCACACATAGGACTGCTTCTCTGTTTGCTTATATCTTCTCTGCCTTGAGTACAATACTCACAATTGTCTCCACAGGTCCATTCCAAAAATTGCTCATTGCTATCCACAACCTCGTTATTGTTTTCATGGTCAGCTGCCTCATCATTGCAATGGGAAAACTCATTAGTCCTTTCACTGGCATCCTCAACTGGTGAACAATCCAGTTGAGCAGTATTGTTAGCATTATGTTCAAACACAGTAGTCTCAACCTCTATGCTTTTATTTTCATTTTTATCTGCACATGATGCCATAATCATTTGGTCATTTGCAGCTTCATAACCATTTCTCACACCAAGGCCTGGGGACAGGGGTTTCAGCAGGTACACATTTCTGATTTTTTCTATCTTTTCTATGAACCTGTATGCCATCTGCATACTTGTCACCTTGAAATCCCTCAGTATTGCACTAAAGCCCTCCTCAAAAGCTTCAAAGAATATGCCAACACAGGCTGAAATATTAGGTCTGAAGACTTCTGGGATCTGTGAGAGGGCTATTGCAAACCTATGACTGAAATCAACACATGGCTCTTCATCTTGTTTTCTGATTCTCATCAATTCTGCAACAAGGTCAGCCGGTTCTTTTGCAAATTCTTCCTTGAAACAGTCAGCAAGCTCATCCCAACAGGCAAAGGATTTCTTTGGAAAGCTCAAATACCAGTCTTTTGCTTTTGCATCAAAGGACCTAACAAAAAACCTCATCCACATATCCTCATCTCTGAATGAATATTTTCCCATAAAACTGTGAAAATTTTGGATATGTGCATTCCCATCAAATACATCGTGACCACTAAATCTAGGCATCTGACAGTATATCCTAGCAGGCATAGTTTCTACTTTATAATCCACCCATGACAAGTCCAGTTGGTCATACAAAGGATCAAAAGGGCTGAGAAGAGGTTTAGCCTTCTGACTGGCAGACACAATAGGGTTACTGCTTTTTAACTGGGCCTGCACAGCCTCTAAGAATATCAACCTATTTCTTATCTCTTCTATTCCTTTATCCAACATTTCACCACTGAGTATGGGATAATTCATACTTGGATTCATAAAAATCTTACTCTTAGACATCCTTTGTCTGCCTAAGACCTAAGGCTTCCCCTGGCATCTAACATATGCAGTAGAATAGCAAATAAAGGGGAAGTAACAAGGTACCTTTTCTCATACAGATGCAGAAAAATGAACAACACATTTTTGTCACATCACATACATCCATCTTTCATGTGCATTTGGATCTTTTTTGCAGAGTCGCCACCTCTCCAAAGAGGACAAAATTTACAGCAACTGAAAGCTCATCAAATATGTTTCTGAGTTCATTCCACCAGCAGAGCAAAACTTCACCAGAGACTGCAGGATATCACTTTACATCAACATCCCCAGCAGAGTCGCCATTTTTGTTGGTTTTTCTTCTGAATCAGCATTAGGGTTTGCCACTTCTAATGCACAGGCAGATTCAGCCAACTAAATACAGGAGGTTGCGTGAGCTGCCTCCCCTTCACTTCTAGTTCTGCCGCACCAAGGGGGGTATCCCTATAACTCAAGATGTAACCTTGACTAGCTCAAAGATAGAAAGATTTAACTTGACAACAACAGGCAGAATACTCTCATGTATGGACCAAGATCTGTATGATAGATCACAAGGTTGGCAACATTCTTGGACATGATGTCTGGTTGGGTATGAGAGCATGCAGGGGGTTCCTAATCCTACTCCTACAACTAACAGGTGGAAGTATGAAATGGTTTAGTTTGAATTTTGGATGCAAAGCTGGACATGGTTGTAACACAAACACAAAGCAAGATTGGTGCCTATCCAGGGCTTGGAGTCGGTAGACATACACCTGTGAATGATCAGCATGAATAGCTAAAACTGGATTTCAGGGGGATACACATGATATCTGCCTTACAGATATCTCCTAATAAAGAGTGTTAAGTTATCTCTACTTATGGCATCCCTACTGCAGTATACCCTTCCCAATGTTCAACCTGAAAATAGTTTAATCTACCCCTTGAGCAGAAGTTAAAAGATCAGACATTCAACATAGGAATTCTATGTTCTAGAATCTAAACATTACCCAAATATCCAGATCCAGAAGAAGAATACATGCAATACTAGAGACAGAATTAACACAACACATGCTAAGATAGCATTACTCATATAAGATTAACCATGAAATCAGTGGATTCATGCCAAATTGTACAACAGGAGATACATAAACTCACAAGTTAAGCTGTACAAAGCAACCAGATCAGCTTATTTTGAATTACAGAGCCAAAAATCTTCAACTTTTAACCAAAACAAATGAGTAACACTTCCTGCTTATAACAGCCAGGTAGTGTACCACAGCAATTAATTACATGGTTGACCAAAAATCCCGCCAGATACACAGTATCAGCAAAATGGCGCTCAACGCATTATCAGATTGGCGCCCAAACATGAATGCAGCAGGTAGGGGAGGAGACAGGAAGAAATCTCGAGCCCTGCGCCACTGTCCGCTGATGTACACCTTCAATCGGGTACCAGATCCGCCCATACCTCTGCAACCTTCGCCATTAATGGCGCACCAACCCGCGGCCTCGGGAAAACGTCAATTCTGCATCGCAACCATTTCCTGCCGAGATTCATCATCATGATATTTGAAAATGCAGGATATCAATTATCCCACATGCACCCCGCGATGACATCTTTAACACTTTATATACTAGGTCATGAGCATATATGATGTCGGTGCTTTTGCTCCTGACGACACTAGTATAAGACTTCATCATCATCATCCTCCAGCAGCATGATATGCTGTCGCTTGAAATATCACCCTGACGTCAGCATCATCTCGCAATATCACCTGCATGATAATCGCCTTCATCGGCACAACCTGATCCATCGGAGGAACATCCTCCTGCTGAGCCTATACCAAAAGTCTGGCCGATGAACATCCTGATGACGTCATCATCATATCCTGCTGACGTCATCATCATATCTGCCTACTGCGCACCTCCTCATATCTGGATGACGTCATCATCATGTTTGCAAATATCGGGGGATCTCCACAAGATGATCAGTGTTAGAAATATGACCCCCCGGACCTTGATGACGTCATCATCATATCGACATCAGGATGATATTCGGAAGACAACCGAATATTTGGAAATATCATCCTGATGCACAAATATCATGCTGCACTGTAGCTCCACTATAAGATCGGGGCGATAGATGAATATGATGATGCTTGAAAAGATCACCCCCCACTAGATAATGCACGAAGCCGGCAGGCGGATATCTCCTTGATATCAGCATCATCATGACGCTGGAACAAATATACATCCGGGTGATATTCAAAAATGAAAATATCACCCCCTCCTTCGGAAATATCATGATGCAGATAGGCAGAGAAATAGATATCACCCTGACATAAGAATGACGTCAGCATCATCAGGATGACAAAACAATGAACATGAAGTGATACAACATCATTAGGATGATATTGACTAAGATCATCCTGACGTTCAAAATATGATGACCCCCAGTGAATATCAGGTCACACTTAGAACTCTTCAACAACATCATCAGGATGATCATAACCAAGATCACCCGATGATAAAAATATCACCCCGGCGAAATATCATGAAGGCAGAAAATATGATGACCCCCGCAAGCAACATGGTGATAACTGGAAATATGATGATGATGATGACGACCCTTAAGAAAGAACAAGTCAGGTCGAACAACTCAAAGAATAACCCCTTCAGAATATCGGGGCAACATCATCATCATGTTTGGGCAAGGTGATAATTGGAAGATCACCGGATACTTGAAAAATCACCTCCGCAAGCAAATCAGGGCGCACTGTAGTTCATCAGCAGGATCAGGATGATATCCAGACATCACCCGATATTGAAATATGATGATCCTGATAAAAAACAAGTCGACAGAAAACATGATGATGCTGACCTTCATCGAAGGAAATATGATGATGATGACCTCCTCTTCAAAGAAAATATGATGATGCAGCTGAAAAATGCTGAGGAGGTCCAACACTTAGAACATTTTTTGGATGCTTAGGGAAAGTGCCTGCATGAAAATTGCTCAAAAAACTGCCAGTCAATTCAGGCACTAACAGGTATATTGTTATGAAATAGGCAAATAATCTCCCATTGTTTACTGGCTCTATCCACAAGAACTACTAAACTATACCTTAAACCCTAATCCCTCAACCCTAAACCCTATCCCTAATCCCTCTACCCTCAACACTCTACCTTAACCCTAATCCCTCAACCCTTAACCCTAAATGCTATCCCTAAAGCCTCAACCCTAAACCCTAATCCCTCAAGGTCCTAAACTCTAATCCCTTATCCCTAAACTCTAAATCCTATCCCTAAATGCTCAACCCTCAACCTTAAACCTTAATCACTCAATCCTTATCCACCCCTCTCCTCCCCTATCTAGCTCACTCACATCTCTACCCTCCTCTACCCTTGACACTATACATACATACATATAGGTATACATAGATAGATAGATACATACATACATACATATAGGCATACATAGATACATACATACATACATACATATAGGCATACATAGATACATAGATACATATAGGCATACATAGATACATACATACATATAGGCATACATACATACATACATGATTAATAGCCTTGAACAATAAAAAATATAAGGGGAACATAATGCGAGCACGTTATAATGTGCTCGCATTATTTCAAACATGACAAATAACACAAACTTTTGCGGAAAAGGAAAAATGCAAAGCAAAACATAACGGGAGCGCATTATAATGTGCTCGCGTTATGTTTTGCTTTGGTATTTGCTTTGGATTTCCAACCCAAAGGCTTGGAGTGCCTTTTGAACAGCCACAAACATGTTTTTCCATATTCTTCAAGATTTCACATAATTTCATTCATGCTAACCCTCAGATTTGCATGTGTTTCAAGGTCGAACAAATCAAACACCTGGGTAATGTTAGGCTTTCTCTTAGCTATTTGACGATGTGATTTTTTTCACATTTTAACAATGTTAAGCCTTTCATCTTTAATTTCTTTTGTTTGTGTGTCCATTTTTGGGCAAAAACCACTGTTTGGTCTTTTTTTCATTGTAAATTAACTATTCATTAAAATTTCAAAAAAATTACATATTTAGAAACTAGACTCCATTCTACAAATATTAAAAAAAGAAAAAAATGATTTTCAATTAGTTTTCAAAATTTATAGGGGTAGCACGGCCAAAATTCTATTTTTTAGGATGTGTCCACTTTGAAAATTAGTAAAAAGTCAAATATTCATCAAAAAATTATCAGAAAAATCTGGCATAAACTACATGCTATTAGCTAATTTTTCACTGAAGTGATTTTAAAAATACCAAAAAAAAGTTGACCTTTTGAGGGAGCCACAAAACATGCTATGTTATGTTTTTTTGACAGAAACAACACCAATTTCTGTGGCTCCCTCTTTTGAACCCCTTAATCTATGCTACTTTAAAAAAAAATAGTAGTTTAGAAAGTAGACTCAGAGCACTACGAACATTGTTTTGGTTGCATCTCCAAATTTTGAGTGTAACTATGCTCAATTTCTCATCCAAGGCCAATATTTCCTGATTTCAGAAAAAACGTGGCCACTTAAGACCCCTTTTTGGCCCCCCATCTTCTTGCACTTACCCATACGCTTTGTCCTATTTCTATCAACATCCTTGATCTTAATCATTTTGGGTCCCTCAAAATGTTTGTCTATAGAGGGCAATTACAAATTGAAACCCATTTCTTCATGTCATTTTCCAATGCAGTGAGATTTCAAGATAAAAATGGTGGGAATTCAATGATCATGAAGGCCAAATCACTTCTCACAAACTCCATCATTGTAGTTCTATCATATGATAGATGCTATCTTTCACACAATGAACATGAAGGAGGGACCTTAGGTTTTACAATTAAGAGGATAGTCATCACAATACAACACAAAAAATTTGCCACCAATATCATGTTTAGCTAATAATATGGCTTCAAGTGGGTAGTTACTCCCGCTATTTGAACTAACTCCTTTGTTAGTGAGCAAGTTAGTGAAGACATTAGCCTCCTTGAAGCTATGTTGAATTTTACTTTCATTAAGAGAATCAATAATTTTGATGGAGTCTTGGATCAGGTTCTAGATAGTCCAAATAGGTTTCTCCTTCCTCTTAAAGCATATTATGATGTTGAGAGAATCTCCTTCTATTATAAAATTATGAATTCCTATATCTTTAACAAATTTCACCCCTGGTAAGCCACAATAATTTTGGTGAAGTGATCAGTTTGCTTCCCTAAGTAAATAGAATAGGCTCCTTTGATGTTTCTATCGCAATCCCAAATCACCCCTACCTTTGGAGGGGCCAAAATTACCTATAAAAGCCCCATCAAGGTTCAATTTAAACCAGTCTAGTGAGGAAGGATATGATTTCATATCCTTTATGTCTTTTTTTCCCTCCCTTAAACTACATTGAAATATTAATATTCAAATCCCAACATTTGATAGTTTTCTCTTCAAGATCTGAGATGGGAAGCTTACCACCTTCAATAGATTTATCCTAGAGAGTCACCAAGAAATTTTATTTAATGGCACAACATATCTTGGAAGACAATCTAACAATGTCAGACTTAGAATCTATAAAAATGTTTGTTTCTTTCTTTCTAAATCCCCCAAAAAATATTAGGAAGGGAACGAGACCACAGTAAGGTAGAAGAGGGGTTAGTAAAAGGGAGACCCAAGACTAAATTAAATCCAAATAAACAAAGGGAAAAGACAATTACATAGTTATTTCCAATACATAATAAATCATTTGCATAGCCTATGGAAACATCTGGTCTAATAAAAATACCCATTATAAAACTAAATACTCAATTAAGGGTAACAAATATTAATTTTAAAAAAAAATCAACAATATAGCTACTTGAAAGAATATCCATAAACATAACAATCCCCCATAAGTAGTGCAAATAAAGTACTTTCCAAAATGGTTTTCTTCTACAAAAAATATGTTAACTTAAGATTTTGATATAGGTTTTCCTATAATATGAAAAGGATTAGGTATTTAATGTATTTTATCATTTTTATATTTACAATTTATTTTGACACAAATTCTCACAAATTTTAATTGGAATTCATTATCTAATATTGATATAATGTGAAATAATGCATATGTAAAATTAGATTGTATATGACATAGATGCTGATGTGACGTGGCAATGGATGCCACCAAGTTTTTTTTTATAAAAAGGTGGTGAAACACCTGGACATATATTGATTAATATAAACCTATTTACATAAGAAAAAAAGGACAAACCAACCAGTATATGCTATGTTCTCTGTTATCAGAGCCAAAAAAGCATACATTTTGGGCGCTATAATGGCCTAGAATGATTGTTTTAGGAGAAAACGGTAATCGACAGAAACAATATTAAGAACAGAAAGATAAAAAACACAACAAAACACCCCAAAATTTTATCAGTTAAGTGGGGGAAGAAACCTAACCCATTGTGAAGGGTCCTCCCTTTTCCTCTCCCTGGGTCTGTGAGTAGCCACTTGTGCTTCGACCAGCTCCATCATGCTCAGTTTGGGCGTGTTCGACACATTTGAGCTATTTGGCTCATTCTGATCATCTAGGGAAGATATATCCTCATGGTTTGGCAGTGCTTTGGGAAGGTGGAGGGTCTAGTTGAGGGCTTGCATCCTAAGGAAGTGGATGGAAGTAAAAACATCCCTACACCAAGTTGATTGATGAATCTTTGTTGTTAATTCCCAATGAAAATCGATAAGTGATTACATCAAAAATATACTTGTAATGTGATTTGATAATAGATTTTTATTGTTATTACTAATCAAACAATTCTCGCAAATGCATAATGCTAACAAATGTAAAATTAAAAATAATTACCTATAATATAAGAAAAGGTCCTTCAATAATTTGGTGATTTCTAATTCATAATTATTCAATAACATAAGTTTCCTTAATCGGTGTCTTTATATACACAAACCTAGACACATAATTTGATAAGATCATCACATATAATAATGAAAATATGATAATACAAAAGAGAGATCACACACAAAACAAAAGGTGTATGGGGGCCAAAATGCACTAGTATCCAATATATACAAACAATAGAGTAAACATTTGAGGTATGGTAAGAGCATACACTCTTTTTAGAAGATGTCACTATTGTCATGGTGATTGCACCTGGATGCTAAGTTTGAATGCTCAGTAATCTCGTGAAACATGGAAACATCTTCGAGTCTGTGGGTATGCTCATAGTGAAGATGAATCTCCATATTATGGGCTAGTTCCCCATTTGATTCTTCTAGAGACTAATGAATTTTGAAGGAAAAGGGTAAGAAAGATGACTATTTTGAAAATGAAAACTAACACTAGGAGGTGATTGCACCAAAATGATATTAAAAGGGCAGATTGATTCACAATTACTACTTTAAAGATCTCTTCACATAGCTCAATGAATGGCAATTTTATCACATAAGTATTTCAAAGGGAGGGTCAATGACATGTCTCTTAGCAGGAAAGCTATGTTTAACAACTTGAAAGGAAAGATAACTATTTGCACAACTTAAGACCTATAATGTCAATTGCCTCTGTGTCTTTACACTAATTAATGAGACAAGGTTAAAGGTTTTGATTGTTTAAAACACATTTAAACTTCATCCAAATCATTCATTAAGGCATATACATAGATATCAAAAGGTAAAATGTAGATCTTTTAAGTAATGAAAGGAAAATACTACAAAAATGACAAAGATATAACCTATAAAACCTGCTGCTGTCTATAAATCTTTCAAAAATGGGTTACAAAACTATGTCTTCTCTACAATGTGCAAGAGGAAGCCTAAAATCAAGAACTAAGGAAAAACATAAGTTTTTTCTTCTAATACAAAAATCAATCTCCAAAATGACCTAAGAAAGGTCAACTACAGTCAACTGCCCTCTAAAAATATCTCCAAGTTTGATCTACGAACAAAGATTAAAAGCCTCAAAAAGAGGGCCCACCACTACTGGAAAATGAGCTAAAATAGCTCTAAAATGTCTCTCACCACTAGTCAACATAAAAAGTACTCCAAAAATAGCTTAGTTTGACCAAAAGGCAAAAAAACTCCACCTCTACTCCACTTCAGTTCAACTGCGCTAACTCAACTACACCATCCAACTGCATATCTCAAATCAAGTTCACTCAACTAAAAAATGCATGAGCTTGCACAAACTCTTCATACATTTGCATGGGCTTTGGGATAATATAGTTTATTTTTTACAAATAATAAGGTAAAAATGTGATTTCATGTTTCAAAACATGCATCAATGTGATAAACATTTGTCAAAAATGCACTAATGACTTCCAAGCCCCATGCAAACAATAAGGGAAAGGACCACTTAGGTTTGTGGACCATGGCCAACATTAGTTAAGTCTACCTTTATAAAAGAAAAGTGATAGAAATCCCATAAAGGAGTCGACCACCTCTTGGAACTCGTGCATATGCAACCAAAAGGTGAAAATCAACCCTAAACTTAGTCATTTTCACTTTGTACTTTGTTATCTTCCTGTGGCCACCATGCAAGTGAGGGTTTGTGCCTAGCTTTTTTATTTATTTCGGCCTTTGGACTGGCTATTTTCATGCAAGTTTGGTCTTGTCCATGCATATTTCGAGCTACATCAATAGGTAACAAGCACTCCCATTTGCTATTTGATGTTCTTATGTATATTTGCTCCAAGTAACTAGCATAAAAAAAACTATGCTCTGGCTTCTCTTTTTTCTAATCCTCTGTCTTCTATTTTTGTTTAATCCTTACAAAGGTCATAAATGTCTTGAAATGAAAGCTTTGAAGCTTTTATCTGGCAAGGGTTTCCTCTAGTTACCTTTATTCGTGATTGTATCATCACCTCTACACCTTCAAACTATTTATTGAAACACATTACTCTCTGCAAACAGATATGGCTACCCTGAGTGACTACCCATATGGGTCTACATTTGAAAGGTATATTAGAGCATTTTGACCGTATCTATATAAGTTTTGGTGTAGAAAACATCAATCCTACCTTATAGTTACAAAAATGAAACATCACTGTATACATTCCTTGCACTCATGGCATCTATATTTAACCCTGGCTAGGGTTCTGACTCTGTTTATCTTATATAGTGAAGACACAAGAACCTACAGGGTGCTGATTTGCACTTTTCCTCTCAAGGTCTTGTTTGGTTTTATTTTTTTGGATGAAACCCTAGCTAGGGTTTTAACTGGCTTCTTTGGCTAGTATCTAGCCTTACCTTGAACCAATCAGTGATGCATGGTCCTCCTTGTTTAATGATTGCTTTGATGGCAGTAATAAATACCACTACTGCCTATTTTTTCACCACCACCTTTCACACTTGAAATAGATGACATTCATTGCATGTTGGGTATTCTTGTATGACCAGTGAATGAGGATGTTCCTATAGGTTTCATTCTTTCATTGTATCCATAATAACTAATGTGAATGCTATATAATCTCCATATTTACTCTCTATGAGACTAAGTGCACTATGATAGAAGAATAAAATAAAGATAGTGAACCTAACATGCCACTATCCTCTCTTGGTGACTGTCTTATGATGCATGAGTCCCTTGTCACTGTTCTTCATGACTACTTGTTTCCCACTGTCATCATGACTACTCTCTGAACTCATCTTTGAAGGAACCAACTATACTGCCATTGTGTTCTCTGTATAGTGAATGACATATTCACCTTATCATCACTTTGACAAGGAAACCACTGTCCATTTTTGTTGCTTCTTTGTCATGAGTGGCAATTGGTATTAAACCTGTATCCCTCTCAATTGTAGCTTCTTATCTTCTATGTCCACTATCCTAACAATATATCTTATGCTTTTGACACTTCATAGTTTGACAGAGGACTATACAGCCATGACTAGAGCAGCATTGATAACAATTAAGACTATATGATGTAAAATTTACCTTGCTTTTATTGACTATGCCTATACTTGTGGTCTTGGCTATAATGTCCTTGCATCATAATGATGACCTTTTATTGCATCTATATACTTGTCACTTATGGTTAAGAACATTCACTGTACCTACACCTTATGGACATTGCGCATGCTACTTCTACAAGTGATTGATGCTTTGTAGGTGACAACATATATTGCAATATTATTGATTGCAACCTATTCAATACACCTTTGGAGGTGACAAGCTTCATATAGCTATATCCTTGCATTTGACAAACCCAACAGTGATTGTAACTAGTCCTTAAAGACCCTTGAATTTGACTACAACATTATATGTTCATGATGTCACTGTCCTAGAAGGTGACTAAGACTTCATTTGTACTTGACAATAATGAGTACAATCATGAATGAATCTCAATCATGTTAATTACACTTAGTAGTGGCTTAAATGTTCCTTATGTCTGATCATTGATGGCTCTCTTTTCTATGATCATATGACTGTACCCTATACCTATGGTCTGCATCATTGACATTTTAGGACTGTACTTTCACTTGCATTTTGCATAAGGAATCAACAACCATTAAATGCTTGTTCCATTAGCATGGTATAATGGCTGCCTTGTCATTATAGACTGCTCTTTTTGATGTTATGACTATCAATTTGTTTACACCTTGCTAATAGACTCCATGACTATCCTTTCTTTTTGACTAATATACTTTTCATGTTCATGCATTCAAACTCTCTCTCTTTATTTGTGGCTACCATGAGTCTCCTTAAAGCATTGTGATCTTCACATTTGATAAGATAGTGATAATACATGTGTCCTCTCATGACTATATAATTTAGTTTTATGTTGGTCATCTTCATGCTTGGAAATGAGCATGATAAGTGGTGGCCTCTCTTTGTTACTTTCCAATTGGGTTAGATGTCGAATAGGACATCCTTTTGACAACCTCATATCCAAAAACTCAATGCTAATTTGTTGTTCTACTACCTTATCGCCCTGAATAAGAATTATGGACTGATTAGGGAGGTCTGAAAACTTACCCAGATTTGGGTTGTCAAACTGCTGCCCCTTTTCCTGAATGTCCATGCAACTAGCAGCAACTTTAAATCCCTTTTGATGTTTGGCCTCCTCTTCCAAAATCTCTATCTGCATACTTTCCTTGTTGTCCTCAAATTGATTAGCTTCATATTGATCAAATGCAAAAGGAACAAGATTAGAAACCTATTTTACCTTGTTGTCCTCAACACTTCCTGACTTGAGGTCTTGGTCGATACAAGAATTCAGCAGAGTGGAAAGCTCTCTACAAGATGAATAGTTAGGATCTTGATAATCAAGCATAGAGTTGTCTTGAAAAGGCTTATCGTCTTCAACTAGTCTAATTGATTGCTCTTCAAGGCAAGTTGCCTTAGTTTCATCCATGTTAGCCTCTTTGTTGTAGTACAAAGGGAGTTCTGAAAATAAATTAGATGCTTCATCTTCATGGAGAACCTGATCTAATTTGGTTTCATGTTCAGCTTGGTAGTCAGTCTTATCTTCATGCAAAACAAGCTTACTAGACCCCAAAACAAAACTGTCCCTTTTCTCTTCTAAATGGATTGAGATTTTATCCTCATCCTTGCTTTCATGGACTAGCAGCTCATAATTTTTTTTAATATGTACTTTCTATTCCAAATCAGATGGTAAGTTGAGCACCTATATGCTCTCTTCCTCATTGTCAACAAAACTAGGTAGCAATTCAAACAAAGAAATTGAATCTTCCTCCTCATGTGGTGCCTTCTTCAATGAAACTTGGACAACTTGTCTTTGCAACAGAAGGCTTTCACTTTGTAGCCTTTCCATTCTACTTTCATTCATATCATAAACAACATTATAGAGCTTCTCAAATGAATCAAAGTGCAAAGGATTCAATGTCAAACATGAGCCAACCTTCTCTACACATGCATTATGCTCATATTCTGTTGAAGACATAGTATAAACAACAACAAATTTTTGTTTCACATTTGATTTTTCTGATTCTGTGGCACAAAAAGGACTACAAGAACCTTCAAATACTGAAGTATGATGAATATGCTCATTACTAAGCTCATTATGAGATGTTTCAGACTACTCTTGGCTATGAATTGGTTGTTGTAATGAAGGATCACTCCTAAAACATGGAATTTTGATTAGCTTGGATTCCACAGCCTCTTGTTCCTATTCACCACACCAACTTAGAATCTTGATTTTAGGAGGGTTAAGAGGCTCATTTTTCTTGAAACTTGAAAACTTATACTTATGAATATCCTCTTGAACATGCTAATCTGGGATGAAAAGAGCTATTTGGACCTCTTGCCTTTGTGATTGAGCAAGCAAAAACTTGATCTGCTCCTCTTTTGTGGCTATCTCCCTCTTAAGACTTTCTTCAAACTACAACCTTTATGCCTCCAACTCTTGTTCATGAAGATAGGCTTGATAATCCATTTTCTCTTTTGATTTCCGATATCTGTCTTTGAATATCCAAAGCAATCTCCTGAATGCTGATGCTAGTTTTGTGTAACTTTAAATTCATGTCTTGAATGTTGATGCTATCCTCATACTAAGGTTGATCGATAGAAAAAGTATGCTGATTGGGAACAAAATTGTCATTCTGGGACTGGTTATGAGCATAGCTAGGCTACCAAGAAGGCTGAGCAAGGGTGGGTGGGGGGTAAGCATGTTGAGCATGCTGATATACTGTTGTTGTATGGTTGTCTGGGATGAAACCAACAACATTTTCAATCTGATATGGCTAGCCAGAGAGCGTATAATGACTTCCAAGCCCCATGCAAATAATAAGGGAAAGGACCACTTAGGTTTGTGGACCACAACCAACATTAGTTAAGTCTAATTTATAAAAAAAAGTGATAGCATAAAGGGGTCAACCACCTCTTGGGACTCATGCATATGCAACCAAAAGGCAAAAATCAACCCTAAACTTAGTCATTTTCACTTTGCACTTTGTTATCTACCTATGGCTTCAATGCAAGCAAAGGTTTGTGCCTAGTTTTTTCATGTATTTTGGCCTCTAGACTAGCTGTTTTCATGCAAGTTTGGTCTTCTCCATGCATATCTAGAGCTACTTCAACAGGTAACGAGCACTCCCATTTGCTATTTGATGTTCCTCTGTATATTTGCTTCAAGTAACTGGCATGAAAAACATGCCTCTGGCTTCTCTTTTTTCTAATCCTCTATCTTCTATTTTTTTTAATCGTTACAAAGGTCATAAATATCTAGAAATGAAAACTTTGAAGCCTTTTCAAGCAAGGGTTTCCTCTGGTTATCTTTATTCACGACTGTATCATCACCTCTGCACCTTCAAACTATTTATTGAAACACATTACTCTATGCAAATTGATATGGCTGCCCTGAGTGACTACCCATATGGGTCTACATTTGAAAGGTATATTAGAGCATTTTGACTATATCTCAGTAAATTTTGGTATAGCAAACTTCAATCCTGTACATGAACCTTATAGCTACAAAAATGAAACATCACTGTATACATTCCTTGCACTCATGGCATCTATATTTAACCCTGGCTAGGGTTTTGACTCTATTTATCCTATATAGTGAAGACATGAGAACCTACAGGCTGCTAACTTGTGCTTTAACTCTCAAGGTCTTGTTTGGTTTTTTTGGATGAAACCCTAGCTAGGGTTTTGACTAGCTTCTCGAGATAGTATCTAGCCTTATCTTGAACCAATCAGTGATGCATGTTCCTCCTTGTTTAATGATTTATTTGATGATAGTAATAAATACCACTACTGCCTATTTCTTCACCACCACCTTTCACCCTTGAAATAGATGACATTCACTGCATGTTGTGTATTCTTGTATGACCAGTGAATGAGGATGTTCCTGTAGGTTTTAGTCTTTCACTATATCCATAATAACCACTGTGAATGTTGTATAGTCTCCATATTTACTCTCTATGAAATTGAGTGCACTATGATAGGAGAATAACATGGAGATAGTGAACCTAACATGCCACTATCCTATCTTGGTGACTGTCCTAAGATGGATGACTCCTTTGTTACTGTTCTTCATGATTGCTTGTTGCCCACTGTCATCATGACTGCTCTCTATTCATCTTTGAAGGCACTAGTTGTACTGTCATTGTGTTCTTTGTATAGTGAATGAGATATTCACCATATCATCACTTTGACAATGAAACCACTATCCATTCTTGTTTCTTTTTTGTTATGAGTGGCAGTTGGTATGAAACATGTGTCCCTCTCAACTGTAGCTGCTTATCTTCTATGTCCACTATCCTAATAATATATCTTACGCTTTTGACACTTGATAGTTTGACAAAGGACTATACAACCATGAGTGGAGTAGCATTCATAACAATTAAGAGTATATGATGTAAATTTTACCTTACTTTTATTGACTATACATGTACTTGTGGTCTTGGCTATAATGTCCTTGCATCATAATGATGACCTTCTATTGTAGCTATATACTTGTCACTTATGGTTAGGAACATTAACTATACATGCACATTATGGACATTGCACATGCTACTTCTACAAGTGACTGATGCTTTGTAGGTGACAACATATATTGTGATGTTATTGATTGCAACCTCATATGTTCAATACACCTTTAGAGGTGACAAGATTCATATAGCTATATCATTGCATATGACAAACCCAACAGTGACTATAACCATGATGTCACTATCCTGGAAGCTGACTAAGACTTCATTTGCACTTGACAATCATGAGTGCAATCATGAATGAATCTTAATCATGTTGAATGCACTTAGTAGTGGCTTAAGTGTTCCTTATCTTTGATCATTGATGGCTTTCTTTTCTCTAATCATATGACTGCCTTGTACCTATGGTCTGCATTGTTGAAATTTGAGGACTGTACTTTCACTTGCATTTTGCATAAGGAATCAACAACCATTAAATGCTTGTTCTATTAGCATGGTATCATGGCTGCCTTGTCATTATAGAGTGCTCTTTTTGATGTTATGATTGTCCATCTATTTACACTTTGCTAGTAGACTCCATGACTATCCTTTCTTTTTTACTGTTATACTCTTTATGTTCATGGATTCAAACTCTCTATTTATTCATGGTTACTGTTAGTGCCTGAATTGACTGACAATTTTTGAGCAATTTTCATGCAGGCACTTTCCTTAAGAATCCAAAAAATGTTCTAAGTGTTGGACGTCCTCAGTATCTCTCAGCTACAGCATCATTTTTTCTTTGAGGAGGAGGTCATCATCATCATATTTTCTTCGATGGTGGTCAGCGTCATCATGTCCTCCGTCGACCGGCTTCTCTTCGTCATCATCATATTTCAATATCGGGTGATGTTTGGTTATTATCCTGATCCTGCTGATGAGCTACAGTGCGCCCCGATCTGCTTGCGAGGGTGATTTTTCAAAGTCTCCGGTGATCTTGCACTTATCACCTTGCCCAGACATGATGATGATGTTGCCCCGATATTCTGAAGGGGTTATTCTCTAAGTTGTTCGACCTTACTTGTTTTTTTCTTAAGGGTCGTAGTCATCATCATCATATTTCCAGTTATCACCGTGTTGCTTGCGAGGGTCATCATATTTTTCTGCCTTCATGATATTTCGCCGGGGTGATATTTTTATCATCGGGTGGTCTTGGTTATGATCATCCTGATGATGTTGCTAAAGAGTTCTAAGTGTGACCCGATATTCACCGGGGTCATCATATTTGAACGTCAGGATGATCTTAGTCAATATCATCCTGATGATGTTGTATCACTTCTTGTTCGTTGTTTCTTCATCCTGATGATGCTGACGTCATTCTTATGTCAGGATGATATCTATTTCTCTGCCTATCTGCATCATGATATTTCCGAAGGAGCCCGGGTGTACGTTTGTTCCAGCGTCATGATGATGCTGATATCAAGGAGATATCCGCCTGCTGGCTTCGTGCATTATCTAGTGGGGGGTGATCTTTTCAAGCATCATCATATTCATATTTCGCCCTGATCTTATAGCGGAGCTACAGTGCAGCATGATATTAGTGCATCAGGATGATATTTCCAAATATCTGGTTATCTTCCGAATATCATCCTGATGTCGATATGATGATGACGTCATCAAGGTCCGGGGGGGGGTCATATTTCGAACACTGATCATCTTATGGAGATTCCCTGATATTTGCATACATGATGATGACGTCATCCGGATATGAGGAGGTGCGCAGCAGGCGGATATGATGATGACGTTAGCAGGATATGATGATGACGTCATCAGTATGTTCATCGGCCAGACTTTTGGTATAGGCTCAGCAGCAGGATGTTCCTCCGATGGATCAGGTTGTGCCGATGAAGGCGATTATCATGCAGGCTATATTGCGATATGATGATGGCGTCAGAGTGATATTTCAAGCGACAGGATATCATGCTGCTGGAGGATGATGATGATGAAGTCTTATACTAGTGTCGTCAGGAGCAAAAGCACCGACATCATATATGCTCATGACCTAGTATATAAAGTGTTAAAGAAGTCGCCACAGGGTGCATGTGGGATAATTGATATCCTGCATTTTCAAATATCATGATGATGAATCTCGGCGGGAAATGGTTGCGATGCAGAATTGATGTTCTTCCCGAGGCCGCGGGTTGGTGCGCCATTAATGGCGAAGGTTGCAGAGGTATGGGCGATGGCGTGGGCGGATCTGGTACCCGATTGAAGGTGTACATCAGCGGACAGTGGCGCAGGGCTCGAGATGTCTTCCTGTCTCCTCTCCTACCTGCTGCATTCATGTTTGGGCGCCAATCTGGTAATGTGTTTGAGCGCCATTTTTATGATACTGTGTATCTGGCGGGATTTTTGGTCAACCTGGTAGTTAATGCTGAATACACCCTCCTGCTATATAATGCAGACGGTGTTATTCATTCAAGGTTGTTGAAAGTTGAGGATTTTTGGCTCTGTAATCCAAAACCAGCTGATCTGGTTGCTCTGTACAGTCTAACTTGTGAGTTTATGTATCTCCTGTTGTACGATTTGGCATGAATCCACTGATTTCATGGTTGATCTTATATGAGTAATGCTATCTTAGCATGTGTTGTGTTAATTCTGTCTCCAGTATTGCATGTATTCTTCTTCTGAATCTGGATATTTGGGTAATGTTTAGATTCTAGAGCATAGAATTCCTATGTTGAATGTCTGATCTTTTAACTTCTGCTCAAGGAGTAGATTAAACTGTTTTCAGGTTGAACATTGGGAAGGGTATACTGCAGTAGGGATGCCATAAGTAGAGATAACTTAACACTCTGTATTGGGAGATATCTGTAAGGCAGATATCATGTGTATCCCCCTGAAATCCAGTTTTAGCTATTTATGCTGATCATTCACAGGTGTATGTCTACCGACTCCAAGCCCTGGATAGGCACCAATCATGCTGTGTTCTTGTGTTATACACCATGTCCAGCTTTGCATCCAAATTCATATCAAAACATTTCATACTTCCACCTGTTAGTTGTAGGAGTAGGATTAGGAACCCCCTGCATGCTCTCATACCCAACCAGACATCATGTCCAAGAATGTTGCCAGCCTTGTGATCTATCATGCAGATCTTGGTCCATACATGAGAGTATTCTGCCTGTTGTTGTCAAGTTAGATCTTTCTATCTTTGAGCTAGTCAAGGTTACATCTTGAGTTATAGGGATACCCCCCTTGGTGCGGCAGAACCAGAAGTGAAGGGGAGGAGCTCACGCAACCTCCTATATTCAGTTGGCTGAATCTGCCTGTGCATTAGAAGTGGCAAATCCTAATGCTGATTCAAAGAATGTCAACAGAATGGCGACTCTGCTGGGGAGATCAATGTCATATCCATGAAAGTTTGAGTCTACAAGATTAAAAAATTAGACCTGGAAACTGTTTGTTGCAGCAGAGAAAAAAGGTTGTATATGTGACTCTGCTGGTGGATGACCCAGAAAGAAAGAAATCAATTTGCAGCTTCAGCTTGTTAGAAGCTCATTCCTCTTCAAGGAGGTGGCGACTCTGCATCAAAGAACCTGATAAAAGAACAAAATCAGTCAGAGAAGAATTTGCAGCTTCTGCAACATATCCAGGTATTTCATATTATTTGACAGATTCCCTATTTGGTGAGAAAGCACTGGTTAAAAGGGAACATTGGTGAAAACAGAGCTTGCATGCTTTTATTAGAACCTACCCTGTATTTCAAAGGGCATGCAATGTTGTTCAAAAGACTCATTTAAAGGACTTTAGGGAAGTTTGAAAAAACAGTTTGAATTTTGAGTGCCTAAAGTCATTGTTAGTATAAAATCTGAGTAGAGAGGAGGGTTGCAAAAACATAAAGGATGTATTATCTGCCTATGCACCCTTGTGAAGTGTCAAATGCAAAAATGTATAACAGTCAATCCCAACCATGTAATAAAAGAAGTTTCAACATAGATAGATATAAGCCCATAAATTTTAGTGGCATTTGTGGCTATCCAAATGCTTTTCCACCTAAAATCAGAAATTTTTTGCCTAAATTCAAGGGTATAAAGGATGAATCAGCTGAGAGACACTTGCAGCAGTTCATGAATGTGATAGATGACTTTGAGATTGACCATGAGGATGTGGTTATGAGATTATTTGTTCAATCTCTAGATGAAGATGCAAGGGACTGGTTTTCCTACCTTCCAGCTCACTCTGTCAACTCTTGGCATGGTTTTAAATCAGCATTTCTAGTACAGTATGGTGAAAGAGTTTCTGAATATGCAGCTATTAGTGACTTCATGTACATCCATATTAAAGAAGATGAGTTGATCCCAGCCTTTAACCTCAGATTTATGAGGGCATTGAATAGAATTCCAGAATGCATGAGACCTAATGATGCACTGTGCTTAGTTATCTATTTGGGAGCCTTTGATAAGAAAATGAGTTACAGATTAAGAGACAAGGAGCCCACCACATTGCATCAGGCACATCAGTTTGCAACTGATATTGAAAACAATTGGAGGTATGGAATACAAAAGGGTTATTTCTCTGAAAATTTTTGTTGTCCTGCAGCCCCCAGTGTTAATGAAGGATTTAGTTTAGGTATTGACAATGAATGTCATAGCACTCACACCCCTGTTGTCCCAGTTTTTGCATCATTCCAAGTAGATGATGTTTCTATCATAAAGGAGGATGTCCTTTTTTGCCCAGCAGGTGAAGTTGAAAATAATAATTTTTCAAGTAATATTTGCATACCAGTCCTAAACAAAGAGCCTTCATGTTTAAATGATCCAGTTGTGCAGAGTTGTGATCATATGGATCAAGAATCAATATCAGTTTCATCAGGAAGTATTGGAGGGCTGGAAAATGATGCAGATTGTTCAACTTCAGAGTACATTGAGACAGCAAAAATCTTGTATGCGGGGCAATTAGATGATAAAAATGATATCCATGACCAATTCATGGATCAGGTTTGTTCTTCTTATGACTCTGGATCTGATGATAATGAAGAAGAATTGGAGTGTCATGAAGAAGAAGCAGAGGCCTTTGCAGTGAATGTTAATCCCCTTTATGATGAGCCTGCTGATGCATATGATGTTGTGAGTCATGACCTTCATTGGTGCAGGATTAACCCTTTGTTTGAAGATGATGATACTGATTTGCAAACTGTAAATAATGAATATTCATCATCACCTGATTCAGACATGTGCAACATTGGGTGTGTGGATCAGGATTTGTTTTCAATATCAGTAGATATTAGGGGTCTCATATTTTCTGAGTATTTTGAATTTTTGGATCAGCTGGATGAGTGCCTGATAATGTGCAGCAGCCAGATAAATGATAAAGAATGCCAAGAGCAGTATGATGTACTGTCTGAGGGACATAACATACATGTGTTGCCTAATGTTGAAGAATATTATGTGTATGGTTATATGTCTAATTCTAAAATCCAAAATGACAGAGCTGAAAATGATGGTGGCAAGCTTTCAAAACTGGTGGAATATCTTTTTAAGCAGATGACATTATGGGCAGATTATGCCAATCTTTTCAGTTGGGATTGGGATCTTCCAGTTTGGAATCAGGCATTTGACAAGAAAAAATTATGGTTCTTCCTTTTTGGTTGCCCGGGGCCGCCAAAATGATGTTTAAAAATAATGAGTTTGGTGATACAGATCAATATAACATCATGACTCTGTGCCCAATGGATAAGGGACTGGTCTGCATCCCAGAGATCTGGGGTTCTCGCTGCAGTCTTGCACCTGCACGTCCCCAGACAGAGCCACTGTTAGTGCCTGAATTGACTGACAATTTTTGAGCAATTTTCATGCAGGCACTTTCCTTAAGAATCCAAAAAATGTTCTAAGTGTTGGACGTCCTCAGTATCTCTCAGCTACAGCATCATTTTTTCTTTGAGGAGGAGGTCATCATCATCATATTTTCTTCGATGGTGGTCAGCGTCATCATGTCCTCCGTCGACCGGCTTCTCTTCGTCATCATCATATTTCAATATCGAGTGATGTTTGGTTATTATCCTGATCCTGCTGATGAGCTACAGTGCGCCCCGATCTGCTTGCGAGGGTGATTTTTCAAAGTCTCCGGTGATCTTGCACTTATCACCTTGCCCAGACATGATGATGATGTTGCCCCGATATTCTGAAGGGGTTATTCTCTAAGTTGTTCGACCTTACTTGTTTTTTTCTTAAGGGTCGTAGTCATCATCATCATATTTCCAGTTATCACCGTGTTGCTTGCGAGGGTCATCATATTTTTCTGCCTTCATGATATTTCGCCGGGGTGATATTTTTATCATCGGGTGGTCTTGGTTATGATCATCCTGATGATGTTGCTGAAGAGTTCTAAGTGTGACCCGATATTCACCGGGGTCATCATATTTGAACGTCAGGATGATCTTAGTCAATATCATCCTGATGATGTTGTATCACTTCTTGTTCGTTGTTTCTTCATCCTGATGATGCTGACGTCATTCTTATGTCAGGATGATATCTATTTCTCTGCCTATCTGCATCATGATATTTCCGAAGGAGCCCGGGTGTACGTTTGTTCCAGCGTCATGATGATGCTGATATCAAGGAGATATCCGCCTGCTGGCTTCGTGCATTATCTAGTGGGGGGTGATCTTTTCAAGCATCATCATATTCATATTTCGCCCTGATCTTATAGCGGAGCTACAGTGCAGCATGATATTAGTGCATCAGGATGATATTTCCAAATATCCGGTTATCTTCCGAATATCATCCTGATGTCGATATGATGATGACGTCATCAAGGTCCGGGGGGGGTCATATTTCGAACACTGATCATCTTATGGAGATTCCCTGATATTTGCATACATGATGATGACGTCATCCGGATATGAGGAGGTGCGCAGCAGGCGGATATGATGATGACGTTAGCAGGATATGATGATGACGTCATCAGTATGTTCATCGGCCAGACTTTTGGTATAGGCTCAGCAGCAGGATGTTCCTCCGATGGATCAGGTTGTGCCGATGAAGGCGATTATCATGCAGGCTATATTGCGATATGATGATGGCGTCAGGGTGATATTTCAAGCGACAGGATATCATGCTGCTGGAGGATGATGATGATGAAGTCTTATACTAGTGTCGTCAGGAGCAAAAGCACCAACATCATATATGCTCATGACCTAGTATATAAAGTGTTAAAGAAGTCGCCACGGGGTGCATGTGGGATAATTGATATCCTGCATTTTCAAATATCATGATGATGAATCTCGGCGGGAAATGGTTGCGATGCAGAATTGATGTTCTTCCCGAGGCCGCGGGTTGGTGCGCCATTAATGGCGAAGGTTGCAGAGGTATGGGCGATGGCGTGGGCGGATCTGGTACCCGATTGAAGGTGTACATCAGCGGACAGTGGCGCAGGGCTCGAGATGTCTTCCTGTCTCCTCTCCTACCTACTGCATTCATGTTTGGGCGCCAATCTGGTAATGTGTTTGAGCGCCATTTTTATGATAATGTGTATCTGGCGGGATTTTTGGTCAACCTGGTAGTTAATGCTGAATACACCCTCCTGCTATATAATGCAGACGGTGTTATTCATTCAAGGTTGTTGAAAGTTGAGGATTTTTGGCTCTGTAATCCAAAACCAGCTGATCTGGTTGCTCTGTACAGTCTAACTTGTGAGTTTATGTATCTCCTGTTGTACGATTTGGCATGAATCCACTGATTTCATGGTTGATCTTATATGAGTAATGCTATCTTAGCATGTGTTGTGTTAATTCTGTCTCCAGTATTGCATGTATTCTTCTTCTGAATCTGGATATTTGGGTAATGTTTAGATTCTAGAGCATAGAATTCCTATGTTGAATGTCTGATCTTTTAACTTCTGCTCAAGGAGTAGATTAAACTATTTTCAGGTTGAACATTGGGAAGGGTATACTGCAGTAGGGATGCCATAAGTAGAGATAACTTAACACTCTGTATTGGGAGATATCTGTAAGGCAGATATCATGTGTATCCCCCTGAAATCCAGTTTTAGCTATTTATGCTGATCATTCACAGGTGTATGCCTACCGACTCCAAGCCCTGGATAGGCACCAATCATGCTGTGTTCTTGTGTTATACACCATGTCCAGCTTTGCATCCAAATTCATATCAAAACATTTCATACTTCCACTTGTTAGTTGTAGGAGTAGGATTAGGAACCCCCTGCATGCTCTCATACCCAACCAGACATCATGTCCAAGAATGTTGCCAGCCTTGTGATCTATCATGCAGATCTTGGTCCATACATGAGAGTATTCTGCCTGTTGTTGTCAAGTTAGATCTTTCTATCTTTGAGCTAGTCAAGGTTACATCTTGAGTTATAGGGATACCCCCCTTGGTGCGGCAGAACCAGAAGTGAAGGGGAGGAGCTTACGCAACCTCCTATATTCAGTTGGCTGAATCTACCTGTGCATTAGAAGTGGCAAATCCTAATGCTGATTCAAAGAATGTCAACAGTTACCATGAGTCTCCTTGAAGCATAGTGATCTTCACATTTGATAAGATAGTGCTAATACATGTGTCCTCTCATGACTGTAACATTCATAATGTGAAATGACAACATTAAATATCGAGTGAAACAACATTAATGATAACAGCAACTATTGTTCCTTATTGTATTGTTTCCTTTGACATTGGTTGCCTTTCCCATGGATGTATCTCTGTTTGGAGCATGAGGTCAGCAAAAATGATATCTTCACAAGAAAAGACACCAATGTCAAGGAAACAGTACCTATGCAGTTATGACATTATTTAATGACACATCTCTGCTAAATGAGACAGCATGCTGGGCCAAACCCTTGTGGGAGCCACATTTCCTCCACGTGTTGTAATTTTTATATGTTATCATATTTACCTACTCTTGCACATTCAAAAAACATGTTAGATAAAATAAACACAAGGTTGGAATCTCTCTTTGATTTGTATGACGTGATGCTTCTCCTTCTTGATATATCCTCTGATCTAGTATCTGCATCTCTTGTTTAACTATTCATTCTACTTTTCTTGTGTATTTGTGACGACTGAACATCTAAATTTGATGTTTCATAAAAGTATATTATATATCTGTTTCTATTGTATGTGAAAAGAATTGGAATCCCGAGCTCTAACACCATCTCCTACAGGTATTTCTAGAGCTTACTAGGAGGGAGTTGAAGATGCCAACTTGATCAACCTTGGGATTCATCATTCACAGGAAATGATGGGTCCTATTCCTTTCATGTGCTAGTTTCTTTCTTCAGATGTATAATTTAGTTTTATGTTGCATCTTTCAGTCATTCCCACAGCTTGTGTGGGACACATTAAACATTTCTTTTGAATATAATCAGCTATTTCATATTACGTAATGACTTATGTGTACTTTCCTTTTATGAACCAATTACATAATATGAAGTGAAATATTTGAAACACATATGTTTATAATCATGCAGAAATGATAGTTTATAAATACCTCTTTTCTGAACTGCATTGTCTTGCACTGAATAAACAACAATAACATACTTGAAACATAAACTGCAGAGATTAGTTTAGCTTCAAAAACTGATATCCTTTGAATGTTTGATTTCTTAATGAAGCCTATTTTATTGATTTATCTGGATTGTGCAACAGCTCAACTCAAACTGTTACATGACCTCGATAAATGAATACTGAAAATCCTTTATCAAGACAATCGATGTTGATTGGATTGTTGATGTATCAAAACAAATTCTTACCCTATTTTAACAACTACTTGTTAAAGCCTTATTAAATTGAGCTACAAGCAAAATTTAGTAACAGTCACTCCATCTTATATCTCCAAGAGATCCTAAACAAAATATCATACCATTTTCCTCCCTTACAATGATATATTAACCTTGTTTATATATACCTCCTCCTAATAACATAATTGGGGGGTAAACCACTAAACCAATGTAGGCCTACTCATTACCTAATTAAATTAATTGGACAAGTTAACTAAATAACTAACTTAACAGATTTGTGCCACATCTTGGCATCTCCATCAACCTATTTATTATAATATGATATGCCTAGGTACATAACATGTTATCCCTATTTGACATTTATCATCCTTGAAACATGAGAAAAAATTCAAATCATATGATGATTGTAACTCATTACAAATATTATGTGATGTCCTACCATCCAACCATCCATAAGTGATCTTCGATATGATTTTATCATGATGATACTTAGATCACATCCTTGATCCACATTTCACTACACCCATTTGATTCCATTCCTCATAATAGTAAATCCTTTTTCTTCCATAAATAGACATTACCTTTTTGATGCCACTAATTGTTGTAATTGCTCCTTTCATTACATGTAGATCCATAGCGATCAACCTCCTAAATCCATGTAGTGTCATGCCTCCATGATGGTTTCCTCCATGATTCTTTCCTCTCAAATTTTGTGGAAGCATATATTTCACCCTTTATTATCTCTAGAACCTTTTGTGATTCTTGAACATTTCTTGCCACTTGTTTGTTCTTTTAAACGAAAGGTGACAGAGTACCTATACTGCATTAAAGAAGTGAAATTATAAAAATGAAGTGCAGATGATCCAAAAGACCAAGAATATATCATTTGGTTCTATACATAAGTAAGGCGAAACCCACCTACAAAGAGAATTGAAAATAGGGAAACAAGAAATCCTATTATCAAAAATAGGCTAAGCACACAAAACATTCAGACTACCTAGTCGAAGTTAGAGCCATGGTGTTCCTCTAGTGGTGGCATGGCAAATAGAAGAGTGAAGGTTGGAGTGCCTAGTGCCCACAGGGGACCTAGAGCCATATCTAGAGCTTGGTGTCACAAAAATCATACCATTTTGAAATCTTCTTTTGCCTTATCTACTAACCCTTTCAGAAGCTAGAAACAATGAGTGTTAAGAGCTCTATTGAAGACATTAACATAGTCCACCTAGAGACCCCTCTATAATGTCATGTACACAAAGGCTGCATGGTGAGACATTTGTAGAAGAAGCCTGTCAAAAATCCTACCAATAGGAGTTGTTCCTTCTTGAAGATTGTAGACTACCAGTGCAGCTCGCCACCTTTCTGAATTAAAAAAGGAATGATACACTAGACCAAAGCCAATTACATGCATGTATTCTTGGTCCTACGAGATGTTAAAGACATTGGAGATGAAGGTCAGGGTGATCTCACAACCTTTAACTTGCCTATTCTCAGGCTAGAAAAGATAGTAGCCTAGAACACACGGAACTACAAATTCAACATGGTCACAGTCTATTTCAAAAATCTCTCACAAATAAACTATGTTCATGGTTCCATGACATGTGCGTTCTCCTACCAAAGGGGGAAGAAACACATGTGGATTTACTTCCCAGAGAGCCATTTAAATTGACATGCTAAATTAGGGGGCTGAAGAGAATATAGAACTTGGCAGGAATAAGAAATAGAAGGCCTTGGGGGGATTTAAAGGAATGAAAGTTGAAACATCCTTACATTACCATACCAACTTAGATATTAACACTTAGGCATGCAAAGGAATGAATATTTTGGCAACATGGCAACACTAATGTACCCTTTCATTCAATCGTACTAAATACAACATAGAAGTTGATATGTAACCTGCAATGGACAAGACTTCAACAATAAGAGTGCATGGTTAAGCCACCTCAGATCTCCAAGGATTGTCCTTTCCTTTAAGGAGAAGTCAAGTCATGTGAGATCTAGGTGCTATTAGTCTAGAAATATGTGGCAACTTTCTTCCTCCTCAATCAAAAATTAATTCAACAACCCTTATGAAATGACTCTTTCGTGAGCCATTAATCATGCACATACTTATCTGACATGGAATTAATGGTGTTTATTAATGTATTAATTAATCCAGGCTAGTGATATTGGCATATCTTTTTCTAATAAATGCACCAGACAAGCTGTCCCATAATCTTGATGAGGTGCAAAGGTTGAACACGAGACCCCTTGGTCAATTGCCATGTTGGCAAGAAGATCCACCACTTGATTTGCTTCCCTATAGTAGTGGCTAATCTAAAAATTTTCAAAATTCATTAGAGGCTCAATTGCCTAATGTAAGATGTAATCTATCCTCCAATTAAGGTCTTCCTTTTTTTTGAAAGTGTTTATGATATTCAAGGAATCACCTTGAATCCAGATATTTTCCACCTTATGAGTTATAGCCAATTTACAGGTGCCATCAAAATTTAATTTTAGAAATGGCTCTTTGGGAGGCAACCATTTGATTGAATCTCTCAATGCCTTAGTGGAGGCGGCTATTGGTTTGGTTTGGAGGCTTGAAAGCTTTAATTGATTCTATTCCTTGAGGATTAGACTATCCCAATTGGTGAACCTAGAATTGGAGGAGGAACTGTCTCTTACTCTTACATTGACTATCTCTGAAATTTCCATGGATACATCTTCAATCACCTTTTCCAATAGATGCGTTGTCTTTCTAAAAATTCTAAAGTTTCTCTCCTTCCAAATACCCCAAATGAGTAGAGAAGGACAAACCTCCCATAAACAAGAAAATGTGGATTCTTTATATAGCAATGGCCATCTCTTAAACAAATCCAACAAGGAATAAGGTATGGGGCATTCTAATTGAGTTTACTCATACACAGTTCCATCATGAGAGGCTAAAAGCACAATAAAGTGGTAAATGGTTTATGTCCTCTTCATGTTTGCCACATAGGACACATCTAATATTGGAGGTGATACCAATTTTATGTAATTTGTCCCTAGATAAAATTTTATTATTAATTTCTAGCCATTAGAACGCCCCAACTTTTTGAAGAATATGGCCATTCCAACAGAACTTATATGGCTAATCTAATTTAGTTGAAGTTGGTAGGCATTTGTACCCTTGTTTAAATGAGTACTTCCACGAAGGATCCCTTTTCCATACTACCTCATCAAGTATGCTGGAGACAAAGACCTTTCTATTCACAAGGATCCCTTGGATAATTTCCTTCTGATCCAAAGGAAAATTATAGTTCATGAAGCTTTTACAACTATTTTCTCCCTAAGAGGAACCCTAATCTTGATCCGACTAGTCCTTAACCTTTGAACCTTAGTTTTGTTTAAGAAATATCCTTTCCTCATCTAGGTCTCGTCTTATAGAGAGTGGGTAAAAGAAGGAAGTTGAGTCCACATGTAGGGGAAGTTGCGTGGGCAAAAAAAACTCTCGATAGGAATGGGCACCCAAACCTAAATAGGTACCCATTTACTAAATGTGTACCCATTTAGTAATGGGTGCCCAAGCCTAAACAGGTACCCATTAGTAAAGAGGCACGCATTATAGAATGGGTACCCATTTTGAAAATGTATATAATTTTAAAAAAAGCCCCTGCAAGCTCATTTTCTTCTACAGACCGACAGGGACAATGACATATGAGAATGTGTACACATTGTTGAAGCCTCTACTATCACAAATCTAGTGTGTTTTTTTCCTTCTCACCTCCTCCCACCACCTTGTCAGTTCTGAAGACCTCTAGGTTGGTTTCTTTCTTGTTTTCTATGCATTTTTTATGATGGTAGGTTTAAATTGAAAAATTAGGGTTTAAGTAAAATTATGCTATGTATGGTTTGATAAACCCTAAAATGCTAAGCATAAGTATATACCCTAAAACTATGATCAATAAACAATTATAAACCCTAAACCTGTGATCAATAAACAATTATAAACCCTAAAACTGTGATCAATAAACAACTATAAACCATAAAACTATGAACTTAATAAACCCTAGAAAACTAAACTATAAACTATAAAACTATGAACTTGATAAACCCTAGAAAACTAAACTATAAACCCTAAAAATATGAACTTGATAAACCCTAAAACTAAACTATAAATCTTAAAACTTGAGACACACTACTTATTACATCCCAACCATGCCTTGTTATAGAAACAATAAGTAACATATCTCATAAGGATGAAAATACCATGATCTATGCACAAATAATCAATCATTAGTAACTTATAATCTATTTCTTCATTAAACTTTTTCCATTCCCTACTGCCATTAGCATTTGTCCAGTAATTAGCCATCAAAATACCATACCTCTTTGTCATAACTTCTTCCAACCTAGCACAAGGATGACCAACATTCAAAGGAGAACTTAGGATCTAACCTAGTCTTCCAAAAACATGGAAATAATATAAGTATAGGGGTTCATTTGTTTTGGATTCATTATTCACTTGCATGTTTGGAGTTAGAGAGCTAGAATAAAAGATCAAAAGTTGAAGATAGTAATGTTCTTGAGTTAGATTTATTGTTTTAAAAATAATATTTTAATATTTGGAATGCTTTTTAGAGATTGTATAAGGGGAATGTCGTATTTGGAGAAAGAATAAAGAACTTTGTTCAAATCTTCTTTTAGATTTAGATCTTAAAGTGTTGAGGTAATATTCTTTGTTTCGAGTGATACAAATAAATTAGCATAAAATAAGCCCTTATTGAAAGTTACCATAACTTTTAAATACTTTCAATGTTTACAACATCTAGTCCTAATAGATATAGGAGTGCTTACAACTCAACTCTTGATAGGGTGGGATGATAACCATGCAGAGGTATTTCAATGGAAATGCTCTCTATGTGGTTTATGGATGCCATATTATCCTCTTGAAGTACCTCAATCCTTAAAGCCAGCACCAAACATTCTTAGAACCTTATTCATACTTGAAATCACTCATTCTAAAACAACACAAGTAAGGCTTGAGCACTATGAGACATCAGAAACAACACTCCTTAGTCCTCCTTTAATTTGAATATTCCAAGGTCACGATGTCCACAAAAATGCTATGTTTTCCCTCATGTATCTCATGGAACACTTTCCTTTCAACAATGACCCTTGTCTTGCATATGATAACTCGTTCTCAATGGAACTAACTTCACTAGTTATGGTAGTCATCTAAATGAGAATGTTTATATATGACAACATTATGGGTAAGATAGTCCATTGGCACATAATAAAAAAAGATCATGACCACACTCCCTCATGTCTGCAAATGGTGTTAAGGCACGATATATAATTATAGAAAATCTCCTAACTCAGTTCACAATCCTCAAACCTTCCAAAGAGCTACCTTGGTATGACTTGTATAGGGTTCCATGGATACTCAATCACTAAAATTTCATGGATTTCCTAAAGGCAATCAAATTTCAAGCTATCCAAATCACCTTATCAAAACCTTATCCTCTAGAAACCATGACCATCTCTAACCTAACCTTTTGAATGTTCTCATGATAACCTTTCCTTTCATGCACTCCTAGGGTTTTTTCTTTAAATATATAGTATAATAGTGACCTCTGTTGGTATGGTAGTGAGTGAAACTTCTATGATGCATAATAACGTCACTGATCCAACTATAATACCTTACTGTCCAATGGTTGATAGATGCATGAAATAAATTTACTCATCTACAATAGACCCTAATAATTTTCCACTCATATACTTATTTTTTTGTCACAAGCTTCATCAATTCAGCTACATGTCAAATTCATATAGGCATCCACCTTCTCAATCATAACCCTTCTATCCTCCACTATACATCACACAAAATAACTTATCATAGTATTAATGTGCTTAGTTTGCATGCTAAACATGTAGGGTTCTTTACAAATGATCTAATTTAGCTTTGATAAATCCTAGGTAAGTTGTACATAACATATGAATTAAAATTTTAATAACGTATATCTTGGGGTTTATATCTACATATCTACATATCCTTACCACTTTTTCTCTTTTTATATGCCCCTTCCTTTATTTTCTTCTTCCTCTTATCTTGTTCTATTGAGTACCTTAATATGCACCTATGCTATGCTACCTCATTCTCCTCCTTTGTAGCCTTCTCTTCTTTGCATGTTCCTTTTCTTTATCCTCTTGTGCACTTCATCTTCCACATTGTCCTACTCATTTAACATCCTTTTTACACAGCTTCTTTTCTATGGTCCTTTCATTCTTGGTTCTGAATGCCTCTTCACCTCTTAAGTGTGGCCACTCTCAACCTTGCACTCTCTTACTTTCCTTGGAGTTGTGGTTGTCCTTCTTATACATATTCATTTTTCTCTCATGTTCTAGCCACTGTGCCTTTCTATCTTTGGGCTCAAGAATCTACCCAACTATCTATGGTTCATTTTATCTTTATAACTATCTCATGACCAATTATTCAAATGGTTCAACACTTTCTTCTACTCATTTGTATGTTAGGACCATCTTTCTCCACCCTACTCTTTCCTTTGCATCATGCCCTAGGGAAGCTTGTGCATGCCTTCTATGTGCTCCATTCTTCAGGGCACCTTTGTTTTCCTTAGCCACTCATCCCCAACTACATTTTCACCTTACACTCTTTTCTTCTATGTGCACCTTCCTCTAGTGCCCCGTAATTTTTTCACTCTTGTTCTCTCCCCTTATCCCTCTATTATGGTTAGCTCACTTCAACCTAGGATACTCTTGCATCATGAAGGAATGTGAGGCTAACCAATTTATGTGAGGAAAAATAGCAAATCACATAAATATCCTAGGGTAGATTAATTAAACAACAATAAACAAAGAACCCTATAATGTAGAGTTGGGGGTGATAATTGATAATGTAATAAATACTACAATTGATGTAGAAATTAAATGAATAAAATAAGTTTACCTAGCTATGGATCTTGTGTGGATTTTTTATTATGCTAGGTGTCACAAACTAATTTGTTAATGTATAAGAAAGTCAAGACTTGTCAAATGACTATTGTAGAAGTAAAATATTGACTGTACAATTATATGATTCAATTTCATGAGTGTAGAAATAAACTTGAGGTTGTAGATATGAACTTCTATGATTTTGAGCCTCTATAATATGTTTACCTCTACATATATGACTTGTAATAGCAGACTAGTAGCATTTAGGAACATTATTCACAAGTTTGCTAAGTAGAGACTTCTCCCTTGGTCAAACCCCTAGGTGGGTAGATTTAATATCAATGAACAAAGATTGAAGATTGTAGGTAGTCATGCAATATGCTCCTAGGATTTTGATGCAATGTTGATGTGATAAGACTACTATATATGCACTGAATTTCTTTTGTTCCTTGATAAACCTTAGATCTTCCTAGATGATTCAAATGAATTAGGGTTGCCCCTTAAATACATCACACTAGCATGTAATTTAAATAATTCATACTTTAGTTAGTTTATAACAACTGGTAAGAAATGGAAACATGGATCAATTTTAAAATTTTAAATTTTAACGTTTATGTTTTATATCTACATATCTCTTGAGTCAAATGTAGTAAAAACATAGTACTCTCAACAATCAGGTCCATATTTTTCTTGACTAGTTGAACTTGTGCATAATTTTCAAGTATTAAGCTTTCTATTCATGGATATTTTAAACTTACATTTCTAGATATTAGATTAAGTTTATTTCTAGGTATTTGTTTGTAAGTTTTCAATACATGGATATATTTGTGAGTAAATTTGTAACTTTTTGATATGGATATATATTTGGAAATATAGGTGACATGGATCCAATGGAAGACCAAGCGGTGGATGAATTTTTAATAGATGAAATTATTTTACAAAACCCCCTACCCCATCCACCTGAAAACCCCCCACCCACTCCACCTCCAAATCCCCCACCCACTCTAACTCCAAACCCCCCACCCCCTCCACCTAATGAGGCTGAATTACGACAAAGCATTAATGAAAACATTAATGTAATTGAGGAAAACATTAATTTGATTAATAATCAGCCTCACTTGATACCCCCACATGTAGTACGGTTTCCATCTTCAATGCAAACCATTATTGATTCTGTTAGGTCTATTGATGTAGACCTAGATACATTCTGCCATTAGCGAGAGGAGAGGAGGCAATTCTATGTGGATGGTCTTTCATATAAAGACATGCTTGATCTTCACATTACCAAACAAACATTAGCCCCATTTTTTGTTCACCCCACAACTAATCAACCTATACTTGGAACAAAAAAAAAAGAATATCAATTTAGTGGTGTAGGCTTGAGGCGATCTCAAGACATTTTTGGGAGTGGTGGTGAATGGTGTTTGATCACCCACCACATGCTAATTTTGAGGTACCACTATATTTTTTGAGAAAATAATGGGTGGAGTTTCAATTGGGTCAAAAACCCAATTATTTTGATATTAGACCATTCCAGGGTGTTAGTGGTGGTATGCCACAACACAGGGCAGGGGCACGAATTGATCCCAATCGACTTGTTCTTGCTGTTCCTATGGTTGCTCCTATTTTGCCCATAATTCCTGCACCCATTCAGCACTAGGCAGTGTTGTCGAGATTAGGGGCATTGAGTAGACTCTCGGGTAATCTCACCGAACAATCTGCCCACATGGCAACTAAATTCAATGGTGGAGAGCATCATGGAGGAGTCGGTGCATCTCATCATAGAGCCTCATGCATGTCAGGGGCACATTTGTGTCAAAATTGCAATCAACCATGTTATGGTCCTACTCCTACATCCACATCAGATGCAGCTATAGCAGATGTGGAGTCATACTTGGATCTACTATATTCAGATGATCATCCTACATTGGTACATGGAGGTCACATTTTATTTTGTTTCAAGTGCTTAATTTGAACATATCAAAATTTATATTTAATCATGATTTAAATATATATTGTGAACTATTTGGTGTAGATCTCAAGTCGCTCCAAGGCCTCAACATGATTTGATACACTAAGTTTTGCATCAGTAGCTATAGAGACTGGCATACCTTACGTGGTAAAGCAATATATATTAACCCTAAAACCATATACATGTCTAGTATGTGAAACAAGTGTGTAATTAATTTAACTCTAATATACATGTATGTGAAACATTTTTGTTGCAACGAGGAGGTCACGTGGTAGTTTCTATGTCTGACTGACCACCTGAAGGTGTTGCTTGTAGTGTTCCTCCATCATTGTCTATTATTCCTGAGTATTCCCTGGTGTGTGTTTTCAAAAATTGTACTAAATTTGTACTTTAATTTTTTGAGTTTATATAAATTTATATATGCCCATATATGTAAGTGTAGGATGATAGGAGTGCCATTAGGATAGTGACTAGTCAGGATACTGATCAGGGAGAATTTCAAGAGTCATCCACATATTTTTAGGTCCTAAACTTTGCTAAACTTTCTAAGTCTTTTAATGCTATATAATACAGTTACATGTTTCGGTAAATATTCTAACCTAGATTTCAAACTTGCTTTATTTGAATTTCTAGGAATTAGCAACTCAGACTTTTGGTCTAGAAGCTGAAACAGCTATACCACCTAGACAACAAAATGTGGGAGTAGATGAGCATGATCGCACGGTAATTTATGCACACCTTAAAGCCTAGATTTAAATATTTAATTTCATATTTTTATAAATTCAATCAAGTTTGGTTGCTAACCCATATCTTGAGTGCTAAATATTTGAATATCCAAGAATTAGTAGCTCTGAGACTTTTGGTTTAGGACCAACAGCTATACGATCACCTGGGCAACAAAATGTGGGAGGAGATGTCCAATATCATACGGTAATTTATGCATACATTAGTCTATATTTAAATATTTAATATGAGTATTTTATAAATTAAATTAAATTAAATTAAATCAAATTAAATCAAATTATGAAATTTAAGTTTCATATGCACATGTATGTGTCATGTTTTTAAAAATTTATCTGATTTCAAGTTTCTTTCTCTTCTGTACAGCATGAGGCAGATCCATCTATTTCACAGGGAAGAAAAAGGCCTCTTTCGGATTTGAACTTGAATGATGATCATAGGAAATAGATATTTATTTCATGGACTACATGATGCATTGTTTTATACATATGCCACCAGGACTATGACTACATATGTTGAGCTTGATATTTCATGGACTTAGATATTTTAGTATTTCATGAACTATGATTTGTATTTAATATTTATATGCCGACTATGAGTAGATGTCTTAGTACATTTCATGGGTCCTACCTATATTTTATTATTTCATATATATATATATATATGTTGCAAGTATGAGGTTAACCAGTGATGTCATTGATGTCAACATACTCATATTGCATTGATAAGAAGGATTGGATGAGCTGTGTGCTGAGGATATTGAGAAAATTAGTCTCAATCAGGAACAGTGAAGAACAGTGATAAGAAGAAGGCAAAACTACTCAATGGGTTGAGAATCAGAGGATGCGGATTAAAGGGTTTGTAGATATGAGTCTTGAGATGTTCCAGTTAAGATTTTAGAGGTCCGCATGAAGATCTGAAGAAGTTATGTTCGCTCAAGTAGAACCGGTTCCAGCAGGCTTTTAGTGGTGACAGAGTGTCACATATTGGTCTAGTGAATTCGGGAATTACATTATCTCATTCTACGGATTAGAAGGAGTGTTGAAGAAGTCGGTGTGAATTGACAACTAGATTTGTGAATGATTTGGAGGTCCGAAATAACCATTTTCATTATGAAAGTGAGGACAGACTGTGTTCTTGAAGTTCTGGATGAAGAACAGAAGAATTCCAGTAAGCTAATAAAGTGCGGATGTTCTTGATGACTCAGGAAAGGTTTTGGTGATCTTTGGATTGTGTACAATTCTTATTGGCAGTCCGCATTGAAGTTAGAGTTTGCATTTGAAGAATAACCACAGATATTGGTGTTCTTCTTGAGACAGGCCAACTGGATGTATTACATGTCTTGCGAATGATCTAGTAGATGTTTGCCGACTTAGATGATTGTTCCTAAGTCAATGCCTTGTATAAATAAGGGATTGTGAATTCATTTTGAAGTGTGTCTTGTGGTGATGAGTGTGATATAGCGAAGGGAAGTGCGAAAGGTAGAGCAGGAGTTTTTGGGCTTAAATGCATTGTTTTATACATATGCCACCAGGACTATGACTACATATGTTGAGCTTGATATTTCATGGACTTAGATATTTTAGTATTTCATGAACTATGATTTGTATTTAATATTTATATGCCGACTATGAGTAGATGTCTTAGTACATTTCATGGGTCCTACCTATATTTTATTATTTCATATATATATATATATATATATATATATATATATATATATATGTTGCAAGTATGAGGTTAACCAGTGATGTCATTGATGTCAACATACTCATATTGCATTGATAAGAAGGATTGGATGAGCTGTGTGCTGAGGATATTGAGAAAATTAGTCTCAATCAGGAACAGTGAAGAACAGTGATAAGAAGAAGGCAAAACTACTCAATGGGTTGAGAATCAGAGGATGCGGATTAAAGGGTTTGTAGATATGAGTCTTGAGATGTTCCAGTTAAGATTTTAGAGGTCCGCATGAAGATCTAAAGAAGTTATGTTCGCTCAAGTAGAACCGGTTCCAGCAGGCTTTTAGTGGTGACAGAGTGTCACATATTGGTCTAGTGAATTCTGGAATTACATTATCTCATTCTACGGATTAGAAGGAGTGTTGAAGAAGTCGGTGTGAATTGACAACTAGATTTGTGAATGATTTGGAGGTCCGGAATAACCATTTTCATTATGAAAGTGAGGACAGATTGTGTTCTTGAAGTTCTGGATGAAGAACAGAAGAATTCCAGTAAGCTAATAAAGTGCGGATGTTCTTGATGACTCAGGAAAGGTTTTGGTGATCTTTGGATTGTGTACAATTCTTATTGGCAGTCCGCATTGAAGTTAGAGTTTGCATTTGAAGAATAACCACAGATATTGGTGTTCTTCTTGAGACAGGCCAACTGGATGTATTACATGTCTTGTGAATGATCTAGTAGATGTTTGCCGACTTAGATGATTGTTCCTAAGTCAATGCCTTGTATAAATAAGGGATTGTGAATTCATTTTGAAGTGTGTCTTGTGGTGATGAGTGTGATATAGCGAAGGGAAGTGCGAAAGGTAGAGCAGGAGTTTTTGGGCTTAAATGGAACTGATCCAGGCATGGTAAAGATGTCATTCTCCAGTTCAAATTTGTAATACTTGTTACTTTGTAGACAGTGTGTCTCTTGTAGGCAGTGTGCCTCTTGTGAGTAGTGTGCTCAGGTAGTGAGCCCTAATTGGCATGTGCCATCCATTTTTCTTATTCTTCTAACAGAGAATAATCCTTGGGTTAATCACCCCATGGTTTTTTCCCTTAACCGGGTTTTCCACGTCAAAATCTTGGTGTCTCATGTGTTGATGTGTATCTGCTCTGATGTTTATGCCTTATGCTTTCATGAATGATTAATTGCTATGCTATTGATTAACAAAGTGGATTTAAGTGTTTGAACTGAAAGTGAATTAAGGATAACTGATTCACCCCCCCCCTCTCAGTTATCAACAATTGGTATTAGAGCCAAGTTCCTCTAAAAGGAGCTTAACCACTTGAGGAGATCCAGGATGTCATCATACAAGAAGGACAGTCTAAAGTTTGATGGAACCAACTTCACTCTTTGGAAAGGCCACATGAAATGTCACTTGGAGTGTATGGGAAAGGCGTACTTATCCATAGTCACAAAAGCATATACACCTCCACAGGGTGGTCTGACAACTCTCAATGAAATCACAGATGTTGAAAACAATCTACAGACTAAAGAGGCTCTTCTAAGTGCATTAACTGACTAAGTCAGAGCTCTCAAATGTTATTGACCTACCAACTACCTATGAGATCTAGATTAAACTGGAACTTCTGCATGAAGGAGATGAGTTTGTTAAGAGTGCAAGGTTGCAGAGTCTCAAAGGAAAATTTGAAAGATTGAAGATGAGAGATGATGAAAATATCACTACCTTTATGCCAAGAGTAAATGAGCTGGTGTGTGGAATTAGGAATGTTCGTGGAGTTTTGGATGAAAATGAGATTGTTTGCAAAATTCTCAGATCCCTTCCTACTGCCTACAAAATCAAGGTTGCTCCCATTGATGAATTTAGAGCCCATACAACTGTCACAAGAGACCAATCGGATGGCAAACTGGCTGCATTTTAAATGACCGAGTTTGGAGATGATCCCCCCAAGACTGAATCTACATTCAAAGCCAGTGCCTAAGTGAAAGGCAAACAAAGATTTGATCCGGGAGAAAACTCTTCAAGGAAGCTGTCATGGTATGATCAAGCAAGAAAAGACATGGAAGAGGAAGAAGTAGAAACAACTCAACTTGAAGCCCTCATTGCAAAAAGACTGCCAAGGGGATCCGGTAAGTATGAAAGAAAATTACCCTTTAAATGCTTCAACTGCAATAAGATTGGTCACTTTGCTTCAAGATGTCCAGAAAGATCCACAAGATCAAATTCTAACAGACAAAGGTTCCAAAAGAATTGTTATTATGTTCATGAAGAAGCTAATAATGAAGGAGTAATAGATGATGAATCAAAGATAGGAGACAAATTTGGAAATGAATGGGTGTTCATTGCCATCAAGGAAGAAGATCTAATATTCCCTAAATCTATCAATCATAAGGTTATAGAAAGAGCTTTGGCTGCCAAAGTTGAAGAAAAGGATGATTGGGATATTGATAGTGGATGCTCTCACCATATGACAGGTGACAAGAACAAGTTCTTAGATTTGGAAAGGTATGAAGGAGGAATGGTAAAGTTTGGTGACAATTCATCTGGTAGAATCAGAGGTAGGGGAACTATCTCTTTTGATGGAAATAACAAAACCGGTAATGTACTGTATGTTGAAAGATTGAAGCACAATCTTCTCAGTGTTGGTCAGTTGGTGGACAAAGGCTATAATCTCTGGTTCAAGAATAGAAGATATAGGATCTTTGAAAGCTCCAGAACTGAGATTGCATCTGGTACTCAAACAAAAGGTAATATCTTCCATCTAGTTGGTACTAATAAAAGTTTTTTGTTTGTTCAAGCGGATCAAAGTTGGTTATGGCATAGAAGGATGTGTCATATAAATTTTGATAACATCATCAAGATAAGTAATACTCAGGCTGTAAGAGATCTTCCAAAGTTGATAAAACCTACAAATAGTTTGTACAAAGAATGTCAGCTAGGTAAATAGAGCAGAGTCTCATTTAAAAGCAAGGATTAGTCCTCTACCGGATTATTGGAATTAGTTCATACTGATCTATGTGGTCCGACAAGAATCAAGAGTATGCAAGGTGATAGATATTTCATGTTACTGATTGGTGACCATTCCCAGATGATGTGGGTTACCTTTTTGAAAGAGAAATCAGAAGCTTTTGAGAAGTTCAAAATCTTCAAGTCTATGGTAGAGAATCAAACCAGATTGAAACTGAAATGTCTAAGGTCTGATAGAGGTGGTGAATTCACATCCGGTGAATTCATAAACTTTTGTGAGAAGCATGGTATAAAGAGACAGTTGTCAGCTCCTAGGACTCCACAGCAGAATGGAGTAGTTGAAAGAAAGAACCAGACCATCCAAGACAATGATGATGGAAGCAAATGTTCCCCAGATGTTTTGGAAAGAAGCTGTCAGCACTGCAGTCTACACTCTCAATCGAGTTCAAATCAGAAACAATACTGGTAAGACTCCTTATGAACTGTGGTTTGGCATCACTCCTACTATGAGATATTTCAGAGTATTTGGTAGCAAGTGTTACATTAAAAGAGATGAAGATCTAGGAAAGTTTGATGCTAGAAGTGATGAAGGAATTTTCTTGGGTTACTCCACTCAAAGCAAAGCATACCGATGTTACAATAAGAGACTGAGAAAGATGATAGAAAGTACAAATGTGAAGGTTGATGAAGGTATTGAGAAGCCCTCAAGATTTTATGAGTATGATGAAGATGATCAGAATGATGTTCTGGTTCAAGGTGCTCCATCCTCTCCTGAAAGTCAGATTCAGACTGATTCGGTAAGGGTAAATGCAAGAAGTTGTGTCCACTTAAGGTGGAAGTTTCAGAGTTAGAAAAAAATCCGAAATCGGGTTAACCAAAACGGGATCCCGCTTTTTAAAAACAGGATCCCGTTTTGCTTCGGAATCCCGAGCCAAAAGTGGGATCCCGTTTTCAAGAAACGGGATCCCGTTTTGAGTTTCATAAAAGGTTAATATTTTAACCTTTATAAAACGGGATCCCATTTTATAAAGGTTAAAATATTAACCTTTTATGAAACGGGATCCCGTTTTAAAACGGGATCCCGTTATTTAAAATTTGAATTTTAAGCTCGGGTTTTGCTTTGTAACCCGATTCGGGAAATGCTTTGCGGACCCGAACCTGACCTCTGGACCAGGTTTGACCTGCAACTTGAAGGTCCTGTCAATGTCACAACAAAATAGTGACTTTGGGCATATATCTGAAGGTCTATTTTGCAGAATATTTTGACGAAATTAAAACCCATTATAGATGAGACAGTGTAGATTCTAAATATGTAATTTTTTTTACAATTGGATTATTTTTTCTATTTTTTAATCAATTTCTGATGAAATAGGTCCATAAACTTGAATTATTAGGGTTTTTTAGTATTTTAATAACTTTTTATTAACATATTTTTTTGTAAAAAAAATTGTAGGAAAATGTACTTTAGACAATTCTTTTCAATTTAAAAAAAAAAAATTTCAAAAAATGTTAAGTTTAGGTCATCTTATGCGTGACGTACATGATGATTTTTTAAAAGACCAAAAATGGCCAATAAAAAATTAATGAAAAAAAATATATTCAATAAAAAATTACAAAAAAATATGGAAAACGTGCTTCAGTGAGTTACAAATCTTTTCCCAAAAGGATTTTAAAAAATATGATTATTTAGGTCAAAATATGGATGATGTACACGTACATGGTATAGTAAAAAAAAAGTGACTTTTAAACAGTGGTTTTTAGAAACACCTATTCAAAATCACTTTCTATCATCTGGGTATTGAAAAAAATTACATATTTGGAAACTAGATTCTGAGTACTACATTTCATATTTAGTGACTTTTTCCAAGATTCCACCGTTAAGTGCTTCAAATTTTTAGGTCAAATGTGACAAATTCTGAAAATCAGGGAAAACACTTCCACTTTTTGGCCAATAAGTGGACACAACTTCTTGCACACACCCGTAAATCAAGAAGAAGAGACAGGTCTGAATGAGCATGATCAAGAAGCAGAAGTGCAAGAAACTCCTAAAGTTCTAAGGTATGTAAGATTGAACCACTCTGAAGATCAGATCATAGGTGACAAAAGCAAAGGTGTGCAAACTAGAAGGAATGTTGCTCAAAATTTAGATGAATGTTGTCTGATTTCAAAGATTGAACCTAAGACAATAAATAAAGCATGCAATGATGAATATTGGACAAAAGCAATGGAAGAAGAATTAATGCAAATTGATAAAAATCACACTTGGGATCTTGTTTCTAGACCTAGAAACAAGAATGTGATTGGAACCAAATGGGTCTTCCAGAACAAACTAAATGAAGTTGGTGAAGTAATCAGAAATAAGGCTAGATTAGTCTGCAAAGGCTACTCTCAAATAGAAGGGATTGATTTTGAGGAAACCTTTGCTCCGGTCGCAAGAATTGAAGTAGTCAGACTATTTCTTGCATTTGCTGCCTTCAAAGATTTCAAAGTGTATCAGATGGATGTCAAATCTGCTTTCCTGAATGGTGACCTAGAAGAAGAGGTGTACATTGAACAACTAGATGGATTTCAGTTATCTGAGCATGGTGATATGGTCTACAAATTAAAGAAGGCACTGTATGGTCTAAAGCAAGCCCCAAGAGCATGGTATGAGAGGCTAGACAAACATCTTTTGAAGATTGGTTTCAACAAAGGTACTGTTGATAGTAACCTATATTTCCAAATTGATCATGAAAACATCTTGATTGTTGAAGTATTTGTTGATGATATCATCTTTGGAGGAATAGACAGTATGTGTAAAACCTTTGCAAACCAAATGAAAAGTGAGTTTGAAATATCAATGCTCGGTGAAATGAATTTCTTCTTGGGTCTGCAAATTACTTAGACAGAGAAAGGAATCTTTATCTCTTAGACCAAATATGTGAAAGAACTATTGAAGAAATTTGGAATGGAAGATTCAAAGCCAATCAACACTCCCATGGCTACCGGATGTAAGTTGAGAAAAGATGATGACTCTCCTAAGATAGATCAAACAAAGTATAGATCAATGATTGGTGGATTACTGTATCTCACTCAGACTAGACCAGATATAATGCAGGCTATTGGTCTTGTGGCGAGATTCCAGGCTGATTCCAGAGAATCTCATATCATGGCAATCAAAAGAATTTTTAGGTACTTGAAAGGAATAGTTGAGTATGGCCTATGGTATCCCAAAGATCATGACTTTTCTCTTCATGCATATACAGATGCAGATTGGGTAGGAGATGTGGATGATAGGAAGAGTACAAGTGGAGGAGCATTCTTTTTGGGAATAAGGTTGGTTTCTTGGCTAAGCAAGAAACAAGAAGCAATATCCCTGTCTACAATAGAAGCAGAATACATTGCAGCAGTAGGTAGTTGCACTCAACTTTTGTGGATGAAGAAGATGCCAAGAGATATTCAAGTAGAATATGAGGAGCTTATCACAATTTTTTGTGATAATTCAAGTGCAATAAATATTTCTAAGAATCTGGTATTGCATTGTAAGACCATGCATATATCTATCAAATTTCACTTTTTGAGAGAACAAGTGAACAAGGGTGAAGTCAGATTGGAGTATGTGCCCTCCAAGGATCATCTTGCAGATATTTTTACTAAACCTCTTCCCAAGGACTCTTTTGAGTATCTCAGGGAGAAGTTAGGGGTCATGCCCCCTCCGGTGATGAACTAGGATGCACTGATGTGCGTCAGTCTGATGGATATCACAATCATATCTTGTGATCTGGATTGATGATGGGGAGATGCTACTAAGGGGGAGCAGGTAGTATGATTCTGATGTGTTAGAATTGCAAGTATGAGCCCTTTGCCATTGATGTCAAAGGGGGAGAGAAGACATGTGAAAAACAAGTGGTTGATGATCAAAGGGGGAGTAGTAAAGGAAGAGAAGACATGTGAAGAGTTGATGATGATAGGGGGAGCTGTGACAGAAAGGAGAAGTTCTTGTCTTGATGGTTTTTCACATCATATGTTGCCATCAATGACAAAGGGGGAGATTGTTGCAAGTATGAGGTTAACCAGTGTTGGCACTGATGTCAACATACTCATATTGCATTGATAAGAAGGATTGGATGAGCTGTGTGCTGAGGATATTGAGAAAATTAGTCTCAATCAAGAACAGTGAAGAACAATGATAAGAAGAAGGCAAAACTACTCAATGGGTTGAGAATCAGAGGATGCGGATTAAAGGGGTTGTAGATATGAGTCTTGAGATGTTCTAGTTAAGATTTTAGAGGTCCGCATGAAGATTTAAAGAAGTTATGTTTGCTCAAGTAGAACCGGTTCCGGCAGGCATTCAGTGGTGACAGAGTGTCACAGATTGGTCCAGTGAGTTCTGGAATTACATTATCTCATTCTACGGATTGGAAGGAGTGTTGAAGAAGTCAGTGTGAAGTGACAACTAGATTTGTGAATGATTTGGAGGTCCAAAATAACCTTTTTCATTATGATAGTGAGGACAGACTGTGTTCTTGAAGTTCCGGATGAAGAACAGAAGAATTCCAGTAAGCTGATAAAGTGCGGATGTTCTTGATGACTCAGGAAAGGTTTTGGTGATCTTTGGATCATATAGAATTCTTATTGGCTCCACATTGAAGTTAGAGTTTGCATTTGAAGAATAACCACATATATTGGTGTTCTTCCTGAGACAGGCCGACCAGATGTATTACACGTCTTGTGAATGACCTTGTAGATGTTTGCCGACTTAGATGATTGTTCCTAAGTCGATGCCTTGTATAAATAAGGGATTGTGAATTCATTTTGAAGTGTGTCTTGTGGTGATGAGTGTGATATAGTGAAGGGAAGTGCAAAAGGCAGAGTAAGAGTTTTTGGGCTTAAATGGAACTGATCTAGGCATGGTAAAGATGTCATTCTCCAGTTCAAGTTTGTAATACTTGTTACTTTGTAGACAGTGTGTCTCTTGTAGGCAGTGTACCTCTTGTGAGTAGTGTGCTCGGGTAGTGAGCCCTAATTGGCATGTGCCATCCACTTTTCTTATTCTTCTAATAGAGAATAATCCTTAGGTTAATCACCCCATGGTTTTTTTCCTTAACCGGGTTTTCCACGTCAAAATCTTGGTGTCTCATGTGTTGATGTGTATTTGCTCTGATGTTTATGCCTTATGCTTTCATGAATGATTAATTGCTATGCTATTGATTAACAAAGTGGATTTAAGTGTTTGAACTGAAAGTGAATTAAGGATAACTGATTCACCCCCCCTCTCAGTTATCAACTATATATATATATATGCTTGTACATTTATGTATGTTAGATCTAGTATGTTTATGCTTTATTGTTCACTTCTAGATTATATTATCGAGACATGTTAGAATCTCTAATACATTTTTGAATTTAAAATGAAAAACTATCTAATGTGTTTAAAATAGTTCTAGTATGCACGAATATCCATGTATTTTTCTATGTATGGATGGACCATGAATTTTTCTATGTACCATGCTAACATAAAATTTTTTGATGTAGACCCTCCTTTGGATCCTTTCAATTTTTCATATGATGTATCCTTAAGTGATTGCACATAATACATTCGTATACATATTAATATTAAGAAAATACATGGTTTAGACATACATGAGGATGTACCTAATGATATATTCATGATGATAATAATACACTTCTCAATCCAATCAAATTTAAAATTCAATACATAAAATAAGCCTACATATATGGTAAATTTTAGAATAATTTTAAAACACAATCTTAAATTACATTAACTCTTATAGATAAAAGGGAGATAAACTTTGGGCATAAGTTCATGAGCATGCAACTCCCTCACTTGATGAGGCTAACTATATGAAAGTAAATGGTGAAGGTCTTCATAATGGTCACCAATAAATTGGTCTTATTCACTATAACTCACCCTACATGTTGAAGTTACACAAAAATAAATGAGAAACCAAGTAATACAACATCTAAAGTAGTACTTTTAGATCATAACATTTTGTATCCCTACATCCCACTCTTGTTCATGTGAGTACACTTCATCATAACATGGATAAAACCCATTGAGAGAATTAATTTTAATAGTGACATATATTTTGAGTATATTATAGACACACTTGATGGGGGATGACTTCATTGCTTCCATATCATCATCTATATTTATTATCACTTGTCATTTTTGGTTCTTTCACTTTTCCTTAGTGGTGCATGCTAGAACACAAATAACTTGAACATGTGTTGTGTTGTTCATGTCACTTCTTCTTTGTGTTTCATATCATTTCTAATTTATTATTTTATTATGCATATGTGTTGTGATCCTCCTTCCTTATTCATCCATTTACATTGTGTGTCCTTACACTATGGCTTCTTATTTATCCCATGTTTGTTGAGTTTATCAATTCTCATTTTCACCTTCTATATTTGGACTCATGCTTTGTTTCCACACTTCAAGGGTATCTTTTTTAAATTGCTCTTATGATTAGTAACTATGCTTTCTTGTGTGTCATGTTTAGTTCCTACGTATCCAAATATTAATATAAAACCATAGACATTGAGGCCCATTTTTCCTATGTGCTAATGTGCATGAAAATCCAATGGAACAATAAAAATAAATAAGGATCAATAATGTGCCTGCCCAAAGAGGCCAAAGGAAAGATGCATGTTGCCTCAATTTGCCCCTAATCATAATCATCTTAAAAAAAAATTGCAGGAGTTCACAATACAATACAAAGACTTAGGCATGAAGAAAACATTTTAAAGGTTTCACATGTGCTAATCTAACTAAGATAGACTACCAAAGATGTTGAATATGATAACATAGGGGTTTGATATGAAAATTACAACTAGGGGAAATCATATGAGAAGCCTATATACAAATGAATATTTTAAAGTGATAATAAACAAGGCCATTAAGCAACTACTATGGGAAACAAATCATATTTAGAACAAAAATTAAAGAAGTGAACCTTTTGAATTTTCAAGAGTCGATCACAAATTCAAAAGGAATTAGGGCATGTTGTGCAAGCCATAATAAGTTAAAATGATACACCATTAGAAGAAACCATCATTTAGAGTAAATGTCATAAAGGATATCCATGCAAAATGGGGAATCCACTAATTTATGTTATGATGTAAGATGAGATATTACATGTATTCGTAGTTACATCTACAAGTAATTATGTAGTAAGTGTAAGTTTTTTCCTAGATATATGTGCATCAAGTGATAAAAATCTTGTTTCTATTTCATGATCCTCAATACGAGAATCTTAAAATATTTCATTTTCATTAGTATCCATGTTAGGGTTTAGATGAGAATGCCTTTGCAAAGGAAGATTAGGGTTTCAAGTAGATTATGGCATAATCAACACAAAATGGCTACTATAGAGATTAGGAGAAAAATAATACTCCATTTTACATAGAAATATCATAAAAAAGTCTCAAATTTAAAAATATAGATTAGGAGAAAAATAACAATGAACCAATAGCACCACTATACATAGAGCTCAAAAAATTATGCAATTTGAATTTGAAAGAATATATTGAAGACACAAAATATCAAGATACAATGCAACTATAGTGCTCATGATGAAACATATGAGTATCTATACAATTAGCTCGTTGGTCCATTATTAGTTTGACAAGACTACAAAATTGATCTAGCATTTACATTATGATGAAATCTTGTAGTTGTAATCATGGAGATATCTACTTGTAGGGTACACCTACAAAAAATAATGAATATACAAGTAAATGAGAATGAAAAAATATATATACCAAAAACACAAAACATTGATGCAATATGTAACTAGATAACACAAAGGATGGCTTAAGGGGATGTAAGTGGATGGCATAAGGGGAGCTAAGAGGATGTATTAAGGGGATATATAAGAGGATGGCTTAAGGGGAGATAAGAGGATGGCTTAAGGAGATGTAAGAGGATGGCTTAAGGGGAGCAAAGATGATGTATTAAGGGGATACATAAGAGGATGGCTTTAGGAGATGTAAGAGGATGGCTTAAGAAGAGATGTACATGAGTCAATTTACAAATTCAATAAGATAAAACTTGATAGCTTAAGGGGATGTAAGAGGATGGATTAAGGGGACCTAAGAGGATGTCTTAAGGGGATACATAAGAGGATGGCTTAAGGGGATGTAAGAGGATGGCTTAAGGGGACCTAAGAAGATGTCTTAAGGGGATACATAAGAGGATAGATTAAGGGGAGATATACACGAGTCAATTTACAAATTAAATAAGATAAACTTGATGGCTTAATGGGATGTAAGAGGATGGAAAAATTACCTAATGTGTTCACATTTTAGTTGAAGAATACAAAATTGACCTCACATATTTGTATGGTGAAAACTTCTATTTACAATCATCCAAATATCTACTTGTAGGGTACACCTGCAAAAATAATGTTCAAATGTACAAGTAAATCAACTATATATTTACATGAGTCGATACAAATTTTAAGATAAAGGGAATAATATAGAAGGTGAAATGAGAATGAAAGAATATATACTAAAAACACAAAACATTAATCCAATATATAACTAGATAACATGTTGAATATGAAATATACAAGTATATATACAATTACCTAATGCGTTCACATTTTAGTTGAAGAATACAAAATTGACCTTACATATTTGTATGGTGAAAACTTCTATTAACAATCATCCAAATATCTACTTATAGGATACACCTACAAAAATAATCTTCAAATGTACAAGTAAATTAACTATATATTTAGATGAGTCGATACAAATTTTAAGATAAATGGAATAATATAGAAAGTGAAATGAGAATGAAAGAATATATACCAAAAACATGAAACATACCTAGAAAATTATTCCATTGTACCATCTGCATCCGAGTCTCTTTTTTGTAATGTATCTATAATTGACTCATGTTCTTGCATAGAAAGTGTCCATAACTATTTATTAGTAGGTTTCCCTTGATATATGACTAGATTTATATTTGATGCCACAAGCAAATGTGAGTAGTGTATGATCTTCTTATGTGTTTCATAATCGGCAAACCATTCTTCCTTATTAGATATTTTCATAGCCATGTGCCAACAACAACCATAGAACCTGTTGGATACTCAGAGTTATCATCACCTTCTCTAGGATGTAACAACTTCTATTTTGTCTCAACACATCGAGCCAACCAATACTCAGTTTCCTCTTCATTTCCCTCAGGTACAACAACAACATACACATGTCCTACAAAAAAAATTTATTTAATTCAATAAAGTGTGTCATACATATCTAAATCACATAAATATGTACGTGCATACATATATAATTAATTATATAGATTACAAAAAAATGTAATAAAAAATATTAAAAATTAAAGTACCTTCTTGTACAAGGTCTGAAACACGATCATAGTCATCTGATGCAAACATTTGATTATCATCTTCAATTGTTGTTTCAAGTTGATCATGTGTTTCTGTAGGTGTCAAGGATCTTTGTTTTCATTCTTCAACCCATTCTGTATTTTCACATTCTCCCCAATCACCTGTAATACAAAATTGACAAAAGCATGCAAGCTCCCTAGTCCATACAGTCCATGTGCTTGCATTTGAACTCTTAAATGAATGTCATTTTGTTGATCTAGTTATTGTCTCACAATCAAGTCGAGTAGGAATATTCTCTTCTTCAACTAACTAAAAGAATCATCAAATTGTAGAGTTCTCACTTGATCACGTAGATAATTTTTCATTACAAATCCACAATTGCACATGCATCTCCAAATTTTTCTGTGTCATCAAATTTTAGTTACTCTCTAGCAAGAGCTCTTTGCACACATGCTCCATCCCCATCATGTTCTCCTTTACTATGTCTAGCTTCAAAAAAGCTCCACATATGTTGGATATTGTTTTCTTTGTGCTCCCTACATAGCCAATAAAACATTCTTGCATTTTTGAATTGCCTTGTATAGTTATTTGACCATATGAAATGTTGTGTCATTTGGATTTCTCTTTCTTTTAAACTTTCATAATTTTTTTTGAAACAATATTGCACAAACTTTGAAGAGTGTAACCAGTTATCACTCAAATAGAAATGATACTCCCTCAAAAATTTTCTATTATCTTCTATACTATCATCTGCATATCTATATACAATATGAATAAATATGGTCACTTGCACTGAATTATAATACTGAGATTGAATTTTCTCTTGTGGAGCAAGAGTATAGTTTTCTACAAAGTCAACCACTAATAGGATAGTTCCAATTGGAAATGTGTTTTTACATGTACAAAATTGTCCATCAAGCCACTGAGCATATTGGGAGTGTTTGACATATTTGGATACAATATTATCCTTAAAATCTTTGATGTTCATGCATGCATGCAAATTTTTTCTATGACTAACTCGCAACGCTTTCCAATTTTTCCATCCTTTAAAGAATATTCAACATTCTTGAATATTTTCACATCCACTAATTGTTGTCCAAATTGACGTGAGATATGTTCATGCATTCATTCTCCTAACAATGAAAAGTTGCCACATCTATTGTATTGTCCAGAAATACATGCTTTTGAATAAAATAAGTTTCCATTAGATGTCTCACAAAACAAACTTGATACAAACTCTTTAATTGTTTGAGGTGGCATATTAATACCACATTACTCAATAATTTTGTTAGTATGCAAAGTAGAATGTATATATTGAAAATCATCATAATAATAACGAATTTAAACATGAGTTTTACAACAACAAGAGATACATTGTTTATTAATTTTCATACACCAAGGTTTACATTTCTTGAAAGATCTTTGACTTATGGTAATATTAAATGGTACTAACACTGAATCATCTAAGAATTTTTTATACAATTTAGTTTGAGTCATGTCTAATAGATGTTTTGGATGAGGATCATGAATTTTGGACCCCACTCTTAATTTTAAAACATCTCTAACATTAGATGATACCATTGTATTATCATGCCAATATTTTTCAATTAAAAATTTGATTTCACTATTTAATTTCATGTCATACCTTGGGAGTCTACCACTAAAACTCCAACATTTGTTAATTGGAATATTTTCAATAGATTCTCTTCTCTTTGCTGCTATTCTCAAAGTTTTAGGATTTATATTTAGAAATTCACTAGTCTTACTTATCATTCTTTTATTCGAAAATAATTTATTCACTAAAGTAGTTATTATAGCTCTTCGCATTGCATTGCTATCTTTAGTTTGACTCTTTCTACCAATAGAATCAATAGCATTAGTAACACTAGGTAAAACTTGTTTCATTGATTCATCTTTCTTTTTAGGTTTTCCAAAAATCCCTAACTTTTTCATTACTTTTTGCAATTTCCACATTTTCATCAATTGCATCATGAGTTGACATCAAAATCTAAGAGTTTTTCTATAAAAATACATTCTATATAATCTATTTGCATGGGTTCTCATTTGTCTCCAAGAAATATTACCAAGAAGATTATCCAGGACATTTCTTTCAATCTTAAAAAAAAATATTTTTATTTTCACTCATATAAGAGATTTCGTTCTCATTTCCTCTTTCCATATTTTCAGTAGTGTAATTGAGCTCATCATTGGTATATCCAACTTCATTTAATTAACTAATTTGATCAATATCATCGATAGGTGGGTTTGAAGACATACCTGGATTTGTTTCTATAGTCACGTTTTCCATATCATTGAAACATGGCTTTGAAGACATACTTGGATTTGTTTGTATAGTCGCATTTTCTATATCATTAAAAGTTGGGTTTGAAGACATACATGCATTTGCTTCTATAGTTACATTTTCTTCCAACTTCACCATTTCCACATTTTCATCATCTACAGTCATCCCATCCTTTATAGTCTCTTGAATGACTTTCTCTTCAATAGTCATGGAACTAGATGCTTCAATATTCATCTCTTGAATCCTTCTTCTTCTATCTCTTTGCCTTTTTGCTTCCTTCTCTCTATTTGCTTCAATTTCTTGAGGTGTCATGACCCTCTTTGTTTTTCTTTTCGACGTTGATTTGATCCCATGATTACCAAACCCTCTTGATAAAATAACAAATGATATTTAATCCAATTTCATATTGATGTACTTCTTTGAAATTTTGAAGTACAAGTAGATGTAGATCCTTTGTTGCATAGATTTTGAAGTAAAAGTAGATGTAAAAAACTAAAACTTTTTTTTATTCCTCTTGAAAATAGCTCCTGCACTTGATCCCACCTGAAAATTGTTCATATGATTGATTCCTTTCAAAATCTGAATAGAATATGATATGCCAAGAGATTCCACAAGACACTTGTAAGTAAAAAAATGTAGAAAATATCGTTGTTGGCCTGTACATCAGACCTGCAAGTTGCAGGGATACTGTCATAGTACATTTTTCCCTAATGATGGGAAATAATGGATATAAATGAAATAGGTACCTGTTTTAAAATAGGTACCCATTCATCAACATAACGGGTACCCATTATAAAATGGGTACCCATTCTTAAAAATAATGGATACCCATTTTATAATGGGTACCTGTTATATAACATGTACCCGTTTTAGAATGGGTACCCATTCTAAGAAATTTGAAATGGCCAACCACCTTTTCCCTTTCCTTTGGTTTAGTTTTAGGCTCGGGAAAGACATGGGTAGCCGACCTTGAGCCTTGGACCTACAACTTTTTTTCTAAGTACAGAACAAGAGGAAAGACTAAGTTTACCTATATGGCTGATGACATTTTTTTCTGAATTTTTTTATAAAATTAAAACCCATTACAGATGACAATGTCTAGTTTTCAAATATATAATTTTTTTATTGGACTTATTTTTCTATTGATTATTTATTTTATGAGCAAACTGGTCCAAAAACTTGAAATGACAGGTGTTTGTATTTTTTTAATAACTTTTAATTTTTAAAGTTTTTTGAAAAAAAAATTATAAGTCATCAATCTACATATCATTCATTACAAAATGAAAAAAAAAAATTATTTTATGATTAGTTTTGCTCAAATTATGTTGGTTGTAGACGAGGGTTTTCGAAAACAACAATTAGGGCAAATGAAAAATTAATAAAAAAAAATATCCTCATCAAACTTCACTGTACTACACATCTTTCCCCAAAAGGATTTATAAAAATACTTTTATTTAGGTCAAATTATGCTGGTTGTACACATGCATGGTATGGTTAAAAAAAGTGAGTTTTAAATAGTGGTTTTTAGAAATGCCTATTGAAAAACAATTTTTATCATCTGGGTATTAAAATAAATTACATATTTAGAAACTAGACTCCGAGTACTACATTTCATATTACTAACTTTTTAAAGATTCTATCTTTAAGTGCCTCAAATGTTTAGGTCAAATGTGAAAAATTCTGAAAATCAAGGAAAACACTTCCACTTTTTGGCCAAAAAGTGGACCCAACTTCTTTCACTAACCTAAGTATTGAGCATCCATTCCATGAATCATCCCAAAAATCCATGTTACTGTCATCATGGACAATCCATGATAGATGAAGACCTATTAATTCCTAGCTGCCAGTAATGAAGTTCCACATACTTAATCCTTTGAGAGGGTTTTTATTGTGAAAATTCTCTCTTTACTTATTATCTAGGTATTTATCTTGCATTAGCCTAACCCATCTTGCCTTAGGTTTAGCATAAATGTTCCAGGCTAGTATGGCTCCCATCACTTCGTTTGGAGTCTTAGGTTAAGAATACCTACCCCACCTTTGCTCTTTGCCTGGAAGACCTTCTCCTAGGCCATAAGGTGTATCTTCCATTTTCTGAACGTCCCCTACCATAAAAATTGTCTTAGTGATTTCTCCACGTTCTTAATTACACCTTTGGGTACTTTGAGTTCTAAAAACATATAAATTAGAACTGCTGCAATCACTACTTTGAGCATAGTTATTCTTCGTGCCAATGAGAGCCACTTCCCCTTCCATGATCCAATCTTATTCTAAATATTTTGAAGCATTTGCGACCACAGTTGCAATTTATTCATTCCTTTGAACATTGATACTCCCAGATAGCTGCTAGGTAGAGTGTCAATTCTAAAATTAAGAATTTTGATAATACATTTTTGTACCTCTAGGTCTGTGTGAAAGAGGAATACCTTTGATTTGGAGGGATTAACTTCCTACCCTAACACTACACAATACATGTTGATGGTGTCTTTGATAACTCTAGCTTTGTCAACTGTGGCCGCCTTGAACAATATGGTGTCATCTACAAAGAGAGCATGTGTGAATGAATCTTCCATCCCTCCTATCTAAATACCTTTCCATAGTCACTTGTAGTTAGATTCCTTAATTGCCCATGTGAGAGCTTCAGCCATAAGTATAAAGATGTATGTGAAAATTGGATCTCCTTGATGTAGTCCCCTCATTGCCTCAAAAAAATCCACTTGAACTCCATTTACCAGGACTGTGAAAGACGTTCTTGATATGTAAGTTGCCACCCACTTGCACCACTAATAGGAGAATCCAAGCTTAGCAAGGACGTCTAAGAGAGAACCCCTATCAACTTTGTCATAAGTTTTATCCATGTCTAGCTTCACTACCATTGAAGACATTCTTTTTATATTGAATTGAATGGAGTAGTTCATGTGTCACGATAGCCCCCTCTGCCATGTCTCTACTAGGGATGAATCCACCTTGTTCTTCTGAGATGATACTTGGAATTATTATGGCCAACCTCATTACCATAGCTTTTGTAACTATTTTGTAGACCATGTTACAGAGAGATATAGGTTGATATTCTTTAAAGGAAGATGGTGTCTTCACTTTTGGAATAAGAGTAATGGTTGTTCTCTTGAATTATTTAAAATATTTTTATTTTTATAGGCCTCTTCCACAAAAAGGAACGCCTCCTTGCCAACTATGTCCAACAATTTTGGATGAAGGAACCTGTGAAGCAGTCTGATCCCGGGGATTTTTCCCTTGGCATGGCAAATACTGTAGCGTTGACTTCTTCCATTGTGAAGGATTTTAATAATGAAACATTATGTTCATCTTTGACTAATTTGGGAACATTGAAGCCTATAGTTGTGCGCCTCATACCACCCGACCCGCCATTTGTCATTAGAAGTTTTCTGAAGAAGGTTGATGCTTCCTCCTATATTTCTTTCAGATCTGAGGTGAATTCCCAGTTTTCTTTCCTGATAGTTTTGATGTGGTTTTGTTCCCTCCTAACCTCAGTGGATATGTGGAAGAATTTTGCATTCTTATCCCCTCTTTTAGCCAAGTTTCCCTCGACTTTTGATGCCAAAAAATATCTTCCCTCTTAAGGATTTCTTCCAAATTTTACTTAAGCATCTTTTCTCTTGAAAAGGACTCAATGTTCATGCCATGTAGAAGGATGTACTGAGTAAGAGCCTCCAGGTCTCTTCTAACTAGTGCCTTTTCAAGAAACATATTCTTAAAGTATGTCTTATTCCATTTGATGATTTGAAATTTGACATATTTCATTCTTTGACCTAACTGAAACATTCTTGATCATTGCATAGAGGGAGTTGCCTGTCACCATTCCTTAACTTGAGATATGAAGGAGGCATCCCTAAACTACATATCTTGGAATTTGAAATATTTCCATTTTAGTTTGAATGTTCCACCTATGGACAAAATAACTGGGAAATGGTCAGATCTAGGGCATGGTAGAATGCTTGAAATCATATCTTTAGGGGATTCTCAACACTTACTTGAGATCAGAAATATGTCTAGTCTCTATGATATTTGGTGAAAGTTCTCTCTTCTATTAGTCCATGTATATCTGCCATTCTTAGGTAGGCAATCCACAAGACCATTTTCTATAATGAAATCCTTAAAATCATCAGTGGACTTGGTGGGATGGGAGATACCTACCGATTTCACATCTTCTGCCAACACCACATTCCAGTCCCCTCCAAAAATAATTCTTCCCTTCCTGAGTTTACTTAGAAGCTAACTTAGTTTAGACCACAATAAGCTCTTCCGAGTCATTCCACATGGGCCCTAGATGCAAAAAATCCATAAATCTTTCCCATCAAGGGACTTCAAGAAATTTCCAATATCCAGTTACTTTTCTTTTCTAAAAGTTCCATCTTATTGGTTTGTTTCCTCCAAAACATGGCCAATTATCTTGAACCACCATTGCTGAAAAATCTTCTGGTCCTTTTCCTCCAAAAACTTAGTTTCTTGCAAAAGTACAATGTACACATCTACCCCATCAAGATAGTTCTTGATTGTTAGGGGTGTTTAAGCCCCTAACATTCTAGGTGAGGAGTCTCATTGACCCTGAGGAGAGTGGATTACTCTCCTTGTGCTAGATCTTAGGGCTCTATCTATAGTGGTATGTATGCCAACTGTAATCTCCACTTCAGTTTTGTTATTCTTACTTCTTTTTTTCTTGGTCGATTGAGGTGTGACGATTTCCTCAATTCTATTTTCCATCTCTAATTGGAAAATCCCTAATGTCGGCCTATCCTCCTCTTCAAAATTTTCTTTTAAAACTTCCTCTGCCATATCATCACATATATCATCATTGACTTTGAGTAAAACCTCATTTATTACTGCCTCTAGGTCAAAGTACTCTGTCTCTTGGCATCCGATCTACTCTAGAAAGGTTAGGATTGCTTCAGCTCCTTGGCCATTTGATGTTTCCCATTTAAGGTCATTCATCTTCTCTCTAGGGTTGAAAATTAAGTTATCCTGTACATTTTCTGGTCCACCACCTCGTAAATGAGCTCTTCTTCATTTACGCTAGGAATAAGCACTTGGAGTTCTAGGGACCGGGGAGTATGCAACACTGTTGAATCTTCATGTCCTCCATTTACCTTGTCTCTCTTTAGAGCTTGTTGAGAAGAACTCTCTCTCAATATCTCCCCTATGTTTTGAGAATTATCTAGTCTATCCCTAATTATCTCCCTTTAAGGAGACTGACCTTGCAATGTCCTATGCGTATAGTTCCTTACCCAAAGGATGCCACTATTTTTATCTTTGACTGAATCATTCTAAAAACCCTTTCTCTTGAGTCCCTTCCTTCCTAGAGGTGCAGCTTCTTTTTCTAGACTAGAGACCATTTTTTGGGAGTAGTGGCTTCCCTTGAGGAACTTCCAGAGTTTCTCTTCTTCTCTAAAGGGCTTTCATAAATTTTGTTTTGAACCCAAGTACCTTCTTTTGTTTGTAGCATGATTAGTGTTGGGTTGTCCTTGTTTGATTTCATAATAATAAACAATCTGACCATTCCCAGCCAACATTGTGACTGGGGGATCTCAACTTATTGAGATGACCCTAAGGAATTTCCAATTAATCTTAGGATGTTTGGATCTCTATATTCTATGGGAAGATTTGAAATCTATACCCAAAAAGGAAAGTCACCCAAATCTTCTTTGTCTGGATCAAATTTTGGTTTCCATGGAAAACAAAGAACCCCACACCCTTGAAAGGACTAGTTGATGTGCTTTAAGACATATTCACATTCCTCCTTTCCTAAGAAGGAGGCTACATTGAATCCCCTTCCTAACTCAACTAATTCTACAGGGGAAGGCTAGTTGACAGACACCCAGACCTAAAAATCAAGCATAGAAATTATTTTTTTGGAAATCTTACTGATTACAGTCTTGTCTTACAGATATTCCCACCTTGGTTTGAAAGTCTCCTTTGATATCTACAGTAACACTTTTCATACATTCTTTGAAGTAGTATTTAGGGTCATGCTACCATCCTTCCTTCTAGGAATGTAATTTTTTTCCATATCCATATAAGCGTGGCCATACTTTTTTTCCATTCTAGCTGTTGCCTGCCAACTTTATCAAGTACACCTTTTCTATTTAAATTCCTTGTCTTGAAACTTTGGCTCCTATGGTTAGCTATTTTCTTTCCATCTTTGGGATCTCTATAACATAGTTGTCATGGATTGAAGTTGAAATAGTTCTAAGAAAGCTCTTCTTGAGATGGAAGTGATCTTAAGGCTTGCCATATGCTCCTCCAAGATTTCTCTTGACATTAGCATGACCTCTGTGAGATGGTTCATGGGGGAATTTGAAATCTCTATGTTGGTAGGAGTCTCGAGAGGGATCAACATATGGAAATTGGTATTTGGCTCTACCAGTTTCCATGTCAACCCTTCAAACTTCTTTGCAAAAGCATGACAAAATCCTAACATAGTTGCAGAGCATATTTCAAAGGGAGATTTTACTAGATCACACCTACCACTTGTTACCTCATGAAGAGAAGTAACTTCTTTTCCTCTTTTTTCTCTACATCTTTCTCCTTTTATCTATTCTTTTATTCTTTGGTACAATTTCTAGTAGATTTCTGAACTTATGCTACCTTGACTATCCTTTGGTCTGGTTGTGTAGATGATAGAAAAATTACAAGTGGTGGTGTATTCTTTCTTGGATGCAGATTTGTGTCATGGCTAAGCAAGAAACAAGATTCAGTCTCTTTATCTACTGTAGAGGCAGAATACATTGTAGCAACATCTTGCTACACACAGGTGTTGTGTATGAGGCAAACCTTGAAGGATATCAGAGTTGTATATGATGAACCAATTCCTATCTTTTGTGATAATACATGTGCTATTAACATTTCAATGAATTTGGTGATGCACTCAATGACAAAACATATCTCAACCTAGTATCACTTTTTGAGAGAGAAGGTTGCAGAGAATGAGGTGAATCTTGAGTATGTGCCTACAAAGGATTAGGTTTCTAACATATTCAGTAAGGCTCTTCCTAAGGATACTTTTGAGTATCTCCAGGAGAAGTTAGGGATTATTACCCCTCCTTTAAACTAGATGCATTAGTCCGGTGGATTTTATGATTCATTATGTGTTTTGGACTGATGTTGGAGGCTACCTCTCAGGGGGAGTAGATAGTGCCTTTGTTGGTTGTTGCAGTTAGGGGGAGTAAGTGTTAGTGCAGGTCGGTGTTGCCCTTTTTCAACTCTGTCAAAGGAAGTGTGCAGTGATTGTTGATTGATGCAGTAAATTGAGCAATAAAAGAAAAGATGTTGCAGAACAAAGGTGAGCAAGTACATTGATGTCCAAAGGGGAGAATGATGAAAGGAAGCTAGGTGTGCGGAAAACGCTTCCTACACTAATCTAATGAGGAGAGGGCTATGCAAATTCAAATTTATCATAACTATTATAGCAATGTTAAACCATTAACATGAGATATTGCAGCAAAACACAAGAACTAGAAAGTAGACAGAAGAAGAGAGACAAAGATTTATGGTGGGGAAAACCCTTAACAGGTGAAAAACCCCACACTCAGAAACCTGCACAATGTATTAACAAATCTGAAAGAATGTTTACAATACACTTGCAATGCAAGCTTCAATGGTCTTCGACACTCATGTTTAGAGTCAATCTGATAGCATAATAGTACCTGTGAACCTGTGATACAAACTCCATCTCCAAGCACCTGTATATAAAGGAAATACAAGGCAATATTGGATCTATCTTGGAATGGGTGTCCAACATGGCATCTTGGACCAAAACCCATGCCTAGGAACACTTGGTCAACATTGTAGAATGTGTCTGACACTTGTCCATAGCTCCCATCCCAAAGAGGTCACCTATTTCCAAAATGGGCTATGACAAATGCTCTTACAACACTTACGACCGTCATAGAATCTGTCATAGCGGTTACAATTTATAGTTGTAAGAGAATCTATCATACACATGCTATAAATAGCATATTCTCTTACAACATGTCATATTCCACCTTGGGGTGCCCAAATATGCCTTATTCAAAGATGCTACATGACACATGTCATCACCTGTCTTACAATCTTCTATTTTCGACTCTTACATGTCATAGATTCGTCATAAGAATCTGTCATAACCATTTCGGTCAAACATTCCTTACACAACATAGAAGATGCTGACATATGGCAGAATATTCCTACCACTAAGTGGGATGCCTATCTCCTCATGTGAGGACAAAAATACAAGTTGTCATAATCCATGTAGGATTGACACATCACCGTGCCACATCCCACAACATGACAATATGGATTTTCCAAATATTTACAACATAGGTAATTAAATAATAAATATAAACATTACAAATGCAGAGAACTACCAAGGTTGAGACACCTTAATTCCCAACATTCCCCACTTGTCGGACACCTTGTAAGAGCCAATAGAAAAACAAGATTTAATTGCTATAGACCGAGAGGCCCATGGACTCCAAACACCATCTGAACTTCTCTGTGCTCACTGGTTTCATCAATGCATCTACAACATTCTTCAAAGTATCTACCTTCTCCAAATTTACCTTTCCATCCTCAACCATGTCCCTCACGAAGTGAAATTGAACATCAATGTGCTTGATTCTAGCATGGAAAGTTAGATTCTTTGTAAGGCAAATTATACTCTGACTGTCACAACTGATTGTGATTTGACCTGTATCAACACCAATATCAGAACACAATCTCTTAAGCCAAATGGCTTCCTTACAAGCATGAGTTGCTGCCATATACTCAGCTTCTGTCATGGACAAAGCAACAACAGGTTGTCGCTTACTCATCCAACTAATAGCACCACCAAACAGTGTAAAAACATAAGCACTAGTGGATCTCCTGCTGTCAATGTCACCTGCCCAATCTGAATCCACAAATCCACGAATATCAATAAAATGCGGAGGTCCTGAAACATTACCATGATAGAAAATGGAATAATCAGAAGTACCCCTCAAATATCTAAACACTCGCTTAACTGCATCCCAATGAACCCGTCTAGGATTAGCCATAAATCGACTAAGGACTCCCACTGCTTGGGCAATGTCTCGTCTTATGCAGACCATAGCATACATCAAACTACCAACAACACTAGCATAAGGTACTCTGCTCATGTCCTCCACCTCACTAGGAGATTTTGGACAATCCTCAACAGACAACTTTGTCCCCAAAGAAATGGGAACACACAATGGTCTACAATCTGCCATGTTGAATCTGTCCAACATGATCTTCACATACTTACTTTGGCTTAACCAAATTTTTCTATTGGTTCTATCTCTTTTGATTTCCATTCCTAGAATGTACCTGGCTGCCCCTAAATCTTTCATTTCAAACTAAGCTGATAACTAAGATTTAAAATCAGAAATCATATTTTTACCCTTCCCAATGAGCAACATATCATCAACATACAGTGCAACAATGAGAATACAATCACCATCAAATTTATAATACACACAGTGATCCAATTTCGATCTCACAAATCTAATTGACAACACAAAGGCATCAAACTTCAAGTACCATCTCCTAGAGGATTGCTTCAAACCATACAAATACTTCTTAAGTTTGCAAACCAAATTTTCTTTACCTTTCACCATGTAATTCTCTGGCTGTGACATGTAGATCTCTTCCTCCAAGTCACCATGAAGGAAAGCTGTCTTCACATCCATCTATTCTACCTTCAAGTCATAAGCTACTGCGAGAGACAATAGGAATCGAATGGATGTTATCTTTGCAACGGGAGAGAAGATCTCACCATAATCTATACCCTCCACCTCTGAATACCCCTTCGCAACCAATCTGGCCTTATACTTCTCAACACTGCCATCTACACCAATTTTCTTCTTGAACACCCATTTGGGTCCAACAGGTTTCCGTCCAGGAGGCAAAGGCACCAAGTCCCAAGTTTGATTCTTTTCCAAAGAAGCCATTTCTTCCTCCATGGCCTCCTTCCAGGAACCTGCATCCTTCATATCCAAAGCCTCTAATACAGTTCTAGGTTCATCACTATTAGTAATCAAAGAATAAGCACAACTAGAATCAAGTAATGTAAAACCAAACCTTTCAGGTTGCTTTTTTATCTATGTAGACCTCCTCAAGAGCTGAGGTTGAGGTTCAGATTCTTCTTCTGAGCTTTCAGAGCTACTAGAACTCTCCTCATCATCAGGTCCAACATTGTTTTTTTGTTCAGTCTTCTTAGGGGTGAGAGGAAACTGAACAACATCCTCTTTCTTTTCTTTTTCTTCTAGCTGCAAAGCAGTGGAAGAAGGTGTAAGCTCTCTGAAGATGACACTTCTACTATACAACACTTTTTCAGCCACGAGGTCCCAAAGCTTGTATCCTTTCACACCAACACCATAGCCGATGAAGATACACTTAACAGCTTTATTCTCCAACTTTGACGGCTTCTCCCTAGACACATGTGCATATGCTGTTGGCAAGAGACACTATATGGATTCATGGTTGTTGTCATTGATGGCAACAAAGGTCATCCCACATATCCGCAAGTTATGGTGTGTCTCTACCGGAAGTAAGAATGAAGATTGTTGTGGTCCGGTGAACAAGAACAGAGCATGTGGCAAGGTCCGACAGATTGGTCCGGATCTCTCAGAGGAAGTGTCTTGGTGTAGTGTGGATTTGGGGAAGTCAAAAGGACTACCTTGAGTAGTATATTCCAAGGATTTAGCCTCCGGTGATGAACAAAGAAAAAGATATGAATAGTCGAGTACTGGATTCCTGAGAGACAGTGAGAACAGAGGAAGAACTGACTGACAGAGTATCAGACTATTTTCTGGATGTGTTACTGTTGATGGTAAAGGTTGTGAAGGCATGAATCATGTTTGGCCGACATGATTAATGATATCTACAAGTATATGCTTGATCCGCATTGCTTGGTGAGCAAGGATTCAGCCGACAGAACACAATTTGTAAGAAACTAGACTGTTCCAGATACCGACTAGAATGATGAAATTACTTGTGCGGATATATATAGAGGATGGATTTAGTTGTGAAGTGTGTAATGGTGTGATGATGTATGCGAATAAGTGCAGAACAGAGCAGAAGTAGTAAGAAAGATCCAGTATGTGAAAGGATAGCAGAATAAAGAACAGAGGAAAGATGAAGTGCAGCAGATCAGTGTACTGAGCCTAACCAGAACTGAACTCCAGCATATATAGATGCTTCCAATCAGTTCAAGACTGTGATTCTTATCACTTTGTAGAGAGTGTGTCTCCTTGTAGGCAGTGGGCCTCTTTGTGAGTAGTGTGCTCGGGCAGTGAGCCCTAATTGGCAAGTGCCATTTTGTAATTCCTTATTCTTCTAACAGAGAATAATCTTTGGGTTAATCACCCTGTGGTTTTCTCCCTTAACAGGGTTTCCACGTCAAAAACTGTGTCATGTGTTTTTCATTTCATGGTAATGTTTGTTTGTTTGATTCAATGCTACATTGATTAATAAGAAAGTTTGAAAGAAGAAATAATTAGGATAACTGATTCACCCCCCCCTCTCAGTTATCAACAATTGGTATCAAAGCAAGGTTCCTCCTAATAGAGCCTAACAGCTTGAGGAAGATCTGGGAGTTCAAATGGATGCATATGGTTTAAGGGAGCAACTCAAGACTGCCCTTGAGGATCTTAAACAGTCAAATTCTGAAGTCAATGAATTAAAGGAAAGACTCAAACAGGCTGATGAATTCATGAGAGAATTAAAGGACAAATTAAGTCTCTCTATGAAAAAGAGAAAGGAGCTGCTCCAATAATTGGCAAGACAAAGTGAAGAAAGCAATACAGATGAAGAATTGACTGAGAAAACCAAGTTATGTGAAAAGTTATCAAAAGAAGTCATTATGTTAAGACATGAAATGGAATCAGGAACTATAAAGTTTACTCAAGAGATTGAAAAAAAAGAAAAGCTGAAGACAATCTAAGACAATCTCTTAAAGAGAAATCAGAAGAATGCCACCATATGGACAGGATTATCAGACATCTTGAATCTGATCTTGAAGATGCCAAAGATAATGAAGAAAAACTTGAGGATGAAATTGTCTCTCTCAAAAGAGATCTTCAAACAGCAAATGAATATAAAGAAAAATTCAAGATAAGTTCTGCCCAACATGAAGTACTTCTTGGAAGTCAAAAGAGGACAGATGACAAGTATGGTTTGGGATATGAGAAAGGAGAAAGCTCTGGATCTGGTCAAAAGAATTTTGGATCAAAAAATCCAAGGAATAGGCCTAGAAGACCTCCGGTAAGACAGCCCAATGCTCAAAGATATCCATCTTTCAATGGATACTGCCACAGCTGCAATCACTTTGGTCACAAAGCTAATCAGTGCAGAAAAAGGATGAATCAAACTAGTCCATCCTTCTACGGACAGTGCTTTAACTGCAAAAGGTATGGACACAAGTCTCATGAATGCAGAAATATGCAAGTAAACAAATCATTCAATGGTAGATGTTTTACATGCAATAGAGTGGGTCATATGGCTAATGAATGCAGATCAAGAGGTTATCAGTCAAATATGCAAAGAAATGTTATTTGCCAAATCTGTAATAGGTCCGGTCATAGTGCAAAAGTCTGCAGAAGCAAGAATCAGGACAAAAGAGGTCCAGTATACAATTAGAATCAAGACAAGGGTAAACAAAAGATGAATGTGGATGAAGTTAGGAATCAGATGAACAAGATTTGGGTGAAGAAAAGTTCAGAGAATGTAGAGGTTGGATCCGCACCAGACTCTGGTGCTGATATTTCTTCCGGAAATTAAAAAGTGAGCTCTGGCTCAGGGGGAGACTCAAAGAAAATCCTGTTCCCCCAGCCAATCAAGTGGTGCTGGATGTGACACAAGATGCGGAGTAAAGGGTTTGAAGATACCAGTCCTGAGATGATCCAGACAAGATTTCAGAGGTCCGCATGAAGATATAAAGAAGTTGTGATCGATCAAGTAAAGACCTGTTCCGGGAGATGCTCCGGAATGACAGAGGACTACAAAAGGGTCCAGAGAGATCCGGAAGTACATTATTTTACTCTACGGACTGGACAGAATGTTTGGGATGTTCTTGTAATGTGTCATCTTGATTTATCCATGATTAAAAGATCCGCATGATGTTCATAGATCAGGACTAATCTGGGATACTCCAAGCTATCCGGACAAGGCAAACCAGAATAATATAGGTGAAGCATTTATTGCAAACAGATATTAGGGTTTGTGAAATGATATAAGGGATTTCTCATAAATCATTTGCTCATTATGCACTCAAGAAGAAGCGAAAAGTGGAGCTCTGCAACAAGACTCATCAAGCACACCAAAGATCTCCTGCCGAAGTCATTACATACAGAAATCAATCCAGCTACTCTGTGCAACCGAAGACGCAAAAGGTATTTTCCACTTTCGATATCTTGCTACAAATCTTTTGAAGAAATGGCTACTCCAAATATAGTAAAAATCTCAGATAGGCCCCGACCTGAATTTAAGAAACATCCATACAAGTCATTGGAAGTAGATCCCTTAGGAGCATTTTCCAGTGTTCCTCACGGAGTTTTACACACAGAAGACATTAGGGTTTACATACATGCAAGCATTGAGGAATTTGGGGAATTCAAATTGAGAGATCTCTATCACAAACAACTGATAGACAATGCTTTTGAGCTTAAACTAGAGTATAAGGGTATCCAGAAGAAACAATTTGATTAATTCATTCATTTCCCCTGCTTTGAAGAAGATGAATGGGTCCGGTATGTACTGAGCAAGATGCATGACAACTTCCTATGGCTAGATAGACCCTGCAAGATCACAAAAGAGACAATTAGAGCAGTAACTGGTCTATACTCTTCCGGAGGGATACCTATCCTCAAATCTGTCAAAAATAACATTGTAACTGAGGCCACCGAATCAAAATTTGATAAGAGGGCAATGACCATTGAAGATATTTCTGATCCGGATATCAAGTATGCGTCCATGATAATAGGATACAAGATCTATCACTCCAGCAGGGAGAATTCTGTATCCGAAACTATAGTATATACTGCCTATGAAATGCTAAGGAAGAATGCAGAATATGATCTCTGCGAACTGCTCTTAAGCCAATTAATGGAAAATATACAGAAAATCAAGAAGGACAAGAAGAATTCCTTTAAGTATGGTACTCTTATATTATGTCTATTCTTCTACTTCATGAATGAGCTGCCTGGATCAAGTGGATGGGCATGGCAGAATGACAAACCTGTTGCAGTCCAAATAAGAGACTATCTACATGGGCTTGGGGATGCCAAAGCAAGAAATACAGCCCTATGGGGATACTTCAAAAACTTCCAAAGCATGATGCAAGCAAGAGAAAGAATTCCCCAGTCTCTTGTTGAAAAATACAAAGACTCAGTGTGCTTTATGGTGGACACTGATCAGTGCCTAATGGAGGCAATGGAGCCAAGGACTGTCTGGATCATGCCCATGGGGTATGAAGTGGATGAACAGATAGTGGAGCTGCATGTTCAACACATGCTAAGTCAGCCCAAAGATCCAAAGGCAGAAAGGTTTGGAACCTTTGAGGAGCTGAGTGTAAAGATCCATGTAGAACTCAGGGAACCTGAGATAAAGAGGAAGGTGAGAAAAGAAGTAGAGCACATTGCTCAAGGCCTAGGCATCTCAAAAGAGGCACTTGATGCCAACCGGGAAAAGAGAAGAAAATCTGAGGAAGAAAAGAAAGAGGCAGAAAAGAAAAGTAAAGAAAGTGTTCCGGTTGAAACTTCCACCCGGACTAGATCATCAAAAAGATCTGCACCTCCCACAACCAAAAGTTCAAAATCGGAAGTCCAGGCATCTGGTAAAAGATCTAAGACAAAAGCCACAAGGGCTTATGAAAGCCAAAAGGATGAAGAGGAAACTGAGTCGGATGAGGGAGTAAAACAAATAAAGAAGCAGAAGAAGAAAGGATCTGGGAAACCCTCCACAGGCCAAGACAAGGAAGAAATGGCAGAAGAATTTGCTGAAAAGCCCACTCTATCCCTAGACAGTGTAGTCAAATCAGTCACTGTGGATGGGAACCTTCAACTGGTGGCTGAATTTTATGATGACTACAATGAGGCAGATCAAAAGATCCTGCAAGAAGCTATAATAAGGTACTTGAACATCTACAATAAAGCTTTTATTGAGATTATCTCTGAAATCCCTAAAAGCCTAGAAAAGGAATTAGAATTAAGAAAGAATAATGCTCAGGCAAAAGATCTTGAGATCCGGGAGCAGATAGCTATTTAGCTATATCCTCAAATTGATCCCAAGACAATGAACATAATATTCAAAGATTGCAAAGATGAGTTCAGAAGTAAAGCCAGGATGAATCAACTCATGCTTGGTGAGACTGACAAGGTGGCCAAAGAGACAGAAGAGATCCTCCGGAAGGCCTTCAAAAGGTTCAATCTTCCTGTTGTAGAGGACTTAGGTGCAGAAAGAGCTGTGGACTTGGAACCCTCTGCTCCAGAAGAAGTGGCCTATGAATAGGCTAGCATCTCTCCTCCAGTTTCCCCTACAGTCTCTGGATCCAAAGAAGAAGTGAAATTACAGGAGAAGGAAGCAGTGGTGAAAGATAAAGAGGTTGACAGTTCCAAGACTGCAGAAGAAAAGAAACATCTGTCTCTGGCAAGAGACACTGCACAAACTGTTCAACAATTTTTGAGCAAAGAAACAATAGAGATTGATGAATCGGAGCTACTACAAGGCCCATTCAACTTTGATTCCCTCTCTCCGGTGCAGACAATGAAGATAGCCTCATTTGCAAATGCTAAGGCAAATGAAAAGCTCCTAAAGTCTCATATGGAAGACTGTGAGTTGATAGAGGCTGCTTCCGGAGTGCTTGAGAAGATTATGCCATCGGTCCAGATTGATCCGGTAGCCTCCTCTTCCGGTAATCTCAAAACCTTAGTCAGCAGTGTTAATACACATTTTGAATCTTTAAAAAAATCAGCTGAAGAAAAGGTCCGGAAGGAGTTTTTGGATAAAAGGTTCTCCGAGGTTCAGGGTTTGATCATTAATGATAGGAGAAACATGAACATTGGGATAAAGAGCTTAGAAAATGCTCTTAAGGATGGCGGTGAAATATACAAATTTTGTATCTCCTGGTCCAAGGTAACAGTGGACATTGAGAAGAAAATAAAAGCGCAAGAGGACACACTACTAAGCTTGTCTCAAAGTTTTGATCCTCTTTCTTCCTCTATAACAAATCAAGAATGTCAGACTATTGCAGTCTTGAGTGAAATCAAGAAATTGGAGAAGGAAAGGAAAAATAGAATAAGCAGGTTGAGTGAGCTCAGGGGGTTAATTGTCCCTAAGCTAGAGGCCATGCATGAGGCCATAGCAGAAGCTCAAATCACAGCCCAGACAAGTGATCCGAAAGATCTAAAAAGGGCAGATGCATTTGCATTTTTGTTGAGTGGTCACATTTCAATTTTGGATAGAATGAAGCAAAGTTGGGCTACAGAACTGATCCAACTGAAGACATCTTTTGCAGACATTCTTCAGTATATGTGAGTATGTAAATATGCGGCTATGTATAGAAAATTTTTGAAAATTTTGGTGTGCGGACCCTACCCTTTGCCATTGATGTCAAAGGGGGAGTGAGGAGCAGTGAAAAATGAGGAATCCAACTAAGGGGGAGTTCCGTAAATTGTATATAGAGCATCAGCCAAGGGGGAGCATAGTATAAACACTTAGTCATTTTTCACTAAGTGTTGCCATCAATGCCAAAGGGGGAGATTGTTGGCAAGATACACTATATGGATTCATGGTTGTTGTCATTGATGGCAACAAAGGTCATCCCACATATCCGCAAGTTATGGTGTGTCTCTACCAGAAGTAAGAATGAAGATTGTTGTGGTCTGGTGAACAAGAACAGAGCATGTGGCAAGGTTCGATAGATTGGTCTGGATCTCTCAGAGGAAGTGTCTTGGTGCAGTGCGGATTTGGGGAAGTCAAGAGGACTACCTTGAGTACTATATTCCAAGGATTTAGCCTCCGGTGATGAACAAAGAAAAAGATATGAATAGTCGAGTACCGGATTCCTGAGAGACAGTGAGAACAGAGGAAGAACTGACTGACAGAGTATCAGACTATTTTCCTGATGTGTTACTGTTGATGGTAAAGGTTGTGAAGGCATGAATCATGTCTGGCCGACATGATTAATGATATCTACAAGTATATGCTTGATCCGCATTGCTTGGTGAGCAAGGATTCAGCCGACAGAACAGAGTTTGTAAGAAACCAGACTGTTTGAGATGCCGACTAGAAAGGTGATGAAATTACTTGTGTGGATATATATAGAGGATGGATTTAGTTGTGAAGTGTGTAATGGTGTGATGATGTATGCGAATAAGTGCAGAACAGAGCAGAAGTAGTAAGAAAGATCCGGTATGTGAAAGGATAGCAGAATAAAGAACAGAGGAAAGATGAAGTACAGCAGATCAGTGTACTGAGCCTAACCGGAACTGAACTCTAGCATATATAGATGCTTCCAATTAGTTCAAGACTGTGATTCTTATCACTTTGTAGACAGTGTGTCTCCTTGTAGGCAGTGGGCCTCTTTGTGAGCAGTGTGCTCGGGCAGTGAGCCCTAATTGGCAAGTGCCATTTTGTAATTCCTTATTCTTCTAACAGAGAATAATCTTTGGGTTAATCACCCCGTGGTTTTCTCCCTTAACAGGGTTTCCACGTCAAAAACTGTGTCATGTGTTTTTCATTTCATGGTAATGTTTGTTTGTTTGATTCAATGCTGCATTGATTAATAAGAAAGTTCAAAAGAAGAAATAATTAGGATAACTGATTCACCCCCCCCTCTCAGTTATCAACATATGCCTCACAACCAAAAACATGAAGATTCCTTACTGAAGGCTTTCTTACAGACCATACCTCCATGGGTCTCTTTCCAACAAGAGCTGATGTAGGAGATCTGTTTCTAGATAGCAAGCAGTGGCAACAGCTTTAGCCCAAAAATTTTGTTCTAGACCAGCTCCACTAAGCATACTCCTAGCCTTCTCCATCAGTGTCATGTTCATCCTCTTTATAACTCCATTTTGCTGTGGTGTGTATGGAGTTGTCTTATGTCTTTCAATCCCAAGTTCCTTGCAATACTTATTGAATTCTGTAGAACAGAACTCACCACCATTGTCAGTTCTCAAACATTTAATCTTTTTACTAGTCTAATTTTCAGCAAAGGCTTTAAACTCCTTAAACTTGCTATAGACTTCAGATTTGCTTCCGAGAAAATAAATCTATGTCCTACTGTAATCATCTATAAAAGATACAAAGTATACAGATTTTGATAATGAAGGAACATTAACAGGACCAAACACATCAGAATGAATAAGATCCAACACACCAGAAGACTTATGAGAACTCGAGTAAAACTAAACACAGTTTTGTTTTCCATAAACGCAATGTTCGCAAAAGTCAAACTTAAGATTACAATCATCTAACCCCTCAACGAGGTTCTTATTTTTCAAGGTATGCAGACCCTTCTCACCAATGTGGCCAAATCCCTTATGCCATAACATTGTCTTTTCTGCAGGAAGTTTAACTTCTAATGCATGATTACAACCATCAAGATTAGAAACAATAGATTTCTTCACTGCTCGTTCAGATGGTGGGGATGAAGTGACTACTGCCCTCTTCCTTGAGTTAGAAGAACTATTGAATTGTGCAATGCATGCTTCCAGCTAAAACAGAGTACCTCTCTGAGTACCCTTAGCAAGCACCATAGATCCTCTAGTCATCTTGCATCCTTCTTTCAAAAAGACAACCTACACACCTGCATCATTCAAACTACTTATAGAAAGCAGGTTCCGTGCTAAGCCTGGGATGTGCATAACCCTAGAGATTCCCTTTACTTGACCATCAAGGAATCGGATAGAGACTCTTCCACAACCAACGATCTTCAGATGAGAGCCGTCACCTAGATACACCTTTCCACCATCAAACTCCTCATACTTAGTGAACCAGTCTTGATGCGAGGTCATGTGGAATGATGCACTAGAGTCGATTAGCCACACATCATTAGATGCATGGGTTGCCAGGGCTGCAATGAAAGCATCACCATCATCTTGTGACTTGTCAGAATCTAAATCAGGAGCTTTCTTCTTTTTCTTCTTCTCCTCTTTGCATTCATTTTGGAAATGCCCGGTCTTGCCACAGTTCCAACAAAGTGCCTTGGACTTTCCAGGAGATTTGGATCTCCCACGGGATTTGGATCTACCCTTCTCAACTTTCTTGTCCTTCTTCTTCCCTTTCTCCTTGGGTCTTCCATGACTTGCAAGGGCCTCTTTGGCTACCTCATAAGACTTTCTCCGCATCTCTTTAGACAATAGTGAGGAAACCACTTCTTCCATTTTGAATGTGGATGTGGTGCTTCCGACTGCCATGACAAGATGATCCAATGAGTCTGGTAGAGAACAAAGCAAGGTCATACACCAATCCTCCTCCTCCATCTTTACACCAATAGATGTTAATTGTGCAACCAGCATGTTGAAGGCATTCATATGTTCAGCAATGAATCCTCTATCCTCCATTTGAAGAGAATACAACTTCTTTCTCAGAAAAAGTTTATTAACAAGGGATTTGGCTTGATACACATCTCCTAACTTCTTCCAAAGGAGTTTTGCAGTGGTCTCTTCATGGACATTTAACAACACAGAATCAGAAAGACTAAGTCTTATGAGACCCTTAGCCTTCCAATCCTTGAGATCCCAGTCATCTTGTGACATTGTAGCTGGTTTAGTTCTTTTCACACTATCCCAAAGGTCTCGGTCAACTAACATGTCTTCCATCTTGAGCTTCCACAGCTCAAAGTTACTGTCATTGAACTTCTCTACTTCAAACCTTCCTAATGTGCTTGCCATCTCCTTGCTGCAATAAGATACAGAATCCTCTATACAGACTCCCACTCAACCTAAGATTAGCTCAAAAAACCCCTACCCAACAACTAGGACCAAAGGTGATCAAGCTCTGATACCAACTGAAAGGAAGTTAGGTGTACGAAAAATGCTTCCTACACTAATCTAATGAGGAGAGGGCTATGCAAATTCAAATTTATCCTAGCTATTACAGTGATGTTAAACCATTAACATGAGATATTGCAGCAAAACACAAGAACCAGAAAGTAGACAGAAGAAGAGAGACAAAGATTTACGGTGGGGAAAACCCTTATCAAGTGAAAAACCCCACACTCAGAAACCTGCACAATGTATAAACAAATCTGAAAGAATGTTTACAATACACTTGCAATGCAAGCTTCAATGGTCTTCGATAGTCTTGTCTAGAGTCAATCCGGTAGCATAATAGTACCTGTGAACCTATGATACAAACTCCATCTCCAAGCACCTGTATATAAAGGAAATACAAGGCAATGTTGGACCTATCTTGGAATGGGCATCCAACATGGCATCTTGGACCAAAACCCACGCCTAGGGACACTTGGTCAACATTGTAGAATGTGTCTGACACTTGTCCATAGCTCCCATCCCAAAGAGGTCACCTATTTCCAAAATGGGATATGACAGATGCTCTTACAACACTTGCTATAAGTAGCATATTCTCTTAGAACATGTCATATTCCACCTTGGGGCACCCAAATATGCCTTATTCAAAGATGCTACATGACACATGTCATCACCTATCTTACAACCTTCTATTTTTGACTCTTACATGTCATAGATTCGTCATAGGAATCCATCATAACCGTTTCGGTCAAACATTCTTTACACAACATAGAAGATGCTGACACATGGCAGAATATTCCTACCACTAAGTGAGACACCTATCTCCTCATGTGAGGACAAAAATACAAGTTGTCATAATCCATGTAGGATTGACACATCACCGTGCCACATCCCACAACATGACAATATGGAGTTTCCAAATATTTACAACATAGGCAATTAAATAATAAATATAAACATTACAAATGCAGAGAATTACCAAGGTTGAGATACCTTAATTCCCAACAAATGAGAGAGAGATGTGTCACACTTTTCCATTGATTTCAAAGGGGGAGAAAATAATGCAAAAAAGGAAAGAGTTAGTTGAGAAAAGGAGAGTAGTAAGCTGAGGGGGAGAAAAAGAGAAAGAAAAAGAGTCAGTATGAAGAAGAGTACTAAGGATGTTGTGTTGATGGTTTTTTATAGATCATGTTTTGCAATCAATGACAAAGGGGGAGATTGTTGCAAGTATGTGTAGTTAGTGTTGTCATTGATGTCAAGAAGTTTATGTTGTCATTGGTGTTAATTGTATGAGCAGGAGATTGTTGCAAGAGTGTGAGTAGTTGGTATTGAGTTGATGTTTTCTCTGATGATGCTTTGATTGGTTGCATTATGTTGTCAGTAGTAAGATATTGGTGTCAACCTCTAGTTTTGCTCTGATAAGATTATGTCTATTTATGTATTGTTGAGTTACTATGGTGGTAATGAGGAAGTGTTGAATATGTTGATGATATGTTTCTAATGCTTCGTTTCCAAGTGCTTTTGAGAAAATTTGAATAAAAGAGGAAATAGTTGTAAAGGTGTTCTGGCATACAGAGTGGTGTTTTGGTTTGGCTCCGCATTTCTTCCATGTTGAAGATCTACTTGTGTGGTTTTGATATATTGATCAAAGGTGTTTAGAGGTGCTACATTCAAAATTTGGTGTGTTGGATCATTGTGTAGAGGAAGGTGTATTCAGTAGTGTGTGAACTGTGTATTGCAGAGGTGTCTGGGAGAAATGTTTTTGCTCCACATTTCTTCGCATAATGGTTTTAGGTCTTGTGGTTCTGGAAGTGTGTTTATAAGGTTCATATCTACCTTCAGTTGAAATTGTTCATGGTTTGGAGCTCTACAAGTTGATTTCTTGAGTTGCAGTGTATAGTAGAGATGTTTGAGTATACTGGGTGTGTACTTTCTTTAGATGAAAGTTGATGCAAAGGAATTTGTTGGATTTTAGGATATTTGTGGCATATTCTAGATTGTGTTCAAGCATGGTGTGTGGTCCACAAGTCATCTTTGGTTTTGAAGAAGCATGTACTTAAATGATTATGGTGCTAAAACAGGTTTGACTGACCTTGGGTGTTTACACTAATTGCGGATCTACTTCAGTGATTGTGGAAGTGTGGCGTGGTGTGTATGAGTGGATTTAGGTCCAAGATAAAGTGTGTTGTGGTCTGCCTCCATTCCTTTCCACTGTAGGAATGTTTTTATGCCGACCTAATTTAAATTTACATGGTTAAGGTGCATTACAGACCTTGGAGAATGTTTTTAAGGTTGAAGATAGTATAAATAAGTGTTGAGTTGTTGAGGGATGTGATAGAGTTGTGCGTACATGAGCGAGATGTGAATTGCGGAGTTGTAAATTGCTTGTTTTATCAATTGGTCTTCTGTTTTGTCACATTGGGTATACTTGGCATTCTTTAGTTTTTTTAACTCTTCCTTTTGAAGGCCTCTATAATTATGGACCAATGATGTTAAGGGAATTTTGTAATCTCTTTTCTATATTAATATATTTTTATCTAGTGGTCTCCACCTTTCAAAAAAAACTTACGGACTTGTTTTTCTTAATCCTTCTTGGTTTGAGGCATTTTATTATTACAACCATTGGTATTTGTGGAGTAATGTGACTTATGTAAATTGCCATATTCAAGGGGGTTCCCTGGTAGGTTGTATGGGGAAGTAGATGTCCTAGGGAATTCTATTTGTGAGGATGGGGGTTGCAAACGGGACTAGTATGGGACAAACGTAAACCATTCTCCCCCTAGATCTATGTGTGTGATTCTTGTGTACCTTCCTCTTGGAGGCTAACCCCCTTAAACAAACAAGAGCAAGGTACTAGGAAATGTATGGAGGGGTCCTTTGAGAGGGTTCTGAGACCATCTTTCCTATTTAATTAATTGGCACTATGGTTCCACTAAATCTTGAATATTGACACAATGGTTATATATTTATATGGTTATTTAGTCTTTGAATATATGGATCCCTGGCACAATGGAATTACTCGGTGGTACATTGGTGCTTGTCCTCCTTGTAAGTACCCATTTTATTGAGCCTTGTGGTGTGTCATGTGAAGTCTATTGTGATGTATGTAGTTGATGCCTATGAGTATGGTCACCATCATGTATGTTCTACCTATGAGAGGCATGTGAGGAAGATGGGCCTTCATTTTAAATGATTTGTTACATGTGGAGTTAAGTTTCTAAGATATGTGATTGTTGAGAATGATGACAAAGAAATGATTTAGGCTATGAATTTGATTTATTAAAATATTCTTGATGATTAGAATTGAAGAACATGTTTATATCATGAAATGAATTATGTGGCTCTACTATGTACTGATGTGACTCCATGTTATATTTAAAAAGTGGTGTATTGTACCATTATTGTTCCTAAACATTATTGCTTTGATGTGACGGAAATAGATTGCATTGTTTTATTTCCCCTTGATGACTTCCAGGAGGAAGTCCATACTTAGGGGGGGAAGAAATGTAAGGCCCACCTACATCTACTCCTATTAACACACCTAGTGAGCCTAATTTATATGATAATATCGTTACACTTAATAATGAGGGTGATTCATCCTTGCTTAGAGAACTTGATGATTTTTCTGATGAGGACTTTTAAATGTTTTGCTTGATGAATATACATGGGAAGTGATTGTCAATGCTTGTTATTTAACTTCTGAATAGTTTTAATATGTTACTTTATGCCCACATTGCATCAGTTACTTAGACATGGGTTAACTTTTGACTTATCATTTGATATTATGTGGACAAATTTTTTTTTTTTTTTCCATTGATCATTGTTGGTCCCATTGGCTAAGGATGTGTCTATTGGGAAGTAATCATGTAGCCCTATAAGCGAGGAGACAACATGTAGGAAGAAGTTTCATAGTGTCACTTTTAGAATAATAGCGAGAGAACATTATTTCACGCTTTAAACATAATTTTTTTTAGAGTGAGTTGTGATACACGAGTACTAAGTTAAGCAAGCACATAAATTTATCTTTCCCCCGACAATTAAGCCGAGATTTATCTTTCCCCCTATAATTAAGCTAAGATTTTAGTTGGATCTTTGGAAAGTAGATAACATGTCACTTCAAATATATTTTCTATGAGTTCTAGCATTATCTAAGACAATAGTGGTAGTTTACATATTGATGGTTTTATTGTAAATGTGTATAATGTGTTTTTATACGTTTTAATGGATAAATTTTTTGCTTTTAGGAACTTTATGAGCTCATAGTATTTTAAGCTTGTAATAGGTTCTAATACTTAAGTTATGAGGTTTAGTTTAAGTTATGAGGTTTAGTTTATTGTGATTTGGTTATTTTGTTTTAGTATGAATAATGCTTTATATAAATACTATTAAGGTATAATAGGAATATGTGAAACTCATACTTTAAGATAATTGAATATTAAATTATCTTACTTTGTTAGAAGAATTGTTTTCTATGAAGTCTGGTGTGTTGTACCAGGTTAACAAATCACAGGGGACTATAAAATTTATTGACTTTTGATTAAGAAATAACCCTTATATATAAAAATATTATTTTACTAATTGTTGACATTCTAGATTAGATCTAATTTTAGTAGAAGATACACTGTCCAGAACATACACATCAGAAACGGAAGGAGCCCAATATGGATACCCCTCTGGTGGGATTCTATATGGGTTGTTTTTGCTCCTTGCTGAATTTCCCCCGATTAACATCACCAACCTACCTATGCTCACACAACTACATTCCTGTCTCAACATCATATCAATGTTTTTCTTGTTGGGAAAAAGGGGGTAACGAGAATGGTACTGTGGGGAATCTAAATCCATTTGCATACATCTGAAATTGGAATTGCTGTTGTCCCAATGTTTGGGCTTCAGCAGTAGAAAAATTGAGGTGCTCGTCAAACTCAATTGTTTTCGCAGAGAAAGAAAATATGGATTGTCCACTAATTCTCTCCATTGTATACTCACATAGCGCACGGAAGAATGATAAAGATGTGGAACTCTCGCAATACAGAGTAGCAATTTCATCTGGAAGGCCGGGGATTAGGACTACATTTGAACTTCTCTCTTCCATCCTAATCTTGCCTCTCGCCTCTCCTCTTTCTTCTACAGTCGAGAAAAAATCTATGTACGAATGGAGTGATGGATTAAAAAACTCCATCCATATACCCTAACAAAACCCTAATTTTATTATCATTCGTGAGGCTTTCATAGTTCCGAATAAGCTTAATACTCTTACATATCTTAAATAAATATATCTTAAAAAAATTAGATCTCAATTTTAAATTATTTTAATAGTGAATATTTTAACTACGTCTATCTAAAAAATATATATCAATTTTAAATTATTTTATTTAATTAAAAGATATTTTTATTTTAAAACTATTTAAAATTATTTTATTTATAGTGTCTATTTAAAAAATTATTTTTATTTATTTAAAACATTCCATCATTGTTTCACACAAAATGTGTTGGACATTTTTTCAATTTCATCGATATGTGATGCCTCTTAGTTTTAGAGCTTGGGCAATTCCCTTGAAAGTGCATTTGCTTACACTATTTGAGTTTGTCCTATTTGTCTAGCTATGAAAATATATCATTAACTCATTCAGAAGATTGTTTTGTTTTTTTAAGGTTGTTTATTCTTACAGTTTTTGTTATATAAATATTTTTGAAATTGACCCCCAATATCTGTCAAGGGCCGTCTGCCAGTGGTAATTCTTGGGTATCTTACTATCATCATACCAGTTTTGAATCATGGTGCGATTCCTCAATTTAGGACCCCAGATGGTTAACCAAAAAAAAAAATGTTAAGGGTCTTTACAACATCTGTGACTCTCAACGAACTTGAAGAGAATAATTCCTGCTACTTGACTTTCATTTTGTCTTAAAAACAATGGGGATTTTTTTAAAGAGCAGCGAGGAACCAGCTGCCGCTGCTTACCACCGATAATTTTTTTTTTTTAAAACTGGTATCTAGCTTAATGCAATAAACACATTAAAAAGGGCACTGGAAGCCATGCCCACGATTTCTTGGTCGATTTGTTTCTCAATATTTCTATAAATTATTTCCCAATGTCTTTCATGCAAGGTTGCATTGTAGATTTATGATTACAAATTGATACACCCTAATTATATACAATTACAAATATGTTATTTCTAAATATTCCTATGGTTACAAATGATATATTGGTACAGTTGTTCTTAAATGTCATCCACTTCAATAGTCAAAGGTCAATTTTGACCAATAAAAATAGGACAAATATTTACCACTTATTGTTGTGAATGAGGTGTATAATTGCTATTGGTTGTTTGACCATTGAAGTGGATGATATTTAGGTAGAGGTATATATGGGCCATATACTAATTTACCAGCTTATTGTATATATATATATATATATATATATATATATATATATATATATATATATATATATATATATATATATATATATATATAATTTCTCTAGAAAGGAAGGAACACTGTATTTAGTAGGAAATTCAGTTTCTAAAAGAGACCCAAACTCTGTATCCACATCTCTTGGTGACTATATTAAAATCTCACATTGCTTTACCCTTTTTCCTGAGATATACCTTTGGGTTATAAAGTGGATAATGACTTATTGTGGATTGGTGTATAGATAAACATGATATTCAAATAGACAGGCCAACTACACATAGGACAAGAAAGGCTGAGTGGAAACACCTAATTTTTAGTTATTTTTAAATTCCATGTGACAATTTTAAAATTACATTTGGCCTTTTGATGACTCAAAAACAACTGTGTAAGTATATAACAACATTATGTCCAACCTATATAAACTTTCCTATCGGCTACTCTGTTGCACACAAATTCAGTGCAACTGCTAGTTGTATATGTTCTGGGTGTGCATTATAAACTTTATATGTTTAATCATCATGTTGTCTCAAAGAATTGGTATATCTGTAATACTATGCCAATTTGTGTCACAATAAGTATGCATTCGTAGTTGTTTTGTGCTCTGTTTGTGTCATTTAGAACAACATATGCCTATACCTTTATATATCGATAGCATATCTTAAGGTGTGTAGTGCAGTTGATTTTGTGAGATGCCTATGTGATAATCTTCCACTTGAAAACTATTGTCCTCTGTTATCAAGTGGTTTAGTGTAAATGAATATGTGTTTGTGGAAATGTCAAATGTTTATATTATTACATTTTTTTTTGGACAACCAAGCTGAGTTGGAAAGTCCAAGTTTCCGAACTACGAAGCCTCTGTGCAATATGTAGGCAAGGCCATCTGGGATGAGCCCCCGAGGCATGGGTTGGGCCCTTAGGACCTATCTTCTTCGCTCCTCATCCAATCATGTTATTTCTTTTATTGTAATTCAAACCCTTTAAAACTTTACAAGTTAGATATTTTGGAAAATTTGTAATGCATAATTTTATGTAAACTTGCTGATATGTTTCATTTCATTTCGCTTTGTTAGTTACCCTTGTGGGTATAAATTGGGTTATCATTGTCATAAGATATGTTTGTTTGTGTCATGTCCATGTACATAATAGTTTGGATTGACATATGTCCCTAGGCTTGGATATTGGAGTGTCTATTGTAGGATTCTAATTCTAAGAGAATGATTTTGAGTGTCAATGTTTCATAACATAATGATTTAAAATGTCTATAGATAATAATCTTGATTTTAAAGTTCTTTGTAGATCCATGCAGTGTTTAATTACTAGAGTTGCTTCATGATTAACCCAATTACCTCTTTATAGAATTATAAACCTCTTTATTTGTATTATATCTTAATATCAAGCACGTTATAACACATGTAAACAAAATCAATATTTATACCACATATATATGTAATGTAGCATAATAACTCAAATCAACATACATTGTCCATAGCCAAATTATGCCTAATATGCTTCAAGTATATAACAAAATGCATCCTAGGCTAATATAAATACATTAATCCTATTTGAAACAAAGAAGTACAAAATAATGATGATGAGATACACAACATAGATGAAAAAAAGGTGCATACTTCATGAGGAAGGTGCATACTTCACACTTTCCCCCCCTGTCTTGCACTCACTTCAGCCATGCTTGAGATATGTTAATCTAGCACACAATTTTAGTTGTTTATGTAGAGACATTGTCAAAACCTTGAAATATTCAAGCCATCTGCTCACTTTGGCCTCCATCCATTATTTGCACATTCCATTTATTTTACACATTCTAAATGTAATCATTGGTACAATCTTTTTCCTATGAAAAAATTGCTAGTATGATCATATCCCCCTGAAGTCAAATTTATTTCTTACTTATTCTAAAATGACCTAATTGGAAAATCTAATTTGCTTTCAATAGTATGTTCTACTATTACTCTAAAAGATATGACAAACAATTATCTAAAAGCTAACTAAACAGATATCGAGATTAGATGCACCACCATTTCTCTATGCCTTTGTTACACTCTATTCTCGGTATTCTATGCACACTAGTCTGATTATTTCAGTAGTAGAAAACCTGCCCGCCAAAATACGTTCCATTAGGTTAGGAAAATCGAAGGTATCATAATTTATTCTATATTTCCAATACGTTTACCGAAGTTCAAGGAGGACGTGTAAACTTGTTTTCATTTAGATCTAATGAGGCTATTTCCAAAAAGTTGTGGTCCAGCTTGTACGTTGTAATCTAATACCGAACACTTGTCAAATTTCCAATAATGTGCAGACTCCTTGTACAATACGGGATGGAGCTCTCTGCTTTATGTCAGCCCCTTTATTGAACCCTAAAATTGGAGCTCTACATAGCCACTGCTGCTTTTACTGCATTTGGCAGTATCTCTGAACTCATCTTCTTAAGAGCAACAAAATGGGGAGAGGAAAGATTGAGATTAAGAAAATAGGCAGGTTGCCTTTTCAAGAAAGCTAAAGAGCTTTGTATTCTATGTTCTACTGATGTTGCCATGGTCATTTTCTCCAATACTCGAAGGCTGTTCACACACCCTAACGTATATTTATATTACAGTGTATATATCTGTATAACAGTAATTTGTTACATTTATTTTAATTTATTATTTATTTTATTATTTGTTAAATTTGTTGTATCCATTTTATCATGTTGTCATTTTTTTTCCATAGAATTTAAAACTAGCATACTTATATTTAAAAAATATATCTAAAGTACGTTGAGAGATATCCTTCTTATTCGACCTATGTGTGGTAAATTGATTAAAAAATAGGTGCCTCTAGAAGGATATCTCTTGACGTACTTTAGATATATTTTTTAAATATAGGTCAGTGGCAAGGCTAATTACTACTATATTATATAATTATAAGAATTATATAATTATATATCTAACCTATATTATAATATTAGGGTTATGGTTGTTGAAAATAAAATGCAGATAAAGAATCAAACACACACAGATAAAAATAGAGACACGAATTTTAACGTGGTTCACCATCAAAATGGCTACATCCACCAAGGAAAGCACAACACACTATTTCATTAATCAACCCAATTACATTTGTCTTCATCTCTACCAAAAAGAGAATAAGAAGGGAATTATATAAACTCTTCAGGCAAGTGAAGAGACCCGGGAAGAGGAAGACAAAAGCACAGTGATGGTTGGGCTTCATTTCCAACAATCTCCCACTTGAAGTCCAAACCGCACTGCTGTCCCCACTTTCCTTGAACCTCATTGTTACTTAACTACAGTACCAAGTAACCACTCCATTACATCCATTGGCCAGTTCATTTGATGCTTCCCTCGGAAGAACTGATTCAACCCAAAGGAATCTACACCTTTTTGGATTTCATTTTCATCAAGCTCTACAGAATCATCAATAACAATGTTTAGGTACTAAGCCAAAATTTCATCATCCTTTGGTTCCTCTACCACATTTTGCCATTCTGTATTTTTCTTGATAGCCTGAGATGCATCAGATTAAGATTTGACTGTATTAGTAGGAATTTCTATTAAGATATCTGATTTTAACCCAGTGATTGGATTAACTAGTCCTCCATTCCTCTCCACATGATAGGATAACCTTGACTGCCCAGGCATTGCATCTATGAATACAATATAGTTTTCATCAATTTCTCCACTGATGAGCATTTGAGATAGATGGGTCACAACTTTCTTTTGTAGCCAATGTCTTAAGCGTCTAGCACCAAAAATAGGATCATAGGCTTCCTCATTGACTTCTAAAGCAAGTCCCCTCTCTGCAAGCCATGCAGCTACATCTTCATCTGCAATCTAGCAACTTTACCCTCCATGGAGATGAGCCCTCTTTGTTCCAGTTCCATCACCCTCCTATCCAAAGCAGAGGCAAGCTGCGCCTACTCGTTCTCTAACTGTGTAAACTGCTTGGAAAGTGAAATATATTTCTGTTCCAAAAGTGTGCAGCTCTGCTCGACCATTATAGACGCAGTATCCACCCTCACTTTGCACATCTCCATCTCATTGTACGGCTCCCTAATAAAAGTGTCCGCCTTCTCCATGACAAAAGAGATGTCCTCACCCAAGTTGCATAGCTCTATATTAGTAATAAATAGTGGCATTTTCTCCTCCTCATACAATGCATTGATGGTATAAAAAACTCTCTTTGAATTCAGATCTTCAATGTACTATTGACTAGATCTTTTTGTTTTAAACCTACCAAACCCCCATCATCTTTAATAGATTCTTCATGTTGTCTTAGTCGCATGACGAGTGCTCGAGTTACCTTCTTGAAATGCTCATATGTTAATGTCATTTTCTACTTTGGTTGGTCACTAATTTCTACTACTGGTGTTGCTACCCTTGAAGCTTGATTACCCCTTGATTCTGGTTGTTCTTCCTGGGTTGTAGAACCTGGCTATTGCTAATTAATGTTGTCATCTTGAAAATCAGCCAAATCAATCTCGTTCGAATCAACATTGATTATGGCTGTGTTTATAAGTCTTGTTGCCATATGAACATGGGTTGGCCGCACCTCAGACTCTTGGTGGATGCAAGCAATGGCCTTAGATAATCTTATCAAAGCTTCCAATTATCTTGCTATAATTCTGTATGCAGCTTGACTACCAGGGGCAGATAATCTAGACAACCTCAAGACTCCAATATCTGGGTTACCTACATTCCACCCTGGCTGCGGCCTACCCAACCCATCAGTCTCACTTTCCTTTTCTAATTCAGACCTGACAACAGGCCGATGCTCCAACTCCAAGTCTATTTTATGATAGTCCACACCCCTTTGTTCCAGCAAAAGTTCCCTGGGCTTTGCTTCACCAATTTCACTAGAAACAACACCAATACCTTTCTCACCAACAACACTAGTAGTAGCAGTGGCACCAGCACCACTTTGTTCCATCTTAGTCCTTTGTGCAAGGGCCCTTAATTCCTTCTCAGGTTTTTCCTCATCTTGAACAATCAAATCAGGTTTTTCACCCTGTTGCATCCCATTCTATTGTTTCTTCGTCATTGGACTAATCGACGGCAAGGGTGATGCAGCTTCGAAATAAGTTTGCTTTCCGAACTTGAGCCCAATTATCAACTATAAGCAGCTAGGACCCATGGGCGACCATCTGCCTCCAAGACTCTTCATCTTCTTGCATTGGTGATGTTGCTTCTGGGAATAAATATCCTTCTCTCTCTTGCACTTAGGCTTCCTTCTAGATTTTCGCAGGCTGTCACAACTTTCTTCACAAGATTTAACATTTTTATAAGGCTCCCATGTAACAGTAATGTCCATAGCTTCTGTCTTTTTAATTTTTATATTTTGTGCAGAGGATCTTGCACTTTCTTGCACAAATATTTGATCAAATTCCAATAGGTTAAGAAATTCATCAATGATGGAATCAACTACATCATCTCAGCTATCCATTTCACATGAAGCAAGACTCTCTATGACATACATGGTGCCTACTCTGCTACCTCGAGCAATTACCAAGGCCCCTTTTGTGACTTTCCATCTATTCAATTCAAAATCAACTTTACACCCTTGTGAAAACAACTATCCAACTGAAATGAAATTTTGCTTCAGCTGACTCGGGACATATATAACATCTTGCAATAGCCAACTATTTCCATTGTTTAATTTTAACAAAACATGCCCTTTACCAATAACATCACAAGATTTATTATTGCCAAGAATAACCTTACCAAAGTCACCGCTTTGTAGATTAATGAAGTACTCCTTGCATGGAGTGGCATGAAGCGATGCTCCCGAAGTGATGCTCCTGAAGCGAGCACCCAAACATTTGGTGGCATTTTTTCTAAAGCTAAAACAAGAACAGCAATTGTTGCACCATCATCCTCTTCACGTACCGGATTCGCTTCATCTTCTTTTGGCTGATTTTTTGCCTTCTTCAAAAACCAACAATTCTTCTTGATGTGGCCTTGCTTGCCACAATACCTGCAACCAGCATCTCTCTCACTGGATTTTAGCCTCCCTTGTGATTTCCTACGACTTCCTTCATCAGGTAGCATTGCTCCCACTCAAGATCAAACCTCTCATGCCAAATGATTGAGCACAAAGGCTTTGTTACCAATTGTTGAAGATAAAATGCAGATAAATGAAAAACTAAAACAGATAAAGAATCAAACACACACAGATAAAAATAGAGACACGAATTTAACGTGGTTCACCATCAAAATGGCTACATCCACTAAGGAAAGTAGGACAGACTATTTCATTAATCAACCCAATTATGTCAGTCTTCATCTCTACCAAAAAGAGAATAAGAAGGGAATTATATAAACTCTTCAGGCAAGTGAAGAAACATGGGAAGAGGAAGACAAAAGGCAGTGACGGTTGGGCTTCATTTCCAACAATGGTTTTAATCTAATTAAGGTTATCATTATATTCATACAAATATATGCTAAGTGTAATATATAGATCAAATAACTTGTCATAATTAGAGCTAGAGTTGGGGTTTGAATGAAGATTACATTCAAAATTAGGATTTTGTTTAGCGATTGGGTTAGGGTTAGATATAGAATAATGATTATAATAACTCTAATTCTATCCCTAACCCTAACCCTAACCCCAACCTTAATTCTAACCCTAACCCTAATTATTTTCCTAACAGTAATACTAACGTTAACCCTAATTCCAACCCTAATCCAAATAGTAATTCAAATCATAATTATAATTGTTACCGTAAGCCTAACCTTAGTCCTAACACTAATGCTAACCTAACTCTAACTATAACCCTAACAAAAACCAAATTCTATCCTAAATTTGAACTATAACTCTAACTCTAATTCTATCCTAAATTTGACTTATAATCCTAACCTTAATTTTATGCTTAACCCTAGGGTATATGCACAAAGATGAGGGACCAAGATGGCAACATTTTGGTCCATACAAGTCATAATGTGCTCATGTTATGGCTCGGTATTATCGAGCCTAAGCCTTAGTAATACCGAGCCATAATGCTAGTTATAATGCTAGCACATTTTGCAAAAGTAAAACACTCTCTCTATTTGTTCTCTCTCTCTCTCATAAATACACATAATATTTTGTTTTGAAACTCTTGAAATTTACTATTTTGACATATTACCTATCGAATGGTGAGACCCTCAATCTTACCTGCGGGCTCTCCCAATTTTATCTAACTATACTAATTACGCACTTACTAATAACTTGAACTTTAATGTAACAACAAAATCAAAATATATTAACATTAACTTTGATGAATTAACTCCTAATACAATGTAAACCACCAAAACACTAACTTTGAACAATTAACTTCTAATACAATCTGAACTATCAAAACACTAATAAAACTTGAGGCAATTTCCATGATAGTTTAAGAGTTTCCAAAATCCTAAGTATTAAAATAGAAAATAACACTTCTTCGATTATTAGAATTTGAGACCAGATTTGTCAACAGTGTCGGCTACAAGATAGGTATCCAATTTTTGTCTTTTTTCATTGTACACACATTCTGAAATGAGATTGCAACAACCAAATTCATGAAGAGGGGGGAAATGATCGGATAAGGAATAGTGTCTATTCATTCCAAACACTTGGGAATAAATATGCATCGTTCCAAATTATTATTACAAAGTAGGTGAGATGCATAGATCCTCAAGCCTGTCTCTATATAGAACTGAGATTCCCCTGTTTCTTCCATATTAAACACTGGAAGAAATTCTTTTGCAGGCGGAATACATTTGCCTTTTGTCAGGTATGGCAATTCTATTATATTTTATCTTTGAATTCGACGGATTTTGTTGTTGTTTTTCTTGGGAAAAATCTATATTATAAATTAGGATTTATTGTTTGTAAATGTGAATGTTTGTTTCGAGGGCCACGGGGTTTCAGAGAAATTTGATCTTTGTTCATGGGGCAGTTGTTCATTATTTAATGAATAGCCACCCCACGATTCTTTATTTCACTGCTGTTAATTAGAATATATTGCCGTACCATTGAAGATTTTGTGCAAGTTCTTATTGGCTTGATTGTAACTGGATCGCTTTCAAAGGTTTTAGTCATTTTGAAATTATGGAATCTTATATGTTATTTTTTATATTAGAATCTTATAAAATTATACCGAATCTTGGAATCTTTCAGCTCTTTTCCTCCACCCCTAGTGTGACTGTAGAAACACCTCTTGCAATAATTACTATTTGCAAGTCAGTGCACATATTATATCATTATTATGCTAATTTTAGATTTAAAAGATTTTGCATTTATGGTAATTTTAGATTCAAATGACTTTGTAATAGTGACAGCCTATAGTGAACTCTAGTTTGTTGGAAAATTAATCTTCCATCAAACTATTAAATGTTGCTAGCCTCCCGTCAGTTTTGGGATCCTCCATCTGACGCCCCTGCCCAGTAGTTATTGCTGGCAAAAAAATTATGTTGATAGTTGATTTTGAATTTGGCTGAGCACAAATTTTTTTCTAGGCATTTTTTAGTAAGACAAAATGGAGGGAAATGCAGTTGACTAGTGGAATGAGAGTCATAACCTGCAATAGCAAAAGAGAGAGTTAGAAAAAAAAGAAAGGAGAAGGAAACCTGCAGCAGGAGAGCTGTAAGGGAATGCTTCAGCAGAGAACAAGAAGTTTGCAGCAGAACAACAGAGAATAGAAGAATATATCAGACAGGAGAAGAATTTGTGTAGCAGCACGATCAGGCAAAGCAACTCCCGTGATTGGGGCAAATCTGAAAAATAAAACAGCAGCTTTGCATCAAGTTTGTAATGAAGTTTTGAATGTAATTTTAAAGAGAAAAATATAATATATTATTGCTTGTTTCTGTGTATTCTTCTCTCTCTCTCTCTCTCTGTTTTGTGTTTATTTTTTGCTGTCCACTATGCTGTAGCTTTGTTCTAGATAGTAAGCGAAATCCCCCTGCCCTGCCAACAAGTGGTATCAGAGCCCTATTTTTCTGGGTAGTTTGAATTTTTTTGTGGGTGTTTTATATAAGCCCTAGTTTGTCTAGGCATTATTAGCCTTCTCAGATTTGAGAAGCATGGCAAGTGGGGATAGCAAAAGATGGCAGCAGCCACCTACATTTGATGGGCAGAACTATGACATATGGGCTAAAAAGATGAAGACTATACTGGTTGCTAATGACCTATAGGAATTGGTCATCAATGGGTTCATAGACACCACAGACCTAGCAGCTTATGCAGCCCTATCTAATGCTCAAAGAAACTAGTTGAAGAAAAAAAAATGAAGGATGCAAAAGCCCTCAGTCTAATTGAGGCAGCCTTGATAGAGGCTATTTTCCCTTGGATTGCAGTAGCTAACTACTCAAAATAGGCATGGGAAATATTTTAGAATAGCTATAAGGGAACTAACAAGGTGAGATCAGTGAAACTTCATCTATTCAGGAGAGATTTTGAGACCCTGTAAATGGAGGAGAGTGAGTCTATTTCAGACTTTCACACTAGGGTTTCCACCATGATAAATCAGCTAAGGATAAATGGAGAAACCATAGATGATCAGAGGATTGTTGAGAAAATCCTAAGGAGTCTACCTTCTAGATTTGACTCTATTGTCATAACCATTGAAGAGACTAAGGACCTATCCAAGATGACAGTGGATGAGTTGATGGGTTCACTACAAAGCCATGAGCAACGGTTGAATAGATCCGCTCCTTCCCTTGAGCAAGCCTTCAAGGCTCAAACCAATGCAAGAGGTAGAGGTCAAAGAGGTAGAGGAATAAGCAACTCTAGAAGAGGAGTTTCAAATAGCCAAGAAGAGGCAACCAGCTCACAGCCAAGCTATCAAGAAAAGAAGAAAAATAGTTTTAATCAGACGTATGACAAAAGCAATGTTTAATGTTATTACTATCATAAGTTTGGTCATTATGCTAGTGAGTGTAGAAAGAAACAACGTGATCATAGAGGCCAAAATGCTAATGTAGAAAATGAGAACAAGGCTGAAAATGAAAGACAGTCAAATGTTTTTATTGTTTGCAACCTTGTTGAGAGGAGTAGTGATGAAGTTTGGTATCTAGACAGTGGTTGTAGTAACCACATGAGTGGTAATAAAAACCTCTTTGCCTCCATAGATAGCAGCATTAAAACTAAAATAAAAATGGGAAACAATGAGCAAGTTCCCATCATGGGAAAAGGTACAATCAACATTTAGTCCAAGAATGGTGAAAGGAGAGTGATCCAGGATGTTTATTATGTCCCTGGCATAAAACATAACCTATTAAGCATTGGACAGATGGTCCCAAATGGCTGTAAAATCCTAATGGAAAATGGAGAGTACACAATATTTGACAAAGGAGGTAGTAAGAAAGTGATTGTGTTGGTGTTTTTCCCAGACTGGATGCTTATTCCCAGTAATCCCTACAAGGTAGCCATCATTGATCAACAAGATTCCCAGGCTAGGGGCCAACAGTATAGGAGATAGACTCTATAAATATCTCCTCTTCTTCTTTAGGCTCTGCAGAACCAAGGGGGTATTCCCTACTCAACATCCATGAAATACAATTGTGGAATGACTGGGATGTTGATACAAAGCAGATAAATCCTCTCTTATGCAGACCAAAACTGTGGAATAAGTGCAAAGGGGCTAGCTTTGGGCCTATGTTCAGTTGTAGACAGAGAATTTTGGGTCCTAAAACTACTGCTAAATGTCCTAAAGGTTTGTATTTAAAGTTTGAGTTTGATGTTATTTGGATGCAAAACTAGGACCTTGGGCTGTAACCTCAATACAAGACTGGATCGGTGCCTATCCAGGGCTCGGAGTCAATAGACATACACATGTGAATGGTTATCATAAACATATATCAATGACTGGGTTTCAAGGGGATTGCTTTGGTATCTGCCTTACAGATACTTCCCAAAACTAAGTATTCAATTATCTCTGCTTACAAACATCCTCACTGCAATATGTTCTTCCCAACACTCAACCTGAAACATTTAATCTACCGCTTGAGCAGAAGTAAAAGATCTAGCATTCAATATAGTAATCCCATATTCTAGAACTTTAAACACCCCTTAGCTATTTAAAATTCAGAAGAACACATTCAATTTGGAGACAAATAACAGAATACATGCACTGTAGCATTACTCATTTAAAACAGCATGAAACCAGTAAATTTATGCATAAGACATAAAACATGAGATTCATAAACTCACAAAAAACCTAAAACAGAGCCTCCATCGAAGTTGTATCTTATTACAACACTAAAATTTGTCCAGTTTTTCAACAACAAATGAATAGCACAGCTTGGATTTTTGTACCAAGACTGTGTACTCAGCAAAATTTACAAGGCAAAAATCAAAATCCCTGCCAGATACACTACACCAGAAATGGTGCCCAAAATATTGAATGCACCCCAGGAAAACAGAGGCGAGGGCAGGTAAGTTCGGGATCTGCACCGCCGCCTAAAGATCTTCCTTCACAAACCCGGTAGTTCATCTATCATATCATATGTCGATGCCTCTGCACTCCGCCATTAATGTTTCAGCTACCCGCGGGCCGCTCAAAACTACTGCACACATAGGAAAAATTCACACAGAAGGTTCAAAACACGGCCGTCGATCATGACTCTATCGCTGAGATCTAACAACCTGAAAACCTACAGAAAAGCCAAGAACCAATGATTACATGCCACCTAGGCACTCCATGTTCCTATCGTTGACTTTTCACCCTCTCCATTTTTCCATTTCGCCCTTGTATATGCAAAATGCATATACATGCAATAGCTCAACATACAAGGCAGACCCCATGTCAGTTTAGAATAAATTGAAAAACTACTCAGGTCTAGATTGCATCTCTTTCCTTTATATATCCATGATATACAACACACACATACATACAAGCCGCGGACTTCAAATCATTATGCATCAGAATGTACCTCCTTTTGAAGTCCGACTTGTATTCTTTCATTACACATCGGCTTGTATATCAGCATATACAAGCACTTTTATACAACCTATAGACCTCAAATTTCATTCACTGCACTTGATACCTCCTCCGCATCCAGGTTGTATATCCTCCTTTGTACATTGGCTTGTATGTGCAAACCTACAACTAAATGCACATACAACTGGTGGGCCCCATTTCTGACGTTGACCGCCACTGACCTGTTTGCATGCCTAACCTTGTACATTCGATTGTATATTCAGGACATATAATCCCAAACACACAAAGCGGACCTCAAAATATTTCAAAATGCTATTAATTCCTTTGGTCGTGTCCACCTTGCACATTTCACTTGTATCTTTCACTTGTATGTGCGCTTGTATATTGGATATATATACAACACAAACATACAAAGGAAATACCTTTGACCTTTCAACTCAGCCATTGTATGTATGCGCACCAGATCCAATCTGATAATATTTGGAATCCGCCCTTTGCATATTCTGCTTTGTATCTCGAACACATACAAACTCCTTTGTATATATCCGTGGGCCCCACCGAATGCATCTCCACCGTACTGTAGCAAATGTATGTGTGCCCTTTGTATGTAGCTCGATATACAAGACCATTTGTATATCACACTGTACCAAAAGCATGTCCACCACCCTTGTATATTTTGACTTGTATGTCTGAACATACAAACTTGTTAAACAAGCAAACACAACATACAATCGAAGAATATTCCTGGGAATCTACGATAGATTCTCCCATGTATATGCAACCTGATATGCATCCTAAAATACATATGACTCAATTTTTCATCATTTTTAAAAGCCGACTGAGATTTCACAAGCCCGCCAACATACATGACCACTTGCACAAATAAAACTTAAGATTTTGATGAACCGCGAAGGAAAGAAAATGGTAAAACATTGCATGAGGGTCGAGGAACAACCTAAGCCAAGGCACTAAGGGTTCAAAGGGACATCAACAGAAACCAACAAACTCAAATTTAGAACCCTAACCCTAGGTGAGCACCACCAGATTGTAGTAGTGCAGATGACAAGAAATAGAATGTTTCCTCTTAGGATACACATAGAGTCTTCGGTGCCATCTCTGGCACTATCTCTTGTGTAGTTCCTAGCACTATCTCCGGTGCTCACAATAGTGGGACAGCAATCAGCCTTTAGGACAGTCATCAAAGACCCATCCAAATTATGGCATTTGAGGTATGGACACTTAAGTTTTTTTGGTTTGAGTTTATTGTCCAAGAAAGGCATGGTTAGAGGGTTACCTGTAGAGCCCAATGGAAAATGTGAAGCCTGCATTTTAGGAAAGCAGCATAGACAACCCTTTCAATCAGGGTATTCTAGGAGAGCAAAAGCACCATTGGAGTTGGTGCACTCAGATTTGTGTGGTCCCATGAAAACCTACACCTTGGCTCGAAATACTTATTTTATGACATTTATAGATGATTACAGTAGAAAGATCTAGGTTTATATTTTGAAGAACAAATCAGAAGCCTTCGAGAAATTCAAGTGGTTTAAGGCATCAGTTGAAAAGCAAAGTAGCCACTATATCAAAGTCTTAAGAATAGATAGAGGGGGAGAGTATATCTCTAAGGAATTTTTGAATTTCTGCAGAAATCAAGGCATTGAAAAATAGTTTACAATTAGGTATACTACACAGCAAAATGGAGTGGCTAGAAGGAAAAACAGAACCATTCAAGAGATGGCAGTAATCATGTTGAAAGCAAAAGGACTATCACATGATTTTTGGGGTGAAGTTGTATTAACAACGGTCTACCTATTGAATATGTGTCCTACAAAGGCTATTCGTGATAGGATTCCACAAGAGGCATGGACAAATAGAAAATGGAGTGTTGAACACCTAAGAATCCTTGAGTGTGTGGCATATACATTCATGCCTAAAGAGAAGAGGCAGAAATTTGATGATAGAGGTGAGAAATGTATTTTCATAGGCTATAGTGAAGAGTCAAAAGCCTACAAACTATATAATCTCATCACTAAAATGGTTGTGATCAGTAGGGATGTTGAGTTTATTGAGAATGAAGCATGGGATGGAATGGTGGACAGCACTATGGGTATTTTAGTTACAATACCCCTTGAAGATGAAGAAGCTCTGGAGGACAGAAACTCTGGAGGAACTATGGAGAGCATTGGAGAATAGTAGTTCCAGAGGTGTTCAGCAAAGTAGCTCCGGAGGTGGATAACAACACAATAGCTCCAGAGATCAACAGCTCCAGAGGTCTGCAACTCTGAAGATCTACAGCTCCAGAGTTCAGCAGAGTAGCAACTCCAGAGGTCAGCAATACAGTAGCTCTAAAGGTCAGAACAGTAGCAACTTCAGAGGTAATTCAAACCCTACACTCGCATCATTGATGCCACAGAGGATAAGGAGTGTGAAAGAGATTTATGATAGCACAAGGTATGCTGATATAGATGAGAATTTGGATTTTGCATTATTTTCTTGTAGTGATCCAATGCACTTTGAAGAAGCTATGAAAGAAGAGAAATGGTGTAAGGCCATGGATGAAGAGTTGGATGCCATAGAGAGGAATGTATTTTTGAAAGGAAAATATATAATATATATTGATGTTTGTTTTGTGTATTCTTTCTCTCTTTGTGTTTGTATTATTTTCTGTCCATTGTGCTGTAGCATTAGTTTTTGGATAGCTTTTTATCCTCCCCTTCCTTGCCAACAAGTGGTATTAGAGCTATCTTTTTTTCAGGGTTGAACTTCTGGAGCTCTGTTGTTGTCTTTCTGGAGATAAACCTCCAGAGTTGTCGATAATGCGAAGCCTATCTCTTAGGCATTCAAAAGAATCGTTTGGTAATGCCTTTATAAAAATGTTTGCAAGCTGCTGCTCAGATCTACAATACTGTAACTCAATCATTCCTCGTTCTACCAACTCCCTTATGAAATGATAATGGATCTCAATGTGCTTGCTTCGTCCATAGTAGACTGGGTTCTTTGTCAAGGCTATTGATGAAACATTGTCACAATGAATGGTTGTACCATCTTCTTGCTGCTCATACAAGTCTACAAGGATTCTTCTCAACTAAATAGTCTCACATGATGCTACATTTGCTGCAATATACTCAGCTTCTATTGTAGAGAGAGAGACAATGGGATGCTTCTTAGATGCCCATGCGATCACGCTTGAACTCATGTGAAATATATTGCTGGATGTGCTCTTTCGATTATCTACATTTCTTGCCCAATCACTATCTATGAAACCAACCAACTTAAACTCATTAGAAACACCATACAAGATGCTATAACCCGTTGTGCCATTCACATATCTCAGGATCCTCTTTCCTACTTGCCAATGTGTGTCCTTAGGCTTCTCCATGAACCTAGAAATTAGGCTTACAACATACATCAAATCAGACCTAGTGGTTGTCAAGTACATGAGGCTTCCAACCATGCTCTTGTAGAGAGTTGGGTTTACTTCCTTGCTGCTGTCCTCTTTACTCAATATAAGACCTGCAGCTGTTGGTGTATGGGTAGGTTTACTATTCTCCATTTTAAATATCTTCATAATCTATTTGGCATAGTTAGTTTGTGAAATAAATATGCCATGCTCTATTTGTTTCACCTCGATATCGAGAAAATACTTTAGCAGACCTAAGTCTACCATTTCAAACTCATTCTTCATCGCCTCTTTGAAATCAGCAATGAAAAGATAACTATTGCCAGTAAAAATCAAATCATCTACATACAAAACAACAATCAAAATATTATTTTCAGCTACTTTGATGTAAAGAGTGGGCTCATTACTGCTTTTGCTAAAGCCATTACTCACTAAATATGAGTCTATTCTGCTATACCATGCCCTAGATGCTTGTTTCAGCCTATAGAGGGCTTTCCGAAGCCTATAAACTTTGTCCTCTTGCCCTGGGACTTCATAGCCAGATGGCTGCTCCACATGCATTTCCTCTTTTAGCACTTCGTTCAAGAAGGTTGACTTTACATCCATTTGAAACACCTTCCACTTGTGTTGGGCTGCTATTGCTATGACTGCCCAAATTGTTTCTAGCCTTGCAATTGGTGCATATGTCTCATCATAATCTCTTCCAGGTTGTTGTTTGTACCCTTTGACAACTAGCCTTGCCTGATGTCTTTCAATTTCCAGAGGTGATCCAGAATGGCAGAAACAGCTCCAAAGATCTGCTCTGGAAAGGCAAATGCAAAGGTATAACTCTAGATATCAGTTCCGGAAAGAAGATTGTTGAATGATATCTGACTTCAGATTAAAGGGGGGTGTTGAAAAATTAATCTTTCATCGGACTATTAAATGTTGCCAACCTCCCGTTAGTTTTGGGATCCTCTATCTGACGCCCCTACCTAGTAGTTATTACTGGCAGAAAATTTATCTTGGTAGTTGATTTTGAATTTGGCTGAGCACCAATTTTTTGCTGGGCATTTTTGAGTAAGACAAAATGGAGGGAAATGCAGTTGACTGGTGGAATGAGAGTCATAACCTGCAGCAGTAGAAGAGAGTTAGAAAAAAAAGAAAGGAGAAGGAAAGCTTGCAGCAACAGAGTTGTAAGGGAATGTTCTAGTAGAGAACAAGTAGTTTGCAACAAAACAGTAGAGAATAGAAGAAGAATATATCAGAAAGGAGAAGAATTTGTGTAGCAACACGGTCAGGCAAAGTAGCTTCAGTGATTGGGGCAAATCTAAAAAACAGAGCAGCAATTCTGCATCAAGTTTGTAATGAAGTTTTGAATGTAATTTTAAAGAGAAAAATATAATATATTATTGCTTGTTGCTATGTATTCTGCTCTCTCTCCCTCTCTCTCTGTTTGTCTCTCTCTCTCTCTCTCTCTTTGTGTTTTGTGTGTGTTTTTGCTATCCACTGTGCTGTAGCTTTGTTTTGGATAGCAAGCGAAATCCTCCCCTGCCCTGCCAACATAGTTGAGTTTGTTTTATACATGATTGAACAAATACAAATGCCGAGAATGAGAGACTTCATGCTGCTATGAGGTATTTATTATTTACTATTTAATGTAATAGTTTCTCAGGCACCAAGTATATTGTCATAGATATAAGATATTTATGAAATAATAGGCATTTTATGGGGAAGAATCTCACCCAACTTCCATTGAAGGATCTGGACAATCAAGAAAAGTTCTAATTCAAGAAATTAACTATAGCTTTTCTAATTCATTTTGGTGATGTCAATATTTTAGATTCAAGAAATTGCAAGAGAGGTGAGATTTTTATTGACCCGTGTTATAAATTATTTTGCAGTACGAATTCCTACATACTAGCTTATATGCAAAAAATGGTATGTGCTATAAATATTCAACATGTTTTCTAATCAATTCAAAATTACTGCTATATCCTCAAGTCCCTAATAATATTCAAACCTGGGTATTTCCAGCTGGATAATGGTCATGAAGGGACTTAATTTGATGAAGAGATGCATTTGGCGAAGATGAAAAAAATTTGAGAGACGTAGATCAGGATCTACAGCCTGAACTACGTTTGGGGTAAATATAATCTTATAAATACTATTATTCTTGTTATCTGTTACAAAAATATTTTGCAATTTAGAAAACTGATCACTCATACACTACTTTGATTTGATGACAGATTTGGCAGTTTTGATCTAAACAATTGATGTTCTTGGTTTCCCCTCTATCTAATGTTTTTTGGAACTACCCTTTGTATTCAAATAGTTTGAAACATCCCTTTGTATTGTTCTAACAATTTTGTGGGACTGAAATGTACACTTACCTCTTGTTTTTAGTTTAGTGATCACGAATATTGTGTGATGGTTTTGTAAAAGAGTTACATATAATTTAACTTAACTAATAATTATACAAGGTAGAGTGTATCAATATCTCATCTATAATTGTAAAGTTGAAATGCAAGAATATTCAAAAAGAACATATTTGTAATTGTATATGATTATGATGTATTGGAATTTGTAATCTTGAAATGTAGCTTTGCATAAAAGACATTGGGAAATAACTTTGGGAAATAACCTGTAGAAGAAAAAAATAGACTAAGAAATTGTTTAATGTGTTTATTGCATTAAGATGAATACTAACTTAAAAAAACTAAATCAAATTATAGGTGGTAAGCAGCAATGGTTCCCAATGTAGCTGCTTTTTTAAAAAAATCCACAAATAAAAAATTAAAAAAAAATTAAAAAAATTATGATTACATTTGACTAATATAAATTTGTAAAGATTTTAAATATAAAGATAAATCTGTAAAATTAAAAAAATAAATAAACATGAGTAAATATATTAAATTTTATATATTAAATATATTAATAATTAAAGATCTAAATTAAATATTTTAAATTATTAAATTTGTATGCATTAAATTTTATAAAATACTAATAGAGTATTTTAGTATATTATGAGAAAAGAATTTAAACAAAGCATTGGAAATGAGAAGATAATTAATAGTATGTCTATATACTACAATTAACTATATATTAAATAATATCAAAATAATCTATGATTCAACATAATAATGTAATTTTGATATTAAACTATAATTAATTAATCATAATTAATTACAATAAACAATATATTAAAAAGTTGGAATTAATTTAGGGGAGACATCTAGTGAAATGGTGTGGGGCTTCTTGCCTGTAGTGCTAACAACCCAGGTTCAAACCTCGCAGTGTCGCCTCCTATCATGTCAATAATTGGGGGACCTTACTAGGGGAGATCTTGTGGTGAAATGGTGGGGCTTCTTGCCTGTAATGCCAACAACCCAGGTTCAAACTTGTGGGGTTGCTCTCTACCGTGTCAATAATTAAGGGACTTTACCTCCAATTTTTAAAATTTGATTCGTTATAATAGGGAAAAAGCACAATGTTAGTTGCTCCCGAATTTGCAACTTCTACTGAATCTTTGGTGCCATTCCAAGTTCGCCCCTTACTTCCTGTCGAAATGCCTCCATTTTGTAAGCCCATGAAGGGGATTTGCTGTCTTTGGTGCCATTCCAAGTTTGCCCCCTGCTTCCTATAGAAATGTCTCTGTTTTGTAAGCCCATGAAGGGGATCTACTGGTGGGGAAGGATGCTGCGGGACAGATCCTCAAAAATCCTTTTTGGCGAACCCTACTTCGATACCTAGGGTTTTTGGCTTTCGGTGTTTGGAATTCTTTCACTCAGGTGATCCATTTTCTCTCCACCCTAATGTTAGATCTCAAGGATTGATGGAATCAAAGTCTGGATAAAGCCTTTCCTTTAGGGATATGGTTGTTGGTCTGATTCAGGACAAATTAAATACTACGGCTTGGAATGCTCGGCCGCTAAAGGGCAATTCAATTTCTTATGAGCATAGGACATTCAAGAGTAGCCCAAGAACCATCACTAGAAAGGTGCCCTCTTCTCCTATTCTAGTTTTTCTAAAGAAGCTCATAAAGGAAGTCGATTAAGGTGAGCAGTTCTTTTCTTCCAATGGATTAATTGGTACTTCAATCACCTTTGGCCAAAATTACCAGATCTGCATAAGTGGATATCATCGACTTGGTAGCCCATGCTCAAAGGTAATGTAGAAGTCTACCCTTCCACATAGGGGTTTTTTATTGTGGTTTTTTATTACAGGTAAGACAGGGATGCCATTCTACAAGAGAAATGGTGTTGGAGGAAAAACATTCTCCTTCTCAAACTGTGGTTTCCAGACTTCAACCCTGCTAGTGCATCCTTTTCCGTAAAACCTGTTTGGATTTGCCTTCCGAATCTTCTATTACAATTCTTGTTTGCAGACTGCTTTAAGGCGATTGGTGATTCTTTGGGTTGCTTTTTGGATGTGGATTTAGACACAACTAATTTCACACCCATACAACTTTTGCACGCATTTTGGTAGACATGGATGTCACAAGAGAGCTTCCTGTGAACATCACCTTCAGGGTTTCAAACCAAAGCTGGAAGCAACTTCTAGATTATAAAGGTTTACCCTTCCGATGTAGGAAATGTTTTGAAACTGGGCATATGGCCAATTATTGCTCCAGAATTGTTAAGAATGTCGTTCAACAGTCCTGGTGGGATGATGCCTAGCCACATCATTATTCAATTAAAGCCTTAGCAAAGTTGAAGGTGAAAAACTCAGAATCTTCTCAAAGTCTTGGTTCATCCCCAAATTTGGAGGTGAAAAACTCAGAATCTTCTCAAAATCTTGGTTCATCCCCAAATTTGGAGGCAGAGGAAGATAAAACTCATAAACAACAAACAGATATGAATAATTCTAATTCACTAAAAATTGATTTTGAGAATATGAACTCAGTCCCAATCACCAATTCTGCTCCAGTGAGTGGTGGGAGATCTCCAACAAAGGGTGGGGTGAATATTCCACATATTGTCCACCGAAGTTTGGACACCATTAAAATACAAAAGATTGAGGCTGAGGAAGGATGGCAAGAAGTGTAGAATAAGAAGAAAGTTTTAAAGATGGAGCTGAATTGGATTAAAATGCAATTGCAATCTCGCATCAAATCAAGTAACCAGAATGCAACTTAACCTAAGAAGTGGTTTTGGGGAGTAATCTCTCATCCAAAGTTGCATTTATTTCATAGATCGTCATTGAAAAAAGGAGAAGTTTCAAAATCATAATTTGTGTTTGTGCCCATGCTTTAATGGGCTGTTAGGTTTTGCTAGTGTCTATCTTTGGATTGATGCAAGTACCGTGGCTTGCTTTTTGCACCCTTATTCTTAGGGCATGCATTTGGTTTATTTTGTGATTTTGCTTATGGGCTACAACTCCCTTATACCTATCTTACGGATTAAAAAAAAGTTAGAATTAATTTGAGTTATTTTGCACTCTAGTGTCTAGGGTTTTTTTGTCTCTTTAACACTCACTTGTATTATATCCTAGTTTTGATATTTACACTAAAACCTTCAGAATAGGCTCTAGATGTGAAAAATGACTTATGGGCCATTAGAAAATAGTCTAGAACTTTGGAGAAGGCTAAAAATTCAAGGCAAATGGCTCTAGAATACATCTAATGGAGCTAGCTGCTTCATTAGAATATATAAGTGGATTTCATTATATGATGTTTTCAGTTTAATGGAATTCAACCCATTCTAAAATTGACAAAGTTTATTGGAATCTTCCTTTTAAGTAATATGATCTTCCTAAAATTTTAATTGTATTTTACAACTAAAATGACTAAATACGACCATACAACCATCAAATTTAAACCCGTGCTAGCAACAATCTCCCGATTCTGTGGAAATTACACCTTTGAAAATTATACAATGGTACGTGTAATAAACACAAAGAACTCGATGATGGCTTATCCTAATAATTTTAAAGGTGCATATGAGAATAACATGTCTAACTACTAGAAACCCAAGCAGCTAGCCCTCTAAAATGATATAAAAAAGAGTAAGACATATTACCGCCAGAGTCCCTAAAGCCACACTGATTGCAACCCATTTTTCTACAAGCAACATCAACAAATAAGTTGCTATAAGGAAACTCATTGCGAATAATCTGATTGCGGTGCATAAAATTACCTTAGTAAACAAGAGACGCATTGCGTCAGGTTCTTGCCTCTATGTTATGAATGTTCTTGTAATTTATCATTAGGGAATATGAATTGAGTGAAGGTAAAAAAACAAGGGAGAACATAGTGAGGGAATATGAACTTAGTGAGCCGACGAAACTGTGAACTGTTGAACCGATTGAACCAATGAACCGGTTCAATGAAGTGGTTCAACCGACTGGTTCAATGAAGCGGTTCAACTGTCGGCAGAACTTAGTGAGCCGGTGAAACTGTGAACTGTTGAACCGATTGAACCAATGAACTGGTTCAATGAAGCGGTTCAACCGACCGGTTCAATGAAGCGGTTCAACTGTTGGCAGAACTTAGTGAGCCGGTGAAAGTGTGAACTGTTGAACCGATTGAACCAATGAACCAGTTCAATGAAGCGGTTCAACCGACCGGTTCAATGAAGCTGTTCGACTGCTGGCGAAAGTGTGAACTATTGAACGGATTGAACCAATGAACTGGTTCAATAAAGTGGTTCAACTGACCGGTTCAATGAAGCGGTTCGACTATCGGCAGAACTTAGTGAGCCAGCGAAAGTGTGAACTGTTGAACCGATTGAACCAATGAACCGGTTCAACTGACCAGTTCAATGAACCGGTTCAACTGTCGGCAGAACTTAGTGAGCCGGCGAATGTGTGAACTGTTGAACCGATTGAACCAATGAACTGGTTCAATGAAGCGGTTTGACTGTTGGCAGAATTTAGTGAGCCGGTGAAAGTGTGAACTGTTGAACCGATTAAACCAATGAACCGGTTCAATGAAGCGGTTCAACTGATCGGTTCAATGAAGCGGTTCAATGAACTGGTTCAACTGCCAGCAGAATTTACTGCGCTGGCGAAACTATGAACAGTTGAACCGATTGAACCAATGAACCGGTTCAACTGCCGGTAGAACTTACTGAGCGAAAACAAAGGTAGAATGAATGCAAATTTCATGCGTAAAATGAGTAGTGACAATAAATTAAATCCCTCAGAAAATAGCCAAAACAAAGGTAGAATGAATGCAAATTTCATGCATAAAATGAGTAGTGATAGTAAATTAAATCCCTCAGAAAATAGCGAAAACAAAGGTAGAATGAATGTAAATTTCATGCATAAAATGAGTAGTGACAATAAATTAAATCCCATCTGGCATGAAATGAAAACACAATCAAAAAGAAATCTAAACCCAGAGTACGGCTTGATGAATTTAATCATGCATTCAATTAACCAATAAATTGCATCACAGTGGAAAGAAAAAAGAAAAGGAAATTCAGGATAAATAGCTGGCTTAGAAAATCATTCTATAATTTGGTGTCGGAGTCTATTGCCTAAGCTACTTGCAAATGGGTATAGGGGCATCATAGTTTTCTCCCAACTATACAAAAAAAAACCACATGAAAAATATTCAATTGTATAAATTAGAGTTAAAGCCCACGTCAAAAGATTCAATTGTCTGCGTTTATAAAGATGACCTCAATAAAAAAACATGTAATTAGAAACATAATTCTGATACGTGGCTTACATTTTTGAGCCCTAAAACCTTGTGATGAAGTTCACAAATCATGTTATCAATGTTTCTGTGAATTGGGTCAACCCTCAATTGAATCTCCTGTCCCTGGTCATTATTCGATCATCTGCTTAGCCCTTGTCTGAAATACCCATGACATAAATTTCTATATCACAAAATTGTGTAACATAATATTCGTAGTTTTTTGAACCATGGACTATGAACAAGAGATTGCACAAACGTTTTGGTGCCAAATTACATATACGTTATATCTGAAATAGGTCTTGACCTATTTGTAAATTCAAGATACATAGAATGTTGTGTTCACCCAATTGGGGCTTGCCTTAAATCGTACAGCACAACTGAGAGTCTCAAAATGCTAAAGCCGATAGGCCATTCAACATTTTGTGACTAGGTCGGTCTCTAGAAGGGATCCGACCTAGCTACCAAAATCAACAAGATGCACACACATATATACGCTGCTTTGATGTTCCCTATGCCAGTGGAACCGTTGAACGTGTTGAACTGTGGAACCTGTTGAACCCTTGTACCTATTGAACCGTGGAACCTATTGGACTGTTGAACCTGCTAAACGGTTGAACCCTTGAATGGTTAAACCTTTGAACTATCGAATTGTCAAAATGTTTAGACACTTAAGATAGATAATTCACATAATACTCAATTGCATTGGAATCATAAATTTACCAAGGACCATTAGGCCCAGCCTAAACAAATGATTTATAAATAATTTTGGTAGCCATTAGAATAATTAAAATATCTTTGTATTTGAAAAAACATTGGCCATCTATAATATACAGATGTAATAGAGTGAATTATGTGCACATACAGGAAGAGAAGCTTCCAAATTAAAAGTTAGAAATATATTTTATATTACAGAATAAGTGATTGGAATTTGTTCAATTGGCAACTTGACCCATAATGATTGTTCCCTCTTCAAATTAGAACAGAGTTACATGATAGTATTTGAGCAGATAGTATAGATTGGCCCCAAAGTTTTTATCGTATCAACACTTTTTGACAGTAAACAGATCATATTATATAAAACAAATTCCTACAAACTTTTACTACCCAATTATTGAATACACATAGTTAAATAGGGCACTATTCCTGTAATGCCCATTGCCCTATGCAATCTACGATTTTGTTAAGCCGTTGGGCATCGAAAACTATATGATCATTATTATATTGAATAAACTATTACACATGAGGAAGATAAATCTCATTGAATGCAGTGAAATGTGTTTATTGTCCTTTTGGGTTGGATGTTCATTGTTTGGTCATCTTATGTGTTTTAGCATAATACTTACACAGAGCTAATGTTGTTCTTTTGGGTTGGATGTTAATTCTTTGGATGTTTATTTAAAGTTGTTTGATCTCCATACTGATTTTGCATTTTGGTGAAGTCAATTTACAACAAAACAAAATAAAAATTTATTTACTAGCAAATTAACAATAACTGTATTGTAATAGAAAATACCATTAATTTGTTCACATACATTCAATATTGCATGTAATTGCAGGACACACCCCCAATCCGCAAATGGTTAAAATACCAAAGTCTGAGATTAACAGATCAGGCAAAGAGGGTTTAGCTTACACAATTGGGCTTTTGGCAATGGTAGTGAGCAATTCATCTAACAGTTTGGCATAATCCATGGGGTCATTAGGATTGTGTAGCTTTGGCAACCAAGATTGCCCTACGTTGCTAGAGAATTTTGGCACTTATAGATCAAACGATTTGAATGATTTCTCCAAACTGAAAAACTACTAAGCTAATTGGAACCTATTCTCCTGTTCAAAAATGTGCACCATGATTCCAAATTAAAGACGAAGTTGAAGTGTCTTCTTACACAAAAGGCTAAAGATTGTGAAAGAAACAGCATTGCAGTATCATATTTAGGCTTATTCCAGGACACCCTAGCCAAGAAGCCTCAATTTGATAGGATACACACTCTTGCTAGATATGGATAGAGCTATTGGGGTTTACCATTCACTTGGATTTCGGTCGCATTTTTCTAGTCAGCGGTGGCTGACCCGATGGTTTTAAGCGATTAGTGAGCTTCTCGCTGAGGTATTTCTGTTTGCTGTGAGGTACAACGATGAACTGTATCTCTATCATGTGAGACGCTGACACCAATGCAATACAAAATGCATAAGCACAATTGTGGCAGACAATTCAGAAGGGATAGGTATATAGACAAGTCCAAAAATTGCCAGCATTGATAGTCAAATACAATGGGGCAGTGTATTGTGTTGTTTAGAAGAAATAAATGATGGAACAAATGTAGTGTTATGTTGGATTGTCAGACAAACACAATCCAATATTTGCTAAAACAAGTTGCAATGACAATGCATGTGTGTGAAATGCAGGCATCGGTTCACTGTGTGCTGCGAGTGCGAAAGTTGGAGTAAGATATAATTACAGCCAACCAATACGAATTTCCAAATCTTGATTTTGTCTGCAGTGGCGATTGCAGTTTCTCAGCTGGAGGTGGTCTTATTACATTACTAGTGGCCAGAATGCGATGTGGGTGTGTTTAACTTTCGGTTCATCTGTATATGAAAAATATATGGATCGGGATTACCTATTTGTCAGATGAAAAATAACAGCTCCTTAAATGAACGATCAGATTTCTAACACTGTGTACAAACACCATTAAGCTATTTCAGATGTAATTTTTTCTGAAAGTTGTTAAAGAAACTAAAGCTCAAGATGATAACAGCATCAATGCTGAATATAAAAAGAACAGATAAGATTGCACTAAATTTAACAGTATTGAAGTCAAATATAGTAATAATGGAAGTAAAATGCAGTCACAAAAGAACTTTACAGGCTGGGATTTTCTGTAGTGAAGCAAAAACTATTACAGTTTAGTCATCTAAACAATAATGAGTGCGAGATAACTAGAAACCATCAAAATTTACTTAAAATGCAATAGAGATAGTTTTAACGAATCAACTAGCTGAAACGAAAAGGAGCAGAGAAATAGAAAAGAAATATGGAACTAAAAATTGCAGGAGATACAGGGAAACAAAATTTTTGCTTTAATTTAGTTTGATGTTAAGGTGCGTAATATATGTGAAGGACAAATATTGTTTTTAAATTGTTCAGAGTAGTGGTGTATTATAACAAGAAACTATAGCTGTATAGAGTTTGAGATATGGCAAAATCATTATCAAAAATTTTATGTAAGTGTAGATAATATGTCGTTGGTTCCAAAAAACTGCTCTCTGGTTTTCTTGTTTATCTGGTACCTGACATATGGATAGAACAGGAGTGGTTAGTATATTGTTTTTTAGTGATAAGCAAGTCTAAGTAACAATAATATGCAAATAATGTAGAAATAATTTATTAAAAAGTGCTGGAGAATAAATCATTTTTGTTTGATCTAATTATTGTATAGATAACAATAATGAAGTGGAATAGGAGTGTACCTGTGCATGGAGTGTGTTGATTATTCTTGAAGGGAAGTTGCATTGATGATGAGGTTGTATTGATTTAACGTGAATTTACCCTTCTTAGAGAAGTCCCGTAACATGAAGACAATTGCTGTTTTATCTGCAATATACTTGTCATATGTGAGATTGCTGAGGGTTGGAAGAAGAAGTTGGATGATAGAATTGTCACAAAAACACTTAACTGTTTGATTGTTCTCAGTGGTCACAGTAGTTTTTAGGTAAAGGGAGTATATGTATGTGACATCTTCATTACATTTGAAACAATGAGCTGTTTGGTCTTGCAGGGCTCCATAGTTATGAAACTTATAGTTGCATTGTCTGGGGAATTATTGGCGCAGTTGTTTTAGGTGCTTTCTCACTCTATGCCAATTTGGTGCTTGCAAATCTGTATATTATAGGTGGCTAATGCTTTATCAGATACAAAGATTTAGTTGGTCATGTATTTGGTGAATACTTAAACACTCACCCTTGTAATTGAAATAATTGAGATAAATTTTATAAATTGTTTGTTTAACCTCAGCCTGATGGTACTTGGTAAATTTATGATTCCAATGGAGTTGAGTATCATGTGAATTATCTATCTTTAACTATCTAAAGATTTTTTCCAATAATAGTATTTGAACACATAATAGATGCTATTTTAATTTCATAAGATGAGTTTCATATTTAACTAGCTTCCTTCAATGATTTTTGGAACACTTAGAACTGTATGCCATTTTATGCAAAACTGGCAGTGGTGGGGTTTTATATTATTTACCATGGGAATAAAATGTACTGCTATACATAATATTTATAGTTTACAAAATTAATCAACTGTACTATAAAATGTGCAAACTGTATAGCCAACTGACAATTATATGTATCTATTTTTTTGTATGTTGTAAAATAATTTCCAAAGCATCTGTGGGTAACATAGTCAGCTGTTTTTAACCATATTTTATACTATTTAGAAATCATCAAGACTTCAGGTTGAAAATGCAAATCTGGTATTCATGGTGTAGAGAAAACAATAATTTCAATACAAATTGGAATGAAATAATTTTAATAATTAACACAGCAGTGTGCATAGCAAGAATCCTCGTATTTATACAACATTCACAGTTATATCTAACCAATATATAGAGAGTAAGTTTTTTTTTTGGTAGTTCTTCATTGACATATATACAAAGAAAAATTGTCACGGTGCAAATATGTTATACGTTGATGAATGGAAATATGCTGGCATGCACATCGCTGCCATAGTAGTCAGAATAAAACTTGTCTTGTAGCAAGAAACATGTTCCATCCAAGCTTTCATTCGCAATTGTCAAGGCATCGATTGCTTCAGAAATCTTGGCTTGTATATCTTTAATTTTTTTAACATCACTATCATGAACTGGGGATGTGCTCATGAATGTCCATCTATCAAATTGGTAAGACATTCGGTGTAAGTAGTTATGTGAAACCAATTTCTATCTTCCTTACTGAGTTGGCTTGTTAATTCGTTGGTTTGTTTTCCTAACTTGCTACAAGGTTGCAAAAAATATAAATTTCCTAAATGATTGTGACATTATATGTTTACATAGAATTTAATTGTATTAAATATTGTTGTAAGTTACAAAGATAGTGTAAGGATTACCTTTACCAGTTGTATCGATGGACTTAAATGGCATGAAGGTGGTTGTTTTCTGTGACTGCCTGGTGCTCTCCATTAATCTACATATATTTTGTGTTAGATAAATAGATCTAGATATCACTTTAACCATTGGTGCATCACGTCAAATTGATCTAAGTTATTTCTCTCCATCCCTTTCTATTAGTAAGTGTTGGGAGAGTAGCAACCCCATACCGCAGAGTATGAAATGTGCAAACTGTATAGCCCAGGTTATGTAGTACATTTTCTTCCCTGTATGGTAAATAATATACAATCCCACCACTACTAGTTTTTAAAAAAATAGCGTCCAGTTCTAAGTGTTCCAAAATCATTGAAGGAAGCTGGTCAAATATAAAGTTCATCTTATGAAATTAAAATAGCATCTATTATATGTTCAAATACTATTATTGGCAAAAATGTTTAGATAGCTGAGATATATAGTTCACATGATACTCAATTGCATTGGAATCATGAATTTGCCAAGTCCCATTATTCTGCCAACTATTTAAAAAACAAGTATCCATTCTAACAAAATGATTAAATTGCAAAATGAAACATCAAGAAATGCAAGGAAAAAGAGGAAAAATAAAACAGTGCACTAAGCTTCAAGAACCAGTATTGTTGTTTCTTATTTTGCTAATATTTCCTTTATATTTCCTCATCATTTCCTACTATTTCTCAATTTTTTATTGGTTCTATGTATGCCAAGTTCCTGTTTCTGATTTTTGATGAAACATAGCTAAATCGCAAAGCTCATTGGCCTCAACATAATGTAAATATGCTTTGACATGGAAGCACGGTTACAAGATGGTCAAAAAGTTTGAGTCAAAAAGTTTATGTGATAATTCAGCCTTAGTTGACATGTGTTAAAAACCTAAATCAAGTTAGGCAATACTTTGGCCTTGGTTAACTACTCAAACCACTTGCATGCAAAATAAAATCTCCACAGAGAAATCTAAACAATACAGATTTCTACTGGCTGCATGCAAAGCATAGATGAAGTGAGAATCAGGATAGGGCGCATGACAATTTCATAGTTGCCAGATACTTCTCATCCCCAGTCTGGATACATGTATCTGTGTATCGAATACTCAATATGGATATGATACTCCTAGATACGACATGAATACCATATCCAAATGTATCCATAAACAAGCCTATATTTGAGCCGTATCGTAGCACCACATCATCGGGTGCTGTATTAAGTTTAGGGTTTATGCAAAACATTCAAAATTTGCTAAAACTAAATAAAATATAAAAAAAATTGTATACACACATAAATCACTACAGACACAAACATAATATAACAAAATAAATATTTTAAACTAAAATATAAAACAAAAAAAAATTTATATAAATAAATATTTTTAAAGTTATGTTCTATACCCTCAGATATATAAAAAATTGAATATATATGTTCTTCCATAATTGTTGTATCTAGCGGTATCTGTATCAGGGGTCTTGAAAATTTGCCATATCTATATCTGACACTCTATCCATTTCCATGCAACTCTGGAACATTTACAACAAAATAAAGATACATGTATCCATTCTACACATGATGTCTTGCACCTTCCAAAATTTACAAATAGACTGCTTCTCTAACATCAAGTGAATGAGAGCACTCTGTAGAAAGTGAAGATATAAAAGATTCTCAAAGAATGTTTAAATTGATCACTTACAAATCACAACTATGTTTTGATCTCGCTAAAAAGATACTTTGTATGGAACCATCAAACATATGATTCTGTATTAGAGGCACATGTATGAAAATGTGGAAGATAATTTGAAAAAGTAATTACAAGGTAACCTTACAAAGGAAGACAGAAATAAAATATAGAATAAAAAAAGTTCACTAGGTATTACTGATTTTGGTGCAAAAATCAAAATCATTAGTAACAATGAATTAAAAGGTAATATTAGAACTGTGATATAGTATACAAAAGGAAGACATTAATAAAAAAACGAGGGAACGAGAATGCTTAGGATAAATAGTTTATTTTGAAAGTCAGAGTTCTTATTAAAATTTAAAAAAAAAAAAGTAATGATAAAATGCACCCAGTAAAACTCCTAGTAATACTCACCCTCTTTGTCCCATATTTGCAACGGTTTGCTCCTGTTGGAAAAGCACAGAAAAGCCTTAAACATACCATTACAACAACAAAAAAAGGAAGCCATGGACACTATTAGGTCAACCACAAATTAAAAATTTCCACCAAATGAATAAAAGAAATGTCAAAATTATATTATGAGAAATCAGCTTACCCAAGGCTGTACAGGATTGAGAGAAAGCCAGATTGGAAAGTGTTTTTTGAACATTGCAATCACGTCATCCAAAGCTGCAGAGAAAATAAATTTTAACATGAAAATCACTCAGTCCAGAGATTTAGAACAGTATAATACCATCTATTCCAAACTCTCTTCCTACCAAGCTAACCAAAAGGAGCAAAATAGTAGCAGCTCAATTATTCCATTTCAATTTTGTATGATCTTAGAATCCATAACTACGGGCATGAAGCGTAGCACATAGACATGAATGCATGTCTGCATAGCAAATACAATTCAAGGTATTCTGATCATAGCTACCAAGTTCAGAAATATGGGTTCATATGAGATGGAAAAAAAAATCCCAATATCTGGAATTCCAAAAAAAATTAGAAAAAGGAATATATATGCATATCTGCTCACACCAGTGTATGTTTATATATGAATGTTGTTGTAATTAAGTATTGTTAGGTAAAAAAATTACAAAATTTATAATTTACTACCTAGAAATGCCCATGCCTATTTTTCAGGAAGGGCATTTCAGCCACTGCTGGCCACTAGGAGCAAGAAGTTTGCATGAGATGCTAGGATCTTTCAGGGTTTTTTTTGTAAAGGAGTTAATAAGTACTCTAATTTTTCTGAAAATATTTTATTGAGTTCATACTTTTCTCTGTAGCACCTGCCAAGAAATTTTTGGGCATATTAATGGGTTCTAAAACTCAATCAAAGGCAGGTCATCTCCTTTGGGAATGCAGTTGTTTATACTAATGGTAATACAAGAGAAAATCTGAATAATGAACCAATTTCAGTCAGGGATGGATGCTGATTGACAGGAATTCTCAGGAAGTATTAAGGAATAATTGGTCAGTTCCTAGAAATATTGAAATTACAACAGTTAGTATTTACATACTAACAATCATTAATACCATTGTATACAGAGCAAAAAAATTGTTAAAAGGTCAAATCAACTAATGATCTGAAAAAGAATGATTCACAAAAGTTGCAAAAATTAGATTTTGTAAACATACAGTAGAATACCATTAATATCCATAAACATCTTACTTAGGATCCTGAGTTATCCGGTGCAACACAAACAATGACTCCATGGTCTCAGGTCGCAGAAGGTTATGACGGTCTGCGTATCTAAGTATTACATCATCCAGGAACTCAGAACTTTTATTTCCTCCCTGCAAACCGTCTTCATAACATTCCTATTCAAATGTTTAGGGAATTATCATCATAAATCATAATGATTTATTTAAACCAAAATTCAAACTTTATAAAATAACTCAATTTCATGAGATTCAATATCCATATTTATGTTGTATTGTAACATCTTAGGTTGCATCATTACAATCGAATCTAGATGTTTGAATGATAGTACATTATGCTCACTGGTTTCTTAAATATTTGTAATTTCAAATTGCTCTTGATATAAGAGTCAACAAGAACCGCACACAGCCCTAACAATGAACCATAGGTGCCGAATCTACTATAGATGCCCGGCAATCTCAAGAAAGCCTCAAGTCATCTCAATGAAGCTAACCATGAGGAATGTATAATTCAAGGAACAAATCCTAAACACAAAAGAGGATAGCATTTGCCATTTATCCTATAATCTCAAGAGGATTTTCTTACCAGCTTTTAAGAAAGGGACAAACTATTCCAAATATTTGGTTTTGATCCTGATATGTTTAGGCTCGGGGATCAATTACCAACATGTGTCTTTTAGGACACCTAAGTTGAAACCTCACCTTGGAGATTTTTACCACTTGGTATAAGCACTGGTCGTCAGGGGCCAGGTGGCCCCTGTGACTAGGAATTACATTTAATAAAAAAAAAATCACCCCACACCTGCAAATAATAATATTCCAATAGTCTCACCTCTGAGTACTTGGACAGAGAATTGCACAATAAAGAAAAACGTTTACCGAAGGACCAAATCTGGCAAGTCCTAAAAGAGAGTGGCAGAAGACCCAGAATTTAGAAGAAATTTGATACAAGTATAGAACCAGAGGCAGGAAATGTGACGGCCCATAATTGTATTGCCTTAAAATCATTTATAACTCATTTTACACAAATTGCAGGAGGAATGGAAAAATTATATAGTCTTAACTCCATGTACCTGACAAGATGGTTTTCCCTACAGAATTATGCATCAGCTTGAAAAGAAATTAAGGATGCAGAGGACATTCAAAGATAAACCCAAATTATCGATTGTCTTCAAAGCACTGTAAATGTCCTTAAAACTCATATTCTAACGAATGCCCCTACAATGGGACAGATGAGGTATAATAAGACAGGAGGACTGCACCTACGGGACCAAACTTTAAAATCATAAAACAAATTACATTATCATTCAAGTTGGGTTTTACAACAACCATACCATAGCTAATGTTTTGCATTTTCTATTCAAATCCAGCACTCACAATTTTAATCATTGTAAACTAATCACAGACTTGTTTCCTCAAAGTTTGTTATCCAGAAAATTGAACTTGCAAGTAAACCCAAAAAGTTATAAAATAAAAAGTTGCCGGTAATCCTCTCTATGAAAAAATAAAAAGATATTGCAGGTAATCCTAATTATTAAAAATAAGTGGAGATGCTTACACTTCCTCGATTGCATAGAGACAATTTGTCCATGAAGCCTTGTAAGTCTATGGGAGGCTGGTCCTATAACTACCCAATGCTCAGCATTTCTTCCATACTTATTCCACTGGCTCCTACACTGGAATTTCTTCTGCTGGTTTGCAGTGAAAATTTATTTAGAAATGAGAAATGTCGTCCCATATTGCACCCACCGTATCTCCCTGGGGATTGCAAATGAGGCATTGAACCACTGTGGAGATATATGATTTTTGGACCAAAAGGCTTAGTCCCCATTGTTAACCATTAGACTCAGAGATGAACCTTTTTTAATCAGAATTCATAATCTTATTATGATATACCCATGCTATCCATAATATTCAGATCAGCGACCATGGCTGAACTACCCATTTGACTTTTATTAGTTCTCGACGGATATACCCGTTTTGTCCATACTGTTACTCCTTGCAATGACTGGTTTCATACAAACAAGAATTGCATTTTATGGGTCTGTGACATGATTTTATTTTATTAGAAATTGACATAATAGAGCTTTTAGTTAAAACCCTACGGAAGAACACTAGGTGAGTAAAGATATCCTAAAAGAAAATTAGGGCTTTACATGCAATGAATTAATCTGCAGATACAGTTAGGATAATAGAAACTAGGAGAAAAAATTACCTGACCGCCATGTTTGCAAAAGGGTTTAGCAGCAAGACCGCAACCAACTACAGCCAAAAAATTTTAAGCCTCTAACCCTAACTTTGAAGGAGGACATCTATGAGGCAGACGAAAATTAAGGCAAAGACTAAAATTAAACAAGCATCTACACAACAGAAATCAGCTAAAAATTTGAGAACACACATCACCATGAACAAATAACAAAGGTTCTACCATGGATAAATCCTTGCATGGGTGAAAACTCCTGCAATTGAGAGGCAAATACTCTTAAAAGTCTCAGTAAATGGCAGATACACAGGGTTTCAAACTTTCAACTACTCAGGCCTTGTACAAGTATGAATCCTTCTTTAAATCACCTCCTAAAACCCTAAATCATACTCCACTATGTTGATCTGCATTTTTCATTATGATAGTCACATGGGAAATAAAAAATTACAAGGAAAATGAAACTAATCTCCCAAAAATGTGCCATCTACCCAACAGATTGGGCTGCAAAGGATTTATAAACCCCTTAAAATCTTGTGGAAGATGAAACAGTAGGAAAAACCAAGTGACTACAACAGATCTGGAACACCAAAATTGTTTTCTGGGCATTTTTTATCATTTTTGTAGTTCTTATCACAGTTTGGCCAAATGCCTGCCATTTTTGACAGTGTAAACCCCAAGCATTTTTCTACAGGTAAAACACGTCCCACAACTAATTTTGGAAAAAACATCATTTATAGAACAACAATTTCACTCACCCTTGGCCGAAGCCCGAGCTCAAGGATATGCCTTATATCCATACCCCATCATTTCTCTCGTCATTTCTCTCATCACGCCTATGGTTCCTGAAGGCACAACACCCCATAGAATAAACCACAATTAGAGCAATGAACACCACAATAAGAGCAATGAGGACCACAATATTGATAACAGCAATCTTACGCTTGTGCTTCAAGCTTGCTAGCACACCCGCCTTGCAGGAATTACAATTATAACACACATGATCCTGCTCATTACTCGACGTGTTACAGTAATAGCAGAGGCTGTTTGTACGTAGGCACGGAAAACAAAAATTGATCATTATTGTCACCCTGTGCCAACTTGCCCAACTTGTCAATTATGAAGTAATTTTAATATAATTAAATCTATTTTTCACCCTTACTGTTCACAGGGTCAACCAATAGCAAAGGAGATAAATGACATTTATCAAATTATAAAAATAGTCAAAAAAATCAAAGACTATAATATTTTGCTTAAATTTTTTGTTGCTGCATACCTATTGGCTAAATAAATTGGAATAATTGCATCCAACGCATGCATTAGTAATCTTGCCAAAGGCAAGAACTAACAGGACAAAATTATTTGTATAGACGGGACGCATAACCCTAAGGGTTATAGAAACTGTTATTGAAGCAAAGAAAGACACAATGTCTCCCACTAGAAATATGTTGAATGCAGAGGTTTTACCCTTAATGGCGACCACCTAGTTTTTGTCCTCATTCTTCAAAGCAATCGACACTATGAATATGAAGGTGACAGTTATCAGCACCAAAATGGTGGCCAAAATGTGTAGCCTTTCAAGAGCATCCTTGAGTTTTCCTCCCACTTCTTCATCCAATTCAACCAGTTGTTGTCTAAGGTTTGCTTCGCCACTGGCATTGACCAACGATCTCGTCTACAAAATATGTCACCCATCAAAATTGTTAAATATTTACATATGCTCCCAGCTAATATTTAAAGCAATGGAGAATAGCAAAAGAGAAGAGATCAACCACATCCCCAGATAGACTATATCCCTGTTCAGAAGCCTCAGTAATAGAATAATGATTGCCAGCAGCTTCAGAAATATCATCAGTGCTTGTAACCGGGCTTTTCATAGATGGTGGGTAAGATTGTGTAGCTATAGGGATTATTTATTCTCGGAGACTTCATTCCCTCTCTTTTCTTTCTTGATTGGCAAGGCCACTGCCGCAGAATACAGGTCGCTCATAAAGTATTCAATGCATTTGGTGAGAAGCTCACGATGAGCATGTTGAGGGGATGATGGAAGAAAAGTCAGAGGAACCAGATATTGTGGACGTGCTGTTAGTCATTGCTGAGAGCAAAAGTCCCTAGATACAAGTCTCTCGGATACACATCAAAGAAATCATCTTGGTCTGTTCAGTTTAAATAATTGACATGGACCTGAAACTACTATTGCTAAGAGAATTGTATTGCACTCAATACTAAATGTTGTGCCTACGTGATACAGGAGCATCCAGGTGAACGTGCAATCAGCATCAACCAAAAACAAAGTGCATTTTTTTTCATTTTTGTTTAGTTTGGCCTTGTTGGTGTATAAACCTTTAATCCTAGGTGTTTACACTAGCTTTAACCATAGTTAGGCATTTTCTCCACATGTACTTTGAACTTGTCAAAGTGGTTAGTCATTTTGGAGAGGTGTCGACTTGGACCGACACCTCATGCTATCATTGTGAGTGGTTACTCACCACCACGGAGTCCTATCCTCGTTTGGTGGATAATCGGGTACTCACACTCGCCTATTTATACTTCTTCATTTGTGAATACATTTGGTCAATTTCATTTGCAATCTCGTGCTTGTTTGTTATTCCATGATCTTGGCAGTTTCACATGGTATGAGAGCTTATTTAAGCTCATTGCTAGTTCTTTTTTGAAGTCAAAAAGGTTTTTTTTGTATGCATGAAGTCTCTGCTTGGAGGCATGATCTGTCTGGTTTTCTTTCTTGTGAATCAACGAATATGCATTGAAATTATCTTATTTCTCTATTTATGTATGCTCTCTGTTCATTGTCTCCATTTCAGGTTCCATGCTGTGTAAAAAAGTCAGAAGTCCTGGTAAAGGCTGACATCCTTTATTGAAGGCTGAATGGCCTATTGATTAGAGCCTATGTCTATTTCTGCATATAGCGAGAGTGCCAAGATTCATATGCCCAGCCAAGGGGGACTGAAGTAGAATCAAAGACCCCTCTGAAATGACATGGAATGGCACCTATCTGGTGCATGGAAAGCGTTGGAAGGTGCCTGATAAGGAGAAATCTATTTTTTTGCATCCGCCTCATACGCGGAAATCTGCAGAGTGAGGTTTCCAAAATCTGATGAGAGGTTTGTGGCTTCAATGATGTAGCCTATAGAAGGCTCTTGGCCTTGCTACAAAGGGTCACAACCCTTCAAACAAGTGCCCATGGCATTAGACAATCTTATCTCCACTGACTTCCTCTCTCACACTTGGCAAATGCAAGATGTTGTGGGTGAAGCCGTTCTAAGCCTGACCACGTGGGAATCCACCTAAGGCAGAACTTGAGCTTGGACCAAGAGTAGGTGAATGGCCGCTAGAAGCAGACAAGTTTGGTGGTAGGTTTAGATTACTCTACATTTGGGTAGAACCAGAACCATTTCCATTCTCCTCATCTTCCAAAGGTAGCTGGTGAAAAGACAGGTTGATAAAGGAAGCCGCAATGATGGCAAAAACATCCACAACCTATCAAGAAGGCCTGAGAAGCCCGACCATTGGCCATTGCCTAGTCTTCAACAAGCTTGGCATTGGAAGGGAGTGGTAACGCCGAAAGAAGAAAAGGCTTCATGACAAGGAAGGAAGGTATGAGCAGTGCACATGCTTGAGGGAAAGGCTCCCAATTAGGACTCTCAATCCACTTTCCATGGAACACTGCTTCTTCCAACCTCTAAGCCCTCAATTTGGGCTATGCTTGCAGAGTCCTATTTAGGACTCAATTAGCCTCTTTATAAGGCTACTTTTGTTCATAATTTGTTGCATGATAAAGTTAGTTAGTTGCCAATTATAGTATTATTGTTAGCTTATCAATAACTATACATTACCCTTTTTAACCATCAAAGGCATTTTCTAGTGTTAGAAATAGGTAATTATTGTCTAATGCACTAGGAAATTTATAAAGTGCCATTAATTTGGGGGTGATCAAGCAAGAGAGTTAGACATGCACTAATTTATAAAGTACCACAAAGTAAGGGGGTATCATCGAGTTATTTTCTCTATTTTTCTCTTTCTGTACTTCTATGTTTGCAATTATAACTCATCTAGATAGTTTAATAAGTGTGATCAAATCTAAACTCTAAGTACTTCTTATTGTGACCTAAAAACACCCAAGGGAAGGTCATCATACAAAGAAGTCACGAGCTAAAAACCCCATAAGTATAAGTCTCAAAGAAGTTCTAAAACTATAGAGGACTATATCACCCAATTTATCTCAATGCAGATCAAACGATCCTTGGTTGAGAAACAAGTTGATTGAATGATCCTTCATTGAGAAACATGTGGATTGAATGATCCTTCAAACATTTTTTGAGAGCCTATGGTAAATGATCCGTAATCTTGCAACAAATTCACATCAGTTCATATCTCACATCGAGAGCCTATGGTAAATGAACCTGAATCTTGCATCGGATCACATCTCAAAATTTAATTAATGTTCCTGAATACTCATGATACTAGCATCTATGGAGTCATTAGTTGTAGTTCAACATCGACATTGGTACACAAGTAGCTTCCAAATTCATGCATCTTTTTTGAACTCCAATAGCTAAAATTTTGTAAATGTACTCACATAAAGTGCCGTAAAAATGAAATGTGTGTTCCACATGGAGGGAGTTTGAGAAATTATTGTATATACACTAAATTATAAAGTGTAATAGGGGGCTATATCATCACAACATAGATTTGTGATTCTCACCTCATGTAAATGTGTCTTGGAGCACACCTTGTACATCTCTACATTCTTTGCACACTCTCGATCTTAGTTTGTCTGCTTATATTCTCTTAACATGAAGGGGGGACTATGATGTTATGCTAATGCTTCTTTCAATGAAGCAGAATCTTCTTCTTGGAAGGCCTCATGAACCTTCCTTCTAATCTTGATCTCTCGTATGGGGGATTAATTCAGTGGATCATAGTTTTAGGTTCTAGTAGTCCTACTATAGTACTATCTATATTATCAACTTCACAGAGTTTGATTGACTTTGTGTACACTAGTTGAGTAGTGTTCATATGTTCACTCATGCAGTATTTTGTATCACAAATCTTGATCTACATCCTATGGAGATTCATTGATTCTAGAAAACACTAGTACATCATCGACAGAGCTTACAACTTCTACATGCTTCAAGAGTTTTTCATCATGATGTTTCGATCATCAAGGGACATCTTTCTAGAAGGTCTTAAATCCTTCTCTTTTCTCTCTTTTGGAGGATAGTTTTTTCTCACTGGGTTTTCTATCTTTCTCCATTTCTGAGAGATTGCATTGTACATGGGTATTTCACCAGGATTTGTCACTGGGACCCATTTCATCCATGTCCACCTAAGATATTCTTAAGTGCGGGTGTTAGTCTATATTAATGCATACACTTAGGCTTATTAAGCCTACTTAGTTGTTCATTTATAACTTGACACTTGTTCATATGACTTTGTCAAGTTGGTTAGGAGTTTCATAGAGGTGTCATCTTTCATTTGACACCTCTCTCTATTTTTGTGGGAGGCATCTTGCCACCACTCTACTTGTGAGGAGTCATATCCTCATTATGTGGGTGAGTGGTTGCATATCGTCACCTATATTTACTTTGTTATGAACCTATTCAAATTGCTCCAATTCAATAATTAGCATTGTCTTATGAATTTCTGGGTTCTCAAAGGCCTTCTATGGCTATTCTCGGCACTATGTGTGTTTGGCATATTCAAGAGATAGTTTGGTAGTGTTGTTTGAATTCAGTCATGATGTGCGTGAAGTTAGTTTCTGTAAAACAATTTGTCTAGGGGCTTGGTGATGTTTCATGGAAAATCCTTTGACATGCCGATTGTTGATGGTGATTTCAAATGCATTATACAAATTTTTTGTTGTAAGAACTTTAGTATCATTGGTAGCTATAATTATTCAATGTCTTCAAGCCTAACCGATTAATTGCGGTTATAAATTGAAATTCCATGAGAAATCTAACAATACCATAATCTTTTAGGATGCTCAATTTTGGAGAAGAGAGTGCTAGAGTAGGAAATTGTGAATGCTAAGCTTAGGATGAAGTGTTTATATTTATTGGTGATTAATTTTCCACTTGCTATTAGATAAATCTATAATATTATATTTAATATTATTACTGCTTGGCACCACTTATGTAATGTTTTAATTACTGGTAGAAAATAAGTAAAAGAGGGGCGTTAATTTTCAAGAAGAAATAAAGGTGAAGTAAATGCTTATGTAGAAATCTTAATGACATACTTGGGAAAGTAAGTCAATATATTTAGATAAGAGAGCGCCCATTTTTGGGCATATATTTAATAGATGTTTGTAACCTAAACAAAAAAAATGATGGAACATAGGTTTTGACAGAGAATATGAGGCACCCAAGTCTAAATGAAACACCTTTGTAAGAGGCTCTTGAAATGGCAAACAAATGAAGGAAGTTGACACGTGGGATAGGAAGAAAGAGGCACTAGTTGGGTAAATTGTAACGCCTCATTTTGAGGCATATTCTTAGATTTTTTTGAGAGAATCTTGAGGGAGAGGTGTTCAAGGAGAGGAGTGATCTTTTTGGGAAAAAAAGTTTGAAGAGAAACATTATCCTTGTTTGCAGTGCAGCTAAGCCTCACTTATGAGGCTCAATAATGGGTTTTGAAGTGCCTGAGTTAAAAAAAATGGGAATAGTAGTACAGAGGGATTTTCGTTCTGGTAAAAGGTAGAAATGGAGGAAGGGAATACATTTGGAGCAGATGAGAGTAGTTGAGAAGAGAAATGAGGGGAATGATGAGGTAGTTTGTAGGTGGGTGTAGTTATGAGAGGCCATGAATGCCATTGTTTGTTTTTATGTTGCAGATATATGTAGTTTGATATTTGATGTAATCTGTTGTGAGATTTGATATCAATAAAATGAAGCATGAATTTCATTGTGTTTTGTGAATGAGTGCATGTTGTGAGTAGAGAGTCTCTGCATTTATATGTTTCTTGAGAGTATGAATTTGAGATTGTGTGAGGTTGAGTTTTGTATTGCATCAGTGGTATCAGAGCAACAATTCCTAAGAATGAGGACAGAATTGCCGATTTGAGGCAGTCTGTGATAGGATTTGAGGGTGGAGTTGTGAGGAGGAAGTCCTTGAGTGTGTAAATAGATCACCAAACATTGGGCAATTTGCACTTGGACTTGTGGAATTGGATTGAGTAGAAAAGAAGGAGAAATTGTATTCTCTATGTGTAAACATATTGCTGAATAGTGAGGCAGTTTATACCTTGAAGTGGATTTGAAAGTAGAAGCAGAACTAGCAACTTGAGGTAGCTTCGCACTAGGAAGATCAAAGTAAGTAACTTGAATGTAAGTATTTTCTCTATTTGATATTACAAAAGAAAGAAATGAAGGGAATAAATGTAAAATCAAGAGTCTGGATTGTCCAGTTAGAAGAAAGAATTGATTTCTATAGACTTCAGAAGCAAATGATAGGGATAAGAGAATTGACATGTACAGTTGATGAGCTAATGGAAGAGACCTTTGGAAATTAAATTGAAAGAAAGAATAATGTTGGAAAAGAGGAAAAGAAGATTAGAGGAAAGAATAATATTGCTTTATATAAGAAAGATGGTGCAAAATGGGATAATGGATCTCATGAACAAGGTGGCAATACTGGCAAGACTAGTTAGAAATAAAACTATAAGTTCAGAGTTCAAATTAGAGGAACCTGATGATGAAAGTGAGAGTTATGTTGAAAAGAAAACAAATTTGAGTATTGCTGATTTGAGTAGTGTAATGGAAAGTGATAAAGGTACCATATTTGGTTACAAATTTGAAGATGAAGATGTGATTGAAGACATGCTTGAAAAAGGTGAAGGTATAGAAGACATGAAAGTTTCTATGACAATCCAAGAAGATTCTCAAAATATGGAAATTGAGATTATGGATGTTGAGGGTCCTATGTTTGATGAAGAATAGTGTAGGGGCACCCTCATGCACATGTTAATAAAATTTAGATTTTGTCTTGTTTTGATAATAATTGATGTAAATAAGGTCATTTAAGACCATGTTATGTGTGTTGGAGTCCATGTTAGGTCATTAGGTGTGTGAAAGAATCTAGTTGCAAAAGATGTCAATGTTGCAAATATTGTCAAATTGCACAATCTGGAATGTGAAGGGTCAATGTTGCACAAAGTGGGAATTTGAATAGTTGTAACTTGGAAATTAGTGGTGAGTAGTTGGAAAAGGTTTAAAAAGCTTGGTAAAGGTTGAATACACGAGGGGGAGATGGTGTGGTTGATGTTTTTTTGAAGAATAATGAATAGAAATCTCTATTTTCTACATTTTAGAACGCTAATTTGTTGTTATAGTCAATTGTAAGGATTTTTATTTGCTGGTATAAATGAAAGGTTGATTACCCATTATGGAGGGAACATATACCTTTAATGGGTTTTTCATTTGGTCCATTTTCATTGAGTTTTGAGAGAGATACATGCATTTTTGTAAAAACTGTTATAAACTATTTTTCTACATTTTCTAAATATTTTTCTCTGTTCTGGTGAATGGTGTGGTCTTGTACAGTGATTTCATCTCATGAGACCAATTGGAAATGAAATATAATTAAGTCTACTTATTATTTTTATTGCATTCAAGTTCATTGTGTTTCAAGCAAGTTATGGCCATTTTACTAAAACAGTCCAAATTTGAGCATCTTCATACAAAATAACTTACCTTGGTTCTGAAGTATGTTGTATAAAGCCCAAATGGGTATCTAGAACTGCATTTACATTTTTGATATAATTCCTGCACTAAAAGTTATGGCAAAAAAAGTCAATTTCTTGCTCCCATGTTTGTTCAGGGAATTAGGCCTAGAGACTAGGACAGACAATTTTTAGCCTTGTTGTTCTAAAGCAACCATATCCCATTTCAAGATATGTTATAAAATGGCCAAATGGGTATCTGGAACTGCCCTTATGTTTTTGTTTCAAGATCGTTCCCGAAAGTTTTGTCAGTTTTGCCTTTTTGAAAGGCTACAAAGAAGACCAAGGGTTTTTTAAGGAAAACCCACATTTTGATGTATCAAGGCATTTGTTTAAAGTTGTTTGATTTTGATCTCCTACTCTGCATCAATTGGTATTAGATTAGGGGATCAAACTCAAACAATCTTAAATAAATGCCTTGGTACATCAAAATGTGGGTTTTCCTTAAAAAATCGTTGGCATAACTTTTGAGAAATATCTTGAAACAAAAATTAAAGGATAGTTCCAGATACCCATTTGGCCTTTTTATAACATATCTTGAAATGGAGTATGGTTTCTTTGGAATAACAAGGATAAAAATTGACTGTCTTAGTCTCTAGGCCTAATTGCCTGAACAAACATGGGAGCAACAAATTAACTTTTTTGGCCATAACTTTCGGTGCAGGAATAATATAAAAAATGTAAACATAGTTCTAGATATGCACTTAGGCTTTATACAACACACTTTAGAACTAAGGTAGGTTATTTTGTACGGAGATACTGAAATTTGGACTATTCTTACTCAAATTAGGCCTACTAAGGTTTTAGACGTGTTTTAGTAAAATGGCCATAACTTTCTTGAAACACAACTAAGTTGAATGCAATAAGAATGAATAAGGAAGTAGAATCAATTATATTTTATTTCTAATTGGTCTTGTGCAATAAAACGACCATATAGGACTGTACCATTCACTAGAATAGAGAAAAATATTTAGAAAATCCAAAAAATAATTTATGACAGTTTTTACAAAAATACATGTATCTCCCCCAAAACTTAATGAAAATAAACCAAATAAAAAACCCATTAAAGGTATAAGTGCCCTCCATAATGGGTAATTAGGTTTTCATTCATACTAGTAAGTATAAATCCATACAATTGACTGTAACAGCAAATTGGCATTCTAAATATAGAAAATAAAGATTTCCATTCATTATTCTTCAAAGAAACTTCAACCACACCATCTCCCCCTAATGTATTGAACATTTACCAAGATTTTTAAACCTTTTCCAACTTCTCACCACTAATTTCTAAGTTATAACTATTCAAATTCTCACTTTGTACAACATTGACCCTTCACATTCCACATTGTGCAATTTAACAATATTTGCAACATTGACATCTTTTGCAACTAGACTCTTCCACACACCTAATGACCTAACATGGACTTCAACACACATAACATGGTCTTAAATGACCTTATTTACATAAATTATTATCAGAACAAGACAAAATCTAAAATTTATTAACATGTGCATGAGGGTGCCCCTGGACCAAAGAATTTAGGAAAGATGAAGATCTCAAGTACTCAAAGAGGAGATGAGAAAGACATCTTATTTGAAGGGCAAATGTCAGATGAATGTGATAATGGAATGGAGAAGATGTATATGAGAGAAGACAAGTCCCATGATTATGCTAATATTGTTTTGTTTGTAGGTAAAAGAAAGGGAGCAACATCATGTCATGTATTTGACATTGAAGATGAGATCCTCATGTAAGAGGATGAAGTAGAAGAAAAGGTTGTAGCAACATGTCTTGTAGAAGGCATGGAAGCTGAGAGAATCCTTGTGTTGAAGGATAAAGAGGAAGTTGAAGAGAACCATGTGGAGAAGAAAGTGGGTAGGAAGGAGTCCCAAGTTTCTTTTGGTAAAAATTTGTTTACAGATGATTATTGGTGTGCAAGTAACGAAGATAAAGATGAATTTATTCATGAGGAAGCTGAAGAAGTTGCAGCAGTATGCTCGGATGAAAGCATGGAAGAGGAGGAGAAAAGTGAAGAAGATAAATTTGTTGCAACATTGAGTAGAGATGGAGGAGTTCTAGAAATGAGCATTGAGGAGATTATATAGAGTACATGAGCAATTGTTAGTAAAGTTGCAGTACTTGAGGATGTTGCAGTTAAAACAAAAGTATGCGGTGATGTATGATGATCAAATGTTTGATGAGGAACCTGATGAAGACCAAGAGTTTCTTGAGGAAGAGATTGTAGAGGTAGAGAAGTTGTTCAGAGAAACATCAGAGATAGTAGCATTCAGTAGTGAGGAAGATGATGTTGTGATAGAAGAAGTCATCAAGGTAAAATCTAATTTTTATGAGTTTTGTAATATTGAATATGTAAAGGATTTGCATTTTGAAATGAGTAAAGATTTAGAGATAAAAATGGATTGTGTAGATGCATAGTGGGATACATGTGTATACTTGTAGGTAGAGGCTATAGAGGAAGCTCCAGGAGAGATTTGGTGGAGGTGGTCAGTCTGTGGTGGGTTACATCCCATGAAAGAGGAGAGCAAAAGAGTGATTAGTTGGAAGAAGAGAAGAGAGAGACATTGGTGGAGGTAGTTAGTATATGGTGTATGCAAGTCCATGAGAGGAGAGAAGAATGGAGTGTAGATTTGTTGGAGTGTGAAACTTGTTTTGACAAGATGCTGGAAAAAGAGAAAAAAAAGAGAATTCTTTTTTGGTGCACATGTTTTAGTGATGGAGTTCACTTTAGATTGCTTGCAATCTGAAAGGATGTTCCTACCATTCAACTCTATATTTGTGAGTGTATGTTAAAAAACTTCTTACCCGGTGTGTCTGATGCAGGAGCATCCGTGTGAATGTGCAATCGACATCAACTAAAAATAGAGTGCAGTTTTTTTAGTCTTGTTTGGTTTGGCCTTCTATGGATTTTCTTGACACTATGTGTGTTTGGCATAGTGAGGAGGTAGTTTTCTAGTGTTGCTTTAATTCAGTCTCGATGCACATGAAGTTAGATTCTGTAAAACAATTGTTCTGGGGGCTTGGTCATGTTTCATGGAAAATCCTTCGAAAGGCTAATTGTTGATGGCCAATTCAAATGCATTGTACAAAGTTATTGTTGCTAGACATACATCATTGTCACTAATGGTTGTAATTATTTAATGTCTTCAAGCCTAACCAATTAATTAGGGTTCCAAATTGAAATTCCATGAGAAATCCAACAATACCATAATCTTTTAGAATGCTCAATTTGGGAGAAGAGAGTACTGGAGGAGGAAATTATGAATGCCAAACTTAGGAGGAGGTGTTTAAATCTACTGGTGATTAATTCTCCACTTGCTTCTAGATAAATCTGCAATATTGTATTTAATATTATTACTGCTTGGCACCACTTATGTAACGTTTTAATTACTGGTAGAAAGTAAGTAAAGGGGGGCATTAATTTTCAAGAAGAAATAAAGGTGAAGTAAATACTTATGCTGAAATCTTAACGCCATACTTAGGAAAGTAAGGAGGGCATGTAATAGATAAGAGAGTGCCCATTTTTGGGCATATATTTAATAGATGTTCGCAGCCAAAATAGAAATTAAAAAAAATGATGGAATGTAGGTTTTGACAGAGAATATGAAGCACCCAAGTCTGAATGAAATGCCTCTGTAAGATGCTCTTGAAATGGTAAACAAATGAAGGAAGTTGTCATGTGGGATAGGAAGAAAGAGGTGCTAGTTGGGTAAATTACAATGCCTCATTTTGGGGCATATTCTTAGATTGTTTTGGGAGATTCTTGAGGGAGCAGCACTCAAGGAGAGAAGGAGTAGCCTTTTTGGAAAAAAAGTTTAAAGACAAACATTATCCTTGTTTGTAATGGAGCTACACCTCACTTATGAGGCGTAGCTCCATATATGGATTTTTAAGTGCCTGAGTTACAAAAAAAGGAACAATAGTATAGATGCATTTTCTTTCTGGTAGAAGGCAAAAATGAAGGGAATACATTTGGAGCAAATGAGAGTGGTTGAGAAGAGAAATGAGGGGAATGATGAGGGAGTTTGCAGGTGGGTGTAGTTGTGAGAGGCCATGAAGGCTGCTGTTTGTTTTTATGTTGCAGATATATGTAGTTTGATATTTGATGTAATCTGTTGTGAGATTTGATATCAATAAAATGAAGCATGAATTTCATTGTGTTTTGTGAATGGGTGGATGTTGTGAGCATAGTGTCTCTACATTTATATATTTCTCAAGAGTCTGGATTTGAGATTGTGTGAGGATGAGTTTTGTATTGCATCACTACAGATGCAAATAAAATAGTTATCTCCAAACCTTTGTACATAGTCATCATGCACACCTGCCATGGACTTAGCCTCCTTCTTCCTGCACCTTTTATTTCTTCGTCACCCGCTATGGTTGCTATGTTGCATCACTTGGAAATGGTTGTGAAAGTGGTGATGAGGGTGAAATTCAGGGGATAGCTGTATAAAAATAGTGAAGAATAAAATTGACGGATCTTTTCCCAGAGAAGAAAATTAAGGTAGAATTTTTTGGTGATAGCAGGTAGGCAGGGTGATGATTCTCTAGTGGAATTTTTCGGTGATAGTAGGCAGGTAGAATGATGAATTTTCAGGAGTAAAACCTCCCACTAATAAGCCTATCGGCTAATTATTCTTGATATTTCTGTCATAAAACTAATGTTAAAGTTTGTATTCAAAATGTTGATTTGTATTGTAATTTCCAATTAATTATTATGAAATAAGTTCATTAAAATTAACTTTTATATTTTTTTACAATGTTTCAATTTAGTGTTTATAAATTTAGAAAACAATAGAAGTTCATATTTCATTGTAATTTTAAAGGGATAATATTGAGATGGCTGACTTGTGAAATAATATTGAAGTGTGTAAAATATTGTCACATAATTTGATACATTTAAAAACAACTACTTGTAAAAAAGTGAAGGTGTTAGGGAGCTCTTAAACAAATGGTTTATAAAAGAGACAATGCTTGTTGGAGGTTTTTTTTTTATTGCTTATCGTTTACAAATATTCTTCTCATACAAGCATCAACATGAGACCAATACAAGCTCTTGCCAGCACAACCTTGAGACTAATGCAAGTTCCTTTCAAGAAACCACATTAGATACCACCTATGGAAAACCAAGAATCACAACTTAGAAATCCACTTATTTAGAACCAACTATGGAAGACCAAGAGTCACAACTTAGAAATCCATATTAGATGTCCCTTTGGGATTTGAACTCAAATTTCTATAATGAAAACTCAATGCATTAACCAATTAAGCTCAACCCCTTGGACTATTGGAGGTTTTTACAAATAGAGTGTCAAGTTAAGTGCACTTTATTTTGGGAAACATCATGGACGAGTACACTTGAGATGGAGCAACACTAGGATGGTTGACCTCTAAGCTATTTCTCTAAGCAGTTTCACTTCTATGTGAATCATTTAGATGAGATGAGTGCTAAATTTTTTCTCATGGGATAAAATTTCTTGGGAACAGCTATTGATGAAACATGGGTCAACATAAATTGAGTAAAAATACATAACACATCTTGCAAACTTGTCCTAAATAATAAGATTGTTTTTTCTAACACATGTTTCACAAAAATCTTGTTTGATGCTAGACCTAAATAATCAATATACTCTTCATTAATAAACTACAATTATAAGTTTGTTAATGCTTTTTCTTATTTTAATACAAGGATTAATCTATAACATTATTATTCATAACAATAAGCTAGTCACTCTATTAGTATGATGATTGAAGAACTTAGTGTTTACATTAAAATCATTATTAAATACAAATTTCTCAAGGAATTGCTTCACATCCTTGTTCTTTAATGAGGTGCCATTATTAGAAATAAAGGTGGAAGGTAATCTCAAATGAGAAATAATGTTATCAAGAAGAAACAGACAGATCACCTCAATAGTCATGGATCAAAGTGGAAAAACTTCAACCTATTTCATAAAATAGTCTGTTGCAATGATGATGTATATATGACCTTGAGAAGAAGGAGGAGAATTTTTTCTAATCAGATCCAAGCCATAGACTAAAGCTAGCTAAGGTGATGCCTGAGCATGAAGTGGTTGTGCGAGTGATTGAATCAGATTACTATGGTGTTGAGATTGAGGGTATTTCTTTAAAAAGGTAAAGGAATCTTGTCCCATGGTTTTCCAGTAGTACCCCATTTGAAGAAGCTTCTAAACTAAGGATCTACCACCAAAATGCCTCACACACACCCCAGAATGGGCCTCTTCAGAAGCAATGGATATTTCAAACTTAGTCAGATAATAGAAAAGGAGGTTGTTGTATCCTTAGTGATATAGGATATTTGATAAAATAATGTATTACATTGTGAGCTTTCAAGCTTGAGTGTGAATGTTTGGGAAGAACTATTTAGGAAGGTACCATCATGCAAATAATTCAATATATGGGAGTATCATTCCTCATAATTAGTGTTGTAGTAGAAAAAAGTATCAGAAAGAGAACCATCCACAATAGTAGGTAAAGACAGAGTGTGAATAAAAAAATGACAATCATTACATGAATCATCAAAGGGAACAAGGGTGGCTATGCTCACCATTGAATTTAAATGACGATTGTCTTTACGTGGGATGATATTTATTGATAAAGAAGAAAATTGATGAAGCAATGTTAAAGATAGATCATAGTACTAAGAAAGTTTGTCATGCTTATCTTGACAAGAGCTAATGGCCTACTTTATGATCAACTGTGTGTCACCATAAATGTGAATGACTTTGATATTAAGAGATAGTTCACAATATGGAAGCCAAGAATAAGGGATTCATACTTGACAATGTTATTTGTACATGGAAAAATGAGATGGAAAGAAAGTAGAATAGGATTGCTAGAGGAAGGAACTAGTATTACATCAACACCTTAGCCAATTCTGCACCATTATCCAATTAAGAATAATTCCCTTAGATGATCACAATCTAGAGAAAGGATATGATCATTAAGGAAGGAATCCTGATTAGGGATATAAAATGGAGATGAAAAATCAACTAAATTGGCTGCTAATGCCTATCCTTTGATTTCCTTTGGAGAGACAAATTTAAGGTCAAATTCAGTTAGCACTATTTACCCATTTAGCTAAGTGACCCGACAAATCCATTTTGGAGAATATAGATTTGAGTGGATCATATTTTACAATTACATGTTTTTTTGCATGGAGAAGGTAATTGTAATATAGAAAAAGTGATACCTCTACTTTCTACATTACATTACATAGGGGACGGAATGAAAAACCATAAACTTGTAAAAAACTGAAGTACAAATTCAAGAAATTGAATATAGAGTTGAAAAGAGGAAAAATAAAGGAACATAGAGCTAGAAGGAGAAAGCCAGTGCGTCTAGGGCAATAGCATGTCAACCGGATGTCTGCACTAAGATTTGTCATTTGTACGGACCAGAAATGCAAACAACTTCCAGAATACACAAAAATCTACTTTGTGTTTCACCATGTCTACACAACTAGAGCAAGGAAGCACAATAGCAAGGTACAAAATAATAATAAGGATGAAAATAATGAAGATAAACTAATTAAATCAAATGAAATAATAAAATAACAAAAGAAAGGAAGAAACCAACAAACCTTTGTGAGACTATATGCTTCCCAAGTACCTATAGTTGAAGACAAGGAAAATGGTTGAGGATGTTTGGGGCTTTGCCTTTACTTATCAAACCTCTGCTTTGGTACGTCTACCTCCATAATAGCCAATGATAAAAGGATAGAAAAAATAGTGTGTACTCCAATCCTATGTGTATCTAGGAATTAAGAGTAGTGACAATAAAATAAAATCTATAAGTATCAACCCTGGTCTATAAGTAAGAACACCCTAGTATGCGTATGATAAAATTGACGGTGTTCTACACCAGGGTTTGCTAATGTAAATAGAGAAGAATTATGGTATCAAAGTTGCAACAATATTATTTAAAACAAAAGACATAACAATATTACCATCATAATATAGAAGAGGGAAAGTGAACTCTTTGGAGGAGTCAACCAAAGTGTAACAATGTGAATCCTTGAAAGAGCTTCCACAAATGGTGTTATTTCAATAGCATGCAACCTTAGCAAGTTCAACAATGGAGGTAGGTGCAGCCAAGCATAGCCAAGAGAAAGATAGAATGAGAGAAAATAAAAAATTACTTTTGCATAAGGTTTTGTGAGGAAGCTGATGGGTTAGATTCAGATGGAGAATGTATTTTTCTAATAAATGAGTGTTATGATAGGCAACTAAGTGAGAAATCAATGTTTTAAATTTTGGAATATTCAGGGGGCTAGTGCATTGTGGAGACATCCACACATAATGCTCGTGTCCTCAGAATATTCACTCAATTTCAACACGTGTTCCCAGAACAAAAGGAAGAATTATAGTCTAAACTATAGAAATTTGGCAATCTAGTGAAACATAAGGCTAAGGTTAAGCTAAAATGATCCCTAAAACATGCTAAGGGAATGGACACTAGAGAAAGCCCAAAATATAGCATGAAATTACAAGGAAATGCAATTTTCTATGTTACAATAATATCTTAGCTTATATGTTATAAAAACTAAACAAATAAATTACTTTTCTAGTCTTGAATAATGAGTTGTATAGTCAAGGAGGGTTTGATCGATATAATATACAATATGTTCCCTACCCTTATCATTATGCTGGGTGAAGAGAGTGGCTAAAGCATGAGATGACATAGATGTGTAAAGGAGGAAAGGACATCTAGTAATAGCTAGCATTAGAATGGGATGATTAGACAAATAGTGATTAGGATCTTCAAAGGCCTTTTGGTAATTCTCGTTCCAATCAAAATGAACATCCTTTTTAAGTAGGTGAGTAAAGGGAAGGGTCTAATTTTCTAGTTGTCAAATAAACTAATCAATAGCCTAAATATTTCCTTAGAGACTATGAAGTTTAGAGATATTCCTTGGATGTGGCATGTTCACAATAGCATAAGTTTTCTTTGTATCGACCTCGATACCATGATGTGAAACAATGAAACCAAAAGTTTGTAGTTGTAAACACCAAAGACACACTTATGAGGGTTTAGTCGCATGTTGTATAGGTGAATGCAATCAAAGATATGACAAAGATTGTGCACATGGTCTTGGCATGAAATGGATTTGGCCAATGTATCATCAACGTTGTCCTCTAAGATGTTGTGAATGAATTGTGAAATATAAGGGTCATTACACATTGGTAAGTTGCACCTACATTCTTTAATCCAAATAGCATGACTACATAAAAAAAACACTGGGCAAGGAGTGGTGAATATAGTTTTATACTAATCTTGGCGATTTATGAGAATTCGGTTGTAGCCTAAAAAACTATCCATGAAAGAAAGAAAGGCATGGCTTGATGTGGAATCAATGATCATATCAATATTGGGAAAAGTAAAGTCATCCTTCAAGGATGCCTTATTAAGATCTTAGAAGTTGATGCATACTCAAATACGGTTGTCAGGTTTAGTGACAACTACAATATTTGAAATCCATGGTGAATATTCTATTGGGTAGATAAAGATGGCTTGCAAGAGCTTCTCTATCTTAGCCTTGACCATTAAGGCAACCTTATGATGCATTTTGCAAATTTTTTGCTTGACTAGTTGGGCATTCGAATAAAACACTATATTATAGACCACAACTTTTAAGTCTATACTAGGCATATCCTTGTATAACCAAGCAAAGAGATCGGGAATTTGTGCAAAAGATCAAAATGTGAAGATCACTCTTTTAAGATAGGCACTAGCCTATTTGGATGACTTTTGTAGTATCTTCAAGATTCATTGGGACAATGATAGTATCTCTAACTAGAATACAGTCCTAAGGATCATATGAATTGATGAGATTCCCAAGAATTACTAGCTTACTTAGAAAGCATGAGCAACAAAAAAATTGTATTCAAAAAATCTTGTAGCTAGGTATGTAATTTTTTCATGTAAAATAGAGGCATTTAGATTTGATACTGATATCCCTAAGGTGGTTAGTATTTGGGATAATATATAGAAGCATGGATTGTGAGATACTCCGTTTTCCTATGTGTAAGTATAAAATTGCTAGCTTTTATGCCTATAATTCAGATTATATTGGAACAAAAATATTAGATGCAACTATGAGGGTGTTAATATGCATGATTCTATGTGTTATGTAGTGATCTATTTTATTTAGGGCAAGGATACCAATGTATGTGCATGGAAATGGAAAGCCAAAAGGGAATAAAAAAATGCCACTTTTTCCATAAAATTAAAGGGATCAAAAGAGACCACTTTTCCCTAAAATTTGAGAAAACTAAACTTGAAGATGTTCCATTCTTTGCACATTCCATTTATTTACATATCCTATAAGCAATCATTAGTGCATTCTTTTTCGTACGTTATAAGCTAATGCCGAACACTTGTCAAATTTCGAATAATGTGCAGACTCCTTGTACAATAGGTGATGGAGCTCTCTGCTTTATGTCAGCCCCTTTAATGAACCCTAAGATTGGAGCTCTACAGAGCCACTGCTGCTTTTACTGCATTTGACAGTATCTCTGAACGTCTGTATATATATTACCATCTAAAAGAATATTTATATTACAATATATATTTCTGTATATGTATTACCATCTAACAGTAATTTGTTACATTTATTTTAATGTCTTATTTATGTTATTATTTGTTAAGTTTGTTGTTGTAATTTTTTTTTCCTTAAATTTCAAATTGCTGTTTGCAATTGCACATATTATGTCATTTTAATGCTAATTTTAGATTTAAATGATTTTGTATTTATGGTAAATATAGATTCATATTATTTAGTAATATTGACAGCCTACAGCGAACTCTAGAGAGATACCATGGAGAGACCCAGCAAGAATAAATCTTTGTTTGAGTTCGTTTTGTAGTAGTTTCTCAGGCTCCAAGTATATTGTCATAGATATAAAATGTTTATGAAATAACAGGCATGTTATGGGGAAGAATCTCACCCAACTTCCATTGAAGGATCTGGACAATCTTGAAGATGTTAAAATGGAGCAACATCAAGAAAAGTTAGTACTGTTGAAACTACTTTATCATGTTGAGGACATAAAAGAAAAAAAAGAAAAAGAGGACGACCGTGGCACACACAGAAATATAATCTGCAATTGACCAAACAATTTTAGTAAATTATCTAACCCGTTTCCTGATTCTTTTCTGTGGTTCATATTATAGCATGAAATTACGGAGCAACTTATTCAACGAGACCAGCAGAGTGTAAGGAAGGTAAGATTTTAATCTAATATGTTTCAATATTTTGAGGGCTGCCCTAAATTTAACTGGGTTAAAAATTAACTATAGCTTTTCTAATTTTTTTTGGTGATGTCAATATTTAAGATTCAAGAATCTACAAGAGAGGTGAGATTTTTAATTGACCTGTGTTATAAGTCATTTTGCAGTACGAATTCTTACAGTCTAACAGCATAATGTTCTGCGAGAAAGACTAGCTTATATGCAAAAAATGGTATGTGCTATAAATATTCAACGTGTTTTCTTATCAATTCAAAATTATTTCTGTATTCTCAAGTCCTTAATAATACTCATGAAGGGACTCAATTTGATTATCTACACGATAACGCATTTGGCCAAGATGAAATAAATTTGAGAGACGCAGATCAAGATCTACAGCCTGAACTACGTTTGGGGTAAATATAATTTTATAAATACTATAATTCATGTTACAAAAATATTTTACAATTTAGAAAACTGATTACTCATACACTACTTTGATTTGATGACAGATTTGGCAGCTTTGATATGAACAATTGATGTTCTCGGTTTCCTCTCTATCTAATGTTTTTTTGGAACTACACTTTGTATTGTTCAAATAGTTTAGAACAGCCCTTTGTATTGTTCTAACATTTTTGTGGGGCTGAAATGTACACTTACCTGTGGTTTTTAGTTTAGTCATCATGAATATTGTGTATCGATGAAGATGAAGATCTCCATTTGCAAGATGATATCTTTGAACCCATCTTTGAAGAGTACGAATACGAAGATGAAGAGGAAGATGCTTTAGAAGATCTTGCTGATACCCTTCTTGATGCTGAGCAACAGCTTGAATTTTATGAAGATGCCGAGCCTTCTGTTCTGATGAACTCTACCTGGAGACCTAGTCGTGGTCGTGGAGGCCGTAGAGGTCGAAGTCCTGGTCGAAGTCCTTCTCCTGCTTGGCACTATGTTGAGGTTGAAGATGCAGCCCCTAATACTGGTCCTGATCCTGTTGCAAAGGACCATAGAGGTCGTCAAAAAGAAAAGGGAAAAGCTATTAATATTAACCATCCTTTTTGTAATATGGCCCATACTCTCCCTAGAGATAAAACTCTAGAATGGTTCAAAGAACAAGAAACTTCTTTCTATCAGAACGGAAGATAGCCCCCTTTAAAGGGATGTTATAAGTCTCCTCAAGGGACTATAGATTAATTTCAATACGCTTTTCAGCCAACAACCTCTAAAGAAAAAGAACCTTTTTTAGATTATAAAGAAAGAAATTATCTAGGAAGATTATGTCCTCATCTTCAGCACAATCTTGATGATTGTTGTCAAGATGTGTTAAATCTACGAGAAACTGTAGCCACTCTTCATCAAGATCTCAAAAAATGTGGCAATATAGTTGTTGAAAATAATTCTCGTGTCAAAGAAGTAGGAATTTCTGTCCAACAGTTTTCTATGAAAAGTGATCATGTACAGTCTGTCCTTGTTAAAATCAATACTTCTACCGAACAATTGGTTAACCTTGTACAGCCTTTAGGGAACCAATTAGATTCTGTGCAAAATACTGTTGTGTCTAGATTTGATAAAATAGATGATTCTTTACAAGACTTGTCTACTGCTTTAGACTGGTTAGTCCATGAAGAGAAAAAACCAGTATCCCATGCTTTGGTTGTCCCACAACCAATTACTCCAAAAGAAAAAAGGATTCCAAAGGGTTCTTCTTCTGTGCATATGATGCAAACTACCTGCCCTGTTACTCCTTGGTACTTGGATATTGATCATGCTGAGGATCCATACAACCTCATCCACAAGTGGATCAACACTTTTATCATTATTAGTAGTCTTTCTGGTACTACCCAAGCCAACATAGTCAGAATGGCTATTTCTTATTTCTGGGGAATTCTAACCGACTGGTGGAATGGTGTCCCTGACACTGATAAAGATGCTCGGGTCTATAACAATATCATTATTGTTTTAGATGCTCAAGGCCAACCCCAGCAACAATAGCGTCCTGCTTTAAATTGTCTCTTGGATTGGCTTGTTGATGAATTATGTCCTGAATCCCTGTGTAAACAAGAAAGATTGCTTAAAGAAATTTTGTCTATGAAGTGCTGTGATCTTAAGGATTTCAAAAGGTATTCTGATGAGTTCCACAAATTGTTATATCAACTCAAGGATAAGAAAAAGATTGAGGTTGCAAAAACCAAATATCTAGAAGGTCTGCCTTATAATTTGGCCGATAAAGTCTTAAATTGCCTTGATATCAGAGAAATCCCTTTTGAAAATTGTCCTATCACTGATCTTATCCAATATGCTAAAGAGCAAATTCTCCAGTTTATTGACCATTGCAAATATCAACAAAAGTTCACCCGCCATGAGGCCCACCGAGTCGCCCCTTCTTTTATCAATACCTATGGATGTAATCCTTTCACTCGTTCCCAGTGGAAGCACCGCAAGAAGTATAAGATCTCCATTTGCAAGATGATATCTTTGAACCCATCTTTGAAGAGTACGAATACGAAGATGAAGAGGAAGATACTGTTACTCAAGATATCATTGTAAGAACAAAGCTGTCAAAGCTGTTTATATCGATCCTGCTGCAGCCGCGTGGTGGGATGTCATCGATGAAGATGAAGATCTCCATTTGCAAGATGATATCTTTGAACCCATCTTTGAAGAGTACGAATACGAAGATGAAGAGGAAGATGCTTTAGAAGATCTTGCTGATACCCTTCTTGATGCTGAGCAACAGCTTGAATTTTCTGAAGATGCTGAGCCTTCTGTTCTGATGAACTCTACCTGGAGACCTAGTCGTGGTCGTGCAGGCCGTAGAGGTCGAAGTCCTTCTCCTGCTTGGCACTATGAAGAAGATCCTCCAGCGTTTGCTTCACAATACTGTCAACTATCACCATATCCTCCAACATTCAGGCCTCCTATACACTAGATGCCACCACAGGTAACTGTATTCTCTTCTGATTTTCCTATTATTACTGCTGCAAGAAGAGATTGTAAATATAGTAGGCAACCAAGGGAAGATACTGTTACTCAAGAATTCGCTGATTTCTCTTCCCAGTCTACTTTCCCCTGTACAAATTATCCATGTCTACCTACACAGCCTATTATATCTCCCTGCCTCCAAGAAGAAGAAGAAGAAGATTTTCCTTCAACTTCTGGTCCAGTATATCCTTTTCCTGATCATTCCCTATTCCAGGATCAAATCCAAACCTTGTATGAACAAGAACCTCCTGAAGAAAAGGATATAAAACCTGTTATAGATCCCAGCAAAGTTAAGCTTGTAATGTCTGTTTTACCAGAACCTTCTGCACAATTAGACCCAACTTATTTAGTACATCTGTTAACTGGTAAGTTTTCCCAGTATATCACTATTACTATCAATGGTCGACAGTAAGATGCTCAGGTTGATATTGGAGCTTCCTTGTCTTTCTATAAACCCCAGATAGTCAACAAGTGGGAATAGTTAACCCAAAGAACAGCTTATACTGCTAAGGATGTTCAAGGTAATGAGTTTATTTGTGATAAATATTGTCATCAATAATCCTTGATGATTGAATCCAAGCAGTTTAAATGTGATTTCTTTAGTATGAATCACATGCCAGTTGATGTTCTGTTAGGAGGCAATTTCATTGATCGATATACCCCTTATGGATGTACTAAGAAAAGTATTATGTTCACACTAAATGGTGAAAAGATTAGTACTCCTCGACTAATCTATGCTGTAGAAAAATATCCAATCCACCATATACAGACTATTGAATTATTGCCTGAACTAAAAGCTGCTTTGCTTAAGGATATCAGTTCAGATGATCCGCAGAAATTCTGGGAGAAAGAAATGCCAGAAATGGAGATATGAATATAGGAAGAAGCAAAGATCAAATGTGGAAAGTGCATACCTATTCCTGCGCATGACTATGATGATATGGCCATAGCAATTGAAGAATTGAAAAAAGGGAAGTATATTACACATTCTCAATCTGAATACAATTGCTATGCATTTATGGTAAATAAAGAAGTTGAGAGACGAAGGAATAAGAAAAGAATGGTGATTAATTATCAACCATTAAATGCTATAACTCTTCCTTTCCCTTATCCTATTCCTGATAAATCTTATTTGTTAGAAAAGGTGGCTAATTCTAAAATCTTTTCTCAGTTTGACTACAAATCAGGATTTTACCAGATAAGAGTAAAGAAAGGAGACCAGTTCAAGACTGCCTTCAGCTATCCTTTTGACCATTTTGAATGGACTGTCATGCCTTTTGGGTTAATGAATGCTCCTGCATATTTCCAAGAACGGATGGATAAAGTTTTCACTGGATGCCAAGACTAGTTGTGTGTTTATATAGATGACATTCTTATTTTTAGCCAAACTTTTGAAGAGCATCGCTCTCATTTAAATACATTTTATGGACTTGCTCTTAAATCTGGGATTGTTCTGTCCTTGAGCAAAATTCAATGGTGTCAAGACTCTTGTAAGTTTTTAGGGATGATTGTTAAAGGTGGACGGATAGAGGTCCAACCACACATTAAGGCCAAGATCCTTGAATTTCAGCCTCCCTTGAATACTAAGGAGCTGCAAGGATTTTTGGGTATTCTGAATTATGTAAATAATTTCTATCCTAAAGTAGGTTTTGATCGAGAACCCTTACAGCAGCTTCTCTAAAAAAGGAAGCCACAATGGACCCAAGTCCATACCAATGCAGTACAACTCATCCAGCAAAAGGTACAACATTTGCCTGTTTTACATGTACCTACTACTGATCAATTTGTGTTTTACACAGATGCCTCAGATTATGCTTGGGGCAAACATCTCTATTTCATCAAGGATAGGATTGAGTTACTTGCTGAATATGCTAGTGGCACTTTTCCAGCTGATGTGAGAAAATGGATCTCATCTGACAAAGAGATCTATAGTATTGTTAAGAATCTAAAGAAATTTGCCCTAAAGTTGATGCATCTGAAACATTTTGTTATTAGAACTGACTGCACACGATTCTTAACATTTAAAGAAAAAGATCATGGATGAAAAGATGGTCGTGGCAAATATCTTAGATGGCAAGAGTATTTCAATCAGTTTAATTATGAAGCTCAACATATTTCAGGGAAGCATAATGTGGTTGCAGATTATTTCAGCAGACCCTCACTACCTAGTGTATTTATGCAGAATCCTGGATCTTCTTCCAAAATTCCTGGTTTTATCAGAGAAAGGAATTATGATGCACCTTTCCAACATATGAATGTGATTGTCTAGCAAAATATTCTCACAAAAGGCCTCAACAATCACTATGCTAAAAATGCTGTCCTAGCAGCCGTAACTCTAGAACATACGGGCTGTATTTCTACCCCTAATATGTATGAGGAAGGTTATGGTCAATTCGAGATACTTCGTCTCAATTCAAACCATATGTATCATCTCTTGCTCAACCTTGTTCGAAAACCATTCTTCACTTGGCGGATTACCTGTTTAGCACCTATTACAAAACAAGTGGAGGATTTCTTTCATTTTGCCGGACCTCCTACTGCCAATCCTGATGAACCCATCAGTCAAGATCTTGTCACCCGCATCATTATCAACATGCAATTAAAGTGGGAATCTTACTTTACCCCCACTATGAATCATGATATTGATCTTCAAGATTAGGTTATCCACCGAAGATTCCGCTTACATGCCAAGTGGCATCCTGTTGGGTGGAATGATGTCTATCGCTACAGATATGACCGCACTAAGTTATCATCATCCACTAATAACAATACCAATTCACGCGGAAGCTGTAGTCCATAAAGATATTTCCCAACATTACTTTTGTAAGGACTGTCAATGTCTGCCATTCGGCATGATATACCTCCTTCACCAGTTTACCCAGTATAGTCGGTTCGATTCTCTTTTACCTGCTTATAAATAACCCATTGCGGAAGCATAATGGGCAGATTGAGTAGAGTCTTAGTGAGTCTTTTAGAGAGTCTTAGAGTCTTAAAATTTGTAGAATGCCATTATCTCTTTGTAATCTTCTTTGCATTCAGGAATATCAGAAGCCGTAACCATTCGGCCACCAGCCTCCGTCGCTGTTCTTCTAGATCTTCTCCTTCATACTCGTACTCATACTCTGAGAGTGAGTGTAGTGAGTAGAAAAATTTGGTATCAGAACCTCTTCTGATTCTTAGGGATAGAAATCTGCTGGTTATCTCATTCTTAGTCATAAAGCTGAGAAGTTTACTGAGAAGCGAAGAACTTCAAGTTCTGTAGGGTTTCACTTCGGTGTTTGGATTTGAGAATTTATACCTATTATTTCATAATTGTTAAGGGTTTTCTATTATCTCTCCTGTCAAACCCCTGTAAGCTCTCTCAGTATCATCCAACTTCTCATCTGTAAACAGAATGGCAGAATTTCAAGGATTTTCTCATCCTGTTACAAGAATCGAAAGAGTCAATGAAGCATTCGTAGAAGGAATGTTTGAGCTTCCTGCAATCAATCCTACTGAAGGAGATCTGTCGATTGAAGATATTCCTGAAATAGATGCGTCTGAAGATATGATCGAAGGAACAGTAAGTAATTATAAACCCCCTCTTCTTTCTGCAGATGGTGTTTATAAAAAGAGTGCTTTAAAGCCTAATCTGTTGAAAAATCTTATATTCAAGACTAAATTTAAGTCTTTTGTCATTCCTCGAATGAGGACTGTAGAACTCACGCTTGAATATAATCCTTCTCTCACCTTTCAGACTAAAATGTTATCTGTGTTACCTCCTGAGGAAATAGATTACATAAGAAGTCGTAAGGATGTGAACTTTGTTCACTTTGGAGCTATCCGAGTTCTGATTGGCTCCTGTGTACCTGATACTGTTTGCCCTGTGTGTTATCTTGCTTTGTGTGATTGTAGGCAAGTTTAATATCATCACGCCTGTCAGTTGTCCAGTTTGTCTGGCTGACAAAAAATTCTATGTGTTTTACTTATTATCCTAATTTGACAGTTGCTGCTAGAGATAAGGGTTGTCAAGAAGTTAAAAAGGGATCTTTAAATTGTTGGGGCGTCTTTAGTTCTCTTTTTGGGTTAAAAATGTTTGGTCAATTTAAATATGCTTCTGTACAAGTCCAGGTTTTGTATTCTATGACGAATACAAATAACCCTGATATTTTAGAAAACCTGCCTTATACAAAGACCCTCAATGGAGAAGTGCAACTCCACAAAGGGCATATTGACAGTATTGATGTCCCTCCAGGATGGAAAATAGACTGGATGCAGCATGTAGCACCCAGGTTACTAGAAGCTACCAAACCTGTGCATGAAATCTAGAATAACCAGATCAAGGTTATTCCTCGGTCTTTTTCTGTGAGACATCCTAACCCATTTCTTGAAAATTTTGGAACACCTAGATCTTCTTTTAGCTCTTCTTCCCGTGATGCTTCTACTTCGAAGAAGAAAGCTCAATTGTATGTTGAGGTTGAAGATGCAGCCCTAAATACTGGTCCTGATCCTGTTGCAAAGGACCACATAGGTCGTCAAAAAGAAAAGGGAAAAGCTATTAATATTGACCATCCTTTTTGTAATATGGCCCATACTCTCCCTAGAGCTGAAACTTCAGAATGGTTCAAAGAACAAGAAACTTCTTTCTATCAGAACGGAAGATGGCCCCCTTTAAAGGGATGTTATAAGTCTCCTCAAGGGACTATAGATTTATTTCAATATGCTTTTCAGCCAACAACCTCTGAAGAAAAAGAACCTTCTTTAGATTATAAACAAAGAAATTATCTAGGAAGATTTTGTTCTCATCTTCTGCACAATCTTGATGATTGTTGTCAAGATGTGTTAAATCTATGAGAAACTGTAGCCACTCTTCATCAAGATCTCAAAAAATGTGGCAATATAGTTGTTGAAAATAATTCTCGTGTCAAAGAAGTAGGAATTTCTGTCCAACAGCTTTCTGTGAAAAGTGATCATGTACAGTCTATCCTTGTTAAAATCAATACTTCTACTGAACAATTGGTTAACCTTGTATAGCCTTTAGGGAACCAATTAGATTCTGTGCAAAATACTGTTGTGTCTAGATTTGATAAAATAGATGATTCTTTACAAGACTTGTCTACTACTTTAGACTAGTTAGTCCATGAAGAGAAAAAACCAGTATCCCATGCTTTGGTTGTCCCACAACCAATTACTCCAAAAGAAAAAAGGGTTCCAAAGGGTTCTTCTTCTGTGCATATGATGCAAACTAACTGCCCTGTTACTCCTTGGTACTTGGATATTGATCATGTTGAGGATCCATACAACCTCATCCACAAGTGGATCAACACTTTTATCATTAGTAGTAGTCTTTCTGGTACTACCCAAGCCAACATAGTCAGAATGGCTATTTTTTATTTTTGGGGAATTCTAACCAACTGGTGGAATGGTGTCCCTGACACTGATAAAGATGCTCGGGTCTATAACAATATCATTATTGTTTTAGATGCTCAAGGCCAACCCCAGCAACAACAGCGTCCTGCTTTAAATTATCTCTTGGATTGGCTTGTCGATGAATTCTATCCTAAATCCCTGTGTAAACAAGAAAGATTGCTTAAAGAAATTTTGTCTATGAAGTGCTGTGATCTTAAGGATTTCAAAAGGTATTCTGATGAGTTCTGCAAATTGTTATATCAACTCAAGGATAAGAAAAAGATTGAGGTTGCAAGAACCAAATATCTAGAAGGTCTGCCTTATAATTTGGCTGATAAAGTCTTAAATTACCTTGATATCAGAGAAATCCCTTTTTAAAATTGTCCTATCACTGATCTTATCCAATATGCTAAAGAGCAAATTCTCTAGTTTATTGACCATTGCAAATATCAACAAAAGTTCACCCACCATGAGGCCCAACGAGTCACCCGTTCTTTTATCAATACCTATGGATGTAATCCTTTCACTCGTTCCCAGCGGAAGCAATGCAAGAAGTATAAGAAGCATCAGCTTTCTTTCCAAAAGCGTACTTTTCCTCGTGGAGGCCGTAGAGGTCGAAGTCCTGGTCAAAGTCCTTCTCCTGCTTGGCACTATGAAGAAGATCCTCCAGCGTTTGCTTCACAATACTCTCAACTATCACTGTATCCTCCAACATTGAGGCCTCCTGTACACTAGATGCCACCACAGGTAACTGTATTCTCTTCTGATTTTCCTATTATTACTACTGCAAGAAGAGATTGTAAATATAACAGGCAACCAAGGGAAGATACTGTTACTCAAGCATTACCTGATTTCTCTTCCCAGTCTACTTTCCCTTGTACAAATGGTTTTGTAAAATAGTTACATATAATTTAATTACACTTTATATTTCGATCATAAAACTAAGGTTAAAGTTTGGATTCAAAATATTGATTTGTATTGTAATTTTCAATTAATTAATATGAAATAAGTTTATTAAAATTACTTTTATAATTTTTATAATGTTTTCAATTTAGGTTTATAAATTTAGAAAACAATAATCAATATATTCTTCATTAATAAATTAGAATTAGAAGTGTGTTCATGTTTTTCCTTATTTTAATACAAGGAATTAATCTATAACATTATTATTCATAACAATAAATTAGTCAGTCTATTAGCATGATGATTAAGGATCATAGTGTTTACATTATACATGAGTGCATTGGCAAATCTGCAACTTAGAACATTCGCCAAACATGAAACACTGCATCCACTTAGAGGCCGCCCAAGTATTAGATTTAGAGGAAATATATTGCCAGAGGAGTTAAAAGGGGTAGTAGAAATAAGTAGAGACCTAATTAACTTCTACTATGATAGTAATTAGATTTGAGATTGTCTCAAAAACTAATGTTAATTTCAATGAGAAACAATGCCAGCACTGCCTCTTGACTATTCTCTCTTAAAAAAAAATCCCCTTTCATTTTCCTTATTTTTGATCTACATCATTTTCTATCCTTTTTAAGGAGTGTGTCATTAATTCCCTTCTCTTTTAGTGTTTCAAATAGTTTTATTATTTTTGACATGAATATATGTTATATTTGTATTCATTTCCTTTCCTAGCCTTCCTTGTGTTTTCTCTCATCATTGTTGGTGGTGTTATTTCTACTACCATTACTAGTAGTACCAGCAATAGTACTACCACAACTACTAGAGATTTAGGAGTATCATGTTGTTTACATTTGTGATACTATATTGAGATGTAGTGGTATCATACATAAATTATCCACTATTGCTAAGCACACATGAATTTGGTACTCATTATGATAGCACAAATATTAAAAATATTCTAAGAATGTTTAGTATTCATTATCCTACTCATTATTTTTACCTTATTATCTTTATCTACATCATCTTTTATTTATTTCTCTTGTACATATTTCCCCTTGTCCTCATCATCATCAAGTATTGAGTAAGATTTTTTTTTAATTCAATATATTTTTTTCACGTCTTAATAGTTGATCATAGATAGTGATCCAAAACAATGGATGCAAAAAACAATTACATAGTTTTTATTTAAATAAGTTGGTTTGGAAGGGACCATAAACCCTAAATAAAGAAAAATTTATAGTGGAAATATAGCTAACTAGCTACAAGGACACCAGAATACAACTACCCAATAGTAGAATCGAACCAAAGATAATGAAGAAAATGAAAAAAGAAAAAAAATAAAAAACAAGACTAGAAAAGCACACCACCATCAACCCCACTAGGGCAAGGCCAAACTATAGCTTAAGTAAAATTTCAAATGCTTTAATTCCATAGTTTGGAAGCCCTTTCAATGTTGCCCTCACACCTACTACTTATGACCTTACTAGTGTTACCTTGAGTATTGTATCTTTTTCATTTTTGGAGGTCTTGAATAGTAGCCTTAGTGCCCTATTTTGTGCAGTCTAAACTCTTGGTTTTCTTCATGCATTCTCTTAACTCTTTTAACTCCTCCTCTAGAACCTATAGTCTCATGTTCTATCTGTCCTTTTCAATATTACGAATAAGGATTTCCCTCATTGTATTTTAGTAGGAAAAATTGATCCTCCTCTTCTGGTACCAAGATTTTCCCCTCATACTTCTACCCCAACATTGCAATTTTGATATTAATATTGTTGAATTCAATAAAGAACCATTTGGATAATTAATGGTTGATTTTTTTTCCTATACAAGACTATTTTATGGATCCACCAAATGATTGATGATATTAATAACACTCTCTTAGGAATTTTTATAACACAAGTTAACTACATTTTCACCATAAAGGTGTGAACAAGGTCTAGGGATTTTAGGAAAGTTGACCACAGCCACTAGTTCTCCCTAGGCTTTGTCATTACTTTTTTTGTGCTTCTTGTCATCCCCAATTTCTTTAAAAATTATGGTTGTCCTCCATTTTGTACTTAGACAAGTCCATAGATTCTTTACTCCCTTAAAACTATTGCTTAATCCTATAGCCTCATAGCTATCCTCCTCCATACTAAAGGAGTTGACCTTAAATATTTTTCCTCTTTTTATAGAAAGAACTATCTTAACCTTGGGGTGAGATTACTTCTCGTGATTAACAATTAAAAAGATCAAGCCAACATGGGTTAGGTACTTGCCTACCTCCCACATGAATTCATTCACAATGACTTATAGGGATGATAAAAGATAAAAGGGGAGAGAAATCTTGTGGTGGAACTAAAAAGAGGTGAGGATAGTAAGGTGATATGTAAAGAGGATCATGAATCTACCTTCCATAGTATTATACTTCATAATAACAAAAAATACATCATTATAGAGATTTTTAATAGATTTTATAGTATAACTAGCTTGGTAACATTCTAGAGACCCATCTTTACAATGGAAGATCTATTTGGCCTCTTCCCCCATATTTGTATCTTTAAAAATCATCCTTCCTTCTATCATAATCCCTATGACTTCCGCAATCACTTCCTTTGAGATAACCATTTTGTTGACCTGTAAAAGTGCACGGTGTCAAGTCTCAGGACTCAAAATCCGACTCCTCTCTTGAAAGGAGATCGGGTGATCTTCCCAAGATCTTAAAGGTTACTGGGTCACAGTGAAGCATGATGAATCAGTATATTTAATGTGTTTGTTTAACAAGGACTTAGATTGGATTCCCATCATTTTAGTGTCTAGCTCAGTTTAATGGGTTGTAAAATTTAGGAAAACAAAAAAAACTATTATTACAAAATTAAATCTAGTTACTAATTATACACATTAAGTTTATATTAAAACTATTTAATAACCTAGTTATTAGCCAAAATGAGAACCACCAAAACAAGAAAATATTAAATCTACTACAATTTGTTAAAATATTTACATATTCTATGTCTACCACTAATAGAAATTTAAATTCAAAATAAAAGTTTAATTAAACAACTAATGATAATCACTTCAACTAAATTTGACAACTATATTTATACATATATTATACTGATTCTTTGATTTCTAAAATTTAAAGTAAAATCAAAATTTTAAACTAATCTAAAGCTTCATAGTGATAAAAATAGCAATTGGACCCATAGGTTCAACGAGCTCACTAATAATTTTTTTATTAGAGCATAATTTTGTTAGAGTTGGATAAATTTGGCATAGTATTTTTTGTGTTGAACAATTTTAGTCAATGGATCTAACAACATTGTCTATCAAGAAGGGGTAATTGTAGTGGTGACCCAATTGTGGCTTTTGTCAAAGTCTCAATGTATGGATCTATGCAGATTTCCAAGTCTGCACTAAATTTGAGGACAAACATTACAAGATCCTAGAACTTATGATAAATTGATTTATCAAGATATCAACATTCATACCTTCTCCTCATACCTTTTCCTAAAATATCATTGTTTTACATGCTTTATCATTCCCAGTTGTCATAGATTTATTCTAGTTTAATTTGTGTCTAATTATATGCTTTTATTTAATTAGGCTAGATTAACCCTAAGGAAATATTATTTTCCTTTACACATTTAATTAGTAGTAATAATAACCAACACCAATAACTTTGAAGTGAGAGTAAGAGTGCTATATTATTAAAATATAGTCTTTTAATGCCCCAATGCACTCACAACTATTGGTACATGCTCAACTATGGGTAGTTTCCCTTAAGTAGCCTTGTGAGATCATCAAGATAAAGGGGACCAGTTAGGGAGCAATTTTACAAATTACACATCCATGCCCCTCCTTATGCCCAATCCATTTAGGCGATTTTGATATGAGTATATACTTCTTAAGAATTACATAATTTTGCATCTAATGTACAATTTGACTATTAGAATGATATTTTCCAATAAAACAAAATAAAAACAAAGATGGTATGCATCCACCACCAATGGAATGATCAAGATAAGAACTTAGTCAAAAAAAGTACATTAGATTCCTTGAAGGTCTAAGAATGTTGAGATAAATTTTGATTGATTTAGATTCCTCAAAGGTCTAAGAATGTTGAGATAAATTTTGATTTAAATGTCCAGATAAATTAGGAAGAAACTGTTGCACTAAAGCTAAAAAGTTTAACTTCACTATTAAATATTTTGAACTTTCTGTAGTCCACCAGGTAATATAAACTTCATCTAAAAAAATGTGATTCAATTAGGAAAATATAATACTCATCTAGTCTGACAAAGCTTCTATCTAAAACATTTCGCTACAGACGAGCATGGCAAAGACTTGTGATAAAAAAGGGTTTCTGTAAATGGATATGCAAAAACCCTCCTAACAGAACATGCCAATGATAATTTGCAGGCCATGGCTGAGAGGTTTGTCAAGCGCAATGCCATCGATCTGTCAAATCCCAGTTGAGCGATGGATATTTAAAAAGAAAAAACTGACAACGTCATCACAAATTTTATGTAGTCTTTTTGATCTAAGCCTTTCATCTATGTAATTCATGTAGTGCTGCTCACTACGAGATCTATCAGCTTAAAAATCTACTATAATCTATAGTTAATAAAAATTTTCAAAAGAGGAAGGGATTAGGGAGGAAGAGCTCGTAATGTCTAAACAAATCAATCTGAGATGTAGATGAAACAAATTGAACTAAAACATCCTTTGTCCAATCTGCATGTGCACAACCAAAGCATAGGATGATGCTAGCTCCAAAGGTAAGGTTGATATTGGAACTTTAAGTAGGTTTCCACGATTTTTCATGTGTAGAAAGACACTCAACCACCAATACCAGCAAAGAAACTAAGAGATTATTGCATTAAATTCCTTTAAAAGCAACTTGCTCCAACCAACATTTATCAAACAAAATTTCTCAGACAACAGTGGAATGATATATTTTATATTACAAAATACACATCATGTTTTTACAGAGAAGCCATTACTACAACTAGCAAGCCAGAGAACAAGAAAAACTAAAAACAAACTCCCCTGGCTACAACAACCATTCCAAAATATCTAAAATGATCCTGAATAAAGAACTCTCTCTTCCTTTTCTTGCAGCCCCTACTATACTGTTAATTTTTTAATTCATTTATTCTGTCATATGCCTCCTTCCTACTATATATTTTTAATTTTTTTTGTTGTTCTTCTTGTGGTATGCCCCTTACATATAGGCGCTTGGTATGGAGAAGATAGGCAACTCCTAAGGTAAAGTAAGCAACCTCTAGGATGGAGTAGGTGGCCTCTATGAATGTAGACACCTATTTTCTTCAGCTGCACGCCTTCCTTTCTTGTTGCTTAATCTTATGTGAGGATTTTAGTCTTTAAAAAGCATTTGAGTGATGAATTTATTAAATTCTATTGCTGGCAAGTTGATGGAGGTATCTACAAGTATCTATTTTCTTCCTTTTGAATGTTGTTTGCTGCAAATTTGACAAGGGCGGCTTCATTCTTCCTTCATGTCCACGTTTTTGATAGCTACATCTACAACCTTTTTAATTTTCCTTTAATAAACTCTCCTTTGTTAAAGGAATGCTACACCTACAGTTTTGTTGTTTTAGGAGCCTACTAATTTCACTCTAGGCGCCTTCATTTTTTATTTCAAACTATTACAACAAACTATAAAATATGCACCTCTCTTTTTACTATTAATATATGAAGGAAAACTACATTTTTAATCTTTCTATAGTTATAGCATGGGCACCTTCTACTTTGATGCAGGAGCATCTAGTGGTGTAAGGGTAATCTTGCATCACCCAAAAAAATATGTGTTTCAAAATTGTTGATGTTCTTTCCATTTCTTTTCAAAATTTGTGGTTCTGGTTCCATAATCACTTGAATAATGATGTAGAACTTTCAGTTTTTCCAAACTGGTAAAAATAGTAACCTACTATTTTTAGAAAGTTTGCATTTGGGCATGAATTTAAGTGAAAATTTACAGGAAGTTATATAATGGAAATATAAGACCTTTGGCGAAGGAATCACACAAAGATCATTTGCGAGTTGAAAGATATTAAAGTTTTTATTTCCTAAAAAATGCCTAAAAATTATTCAAACTTAGGTTTGAAGCACTAAACGGCCCCGTATGGGCCCAAAAATGGCTAGAACTAGTAGAACAAATTTTTACACATAGAGCACTCTGCGAGCCTTGTGACGCATAAAACGGTTTGTCAATCGAACACCTGGATCAAAAGTTATGGCTCCCGAAAGTTGAACTATTTTTGGAGGGAGATGTAAATTTTAAAATTAGGTTGTTGGCCACCAAAAAGGCTATTAATAACCATTTTTGGGAACCCTGGGCAGTAGTGGAGTTAAGGGGGCAAGTGTGGAGTCAAGAATAGGCAAGAAAATAGAAACCTTAGCTGATTTGGGGTTACAGAAGGTAGGTGATTCTAGAGTCTTGTGACAGGAAGCTGTAATGTGTTGCAGCCTGTGGAGGGTTCATTCCTCTGATTGTATTTGAGCTTCTGTAATGTAACAAGTTGTCTAAATCAATAAAGAAAGTTCTATTTTCTATGTACAATTTCTGTTGTTGTGTGTTTTTTGATTTACCCCCTTCATCAAGTGGTATCAGAGCAAGGGTTTCTGAGTGTGTAGACAGATCGCTGACCGTGAGGTAGTTTGCACTAGGACCTGAGGTTGTGGGTTTGCTGCAGAGATCAAGATGCCTCCACGAAGAAATCAATTGGGAGGAATGCTTTGATGGAAGAGGGTTTTAGAGCCCTGTAAAGGCAAATGGATGTATTATAGGAGGAGCTGCGAAGAGGGTTTGAGCCAAGAACAAGAGAAGAAAGCAAAGATGAAGCTAAAGAAGAGCTATCTGAGGAAGAATAAGAAGCTGTAGGAGATCCTGCAGAATTTAGGTTGTTGAGGGCCATTTCGAAGATTGGAAAGAGGCCCAGGATTGAAGTTTCTACATATTCTAGAGATTTAAATCCAGGACAACTTATTGATTGGATCATTGACATGGAGGAGTATTTTGAGTATGAAGATGTGGAAGACCCAGATCGGGTCAAGTTTGCAAAAACAAAATTGAAGGGCCATGCCAGTATTTGGTGGAAGGAGGTCCAGTTAGAGAGGAATAGAAGAGGAAAAGGAAAGATCACTAGATGGGATCAAATGGTGGAGAAACTGAAGAAATAGTTCATTCCTATGGACTATGAGATGGAGTTGCTGAAGAAGCTACAAGGACTAAAGCAAGGTAACAAGTCTGTTAAGGAGTATACATAAGAGTTTTATAAAATTACTATCAGGACAGGCCATGCAGAGTGCAACAAGGCAAAGGTAGCCCGTTACATTAATGGGTTGAGGCTGAGTATTCAAGAGGAGCTGAGCCTAGTTAAAATGATCACCATAGAAGATGCATACCAGTTTTCCCTGAAAGTGGAGGAGAAGTTGAATAAAAGATTTGACAACAAGCAAAGGGGAAGAGGTCAAGGTGGAAGGACTGGTGGAAGACCCTATGGGGGACAAAATGAAGATTCAAGGAAAAGTGAGGAAGTTGGCACCAATCAAAATCAAAGAGGAGATAATACCTACCGCCCTCGTGACCAAAACAATGGTGAGCAAAGAGGAAGAGGAAAAGGCTGACCTGGGCAAGGACCTAGAAGAGGAGGTTTCATAGGAACTTGTTTCGAATGTGGAGAAGAAGGACATCAAGCATACGAGTGTCCACAACATCAAGGAAAGACAAATAGAAGACCTGAAGGTAATGCACGAGTTGCACATGTCGATGAAGATGCGCAATCTGAGCGCTCTGAAGATTCTGAAAGGGGAGAAACCCTAGTTGTTAGAAGAACTTTGTTGAATGAGGAGAAAGAACCAAATCAGAGGAAGAATTTATTTCGCACAAGGTGAAAATGTGAAGGTAAGTGTTGTAATATTATTATTGAAAGTGGAAGTACTGACAATCTTGTTTCAGAGGAGATGGTGGACAAGTTGAAGTTGACAAGAAGAAAGCATCCACATCCATATCGGATTGCATGGTTGCAGAAAGACCATAGAGCTTCGGTCAATGAGCAGTGTTTAGTGAAGTTTAAGATTGGGGACTGCCATGATGAGGTGTTGTGTGATATCATACCAATGGATGCATGTCATATGTTGTTGGGGAGGCCATGGCAGTATGATAGGAGTGCTGTCCATGATGGTCGTGCAAACACATATTCCCTAACAAAGGATGGAGTTCGTCACAAGTTGAAGCCCTTAAAGGAGGTGGAAGAAAAGGTATGTAGTGCTACCAAAATTTGCTTGGTAGATGGTAGAAAATTTTTGGAGGGTATGAAGCATGAGCGTCATTACTATGCATTGATTCCTAAGATTAGTCAAGAGAAATGTGAAGATGTACCAGCCAAAGTCTCAGAGATGTTGGAAGAATTTCAAGATATTGTCTCTGATAATGTACCAGAAGGTTTACCACCAAGAAGGAAAATAAGTCATCAAATGGATTTGATACCAAGAGCCAGTTTACCGAACAAGGCATCCCATAGAATGACCCCTGCAGAGAATGAAGAGATGAACAAACAAGTTCAAGAGTTGTTGAGGAAGGGACTGATAAGGGAGAGCCTAAGTCCATGTGCGGTACCTACAGTACTAGCACTAAAGAAGGATGGACAATGGAGGATGTGTATAGACTCTCGAGCCATCAATAAGATAATGATCAAGTATAGATTTCCATTGCCAAGAATGGATGACATCATGGATTATTTGAGTGGAGCCAAGTACTTCACGAAGATTGACCTGAAGAGTGGGTATCACTAGATCCGTATCAGGTAAGGAGATGAATGGAAGACAACCTTCAAGACAAAAGAAGGTTTGTATGAGTGGTTAGTCATGCCATTTGGGCTAACCAATGCATCGAGCACATTCATGCGGCTCATGAATGAGGTACTGAAAGAATTTTTTGGAAGTTTTGTTATTGTTTATTTGGATGATATTTTGATTTTCAGTAAGACCTGGGATGAGCATCTGATGCATATCAAAAGAGTTCTAGAGAAGCTGAGGGAGGAGAAGTTGCTGATTAATCTAAAGAAATGTAGTTTTGCAAAGAAGGAGTTGGTATACCTAGGATTTGTTGTCTCAGAGGAAGGTCTTAAGATAGACTCAGAAAAAGTACGGGCTATCATTGAATGGCCTACGCCAAGGAGTGCAACAGAGGTAAGATCTTTTCATGGTTTGGCAAGTTTTTACAGAAAGTTTATCAAGAATTTTATTACCATTTGTGTACCCCTAACTGAGACAATGAGAGGGGATAGAAAAGAGTTTAGATGGACTAAAGGAGCAGACAAGAGATCTGATACATTGAAGCAGAAAGTCATAGAACAACCTGTTTTGGCATTTCTAGATTTCAATAAGGTATTTCAGGTAGATTGTGATGCTAGTGGTAGTGGTATAGGAGCTGTTTTAAGCCAAAAAGGTAAGCCCATTGCCTATTTTAGTTAGAAGCTTAATGATGCCAAGAAAAATTATTCTATTTATGATCAGGAGTTTTATGCAATAGTTCAGGCTTTGAAGAAATGGAGACATAATTTGTTGCCAAAAGAGTTTGTTTTATATACTGATCATTAGGCTTTGTAGTATCTTAATTGTCAAGGGAAGTTGAACCAAACACACTTAAAATGGGTTGAGTTTTTACAGAGCTATACTTTTGTTTTGAAGCACAGGAGTGGGAAGTCTAACAGAGTTGCAAATGCCTTGAGCAGAAGGTAAAACTTGTTGACAGAAATAAAGATAAAGGTTGTTGGGTTTGGTGAGCTCAAAAGTTTGTATCCTGAAGATCCAAATTTTGTAGAGGCTTGGAAAGCTTGTTTTGAACCTGTTACTTTGGATAGGAAAAAAATGGTTGGATTTCATAATCTAAGATGGCATGTTGTTTAGAGGAAGCTAGTTGTGCATTCCAAGGAGTTCCATGAGAGAGAACCTGATTAAGGAGAAGCATAGTGGGGGATTGGCTGGACATTTTGGTTGAGATAAGACCATTGCTATTATTGGTGAAAATTATTACTGGCCACAGTTGTAGTAGGATGTAAGGAAATTTGTACAGAGTTGCAGAGTATGTCAGATGGCAAAAGGAGCAAGTTAGAATACAAGTCTATATAAGCCATTACCTATACCAGAGAAGCCATTGGATGATATTAGTATGGATTTTATTCTTGGTTTACCAAGGACACAGAGAGGACATAATTCTATTTTTGTGGTGGTGGATAAATTCTAAAGATGGCACATTTCATTCCTTGCAAGAAGACTAATGATGCTGTTCATATTGTTGAATTATTTTTCAAAGAGGTGGTGAGATTACACAGTCTACCAAAGAGCATAGTTTCAGATCAAGATACCAAGTTTATTGGTTATTTCTGGAGGACATTGTGGAAGAAGTTGAAGACAGATTTAAAGTTTAGTTCTGCACATTATCCACAGACTGATGGTCAAATCGAAGTGGTGAATAGGAGTTTGGGTAACCTGCTACGATGCTTAGTAGGAGATAAGCCCAAGGGATGGGATTTGATTTTGCCATAGGTAGAATTTACTTACAACAATTCTATCAATAGGAGTACTGGTAAATTACCATTCTAGATGGTATATGGCAATAGCCCAAGAAATGCTTTTGAGTTAAGAAATTTGGACAAAGGAGAAAAGACAAGTGCCGAAGCTGAAGACTTTGCAGAACATCTGAAGAATTTGCATTAAGAGGTGAGAAAGCACATTAATAAGATGAATATTCAGTACAGGGCTAAGGCAGATCAGAAGAGGAGGTATAAGGAGTTCCATGTAGGAGATGAAGTCATGGTTCACTTGAGAAAAGAAAGGTTCCCAATTGGAACATACAATAAGTTGAAAATGAAGAAATTTGGATCATGCAGAATCCTAAAGAAGCATGATTTAGGAAATGCATATGAGGTAGAGCTACCGAGTGGGATTAACATTTTCCCTGTGTTCAACATTGTTGATTTAACAGAATATCATGAGGGTGGCACAGAGGATGGAACAACAGAAGAACAATGGAGTATTCCGGCATCTACTTCAATGGAGCAGATAGAAGAGATCTTGGATAGTCATGTGGGAAGAAGTACTCGGAATAGGCAATATGAAGAATATCTAGTGAAATGGAAAGGAAGACCTATTAAAGATTCTTCTTGGTTGTCTAAGGTAGAGGTTGACCATTTGGGTTTTCCTCAAACAAACACCTGAGACGTGACAAGGTCACTACTTAAATTACCTTGGGTGTCTGATGCAGGAGCATCCAGTGGTGTAAGGGCAATCTTGCATCACCCAAAAAAAGATGTGTTTCAAAATTGTTGATGTTCTTTCCGTTTCTTTTCAAAATTTGTTGTTCTGGTTCCATAATCGCTTGAATAATGATGTAGAACTTTCAGTTTTTCCAAACTGCTAAAAATAGTAACCTGCTATTTTTAGAAAGTTTGCATTTGGGCACAGATTTAAGTGAAAATTTATAGGAAGTTACATAATGAAACTATAAGACCTTTGGCAAAGGAATCACACAAAGATCATTTGCGAGTTGAAAGATATTAAAATTTCCATTTCTTGAAAAATGCATGAAAATTATTCAAACTCAGGTTTGAGGCACGAAACGGCCCCGTGCAGACCTGAAAATGGCTGAAACTGGCAGACCATGTTCTTAGCATGAGGAGCACTCCATGAGCTTTCCGACGCATAAAATGGTTTGTCAATCAGACACTCGAATCAAAAGTTATGGCTCTCGGAAGTTGACCTATTTTTGGAGGGAGATGCAAATTTTGAAATTAGGTTGTTGGCTGCCAAAAAGGCTATTAATAACCATTTTTGGGAACCCTGGGCAGTAGTAGAGTTAAGGGGACAAGTGTGGAGTCATGAATAGGCAGGAAAATAGAAACCCTAGCTGATTTGGGGTTACAGAAGGCAGCTAATTCTAGAGTCTTATGACAGGAAGTTGTAATGTGTTGCAGCCTATGGAGGGTTGATTCCTTTGATTGTATTTGAGCTTCTGTAATATAACAAGTTGTCAAAATCAATAAATAAAGTTCTATTTTCTGTGTACAATTTCTATTGTTGGGCATTTTATGATTTACCCCCTTCATCATACTTTCATCCATCTTAGCATAGGCGACCCCTATGTTTTAGGTGCCTCACTGTAGATTTACAACAATTTTCTTTTTAAACATGTATGTCTACTTTGAACATCCACGTTGCTTCCTTTTAATCACCTTATTGTGTAGATTTTGTCCTTATAAAATGCAATAGATCCTTGTGTATGACTCCTTCTATAGTCAAATCTTCTTTGTATCTGCCCCATACGCCTTGTCTTTACCCATTCCTCCTTAATTAGACAAGTGTCTCTTCTTCTTTAAATGTATCCAACCTTTCAGTCACCCAAGCAATTTATAATCCACCTACGAATAAGACACCATGATTTAGATTCTTGTTTTATTTTTTAAATTTCAAGAACAACTAAAATTAAATAATCATTTGATAACATTTAATTTACATCATGTTTAATTATGATTTTTCAATATTCATGATTTTAGACATTGATTCTAATATTGAAAATATGTTGTTACAACATTTCCATGGGCTATTGATGCCATTGTATTCAACATCAATTCAAACTCCACCAAATATGAGCATTTGAACCTAACATTAGCTGGTCACGACCTTGAATTTACATTTTTCAATGCACAATTTGTCTTAGGATGAAAATTGGCCTAAGATGAGTCATGATAAAATGCATGGAGGACATTGAGGTGATGATTTGTGAGTCAGAGGCATGTATCAGATCAATTATTAGCATTACTTATGAATCAACACAATAACAAACAAGGGGATATGTGCATTAAATTACAAACCCAAGGGAGTCGCATATAATGTGCACCACGAACAAACATAGAGTAGGACAAGAGTAGAACATGCAGAGCTTGAAGCAGAAACAAACTTCATTAAGTTTCTGGGATTCATAAAACATTAAGTCATCTTGAAAGTAAGTTTCATTAGTCTCATTTAGTTTTTCCATTTTGACAGCAAAAAGATGATATTCTTTCGTTTGAGCTCTTTTCATTTGCAAAGAAGAAATTTGCCTTAGTTTAACTTCAGTAGGTTTCCCTTGGAGAAAAACTTTGTTTCCTAAATCATCTAGACACTCTACTGTTTTGGCATAACATTCCACTTTGGCTCAATGTCTCCATAGTTAATTTATCCCTAGAATAACATCGTACAAGCCTAGTGGGGCTACATAAAGATTTACTTCCATGGAAAAGATCAAAAGTTCAACCCTAGCCTCAAATAGGCATTTCTCTACCTAATCATTGCTATGATTTGCATATTCTACAAACCAAGTGTTTGTCATGAATCCTGCCTTTCTAGCTATTTTATTTACAATTTTTTAAGAAACAAAGCATTCAGTAGCATCAGTATCAATCAGAACTAAAATAAAAACTCCTAATAAAATACCTATTGTCTCTACGGGCATTATTTGGTACTCGACTTGCCGGTTGTCCAAGGCCACATGGATGCATTGCTGGAACGCCACTTGGTGAGACGGTAGAGGATTTCCTCTTGGTTTTGATCCTTGTGATTTGTTGGGACACTGATTGGCATAGTGATCTCCGCCACAAGTGTAGCATCCACCTACTAGTCCTTGCCTCTCCTAAGGTTTACTAGAATTATCTCCATTCTTCTTGGAGTGGTTATTTCCCTTGTTCTCTCCCCTGGACTTAGTTTGTTTATTTTTGGCCCCTTTGTCATTTTTCTTAATATATTCCTATTTCTTCCCCTTTTTCTTAGAGGATTGAGAAGATTGATACCAATTATATCTCTTTCGATTTCTTTCTCTATAAGCTGACTGTTGACCTATTTTCCTCTATCCAGAGTTAAATAGTTCACCTTGTATATTCCTTGAATATCCTTTAGAAAGTGACCCTACAAATCTTAAATCCTTCAATTACCCATGCTTTGCCTTGCCAAAAATCCCAAGTACTTGCCTAGAGAATCCTTGAAGAAAACTCAGAAAAACCCATAAATCTTTTGTCTCCAATTATTTTCTATTGTAGAGATTTCTCAGTTTTATACTTAGCCATTTTTCATGTATATGATGATGACATCATCCTTGTTTTGGGGTTTTCTGTCATTTGGTCGAATTGTATCTCAGATACAATTTTTCCTTGTATCTTGGCCCTATACAATGTTACTATACATTAGGTTCATTGTAGGGTATGTTGTATGTATCTCTGTTTGTATCTTGCAAATACAATGCAATATACAAGAGCTTATACAAAATATGAGGTCCGCTTTTCTATATCGGGCAATTGTATCTCATATACAATTGCATATACAAAATTATATGCAAGGACAGGTACAAAAAAGGGGATGTGCAAAGATACATCGGCGGGATGCAAAAAAGGTGATACAAAAGGTATGTTCGTTTGTTGTATGTATATGCGATTGTATCATCCCACATACAATCCTATATACAATGGCATATACAATACTAATATACAATCCCAAACCTGAAAGAATATGCAATTTGGTTTAGAAAGGTAGATACAGTTGTATGATCTTTGTATGTATGTCCACATTGTATATTTGTAGATACAAAGGGCAGATACAAGGTCATATACAAAGTCGCCACGCAAAGGTCAGACGCAATGTTTGTATGTACAAGTGCGGTTGTATGCATCTTTGTTTGTATATTCGCATTGTATATGTGATATACAAAAGGTGATGCAAAAGGAGTTACATACAATCTAGATGTGACTGGGGAATTGAATGTGGCGGATAATCATTTGGGGTCCGCAGTTGTATATCGCATGTATAAGGTCAAAAAAGTACAACATACAAGAAGGTAAGATACAAAGCTAGACCCGATGTTAATTTCAATTTGCTTCATAAAAATGTTGGGGTCCGCCTTTGTATGTATATGCAATTGTATCACATATACAAAGTCATGCAAAAGCAAAGATACAAGATCGGACCTATTTCAATGATCCAATATGGTTGATAATCCTTTGAGTCCCACTAATTGTATGTACATGCGATTGTATCTCATATACAATCACATATACAAAGTCACATACAAAGGATTTTCGGTGAGACAGGCCTTACCGACATCTCAGTTCGAGGTCTCTCTGATGGCCGATAAAGATGTAAATGTTCAGCGATGGGTCCCAGGTTCAACTCAACAGCCAATCAGATGATGACACGTGTCGGGGAGATTCAAAGGCGATTCAAAGGCCGAGTAAAATGCTGATGCAAAAGCACATACAATGAACATTTTGGTGAGACCTTTGTATATTGGTATGACTCAGTTGAGGTCACCCTGACAGCCCGATATATACAAAATTTGCATATGCAAAAAGTGAATGAAGAAATCACATAAGTGCAAAGTTGAATAGTTTGAGGGACCCGATATGCAGGTGACATCATCTAGATCTCCTCTTCAACCAGGTTTTCTAGTATGATGATGTCATCATTTTTTCAAAGTGCATCCAGTTTTTTGTATGTTTGTATGCATACAAATGACACTTCTCCTTGCAGCGAAGACAAAATTGACAACCGGTTTGCATTCAGTAAGGAATGGTCACCGACTTAGAAGATGCATATGTAGTTTTAGCGACAGGACATCTCAGCAGCTGAATTAAGTTTTGTAGAGGTCCTTTAATGTAGATATTTGTTGCATTTATGGGTGCAGGTCAATGATTTAGTAGCTGACATTGAAGATTCAAAATATCTTTCATCTGCCCCTGTTCCAGATATTTTATGCCATGAATTCTTGTAGGTCTGTACGTCCCTTCTGGCGATGATATTTTTCTGATAGAGCCCATGGGGCGAATTCATGGTAACTGACTTAGGTCAAATGCAAAATGCTATATATGCATAAACATGAGATGTAAAGAGGGGTTGGAAGATTTAGTAATCTATGCTTCTGATTCCAAACAGAGCATTCCTCTACTATAACCTTGCCTTCTGATTAAATACATGTTGGTTATTTTACCTCATTATGCCATTTTAACTCTGTGTGATCTAAGAATGATGTGTTTGTGAATGTTTAATTCCTTCTAATGATCTCTTGCTCCTTGCCTTTATTAAAATCAGCTTGATTTGTGTATGTTTATCAGTTGTATTTAGTCATTTTGTGCATTTTCTTAGTTCTGTGAGGGTTCTTTTATTCAACTTGGTGTATCACCTAATTTCTATTTATGTTTCCTTCTACCCCTTTCCCCCTGCAGCATTAGCACTAGGTTTAGATATATTCCTCTAAGCATTAGGCTTAGAATAAGGAACCAGTGTTCTCTAGAGTTCTGATCTCAGTTCGCAAAGTCCCACACTTTGATATCATTCCCATTGTGTCATTAGAATGCTTGGACTCTCTCCAAGCAGGGTACAATTCTATGTGACAACAGTTTCTGGCATGCCTAGTGGGATGAATCTGTTCAAATATGAATAGTGCTATGTTACAATCATATTGCTAGTTTTGATATGCTACCAGCATTATCAGGCCTTTAAGGGGCAGTTGAGCATATTTGGCGACTCATATTGAGAAAAGACAAGTAGATTAGTGCTATTACATTTTTTATTTGAAAAATACAAACTCAGAGTTTGAGTTCCTTTGATTATTTGCAGTTGTCTTCGCCTAAAAGACAGAGTAGAACTGTGGTAAGGATGCAAGTTTCAAAAAGAATACAATCAACCCCACCAAGTTTTAGGCTAGTACTACCTGTAGTTCCTGTACCGGTTCAAGCAAACCTACCTCTTGTTGTTCCAATGGCAAGGAATCAGCCATTTGTGGCTTTTGATGGGGGCATCCCATTGAATTTGACAGTGCATGATAATATACCCATGGTGGATTTGTAGAGCCTACCCTATTTCATTGGGGAGGATCAAACTACCCCAATTGAGCACATTAGAGACGTAGCTTCTCTATGTGGTGTTCATCATGTAACTTAAGAAAATGTAGCAATTAGGCTATTGGCTACCTCATTTAAAGGAAAAACATTACAATGGTTCAGGAATTTACTAGTACAGACCATCAGAACTTGGGATGATCTGGGTGATAAGTTGAACAACTAATTCTAAGATAAGTCAGATAACTTATTGCTAGTTGAACAGCTGACTACAATAAAGACAGCTCCCCATGAGCAAATGATGGATTTCAATTTCTAGTTTCAGAAGACATGGAATAGAATTCCTACCATGGTAAGGTCTTCATCAGAATATGCATTTTTGTATTTTTTGAAAGCTTTAAATAGTGACATTTCAATAATGATACAATCGTTGGGAGGTACAAGTTTAGCTGGTGCATATCAAATAGCTATTAGAGTAGAAAACAGGCTAATTCAGGCTGGGAAAATAGCACCTAGACCACCAGTGCCCATTTTTCCTGAGATTCAAGCTTCAATGCCTTTACCGATCCCGTCTTTTGCCCCTTTACCTGCTGCAGTAGCATTGCCAAGTACTACCAATCCTAAGACTGTTGTTTCTAGCTCATCACAAGAGTTAAGGGAGATCAAAAATAGCCAACAAAAAAAAGAGAATATCTTGCAAACTTTTGGGAATGAGCTAGTGAACATCAAAAAATAGTAGTCCCAAAACAGACAGCCTTATCAGCCACAAAGCCAAGGGCAAAATCAGCCTTATCAGGGGCAAAACCAGCCATACCAAGCTAATAGGCCTCCATATCAAAGCAATTACCAGGGTGCCAGGTAGAATGTGAACCAGAGGCCTTTCCAGCCTTACAATCCTGTACCCATTAATGCAGTTAGAGACCTTGTCCCTTTTCAGAATAACCTTGTAGCCGAGTATGAATGGTGTTTTCCATGCAATCAACCACACAGTCAGGCAACCTGTTCAATCAGGCTCTAATGGTACAAAATGTTGTAGTTTCACAGCTGAACACACTTAATGACGGGGCTGTACAGCAGCAAGAACAGCATCAAAATGATACTGCCTTCCTAAACTAGCAGGAAGATGAGTTCTGTGGCGTAAACAGAGATGATACTTCAGTTGCAGCAAATACGAGAGCTAAACAGAGGGGTTATGAGATAGATCAAGTAGCAAAAAAAGAAAAGGACCTGCTGATCCTTCTACATCCCAGATTCCCCATATTTTGCAAATGAATACTCAAGCAACTGTCAAGGAACAACCTCATTTGCAGGCTAATATTGCTGCTACAAAGTCACATCAGAAAGTAAACGTCACTTCCCCTTTCAATATCATTAAAAATATGAAGAAAATAAATGTGACAATATCTATGTGGGATTCCTTAGCCATCGCAGACCAAAAGGACATGTTACAATCTACCTTGTCTGATTTAAAAGTGTCAAATGATGCAACTGTTGACCCAGCTAGGGCTGTTCTTACCAATTCATCCCAAGACAACAGTAAACAGCCAAATAAGAGTGCTAAACCACTTCTATTTTTTGTGTCATTAATAATAGGAGACAAGTTAGTACATAACTGCATGGTGGATAGTGGTGCAAGTAGTTTTGTAATGCCAAAACAGATTGCAAACCAATTAGGATTGAAATACTAGCCCCTTGAAAAGGTGCACTCCAGCTAGATGGCACAATTGTTAACACTGTAGGTGTGATAAAGATCTAGGTCTCACTTTGCATATCTGTCCAAATGTTTCCATTTCTCAAGAGGTGTTCATCATATATTTACCTCCTTATTTTTCCATGTGTTTGTCAAGAGAGTTCACAGCCAAGATAGGAGGATATTTATCCTCAGATTGGTCCCACATGTTTTTTAGGACTCGATATGGCAAGCTGAGAGTATACCAGAAGTGTTGTTAAAGGAGTGGGCCTTAGAAAATATTGTAGATGATCCTAAGGGACACATTCAAGAAACTGGTATGGGGGTTTACATGTTGCATGAACCTGAAACAATAATTCCAAACCTTGTAAAGAATGCAGAACATCAGATAAAACAGCAAGATGAGGTATGGAAAATGTACTTTGATGGCTCTAGGAATAGGAATGGATCTGGTGGTGGTGCAATGCTTATGTCTCCACAAGGTGACATATATTATTCTGCTTTCCATTTTGCTTATTCATGTACAAATAACATTGCTGAGTATGAAGGGTTGATTCAAGGTTTGCAGTGGGCAAGGAAGAGGAAAATTGGCTATTTGTAGGTGTATGGGGATAGTGAACTTATTGTAAACCAGGTGAGGGGACTGCATGTTACAAGGAATGATGCTTTGAAATGCTATAAACATAGGGCATGGGATATGATTGAAGAGTTTGACACTTTCAATCTAATCTCTATTCCAAGAAATTAGAACAATCATGCAGATAGGTTAGCTGCGATTGGGGCCCAGTTTGATATCCCCAATGATATTCAAAGAGAAAAGGTACAACCTCATGTGAAAATAGTTGATAGGCCCTCTATCCCTGACAATAACATTCATTGGCAAGTTTTTGAGAGTGATGAGCAGGTTTTGCATTTCTTGTTTGAAGAGGATGAGTTCTCTATGATGAATCAGAACAAACTCAAACAACAATACGGTGATCATCAAGTTGTTTAGTAAAGGACTAATAAGTTGCCCAAAGGGTTGGTAACCTTGGAATCCATCTTCGGTACTAATGATCAGCCAAAAAAGAGAAAAACCAACATGCAGGTCAAAGAGGAACATTATGAGGAGCTAGAAATTTTTAAAGGTAAGCTTCTCAAAATTGGTAAAATCTGTTCACCTGAGGATAGGAAAACTTTTATTGCTCTTTGTCAAGAATTTGAGGCTATGTTTGGTTGGGATTGCTTAGACTGCAAGGGGTTTGACCCTCATATTGCCTAGCATACTATAGAGATAGAGCCAAGTGCAAAACTTGTAAGGCAGAAACAAAGACCTTTAAATCCAAAACTTGAGCCTTTGAAGATTAAGGAATTAACCAAGCTGATCGAGGGAAATATCATTTTTTCGATCAAGCATACTTCTTGGGTCTCAAATCTTGTTCTTGTGAGGAAAAAGAATGGAGAGATTAGGCTGTGCATTGACTTTAGAGACCTTAATAGAGCCTCTCTGAAGGACCACTACCTGCTTCCCTCAATGGAGCAAATTGTGTAAGTAGTGGCTGGTTCAGAAAGATTCTCCTTACTTGATGGATATTCTGGTTATAATCAAGTATTAGTCAAGGAGGAAGATCAGTTTAAAACTACTTTTACCACCAAATGGGGCAGCATGGCCTACAAAAGGATGCCTTTTGGTTTGCTAAATGATGGCTCTAAATTGGTACTTGTGTACCTTGATATGGCTTTTAGAGAGCTATGGATATGGCTTTCAAAGGTTTACTTTATAAATTGGTACTTGTGTACCTTGATGACATCACAATTTTCTCTAAGGATGCAGCTGAACATTTATCCCACCTGAAACAAGTATTTGAGAGATGTAAAGAATTTGGGATATCTCTCAATCCCAAGAAATGCATTTTTGTTGTCCATGAAGGCAAGCTTTTAGGACACATTGTGTCAAAAGAGGGAGTTACCATTGATATAGAAAGAGTAAGAACTATTTTGGAGCTGCCTTTAGCTAGTCACAAGAAAGAACTACAAAGTTTCATTAGAAAAATTAATTTTCTGTGAAGATTTATACCTGACATTGCAAATTTATTGAAGCCATTGACCTCTATGTTAAAGAAAAATGCAGTTTTCAGTTGGACAAAAGAGGGCAAACTCAGCTTTGAGTCCATAAAAGAGGCGTTATTGGCTGCACCAACTCTGGTAAATCCTGATTTCTCAAAAGAGTTTATTTTGTATGCTTATGGCAGTTTAGATACAATTTCTGCAATTCTGGTATAGCATCAAAGTGAAGGCTTTGAGCAGCCAATTGCTTTTTGTAGTCAAGGATTGGAGGAGTATGAACAGAGGTATAGTTTCATTGAGAAACATCTCCTTGCAGTGGTGAAGAGTCTCAAGAAGTTTAGGCATCTTTTTTCTAACAATAAGGTACGTTTGATGGTTGCTCACCTTGGTGTGAAAGAGTTTCCATTAGGTAAGGATGTTAATAAGAAAAGGGCTAGTTGGATTACCAAAGTCATGGAATATGACGTAGATATCAAGATAACCAAGCTTATTAGAGGTAGAGGACTCAGTGAACAACTTGCTACTAGGTCTGAAAATGAAACAAAGAAGGAAGAAGAGGCGCTTCTGACCATTGAAGATGAACATCAGGATGATACAACAACAGTTGGAATAGGTTGGGTTAATGACATGACTCATTTTTTGCAAACTGGTGAATGTCTAGCAGGTTTAGATAGAACCAAGAGAAGATATTTTAGACTGCAGTCTAATCCATTTGTTTTAATTAATGATATCCTTTTCAGAAAATATTTTAATGGTGTGTTGTTAAGATGCATTGATAATGATCAAACTGACAAGGTGTTGCACGAGTTTCATGATGGAACAACAGGGGGTCACTTTGCCCCAAGGACTACTTCTTGGAAAATAATGAGAGTTGGATATTACTTGCCCAGCTTATTCAAGGATGCCCATGCATGGGCCAGAAAGTGTGTAAAATGAGATATTTTTGCAAGCAAAGAAAGGTTGCCAGCTTTACCTCTGTAGCTGATTCAAGTAGAATAGCCCTTCATGAGATGGGGCATTGATTTTATAGGTCCTATTAACCCACCATCAAGTGCAGGCCATAGGTGGGTACTTACAGCAATAGATTATTTCACAAGGTGGACTGAAGCAGTGGCTTTGAAGGAAGCCAATGTGAGTGTTGTTTTGAACTTTTATTATGATTTGATATCTAGATTTGGAGTACCTGAGTCAATTATCTCAGACAATGCTTTAGCCTTTGTTGGATTGAAGATAACTTACTAGGCTATGAAGAATGGGGTCTATTTGAACACTTCATCAAATTATTACCCACGGGGTAATGGTTTAACTGAATCCACAAATAAGAATCTCATAAGGATTATCAAAAGATCAATGGAGGACAACCAGAGAACTTGGCACACCAATTTGAAATCTGCTTTATGGGCAAATAGAATAACTCCCAAGAGGTCTATTAGAAACTCCCCATATATATTAGTTTATGGAAAAGAGCCAAGATTGTCTGTGTCTGTGGAGCTGCCAACACTTGATATTACGAATCAACTAGAGATTTTTGAAGAAGAAGACCCCATGGCTATCAGATATGCTCAACTTATGGAGCTTAAAGAAATGAGAGATAAAGCTATGAAAGCTATGGAGTATCATCATCTTCAGACAAAAAGAATTTTTGATAAAAAGGCCACTCCCAGAAATTTTACGAAGGGTGATATGGTACTTAGATGGGATGAGTTGAAAAGCAGGCCAAGGAAGCACTCCAAGTTTGACAGCATGTGGAGTGGCCCGTTTATCATTACTGAATGGAAGGAGGACAATGCATTTCAGTTATCAAACATGGATGGAGAAAATTTGCCTATCCCAGTCAATGGGATACACCTGAAGAGGTGTTTTGAGATATGAGTTGCCTTGTAAAACAGTAGATTAGGTTTCTTGCTTTCAATAAGTGCTACTGTACAATAATTTAGATACCTTTTTGTTTTCCCTAAAGTGTTGTCTAGCACAGTTAGATGAGTTGCCTTCAGCATTTTGTTTTGGTTTTGGTCTTCCAAGTGTTCTTCATTCCTAATATGTTGAGTTACTGAGGTCAGGATTGATTGTCAAAGTTATTTTTAAGTCTCTGTGTGACTCCATGCCCAATGGATGCTTAAGGCCACTAGTCTGATTGTTTTGCAGGCAAACATCCCTAAGAAGTCACCAAAATGTTGAACTATTTTCCTCTGTCTAGAGTTAAATAGTTCACCTTGTATATTCCTTGAATATCCTTTAGAAACTAAACCTACAAAGCTTAAATCATTCAATTACCCATGCTTTGCCTTGCCAAAAATCCCAAGCACATGCCTGGAGAATCCTTGAAGAAAACCCAAAAAACCCATAAATCTTTTGTCTCCAATTGTTTTCTATCATAGAGATTTCTCAGTTTTATACTTAGCCATTTTTCATGTATATTATGATGACGTCATCCTTGTTTTGGGGTTTTCTGTCGTTTGCTTGAATTGTATCTCAGATACAATTTTTCCTTATATCTTGGCCATGTACAATGTTACTATACATCGGGTTCATTGTAGGTTATGTTGTATGTATCTCCATTTGTATATTGCATATACAATGCAATATACAAGAGCTTATACAAAATATGGGTTTTGCTTTTCTATATCGGGCAATTGTATCTCATATACAATTGCATATACAAAAGCATATGCAAGGACAAGTACAAAAAAGGGGATGTGCAAAGATACATCGGCGGGATGCAAAAAAGGTGATACAAAAGGTATGTCCATTCGTTGTATGTATATGCGATTGTATCATCCCACATACAATCCTATATACAATGGCATATACAATCCTGGACCCGAAAGAATATGCAATTTGGTTTAGAAAGGTAGATGCAGTTGTATGCATCTTTGTATGTATGTTTGCATTGTATATTTGCAGATACAAAGGGCAGATACAAGGTCATATACAAAGTTGCCACGCAGAGGTTAGATGCAATGTTTCTATGTACAAGTGTAGTTGTATGTATCTTTGTTTGTATATTTGTATTGTATATGCGATATACAAAAGGTGATGCAAAAGGAACTACATACAATCCAAACATGACTGGGGAATTGAATGTGGCAGATAATCATTTGGGGTCCACAGTTGTATATCGCATGTATAAGGTCAAAAAAGTAGAACATACAAGAAGGTAAGATACAAAGCCAGACTTGATGTTAATTTCAATTTGCTTCATAAAAATGTTGGGGTCCACCTTTGTATGTACATGCGATTGTATCGCATATACAAAGTCATATGCAAAAGTAAAGATACAAGACCGGACCTGTTTCAATGATCTAATATGGTTGATAATCCTTTGAGCCTGCCAATTGTATTTACATGTGATTATATCTCATATACAATCACATATACAAAGTCACATACAAAGGATTTTTGACGAGACAAGCCTTATCAGTGGCTTAGTTCGATGTCCCTCCGACAGCTGATAAAGATGCAAATGTTCAGCGATGGGTCCCAGGTTCAGCTCAGTAGCCAATCAGATGATGACACATGTCAGGGAGATTCAAAGGCGATTCAAAGGCCGATTAAAATGCTGATGCAAAAGCACATACAATGAACATTTCAGCAAGACCTTTGTATATCAGTATGACTCAATTGAGGTCGCCCTGACAGCCTAATATATACAAAATTTGCATATGCAAAAAGTGAATGAAGAAATCGCATAAGTGCAAAGTTGAACAGTTTGAGGGACCCAATATGCAGGTGATGTCACTCAGATCTCCTCTTCGACCAGGTTTTGTAGTATGATGACATCATCATTTTTTTCAAAGTGCATCTAGGTTTTTGTATGTCTATATGTATACAAACGACACTTCTCCTTGCAGCGAAGACACAATTGATGACCATTTTGCATTCAGTTATGAATGGTCATTGACTTAGAAGATGCATATGCAGTTTTGGCGACAGGACATCTCAGCAGCTGAATTAAGTTTTGTTGATGTCCTTCAATGCAGATATTTGTTGCATTTATGGGTGCAGGTCAATGATTCAGCAGCTCACATTGAAGATTCAAAATATATTTCATCTGCCCCTGTTCCAGATATTTTATGCCATGAATTCTTGTAGGTTGGTATGTACCTTCTGGCGATGATATTTTTCTGACAGGGCCCATGGGGTGAATTCATAGTAACCTACTTAGGTCAAATGCAAATTGCTATATATGCATAAACATGAGATGTAAAGAGGGGTTAGAAGATTTAGTAATCTATGCTTCTAATTCCAAATAGAGCATTCCTCTACTATAACCTTGCCTTCTGATTAAATACATGCTGGTTATTTTACCTCTTTATGCTATTTTAACTCTGTGTGATCTAAGAATGATGTGTTTGTGAATGTTTAATTCCTTCTAATCATCTCTTGCTCCTTGCCTTTGTTAAAATTAGCTTGATTTGTGTATGTTTATCAGTTGTATTTAGTCATTTTGTGCATTTTCTCAGTTTTGTGAGGGTTCTTTTATTCAACCTGGTGTATCACCTAATTTCTATTTATGTTTCCTTCTACCTCTTTTCCCCTGCAGCATTAGCACTAGGTTTAGATATATTCCTCTAAGCATTAGGCTTAGAATAAGGAACCAACCTTCTCTGGAGGTCTGATCTAAGTTTGCAAGGTCCCACACTTCGAGATCATTCCCATTATGTCATTAGAATGCTTGGACTCTCTCCAAGCAGGGTGAAATTCTATGTGACAACACTGACATAGCCTTCAATTTTTGTTCTTGCTTGATGGCCTTCTCATAGACCTAGTCCATAGTAGTAGGACCGTGAACATCAACGTCACCCCCAATCTGGGCATTCAACCCCATTATAAATTTTCAAATGAAGAATTTCTAATCCTATTGATACTGTGACACATACTTCAATAGTTAGGTGACCTTTTCCCAATATTCATTTATAGACATATCAACCTGTTTAAGGTTCTAAAAGTCTATAAGTTTCTGATCATAGAATAGTTGAGGCAACCATTTTTGCCTAAAAAGTTCTATGATCCTATCCCATGTAAGGCTTGTAGACCTCAAGCCTAGTTCCATCTTTTTGTTCATCCACCATGTGGATGCTTCACCTGCTAGCTGTAAAGCTCCCCACATAGCTTTAGTGACCTCATTATAGTTTCTAATTTCAAAATACTTCTCCATTTCTGTAAGCCATGCCTGCGCAGCATCTCCTCTTACAGATTCATTAGATTTAGGAGGCATGACCTTTTTAATGTCATGAGATAATTCCATAGCCATAAGGCTCCTCTTATCCCCTTCCTTTCTAGTCATAGAGTTATTTTCTCTGTGCTTACTTTAGGTGGTGTCATTATGGCATTCCTTGCCATCACCCCCGTCATAAGCATCCGACATGTCTTCTTGCCGACCTCTTACTTCATGTTCGAGAGTTTCTACCCCCATTCTTGTTTCTTTGAACAAAGTCAAGATCTAGTCTAACTTAGACACAAATTTCCCTGAAGGTGTTCGTTCATCTTGGCTATCCCCCATTCTGGTTCTAATTTGAACCTTTGCTGCAATCTACTTCTTACTGAAGTCTGTAGGTTAATCACAAATTAGTTTTTCCATGTCAATTAATTCATTCATTTTACAAATCTATTCACATTCATGTAATCTTTAACAAGAAAGGAAAGGTTGTCAAAATTTGCCATTGCATTGCAGTTTCCATTGGATTACATATAATCCACCAATATTACAAAATTGTATTTACACCTTGCTACTGCGAGTCATTTACAGTTTGGGATAACTTCCCATAATCACATTTTTTTTCAATATTAGGAGGTGAGGATACACATTGGTACTCCTTCACAATCTCATTAAGTACATTACTATCCTTAAGGTTATTTCCCTTAGCTGGTGCTTTAGGGGTCGAGGATCCATCTGATGCATCAATAGAGTTAGGGGCAGCCATCTTTTCTGCTTTCCTTAACTCCTTGATGTGTTTCATGGCATTAGCGAAGGTTTCCTCGTCAGATAACCATGCTCCTACCAGGTAGCCAGTCTGCTCAAGTTTCTTCATCCTCGAGGCTCTTGCTTTTTCTTTCCAGAAATTAAGATAACACCCTTTATCCATTACCTTCTTTCGGGGCATTTTTATAGTTCTTACCATTCTTGCATAGAACATCCAAACATTAGCATACTTAATGTTGGATACAAATAATCATCAAGTAGTGAGCTCATAGGTCCATGTATTGAACCCAGCTATGAAACCATATGTAACAACCCATTCCATAATGCCCAAAAGTTAACATAAACATTTATCATAATCAAGAGATTAGTTAACCATCCGCTTTCACAAATCAAATTTAACAATAATGATTCATTTTCATTTCAACAATTAAGCATTTTATTCTGAACAAAATATAACCAAGCTTTACATAACAATGTTCATTTACATATCCTTAGTGATTAACTATCACTATTCATGAACAAGGTATGCCCAAGGCATCATTAATCACCTTATACATATCAAAATTATACATTACAATTCACCATCAAGTCCTAAAATAAGAAGCACTGTATCTGGAACAAATGGCATCCATCTTCATAAGTCTCGACTTGTCTCAAGCTTGGGAAGGAGAGCATCATCCAGGTGCTTTTTGACCAACACAGACTGGCAGTCCCCCGCACACCTTCCTACCTGGAAGTGGCCCGACCCTTCACGGAAGGAATAGATATTAGGAATTGATAGGTTAGCCATCCAAGTATCCGGTCTTGTGTCCTTCATAATGTCTCATGGTCACGCAACTATAGAATCCCTATAACTATGCATGATGCTACTAGAGACCATTATGCCATCTGGAGCACTGTGGACCGATACTGCATGCATGGATGGATGCATTACTTTGGCCAATGTTTCACATACATAGACATTAAATCATGAACATTGCCATATGTCGACCACCCTGGCTCGACTTATAAGGTGTCATGTCCTATAGTATGTTTAAATTGACCTTTCATTCTAGGTCTAAAATAAGTGTGATCCATTTGAATCATAGTCCACACCAAGAAGATTGATTCCCATCTTGGGTTTGTTTTGACTAATTAGGTTATCTTTGTAATGACAAACTTGTGACTCCTCATTCCACTTATTAATCATAACACAAATCAAACCACATTCACCAGTCTAGATCTATCATGGTTCATAATATCTATTTAACTATCAAATAAGTTAGAATTATATTCATGCTATTCTAGGCATACCTTGCCTTGATTAAATAGTGTGATTATGCAATGATTGATGACTCTAATTACCCTTATGAGCTTAGGTAGTAAACACTAATCTCACTTACTAAAATAAAGGGTAGTTATCATTAGCAGAACAATTCATTTCTAGTATCTTGGCTATCATGTAAACTCCCACATAATATAACTATGGTCTTAAATATTCATACCACCTTCTTAGTTAAAGGTAACAAGTATGGTCATGGTATTCTAAATACCCTTATTAAACCACATACGGCTTTTATATAAGTTGAGCCATCATTTGGTTTGAGTGCTTTAAGAACTATTTTGGGTAATGTAGACCACGTCGTTATTTGATGTATAAATATTGTAGTTTATACATAGGCTCAGTCATGAAGGCCTTGAGCCATGACATAATATGAGTTCCAAAGTTTTAAGCTCAGTCTTTCTAGCCATGAGCTATAGGCATGCACATAAAAGGTAGAAAAATAAAACAGAGCCGCTCAACCTCCACGGCCTTGCTCATAGTTTCAAATATCATATAGACACTCTATTGTTTTGTCATAACAATCCACTTTCTCTCGATGTCTCCATACCCAATTTATCCCTTAGATAACATCATACGAGCCTAGTGGGGCTACATAAATATTTACTTCTATGGAAAAGTTTAGAAGTTCAACCTTAGCCTCAAACATGAATTGCTCTTCCTGAGCCTTGGTATGATTTGCATATTCTACAAGCCAAGTGTTTGCCATGAATCCTGCCTTTTTAGGTATTCTATTTACAATTTTAGGAGAAACAAAGCATTCTGTAGCACCAGTATCAATCAAAATTGAAATTGGAACTATAAATAAAATACTTGTTGTCTCTATCAGTTGTCCAAGGCCACATGGATGCATTGCTGGAACGACACTAGCTAAGAGGATAGAGGGTTTCCTCTTGGTTGTACTCCCTGTCATTTGTTGGGACACTGATTAGCGTAGTGCTCTCCGCCACAAGTGTAGCATCCACCTACTAGTCCTCACCTCTCCTAAGGTTTACCAGAATTATCTACATTCTTCCTAGAGTGGTTATTTCCCTTTTTCTCTCCCTTGGACTCAGTTTGTTTATTTTTTGCCCCTTTGTCATTTTTCTTAGTATATTCTTGTTTCTTCCCCTTTTTCTTAGAGTATTGAGAAGATTGAGACCAATTATATCTCTTTTCATTTATTTCTCTATAAGTTGACATAGACTTCAATTTCTATTCTTGCTTGATGGCCTTCTCATAGACCTGGTCCATAGTAGTAAGACTGTGAACATCAACCTCGCCCCCAATCTAGGCGTTCAACCCCATTATAAACTTTTGAATGAGTAATTTCTCATCCTGTTGATACTGCGGCACATACTTCAACAAACGGGTGAATTTTTCCCAATATTCATTTACAGACATATCTGCCTGTTTCATGTTCTAAAAGTCTAAGTTTCTGATCATAGAACAGTTGAGGCAACCATCCTTGCCTAAAAGGTTCTACGAACTTGTCCCATGTAAGGCTTGTAGACCCGAAGCCTAGTTCTATCTTTTTGTTCATCCACCATGTGGATGCTTCACCTACCAACTGTAATGCTCCCCACACAACTTTAGTGACCTCATTATAGTTTCTGATTTCAAAATACTTCTCCATTTCCATAAACCATGCCTTTATGGCATCTCCACTTATAGATCCGTCAAATTTAGGAGGGATGGCCTTTTTCATGTCATGAGACAGTTCCATAGCCATAAGGCTCCTCTTATCCCCATCATGTCTAGCCATGGAGTTATTTTCTCCCTGCTCACTTTAGATGGTGTCATTATGGTGTTCCTCACCATCACCCCCATCATAAGCATCCTGCCTATCTTCTCACCAACTTCTTATTTTATGTTCGAGAGTTTCTACCTTTTTTCTTGTTTCTTTCAACAAAGTCAAGATCTAGTCTAACTTAGACTCAGGTTTCCCTGAAGTTGCTCCTTCATCTTGTTTATCCCCAATTCTAGTTCTAATCTAAACCATTGTTGCAATCTACTTCTTCCCAAAGTTTGTAGGTTAATCACGAATTAGTTTTTCCATGTCATTTAATTCATTTATTTTACAAATCTATTCACATTCATGTAATCTTTAACAAGAAAGGAAATATTGTCAAAATTGTCCATTGCATTACAGTTTCCATTGGATTACATATAATCCACCAAAAATACAAAATTATATTTACACCTTGCTATTGTAAGTCATTTACAGTTTGGGATAACTTCCCATAATCACATTTTTTTTAGTCTTAGGAGGCGAGGATACACACTGGTACTCCTTTACAATCTCCTTAAGTACATTACAATCCTTATGGTTATTTCCCTCAGCTGGTGCTATAGGGGCAAAGGATCCATCTGATGCATCAGTAGAGTTAGGGACAGCCAACTTTTATGCTTTCCTTAACTCTTGCCTGATGCATTTCATGCCATCATCAAAGGTTTCCTCATCAGATAACCATGCTCCTACTAGGTAGCTAGTCTGCTCAAGTTTCTTCATCCTCGAGGCTCTTGCTTTTTCTTTCCAGAAATTAAGGTAAAGCCCTTTATCCATTACATTCTTTCGGGGCGTTGTTCTAGTTCTTACTGTTTTGGCATAGAACATCCAAACATTAGCATACTTAATGTTGGATACAAATAATCATCAAGTAGTGAGCTCATACGTCCATGTATTGAACTTGGCTCTGATGCCATATGTAACAACCCATTCCATAATGCCCAAACATTAACATAAACATTTATCATAATCAAGAGATTAGTTAACCATCTGATTTCACAAATAAAATTTAACCATAATGATTCATTTTCATTTAAACAATTAAGCATGTTATTCTAAACAGAATATAACCAAGCTTTACAAAACAAAGTTCATTTACATATCCTTAGTGATTAGCTATCACTATTCATGAACAAGTTATGCCCAAGGCATCATTAATCATCTTATACATATCAAAATTATACATTACAATTGACCATCAAGTCATAAAATAAGAAACACTGTATCTGGAACAAATGGCATCCATTTTCATAAGTCTTGGCTTGTCTCATGCTTGGGAAGGAGAGTATCATCCATGTGCTTTTTCACCAACCACAGACCAGCAGTCCCTCACACACCTTCCTACCTAGAAGTGGCCCGACCCTTCATGGAAGGAATAGATATTAGGAACCAATAGGTTAGCCATCCAAGTATCTGGTGTTGTGTCCTTCATAATGTCTCATGGTCACGCAACTATAGAATCCCTCTAATTATGCATGATGCTACTGCAGACCATTATGCCATCTAGAGCACTGTGAACTGACAATGCATGCATGGATAGATACATTACTTTGGCCAAAGTTTACATACATAGACGTTACATCATGAACATTGTCGTATGCCCACCACCCTGAGTCGACTTATAAGCTGTCATGTCCTACAGTAAGTTTAAACTGACCTTTCACTCTAGGTCTAAAATAAGTGGGATCCACTCGATTCATAGTCAACACCAGAATGATCGATTCCCATCTTGGGTTTATTTTGACTAATTAGGTTACCTTTGTAATGAGGAACTTGTGACTCCTCACCACCTTATTCCAGTTATTAATCATAACAAAAATTGAACCACATTCACCATTCTAGGTCTATCATGGTTCACAATATCTATTTAACTATCAAATAAGTTGGAATCATATTCATGCTATTCTAGGCATACCTTGAGTTGATTAAATAGTGTGATTATGCAATGATTGACAAATCTAATTAACATTATGAGCTTAGGTAGTAAACACTAATGTCACTTAATAAAATAAAGGGTAGTTATCATTAGCAGGACTATTCATTTCTAGTATCTTGGCTATCATGCAATCTCCCACATGATATAACTATTGTCTTAAATATTCATACTACCTTCTTAGCTAAAGGTAACAAGTATGGTCATGGTATTCTAAATACCTTTATTAAATCACATACAAATTTTATATAAGTTGAGCCATTGTTTGGTTTGAGTGCTTTAAGCACTGTTTTGGGTTAAGGCCGTATCGACCATCAACACAGTCATAATGATTGTGTTCATTCAATGTAGACCACGTTATTTAGCATATAAATACTATAGTTTATACATAGGCCCGACCGTGAAGGCCTTGAGCCACAACATAATATGAGTTCCAAAGTTTTAAGCTTGGTCTTCGCGACCATGAGCTATAGGCATTGACCAAAAATGCAAAAAAGTAAAACAGGGCTGCTCGGCCTCCATGACCTTGCTCGCAGTGATACCAAAAAGACTACAGTAGCTTTGCCCATTGGCCTCAAGCTAGACATAGTCAAGAATACATTATCCTTCCACTTGGCAGTTGGCCTTGAGCATAAACATAGATAAAAATACATTATAACGTAGCTCGGCCATTGGCCTCGAGCATAAACTTAGGGAAAATAGACATTGTAATACGACTCAGCTGTAAGGGTTTGAGCCTCCAAACAAAAGAAAATTACCTCAGAGGTTTGCAAGCTCGGCCTCCATAGCCTTGAGCTATTGCCAAAGTATATAACAAAGATAGAGTTACCACTAAAACAGTTAAACAATAAAGGTTCCCAATGATATACATATGACAAGGGAGCTCAATATAAAGAAAATCATGCCCCATAGTGTAAATAAGAATAACATTCTTACACTACCTAAGCACATTCTTTTGAAAGTGAGAGTAATCCTAGTTTAACAACCGTAGTCCTACTCTCAATCTTCCTCCAGCACAGAATGAGAGCTCCTTCCCTCTTCTTTCCACATAACCAACGATCATCAACTACCTGATAATTGTCCTCCAAGAAGACAAAAGGAGTTATCCCTGCTCAACATTCGCATGCCTAAAATTGTGGAACTTCCACCCTTAACTAAGTTGGTGGGAGTGGCTTCTCCACTTGGCCAACTACCTCTAAATGGCCTGGACAAGCATGACACCTGCAAGGCTATGGTGAGCTCAAATATTTGATAAAATATAATGCCATCTATAACAAAAAAATGTAATAACATAGCTTGATATTAAATATCAATTTTATATCATTATAATATAATATTATTATACACAACCACTAGATGTTGTGAATACTTATATTAACCAAATTGTCATTTTCCAACATCACCTCCTTCATGGGGATAGATACATCAAGTGATTTAGGGATCGAGCCCCACTCTCCCTTCTTCGCTACGGACCTGAACTTAACATACCCAAAAAAATGGATTTAAAATCCCAGTTTGAAAATATTAAGAGTGATACTATTATGCTCTAACAAAAACAAGACTAACTCTAAACTTGATTTGACATTCCAAGAATGTCATTAGTTGAGTCAATGCAACATTGTCGAAATGACTAAATTGACAAGTCATCACAAAAGGAAAAGCAATTGGTCTAGACAAAATGTAACTTACGCCAACTTACATGGTTCAAAAGGACAAAATGTCTGACACTCAGATGGTTGTCGACCCTCATTTCCCAACATCTATTCCTTCCTCCCGATTGATACTCTCCTTCTATCTCCAGAAGATGATCTCTTTCCTAATCCAACTCACAATCAAAAGGTCATGATCAGTGCATCATCATATAATTGATAAATCCTAATAATTAAATAATTATTTAAATCTAGAATCTCATAACTAACCATCATAATGTTAGAAGTAATGATTAATCTGACATTTTCCACAAACATCAATAATCCAAATCTTAACTAATCATCCTAATTACCATATTAAAGTAGAGATGTGATTATAATCACAAGTTGGGGATGTAACATATCTCCCCCATGCAGATCATCATCCCTAATGATTTACTATCTTAAAAGTTAATCAGCATGATAAGGAAATGTTTCAAATGCATAATCAATAAATGTTTCATAAAATATGAGGAAATCTAGCATGAAAGTCATCATAATTTTCCCAAGTGGCATTTTCCTCTGCATATTGGTCCCACTAGACCTTGCATTGTGTTATTTCTTTGTTACGTAAGTGTAGCTAACATGTTTCGAGCACCTTGATGGGCTTGATCACCACCACTCTTGGGTCTTTCACCTATAGAGTATTCCAGTCAAACACAGGAATTTGATTATCAGCAGAATTAAACTTTTTCAAATATGAAACATGAAACATATTATGCATCATGGCAAGTGCTGATGGTAGAGCAATTCTATATGCTACTGGGTTGACTTCCTCAAGAACTTTGAAAGGACCCATGTATCTAGGTGCCAATTTGGACATCTTTCCAAATTTAATGGAAAATTTCTGAGGTTTTACCCTTAGGAATACTTTTTCTCCTACTGTGAAATGCCTCTCAATACGCTTAGCATTTGTATAACTATTTTTCCTATCGGTGGATTCTGCTAGTCTTCTTTTAATCAAATGGACTTGTTCTTCCATCTCCGATAGCATTTCTGGACCAAGGCTAACCCTATCTTCTAGCTTATCCCAGCTTATAGGGGTTCAACACTTTCGTCCATATAATGCTTCAAGTGGAGCTATCTTAATAGCTAAATGATAGGAATTATTGTAGGTGAATTCCACCAAAGGAAGATAATCCTCCCATTTGTACTATTGATCCATGTAGTACATCCTCAATAAGTCCTCCAACACTTGGTTCACCCTCTTAGTTTGTCCATCTGTTTCAGGATGATAAGCAGAGCTTATGTTCAACTGAGTACCAAGTGAAGCGAACAAGGTTTGCCAAAACCTCAATGTCATCCATGCATCCCTATCTAAGATAATCTTCTCAGGAATGCCATGTAGTCTGAAAATCTCTTGAAAATTTTTTTGAGCAATGACGGGTGCCCCATCCATCAAGTTTCCAGGTATAAAATAAGCAACATTGGTGATTCTATCCACCACAACCAAGATAGCATTGTGCTTGTTCCTTCACATAGGAAGCCCTTGCACAAAGTCCATGCTTATAATTTATCATTTCTACTTAGGAATTTCATGGGGCTATAATAATCTTGTTGGGTGTTGCTGTTCCGCCTTCACCCTCTGGAATTCAATATAAGTAGCTACAAAATTTGCAACATCCCTCTTCATTCCTTTCCAAAAATATAAAGGTTTCACATCAGGGAGTAACTTGGTTACTCTAGGATGCCCATAATATAGTGCAGAATGAACCTCTTTCCATAACATATTTCTTAACTTTGCTGAGTTAGGTACATACATCCTTCCTTTAAAACTTAATAACCCATCTATTTCAAGGTTGAATCCCTCATATTTCAGATTCTGGGGGTTTTCTTCAAGGGCTTGTTTTACCTGCTTGTAAAACTCATCTCCCTTAGATTTTTGTAGCACCTGATTCCTAAAATCAGACTATATGGAGATCATGGAGATGTGTCTTCTCCTACTAAAAGCATTTGCCACTTGATTTTCTTTTCCTTGTATGTATTTTATCTTGAAATCATAATCTAAGATGAATTCCAACCATCTTCTTTGCTGAGCATTAAGATGTGGATTAGTGAATAGGTATTTGAGTCCATGATGATCTATTTTTAACTCAAATGGTTTCTTGAGTAGATAGTGTCTCCACATCTGTAGAGCATGAATGACTGCTCCTAGTTCTAAATCATGTGGGGTATAATTTTGTTCATAGTTTTTCAGTTTGCACGATTCATATGCAGTGACATGTCCATCCTGGACTAGTACACCACCTTAGCCTTCCCCTCAGACATCAGTAATGACTACAAATTGACCTTCTGGGTCAGGTACTTTCAATATTGGGGTTGAAGTCAATTTTTCCTTCAGTAGGTCAAAGGCCTCATGGCACTTTTATGACCATTCAAACATCTTGCCCTTTCTTTGCAAGGAAGTTATAGGATATGCAATTTTAGAGAAGTTTTTTACAAACTTCCTATAATAACTAGCAAGGCCCATGAAACTTCATACTTCATGTACATTTCTTGGTATCGGCCATTCCAAAATAGCCTTAATCTTAATTGGGTCCATAGTTATCCCTTTAGCTGAAATTATGTGGCCCAAATATTGTACCTCATTTTGAAAGAAGGTACATTTGGAGAGCTTGCTGTATAGTTTATGCTCTCTCAACCTCTGAAGAACAATTCTCAAATGTTGTAAATGCTCTTCCTCATTGTTGGAATAAATTAGAATGTCATCAAGAAATACTAAGACAAACTTGTCTAACCAGTCTCTGAACACACGGTTAATAAGATTCATAAATGCGGCTGGCGCATTTGTTAATCCAAAAGGTAGGATCGTGAATTCATAATGTTCATACCTAGTTCTAAAGGCTATCTTATGGATGTCCTCATCCTTCAACCTCAATTGGTGATATCCAAACCAAAGATCGATCTTAGAAAATACTATTGCACCCCTCATCTGCTAAAAAAGATCATCAATGCGAGGTAAGGGGTATTTATTCTTAATGATTTCTTTGTTCGATGTGTGCAGTAATATATGCACAACTGCAAAGTGCCATCTTTATTTTTCACAAAAATTACTAGCGCTCCCCATGGTGACACACTGGGTCTAATCAACTGTTTATCTAACGACTCTTGTAGTTGAGCCTTTAACTCCATTAGTTCTATAGTGGTCATTCTACAGTGGGCTTTAGAAATAGGTTCTAACCCAGGAAATTTATCAATGGTAAAATCAAAGGCTCTTTTAGGGGGTAACCCCAGTAGTTCATCCATAAGTACATCCTAAAATTCTCTAAGGAAAAGATACTTGTACATGTCTAATCTTTTCTGACCAATGGACTCCTTCATCCCAATTTCATTAAGTTTCTGGGATTCATAACACATTAAGTCATCTTGAAAGTAATTTTCCTCAGTCTCATTTAGTTTTTCCATTTTGACAACAAAAAGCTGACATCCTTTCCTTTGAGCTCTTTTCATTTGCAAAGAAAAAATTTGCCTTAGTTTAACATCCCTAAGTTTCCCTTGGAGAAAAACTGTGTCCTAAATCATCTATACACTCTACTGTTTTGGCATAACAATCAACATTGGCTCAATGTCTTCATAGCCAATTTATCCCTGGGATAACATCATATGAGCCTAGTTGGGCTACATAAAGATTTACTACCATGGAAATGTTCAGAAGTTCAACCCTAGCCTCAAATAGGCATTGCTCTACCTGAGCCTTGGTATGATTTGCATATTCTACAAACCAAGTGTTTACCACGAATCTTGCCTTTCTAGGTACTTTATTTACAATTTTGGGAGAAACAAAGCATTCTGTAGGACCAGTATCAATCAAAACTAAAATTGGAACTCCAAATAAAATACATGCTATCTCTATGGGCGTTATTTGGTACTCGGCTTGCTGGTTGTCCAAGGCCACATGGATGCGTTGCTGGAATGCCACTTGCTAAGAGGGTAGAGGGTTTCCTCTTGGTTGTGTTCCCTATGATTTTTTGGGACACTAATTGGCATAGTGATCACCACAAGTGTAGCATCCACCTACTGGTCCTCACCTCTCCTAAGGTTTACCAGAATTATCTCCATTCTTCCTAGAGTGGATATTTCCCTTTTTCTCTCCCCTGGACTCAGTTTGTTTATTTTTGGTCCCTTTGTCATTTTTCTCAATATATTCATTTTTGTTACCCTTTTTCTTAGAGGATTGAGAAGATTGAGACTAATTATATCTCTTTCGATTTCTTTCTCTATAAGATGACATAGCCTTCAGTTTCTGTTCTTGCTTGATGGCCTTCTCGTAGACTTGGTCCATAGTAGTAGGACCATGAACATCAACCTCACCCCCAATCTGGGCGTTTAACCCCATTATAAACTTCTAAATGAGGAATTTCTTGTCCTGTTCATACTACAGCTCATACTTCAACAATTGGGTGAATTTTTCCCAATATTCATTTACAGACATATCAGCCTATTTCAAGTTCTGAAAGTCTATAAGTTTATGATCATAGAATAGTTGAGGCAACCATCTTTGCCTAAAAAGTTCTACGAACCTGTCCCATGTAAGGCTTGTAGACCCCAAGCCTAGTTCCATTTTTTTGTTCATCCACCATGTGGATGCTTCACCTACTAGCTGGAATGCTACCCACGCAGCTTTAGTGACCTCATTATAGTTTCTAATTTCAAAATACTTCTCCATTTCTGTAAGTCATGCATCCACAGCATCTCCACTTATAGATCTATCAAATTTAGGAATGACCTTTTTCATGTCATGAGATAGTTCCATAGCCATAAGGTTCCTCTTATCCCCTTCATGTCTAGCCACTGAGTTATTTTCTCCGTGGTCACCTTAGGTGGTGTCATTATGGCATTCCTCACCATCACCCCCATCATAAGCATCCCACCTATCTTCTCACTGACCTCTTACTTCATGTTCAAGAGTTTCTACCCTCGTTCTTATTTCTTTCAACAATGTCAAGATCTGGTCTAACTTAGACTCAGATTGCCCTAAAGGTGCTCCTTCATCTTGGCTATATGCCATTCTGGTTCTAATCTGAACCTTTTCTCCAATCTACATCTTCCTAAAGTTTGCAGGTTAATCATGGATTAGTTTTTCCATGTCATTTAATTCCTTCATTTTACAAATCTATTCACATTCATGTAATCTTTAACGAGAAAGGAAAGATTATCAAAATTTTCTATTGCATTGCAGTTTCATTGGATTAGATATAATCCACCAAAATTACAAAATTATGTTCACGCCTTGCAACTACAAGTTATTTACAGTTTGGGATAACTTCCCATAATCACATTTTCTTTTCAGTCTTAGGAGGTGAGGATACACACTAGTACTCCTTTACAATCCCCTTAAGTACATTACAATCCTTAGGGTTATTTCCCTTAGTTAGTGCTTTAGGGGCAGAGGATCCATCTGATGCATCATTAGAGTTAGGGGCAACCATCTTTTTTGCTTTCCTTAACTCTTGCTTGATGCGTTTCATGGCATCAGCGAAGGTTTCCTCATCAGATAACCATGCTTCTACCAGGTAGCCAGTCTGCTCAAGTTTCTTCATCGTCGAGGCTCTTGCTTTTTCTTTCCAGAAATTAAGGTAACACCCTTTATCCATTACCTTCTTTCAGTGCATTGTTCTAGTTCTTACCATTCTGGCATAGAACATCCAAACATTAGCATACTTAATGTTGGATACAAATAATCATCAAGTAGTGAGCTCATAGGTCCATGTATTGAACCCAGCTCTGATACCATATGTAACAACCCATTCCATAATGCCCAAAAGTTATCATAAACAGTTATGATAATCAAGAGATTAGTTACCCATCTCATTTCAACAATTAAGCATGTTATTCTAAACAGAATATAACCAAGCTTTACAAAACAATGTACATTTACATATCCTTAGTGATTAACTATCACTATTCATGAACAAGTTATGCCCAAGGCATCATTAATCATCTTATACATATCAAAATTATACATTCCAATTGACCATGAAGTCATAAAATAAGAAACACTGTATCTAGAACAAATGTCCATCCATCTTCATAAGTCTCAGCTTATCTCATGCTTGGGAAGGAGAACATCATCCAAGTGTTTTTCCACCAACCACAGACCAGTAGTCCCCCACACAATTTCCTACTAGGAAGTGGCCCGACCCTTCACAAAAGGAATAGATATTAGGAACTGATAGGTTATCCATCCGAGTATCTAGTGTTGCATCCTTCATAATGTCTCACAGTCACGCAACTATAGAATCCCTCTAACTATGCATGATGCTACTAGAGACCATTATGCCATTAGGAGCACTATGGATCGACAATTCATGGATGGATGGATGCATTACTTTGGCCAAAGTTTTACATACATAGACATTACATCATGAACGTTGTCGTATGTCCAACACCCTGACTCAACTTACAAGTTGTCATTTCCTACAGTAAGTTTAAATTGACCTTTCACTCTAGGTCTAAACTAAGTGGGATCCATTTGATTCATAGTCCACACCAAGATGATTGATTCCCATCATGGGTTTGTTTTGACTAATTAGGTTACCTTTGTAACAAGGAACTTTTGACTCCTCGCCACTTTATTCCACTTAGTAATCATAACATAAATCAAACCACATTCACCAGTCTTGGTCTATCATGGTTCACATTATCTATTTAACTATCAAATAAGTTAAAATCATATTCATGCTATTCTAGGCATACCTTGCGTTGCTTAAATAGTGTGATTATGCAATGATTGATGACTTTAATTACCCTTATGAGCTTAGGTAGTAAACACTAATCTCACTTAATAAAATAAAGGGTAGTTATCATTAGTAGAACAATTCATTTCTAGTATCTTGGCTATCGTGCAAACTCCCACATAATAGAACTATGGTCTTAAATATTCATACCACCTTCTTAGTTCAAGGTAACAAGTATGGTCATGGTATTCTAGATACCCTTATTAAACCACATACATATTTTATATAAGTTGAGCCATCATTTGGTTTGAGTTCTTTAGGCATTGTTTTGGGTTAAGGTTGTATTGGCCATCAACACAATCATAATGATTGTGTTCATTGAATTTAGACCATGTCATTATTTGATGTATAAATACTATAGTTTATATAGGGGCTCAGCCATGAAGGCCGTGAGCCATGACATAATATGAGTTCCAATGTTTTAAGCTCGGTCTCCTTGGCCATGAGCTATAGGCACACACAAAAAGGCAGAAAAGCAAAATAGAGCCTCTTGGCCTCCACGACCTTCAACAATGATACCAAAAATACTACAATAGAACACTGCTCAGCCTCCATGGCCATGAGCAATGTCAGAGTAAGGAATTTGATTTAATATATCTCAGCCATTGGCTTCGAGCATAGTTACAATCAAGATTGCATTACAGAGTAGCTTCGGCCATTGGCCTCAAGCTAGACACGATCAAGAATACATTCTTCTACCACTCGGTCATTGGCCTTGAGCTTAAACATAGATACAAATACATTATAACGTAGCTCGACCATTGCCCTCGAGCATAAACTTAGGGAAAAAAAACATTGTAATACAGCTTAGCCATAAGGCTTTGTGCCTTCAAACAAAAGAAAATTACTTCAAAGGTTTGCAAGCTTGGCCTCCATGGCCTTGAGCTATTACCAAGTATATAACAAAGATAGGGTTACCACTAAAACGGTTAAACAACAAAGGTTCCCAATGATATACATATGACGAGGGAGCTCAATATAAAGAAAATCATACCCCATAGTGTAAATAATAATAACATTCTTACACTACCTAAGCATAGTCTTTTGAAAGTGAGAGTAATCCCAGTTCGACCACCATAGTCCTACTCTCAATCTTTCTCCAGCATAGAACAAGAGCTGCTTCCCTCTTCTTTCCCCAAAACCAATGATCATCAACTACCTGATAATCAACCTCCAAGAAGACTAAAGGAGTTATCCCTCCTCAACATTCACATGCCTAAAATCATGGAACTTCCACCAATAACTAAGGTGGAGGGAGTGGCTTCTCCACTCGGCCAACTACCTCTAAATGGCCTGCACAAGCATGACACCTGCTAGGCTACGGTGAGCTCAAAGCTCCCATAAAATATAATGCCATCTACAACAAAAAAAAACATAATAACATAGCTTGATATTAAATATCAATTTTATATCATTATAATATAATATTATTATACACAACCACTATATGTTGTGAATACTTACATTAACCAAATTGTCATTTTCTGACATCACCTCCTTCATGGGGATAGATACATCAAGTGATTTAGGGATCGAGCACCGCTCTCCCTTCTTCGCTATGGACCTGAACTTAACATACCCAAAAAGAAATAGCTTTAAAATCCCAGTTTGAAAATATTAAGAGCGATAAAATTATGCTTTAACAAATACAAGACTAACTCTTGACTTGATTTGGCGTTCGAAGAATGTCGTTAGTCAAGTCAATGCAACATTGTCGAAATGACTAAATTGACAAGTTATCACAAAAGGAAAAGCAACTGGTCTAGACAAAACGTAACTTATGCCAACTTACATGGTTCGAAAGGACAAAATGTCTGACACTCAAATGGTTGTCGACCCCTGTTTCCCAACATCTATTCCTTCCTCTCGGATGATACTCTCTTTCCATCTCTGGAAGATGATCTATTTCCTGATCCAACTCACAATCTAAAGGTCACGATCAATTCATCATCATATAATTGATAAATCGTAATAATTAAATAATCATTTAAATCTAGAATCTCATAACTAATCATCATAATGTTAGAAGTAATGATTAATCTGACATTCCCCACAAACATCAATAATCTAAATCTTAACTAATCCTCTTGATTACCATATAAAAGTAGAGATTAAGATAATCACAAGTTGGGGATGTAACAATACAAATCTTGAAGCAGACTAAATCATGCAGCAAAGCATAGATTGTAGAGAGCTAAAGTAGCCAAAACACACAACACAAACCCAAAAGACAAAAGATAAATGACAGACAAAGAAAATGAAGCAAAACAAACATGTAAGCCCTTGGGTTCCATGATATCACAAGAAATTAGGAGGATGTTGTAATAGTGGCAACACATTTCTGTCACCATCATTTTCACATCCCTATTATGCCACTTTCAAGTATTTTAGCTACCATACTGAGATCATCACCACCGACCCATTTGATGAATGGAGTAAGACCACGAGCCTCTAAATTCTACCACACTTTGTGGTTTTGGTTGAGGTTGTCAAAACAGATAGGCTTTGTCCTATTTCTATCAATGCCTATGATCTTAATCATTTTGGGTCCCTCAAAATGTTTGTCTATAGAGGGAAATTACAAATTGAAACCCATTTCTTTATGTCATTTTCCAAGGTAGTGAGATATCAGGACAAAAGTTGTGGGAATCCAATGATCATGAAAGTCAAATCACTTCTCACAAACTCCATCATGATAGTTCTATCATATGATGGATGTCATCTTTCACACCATGAACATGAAAGAGGTACCTTAGTTTTTACAATTAAGATGATAGTCATCATAGTACAACACATAAAAAATTAGCCACCGACATCATGTTTAGTTAATAATATGGCTACAAGTGGGTAGTTACTCCCCACCCATATATTATCTCTATTTGAACTAACTCCCTTGTAGCGAGCAAGTTAGTGAATCCATTAGCCTCCCGGAAGCTATGTTGAATTTTACTTTCATTAAGAGAATCAATAATTTTGATGGTGTCTTGGATCAAGTTCTGGATAGTCCAATTAGGTTTCTCCTTCCTCTTAAAACATATTATGATGTTGAGAGTCTCTTTCTATTATGGAATTTTGAATTCCTATATCATTAACAAATTTCACCCCTTGGTAACCCACAATAATTTTGATGAAGTGATTAGTTTGATTCCCTAAGTAAATAGAATAGGCTCCTTTGATGTTTCCATCACAACCCCAAATCACCCCTACCTTTGGAGGGGCCAAAATCACTCGTAGAAGCCCCATCAAAGTTCAATTTGAACTAATCTAGCGAGGGAGGATAGGATTTCACATCCTTTCTCTCTTTTTTTCCCTCCCTTAAACCACATTGAAATATCAATATTCAGATCCAAACATTTGATAATTTTCTCTTCAAGATCTAAGATGGGAAGCTTACCACCTTCACTAGACTTATCCTAGAGAGCCACCAAGAAATTTTCTTTAATGGCACAACATATCTTGGAAGACAACCTAACAATGTCAGACTTAGAATCTCTAAAAATGTTTGTTTCTTTATTTCTAAATCCGCCAAAAAATATTAGGAAGGGAAAGAGACCATAGTAAGGTAGAAGAGGGGTTAGCAAAAGTGGGACCCAAGACTAAACTAAGTCCAAATAGACATAGGGAAAAGATGACTACATAGTTATTTCCAATACATAATAAATCATTTACATATCCTATGGAAACATTCGGTCTAATAAATATACCCATTATAAAACTAAAAACTCAATTAAAGATAACAAATATTAATTTTAAAGAATTTCAACAATATAGCTACTTGAAAGAATATCCATAAACATAACAATCCCCCATAAGTAGTACTAATAATGGAATTTCCAAATTGGTTTTCTTCTACCAAAAATATGTTAACTTAAGATTTTGATATAGGTTTTCATTTAATATGAAAAGGATTGGGTATTTAATGTATTTTACCATTTTTATATTTATAATGTATTTTGACACAAATTCTCACAAATTTTATTTGGAATTCATTATCTAATATTGATATAATGTGAAATAATGCATATGTAAAATTAGATTGTATATGACATAGATGTTGATGTGAGGTGGCAATGGATGACATATATTGATTAATATAAACTTATTTACATAAGAAAAAGAAACCAACCTGCTAGTATATGCTATGTTCTATGTTATCAGAGCCAAAAAAGCATACATTTTGGGCCTTATAATGGCTTAGAGCGAGTGTTTTAGGAGAAAATGGTAAATGATAGAAACAATATTATGAACAGAAAGATAAAAAACATAACAAAACACCCCAAAATTTTAGCACTCAAGTGGGGGAAGAAACTTGACCCATTGTTAAGGGTCCTCCCTCTCCCTCTCCCTCTCCCTGGGTTCGTGAGTAGCCATTTGTGCTTCCATCGGTGCCATCATGCTTAGCCCAGGTGTGTTCGACACATTTGAGTTGTCTGGCTCATTTTGATCATCTAGGTGAGATATATCCTCATCGTTTGGCAGTGCTTTGGAAAGGTGGGGGGCCCAGTTAGGGGAATGCATCCTAAGGAAGTGGATGGAAGTAAAAACATCCCTACACAAAGTTTATTGATGAATCTTTGTTGTCAATTCCCAATGAAAATATATAAGTGATTACACTAAAAATATACTTGTAATGTGATTTGACAATAAATTTTTATTGTTTATTACTAATGGAACAATTCTTGTAATGTTTAATGCTAAAAAATGAAAAATTAAAAATAATTACCTATAATATAAGAAAAGGTTCTTGAATAATTTGCTGATCTCTTATTCATAATTATTCAATAACATAAGTTTCCTTGATTGGTGTCTTTATATACACAAACCTAGACACATAATTTGATAAGATTCTCACATATAATAATGAAAATATGATAATACAAAAGAGAGATCACACACAAAACAAAAGGTATATGGGGGCCAAAATACGCTAATATCCAATATATAAAAACAATAGAGTAAACCTTTGAGGTATGGTAAGTGCATACACTCTTTTTAGAAGAAGTCACTCCATCTTATATCTCCAAGAGATCCTAAACACAATATCATACCATTTTCCTCCCTTACAATGATATTAACCTTGTTCATATAAACCTCCTCCTAATAACATAATTGAGGGGTAAACCACTAAACCAATGTAGGCCTACTCATTCCCTAATATAATTAATTTAAAAAGTTATCTACATAACTAACTTAAGGGATTTGTGCCACATCTTGACATCTCCATCAACCTATATTTTATAATATGATATGCTTAGGTACATAACATATTATCGCTATTTGACATTTGTCATCCCTGGAACATGAGAAAAAATTCAAATAGTAAATGATTGTAAGTCATTACAAATATTATGTCATGTCCTACCATCCAACCATCCATAAGTGATCTTCGATATGATTTTATCATGATGATACTTACATCACATCCTTGATCCACATTTCACTACACCCATTTGATTCCATTCCTCATAATAGTAAGTCCTTTTCATCCATAATAGACATTACCTTTATGATGCCACTAATTGTTGTAATTGCTACTTTTATTACATGTAGATCCATAGTGATCAGCCTCCTAATTCCATGTAGTGTCATGCCTCCATGATTCTTTCCTCTCAAATTTTGCGGATGCATATATTTCACCCTTTACTATCTCTGGAACCTTTTTTGATTCTTGACCATTTCTTGCCACTTATTTTTTTTAAAAGAAAGGTGACAGAGTACCTATACTACGTTAAAGAAGTACAGATGATCCAAAAGACCAAGAATCTATCATTTGGTTGTACTCATAAGTAAGGCGAAGCCCACCTGCGAAGAGAAGTGAAAATAGGGAAACAAGAAATCCTATTATCAAAAATAGGTCAAGCACACAAAACATTCAGACTACCTAGTCTGAGTTAGAGCCATGGTGTTCCTTTGTGGTGGCATGACGAATCGAAGAGTGAAGTCTGGAGTGCTTGGTGCCCGTGGAGGACCTGGAGCCATATCTAGAGTGTGGTGTCGTAGAAATCACACCGCGTTGAAAACTTCTTTCACCTTATCTGCTAACCCTTCTGGAAGCTAAAAATGATAGAGTGTTAAGAGCTCTGTTGAAGACATTGACACAGTCTACTCGGAGACCCCTTTGTAATCTTGTGTACACAAAGGTTGCATGGTGAGACATTTGTAGAAGAAGCCTGTAAAAAATCCTGCCAATAGGAGTTGTTCCTTCTTGAAGATCGTAGACCGCCAGCGTAGCTCGCCACCTTTCTGAATTAAAAATGGAAGGATGCACTAGACCGAAGCCAATCACATGCATGTATTCTTGGTCCTACGAGATGTTGAATACGTTGGAGATAAAGGTTGAGGCGATCTCACAGCCTTTAACTTGCCTATTCTTAGGCTAGAAAAGATAGTATCCTAGAACACATAGAACTACAAATTCAACGCTATCACGGTCTATTTCCAAAATCTCCCACAAATAAACTGTGTTCATGGTGCCATGATATGTATGCTCTCCTACCAGAGGAGGAAGAAATACAAACAGATTTGCTTCCCAGAGAGCCATTTAAACTGACACACTAAATTAGGGGGCCGGAGAGAATATAGAACTTGGCAGGAATAAGAAATAGAAGGCCTTGGGGGGATTTAAAGGAATGAAAATTGAAACATGGTTACGTCACCATACCAAAGATATTAACACTTAGGCGTGCAGAGGAATAAATATTTTGGCAACGTGGCGGCACTAATGTACCCTTTCATTCAATCGTACTGAATACAACATAGAAGTTAATATGTAACCTGCAATGAACAAGACTTTAGCAACAAGAGTGCATGGTTAAGCCACCTAGGATCTCCAAAGAGTGTCCTTGACTATAAGAAGTCAGGTCATGTGAGATCTGGGTACTATTAGTTTGGAAAGATGTTACAAATCCCAACGAAGAATTAATGGTTCTCTGTGGTAGCTTTCTTCCTCCTCAAGGAAAAATCAATTCAACGGCCCTTATGAAATTACTCTTTGGGGAGCCATTAATCCCACTTGTACTTATCTGACATGGAATTAATGGTGGGTATTAATACATTAATAAATCTAGGAATTAATGGTGGTTATTAATACATTAATAAATCTAGGAATTAATGGTGGTTATTAATACATTAATAAATCTAGGATGATGAGATTGGTATATCTATCTCCAATAAATGCCCCAGACAAGGTATCCCACCATCCTGATGAGGTGCAAAGGTTGAACACAAGACCCCTTGGTCAATTGCCATGTTGGCAAGAAGATCCACCACCTGATTTGCTTCCTAGTAGCAGTGGCTAATCTAGAAATTTTTGAACTTCCTTAGAAGCTCGTTTGCTTGATGTAGGATGTAATATATCCTCCAATTGAGGGCTTCCCTTTTTTTGAAAGCTTTTATGATATTCAAGGAATCACCTTCAATCCAGATATTTTCCACCTTATGAGTTATAGCCAATTTGATTCCATAAAGTAGAGAAAGCACTTCCACTTGATTATTCATACCTAGAGGAATTTTGAGTGCCTACACTACCAATAATTTACCTTGAGAGTCCTTGATGATACAACCAACTCCTGACGGGCCTGGGTTACCTCTATAGGCGCCATCAAAATTTAATTTTAGAAATGGCTCTTTGGGAGGTGACCATTTGATTGAAGCTCTCGATGCCTTAGTGGAGGCAACTATTGGTTTGGTTTGGAGGCCTAGAAGCTTTAACTGATTCCATTCCTTGAGGATTAGACTATTCCAATTGGTGAACCTGGAGTTGGAGGAGGAACTATCTCTTACTCTTACATTGACTATCTCTGAAATTTCCACGGACACATCTTCAATCACCTTTTCCAATAGATGCCTTGTTTTTCTAAAAATTCTGAAGTTTCTCTCCTTCCAAATATCCCAAATGAGCAGAGAAGGACAAACCTCCCATAAAAAAGCAAATGTGGATTCTTTATATAGCAATGGCCAGCTCTTAAACACATTCAACAAGGAATAAGGTAGGGGGAATTCTAGTTGAGTTTCCTCATACACAATTCCATCATGAGAGGTTGAAAGCAGAATGAAGCGGTAAATAGTTTACATCCTCTTCATGTTAGCCACACAAGACACATCTAATCTTGGAGGTGATACCAATTTTATGTAATCTGTCCTCAGATAAAATTCTATTATTAATTTCTAGCCATGAGAATGCCCCAACTTTTGGAAGAGTATGGCCATTCCAACATAACTTATAGGGCCAATCTGATTTATTTAAAGTTGGTAGGCATCTTTACCCTTGTTTAATTGAGTACTTCCCTAAAGGATCCCTTGTCCATACTACCTCATTAGGCATGCTCAAGACGAAGACCTTTCTATTCGCAAGGATCCCTTGGAGAATTTTCTTCTGATCCAAAGGAAAATTGTAGAATTTGTGAAGATTTTCCAACTATTTTCTCCCTAAGAGGAACCCTGATCTTGATCCTAGTAGCCTTAACCTTTGAAGTTCACTTTTGTTTAAGAAAGATCTTTTCCTCATTTATGTCTAGTATTATAGAGAGTATTGAGCATCAATTCCATGAATCATTTGAGAAATCCAGCTTACTGTCGTAATGGACAATCCATGATAGATGAAGACTTATTAATTCCCAGCTGCTAGTAATGATGCTCGACATACTTGATCCTTTAAGAGGGTCTTTTATTGTGAAAATTATCTCCCTTTCTTTATTATCTAGATACTTAGCTTGTGTTAGCCTAACCCATCTTGCCTTTGGTTAAGCATGCATGTTCTGGGCTAGTTTTGCTCCTAGCGCTTGGTTTTGGAGTCTTAGGTTAAGAATACATGCCTCACCTTTGCTCTTTGGTTGGCAGATCTTCTCCCAGGCCATAAGGTGTATCTTCCTTTTTTCAGACATCCCCTGCCATAAAAATTATCTTAGTTATTTCTCCACATTCTTAATTACACCTTTGGGCACTTTGAATGCTAAAAACATATAAATTGGAAATGCTGCAAGCAGTTCTTTGAGCATAGTTATTCTTCGTGCCAATGAGAGTCACTTCCACTTCCTCAATCCAATCTTATTCTGAATATTTTGAAACATTTGGAACCATAGTTGCAATTTATTCATTCTTTTAAACATCAGAACTCCCAGATAGCTGCTAGATGGAGTGTCAATTCTAAAATTAAGAATTTTGATAATATGTTTTTGTACCTTTGGGTCTGTGTGAAAGAGGAATACCTTTGATGTGGAGGGATTAACTTCCTACCCTGAGGCTACACAATACAAGCCGATGGTGTCTTTCATAACTCTAGCTTCATCAACTATGGCCGCCCTGAACAATATGGTGTCATCCACAAAGAGAGCATATGTGAATGAATCTTCCATAGTCATTTGGAATTAGATTCCTTAATTACCCATGTGAGAGCTTCAACCATAAGTATAAAGAGGTATGTGGAAATTGGATCTCCTTGACATAGTCCCCTCGTTGCCTCAAAAAACTTGATTGAACTCCATTTACTAGGACCATGAAAGACATTCTTGATATGCAAGCCACCACCAACTTGCCCCACTAATAAGAGAATCCAAGCTTAGCAAGGACATCTAAGAAAAAACCCCTATCAACTTTGTCGTAATCTTTATCCATGTCTAGCTTCACTACCATTGAAGACATTTTTTTAGATTGAATTGAATGGAGTAGTTCATTGTGTCACAATAGCCCCCTCTGTTGTGTCTCTACCAAGAATGAAGCCACCTTGTTCTTCTGAGATGATACTTGGAATTATTATGGCCAACCTCATTTCCATGGCTTTTGTAAATATTTTGTAGACCATGTTATAGAGAGATATAGGTTGATATTCTTTAAAGGAAGAGGGTGTCTTCACTTTTGGAATAAGAGTAATGGGTGTTCTCTTGAATTATTTTAAAATATTTTTATTTTTACGGGCTTCTTCCACAACAAGGAACACATCCCTGCCAACTATAACCCAACAATTTTGGAAGAAGGAACCTATGAAGCAGTGTAATCTCGGGGCTTTCTCCCCTGGCATGACAAATACTACAGCCTTGATTTCTTCCATTATAAAATATTTTAATAATAAAACATTATGTTCGTCTTTGACTAATTTGGGAATATTGAAGCCTGCTGTTGTGCGCCTCATACCATCTAACCCGCCATCCGTCGCTAGAAGTTTTCTGAAGAAAGTTGAGGCTTCCTCCTATATTTGTTTCAAAATTGATGTGAATTTCCAGTTTTCTTTCCTGATCGTTTTGATGTGGTTGTGTTCCCTTCTGACCTTGGTGGATATGTGGAAGAATTTTTTATTTTTATCCCTTCTTTTAGCCAAGTTTCCCTCGACTTTTGAAGCCAAATAATCTCTTCCCTCTTAAGGATTTCTTCCAAATTTTTCATAAGAAAAATTTCTCTTGAAAAGGACTCATTGTTCATGCCATGTAGAAGGATGTGCTCAATAAGATCCTCCAAGTCTCTTCTAATAAGTGCCTTTTCAAGAAACATATTGTTAAACTGTCTTATTCCATTTGATGATTTGAAATTTAAGGTATTTCATTCTTTGACCTAACTTAAACATTCTTGATCCTTGAATAAAGGGGGATGCCTTCCACCATTCCTTAACCTAAGATATGAAGGGGCATCTCTAAACCACATATCTTGGAATTTGAAATATTTCCATTTTAGTTCTAATGTTTCCCTTATGGACAAAATAACTGGGAAATGGTCAAATCCAGGCCATTGTAGAATGTTTGAAATCATATCTTTGGGGGATTCTAGACAGTTACTTGAAATCAAAAATCTGTCTAGTCTCTCTAATATTTGGTAAAAGTTCTTTCTTCTATTATCCCATGTATATCTTCCATTCTTAGGTAGGAAGGCCACAAGACCATTTTCTACAATGAAATCCTTAAAATCATCAGTGGACTTGGTGGGATGGGAGATACCTCCTGATTTCACATCTTTTGCCAACACCACATTGAAGTCCCCTCCCAAAATAATTCTTCCCTTTTTGAGTTTACTTAGAAGCTAACTTAGTTTAGACCTCAATAAGCTCTTATGATTCGTTGCACATGGACAGTAGATGCAAAAAATTCATAAATCCTACCCATCAAGGGACTTTAGGAATTTTCCCAATATCTAGTTACTTTTCTTGGCTAAAAGTTCCATCTTCTTGGTTTGTTTCCTCCAAAGGATGACCAATTATCCTAAAGGACCATTGGTAGGAGCCAATACTGTATCCCACTTCCACCATTGCTGAAAATTCTTCTAGCCCTGTTCCTCTTAAAACATAGTTTCTTGGAAAAGTACAATGTCCACATCTCTTGGCATCCTGCTTTGGAAAGGTTAGGATTGCTTCACCTCCTTGGCCATTTTACATTTCCTATTTAAGGTCATTCATCTTCATTGCAGGGTCAAAAATTATGTTATCCTACACATTTTCTGGCCCCTTCACATCGTAAATGAGCTCTGCTTCATTTACTCTAGGAATAACCACTTGGAGTTCTAGGGACCAAGGAGTATGCAACACTATTGAATCTTCATCTACTCTATTTACCTTGTGTCGCTTTAGAGCATGTTGAGAAGAACTCTCTCAATATATCCCCTATGTTTTGAGAATTATCTAGTATATCCCTAATTATCTCCCTCGAAGGAGACTAACCTTGCAATATCCTATTCTTATTGTTCCTTACCCAAAGGATGTCACTATTTTTATCTTTGACTAAATCATTCTGAAAACCATTTCTCCTTAGTCCCTTACTTCCCAGAGGTGCAGATTCTTTTTCTAGACTAGAGACCATTATTTTTGGAGTAGTGGCTTCCCTTGAGGAAGAGTTCCTCCTCTTCTATGAAGGGCTTTCATAAATTTTCTTTTGAACTTAAGTACCTTCTTTTGTTTCCAGCATGATTAGTGTTGGGTTGTCCTTGTTTGATTTCATGATAATAACAATCTGACCATTCCTAGCCAACAATGTGACTGGAGGATTTCAACTTTCTGACATGACCCTAAGGAATTTCCAATTAATCTTAGGATGTTTTGATCTCTATATTCTATGGGAAGATTTGAAATCTATACCCAGAAAGGAAAGTCACCCAAATCTTCTTTCTCTCGATTGAAATTTGGTTTCCATGGAAAATAGAGAACCCCACACCCTTGAAAGGACTAGTTGCTATGCTTTAAGACTTATTCACAGTCCTCCTTGACTAAGAAGGAGGATGCAGTGAATCCCCTTCCTAACTCAACTAATTCTATAGGGGAAGGTTAGTTGACAGACAACCAGTCCTGAAAATCAAGCATAGAAAAGATTTTTTGGGAAATATTACTGACTATAGCCGTGTCTTGCAGATATTCTCACCTTGGTTTGAAAGTCTCCTCCTATATCTATAGTAGCACTTCTAATACATTATGTGGAGTAGTATTTAGGGTCCTATTGCTATCCTTCCTTCTGGGCATGTAAATTTTTCCATATCCATAGAAGCATGGCTATACTATTTTCCATTCTAGCCATTGCCTGCCAACTTTACTGAATACACATTTTCTATTTAAATTCCTTGTCTTGAAACATTGGCTCCTTTGGTTAGCTATTTGCTTTCCATATTTGGGATATCTATAAAGGAGATGTCATGGATTGAAGTTGACATGGTTCTAAAAAAGCTCTTCTTGAGATGGAAGTGGTCTCAAGGCTTGCCATCTGCTCCTCCAAGATTTCTCCTTAACATTACCATGACCTCTGGTTCATGGGGGAATTTGAAATTTCTACATTGGTGTGAGTCTTGAGAGGGATTAACATACAAAAATTGGAATTTGGCTCTACTAATTCCCTGTGTCAACTCTTCAACTTCTTTGCAAAACCATGGTGGAATCCTAACATAGTTGCAAAGTGTATTTCAAAAGGAGATTTTACTAGATCACACCTGCCACTTGTTACCTCATGAAGAGAAATAACTTCTTTTTGTCCTTTTTCACTACATCTTTCTCCTTTTATTTGATCTTTTATTATTTGGTACAATTTTTAGCACATTCCTAAACTTACTCTACCTTGACTATCCTTTTGTCTACATTATGTGTAATATCTTACAATATAACTTTCTTCTTTCTATATTGAAGCTTCGTGAAAATATTTTGTGCATTAATGTTTTTTCTCCAAGGGTTCTAACCAAATATAACAATGAACAGTATCCAACCCATCCGTATCAAAAACATAAAAGTGTAAATGTAAAACATATTTCTCCATCAAGAGATTCAATCTTTAAAAAATTAAATATTATTACCATATATTTGACTATCGAGTTAGTGTGAGATTATAATGGGCCAAACAATGACAATGGAGGAAAAAATTGTGTGAAAGTGTTAGCCAAAATTGCAAAACTCCTTTTCAAGCTCAAATTTTAGATTGGTCAGTGGAAAGAAAATATGTAGTATCTTTTCCAAAATGGATATTTGTTATGGGAAAATAGATAACTGTTTTCAAAACAAATTTGTTATGAAAACAAATTGGACATCCATTTTGGGAATCCTTTTTCTTTTTGATTTTTCTTCCATAAAACTACAAATTATATATGGGAATAAACATATATTTGTATTAGTTTCAAAATCCCCTCCGCAAAATAAAAAATTGCATGGGAATCAGGCTTGGCAATGCAAACCTACATTTTTCACACAAATAATGACTTTCCAGATGTTTTCATAGATTTTCCTCAACTTCACCCTTGATGTTGATGGACTTCTTTTATCTAGATTTGATAAAACAAAAAGGGTATATGTAGGAAACTCTCAAGATTCTAAAAATATAATATATGCCTAATAATAATTTCAACAAGCAATTATTAATAACTTTCTACATATATTATGTCTAAATTCCTGATAAACATACTAATTTAGAAACATCCATAACTTTCAAATTGTTTAACTATTTACAAATATATAAGATATGTCATACTCTATTCTTAGTTGGCTACAGATCTTAAAAAAATTAATTTCATACTTTTTTGAATTGTATCATGGATTTGGGCCTCACGTACCACAAGGTATAGTGAGGACTCCCCTAGTTGAGCCTTGTTTAATCCTAGATTAGGTAACCATCAACAATTTATAACTTGTGATGCACTAGGTAAAGCCCAAGAAGTTACTCATCTATTACGATTTTGGAGACGGGATAGTGGGCTACATGTATGGTCCCAATCCTCCATAGTTAGCGCTCTAAATCATTGAGCTGACACTATTTACAAACATGAGTATATCAGTGAGCTCACAGGGTGTAAACACTCCCACCTGAGTAGTATAGGTTGTTTTTATGTTTTCCTTATTTCTCCCTTTGTGTAAAAGACCTATATACAAAACTAAAAAACCAAAACCTAAATAATATATATCCCTTTATATCTCCAGATCTATATGCCTTTAGAACTTCACATCCTACACATTTATTTCTTCACACACTCTTGTACTTACTTTAATTGCCTAGTCTCCCCTACCATTCCTGCCATCCTCAATCTCTATGTCTCTCTTCTAATGACTATATATTTCCACTCTTCTTTCCTCTATTTATCACTCCTTACTAATAACCACCATATTAGACATGTATTTTATCATTCTCTCTAAGAACACACCCCACTTTCTCACTAAATTAGGACCTTCTAAAAAGTGCTATGTACAACCCTACTTGACATGAGGTATGAGAGCTACATCAATAGTCTTTATGGTGATTTTGTGATAATTCTTTCCAACAATCTTAAAAAATTACTAGAGTAAAGGATGTTATCAAATTTACTCTTCTTATGGAAGACATCTTATGAAAGTTGTAACATGATCATAGTCCCTCACCAAGGTAACTAGAATCATTTTCCTTGTGCAACAAACAACCTTAAGTTAAAAAATAGTTGATGGCATACCAACACATTTAGGTTTCCAGCCATTATATCTTCTTCACCACTTAGGTTGAATGCATTATTTATCTCATAGAAATCAAGCAATGTGTGAACCAAAACTAAATACTCATATAATTTCTTGCCTTGTGAAGTAGTTACAACCATTCCACCTAACTTTATCATGTAGGAATATTAGACACCTCTCCTAAGTTTAATGTCATTAGACATGAGTGCAACATTCAAGAAGTTTATTAAAACTTAGATAAAGATCACTCATCATATTTAAATCCATATGTTAAATCTCTCAACCTCTTTCCCCTATCATAGAAAACTAGACTATAAAGAGAAAAATAAGGATGATGAGATTTGTGGTCACACATTCTCCTAGGTCATGATAATTATAAACTTAGTTTCAGAAAGAACTTAGAAAATTAACAAGTTAAGACATTAAAATCAACATCTCTACATTTATTAAAATTATGTTAAACCATAATATGCAAGCTATAGGTTTACCAAGGACATTAGTTGACCTTTCCCTCACTAATGAATGTTGATTTCTCAAGATTTCCTAGCATGGGTAAATTAATTTCCTACATTGCCTTCACTAATTTCCTATATTTCCCTCACTAATTTCACGTATTATGTATCTCATAGGAATCAAGCAATGTGTGAATAAAAAATGACTATTTATTCATCTAATTTCTTTCCTTGTGAAGTAGTTACAACCATTCCACCTAGTTCTCATGTAGGAATACTAGACACCTAGATCCTAAGTTTAATTTCATTATACAGGAGTGCAACATTCAAGAAGTTTAAATTAAAACTTGCATAAATACCATTCATTCTATTTAAATCCATATATGTTAGAAATCCCTCAACCTCTTGCCCCTATCATAGAAAATTGGCCTACAAAGAGAAAAAGAAGAATGATGAGATTCATGGTCACACATTCTCCTACGATAAATAAACTTAGTTTGAGAAAAGATCCTAGCAAATTATCAAGTTGAGACATTAAAATGAACATCTATGCATTTATTGAAATTATGTTAAACCATGATATGCAAGCTATAGGTTTACCAAGGACACTAATGAATGTTCACTTCTTGAGATTGCCCAACATGGATAGATTAATTACCTACATTAGCCTACCTAATTTCCTACATAAAGTATCTCATAGGAATCAAGCAATGTGTGAACCAAAAATGACTATTTATTAATCTAATTTCTTACCCTGTGAAGTAGTTACAACCAATCCACCTAGTTCTCATGTATTCAAATATTAGACATGTATAGATCCAATGTTTAGTGTCATTACACATGAGTGAAATATTCAAGAAGTTTACTAAAACTCAGATAAAGACCATTCATTACATTTAAATCCATATGTTAAATCATGAGCTACCTCTTGCCCCTATCATAGAAATCTCCTACACTAGTTGACCTTACCCTCACAAAGAGAATGGTTAGGCATAGGCAACTGGAAAGTGGTTGATAAAAGATAATGAGAAGACAAAATTAATCTTGTGTCTTCCCCTCCCTTAATGGAGTTTAAGAGAAGAGAAGCATTTGGTGAGGGCCTAATGGCACTTTAGTTGCAGCTCTCTTGCATTGGACAAGAGTCCAAGATGATTTTGTTAATGAGCAGCCCACTAACATTTTAGTTCCAAGTACTACAAATCCACCAAGTAGTCCCTCGTCTACTACAAATCTACCAAGTAGTCCCACATCTAGTTCTTCAATTCCAAGTGTATGTCCAACTTCATGTCCAAGTTCCCCAAAGAAGTTAAGAAGCCTAAGTGATATTTTTCAGAGGTGTACAAGACAAACAAATGAAGATAATCCGTTAGGTGAGATTGTAAATTCTTTTTTACATTCATGAGTTGATTTTGAACCATCAAAGATTAAAGAGCTTCCACATGACAAGAAAAAAAAGGTACTAAGTAGGTCTATAAGACTAGGTACAACAGTGATGGTAGTGTTGAAAGACACAAGGCATAGTTAGTTGCAAAAGGTTTCACACAGAGTGATTCTAAATGAGAAGATAATTCCTTTGACCAGCAATCCACACCTAGTAATCTTGTGAGTTCACTTTATATCAAGGGAGAGTATGTTGATAAGTGATGCTCATAAATTCATGCAACTTCGAGTTAACTAGAGTGTAATTATTTTTAGAGGGAGTGAGTGTATTAGAATTTAATTCTACTTATTTTAGGAGATGGTCTAAGGTTTTTTTGAGTAGCAGTTGTAATGTGCATGCTTTATGCATGATCAATGTTCAAGATTATTTTGAATCTGTATAATTTTTAGTTGCAAAAACTCTTTAAAAATAGTCATTGTATTGTTCTTTTAAGTATAAAAAGAAGTCTGTAATAATAGTGAATGCAATTTTAAAGTGGCGTAACATGCTGCCATTTTCATAGCATTAAAAACAGTTTTCTTGGCTGCAAGTTTTTCCTGTCTATTGCACAATTTCAAAGAGAGTGTTTGTGCTGACGTTATCAATTCTGTCAGTTGTTGATTGTGGTGCAAGTAGTGCTCTTTCTTTTATTCAATTTAAAGGAATAGGATTGTTTTCAAGATCTTTAGAATTTAACATTAGTTTCCGAGATAATCTTAAATCTAACTACTATCATAGTTGAGGTTAATTGGGTGTTTACTTATTTCTAATACCCATTTTAACTTCCTCTTGAAATATTTTCTTCTATAACTAAGATTTGAGTGGTCTCCAAGTGGATGTTGTGTTTCATGTTGGGTGAATGTTCTGCAATGCTAGATTTGCCAATGCACTCATGTATAATGTAAATACTGTGTTCGTTAATCATGCTAATGGAGTGACTAGTTTATTGTTATGAATAATAAAATTATAGATTAACTCTTTATATTAAAATAAGAAAAATCATGAACAAACTTATAATTTTAGTTTATTAAAGAAGACTATATTGATTATTTAGGTCTATCATCACAAGGTTTTTGTGAACATGTGTTTGAAAAAAAATCTTATTATTTATGACAAGTTTGTAAGATGTGTTATGTATTTTTATTCAATTTATGTTGACAAGAATTTATATCCCATGGGAACAAATGGCCCACTTAGCACTCATCCCATCTAAATGATGCTCATAGAAGTGAAATTGATTAGAGGTCAACCATCCTAGTTCTGCTCCATCTCAAGTGTACTTGTTCATTATGTTTCCCAAAATCAAATCCACTTAACTTGACACTCTATTTGTAAAACCTCCAACAAGCATTGTCTCTTTTATAAACCATTTGTTTAAGAATTCCCTAACAACCTTCATTTTGTTACAAGTAGTTGTTTTTAAACCTATCAAATTATGTAACAATTTTTTACACACTTCAATATTATTTCACAAGTCAGCAATCTCAATATTATCCCATTAAAATTAAATTTAATATGAACTTTTTTTATTCTTGAGTGCTTCAGGATTTAACTGTGTAAGTTTTTTCACCAACATTTCTGATCACACTCTGTGATCCATCATCATTCATTATTCTCTTCTTTCTCTCTATTTTGTCCTAATTATGGATCACAAATTTGATGAAAAAACTTACACACAGTTAAATCTTGAAGCCCTCAAGAATAACATTATGGACTGTGGACATCTAATGGCTATTATGAACTTTTATTGTTTTCTAAATTTATAAACACTAAATTCCAACACTATAAAAATAATTTTAATAAACTTATTTCATAAAAATTAATTGAAAATTACAATAGAAATCAATATTTTGAATACAAACTTTTTAACATTAGTTTTATGATCGAATTATCAAGTATAACTAAATTATATGTAGCAGTTGTACAAAATCATCACACAATATTCTTGAAGGGCTGTTCCAAACTATTTGAACAATACAAAGGGTAGTTCCAAAAAACATTAGATAGAGAGGAAACAGAGAACATCAATTGTTCATATCAAAGCTGCCAAATCTGTCATCAATCAAAGTAGTGTATGAGTGATCAGTTCTGTAAATTGTTAAATATTTTTGTAACAGATAACATGAATCGTGGTATTTATAAGATTATATTTACCCCAAATTTATTTCATCTTGGCCAAATTTAGTTAGTCCAGATAATCAAATTGAGTCCCTTCATGAAAATTGTCCAGCTGAAAATACCCAGGTTTGAATATTATTAAGGGCTCGAGGATACAGCAATAATTTTGAATTGATTAGAAAACGCGTTGAATATTTATAGGACATACCATTTTTTTTTGCATATAAGCTAGTCTGTCTCGAACAAAATGCTTCTGGATTAAACTGTGATAATATTTTTCCCTCAACGTTTCGGATCACACTATATGATCCATCATTCTATTCTCCTCTCTTGCTTTCTTTCTCCTGATGATGGATCATGTAATGTGATCCGAAACGTTGAGGGAAAAATATTATCACACAGTTTAATCCAGAAGCATTTTGTTACATTATCATGGACTGTGGAAATCTGATATCGAACATTATGCTGTTAGACTGTAAGAATTCGTATTGCAAAATAATGTATAACACAAGTCGATTAAAAATCTCACCTCTCTTGCAATTTCTTGAATCTGAAATATTCAGATCACCAAAAAGAAATAGAAAAGCTATAGTTAATTTTTAACCCACTTAAATTTAGGGTAGCCTTCAAAATATTGAAACATATTAGATTAAAATCTTACCTTTCTTACACCCTGCTCGTCTCGCTGAATAAGTTGATCGACAGAAAGGAATCAGGAAACGGGATAAATAATTAACTAAAATTATTTGGTCAATTGCAGACTATTTTTTAGTGTGTGCGCGTTGTTTTTTTTTTTTTTTTCTTTTATGTCCTCCAACAGTATACATGATAAAATAGTTTCAACAGTACTCACTTTTTTCGATCTGACCCTATATATTGCTCCATTCAGAGCATCTTCAAGATTGTCCAGATCCTTCCCTATAAAATACCTGTTATTTCATAAATATTTTATATCTATGACAATATACTTGGTGCCTGAGAAACTATTACATTAAATACTAAATAATAAATACCTCAAGTCTTCCATTCTCCTCATGTATATTTGTTCAATCATATAAAAAACAATTGTCTTAATCTTCAGTACACAATGCACAGAAAGAACATTACTGTTAGACGATAATATATATACAGACATATATATACATATATTGTCATTTCAATCTTTCCTCTGCCCATTTTGTTGCTCTTAAAAAGAGAACTTCAGAGGTACTGTCATTTCAATCTTTCATCTCAATCTTTCCACTTTGTAGTGCTCCAATCTTAGGGTTCTTTAAAGGGACGGAAGGGTCTGACATAAAGCAGAGAGCTCCGGCACCTACTTTTTCTTTGTCTGCACATTATTCCAAATTTGACAAGTGTTTGGTATTAGCTTACAACGTACAAATTGGACCACAACTTACTGCAAGTAGCCTGACTAGATCTGAAAGGAAAAAAGTTTGCACGTCCTATTTGAACCTCGGTAAACGTATTAGAAATATAGAATAATACTTTCGATTTTTCTAACTTTATGGAACGTATTTTGGCGGGCTTCTTTTCTATTACTGAAATAATCAGATTAGTGTGCATATAATACCTATATAAGAATAGAATGTAACAAAGGCCTAGACAAATGGTGGTGCATCTAATCTCAAAATCTGTTTAGTTAGCTTTTAGACAATTGTTTTAGTCAAATCTTTTAGAGTAATAGTAGAACATACTATTGAAAGCAAATAAAATTTTATTGTTGTTTTACAATAATTAGATTTTTGAATTAGGTTAGTTTAGAATAAGTATGAAATAAATTTGAGTTTGGGAGGATGTGATCAAACAAGCATTTTTTTTTATAGAAAAAAAGATTGCACCAATAATTGCATCTAGGATGTGTAAATAAGTAGAATGCTCAAAGAATGGAGGCCAAAGTGAGTAGATGGCTTGACACTTTGGAGGTTTTGACAAATTTTCTACATAAACATCCAAACTTTTGTGCTAGATTAACATATCTCAACCATGGCTGAAGTGGGTTCGAGACAAGTGGGGAAAGTGTGAAGTATGCACCTTCTTCATGAAGTATGCACCTTTTTTTCATCTATGTTGTGTATCTCATCATCATTATTTTGTACTTCTTTGTTTCAAATAGGATTAATGTATTTATATTAGCCTAGGATGCATTTTATTATATATTTGAAGCATATTAGGCATAATTTGGTTATGGACAATGTATATGTTGATTTGAGTTATTGTGCTACATTATATATATATATATATATATATGTCGAATAAAAATTGATTTTGTTTACATGTGTTGATAACATGTTTGATATTTAGACATAATATAAATGAAGAGGTGTGTAATTCTATAAAGAGGTAATTGGGTTAATCATGAAGCAACTCTAATAAGTCAACACTACATGGATCTAAAAAGAACATTAAAATAAAGATTATAATCGACAGACATTTTAAATCATTATGTTATGAAACATGAAATTGATTAAACTAGTTGACTACTTAAGTTATGTTGACATTCAAAATCGTTCTCTTAGAATCCTACAATAGACACTCAAATATCCAAGCCTAGGGACATATGTCACCCAAAACAAGAACAAAAATTTATGATTAGACTCTAGCATATAAGAGGCCAATTTATGGAAGTAGGTTGTTCCTTTGCACTTTAGTCTTTGCATGGCTAAGGAGGTTGAGCCTAGAGCTCATTGATAGAAAAATTAAAGAGAAATCTAAAAATATAGTAGATCTTTAGTGAGTCATACCTTGTGTGTACTAATATCCCAATTATTTTTCACTAAGAATTCAAGTATACTAGTTCTTATTACACTTGACATATGAGACCTTTGTTAAGTAGATATAATAACATATTGCATATGTACCTAAAGAAATGAAACAAACTTGCATTCCACAAAATGAACCTTCTTTTCCTTTCTTACAACACATGCAATTGAAATCTATATTACATAACGCTCTAAATATATATAGATCATAAATTCAGGAGATTAGACAAAATTTAATTTGTTGCATTATATAAGATGGTAGAACTCCATACATGCATAACTCTCTAAATGTATATTAGACTTGGGATTAGAAAGGATTCTACAGAATTATAAAAATAAATCATCCATGTACATAGAGCCTACAACTACACCTAAACTACCAAGAGGAACAAAAAGATATATTTGAAATAATAGATTGACCATTGGCATTTAGACAAAGATGACCAGTGCCTATTTATTTATAAAGTATAGGGTCAACATTTAGAAAGGTTGGGAGATATCCTCATGCATCTACAAATGGGAACATGACATACATGTGCTTACAAACCAATGAAACAAGACCTATGTACGCATAGCTAGTTCTACTTGAAATATCCACACTAGTACTCAGAAAATATTATATGTCATTAGGTAAAGTTCTTTATAAAATCTTGAGGAAGTTTTATAGTGGTGGAACACTAGCTAAGCAATAGTGACACCAAGACAAAAATGTGATTTCAAAATACATTGATATTCCTAAGAATTTTCAATTACATATGGATACATCTAAATATGGAGAGGTTTTTGCATTACAATAAGTTCTTGAGACTCATTGGAAAGAACCCTAACCTTTACAAAGCAATAACATGCATCACATGATACATAAACTATAGTTAAGCATTCCTATACCAAATTGGATCAATAACCAACCCTTTCTTCATTAGAGGGCATATATAGAGCTAGAATGTTTCCCTAAAAATCATATGATGTTCACACTTGTACTAATTCAAAATTCTAAAAGTAAGTACCAATTCTCTATTCAAACAATCAATTCAATTTGGCAATCAAGTTCTGTTAAAAATATTTGATATTTATACAATAAAGGAAACTCTCTTGGAATTTGATTCTATTGGAATATTGGAAAAAATTCCACGTTCATGCACTCAACTTCTTACAATAACCTCTTATATTACTATCTAACCCTCATTAAATGTTGGAAAGATTGCTTGTGCACAAAACATGATTTAGTCATGTTTAGGGTGCCCAACATGTGAACTTGTCTTATTCTCTTCATTTAGTCTTTTATGTCCACCAATTGCATAAGGAACATAGAAAACACCAACCTTAATAATGTCTTGCATAGAGGACATGGCTTCAAAATATTTGATTTTCCCATTCATGTTTATGTGACATCACTAGATAGGCTACATGTTACACTAGATTTTTTGTCAAGTATTATGACCCCAATGAAGCCTTCACAACCCATCTACAATTACTCTTCATAATATTCTGGCTATGTAAAACCCAAGTCTAGAGTAATTGACACTTTGTAATTCCCAATAGACACAAGCACACCCCTATTAACTCTATGATATGATCAATGATAAGTATCAAACTAGCAACAAGATTAATGTACATCATACAAGAGATAAAATGAATATCTAGTGAAAATTTTCTAATGCAAACAATTTTCCAACCATCAAATAGAAAATCACCATAACACCTAGTATTGTATATCACTTATATGCATTTGAAAAGTTGTCAATCTTTTGTAACTAAACATATTGTGCCACCACCTTAACCAAGTTGAAGATAAGTGGCCTCCTCTCATTTAATAGCATATGCTAGTGGACTCTTCAGATAATCCCACATTCATCTAATGGACTAATACAAAAATCTTGAGTGCTTTCAACCTATATAGTACATATCCACTGCATCCACTATGAACCCCTATGAGTATAATAATGAATATGTCCAAATGACACCACCATATTCAACATGTGACAGTAGGCAGTTGGCCATGAACTGGCCACCCTAGACTATCCCTTTGCTAGCTTCTACAAATTGTCATTTACTACATGCCAATCTCTCACATCCCAACACTACTACTAAATAAAACATGCTTCATAGGAGATCAACTAGCTAGTGGTTGAGGGTGCCAAGATGCAACAAACAATAAATGGCTAGTATAAAAAACTTAAATAATAGTAACTACTCAATGTGAAGGGCTCCTTTGATCTAATAAGAAGATGCCACATCACCCACTACACATAGTCATTTTAATATAGTACCAATACATTTCATGGGAATGACACCTTTCCTATGCACATGGGCCTCAACAATCAAACATGTGACACTTTAGCATAAGATTAGACAAAATTATTGATGCCAGCAATTCCTATGTGAATTCCCACAAACCAACATGCTAGATCACAATTATTAGCAAAGCATGAAAGGAAGTAAGGTGTGTGGAAATGCTTCCTACACAAATCTAATGAGGAGATTATTGTGCAAATTTTTAATCTTTCAGGTATAATGAAGAAGATTCACACCATTTAGACGTAAATAATAGCAATAAGAAAATAATACCATAACACAGGTACACGTGGGGAAAACCATTTCGAGAGAAAAACCCCACACACTAAAGTAGACCAATGTATTATTCAATAATCTCAAGAGGTTACAATACACTTCCATAGCTTATCTCTTATAGGAGTTCACCATAGCATATATAAGAGTGAGATATATGCATTCATAACATGAAAGTGAGATATATGCATCCATAACATATATAAGAGTGAGATATATAACATATATAAGGGTGAAATATATGCATCCATAACATTTGAAAGGCAATAATCATGGAGGAAACCCTCATGGAGTCATGAAACTACATAAATCAATATGCCAATCACTATGGATCTACATGTAATCAAAGGAACAATCACAACAATTAGTGGCATCATAAAGGAAATGATTATTTGTGGAAGAAAAGGACTTACTATTATGAGGAATGGAATCAAATGAGTGTAGTGAAATGGGGATCAAGGATGTGATCTAAGTATCATTATGATAAAATCATACTGGAGATCACTTATGGATAGTTGGATGGTTGGACATGACATCATATTTGTAATGACTTACAATCATCTTACTATTTGAATTTTTATCATGTTTCAAAGATGACAAATGTCAAATAGGGATGATATGTTATCTACCTAGGCATATCATATTATAATATATAGCTTTATGGAGATGCCAAGATATGGCATGAATCCCTTAATTTAGCTATGTAGATAACTTATCAGATTAATTATATTAGGGAATGAGTAGGCCTACATTGGTTTAGTGGTTTACACCTCAATTATGTTATCAAGAGGAGGTCTATATAAAGGATGTTAATATCATTGTAAGGGAGGAGAATAGTATGATATTATGCTTAGGATCTCTTGGAGATATAAGATGGAGTGACTTCTTCCAAAAGGAGTGTATGCTCTTACCATACCTCAATGGTTTATTCTATTATTTATATATATTGGTTATTAGGGCATCTTGGCCCCCATACACCTTTTTTTATATGTGATCTCTCTTTCATATTATCATATTTTCATTATTATATGTTAGAATTGTATCAAACTATGTGTCTAGGATTGTGTATATAGAGACACCAATCAAGGAAACTTATGTTACTATATAATTATGAATTAGAGATCACCAAATTATTGAAGAACCTTTTCTTTTATTATAGGTAATTATTTTTAATTTTTAATTTTTTAGCATTGAGCATTAGCGAGAATTGTTCCATTAGTAATAAATAATTAAATTTTATTGTCAAATCACATTACAAGTATATTTTTGATGTAATCACATCGATTTTCATTGGGAATTGACAACAAAGATTCATCAATAAACTTGGTGGCATCCATTGCCACCTCACATCAACATATATGTCATATACAATCTAATTTTATGCATTATTTCACATTGTATCAATATTAGATAATGAATTCCAAATAAAATTTGTGAGAATTTATGTGTCAAAATACATTGGAAGTATAAAAATGATAAAATAAATTAAATACCTAATCCTTTTCACATTATAAGAAAACCTATATCAAAATTTGAAGTTAAAATATTTTTGGTAGAAGGAAACCATTTTGGAAATTCCTTTATTAGTACTAATTATGGGGGATTTTTATGTTTATGGATATTCTTTAAAGTAGCTATATTATTGGAATTTCTTAAAATTAATATTTTTTACCTTTAATTGAGTAGTGAGTTTTATAATGGGTATGTTTATTAGATAGGATGTTTCCATAGGATATGGAAATGATTTAGTATGTATTTGAAATAACTATGTAAGTATTTTTTCCTTCCCTCTAATTCGACTTAGTTTAGTCTTGGGTCCCCCTTTTGCTAACCCCTCTTCTACCTTACTATGGTCTCTTTTCCTTCCTAATAATTTTTGGGGGATTTAGAAAGAAAGAAACAAAGATTTTTAGAGATTCTATGTAGTACCCCTTGGTTGTTCTCTGTTAGATTGACAATTGTTTTGTTTGGATTGAGACATTATGGCATTTTTTTTTATGTTGGACTCACTGCTACAATGATAGTTTGATGATACTTTTATTACTGGTGTTTTATGCTTATGTTATGATTAGTTATGGACTTAATTGACTAGGTCGATTAATCTTATTATGTGCATCATGTGATTATCTGATGATGTTTCTTATCTAGTTGTTCAGTTACAGATTGTTATGCGTGATGAGGTTACTTGTTTGATGTGTTGTTGTGAAAGGGACAGTGTCGTATTACTCATCTGTGAGTACCCTACTATGCTACGATTCCCTTTCACGGTGTATTTAACTATATATATATATGTTCGACTATTTTTGTTTGTTACAGGTTGCAGGTATCAGGCATCGACTCCACCTAAATTGACAAATCTGAGCGTGCCTTAAAACCAATGGAAATTGTTGAACGAAGATAACATAAGGTCCCCTAGCTTAGCCATCATCCTTGAAAAGGATGAGTATCTAGTTTTGTATCCAGTTAGTGTGGTCAGTATGGGCATGATAGTCAGTCACTGTTGTTGTGGTCATGCTTTGCGATGATGCATAGTGGTCAAGTATTGTTCGACATTTGGATTTATCTAGTTAGAATTGTTTGATCGATGCTTTAGTTAATGATTATATTATAATAAGAATCATTAAGTTAAGAAGGCACTTTTGATAAATAAATATAAATGCCTTAATGTAAACTGTAGTTTAATGTAAATTATAGTTTATATGGGAAAATAAACTATAATGTAATATAATGTCAATAAATAATAATTATAATAATTATGAGGTAAATAAAATGTTATAAAACGGGAATATAATTGATGAAATTAATATGAAAATAAATATTTAGACAAGTAAATGTTTTGTTAAGTGGCTATAAAAATAAATTTATAAATAATTATAATTTGTCATAAGATATATATAGCAAATATTGAAATAAATAAAATAAAAGTTACATTGTAATGTTATAAAATTAATAAATTGCAAAATGTGAGAAAGAAAAAGATATGTTTTTCTATCACTAACGGATGTTGGCATGAAAATTTGTGTCAAAAATTCTATAAAATGAGTGGGGTTTGTGAGTTTTGGGGGATCAACGAGGAGGCTTATAGAGGAGGTTAGAGCTACAAGCTGGGATTGGGGAGCATCATCAAATTTTCAACCCTGTTAAGCGAGTGAAACTAGGTTCCTTCATTTGTGAAGTTTATCTTAGTTTTATTTTGAAATGAATGTGAGACTTTTCGTTTCATCTATTTATCAGAAACAATGCGAGTCTATTTATTTCAGATCATTTTATTTAGCATCACCAGTATCCTCCACAAGAATATTGTAATTGTTTAATGATGGAAATTGTTCACATCTCTCAAAACAATCTCTTTTAACAATTCATCTTTTGTCTCTCGTCTGGCTTTGCACACCATTTACCAGAGTTTTTCCAACCTTACTATCTAATGAAACTCCTGATTCTATTATGATTCAACATTGTACATATATTGTTCTAGATCTCCCATATTGTGATGTGCTGGAAGAATGTTGGCAAAGGTAGTTGAATTGGTTTGTATCTTACTAATTGCATCTGCTTGAAAGATTCGTAGCTTTTCAACAAATCCATTTTGTGCATTTCTGCAATCATTAAGATCCATGAGATGACATCTCTTTGAGGCATCTGCCAAACATATCACATACCTTGCCTATGCATCCATATTTTTTCATACTTAATCTCTAGAGATTATATTTTCTAATTGTATTTGCTTGATCATTTCTAAAGTCTTTCAACAAATAAAATTTAACCTATTTTCATATGTAATTTGTTGGCATCTAAAAAACACATCCTTACAACCATTGCAAGATTTATCTGGCATCTTATATTAAAGTTTAGGGTCTTCTAAAGGTTAGCCAGTCTCACTTAATGACCAACTGGAGGCGTAATGCAATAAGGGTTAAACATGTGATTGAAGTATTTTGTCAAAAAGTTCACGATCCTTGTGAATGCTTTCTCATTTTACATATAGATCTAGCAGGGCAGTTGGAACTACATCATTTGACTTACATTCCCCTTCCTTTATGCCTTGGTGGATGACCATAACCTATTTCCAAGTGCACATTTTGGCGCAGGTTGGAAAGGTTGTTGGCAAAGGTTGTAGATCTGGCTTTACACCTGCCAATTGTATTTTCTTAAAAGTTTCAAAGCCCTTCTCAATAAATCCATTTTGTGCATATCCTACAATCATTGAAATCCATGAGATGACATCTCTTTGAGGTGTCTATCAAACAGTCCACATTCCTTGTTTATGCTTCTACATTTTACATACATGTCTAGCAGGACCATTGCAACTGCAACGTCTGACAAAACTCCCCTATCCTTATGCTTTGATGGATGTCCATAACCTATTCAAAACTCCACGCTGGCATAGGGGAGGGACGTTGGCAAATGGTGTGGAATTGGCTTTAAACCTGCAATTTGTATACACCTTAAAATGACACGACTCTGTCTAAATAAATATTCCTAATATTTATTCAGTTTAATTCCTCTATAAATAAATAAATAAACCAATTTATTTATCTGATTCACATTCCTCCACAAAATAAAATAAAATCATTTATTTAATTAAATCCTTCATATTCCTCCAAATTAAATAAATTCATTTATTTAATTAAAATCCTCTAAGTTCTTCTAAATTAAATAATACCAAATTATTTAATTAAATTCTTCCAAGTTCCTCTAAATTAAATAATATCAAATTATTTAATTACCTCTTCTAAATTCTAAAGTCATCCTAAATGAGATAATGTCCAATTATTTAATTAGTTCTTCTAAACTTAACATTCTCTATATTTAAATAAATCAAAACAATTATTTAGATTATCTATTTACTCTTTAAAATGGATTAACACCTAAATCAATTCATGCAAATCCATGTACACACTTAATTAAATATTTTAGTATTTAATTATTTGTTCCTTCTCGTACATGTCCTATTTATCCTCCACTTCAAATCAATTAACTAATCAATCAATTCACTTAACTGATTAGTCTATTATGTTAACTGATCAGTCCACTCAGTTAACTCTTCAATTTATTTCTGTTAACTCCTCTAATACATGAAGACCAGGACACTTGTCCTCTTCCTATTCGCGCACATTCTCTCAACCTTCCTCAAACCATTGATCTTCTCTCTCACGAACCTATAAATACAACCCCATTCTTCCATTTCAATCATCCAAGCTTTTAGTAAACTTACTCTGCAGAATTCACAGTGCGCCTTCGGCACCCAGATCCACTCCATAGCTTGCGATCACCCTTTTTATTTTATTGAAGCTAATCTTTGTTACAAGAAGTATCGTAGCCGTTTCTCCATTGCCATCTTGAAGAACAAAGTAAGGAAGTGCGCTTTCTAAGGGCTTCATTCACATACAAAGATCAATTGAGATTAGGCGACCAATGGAAGCTACGAAGTAACAAGGTTTGTTGAGGTATTGTTCTTTGTTTTGAATCTTTTTTATTTCCATTTCTATTGAGTTATTTGGATTACTTTGATATTATTGATATTACTCCAATTTTTTTGATAACATTTATGGTGCCCACCATGGGGCCTTGCCCCAATTTAACCCCAAAACTAAGTTTTTGTGCGTTAGGTGCCGTACACAGGAGGATTCTGTGCATTTGTTCATTCCTAACATGCATCTGAGCTCTATTTCAATGCATCTAGAGATTCAGTGCATCTATCCTCTGATTATGTGCTTCTGTGCTCTGAAACAATGCATTTATCCAAATGGTGCATATGTTCTATTATTCTATGCTTTTGTACTCTATAACTGTGCATGTATAATAACTATGCATCTATTCTTTATGTCAGCACATTTATTATCTATAACTACGCATATACTAGATCTACGCATCTGTGTTCTATTTCTGCACATCTATACTCTGTAGCTGCGCATTTGTTTTGATAGTGATTTAGGAGTTATTTCTTGTGATTTCACTAATGCTAACTTTTCTCGCAGGAATATTCTCAGTTCTGCTTGCAGGTTAGGGGCTAGTTTAGTCATATAGTTGCATTTGTTAACTCATCTTTAAATCTAATTAGCCAAGGAAAGTAAATGGTTTGTTCATACAAATTCTCATTTAGCTATAAGTAGGAGGATTGTAATTTGATCTTGTTGCATCAACAACTCAAACGTAGTCCCTACTAGAAAGATATAAAATTGAACCATTGATATCTTACTTCTTTCAAAGTTAACAAATCATGTGTGTGCCCAAGTAGCTTAACTCATTTAATCTTTTTTATTTTTAATTAGGGGAAAAGAACCATTGTCTTTCATGTTTTCAAAACGATAGTAGGCCTATGCTCTCCCCTTTCTTGGGTGACCAGAATGCCAAACGTATCATTTTGTATGTTTAACCTTTAGAGAAGCCTGCCCTTGGATATCCTTTTGTCCAAGTGGGAATGACCTTAAGTGGTAACAAGCTAAAGCCAAGCTCTGCCTAACCACTACAAATAAATTGTGCTTAAGGTGAAAGCTTCATGCAATGAGTGTTGGTTAGTTATACCGACAGCCAACCTCCCCCAAAACTATCCAAGGCACAACCCTTGAAGGCTGGGAGACTCCATATCAGAGAGTAGCACTACCGCATGTATAACCACTTGAATGCTTGTACTTACTAATTATCCATTGTTTTAGAAGCCAAAATCCCCTATAAACTGGTGTCAGGAAGAGCGATTATCATCTCCCTAAGATGCCTCATGTAACAGTGAGAATTTGGTTTATATTGCCCCTACCATCCTAGGATTTGTACCTATTTTTAGTCAAAAACATAAAAAAAAATCTAAAAAAAGATCAAAAAAAAATCATGAAAATATTCTTTGTGCTTGCTATGTTTTTCTTGCCATAGTTAAAAAAACAAATTAAAAAAAGACCTACTTTCAGCCAAGAAAACCAAAAACATCATAAAACATGCCAAAAACATTGCAAAATTAGTCAAAAACATAGAACTACGCATTTGTCACATAGATATGTGCATATATTTCGACCTGTTGTGCATACACTTCGACTTTCTGTGCATTTATTGTCTATTCCTGCATTTTTATCCTTCACCAGAGCTGCACATATATTTTGACTTGCTGCTCATTTACCTTCTATAACTGTGCATTTATTGCTGCACATCCATCACAGTGAGCATTTCCTGGTCTTTTGAGAGAAAATTTTCAACCTTCCTAGATGCCCATTTCAGCCTTGTTCCAGTTTCCAAGATAAGATTTACCATGCAGTTGCTTCTCCCATCTATTTTTTGTGTCATACCCTCTTTTCCGTTGGACATCTCGCCAAAACACTTCACAAAATTTTCCAAAATCAAACCAAGTACAAAACCAGGTTAGTGTAAAGCAATTCTAGATCATATCAACCTCAAACAAACCTAGTAAGTATCCACTATCAAGGATCAATCATCCTTCTCTCTTGGAACTTAACTAGGGGTTTGTACAAGACTAGTCTACATCAAGTAATCGGATTCCAAACATCCTTACTTTTGGCTATTGTCCTATATCAACCACCTTGTTTGACATCGTTGGTCTAAGGAAACCCTTGTTCAAACTTCATCATAGAAAGTATCTCCTTCACCACAACCTCTTAGCACACCTTGTCAAAATTTCCAATCTCACACCACCCCATCCCAAGTCAAATTGCATGGTCTTAACTAGATCACAAAAATAAAAACAACTTGAAATGGTGGGCACATCTGACAAGGTGGTCCCATCCTCTCATGACAGTGATGAGAAGTTACTCCTAAGGACATTCTAGATGCTCAAAAAGACCGAAAGTTCCAATGTATGATGGACGAATTTCTCAAACAAGACCCTAGTAAATTCTTTCTTTACCTAGCGACACAAGGAGCCAAACTCCCTAAAGACTTTGACGTCAACGCGTTAAAGGAAATTGAAGAAGAAAGAATCCTCGAGGAAAGAAAATGAGAGGACAGAACCATAGACAATGGTAAATTGACCATTGACTCTCCACACCCTCTAGGCTTATTGAGTCAACAAATACAAACCTTACAACAATAGTTCACAGACATTCAAACCAGAGCATCAACAAAACACTATTCTCTAGAGGATATCTCCCCATATCCTTTTGACAGAACCTTGATCATGATACCTTTCCCCTCAAAGTTTGAGGTACCCAAATTTGACAAATATCACGGAAAGGGTGATCCATGAGACCGCATCAGAGAGTTTAGTGCAGCATGCCTTGAAGTCACCCACAATGACACCTACCTCATGTGACTATTCCCAAGGACCTTGGGAGGACAAGCTATGGAGTGATTCTCTCGACTACCTCTTGGCATTTGAACCATCAACGAACTTGTGTATAAATTTGTCATACACTTCTCCTACAACATTGAGCATGACATCTCACTTTTAGATCTTTGTAACACTAAAGAAAAGGGGGGAGAATCCTTCGGCTCTTTCTTACAGAGATGGAGACAATTGGAGAGAAAATGTTCACATCAAATCCCAAAAAAATAAGTGCTCAAAATGTTTGTCCACAACTTACACGTAGACCTCAGTTACCAAATTCAAATACAATGCCATGCTTCTTTTAGCAAGGTCATTGAGATGGGTTTACTCATTGAAAAGGCGTTGATAGAAAAAGGTCAAATCAAGCTTTAAAAGGACACTCTTGTATAAATGTCAACATAGATAAACCATGATTTTGGACTAAGAATAAGAATGTTGTGAATGACGGGGTGGTTGATTCCAAAAATGTGAAGCCAAAACAACCAATTTTTCACTTGTCGAGCCCACAAAATGACCCTCCGCAAAAGAAACCACGAAGCACCGAATCATAGTTTACAAACTATTGACCTAGGAGAAAACTCACACCTTTAGGAGAATCATTGGAAACCAACCTATGAAATCTACTATCGAAATAACTCATAACACTTCTAGCATTGTGGGATTATGAACCACAAGTCAAACCTCCTTGGTAGAATGACAATGACTTCTGTGAATATCACTAAAACAAGGGACACAAAACCAATGACTGTATTGTGCTCAAACATACCATTCAAGATTTGTTGGATCAGAAAAAGGTATCACATGATGGGCATGCCTCTAATGATGATCACTTAGGATTCAAGGATCTACTCCCCAACCATGGGCAGGGAAGGCCCTCCAATCAAAACAATAATGGAGCTAACAATGCCAATTATACAAACGTATTATTTGACTATGTTGTTAACCACATATCAAAGAGTGATTCACATATCAATGTAATTGTTATCAGAAAATTGGAATGATTATCAATAGTATCAAAGTAATCCAATAAAGTCAATGGAAAAGGAAATAATCAGAATTCAAAACAACAAAGATAAACCTTGCAAAACTCAATACTTCATAGCTTCCATTGGTTGCCTATCTCAATCGATCTTGTGTAATGAATGAAGCCCTCATAAAGTGCACTTTCTTGCTTTTTATTCAAGATGTCAATGGAGAATGGCTATGATAATTCTTGTAATGAAGATGAGCTTCACAACAATGGTAATGGTAACAAGATAACAAGTTGATCGCAAGCAATGGAGGAATTTGGTGCCAAAGGCGTGCTGTGATTCCTGCAAAGTAAGGGTACTAAAAGCTTAGATGATTGAAATGGAGGAATAGGGTTGTACTTAAGACTCACGAGAGAGAAGATCAATGATATAGAAAGAATAAGAAGATCAACGGTTGAGGAAGGTTGAGAGAATGTGCGTGAATAGAAAGAAGACAAGTGTCACACAAAAAGCTATTTTGTTTCATTTAACTGCTTTCTTTTAGAAAGATTAGATTTGATTTCATAATTTAGAAAGCCTTTTTGTAATTTAAAAGTTGTTGATAAAAACAAGATTGAATAAATCAGTTAACTCAACTTGTGATTTGCTTTTTGCATGATTTGAGAGAAATTAAATAATAAATTATTTAATTTTGTGTGCATGAAGAAGAAGATTTATTTTTAGAAGATTTGGAAGATTTTTGAGGAATTTGAAGATAGGAAAGCAAATTAAATAAATAAAATATTTGATTATATTTTATTTTTAGAGATTGAGATAATTTAAATAAATTTGATTTATTTATTTAAATTTGGAGGAATAAGAGATTTAATTAAATAATTAAATTTTTTAATTGTTTGGAAGAATAAAGTTGGCTTCGATGAAATTAATTAAATAAAGGTAATTTATTTAATTAATGGTAGGAATATGAACCAAATAAATAAATTGATTTATTTATTTATTGATAGAGGAATTAAATGGAATAAATATTAAGAATATTTATTTAGACAGAGTTGTGTCATTTTTAGGTGTATACATTTTGCCCCTCTTTGATGCAATGCGTTTTATCACGTTGTTTCAAAGAATAAGATTTTCTGATAATGATACATGTCTTAGTTTGCACCTAGTATAGGGTACGATGACAGGATGCCCCCTCGAGAGATTGGACGGGAAGAAAAGGTCGAGGGAGTGAGACGAACAATCTCACGATGAAGAAGGTGAAAAGTTACATTAGGGTGAAGAAAATGGGCTCTGGTTTGGAGAAACGAAAGGAAAAGGTCTTGGGAAGTAGTCACGGTCACCACACAGCCAGGTAGGGTTCACTAGCTATATATAGGAGCTAGGTCCACAACCATAGTCATTTGTACACTTGGCTTTTGTTGATAGGTCCCTCAGAGCTTAGGAGCTAGAGTAGTCATTATAGATATGGATATTCCATGTGAGGAGCACCACTTTGAGCGCGTTTGATAGTTCAAGCGGCCAGCTGAGGCAGGACCACCGGTATATAGTTTGACAAAACTCACCTAGGGTCATTTATTAGGCTAATAAATGCTAGGGAAAATTTGTTTGATGAATGCGCCGAATCATGTTTTAGTGCATATATGCTCCAAAACTGTGCATACATTATGATTCAGCGCATATGCTGAATGTACCTACGCATACAGTCAAACTACGCATTTGATATGAGAACCAGCGCATACATTATAAAATTGCACATTTGTTATGAAACTGCGCACATGCTCAATATTTCGGCGCATTTGTCAGAAGTGGTGCATTTGTTGTGAAATGGCACATTTACCTTCTGATTCGGTGCATTTGTTTTAGATAGTCAGTTACTTAGCAAAATTGACTTGATTGGCATTTTGATTGATGCGTTAATTGACAAGCTATCTCTGAGATTGTGAGAAATCTAGTCAAGAGATGTTATGTTTAGTTTTGATCAATTTGATATGTTAAGTAAGTGATAGGATATTTTGATACGTTGAGAAAGTTTGCTTTGATACAGTTTTGGTTGATGCTATGCTTTGCTTCATTGCAGGAGGACATTCATGATGTACTCATGTCATGGGAGCAGTTTCCCTTGCCGATGTTGCAGTGGTATATGCTCACAGAGATGGATCGGGAGGCACTCGGTGTGATGGGTTTAGATTACGTTTGCTTTATGCTTGAGGTTCGTGCGAACCTCGGCTTGCTAACTGTTGTGGTGGAGTGTTTCCATAGTGAGGATGGGACATTCCATCTCCCTACTGGTGAGATGGCTACTACTCTAGAGGACATCTATAGGATCCTATAATTACTGATCCAGAGTGAACTCGTGGAGTACGAGTCTTAGCGTCATTCCAGACTAGTAGAGTGCAGGCATGACTACTATGACTACTTCTCGGGGATAGTGGCAGGACTGATCAGGGGTGTGGTATGCCCCAATAGGAGATCGTATGGGTTCCCCATTGGCTGGGGTAGGACTTTAGAGAGGATGGTTACAGAGGGCACTTGCTTTGCATGGGGTGTCTATGTTTTGGCTCACTTGTATCATTACATGCATCAGGTGGTCTACCATGCAGAGGAGCTAGTTTGTCTTTCAGCGTCTCGTTGTTACAGTTTTGGTTATGGGAGCACATAGCCATCACTCGGCCCATTTGCATGTTTTCCAGGCAGCAAGGGGAGCCTTACTCATATGGTTACACAGGTGTTATTTCCAGCATAAGTTGGGAAAGCTTGAGTACTAGAGACATGTGTTTGATAATGTGGATGGAGTTATCTGGCATCCATACATAGATTACGAGCCATGGGATGATGAGGATGACGAGCTCCCTTATTTTTTTCAGACTTGGTGGTTAATTGGGCGGACATGTCACATTTTGGAGAGGCAGATAGTTAGCTGGGTGCGGAGACAATTTGGAAGAGTGCAGAGTCAGCCACAAGGGTAGGTACGGTTTGCCAGGACACATGCAAAGTGGTTGAGATAGGGCCCAGTTACTTCCTATGAGGAGGCTAGAGCAGACTTTTTACAGATTCCCTACCAGGCTTGGCTGATGAGGAGGGAAGTAGTAGATGCGGGGATGACTCCCGACTATGAGGAGTGGTTTGCGGCCCACCCATTCTTGAGGTACTCAGGACCTAGAGAGTTGGCTCCTCACCTGGAGGAGGTGGATTCAAATGATGAGGATGATGGAGGCAGGAGGAGGAGGAGATGGAGGAGGGGGATAGGAGGACAGGGAGATGGAGATGACGGAGATGATGGAGCGGATGGTGGAGATGGAGGTAGATAGAGAAAGAAGCAGAGAGTTTGGGAGGGATCCTCCCAACAGTAGGTTACATAGCAGATACAGGTGTTGGTACTACAGCAGGTGTAGGTTCCACAAGTTCCCGACCAACCTGATGTACAGCAACAAGCTATTACTACATTGTGGGGTTAGGTCAGACAACTCAGGGCACAACCTAGGGTGGCAGATTCCCAGAGGGAGGTAGGCGCAGGGATCATATCTGGTCTCACTATTGAGTGAGACACAACACTGGCAAGGGTGCGGGCTCTTAGACTAGAGAGAGATTCAATCCTAGCTGCCTTAGGTACTAATGGGGCCACTACATTTTTAGTTACTCAGGTGCAGCAGGCTCAGACGTAGCTTGCGCAGGTTTAGGGTAAGCTTGCTAGAGCGCAGGCCCAAACTCAATATTACAAGGGTCTATATCACGGGGTTGTGCCAGTGGACCAGAGGGCACCCAGCTATAGGAGCCAATCTATGGTAGGCACATCTCAGAGGGAAAGGGGTTCATAGTCTGCAGTGTCTGCTATGGATCCATAGCAGTCGCGGGCTAGCAGAGGAGGGGACAGAGAGGGTAGTACTGGGAGCAGTGTCCCATGGTAGCATGGCTAGCCTCTACACTTGTACTAATTTTTGCTTATGCATACGCATTTTTTATGGCTCATGGACAGCCTGATATGTATATTTATATCATTTGTACGGATACTGAGACATGTATGATTATTTTTGTGACATATGCATACTTTTTATGACTTGGCTCATAGATGGACTTTGATATTGTACACTTGGATATATTTATGTTATATTTATATGATGATGCAGCTTATGTTATGGTCTACATTCATTATGTCATGTCTAATGTATGCTCCTTACTTTTGATGTCTGTTTGTTGATATGATGTTATGTGATGTATTTATGATAATGTAGTTTAAGTTTCTACACTATGATGCTTACATATGATTGTAGGACTCTGATATGATGATGATCTAATGTAGACTTAGATGATTTCTAATGATCTAATATGCAAATGTGAATGCTATCTATATGATTATGCAGTTTATGAGATGATCTATATGTACTTGGCAATGTTTTTTGGTTTTTCTATTGGCACTATGTTATGCTTGATGCAAACGTATATGGATGATCTAATGCACTATTATGTAAGCAAACGATTTAATCATGTTAATGACTATCTCATGTGATATGATATGTAACTTATGTTGTGTTTTTTGTTGTCCAAATGTATGCAATCGATGCAGAAGTGACACAATGATAGATAGAAGACTGAATAACAGAGGAAAGGTGAATGAAAGGATCACAAGCTTTTATCTGTAAACATTGATACTCTGCATAGATTTTTTATGGCATGGGATATGGATGCAGATCTATGTCATCTTGATATTGCAAGTATTTTGAAGTGCTTGTTTCATCATTCAGCTTTTAAAATGTTGTAAGAAAATACAAGCATCTAGGTATAATTAAACCATGATGACCTACGTATTGCTTACATGGATTTTGATTTAGCAAGTTAATACAAGCATCTAGGTATAATTGAACCGAGATGACCTGAGTATTTCTTGTGTATCAATAGACAAGGATTATACCTATTTCATATTAGTCCTCTGATGTCCTCGATGATCATTTGAGTTGATCAGGTCCTTAGACAAGGCTTCACATTACTAAAGATAAACCCACAAGTAACAAACAAAGAAAAGAATAGTGCCCCCGTCATAGCACTCTAGCTTTTGGCATCCTTGAGTAGCATAGAAAACATGATAACAAAAATGAAGACGTTAAGACACAACTAATCGACACAAAACATTCTTGCATTAGATGTATCTTTCCTGTCATAATTTAGATAGAATCATTTGGATTGTTTTGTCCTTGTTTTTTCTTTGGATAGGTTCATGTCCTGCATCAAAATTTCTATTTGAAAGTGGGTTCTGCTCGTGCCTGCATGCCTGGTGAAAAGTATCACAATCCTTATTGGTGTCCTTGGTGAACAAAGTGGCACTGTAGAATCCAACTTCTTAACCAACTCGAGGATTTGCCCCCAGTCAAGTAGAGGTATCTGGCTTATTATGGATGAACTGACAATGGATACATAGAAATGGACCCTAAGGGACTGACCTAGTGCCTTGGGGGTGCATTGCTAAATGGCCTTGCCTATGTGACAACGCAGAGGCAATGTAGTTCAGGCTGAACCCTAATGGACCTAAGGCCTAGGCGATAGGAAACAGTGTGGACATAGATAGATAGAAAGACAGACGACATGTGGTGGAATGGATGAAAATTAGAGCCTTAGGGGTGGATTGAAAATGGCCTTGCCTATGTGACGACGCAAAGGCAACATAGTTTAGGGTGAACCCTGATACTAATGATGGATGCTAAGATATGCTGACACTATGGATATGGTACTTTGACAAGCTTAGGTATTAAGGTGACAATGGTCATAGAGTGTCAAGCCGTGATAGGTCATTGTTTAGGTTATGCAAGGTGTTTATTGTGAAACTGACATGATTGGATACTGGATAATGGTGGGAAGAATGGACACAAGATGACTAGTTTCCCAAAGATGGAGGAAGCGGTTCGCATCACAGAGAGCGCTTGTTTGCCAGGTTTTCACTAGTTTGCTTTTATTGCACAGGAGCCAAAATACACATGACGCCTATTTTCCAGGTTCTCATCACGGTATCCATCCAAGGTACCTATTTACCAGGTTTTCACTAGAGGATGATTTTTTTGTTATATTTCCATTTTTTTGATTTTTTTTTGGTTTTTTTTATGCTTTTATGCCCCTGCTTACATTGCGGTTCTCTAGGTATAGAACTGACGAAGATGTATATTGTTGATTGGGTCATCAAATAGCTCACCTTCTGAAGTAGCTAACTGATATGCTCTTGATCCATAAGCAGCAACGATTGCATAAGGACCAACCAGTTGGGTTCAAATTTTCCTTTCTTTTCCCAATCCTACTGATTGCGGGGGTTTTCCTTAAGCACTAGATAACCAACATTGAATACCCTTGGACGGACTCTGTGGTTCTAGCTTCGTGACATCCTTTGCTAGTATTGCTTGCGATGGTTGAAGGAATTCTTCCATTTCTGCTCCAATAGTTCTAACTCTTACAATCTGGACACTTTGTAGTCTTCATCAGTAATGAGACCTTTTAACGACAGCCTTAAAGATGGTAACTCGACCTCAATGGGGAAAATGGCTTTTGATCCATAGACAAGGGTGTATTGGGTAGAACCTGTGGGAGTGCATATACTGGTTCGATAGGACCACAAAGTGGGATTGAGTTGTATGTGCCAATCACGGCCAGTGTCGTTGACAATTTTCTTGAGGATTTTCAAGATTGTTTTGTTAGATGCCTCTCCCTGACCGTTGCCTTAGGGGTAATAGGGGGTGGAGAAGTGGTGTTAGATTTTAAGATTGTCACAAAGCTCTTAGGCATCCTAGTTTTTGAAAGGTCTTCCGTTATCCGTGACTATGGATGAGGAAATTCTGTATTGACAAATGATGTAATTGAGGATGGAGGCAATCTGTTTGCCTATGACATTGGTGAGTGAAACAGCCTCAATCCATTTGGTAAAATACTTGGTGGTTGTTATGATGAACTAGTTGTTGGATGAGGGAGGGTGGATTTTACCCACGAGGTCGAGTCCCCACTGACAAAAGGGCCAAGGTGTCATTAAAGGTCACAGTTCTTGAGCTGGTGCATGCACAAGGTTTCTATGTATCTGACATTGCTTGCACTTCATGACAAAGTGATAAGAGTCCATCTCCATGTTTGGCCAATAGTATCCAAAACACATGAGTTTCTTGGCTAAAGTAGGACCACTAGAGTGTGATGTACATATTCCTTCGTGCACTTCTCACAAGGCGGTTTCAGATTCCTCACTTTCAAAACATCAGAGTAAAGTACCTTCCAGACCTCGGTGATATAGGGTATTGGTGAAAATAGTGTAATGGGATGTTTGTCAAATGAAGGTTTGACATTGGTTATTTGATAGGTTAGGTGGTAAAGTGTTGTCCTTGAGGTAAGTGTAAATCTTACCATATAAGGGTGAATCAGATCTGACGAGAAGGCAAATGGATTGGGTTTCAAGTATGTCATAAGCTAGCTGCATGACTATCTCCACCAAGAACTCAAAACGTGACTCATTCTCTTGTATGTTGAGGAGTGAGGCAATGGTTGCCATGGCATCTGCTCCTTTTTTTTCAATCCTTGGTATCTGCTCAAAGGAGATGATCACAAAGTACTCTTTAAAATCATCCACCATACGCTTGTAGGGAATGAGCTTGTCATCTTTTGTTTGATAGTCATCATTGACTTGATTGATGACGAGTTGTGAATCACCATAGACATGAAGTTCTTTTATTTTCCATTCTGCTGCTAGTTTAAGACTAATGACCAAAGCCTTATATTCTGCTATGTTGTTTGTGCATGGAAAAAGTAGACGATAAGACTTAGGTATTGTGGCACCCTGAGGAGTGACCAACAAGATACCTGCCCTTGATCCATGGTTTGTATAGGAGCCATCAAAATAGAGTGTCCATGACTGTGTTGTGATGGTGAAGATTGATTCATCTGGAAACTTGAACTTCATTGGAGTGGTATCCTATAATGGTGCCTCTGTCAGCTGATCGACAATGACTTGACCTTTGATAGCTTTCCGTTCTACATACTCAATGTCATATTCGCTTACAAGCATTACCCACTTAGCTAGGCGACCTGTGAGAGTTGCTTTGTTTAACAAGTATTTTAGAGGATCTATCTTTGCAATAAGTTTGATGGAATGTGCAAGCATGTAATGTTGTAGTTTTTGGGGAGCAAAAACCATAGCAAGACAAGATCTTTCGATTTGAGAGTATTACAGTTCATACCCCACCAATGTGTGACTGATGCAGTAAATGGCCCTTTCCTTGCCTTCATTGTCCTGTTGTGCTAGAAGGGCACCCAGAGATGTCTGTGTAGCAGATATGTAAAGTAATAGCGGTTTGCTTTGTATAGGAGGCATCAAGATAGGCAGATTTGTGAGATACTCTTTCAATTTGCCAAATGCTTCTTCACACTTCTCATCCCATCTAAATGGAATGTTTTTATGTAAGAGATGACTGAAAGGTTGGCACTTGTCTACCAATTGGGAGATGAATTGGCAGATTGCTTGTAATTTTCCTTGCAATGACCATAGTTGAGTAATGTTCTTTGGTGGAGGCATCTCCATGATAGCCTTGACTTTTGCAGGATCTACCTCAATCCTGTTTGCTAATACTATGAAGCCTAAGAGTTTGCCGGAGGTTACCCCCAAACACACACTTTTTTGGATTCAACCTAACTTTGAACTGTTCTAGCCACTGAAAGACTTTCTCCAATACATCTAGATGAGACTTCCTTGTTTGTGATTTGGCAAGGATGTCGTCGACATAGTCTTCCATTGTTACATGCATCATATCATGGAAGATAGTAATCAGAGCACGTTGATATGTTGCTCTTACATTCTTTAAACCAAAAGGCATGATGCACCAACAAAGAGTACCCCATGGACAAGTGAATGTTGTCTTATGTTGATGCTCTAGTGCTATCCTGATTTGATTGTATCCAGAGAAACCGTCCATAGGAGAAAGCATTGTATGCCCAGCTGTTAAGTCCACAATGATGTCTATGTTTGGCAATGGAAAATCATCCTTGTGGCAGGCCTTGTTAAGATCTTGGAAATCATTACAAATTCTAACTCTTCCATCTGGTTTGGCAACAAGTACCATGTTTGAGATCGACTCAGGATAGTCTATTGGTCTGATAAACCTGACATCTAGAAGCTTCTTGAGTTCTTCTTTGACTAGTAGTGCAACATGAGGATGCATTTTTCTAAGTTTCTGCTTTATAGGTTTTACTCTAGGATCAGGTGGCGAAGGATGTAAGACCAAGTCTGGATCTAGACTGAGCATATCTGCGTATGACCAAGCAAAGTTGATCTATTTCGTGGTGAAGAAGGGTACAAATTTTGTCTTTTCTAGTGGAGATAAAGACTTAGCAAAGTGTATGATCTTAGGATTACCCTCTGTACTGATGTCTATTGGTTATGTAGGTTCTACCACAATCTGTGACTTCTCCTAATACATGTCGTTGGGGAGAGTGTCAAGCCTTCCATCGTCTGGTGCCCCAGAGAGGTTTTCACCATTTGATGCGTCCTTTATTTTTACTTTTTTGGGATCTGATACTGTCACAAAGCAGTTTTCACCATCAGATCCATTTTTTATTTTTATGTTTTTGCAACTGGAAGGCTTGGCACCCTCTCAGAAGTAAGCTACAGAATTGAGTTCTATGGTGTAGATAGCTTTATGATCTCCCATGGGTAAGTGGTCTCTTAGTTCCATGAAGTCAATATAGGCATCATCATTTTGGAATATGTCAAGTTGAGGGGTTCCTTGTAGATCCCAATTGATAAGCTCATGATGTACTAGGGGGAGGGGGTCAATATATTGATCTAATTCAATGGGTGATGTTGTTAGGATGGGGAGTTATAGGAACAAGGACTTGTATGGTACTTTCCTCAAGATTGTTTATCTCGTGTGAAATCTGACCTTCCTCATAAGTTGTGCTCTCAAGAATAGCCAATCACACTCTATTGGTCTATGCTTAGGAATTATTCCCTCATAGTAGGGGCTATAGGTTTGAATGGTTTCAATTCCTTTGTCTTCATAGGAATGTTCTAAGAGTTCATCTGATTCATATTCATCGGAATCTGTGTCACTGTCCTCTTGAAGGTTATGGATCATTTCTACAAAACAAGTGGTAGCCTTAGCTTTGCCTTTGCCTTTAGCTTTGTCTTGGTATCCTAACCTTGTTGTGTTTTGAGCTGATGAGGATGAAGAAGGTTGAATGGGTTTGATGATTCCTTCCTTTCTTAAGCCAATGGGGCCTTGTCCTTAAGAATCCATTTTGTGTAAAATAGATTGTCCACTTCCATTGTTACATGCATCATATCATGGAAGATAGTAGTCATAGGACATTGATATGTTGCTCCTGCATTCTTTAAACCAAAAGGCATGATGCACCAACAAAGAGTACCCCATGGACAAGTGAATGTTGTCTTATGTTGATCCTCTAGTGCTATCCTGATTTGATTGTATCCAGAGAAACCGTCCATAGGAGAAAGCATTGTATGCCCAGCTGTTAAGTCCACAATGATGTCTATGTTTGGCAATGGAAAATCATCCTTGCAGCAGGCCTTGTTAAGATCTTGGAAATCATTACAAATTTTGACTCTTCCATCTAGTTTGGAAACAGGTACCATGTTTGAGATCCACTCAGGATAGTCTATTGGTCCGATAAATTTGACATCTAGAAGCTTCTTGAGTTCTTCTTTGACTAGTAGTGCAACATGAGGATGCATTTTTCTGAGTTTATGCTTTATAGGTTTTACTCCACAATCGGGTGGCAAATGATGTAAGACCAAGTCTGGATCTAGACCGAGCATATCTGCGTATGACCAAGAAAAATTGATCTATTTCCTCGTGAAGAAGGGTACAAATTGTCTTTTCTAGTGGAGATAAAGACTTAGCAAAGTGTATGATCTTAGGATTACCCTTTGTACTGATGTCCATTGGTTCTATAGGTTCTACCACAATCTGTGACTTCTACTAATACATGTCATTGGGGAGAGTGTAAATCCTTCCATCATCAGGTGCCCCAGAGAGGTTTTCACCATTTGACGCGTCCCTTATTTTTACTTTTTTGGGATCTGATATTGGCGTAGAGCAGTTTTCACCATTAGATCCATTTTTTATTTTTATGTTTTTGTGACTGGAAGGCTTGGCACCCTCTTAGAAGTAAGCTACAAAATTGAGTTCTATGGCACAACTAGCTTTATGATCTCTCGTCGGTAAGTGGTCTCTTAGTTCCATGAAGTCAATATAGGCATCCTCATTTTGGAATATGTCAAGTTGAGGGGTTCCTTGTAGATCCCAATTGGAATTTGTGTAATGTCCTGTTGAAGGTTATGGATCATTTCTACAAAGCAAGTGGTAGCCTTAGCGTTGCCTTTGCCTTTAGCTTTGTCTTAGTATCCTAGCCTTGTTGTGTTTCGATCTGATGAGGATGAAGAAGGTTGAATGGGTTTGATGATTCCTTCCTTTCTTAAGCTGATGGGGCCTTGTCCTTCAGAACCCATTCTGTGTAAAATAGATTGTCCACGCCCATAGATTTCTATTGGGAGCTTACGTTGTTGGTCTTGCTATGTGTCATTTTCATCAATGTAGTGCCATTGTAACACATCTCTTTCATCACTTTAATCTAACAATATTCTATGGTCCCATTGGGAGATGGGGGAAGTGGAAGCTCTGTTGTTAGAGATGATGGTTTTAGGTCTTGATTGGATGGTGTTACAATGTTGGAAGGGATTGGGGTCACCTTGGATGGTAATCTCTTGGCTGTTGTAAGGGAATTTGATGCATTGGTGGTAGGTGGAAGGCACAACTTTCATTGCATGGATCCAAGGTCCGCCTAGGAGAATGTTATAGGTGAGGCCCCTATCAAGGACTTGACACACAACTTCTTTTGTAACTAGTCCAACTCTTAGTGGTAACACCACAGTTCCCTTCATAGTCCGGTCTTCCTCATCATAGGCTTTGATTGTAATCTATTTCCTTAGATCCACTATATTTTTTGAGAACGCCAATGTAAGGACTAGTTCCATCGTGCAAATATTCAAACATATCCCTCCATCAATGAGAACCCTTTTGATGTGGTCTTTGTGGATGAAAGCTTTGATATGCAATTAGGCATTATGAGGTTGTGACATGGATAGATCATCTTGCTCAGTGAATGAGAGGATGTTAGATGAGGTAAGGTGACCTACCATGGCTTGAAACTTGTCTTGAGCCAATTTGGTGGGGATGGTGGTTTCCACTAAGGCTTTTTCAAGAATTTCTTTGTGTGCAGATGATAGACGCAACAACTCTAGTATGGAAATGTTGGCCGAAGTCTTTTGTAGTTGGTCTATGACATTGTATTGGTGGGGGTAGACGATGAGGTTGACAACCTTGGAGGAATTGTGTACAAGGTAGTTTTTCCACTGTGGGTAATGATGGTACAATCAGATTTGATGTTGGGATATAATTGTTCGTTGAATGTGAGCACATTGATCTACGAGATATGCTCTGTTATGCTATTAACGGTGTACTCAAATGGTACGTTTGTGTAATTTACATTGTTGTTTTTGTTATTCTGATTCTATCAATTGTTGTTGTTGTTATGTTGTCTATCATGGTTAGGGAGCAGATCCTTGTACACCACATGTGATTCATTATTTGGATGATCTCTTGTGCTAACACAGTTTTTGTCTAACAAGTCTTGAATGACATTTTTTATATGAATGCAGTCATTAGTTTTATGTCATCTTCCCCTATGGTATTCACAATAGTGGGTATCATTCCACCAAGGAGGTTTGATAGGTGGTTCATAGTCGCTTGTGGAGGGAAGGGTGATCTCATTGTTTGCTAATAACTTTCTCAAGGCAGACTCAAGTGACTCTCCCAACGGTGTAAATTTTTGTCTAGAACAAAAATTCCATGGCGATTGGCTCTGTTCATTTGATGGAGGTTTGTTGGGTGTTGTGTTGTTTGGAGCTCCCTTGAGATTGAGAATTGGTTGTTTAGGAGCCGCTGCTTTGGCGTCAATCACTCCATCGTTGACTATGTTTTTGTTCTTGGTCCAAAATTTTTACTTGTCTATGGTGTAGTTAGAGTTAGGATTGTCTTTGAACAACTTTATTTGCCCCTTTGCAATCATAACTTTTTCGATAAATAATCCCATCTCAATCACTTTCGTGAATGTGGTAGGACTTTGGATTTGTATTTGGTAGCTAAGATCAGGGTTGAGGTTGTGGACAAACATTTCAGTCATTTGTTTCTCTGGTATATGATGAGGGCATTTGCTTGCTAGTTGTCTCCACCTTTGTAGGAAAGCGACAAAGGATTCATCACTTTTCTGTTTCATGTTGCATAGGTCTAGCATAGATACCTCATGTTCAATGTTTAATGAGAAATGTGTGACAAACTTGTTTACTAACTCATCAAAAGTTTTGATACTCGGGGGTAGTCGAGAGAACCATTCCATGGCCTGTCCTCCTAGTGATCGAGAAAAAAGTCTCATTAGGAAAGTTTTGTTGTGGGCTACCTCTAGACATGCGGCACTAAATTCTCGGATGTAGTCCCTGGGGTCACCCTTTCCTCTATTATTGTCAAAATTAGGAACTTCAAACCGAAAGGGGAAAGGTACGATGTTCAAGCTTTTGTTAAAGCGATATGGCGAGATATGCTCCAATGAATAAGTTTTAGTGGATGTCCCTATTTGGAGGTCCTCAAATTTCTATTGTAAGGTCTGAATTTGCTGTGTTAGCATGTCTATAGGTATGTTTGGGTCTATTGTTTTCTTTCCTTTGTCTTTGTCAAGGGAGATTTCCTCATTTGTGCTCTTTTCGTGAGTTCTTTCCTCTCCTAGTTCTTTTAATGTATTGATGTCAAAGTCAATGGGGAGTTTAAGCCCTTGGTTTGCTAGGTAAAGGAAGAACTTTGAAGGGTCTTGGTTGATGACTTTGTCCATCATGCATTCAAATTTCCTGTCTTGGAGGGCTTGTTGTATCTCATCTTGTGAAATTTCCTCAACACTATCATGAGGGGACACAATCATGTCTGATGTTCCAGCCATTTCAAGTTGCTTTTGTGTCTGGGATCTAGTTAATACCATGTGGTATGGTTTGGGATGGGATGGGATGTTATGATATGGGATGCTTTGACAAGGTGAGTTTGAGGTTGCGGTGAAGGGGATACTTGTGGTGAAAATATTTTGACAAGGGTTTTATGTGATCTATGATTTCAAATGAATCGGTCGATACAAACCGATAGCCACAAGTAAGGATGTTAGGAATCTGCTTACTTGAAAGGGACTAGTTTTGCATTAAGACAACTAGTGAAAAGTTATGATAGAGAAGGATGATGTATCATGATAGTGGAGACTTTACTAGTGACTATTTGGGTTTGATAGGATCTAGAATTATCTCATTATAACCTAATTTGATACCTTTTGACTTAGTTTTGGGAAGATTTGGATGAGGTGGACGAGACAACTGACAAAAAAGAGGGTATGCTATGGAAAATGGATAGGAGAAGTCATTGCACGGTAAATATGATCTCTGAAACTGGAACAAGGCTGAAATGGGTACTCAAAAAGGTTGAAAATTTTCTCTCAAAAGACTAGGAAATGCTCACTGTTGTGGATGTACAACTACAAATGTGTTGGAACAGAAGGTAAATGCGCAGCAAGTCAGAATATATGCGCAACTCTAGTAAATAACAAAAGCATAGGAATAGACAATCAATGTGTAGTAGGTCAAAATGTATGCACAGTAGGTCAAAATATATGCGCAGCTTTGTAGTACAAATGCGCAGCTCTAGGTTTTTGATTCATTTTGCAATGTTTTTGGCACGTTTTTTGATGTTTTTAGTTTCTTGGCCGAAAGTTGGTCTTTTTGATCTGATTTCTCAATTATGGCAAGTAAGACACAGCAAACACAAAGAATATTTTCATGATTTTTTATTTTTTTTTGTAATTTTTTTACTCTTTTTGACTAAAAACAAGTACAAATCCTAGGCTGGTAGGGACAATATAACCCAAATTCTCACTGATACGTGATGCATCTTTGGAAGGTAATAATCACCCTTTCCCGCACCAGTTTATAGGGGATTTTGGCTTCTAAAAAAAAGGATGATTAGTAAGTACAACCGTTCGAGTGGTTATACATGTGACAACACTACTCTCCATTATGAAGTCTCCTAGCCTTCAAGGGTTACACCTTGGAGGGTTTTGAGGGAGGTTGGTTGTCGGTATAACTTAACAACACTTGTTGTTTGAAGCTTTCACTCCAAACACAATTTATTTATAGTGGCTAGGCAGAGCTTGGCTTTAGCTTGTTACCACTTAAGGTCATTCCCACTTGGACTCAAGGATATCCAAGGGCATGCATCTCTAAAGGAAACACATGCAAAATGATAGGTTTGGCATTTTATTCAGCCAAAAGAGGGGAGAGAATAGGCCTACTATCATTCCAAAAACATGAAAGATAGTGGTTCTTTTCCCCTAGTTAAAATGAAAAAGACTAAATGAGTTATGCTACTTGGGCACACACATGATTTGTTAACCTTGAAAAGAAGCAAATAGATAGCAATGGTTCAATTTTATATCTATTTAGTAGGGACTATGTTTGAGTTGTTGATGCGACAAGATCAAATTACAATCCTCCTAGTTAGATCTAAATGAGATTTTGCATGAAAAAACTATTTACTTTCCTTTGGCTAGTTAGATCTAGAGATGAGTTAACAAATGCAGCTATATGACTAAACTAGCCCCTAACCTGCAAGCAGATCTGTGAATATTCCTGCGAGAAATGTTAACGTTAGCAAAAAAATCACAAGAAATGACCCTAGGAACCTATCAGAACAAATGCACAATTACAAAAGATGTATGTGCAGGTACACATTATAGATGCATAGAACTATAATTGCACAGTCATAGAGGACAAAAGTACAGAAACATAGAATATATGCATTGTTTGAATAGATGCGTTGCTTCAGGAGACACATGCGCTGCTTCAGAGAATAAATGTGCCAAATTTCAAGATGTGTTGAAATAGAGCTCAAAAGCGTGTTAGAAATGATCAGATGCACATAATCTCCTTGTGTACAACACCTAACACACAAAAACTCAATTTCGAGGTTAAATTGAGGGAAGGCCCCACGGTGGGCACCAAAAATGTTATCAAAAATTTGGAATGATTATTAATAGTATCAAAGTAATCCAATAAACTCAATGGAAAAGGAAATAATCAAGATTCAAAACAACAAAGATAAACCTTGCAAACCTCAATACTTCATAGCTTCCATTGGTCGCTTATCTCAATCGATCTTGCGTAATGAATGAAGCCGTCAGAAAGTGCACTTCCTTTCTTTTTCTTCAAGATGTCAATGGAGAATGGCTATGATAATTCTCATAATGAAGATGAGCTTCACAACAATGGTAATGGTTACAAGATAACAAGTTGATCGCAAGCAATGGAGGAATTTGATGCCAAAGGCGCGCTATGATTCTTACAGAGTAAGGGTACTAAAAGCTTGGATGATTGAAATGGAGGAATAGGGTTGTACTTATAGACTCATGAGAGAGAAGATCAACGTTCTAGAAAGAATAAGAAGATCAATAGTTGAGGAAGGTTGAGAGAATGTGTACGAATAGAAAGAAGACAAGTGTCACACAAAAAGTTGTTTTGTTTGAGTTAACTACTTTTTTCATAAAGATAAGATTTGATTTCATAAATTAGAAAGCTTTTTTCTAATTTAAGAGTTGTTGATAAAAACAAGATTGAATAAATTAGTTAACTCAACTTGTGATTTGCTTTTTGCATGATTTGAGAGAAATTAAATAATAAATTATTTAATTTTGTGTGCATGAAGAAGAAGATTTATTTTTAGAAGATTCGGAAGATTTTTGAGGAATTTGAAGATAAGAAAGCAAATTAAATAAATAAATAAATTTAATTTTTGTGCATCCTTTGGAAGAATAAATAAAATATTTGATTATATTTTATTTTTAGAGATTGAGATACTTTAAATAAATTTGATTTATTTATTTAAATTTGGAGGAATAAGTGATTTAATTAAATAATTAAAATTATTTAATTGTTTGGAAGAATAAAGTTGACTTTGATGAAATTAATTAAATAAAGGTAATTTATTTAATTAATCCTGCTCCTGAATATGAACCAAATAAATAAATTGATTTATTTATTTATTGATAGAGGAATTAAATGGAATAAATATTAAGAATATTTATTTAGACAGAGTTGTGTCATTTTTAGGTGTATACAATAATCACTATAAATAAAACCTTAGATTGTAATGTGACCGCTTGCAGTGGAAAGGTTATTCTTAAGGGAGTCCTGCCCAAGCCGTCCTCTCTGTCCAACTAGTACAATGTCCTGGACCAACTTCACAAGACTCCCGTGCACATCTCCATCTTGGAACTTTTGTGTTTGTCTCCATCTCACAGAGCCATTCTTGACCAAGCTCTTTCAGAAGCCACCATTCCTACAAACCTCGCCAAAGAGTAGTTTCAGACCATGGTAGATCATATTACCACACCTCATTTCCTATTATTCACTGAAAAGGATGATATGTCAATCACTCAACCTCATAATGCATCTATCCACATAGAAGCATTCATCCACAAGCACAAAATAAAGAGGGTTCTAATTGATGGAGGTGCCAGTTTAAATATTTGCACCTTAAAGCTAATCCTTGCATTTGGGTTTTTGGAGAATACTATCGATCCTAAAAAGAAAATCACCATCAAAGCCTACGATGAAGAGGAAAGAACTTCAAAGGGAGTTGTTGTTTTGCCTATCAAAGTGGGACCTATAGTAATTGATGTGGTATGCTAAGTCCTTGATATGGAGCTTGCCTATAACATACTCCTTGGGAGACCTTGGATACATGCTATGAAAGCCATACGTTTAACCTGCCACCTGTGTATCAAGTTCCCCTATGAAGGACAAGAAACCACCATACAGGGTGACCCCAACCCTTTTCAATATTGCAACTCTTTGCAATCTAAACCTGAAGTTGTGATTCCCCATAACCAAGCCTCTACTTCATCTTCATCCCATGTTGACCCAACTTCACTCCCTTCCACATCGAAGGAACCCCAATCTAACCTCAAGGTCAAAGACAAAGGTCTCGGTGAATACACAATTACATAATCCTTTTGCTTATCATAGCTCTCTATCTCACCTAGATCCTATGGAAAGCCCTCCATGAGAAAACCCAAGGCATTAGCAACTACTAAAGGTCCATTTGTCAAATGAGAAAGCCTTGAAGATGAGAGCGATGAAAAAGACATCCTACAATGGTTATATAAAGATGAAGATAGTCTACCTAAGCAAGAAGACCATCACTCCACCATGCAAACTAAATAGTATGGTCAAGGATTCTCAATACTACAAAGAATGGGTATGAAGGTTATGGGCCCATCGGATTGAGAAAGGAAGGTATCACTGAACCTATCCAACCTCATACATTAACAGCCCAAGACACTACAGGGCTAGGTTACACCGGCAAGGCAAAGACCAAAGGAATAGATAAGCATAAAGGTAAACAACCAGAAACATCTACTACTCATCTAGTAGATCAAATTCACCAACTACTGTGATGGAGTGATACTGACTCCAATGAATATGAATGGGATAGTCTCTCGGAACTATCTTGTGATGAAAAAGATATTGATGTGGTCCATAAGTATGACCCTACCCATGCAACTAATGAGGGACAAACTCCAAGGGCTAGACCTTTAGAGCTTGATCCGTATAATAACGATAATGAGATTTGTGAGGAAAGAATGATACCACACTTGACAGATCAACTTGCAGAGAGTACCATCGTAGGCATTGTCAATGCTTATAATGACCACCTTAACTCCTCCATCTTGACCATCAATGTCCTCGAACCAGACCAACCCAATGACCCTCTACCACTAGTGCATCCGGAACTCATAGATTGGGACCTACAAGACACTCCCCCTGATCTCGATGCCTTTCAAAATGATGAAGACATCATAGACTTTCTGGAGCTTAGGGACCATATACCCGCAGGGGATCACAGGGCTGGCTATGCCATAGAACTCAATGATAGGGCTTATTTTGGAGAGAGTGCCAAGCCTTTCAGTCTCAAAAATGTAAAAATGAAAGAAAGATCTAATGGTGAAAACTGTTCTGCGGTAGTATTAGATCATGAAAATAGTAAAAATATGAAAGACGTATCAAAAGGTGAAAACCCCTCTGGGGTGCCAAAGGATGAAAGGCTTGACCCTCTCCCCAATCTAACACATCAGGAGAAATCCTCAATCTTGATAGAACTAGCAGAGCAAATCAACGTCAGTACAGGTGACAGTCCTAGAATGATTCATATGGCACAATCTTTAACAGCACAAGAAAAGCCAAAGTTCACTGAATTCTTCAAACAGAAACAAATTAACTTTGCTTGGTCATATGCGGATATGCCAGGGTTGGACCCAAATCTCATAATGCATCACTTGTGCTTAGCTCAGGGAGCTAAGCCAGTTAAGTAGAAACTCAGGAAGATGCACTTGCATATCGCCCTCATGGTAAAAGAAGAAGTGAATGCTAGATGTTGGTTTCATTAGACCAATAGACTATCCTGAGTGGATTTCAAATATAGTACTAGTTGCCAAACTAGATGGAAGAGTTTGACTATGTAATGACTTCAGGGACTTGAATAAAGCTTGTCCAAAAGATGATTTCCCTTTGCCAAACATTGACATTATTGTAGATCTCATGACAAGGCACATTATGCTATCACTAATGGATGGTTTCTCGGGATACAACTAGATCAAAATTACACCTAAGGACCAAAACAAGACTGCATTCACCTGTCCATGGGGAACCTACTATTGGTGTGTCATGTCATTTGGATTGAAAAATGCACGGGCAATGTATCAGAGAGCTATGACCACAATCTTCCATGACATGATGCACACCATAATGGAAGATTATGTAGATGACATCTTGGCAAAATCACTCACAAGAGAAGGACACCTGGTAGTATTCGACAAAATCTTCACAAGATTAGAGCAGTTCAATGTGCACCTCAACCCAAAGAAGTGTGTATTCAGAGTCACATTTGGCAAGATTCTAGGATATATCGTGTCTAGAAATGGAATTGAAGTAGACCCAGCTAAGGTGGAGGCTATCATGGAAATGCCACCTCCCAAAAATCTCAGTCAACTAAGGTCTCTATAGGGAAAACTGTAATCTATTAGAAGGTTCATTTCTCAATTGGTAGACAAGTGCCACCCATTCACACACCTCCTACATAAGAACATTCCTTTCAAATGGAATGATTCATGCGAACAGGCATTGCAACAGTGATGCCACCTAACCAGGGTAAGCCTTTGCTACTTTATATCTCCGCCACATCAACAGCTCTAGGAGCTCTCCTTGCACAACAAAATCATGAAGGGAAAGAACAAGTAATTTATTACATTAGCAGAACACTGGTTGGCTATGAACTACAATACACACCAATTGAAAGAGCAAGCCTCTCTGTGGTCTTCACTTCCCAAAAATGGAGACATTACATGCTATCACATTCCATCAAGCTAGTAGCAAAAATTGATCCACTAAAGTATTTTCTCAACAAATTTGCCCTTACAGGTAGATTGTCCAAATGGGTCATGCTCCTCAGTGAGTTTGACATCGAGTATGTAGATAGGCACGCAATAAAGGGTCAAGTACTTGCAGATCAGCTGGCTGATGTGCCTTTAATAGATGATAACCCTTTGAACTTTGAATTTCCAAATGAGGCCATCTTTCACATAACAACCACAATCTGGAAACTCTACTTCAACATCTCCTATACTCAGCATGGGTCCGGGACTGGTATCTTGTTGATCACACCTAGTGTTCCAAAGTCATACAGGCTACTCTTTCCTTGCACTAACAATGTGGCAGAGTATGAATCCCTCGTCATTGCCATCAAGCTGGCAGTTGAATGCAACATCAAATAACTTCAGGTGTATGGTGACTCACAACTGGTTATCAACCAAGTGAACGATGACTACCAAACAAAGGATGAGAAGTTAATACCATACAAACAAATGGTAGACGACTTCAAAGAATACTTTATTGAGATCTCTTTTGAGTAGATACCAAGGATAAAGAACAAAGCAGCAGACGCCATGGAAACAATTACATCTCTCCTCGACATTCCTAAGAATCAGTCACGCTATGAGTTCTTAGTAGCGCCAGTGTCCCATCCTGCATATGATACTCCCATATCCCACATCATTTGCCACATTGTAGGATCTAATTCTTCCTTATATGGAAAAGTATTTGCCTATCTTAAAGAGAATACCTTACCACTTGATCTCTAAAATAACAAAAAGTGAACCTTCATCCAACAAACATCTTGTTATGCCATTATCACCAACACCTTATATCAACAAGGTCTTGATGGTACTCTCCTTAGGTGTCTCAATAGCGAGGAATATCAAACTACCTTGAGTGAAGTGCATGATGGTATATGCAGGACCCACTCTAGTGGTCCTACCCTAGCTAAGAAACTCATATGAATGGGATACTACTGGCCAACTATGGAAAAAGATTCCTATCATTTTGTAAAGAAGTGCAAGAAATGCCAAAGCCATAGGAACTTGATACATGCACCACCGTAGGAGCTGCAACCTTTAATGACTCCTTGGCCTTTCTATCAATGGGGACTCGATTTAGTGGGCAAGATCCACCCTCCATCATCCAGCAGCCATAAATTCATCATAACCACCACTGAGTACTTTACAAAGTGGATTGAAGCCATACCCCTACCAATGTCACAGGCAAACAGATTGCCTCTTTTATCGTAAACTACATTATTTGCCATTATGGTATCCATTTATCCATTATCACAGATAATGGACAACCATTCAAAAATTATGATGTCTAAGAACTGTGTGACAAATTCCATATCCAACACCACTTTTCCACTGCATATTACCCCCAAGGAAATAGCCAGGTAGAGGCATCAAATAAAACTATTTTAAAAATCTTGAAAAAGACTGTCAATGATGTTGGCCATGATTGGCACATCCAATTAAATCCCATGTTGTGGGCCTACCGCACAAGTATCTACACACCCACAAGTGCAACACCTTACTCCCTAGTCTATAGATTTGAAGTCATCTTGCCCATTGAAGTTGAGATCCCATCCTTGCGAGTTTCGTTAAAAGGCCTCATATCTGATGAAGAATATAGAGTATCTAGACTTCAAGAGTTAGAGCTAATGGAAGAGAGAAGGCAACATGCCTTTAACCACATCAAAGCTTATTAACAAAGGATGTCCATAAGTTACAACCACAGAGTCCGTCCCAGGGTATTCAATGTTGGTGATCTAGTGCTTAAGGAAAATCCCCGCAATCAGCAAGACAGAGAAAAGAAAGGTAAGTTTGAACCCAACTGGCTTGGTCCTTATGTCATCATTGCTACCTATGGGTTAGGTGCTTATTAATTGGCTACATCAGAAGGTCAACTATTTGATGATCCTATCAACATCATGCATCTTAGTAATTTCTACACTTAAACCCCAATGCAAGGGAGTCAAAAACAAACCAAAAAAAAATGATCAAAAACAACAAAAAAAAATGGAAAAGCAACAAAAAAATCCTGTACCAGGGGCAAACGGGGGCACGTATCATTATTAGAAAATCTTATTCTTTGAAGCAACGTGATAAAACACATTGCATCAAATAGGGGCAAAATGTATACACCTAAAAATGACACAACTCTGTCTAAATAAATATTCCTAATATTTATTCAGTTTAATTCCTCTATCAATAAATAAATAAACCAATTTATTTATCTGATTCACATTCCTCCACAAAATTAAATAAAATCATTTATTTAATTAAATCCTTCATATTTCTCCAAATTAAATAAATTCATTTATTTAATTAAAATCCTCTAAGTTCTTCTAAATTAAATAATACCAAATTATTTAATTAAATTCTTCCAAGTTCCTCTAAATTAAATAATATCAAATTATTTAATTGCCTCTTCTAAATTCTAAAGTCATCCTAAATTAGATAATGTCCAATTATTTAATTAGTTCTTCTAAACTTAACATCCTCCATATTTAAATAAATCAAAACATTTATTTAGATTATCTATTTCCTCTTAAAAATGGATTAACACCTAAATTAATTCATGCAAATCCATGTGCACACTTAATTAAATATTTTAATATGTAATTATTTGTTCCTTCTCCCACATGTCCTATTTATCCTCCACTTCAAATTAGTTAACTAATCAATCATTTCACTTAACTAATTAGTCTATTCTATTAACTGATAAGTCCGCTTAGTTAACTCTTCAATATATTTCTATTAACTCCTATAATGCATGAAGACTAGGACACTTGTCCACTTCCTATTCGCGCACATTCTCTCAACCTTCCTCAAACTATTGATCTTCTTATTCATCCTCAACCATTGATCTTCTCTCTCATGAGCCTATAAATACAACCCCATTCCTCCATTTCAATCATCCAAGCTTTTAGTAAACTTACGCTACAGAATTCACAGTATGCCTTTGGCACCCAAATCCACTCCATAGCTTGCAACCACCCTTTTTATTGTATTGAAGCTCATCTTCATTACAAGAAGTATCATAGCTGTTTCTTCATTTCCATCTTGAAGAACAAAGCAAGGAAGTGTGTTTTCTGAGGGCTTAATTCACATATAAAGATCAATTGAGATTAGGTGATCAATGGAAGCTACGAAGTAACAAGGTTTGTTAAGGTATTGTTCTTTGTTTTGAATCTTGTTTATTTCCATTTCTATTGAGTTATTTGGATTGCTTTGATATTATTGATATTACTCCAATTTTCTAATAACACAATTATTTGCATCACATTAGATATTAGGGTTCGTTGTTTCCTCTGTATTATAGTTAACATTTAGGGTTTTCCAATATATAAAATAATTAGGGTTCCCTTAATAGGATAGTAATTAGAGTTGTATGTAAATGACAATGTATATATTATTTATTACCTTGCAATAGATAGATGCTATTTACATTTTGAAGTATAATAATTGTTATTATCAATTATTTAGATAAGTAATGTATTCCTGTTTGCTATTATTAATTATATGGGTAAATTAGTATCTTACTAATTGTTATATAAAAGTACTCATATATATATGCAATTACATTGTTATATTTTGTTAATTTAAAAGATTATTAGTAGGCTACTGATTATTGTTGGTGATGTAGAAATTAATTATCAGAGTCCTATAGACATAGGCTTACCTTAAAAAATTTAACCAAACAATGTTTGAGAACCTCCATTTATAACTATTTAAATATGCTGAGTTATAATTGATGAATCTTTAATTTAACCATAATTGGAGTAATAGTTACATTTTGATTTTGATGTTTTGATTTATTTCTAATAAGATTAAAAATGGTAATTTGATGGTTAATGAGTAAGGTTATGATTGAATGGTCGTTATGATTTGGAAGTAAACTGTTTCCAGTTTCCAAAGGCCTAGGATGTTTATGTTTTGATTTCATGTATTGTGTTGTTAGGTGTCTTGAGATAATGATGTTATGAGAGCATGATATCTCTTATTTATGTATGAGGGTTTTGGTAAACGATAATGTGAAATGATGTTTAATCCATTTTGTAAATGCATCATGATGAGGTAATAATCTCCTTCAAGGATCTATTGTTTGTTCATTTAATTGTATTAAACTTGTGTTAAATATTGTGTTTGATAATGGGGGGGAATTTGGTAATCGTAAATGAGGGAGTATGTTGTTTATGGTTCTGGTGATTGCTTCAACTAGAAGTTTTGGGCAATGATTTAAGAGTTGATCCTTGTGATTATGTGTAGTATGCAAGAAGGTAAATGCCTTGCATTGTATATGTATACTTGTCATTATGATGCTAATTATCTTGCTTGATAGATAGGGTCTTCTAGATGCAGGTAGGGGAGTGGCTTTTAATGTGGGGTCGGGGCCCAAAGTGGCTTGTCAGGGTAACGCATTGAAAGTTGGTAGCCAAGTGATAACCTAAAATGAATTAGCGAGAAAAAGGGTAGATTCCACATTAAACAAGGTAATTGAGTTCCTCACCCATGCCTGTAGTACTAGTTTAGACTAAAGATGGGATGAGAAGGCCTGGTCGGCAAAATCAAGATCCTTGTCCTCATAAAAGGAATGTTGGTTCCACATGTGTCACCCTATGGGGTCGGCGTCTAGTGAGAGACTGTTAGGGTAACCCATGTCAGGGACATGCAATGACACTCTTCCCTACTATAGCCTAGCATTCCCTAATTGTGTTCTCCCCATTCATTGTTTGATTGTCTCTGAATGTGATGTTTGAGTTGCTTGTGATGTTCATATTGACCTGAGTTATTTTGGAGTCATGTGTAGTCCTTATACCTGATAGCTGTAGTGGGACCTTATGTCATCTCCTAGCATGGGGGGTGGAACTTAGGGTTCCACATGGTTAGGTGGATTGTGCTTTATCTCCATTGGTTTCCCTTACTGTTGTTTGTGTACAAGAAGAATGTATCTTTTATAGGGAATTCTAGATCTTGTACCAGTTTGAGGAGATTGTTACTTTTGTTCATGTTCTAGTCTTGTATATCAATTGAATCATGTACTGCTATCTTGATGTATACATTCCAATGTATTCGGGAAAGTGATATTGTAAACAATGTAATGATGTACTCTCACGTAAGGGAAAATTGTATATGTACTTGTAGTTCTTTATACAGGGTCTTAATGATTACTTAACTAATGATATAATATGGAAATGTAAGTGATTATTCATTTGATTCAATAGACTTAGAATGAATTATTTTCGTTAGTTAATTCATGATGTATGTATAGATCTTGTTAACAGTTTGTTAGTAACGCAGCCGTGGAACCCTAGAGGATAAAGCTTAGATTAAATGATATGTGTAGATATGATTTACGTTACTTTGATATATCTTTCTTCAAAAAAAAAATTTTCATTTAGTATAGCATAGTTCTATTAATTCTCTAGGGTTTCTTGGTGGGGTGTTACATCTGGTATCAGAGCCAAGTTATAACACAGGGTACTCTAGTTTTGTATGAGCCCATTAAGTTGTCCTACTTGCTTTGACTCTAAAGATTATGTTCTTTCGTCACCCTGGCCTAACAACTTGAGGTTGTCCTTTGGCAGTGTTTGTGTAAGAAGATACCTAGAGGTTGAGGTCAAGGTTGAGGATGAGGTAGGGGATGCAGGAGAGGTGGTGGCGATAGCCCTCCTCCTTGTTCTCCTTGTGTGAGTCCTCACGAAAGTGAGAGTCAGAATTGACAGAATCAGGGTCATCCAGAGTTGGAGGGAACTCAGTTGCATCATTTACTTGAGGCGGTCCTTGCTTTGCTAGGCCCTAGATAGGAGGTTGATCAGTCGGTGGAGAGGGAAGAGAAAAGTCTTCTAGGAGGAGAGAGATTACAATAGAGTAGGAGGCTATCATAGTAGGTCACATGAGAGACCTCTTGAGGGTACTCCTCACACTTTTGATGGTTCTAGTGATGGTTTGGAGGTAGTGACTTGGTTGATAGATTTGGACAGATTTTTTTCCATGCATCTCTATGGTAGTAACACCAAGGGGAGATGTGTCATCTTGCACCTTAGAGGTTTTGCATCTACATGGTGGTGGTTGGAGGAGCAAAAGTTACATTTGGCTATTGGTACAGTTTCTTGGGAATTATTATTGGAGAGGTTCAGAGCTCGTTTCTTGTTAGAACACTAGAAGCAGCGACATGCTGACAAGTTTCATGAGTTGAGACAGATGGCTATGTCAGTGGAGTAGTATGAATGTAGGTTCTATGAGCTTAAGCAGTACGCAGGTATTGGCAATAATGTGGGCATGTTCATTCAGCACTTCATTAGGGGCTTGAATGCCCATATAAGTGGAGGAGTCCGTATCTTTGAACTGAAGACCATGGAGGTGGAAGTCAAGAAGGCTTGACTGGTAGAGGAGAATTTGGCCATGGATCTAGGAGGTCATATAGGTGTGCAGATTGGTATTGCGACTCCAACAGGTTTCAGGTCTCGAGGTGGTTAATCTCAAGTAGCGGGTTCCTTGAGGAGCCATCATGCATCTGCTAAGGGTGGACAACAATAGCAGCAGTAGTATTCCTAGTCAAAACTAAAGAATTCTTAGTCTTTATAGGGTATTAGGTTTCAGTCTAAGAAAAATCAGAGTTGGCTGCGAAATAAGCATAATCGTTCTGATCAGCCAGCTTAGAGCACATAGTCTACAGTTAGTAGGGGTAGTTTCTAGTAGTCCAATGCACCCGTAGGTGGCAGAGGATATGGTAGAGCTACAGGATGTTTCTCTTGTGGCTAGTAGGGCCATATACCCAGGCAATGTCCACAAAAGAACACTACAGGATTTAGTCAGAGGCCGACAGCCTCAGAGCGGACCATGGGTGATGCAGGAAGGTCTCATAGGGTGTTTGTAGTAGTAGAAAACTGCCAAGCAGAGCATCAAGGCATAGTTATGGGGACTACAAGTGTGTTGCAATGTATTGGTATTTCCATCCTTTTTGACTCTAGTGCTTTTGATTCTTTCATTTCCCCTTCTTTAGTGGACCACTGTGGATTGGTGGCAGTAAAGCATGATGTTAGGTGGCAGGACGAATTGGCCTCTTGAGCTAGAATAGTAGTAGAATCCCTCATGTATGGTTGTAATATGAGGATTGGTTCTCTATTTACCACAATGGATCTTCGCATCATACCCCTATGATATTATGATATAGTGTTGGGTATGGATTGGTTGGATGCTCATCAAGTAATAATAGATTGTCAACATAAGTCAGTGTAGTGTTTGGATGATTTAGGCAGCAAGGTAGAAGTATTTGGCATTCAGAGGCCCATCTCCTTGTGTATGATTTCTGCCATGCATCTAAGGAGATGTATATGTTAGGGTTGTCAGTTATTTTCTATAATGGTTAATGATTTAGAGTTAGGGGATAGTCGAGAGGTGTCTCTCGATGATCATCCTATCCATAAGGAGTATGCAATTGTCTTTCCTAGTGAGATTCCAAGAATGCCACCAAAGCATGACATTGATTTCAGGATAGATCTTGTTCTCGGAGAAAAACCTATCTCGTGAGCTCCGTATCGGATGACCACTCAAGAGCTTAAGGGGCTTTGGTTGCAGTTAGAGGAGTGGTAGGCATGAATTTTCCACAGTCCATGAATTAAGATAGAGAGCTTCTGGATTAAACTATGTATGCTTTTGCATCAACATTTCGGATCATGCTCAATGATCCATCATCAAGAAGAGGACAGTGTATAGATAAGATAGCAGACTGGACCTTATAAAGGAATGAGAGAGGAAGATGAGACAAGGAACGCATAATGAAAGACATGATGGGTAGTGTGAGCTAGAGAATAAATGAAAATAAAGAAATAAAAATATATACCTACACAAATAGAGTAAACCCACCAAAGCTCAAGTATGAGCATAAAATAATAACAAAGGAGAACATAAAAATACAAATGAGCACCCATATTAACTTAGATATAGCCTATATAATACTCTATAAAGTTAAATAATACTAAATAAATACACGCATATATAAAGCTAAAAAATATAACAAAATAGTATTGTTCCAAAAAACTTTAAAGGGAGAGACCCAATATATATCTATATATATATATATATATATATATGTCTGTGTGTGTGTGTGCACCTCTTAAAACAACAACTAAATTAACAAGTATGAAATGGTACTAAAAATTATATTAAAAAATGAAAAAAAGACACAATTATATAACACATACCTAAAAAAGGGGAATGAAATGTAAAATAAATCAAAAAGGATAAGGGAAAAAATTAAACAACAAAGAGGACAATAGACACAAGCAAAAAATATTGAAAGAGAAACCATAGGATAGAAACAAGGCAAGCATATAAATGGGCTAAGCAATATAATCCTACCCAAAAATACATAAAAGAGAAATAGGAAAACAATAAGCAAGAAAGATAACCAATTAAATAATAAATAATAAAATTCCAAACAAAAGCACATAAATGTTCCAAACTATACCCTAAAAAATTCACATACAAAAAATAAACAAGACCTATAGATTAAGACACAAATAAACAAACACAAAAATATAAGCAAAACAATACAACGAGAAACCCCGTATAGGCAAAGGGTAACCCCAGATATGCAAAAGAGTAAGTAAGATTGCAAGGTGGTAAGAGAGTAAGCGGGTGAAAAAGCAATTAAGTAAGCAAGGGTATAAGCAAAAAAGATGGCAAGAAAGTATAAAGAGGCAAGAAGAACAGTGGACAAAGAAGGAGAGGACCTAGACCCAAGGGGAAGAGAAGAAAAGGGGAAGGGGAGGGGAAGATGAGAAACAAGCCAAGACAAGGGAAAGAGAGGAGGGTGAAGAGGTTGGGAGGGCAACACCTGAAGAGGGAAGATGAACGCGGGGGCTAGAAGGATCACACAAGATTAGGGGATGAAGGGAGGGAGTTCAATAAGGGGTGCCAGGTGGGGCTGAGATGCCACCCTTTGTCACGATTGAGATTGGAGGGGTGATTTTTAATGAGGATTGCTTCTTGAAGTTTCCTCCTAAAGAAACAATCTTTCTTCACTAAGACTTGGGTATGCTCAAGACAAATGTGGTGTTTGGTGTTGAAAGAGTGTTTAACTAAGGCGGATTTGGAGGTATGATCATGCATGATGTCTGTACAATGTTCTTTGGTCCTAATGCTAATTGATCGACCCATTTCTCCAATGTATGGAGTCCCACAGGAGCAGATAATCTTATAGACCCTAGAGTTGATAAGATTATTTCTAGGGTCTTTGATGGAAGGAATAAGATTTCTAAGGGTTGCGACAGGTTTGAAAGTACAATGAAGGCCCTTCTTGGGTAGGATTCTAGAGATTTTATTTGAGAGGCCCTCTATGTATGGGAGGGTAGCAACCCAGGTATCACTTGGGGCATCAACCTTGGGCTTAGGGTTGACCCTACTTTTGGCATGTTTAAGGGCACGGGAGATACACTTATGGTGGTAACCATTGAGCTTGAACACCTAGGATAGGTGGGAGAGCTCAAGGTCAATGTGTTCATCATCGCAAATGTGATAAGCATGAATGGCTAGAGACTTCAGGACACCAGCTTTTTGGGAAGGATGGTGGTGAGAGGAAGCATGGAGGTAGAGGTCGGTGTGAGTGGATTTTCTAAAGACAGTACAAGCAAGGGAACCATCCTTTTTCCTCATGATTAGGATGTCCAGGAGAGGAAGTTTGTTGTCAGACTCGAGCTCTTTAGTGAATTGAATGCAGTCCACTAGATTGTTAAGGTGAGAGTGGAAAATCTCTAAACTCTAAGGACCATGGGGCCAACATATGTTGGTGTCATCAACATAATGTTTCCACCATCTGGGCTTCAGTGGGAAGAAGTTGAGGGCTAGCTCCTCAAAGTGCTCCATTTAAAGGTTGGCAACAATAGGGGATAAAGGACAACCCATGGCCACTTCATCAGTTTGCTCATAGAAAATGTCTAGGAAAGTAAAGAAGGTAGACCGAAGGCATAAATCCACCAGAGAAGCTAGCTCATCATTGGTTTTATGCCTGATAAGTTCCACCAAGTCATAGACAAGGACTTTGGTAAAAAGGACACCACATCAAAGCTAACCAAGATCTCATGATCTTCTACCTTCTTGTCACGAATGAAATCAACAAAGTGGATAGAGTCTTTAATGAAGGTAGCTGACTTGCCCACTAGGGGACAGATCAATTTGGCAAGGTGGCTAACTTGTAGGTAGGGGAATGTGTGGTGTCAATAATGGGTCTGAGAGGTATGCCAGGCTTGTGGATTTTAGGAGCACCATAGATACGCGGGCTGAATTCCATATTAGGAAGAAGGTGCTTCTTGGTAAGATCATCAAAAGAGGAAAGGGTGATAGCCTGTTTGACATTTTTGAGGACCTTAGAAATGGGGTTGCGGGGAAGGACTTTGTAACTCCCACTTGATGTCAGGTGATCAAGCATCTTGTTGACGTAGGTCTGCTTATCAAGGATGATAGTGGCATTTCCCTTGTCGGCTTTGGTAATGACAAAATCATTATCCCTTGTGAGTTTTTTAAAGGCAAAGAACTCATCTTTGGGAACATTCCAAATTGGGCGTTTGGCATGTTTGAGCACCACCGCACAATCTTGTCTAATCTTGTCAGCTACAGGAGCAGGTAGAGAATGGAGGACTGGTGCAGGAGCACCTACCTGACAGCTGGCCTTCATGAGGCAGTTAGTAGTTTTAGGTCTTGTTTATGTTTCCAAGAAGGTCTGGTAAGACCAAATGCATGTAATAAGGTCAAGCCGATCATGATAAGATCATGCTGACCATGCTTTTACTATTTTTAGCCAGTTTGTTAGGACAGTTGTCATGATGTATGTTCGGTTGGATCTCCCAGCCGCCTGGAGAGTTCCCAGCCGCTTGGAGTCAGGTCAATAGTACTCGTAGGAAAATCTATTTAAGCATGAGGATCGGTTGATATTGCATATGCAGATAGATATCATCGATCGAGCTAGGTTGCAGAGAGTGAGACTGAGAGAGAGATTGATCATTGTATTTGCATTTTTTGAAATCGAATAAAGAGATCCTGTTATTGTTCATCCTCTGTTGAATTCCATTTCTTGATCGATTTGCTGGTTTGGTGGCTGTATGGATTTGCTGATCCATTCCACCGGTTGATCCGTCTGATTGGTGGAATGGCGATGTACAGTAGGTTAGGTTGTAGTTTGCTTTCTGTTCGCATGCAGGTGTGCAGGATCGCCGTCGAGAGATGTTGAAGACCCTAGCATGGGTATGTGCTAGGTCGAGCTGATAAGATAGAGTGTGGAAGATCACCCTGAGAGTGGATCGGGTCATCCCTGGAGGATCGGCGAAGTGAAATTTCGCCAAGGCTGAAAGTTTGTTAAAACGGCATCATCAAGATATTTCTGCAAATATCCTGCAGTCAGTTTGGGTATCGTCATCCGGATAAGTGAAGATGAGCATGATGCTTTCGAGTGCATGAAGTGCAAATGCGTCGGGGTGATCATCATCAGGAGTTGCCGAGGAGTGCATCGGCATAAGGAAGAAGATCGGGTTGATCGCGGGCCGAAAAAAAACTAAGTTTGGCCAACAGCAGGATATGACGTCATCATCATCATGATATACGTCATCAGGACATTTCGGAGCGGCAGGATATTGAGAAGCTGCGGGTGACGTCATCGTCATCAGGATATTGGGTGACGCAAGCATCGAGGCTACGGTGCGAGGAGTTAAGGTTTTGTCATCATCAGGATAAATGGAAGGAACCAGATGTTCTTTATCCTGTTGATTATCATGATGTTGAATATCATGATGCTGAAGGTAGTGAAGACGGAAGTTGTCGCGGAAGTGAACAGTGGACGTCAGGAGGATGTTCGCGCTGGTCGAACATGATGATGCTGTCGATAAACGAGTAAGGTGATGCTGTTGACAGGCGAAAGTGCGAAGGCTTGTCTGCAGGAGGATATCGGTCGGCAGGTGAAATATGATGATGATGCTGACAGTGAAGTCAAATATGATGATGATGAGGATGAATATGAGGATGATGATGGGCTTCAGACATCCATGTTGTATGCGAAGGTTATAGTGTGGATGCCTCTGCATCATAGTGGTATCAGAGCTCAGCAAAACATCTGGGCTGTTGTGTGTTGATTCTGTCACCGAAAGGGCAGAGGTAGAGTTGAATTGTGTGTTGTGTGTTGAGTGAGAGGTTGACAAAATGCCTCCTAAAGGTAGTGGTACTGCAAGGGAATTGCAGGAGATGAAGGAGAAACATGCTAGAGAGATGAGGAAGATGAAGGAGCTTGCTGAAGCACTTCAAGCCAGGCTTACAGCCCTGGAAAAGAACAAAAAGAGGGAAGTGGAAGACAGTGAGTCTGAAGAAGATGAAGATACCGTTGAAGAGTATGAAGAGGTAGCTGAAGATCTGGATGCTGAAGACCAGAGACTGGCAAAACTGTTAAAGGCAGTGCAGAATGATACACCTAAGGTAAAGGTTGATGTTTCCAAGTATACTGGAAGTTTGAATGAGGATGAGCTATTGGATTGGATTGCTGCACTTGATAATCACTTTGAATGTGAAGATGTTGCTGAGGATCAGAAGGTAAAGATTGCAAAGACCAAGTTAGGAGGTCATGCTTTGGTATGGTGGGATTATGTACAATCTGAGAGAAGAAAACAAGGGAAGTCAAAGATCACTTCATGGGATAAGATGGTCGCAAGGATAAAAGGTAAATTCTTGCCAAGGGATTATGAAATCCAGATGTTTAAGAAGCTGCAATTTTTAAAGCAGAAGGAAAGGGATGTGAAGACATATACTGAGGAGTTTTATAAGTTGAGTATGAGATCTGGTCATCATGGGAATGAGGTAGAAAAGGTGGCTAGGTACTTGGCTGGTTTGAGGTTTAACATACAGGATGAGTTAGTTTTAGCTAACCCTAAGAATGTGGAGGATTGTTATCAAATGGCAATCAGGATTGAAGAAAAGATGAATAGAGGACATGATAAGTCCATGAGAGGAAGAGGAAACAATAGGGGAAGAGGAGCAGCCCCTACACAAAAGCAAACCAATGAGGATCAAGAAGACACTGGTAAAGGACAGGGACAGTCTGATTTCAGGGGTGGATGGAAAGGTAATAGAGGAAGATTTGGAGGTGGTAGAGGTTCTACTACATTTTCAGGAAAATGTTACACCTGTGGTGAGTTTGGTCATCCATCTTTCAAATGTCCAGAAAACAAAGGTTCATCATCCAGAAATGATAGAACTAGTGACAAGAGAGTACAACTTGTGCAAGAAGAGAAAGTAGAAGAAAGTGTGCAGAGTTCAAACACTTATAAAGACAGAGAGCCTGATAATTATGGATATCTAGAGAGTGGAGAATCATTGATGTTAAGGAGAATTAGTTTGCAGGCATCAAAGGATCTGATGCAAAGAAGAGCTCTTTTCAAGACCATATGCAAGAGCAAAGGTAAAAAATGTAAGGTTGTCATTGATACTGGTTCAACAGACAACATGGTATCTCAGGAGATGGTGGATAAACTAAATTTGGAAAGGATTCCACATCCACACCCTTACAAGGCATCTTGGGTGAGTGCTAGTCATTCACTTTTTGTCTCTGAACAGGCATATGTGGATTTTCAGATTGGAGCATATCATGATAGAATTTTGTGTGATATTTTGCCTATGGAATGTTGTCACCTACTGTTGGGTAGACCATGGCAATTTGACAGAAGGGTACTGTATGATGGGTATTCTAATACCTATACCATCAAGAAAGATGGGAAGACTATTAAGTTGATGCCATTGCAGGCAGATGCTGCAGCACAGGGGGCAGCCAAAATTATTTTAATGGGAAAGAAGGAGTCTGTGTAGATGCCTAGAGGAGCAGGCATGAAGGCAGATAAGGATACTGCAGGAAAAGAAGTTGTTCAGGACAACAGATTGAAGAAAGTTTTAGTTTTGACTGACAGAGGTCAGCAGCAGGTGCAGAAACAGGTTTGCACACAGCAACCAGTTGAAAGGAATGACAAGGATGTTGTCATAGTTGGGACTATTGCTTGTCCTCTAACGATTGAAAGGAAGATAGAGTGGAACATTTCAGAAGTTCAAGAGGCAGTTCAGACACAGGTTCTGGTCAGACAACCTGACAAACACAGGGTATGTGAGAAACAGGCCTACATCAACAGGCATGAGGAGTTACTTGCCAGAAAGCACGTTACAGTTCAGAAGCCTTGGAGCAGCCAAGAGCCAGCAGAGGACAAAGCTGGAACAGATCAGCATATTGCAAAGGCAAAGTGTAAAGGTGGAGGACTTCCACATACTAAACTCATGGGACATGAGTTCTTTTCTGTTGGGGAGTATGGTGCAGGAGCACCTACCTGACAGCTGGCCTTCATGAGGCAGTTAGTAGTTTTAGGTCTTGTTTATGTTTCCAAGAAGGTCTGGTAAGACCAAATGCATGTAATAAGGTCAAGCCGATCATGATAAGATCATGCTGACCATGCTTTTACTATTTTTAGCCAGTTTGTTAGGACAGTTGTCATGATGTATGTTCGGTTGGATCTCCCAGCCGCTTGGAGAGTTCCCAGCCGCTTGGAGTCGGGTCAGTAGTACTCGTAGGAAAATCTATTTAAGCATGAGGATCGGTTGATATTGCATATGCAGATAGATATCATCGATCGAGCTAGGTTGCAGAGAGTGAGACTGAGAGAGAGATTGATCATTGTATTTGCATTTTTTGAAATCGAATAAAGAGATCCTGTTATTGTTCATCCTCTGTTGAATTCCATTTCTTGATCGATTTGCTGGTTTGGTGGCTGTATGGATTTGCTGATCCATTCCACCGGTTGATCCGTCTGATCGGTGGAATGGCGATGTACAGTAGGTTAGGTTGTAGTTTGCTTTCTGTTCGCATGCAGGTGTGCAGGATCGCCGTCGAGAGATGTTGAAGACCCTAGCATGGGTATGTGCTAGGTCGAGCTGATAAGATAGAGTGTGGAAGATCACCCTGAGAGTGGATCGGGTCATCCCTGGAGGATCGGCGAAGTGAAATTTCGCCAAGGCTGAAAGTTTGTTAAAACGGCATCATCAGGATATTTCTGCAAATATCCTGCAGTCAGTTTG